>CM063253.1:4247418-6647418 GCA_032158295.1 Pycnopodia helianthoides | reverse complement strand
GTTGTTGACATTTTCACAGATTGGTAGTGACATTGAAGCCCAATTTGCCCTTCGGTTGGAACATGTGTTTATGGACAGGAAATTAGATAAATTTTTCATCCCACAAGCCCCACCCCACACTGTACACTGTACACTGTACCCCTTTTATTGGGCTCTCAAATCTGTCTAATAAAGAATATTTCGAGGGCCTACAAAACATTAATGAGGCCGACGCTCTGTTTTCTCCTTGCTTTCCGGGTGCACCCACAGGGTTGTTTCTATATACTCAAAATAAAACAAATCTCTTTGCAATTGCCTGATTTTAATTTGCTGTATGTCCTTCACGCAATCAATCAGGTGTTTCTGCGATCTTCGGTACAGCACCTCTCTTCTCGTCACCGGGGACAGAATCGACAGCCTCCCCGTTCTCTTTGACCTCCCGAACCCCTCCTATCACCACTGGCTGAGCGTAGACTGCAAACGGGTGAACGGGAACTGCCCAAACGACTGCCTCAACAGAGCCCACGCGAGGTTGGGAACCAACGCCAACCCAAGCAGCCACTTCACCGCTGGATCCGGTCCGGGCGCCTGCGGGGTCGTCAAGCGGAACGCCGCACCCAGCAACAAGATCTACGTGTACGCTTCGTACAGTCCCAGCGTTTGTGGTGGAAGATCATGGCAGTACGTCGCCGAACTCTGCTGCTGGGAGATATCATTCCCCGGTTATCATCCTGTCTATTTCTATAACCATATGTGTGCTCATACCGACAGTCCGTTGGATAACCAGGCAGTCTGAGACCAGACACTCCGAGACCAGACAGTCCGAGACCAGACAGTCCGAGACCAAGACCAAGACCAATACCAGACAGTCCGAGACCAGACAGTCCGAGACCAAGACCAAGACCAATACCAGACAGTCCGAGACCAGACAGTCCGAGACCAGACAGTCCGAGACCAGACAGTCCGAGACCAGATAGTCCGAGACCAGACAGTCCGAGACCAGACAGTCCGAGACCAGACAGTCCGAGACCAAGACCAAGACCAGACAGTCCGAGACCAAGACCATCAGAGAGGGAGTTCGATCGGCGACTAGAGTGACTGGACTTACTAGAAACCATAAAGCACAGAAGACAATAAGGCCGTCCGAGATCAAGACCAAGACCGACAGATCGGGCTTGCACATAAAGCCTACGAATCATTTTTGAATAATCATCTAAATTTTGGGGGATCCTTTTTGGGGTATGTCAGTCGACAGTGACGGTGCATCCAAGGGTAGCACTTGACAAACTTTGATGTTCCATCAATTATGTACAAGGCAAAAAAAACAATGTTTGTTTGTCCATAGAGGGTCCACAGAAGGTAGGGTCGGTATAGGCTTTAAAAAAAATCGAAATTGTTTAAGACTTTTAATGAAAACACATGATGGTCGGTCGGACGAGGACAAAGTTTGTTGTGTGTGGCCTAACTGGAGGCCGTCTGTAGCTATAATAAAGGAGAAAATTACAAATCTGTATTTCCTCCACAATGCATTTTTATTTTCTTAAAATGGCATTTCAACATTTTCATTACCACTGGATTATAATTCCAAGAAGCGTTTGGAAACTGT
Organism: Pycnopodia helianthoides; assembly: GCA_032158295.1. Classification (NCBI taxonomy): domain Eukaryota; kingdom Metazoa; phylum Echinodermata; class Asteroidea; order Forcipulatida; family Asteriidae; genus Pycnopodia; species Pycnopodia helianthoides. The sequence continues at coordinate 6,645,833 of CM063253.1, read as the reverse complement.
GTCCTCAGTGCCCTCGTAATCTTAAACACTTGGACCCGTTTAAAGGCACTGGACACGTTTGGTAATTACTCACAACAAATATTAGCTTACTTGGTAACGAGCAACGGAGAGCTGTTGATAGTATAAAACATTGTGGGAAACAACTCCCTCTGAAGTAACGTAGTTTATGAGAAAGAGGTTATTTCTCATTAATATTAAAAGACTTCTGGCCAGAAGTATTTTATTATGCACCTAAAAGCACACAAAATTTGTGCAGAGAGGGTGTTTTTTCTTTCATTATTTTCTTGCAACTGCGATGACCAATTGAGTCCAAATTTTCACAGATTTGTTATTTTATGCATATGATGGGATACACCTAGTGAGAATATTGGTTTTTGACAATAACCAAAGGTGTCCAGTGCCTCTAAGTACGCGAGTTTGTTTCCTCCACGCGTTAAAGCAATGTGCGTGTGACCAAAGAGGTCCCCAAAATTTTCAAAAAACGCACGAGACTTGCACGGTCTATTTCAGTTGAACTATTTTCAGCCATTGTGAAGGGCGATTAAACTTATTTCTTTCATAAAGGCTTTCTTTTGCTCCAGAGTTGCAGATTAATAGTTTGAAAAGCTAGTGATCCTTTCACACGTTTGTTTCCATTCTACTTGACTTTTGTATTATCGTTATCCTTATTACTTCAAATTCCCTATAGCTTTTAAACATTTTATATACAGTTGTAGTTTGCCTATTATGGTAGAATTAGTCAGATTGGCGAATCATTCACGTGTTTTAATACAAATAAAGATATAATGCAACTAACAATGCGTTTTTGTCACCTTTATATATTTTGTTAAGAGTGCAAATTAAACGAAAGTTTAAACTTAAATTATACAAGTGGTTGTTAACATTGAAACAAAGTTAAAACTTGGGACGAGGATGCTTATTTTTAGAAACCCCATGGCCCATTTGCCAGTCAAGCCCGAATTCGTGCGACCATTACAAACGTTAAATGACACATGAACGTCAGTTGGGCAAAATTCTTAATTCGTCGGTTCAGGACTATACGTTCATTATAGTGCAGTTTTGATGGATTACATAAAATTTGATTTGCATATTTTGGAGCTCCTGCATGGTAAAACTGGAGTTTATTGACCAAGAGTGTTCTCAAAAAAATTAGTTTTGCAAAAAATATAATCCAGTTTCGCAAAAAACAAAATAACTTGTGAGTTTTGACTTGTTGTTATCAAACTTATTCGCATTTTTCACTCAAAGACCTTTTGATCATCGCGGATTTGAAATTGCAAATAACCTTATGAGCGGACGAATTGTCTCAGGTTTTTGTTTTCTTGATTTGTTAAATTTAGTTAACTTTCATATTTTTACCTTATTCCTTGATTATTTCCCCAACAATGATATCATTTACTAAAGGGCGCTTTGTATTAACTATGCGCCCTTGACCTTCATTGGCTGTTCCTCCAATTTGGGCATAGATTAAGAAAAGTTCAAAATGTAAAAATCCGATTCGGGACACTCAGAGAGGAGGGCGCCACCACCGGGATTAAAAGAGTAGCAAGTTCGGACTGCAATTTCTCTCAGTGTAGGGTTCAAAATAGATGCAAGAACCAGAATAACGTTTGACTTTTTGTCAGGAAAAATGGAAAATTGAGTTGATGCATCTAAGACTGCCAAAAAATCGTTTGGTCCATAGTCTACATAAGTCAACTTTTTCGACTCGTGAGGAAGTGGGTTAGGGTTAAAGGAACATTACAGAATTGGTAAGATTGGTCGGTATTATATTCTTTATCTTCCAGTACGCGCTAATCCTCCAATCAGATGCTCGAACCGGAGTGTGATATCAGACGATAACCTATAACTCCCAGTTTTTATATTGCACTCTGCGTGTTGTGAGTGTCAATGCGTCACGCTCCGCATACGGTCAGTGCACAAATTACATTCTAAACTTTGCGCGTGGAAAACCAAAAACAAAAACATAACCTAACCTCATTGACTTAATGAGGCTGGAAGATAAATTCGTTATCACACTCGCGCTCGTGGAATACGGAAAAATATAGCGCGTCTGCGTCCCATATCCAACTCGGCGGCCTCGTTGGATATGGACGCAGAAGCGCTATATTTTTTCGTATTCCACTCGCGCTTGTGTGATAACTTATAATATCTATGGGTCAACGCGCGCGCGTGTAGTAACTGGGTGAGACTTCATGTTCCCATGCCCAGCCACAAGTATGATCATGACGAAATTGCCCCTTTAATAACTAGACTTGATTTCAAGTCTGAGATCACGGTTATTTCTCTGCATCAGCCACGCAAAACGCCCCAAATATTTAGCTATCAAACGCCCTAACTCGCAATTTAACGAAGGAGGTTAATCTACAAGGAAGAGGGCGCTATTTCAGGCAATAATGTATCGGGTAGACTAAAAGTCACGATCGCAGACTTGGAACCAAGTTTACCCTTTAACTGGTACCGGTACCTTTAAGCACTTTGCTAATTTAAAACAAAATTATGAATAATGAGAATAATGAAATATGAGATAGCCCAGAAGAAACTTCGAAGAAAAATGGTCAGGGCAACAGGGCTTCGTAAAAAGTTGGGAAGGTAGTGCATTCTGCTCAACCAGCCAGACTCCTAGTGGATGATACCCATGCCTACATCCTTACGGACTGTGAAGGGGGGTAACCCTGTTTCAGCCCCAGGAGTAAGGTGACAACGTGCCTCTGGTGTCAGTTGATTTGGGTCAACAGCCCAAATCAGTTAAGTGTATAGCCCTCACCTGGAAGTGGCCGTTCAGCCTTGTGAGTTAGGCAGTATCTCATTAAAAAAATATATGTGTTTGTATAGTTCATTGGGGAGACCATTCCATTGTGCACATGAAACTAAAGGACATGAAACGAAGTTTTAATCCGATCACAATGAAGAATGAGATTTGGAATGATTTCGTGATTTTGTAATTGACAACTCACGGCACGAATAAAAAAAAGAGGGCGGTGTTTTGTATATGGGTAACCAATCACATTCTTATGCCCATTGAATCACCTGGAATTTCAGTTGAACAATTTGTTTTATTATTACCTCTTTAATGAATTCTGAGCCCCCCCCCCCCACAGACACACACCATCTACCTCGAGAGTAAAACGTTATAAATTCTTGAAAAGTTGAAAAAGGCTCTCTTGGCTTTCGCTACTTGTGCGGATGGTCTCCGGTTCCAGTCGCTTCGCTAACCCTTTCCCCCGCTTCCTCACGAGTCGAAAAAGTTGACTTCTGTAGACTATGGACCAAACGATTTTTTGGCAGTCTTTTATTTTATATTTCTTTTTAGATGCATCAACTCAATTTTCCATTTTCCTGACAAAAAAAGTCAAACGTTATTCTGGTTCTTGCATCTATTTTGAACCCTACACTGAGAGAAATTGCAGTCCGAACTTGCTACTCTTTTAATCCCGGTGGTGGCGCCCTCCGCTCCGAGTGTCCCGAATCGGATTTTTACATTTTGAACTTTTCTTAATCTATGCCCAAATTGGAGGAACAGCCAATGAAGGTCAAGGGCGCATAGTTTATACAAAGCGCCCTTTAGTAAATGATATCATTGTTGGGGAAGTAATCAAGGAATAAGGTAAAAATATGAAAGTTAACTAAATTTAACAAATCAAGAAAACAAAAACCTGAGACAATTCGTTCGCTCAGTTAATTGCAACTTCAAATCCGTAATGATCTAAGTCAAAACCCACAAGTAATTTTGTTTTTTAGAAAACTGATTTATTCTTTTTGCCAAACTAATTTTTTGAGAACACTCTTGGTCAACCATGCAGGAGCTCCAAAATATGCAAATCAAATTTTATGAAATCCATCAAAACTGCACTATAAGGACCTTGACCTGTGAGCCGACGAATTAAGAATTTTGCCCAACTGACGTTCATGTGTCATTTAACGTTTGAAATGGTCGCACGAATTCGGGCTTGATTGGCAAATGGGCCATGGGGTTTCTAAAAATAAGCATCCTCATCCTGAGTTTTAATTTAAGTTTAAACTTTCGTTTAATTTGCACTCATAACAAAAAGGTGACAAGAACGCATTATTAGTTACATTATATCTTTATTTACATTAAAAAACGTGAATGATTCGCCAATCTGACTAATTCTACCATAGGCAAACTACAAGTGTACATAAAATGTTTTAAAAGTTAAGGAATTTGAAGTATTAAGGATAACGATAATACAAAAGTCAAGTAGAATGGAAACAAACGTGTGAAAGGATCACTAGCTTTTCAAACTATTTCAACTGAAACTCTGGAGTAAAAGCAAGACTTCATGAAAAATTAGGTTTAATCGCCTTTCACAATTGCTGAAAATAGTTCAACTGAAATAGACCGTGCAAGTCTCGTGCGTTTTTTGAAAATTGTTGGGACCAATTTGGTCCCACGCACATTGCTTTAACGCGTGGAGGAAACAAACTCGCGCACTTTAACAGGTCCCAATGTTTTAAGATTACGCGCGAGACTTGCACTGTCAATTCCAGGTGATTCAATGGGCATCAGAATTCGATTGGCTATTGTAGCAAGTGAGTCGATTACCCAGACAACCGCCCCCTTATCATTCGTAGATGCGGATATGTACAGTAACACTACTAATAATAATACTACAGTTTCTTCAAAGAGAAGTGGTTCCCTATTGAATAATTGTTTTGTTCCCATGGCATCATGTATTCCGGCTCTAGCTGCTAGAGTCGTTACTAGTCTTCTGATGACAATGAAAGCATACTATCGAAACTTTGAAAACAGAGATTACAAACCAACTAGATATTTTCAGAGCTGTTACTTTTCCAAGGCAGAGACAGGTTACCAAAGGTGTACCCGAACTGATTTTTTTTTTTTTTTTTTTTCAGAATGCAAATTCTACAACTTTAGCGTGACAGGACTTTGTAGATTTCATTTAATTGACTCTGGAGGAACAAAAACATATCAACAGCCCCCCAGAGGCGAGCAATCCTGCGCGCACAAATGGTTATACAAATAGGTAGGATTATAACCAGGGAACGATATCTCCCAGCAGCAGAGTTCGGTGACATACTGCCATGATCTTCCACCACAAACGCTGGGATCGTATGAAGCGTACACGTAGATCTTGTTGGTGGGCGCCGCGTTCCGCCTGACGACCTCGCAGGCGTCCGGACCGGAGCCACCGGTAAAGTGGCTGCTTGGGTTGGCGGCGGTTCCCAGCCAATCGTGGGCTCTGTTGAGGCAGTCGTTCGGGCAGTTCCCGTTCACCCGTTTGCAGCCTACGCTCAGCCAGTGGTGATAGGACGGGTTTGGGAGGTCATAGAGAACGGGGAGGCCGTCGATGCTGTCCCCGGAGACGAGACGAGAGGTGCTGTACCGAAGATCGCAGAAACACCTGATTGATTGCATTGAAGGACATACAGCAAATTAGAAATCAGGCAATTGCAAAGATATTTGTTCTATTTCGAGTATCTAGAAACAACCCTGTGGGTGCACCCCACTAAAATAAGGAGAAAACAGCGCGTCGCCCTCGTTAACATGTTGTAGGCCCTCAAAATATTCTTTATCGGGCAGATTTGAGAGCCCAATAAAAGGGGGTACGGTTTGCCATTGTGACCCGGGGGTTGTTGACTTCCAACTTGAGGTATTTTTGAAGACATAGGCCCAGAAAGAAAATGGTCCTATTTGCCGAGAGGTGTAGAGACTTTTTTGAAAATTGATGCGCGGACGTTTGGAAAATGACACTGGTGTTGGACTGTTTTTACTTGGAGGAAGAATAACTCGCCGGACCTTGGGATTGGGACTCCCCATCAAATTGAGCGGATGACAAAAGGGGTCAATGGATAATTTTCATTTTACTGTAAAAAGCCGTGAGTTTTCTAAGTATTTTCTTAGTATTGTTGATTATTTAGCATTTTGCACTGTATGTTACATGGGAGTTTATTAACTGATGTGCATCATATAGGACCTAGGCGTAAACGGCAGTGATCTAATAAGGGAACATTACAGAATTGGTTTTTGCTAACAAAACAGTTGCTGGCAGTGTAAGCACTTTACGTAATCCACCATATACATAAACTGACAAACCTGTAGAAGTTTGAGATCGATCGGCCATCTGGGTCACGAGAAAATAGTGAAAAACCAATTACACATTTGCATGAAATCATATTCAACAAATGAATAAACGCTCACTGAGCGATATAAACTCCAATCGGAAAATTAGTTTATTCATTTCTCATCAAATATGGCATTTCAGACAGAAATATTTTAAGGGATGTTTTCTACTATCATCATCATTAGACTGTGTAAGTTTTATGTAAATCTGTGATCAAAAGTAAGTTTTTTTTCTTTCCAATTCTGTAATATTCCTTTAGGGACCGAGAATACACGGATGTGGTCTTGAGCCACTAGTAATCAGTTCTGTATAAGCACGCAGTAAATTTTAAAAGTATGGTCAGTGTGTCAGGGAGCCTTGTTTCCTATTTACTTATATATATGGATATTTTTGTTCATTTATTTATTTCATCTTTTATCTTGTTGGGGGTGGGGCTTGGTGGGGTGAAGAGTTTATATAATTCCTTGTACATAAACACACTTTCCAACCAAAGAGCAATTGGGCTTCAACGACACTACCAATCTGAAAAAAATGTCAACAACCTAAAACTTGATGAACTTTTCATAGCAACAACTAAGATGCTCCCCCATGCAGTACGCATATTAGCTATGTTTTTTAAATACATATTTTAGTATGTGGGGCTATGCTATCAGTTAAATGAATTGCTTCTGGTTTAATAACGTCAACTGTAGCGAAACTTTATAGGCAAAATGTGAAATCGGGTAGAAATATACTTGGTTGTATACGACCTGGAAGCTTAGAGCTAGTTTTTATCACTTCTTTACTTTTTGGGCATAGTTTTCCTTTCTCCATGGCTGTAACATGGAAGAAGGTCTTCACGCGCTTAAGCCAGCAAACAGCGCCAGCATTATACCCGGCATGTCTTTATCAGCCGTTTAATACATTATTGTTGAACGATAACTTGTTCAAAACTTTGTATTATTTATTGTTGAAATATGTTATGAATTATCTTGAAAAAAAAATATCAAATGACAAGGATATTATGTCTGAGGTACACAACAACAAATATAAGATGCATTCTATTCATGCATAGCAGAATATAATCACTCTTTGAAATCTGGACTCACGAGGCGAAGCCAAGTGAAATGAAACATCCAAGATTTCACTTCGTGTATCTGCTTGATTGTACTCATACCCAGGCCTACGCGTATAGTCTGTAAAGCGTCCAAACGTCCTATAGTTATCAACATAGGACCCTTATATTAAATTTTGGAGAAATATACTTGGTTACGACTACTGAAAGCATAGAGCTAGTTTAAATCACTTGTTTTCTTGTTGGGCATAGTTATAATGACTAAAGCCTACTTCACGCGCTTTAGCCATGCGGTCTTATACAACGCCAGCATACCCGGTAGGCCTATGCTATATAGTAGAGGCCTATGTCTTTATCAGCCGTTTAATACCTTAAGAAATAAACTATAAATTGTTCAAAACTTTGCATTATTCATTAATGAAATAGGTTATGAATTATATATATATTTTTTAAAATCAAATGACAATTGGATCTATGTGTGAGGTACATAAAACAAATCTAGGATGCATTTTATTCATTATTATAGCAGAATATAATCACTCTTTGAAATCTGGAAGCCAAGTGAATAAAACATTCAAGATTTCTGTTTCACCTCGTGGTATATTCTGCTTTTTTTTTGTATACTCATAATATTCATCCATTATTTGTATAGGCCTACTACGCGTATAGTCTGTTTAAGCGTCCACAGCGTCCTATATTTATCAACATAGGACCCTTATATTAAATTTTGGAGTGTAGGAACAGCATACAAGCCCAAAACAGAACGGTCTCCATGAGTTTTATTTCATCTTCATCGGCCAGCACATAGTATTGCGGTAAACCCCGCATATTTTAACTGATACAGGAACCTGACTTACGTTTTTCGATCAGCTTCCGTGCTGACAATCAAGACAGCGACCAAGATGGCCAAAGTTCCTGCAGAGAGGCGTCCAGAATTCATCTTCTTGGTATAACAATGGTCTTATATGCAGAAGAAGTCGGATGGAGAAGGTCGGGTTCTGCTGCTGGAGACGGTGGTATTGGATACTTTGACTGCTGCCATGGGGGAGAGTGTCTGGTATTTATAGGGTCGTCAAGGCGAGAGAATGCATTCATTGGCCATCGAAACAGGATGTTAAATCTTCACCGTACTAGCACTTCCCAGGTTTAAAGGCAGGATATACTTTTGGTAATTGTCAAATATAATGCTATCCTCACTTGGTGGTGTATCCCAACATGCTTAAAATACCAAACCTGTGACAATGGGCTCAATTGGTCACTGAAGTTGCAAGAAAATAATGAGAGAAAATACACTTAGAATTCTGTGCTTTAAAATGCATGAGAAAGGCTTCATGCATTGCATTCGTCCTGAAGCCTTTTCTCAGATTCAAATATTTTAGTGAGAAATTACCTCTTTCTCAAAAACTACATTACTTCAGAGGGAGTCGTTTCTTACGATTTTTTTTAATACTATCAGCAGCTCCCGGGTGCTCCTTACCAAGTAAGTTTTTTATTGTAATGTAAATCTTGAGTAATTATCAAAACTATCCACTGCCTTTAATAGATTCCCAGATCTTTTGACTAAGAAACAATTACCTTGGAATAAGATCAGTGACGTAATACCAAGCCTTGGCATCACATCAACAGCCGCGTGTTATCTTCGTAACAGGGAGAATTATATACACCACAGGAAGCCGGCGGTAATAATGGCCTATGGGGGAAAAACCCTGGAGAAAACATTCCGAGTGTCCGGGTTTGTGTTTCGGCGGGAAGAGGAGGTGTACATCATTTTGAAGACTGTGGTACTAGTTGGTCGTTGGTAAACAACTTTGACTGTTGAATTAACTTTGGACAGGCCATTATTCAACCATCTCGTGTAGTCAGAAACCTTGGTGTTCTTATGGATTATTCGATGAATATGACTGACCAAGTAACCAATATCTGCAAATATGCTCTTCTGCAAATCAGAAAAATTGGTCGAATCCGGCGCCATCTGGATGATGATTCCACTCTTCTACTTGTTCATGCCTTTGTCACTTCTAGACTCGACTCATGCAATTCTCTTCTCATTGGACTTTCTGATAGAGAACCTAAAATTCAACGAGTTCAGAACACCGCTGCTCGCCTCATCTCACGCACACCTTGTTCTCAACATATTCCACCTATACAAGAACTCCACTGGCTCCCCATCAAATAGACCGATCCATTAAGCCCCACCCTTTTAGCATATTGACCAATCACAGCATTGGCTGCCTCACCACTGCACACGTGTGCAGCACATGTGCGTCTCTCCAATGCCACACTCGCGACATGAACGTGCGCGCTTTAAGTACGCGCGCACGCATGTTTACTTTTCTAATGGGATTTTAGCGTGTCGGACTTTGTCGGACTTTCGGTGGCGTATAGCCAAGGTTGTGATTGGTCAACACGTAAGGGGCGGAGCTTAATGGATCGGTCTATTGCGTATCGCGTATAAGTTTAAATCTCATCACTTTCAAAGCTCTTCATGGCAAGTTCGGACTGCAATTTCTCCCGATATGGTTCAAAGTAGATGCAAGAACCAGAATAGCGTTTGACTATTTTGTCAGGAAAATTGAAAATGTAGTTCAGGCATCTAAAAAAAAAAAAAAAAAAAAAAACAGCTAAAAAAGACTGCATAAAGTCATTTGGTCCATAGTCTACAAACGTCGACTTTTTCGACTCATTGGGAAGTGGTGGAAAGGGTTGTATAGCTGCGAAGCGACTGGAACCGGAGACCATCCGCAAAGGTGCCTTTTCCAACTTGACAGGCATTTCTAATGTTTTACTTTCGGGGTAGATGGTGTGTGTGTGGGGGGAGGGCGGGGAAACACTGTCGTCATGATCACAGCGAGTCAGCGGCAGACATTGAACTCTGAGCTCTCAGAGATTTACATATAACTTACACGGTCTAATGATGATGATAGTAGAAAACATCCCTTCAAATATTTCTGTCTGAAACGCCATATTTGATGAGAAATGAATAAACTAATTTTCCGATTGGAGTTTATCGCTCAGTGAGCGTTTTATTCATTTGTTTAATATATATGATTTCATGCAAATGTGTAATCGGTTTTTCATTATTTTCTCGTGACCCAGATGGCCGATCGATCTCAAACTTCTACAGGTTTGTCAGTTTATGTATATGGTGGATTACATAAAGTGCTTACACTGCCAGCAACTGTTTTGTTAGCAAAAACCGATTCCGTAACGTTCCTTTAAAGCCTTTGTTTGTGGTGTGACGGTCAGAGACACGGTCAACGCGCGCGCGTGTAGTAACTGAATGAGAGTTCATGTTTCCATGCCAAGGATAAAAAATGGGTCAATTTAACGCAGATTTCGAAACAAAATCTCATTTGAAAAAAGATTTCGAAATAAAATCTCATTAAAAAAAAAACAGTTTCCGCGTAAACCTGACCCATACATGGGTCAGATCCCCGGTACCTGGAATCTGAGTCAATTCTGACCCGGGATTTGTAGTAGTGTATTAAGTTATATATATTGAGTTAACGGTTGAATGGCTTCTGACTGGCACCCCGAACAAAGATATTGACAAAATAGGGAGACCGCCAATATAGGGCTAGATAGCTCAGATAGCTCAGTTAGTAGAGCGCCGGTACGTTAATCCGGAGGTCGTTGGTTCAAATCCCGCACTAGTCCATTTTTCTTTGTTCAACCCCATACTATTTGAAATTTACCCAGTCAGTTTCCCTTGTGGTTTATTACTTGAGTTATATATAACTCGAATCTAAAATGTGTTGCTCCTCAGCTTGCGAGTCAAAAACTCAAGTTTGAAAACAGTGAAAAACGTTCTTATTTTCTCGTGACTCTGATAACCGATTGAGCTTAAACTTTCACAGTTTTATCTTCTTGGTGCATTTGTTGGATGACACTACGTGTGGATACTGGTCTTTGACAATTACCAATTGTTGTCCACGTGCTTTGTTAAATAATCTAGACTAAAACAGTACTAGTTAGGCCTATAATTGAAACTGCTGTAATTTATGAGTAAAAGTGATTATATATTTAATTATTGTTATATCTAATTTTCAGCTTGCTTTCTGGCACCAGCAGGACTCGTTTATGCGTAAGTAAGTTGAAGAAGGTGTTTTTCTTTCATTATTTTCTTGCAACTTCGATGACCAATATTGAGCCCAAACTTTCACAGGTTTGTAGTATCTTATGCATATTTTGAGCTTCAAGCAATGTTGCAATTATTTACAGCATGAGTGCACCTTAAATAATAGTATATAATGTCATAATGTTGTAATTATATGTTTACTTCCATTTTGTTGACATCTAAAATGAAATTTCAACATCTTCTGGTCTCGACATGTATCTTCAAGCCTACGGGCTACATTGCAAGGCACGTTACTTTGACGGTTCTCTGGATTCATTACCAGAAAGATGGCATTAATAATAACTACAACAATACTGAGCAGTAAAAGACTCCTAATCTAAAAAATGTGTACATCAAATGCAGATACATACAATAATCATATTTTACGAATGATCATAATGTTTAATTACAAATCCTACTTATACAAATTAGAAATGCAGAAAATATTCAAAGGGCGCGAAAATATTTTGTGTTGAGGTCCTAAAGCATGGGACCAGGTCGACCTGTACCATAAGGGGCGACTTGTACTTGACTGTTTAGAAGAGTCTGGTTGTCACGGGAATTATGGATCGGGTCCCCCAAAAAGGGAAGACAGCTTTTCATCTTTGTGTTTTCATGTAACAAAAGCAGATCAATGGTCGAGTTGTCCAATATCGTTAGCATTACTACCCCTTCTCATTGTCACTATGCGGGTGTTTCGATCACAGTCATCCAAGACGAGAAAAATGTCAACTTTGAGTTCTTTGTTGTTGTCCGGCAAGTGCAATCTTGTTCCTGACGACTAAAGCCAACCATGGCTTTATAGAAGATGCAAATAATGTTGTTGTAAAAGATGTGTCTGCTTCCGGGTAGTTCCGGGTACCATGGCCTACCCGTGATAGGTGTCTAGTTTGCTAATCATTGACTGTTTGAGGAACGACATGAGGCAGCTGCGGCATGCAGGGGGCCCAATACAGGTTCCATCCTATGGGCAGGACGGTGTAGACATCTTGCAAATGTACGATTTTTCCTGCGAGCAAACAATGTTATTCCAGGCAGGCACACGTATCCAAGGGGGAGGAGTCGGCCCGAACACGAATTCACCGCAACCCTCAATGTAATCTGGTTGGTGAATTCCCCACTGACTGTAGTCGATTGATCTCCCGTCTGACCACACAAACAGCCCTGCAACCTGACTAAACTCTATACCAATCCAAACGCGATCGTATCCATCATCCCCAAAGGAAATGGACGTTGTGAGCAACACACGTACGAAGTCGTTTTCGTCTGAGCTGAGAATCGACGCAAGGTGGCCCTGCCCATCGCGAGTGAAAAATTCCTCGCAGTGGGCTTCTGCATCAGCCCATGCTTTCTTTTGGCCGAAGAAGCGATAGCAGCTTGTCCCATATTGGGTCCACATTGGGGGACACTCGAGATAGGCATTACCCAAACCTATGGTTGACAAGACGAGGAAGTAAAATTGTAATGGCGCCATTATGTTGCTGTGTGTTGAGATCTGGGCACAGTCAAGTATGTTTGCCAAACATATTCGTTGTCAACAATGTTTACTGATGGAATAACATATTGTAGAAATATATTCTTTAAAGGCAGGGTATTTTCCATTCTTGTTCAGTAAACCGTACGTACAGAGCTGACACAAAATCAAGTACAAAGTATATCATTTTCTTTTGAAACATGAAGGCTGAAGTATTCGGCCAGCTCATACAAGCAAAAATGTTCATATAATGCCATTTTAAAATCACTACCACTATTTAAAAATGCTTCTAACTCAGAATATTCTGCCAAAGACAGACGAAGCCCTTCCAAAAGTACGCACAATGGTAATGTGGACTAAATATTGATGTTAAAACTTTGTATTAAAACAAAAAGAAAGGTCTGGAAACATGGCTATCGATGAAACCAAAACATAAAAAGCTAAAAGGATGTTTTCTCTGGTGGTAATTGTTTAACTAGTGCAAGCAAAACAGAAGTCTACTTTTTGTTAATTCTCAGAACTACAATCTTTGCTTTTCGTTGAATGCCGTGAAGTACATCACCGTGCGGAAATCTAGAAGCTCCCAGGCGCCCTTTTAAAGCCTCAAATGGCAGCATCCATGTTGGCACTCCATTTCTCCACGACGATTTCACTGACAGTGAATAAAAAGTAGCCACCGTATGGGTGAGTGGGGTGTGAAAATTGATTGTTACAGAGAATTAAAGAAGGATCAGGGGTTATGTGAAACTGCTGAAATACTCTATCGGCTCTCAAAGTTCAGGCAAGCCGAGCCCTATATATGGTGTCTTAACGTGACTTAACTAAGACGTAAATCTTGACGTATGAATGCCATGGTTTTCCCCAAAACTGGATGAAAAACACGCACACAAGTTTTCAAATGGTCTACTACTACTAGAATTTTCGGAATCCGCGCTTTTGACTTTAACGGTATACAAATTTGGACGTATAGGCCTATGAGGGGAAACATCACAGGAATGAGGTAAAATTTCTTGAATCTTTAGAGTGTACGTGATAATCTACGGCAATTAACTAAAGTATGTTGTGAACGTTAGATCTTATAACTACGCTCATTAAAAGCAGCTGTTTTATAAGCGGCCCGTAACATACAATTCAATACAAATTTCGCACGTGTTTTATGAGTTACATAACATTGTTTTTTTATTGAAAGAAGTGGTAATCTTTCATACAAGGCAGCATTGAGCTTATTATTCCCAGTTGGGGCTCAACTTCATGGAACTGTTTGAGCTGGAAATGTTGCTTAATAATAAACAAATTCTGCTTAGCGCAATCAAGCAGGACTGAGTATATACAGTCACATGTGAAATGGCATTTGGCAGCTATCTACATATATTTCTGGAAATCAAAGTTGTTTTGGGGTAAGCAATTTTTTGTGTGTGCTTGAGCATCTTTAGTAGATTGCTCCCTGTTATAATCACGAGTACGGGTCGAAGTATGCTTCATTTAGGGCCGATCTTAACTCACCATTCACGGGTCTCCCGATTGGGGCGTACTTTATATCCTCATTGGTGGGATAGGTAGATTTAAATCAGGGGTGTATAAGAAATAACCCGATTGGGAACATTTGGGATACACAATCCTGTAAAGGCCATACTTTATACCATTTGATACACGAAAAACATGATATAAAACGAAAATGGTTAGTGCCCTCCAATCCAGTGCGCATGCGTAGGTACCAGAGGCTCACTAGAAAATAACAGATCTTCGTTGACTTTAACTATCCCAAATAGACTCCACCCCCCCCCCCCCCAAGTTGAACCTTTTCTCCAAGTGAGAAGATCAACGGGGGAACCTTCAGATTACAACTTATATTAAAGGAACATTACAGAATTGATTTTTGCTAACAAAACAGTTGCCGGCAGTGTAAGCACTTTATGTAATCCACCATATACATAAACTGACAAACCTGTAGAAGTTTGAGATCGATCGGCCATCTGGGTCACGAGAAAATAGTGAAAAATTGATTACACATTTTGCATGAAATCATATAGATTCAACAAATGAATAAAACGCTCACTGAGCGATAAACTCCAATCGGAAAATTAGTTTATTCATTTCTCATCAAACATGGCATTTCAGACAGAAATATTTCAAAGGATGTTTTCTACTATCATCATCATTAGACCGTGTAAGTTTTATGTAAATCTGTGATCAAAAGTATATTTTACTAGTTTTTTTCTTACCAATTCTGTAATGTTCCTTTAAGCTTCAAACCAAAAACCGTTCAGACTCTCCCCCGTTTAGGGATCCGACTTCTCCCAATCAAGAACCAAATCTCAGAAATCAATAATGATACACCAGTGGATTGGTAGTTTGGACCGGGACGTCCGACGAGACCGAGATCGATGGGGGAGCTGGGGGTATGAAGGAGTTACTCAGAAGAGAGAGAGAGCGGGTCTCCTAAGACCGGCCTCTATAGATACAACACTGAAACACACCACACTTTGAAAGGATTGGACGATATTAAAAACACGACGGAGACCTTGGATATCGGGGTGGGGGTGGGGTTCGCTCGGCCCCAGCGGCCTATCCAGGACCGCTGGGATGGGCTAATCAGCTTGCACAGATTCTTGTTCAAGAAGTACGTCATGAGTGCAGCGCTTGAAGTGTAAGTGTGACGCATGATGGGACTGAGCATAAACCAATGAGTGTGCTTGATACGTTTGCCCATCCCAGCGCGCCTTTGGTTTTAAGGCAAGGCGCAAAGGCAGGGTATTTCCATCTGGTTCATGAACCGTACGTACAGAGCTGACACAAAATCAAGTACAAAGTATATCATTTTCTTTTGAAACATGAGGCTGAAGTATTCGGCCAGCTCATACAGCACAGATTCTTGTTCAGGAAGTACGTCATGCGTGCAGCGCTTGAAGTGTGAGTGTGATGCATGAGGGGACTGAGCATAAACCAATGAGTGTGCTTGATACGTTTGCCCATCCCAGCGCGCCTTTGGTTTTAAGGCAAGGCGCTTGGGACGAGCGAAGGGGAGGGCAGATCAAAGCTACCGGGGGTGGGTGGGGGACACACCAAAAATCTGCAAAAATTCTGCATCAGCCCATGCTTTCTTTTGGCCGAAGAAGCGATAGCAGCTTGTGCCATATTGGGTCCACATTGGGGGACACTCGAGATAGGCATTACCCAAACCTATGGTTGACAAGACGAGGAAGTTAAATTGTAATGGCGCCATTATGTTGCTGTGTGTTGAGATCTGGGCACAGTCAAGTATGCTTGCCAAACATATTCGTTGTCAACAATGTTTACTGATGGAATAACATATTGTAGAAATATATTCTTTAAAGGCAGGGTATTTTCCATTCTGGTTCAGTGAACCGTACGTACAGAGCTGACACAAAATCAAGTACAAAGTATATCATTTTCTTTTGAAACATGAAGGCTGAAGTATTCGGCCAGCTCATACAGCACAGATTCTTGTTCAGGAAGTACGTCATGCGTGCAGCGCTTGAAGTGTGAGTGTGATGCATGAGGGGACTGAGCATAAACCAATGAGTGTGCTTGATACGTTTGCCCATCCCAGCGCGCCTTTGGTTTTAAGGCAAGGCGCTTGGGACGAGCGAAGGGGAGGGCAGATCAAAGCTACCGGGGGTGGGTGGGGGACACACCAAAAATCTGCAAAAAGTAATCTTGAGGACAGTGGGGTTGGGGGACCAAGGCCCTACACTGAAAAACAAACAAGCTTTAGAAGGATTAATACAGCGCTCCACGAGTGCCATCCCACTTATCAAGAAAACCAGATAATTTATTGCATCAAGTCGACTTTTTAGTGGTATAAGTCGACTAAGCTACAGCAACTTTCGGGTCAAGTCTACTTATAATAACCATGGAGGAACCCCCAAGAAGTCGACTTACCGAGATAAATTACCTCGCCAAGACGACTTACGACAATGAACCAGCAGAGCCTTTACTTTTATGCCGTCCCTCAGGTGAACACAATCTGCCCTGGCAGACATCATAGGAAAACGGAGGACATTGTACATCCTTGCCATGCAGGGCGCAAAGGAAATCTCAACAGCTGCAATGGCACCATCGATGGCCAGCCACCAAGGACGGTGACCTATCTGACGGTCGAGGGAGCAGCAGTGACTCGGAGACGAACATTACGGATATATTGAGACCAAATCTGATATACTGTAGCTTAAAAGCTAGGCCTTTTTAGACAACCTTTTCTGGAGATTCTCGTGAAAATTCAGTTGACCTTTTCACAGTTGAATTTGTTACCCTGGAAAATAGCATGAGGAATGGCTATAACTGATGAAAAGATACGGTTATTGGTTGGCATGGCCATTATGGTGACTTGCTAGTTCATTTTGACATAATATTTAACCCTAACAACCAATCAAAAACAAACAGCACATTTTGTTTGATTCTGTTTGACTGAGGACAGCACTAGTAAACTGATTATGCTTTACATGGGATCATGCACGCCACCATAGTCAGAGTCCAACAGTTTGGGTGTTTACTGTAGGGTGTTGGACTGAGGACAGCACTAGTAAACTGATTATGCTTTACATGGGATCATGCACGCCACCATATTCAGAGTCCAACAGTTTGGATGTTGAGTTATAAGAGATGGTGTTGAATTTTGGTAGAGTGAGGAAGGATCCTAGTAAATCACTACAGGGCAGGGAGTTAGGGTTAATGGAGGCTGCTAAGCCAATATTCCACTGGGTTATTGTCAACCAAAATACCCCCGTTATGTTCTTCATATCCCAAGCGGAACCTAATTCTCCAAATGAGGAATCAATGATTCCTATTTGGTGAAAAATTCCTCTCATGCAACAAGGCTTTTGTCATACAGCGAAGGTGGTTTTATGTCCTAATATTATTATGTATTTATTTATCAAAGCACCTTCCAGCACTACCCCTGTTCAATGGGCCCTAAGCTTTCCTAAAACCATTTCAACTCCTTAGGAGCATGCACCACCGGCAACCGAAATTGACCCATTTACTCCTGGGTGATATGAAGCAACTGTAGTAAAGAGTCTTGCTCACGGAAATAAGTGTCACAACGAGGATTCAAACCCACACTCCCGTGACTAAACAACTATAGTCAAGTGTCTTGCTCAAAGAAATAAGTGTCACGACCAGGATTAGAACCCCCCAGAACTTGAGTTTAATGCGCTAGACCGCTCGGTCACTATGCACTACTGAATATAATTTTAGGTGCACCCCCACCTCTTTAAAGTGAGCAACAACACCTTCAGCGGCGGCACCAGACCTGTTAACTGGGGGGGGGGCAAACTTAAATTTAGGGGGGGGGGGCAAACAAAAGTCTATAATGTACTGTATAAGCCTACAATTCACTCTAGAAATTAGATTTTGCACTGTTTGTGCGAACTGCATGTACAATGGCTGCTTACGGTTTTGGGCAGACAATGCATTTCTATTTATAGCAAGTTTCCAAGCTTGTACAGATAAATAAATCCACATTTTATTAACAATGGCGGAGATGGAAAGTGCATTGGGCTTTTTTGATGGTGCCTGCTAATTATGATGGATGAAATTGAGTTTATTATTTACAGCGCAAACAACATTGTAACAAATTGGGTGCAATGGTTTGGGATTAAACTCAATTTCCGCCATCGGGGAAAAAACTGGGGGGCAAATGAAAATAACTGGGGGCATTTCCCCCCCCCCCTTAGTGCCGCCGCTGCACACCTTGCCTCCTTATCAATCACTTTGCGCCAGGTGAAAGGAAGTGAGATGGTTCTCGGCAATGAGCAAGTTATGAATCAAAAGATGTAATAAAATATCCTTTTTATTATTGTTAAATATGAAAAACACTGTCAAAGAAACTTTACGGACACAAATTAAAATGGTCGTACATGAAGTGTGTTTAACAAAAACAAATTTGACGGTGGAATTATATCAAACAAATGTTTATACTACATCGTTTAAAATAAACTTTCTTTCAATTATTTTCCTCAATGTTGCCTTTGCAATAAAACTTTAATTTTAATTTTAAACTATCAACCTTTCACCTAAGTAGCTCATTTCTATTTGGATGCCATAATGCACTTTGTGTGAAATTTCATATACGAAACAATCAACAGAGCCTTAAATTGAAAAACATGAAAATATTATTTATGTTTCTTTTTGCAACCCCCTTCCCAAAAAACAACTAAACTAAATATGACTAAATAAAAAAAAAAAAAATAAATGAATAAATACCCCAAAACAGAAGAAACAAACAAAACAGCAACATCATATTACTTTGTCATTCAGCTGCTGTCAATCATAATTTGTCCACAAATTGCTGAAATTATTCAAGTAACTCAGTAAAACCTTTTTTTTTTTTTTTTTTTTTACTACTGGTGCACTCTCCTGTCCATAGGGCTTTTGCCACAAAATTCCACAGGAGAGTGGGGAGACCAAGTCCACAGTACACAAGCCATGGGGGTTTCCACATAATGCCATCTGTACAAGCAGAAGAAACCCATGCACCTCAAAACTGGAATTTCATCTTTGAGAGGGCAAGGCCATTTTCATTTTGCAAAGGGCACTTCCATTACAAACTCTTACTAAAGAGTATGGGAATCTTTTAATGGGACGCCAAGGCAAAGACCAGGGGCAGGTGAGGCCATGGCCTCAGTGGCCTCGTGTCATTCCAGGCCTGCACCCAATGCTAGCCCGGAAGGTATGGTTCTTTGTGGCAGTCTGGGGTACCTGTGTATGGGAAGGTTCTAATGACCCATACCAAAGACCCTTGCAGTATGCTTGCGGAGTTTGTCCCCCCCACCCCTGTACTAATTCAGAGCCTTCTGACACGTTTTTACTGGCATCACAGAGACAACCAAACCCCCTGCATTCAAATGACCACGCCAGTTCCACAACAGGCATTTTTCTAACGGTATCCTGATTGACCCAGAGAGAAAAAATCATGTGTCGAACTAAAATGTTGTCGTTAATCCTTATTTGAGATTGCCTGGGGCTAGTTGCCCTGTACATTGCAAAGATACAACCTTTAAAACCACTACTAACACTAATTGAGTTGATTAAACTTGTCCTATAAAACAAATAAACAGCGTCCAATTTTGATGGCTCTAAAATATGAACGAACATATTATGCATTTATGATCTTTACGCCCCTCGATGATTCTACCATCCAAACGAGGCTATCCAAATACAGCCGTCATCCTGACAGTAGCTTGTTTAACTCTTGCCAGATTTTGCGCATGCATTTATGGATTATACCTAACTTGTTGAAAACACAAAAAGTCCCAGCAGAAAAAAAAACCCAAAAGCATGAGTTATGCATCTTGACCCTAGCAGTGCTCTGTAAATGGTCGCAATGCCACTTTCAGCTGTAAATTATGCACTTTTTAAAAAGAAGCTATTGCAAATAAAAAAACTTCAGAAACCACGACAGCAGTCAAGGCAAATACAAGTTCAGAGTTTTTTTCCCCGTATAATATTACAAATTGAACTTTCTTACGGTCATGTGGTGTGCTGTAACCAATACCAATATATGTACAGCCACAATCATGGGTACACTTTTTGTTACAAAGACACCAAATGAACGAAACTTAACTATCGAGTAACTCTTTGCAGATCTTGTATTCGACAAACTCAAGTACTTTCTACTCTTCATTCACACAGCGCTGGTTAATTAATTTGACAAACAACATTGAAATAACTGTTACACCACTGACACTGGTTTTCAAACTGTTGTTCATAACATGGACACGAAAAAAAATGTGTACCCATGATTGTGGATGTGCACATAATGTGTTATAAATAATGCCGAAATAATCGGCCCTGCCAATACACGGGCCAATTTGATTGGCCTAAGATTCTCCGCTAGGGTTAAACACGACGTCGTGTAGATGTATCATCTCAGAGCTTCTCCTCCGCACCGTTCTTCCTATTGATCGCCTCGGACTGCTCGTGCACCGAGTCGATAAACGTGCCGACATTCTCCGGGTCAAAATCCGGGTAGACGCCGTGCCCGAGATTGGCGATGTATCTCTGGGTCCCGAACCGGGACAGCATCTTCCCGACGAGGTGCTGAATGTCTTCTTTGCTGCCGTACATTGCACACGGGTCCAAGTTGCCTTGGAGTGACACACTGGCGGAAGCTGTGGCCCTGAAGTATCAATGGAAAATGGGGAGAATGAAATGAGCCTACATTTCTTGTTTTCTGAATTTCGATTTTCACTCATTCACTTGTTCTTCTCTTTCTTGACGCTCTGTTTCCTTTTATAGCCTAAACCTTTGGATACGGGGCTTGATTGTGGGGGGGGGGGAATCCACAAGACGGCAGAACTTGTAGCTCAACATTCTTACTGGACCAGCAGCGGATTTTCAAAACAATTTACGCAACTGCGTATTAAGTCCACTTACGCAAGATTTCTTGTGTTAGTGGTGAACAACTTATGCCATAATATGTCGCGCAAATAACGGCTGATTTTCTTCATCAGACAGACTTCAAAGGTCTGCATTCAGATAAAAGTCTGAAATATCTCATCCCTGTAAACAGTGCATCTCACAAATCTGTGAAGAGTCACAAACAAAAAATAACAGAACCCCACTGTCTTAAAGGAACATTACAGAATTGGTAAGAAAAAACTTGTAAAATGTACTTTTTGATCACAGATTTACATAAAACTTACACGGTCTAATGATGATGTAGAAAACATCCCTTGAAATATTTCTGTCTGAAATGCCAT
The DNA here is from genome assembly GCA_032158295.1 of Pycnopodia helianthoides. Lineage (NCBI taxonomy): Eukaryota > Metazoa > Echinodermata > Asteroidea > Forcipulatida > Asteriidae > Pycnopodia > Pycnopodia helianthoides. Next base: position 6,624,361 of record CM063253.1, on the reverse strand, counting down.
ATTTGATGAGAAATGAATAAACTAATTTTCCGATTGGAGTTTATCGCTCAGTGAGCGTTTTATTCATTTGTTGAATCTATATGATTTCATGCAAATGTGTAATCGGTTTTTCACTATTTTCTCGTGGCCCAGATGGCCAATCGATCTCAAACTTCTACGGGTTTGTCAGTTTATGTATATGGTGGATTACATAAAGTGCTTACACTGCCAGCAACTGTTTTGTTAGCAAAAACCAATTCTGTACTGTTCCTTTAAAAAATTGCTTATTTAGTGGAAGCTATTTACCTCGCTACCTCTGGTTGAATGGTCCAGTCCAGGCTGATGACATCATATCCAGACTGAGACAACTCTTTGATTGCATGGTGGGCACCTTTAGCAAACACAATCTGAAATGATCAAACGTTGGGAATCAGGTCGGCTCAGTGGTTTCTTTCCCTGCCTTTCACCTATGTGCAGGGCTCGAATTTTACACTGGACCGCTGGCCCGAGGCCAGTGATTTTAGCATCGGGCCAGTAAACTCATGTCCGGACAAGTCCGGCGGTCTTGTGTTTGTGTCCAAATGTTGACTTTCAGTCTGATAAATACAATTACGTTGATTATCAGAGACTACTTACCCACATTATACAAATGAGATAAATCTTCTCTTAGTGCTTTTTTTAAAAATTCAAACAGTTCAATTATAACCTGTGTAGGTAATTTTTTCTTCTCACTTCAATTCTGGTCTTGTACTCAAAATTCCGGTCCAGTGAATATTTTGAGCTACAAGTCCTGCGGTCTTGTGGGTTTTTCCCTCAAATTCTAGCCCTGCTGTGTGGACCCCCAGTTCGAATCCCACCTCGGACCTGGAGCCTTACATATGGATTGGGTTTACAGTCCCTACCTGATTGCATGGGTTTTCCCCATTTAGGGTTTCCCTCCACATCTAAAAACTGAACATTTCTTCTCGTTTCCTATCCATCTTGTTATTGGTGCTAATTAATAATTAATAAATAAATAAATAAATAAACAAAATAATAAATAAATAAAGATATGAATCCATGAAAATGGATCTGTATTAATAACATGAACCTGTAAATACTAAGTGTCTTCAACACCGGGCTCAAACTCCACATATATTATTAAAAACATTATTTTTCTCTCCCAAAGTTGTCTCAAAATATTGATTACCATTGGCACGGGATCTACGTTTGCTTCCCTGAGAGTGCTCTTGACTTTGGTCACTATCTGGGTCAGGTAGGGCAGGGCAAAGGTCAGGAAGAGGTCATGACCTAGTACACCAACGTTGGAGTCAAAAACTTGCAGGAGCTGAAACAAAGAAAACAAAGAATTATTGATGATATATTAGATAAAACGATGATAAACAGAAACAATAACTTTAAATATTGAGAAAGGATGTAATCCTATGCTTTGTAACCTAATTCAGAAATGCTATTCTACAAAATTTAAAAAAATCAGTAAAAATTGCTTCAAACAAAGTTAAGAAAAATTATTATGAACCCGACTGATCGACCGACTGACCACTATCAATCAATCAATCAATCAATCAATCAATCAATAAGTCATCAATACAGATCAGTAGACAAATCAATAAATACATAAATCAAATAATATATGATTAAAAACAAAAGACAAATCAGTCAATGAATCATATCAATCAAGAAGTCAATCGTTAAAAACAACCAACCTCCCAAGCAACTACTACATACAAATTTTGCTAAGTAATTATATTTTCCAATAATTCATAAATACAATACAATTGACTTATCAATCAAATAGTAAATGATTAAAAACAACAGACAAATCCGTCAATCAGTAAGTCAATGATCAAGCACAAGACAAATAAATCAATATATAAGTCGATCAATCAAGAAGTCATTGATTAAAAACAAGACAAATAAATAAATTAATCTATCAATCAAAAAGTCAACGATTAAAAGCAAGACAAATAAATAAGTCAATCAATCAATCAAGAAGTCATTGATTAAAAGCAAGACAAATAAATAAGTCAATCAATCAAGAAGTCATTGATTTAAAACAAGACAAATAAATAAAATAATCAATCAATCAAGAAGTCAATGATTAAAAACAAGACAAATAAATCAATCAATCAATCAATCAATAAAATCAAATAATAATTCAACAACGATAAATAAAAAACATTGCTACAATCATCAATCAATCATTAAGAATGAACACACATCAATCAATCAATCCGTACATCCAATAATCAGTCTCACCTGTGCACCTGCTAACACCTGCCCCACCAAGTAATCCACGGTCTTGTCAGTGAGCAGCTGCAGGAATTTATGACTCTGCTCTGGTTGTGAGTACAGCCACTTCTTGGCTTTACTCAATGTCATGGAGTTGCCGGTACCCTCGATGCAGTATCCCATCAGCGTCCACTGATAATAGTCAACAGGAAATGGAGATTCCATATTATTTTTAGTTTGTCTGAAAATCAGTTCGTCTGAGGGACTACAAGGGACACCATTTCAAAGACCAGGGCCCAATTCCATAGAGCTGCTGAAGCACAAAAAGTAGCTAAGCACAACAAAATTATGATTACCAAAATAAGGAAACCAGCCAAACTGCCATGCCACATGTACAATTTGTGACTGGTATCCTGCTCATTTCTGCTTAGCGGAAAACTGTTAAGCATTTTGTTAAGCAGCTCTATATTGCTTGATAATTGTCTGCTAAGCAAACATGAACAGGATACCAATCACAGACAGTGCGTTTGAAATGGTAGTTTGGCTGGTAACCTTCTTTTGGTAGGCAAAGTTTTGTTGTGCTCAGCCAGTTTTTGTGCTTAAGCAGATCTATGAGATTGGGCCCAGAGCTGAAGAAGTCAAGGTTGCTGAGGACTCCAAACTAAAGAGCTGCTTAAGCAGAAAATATTGCTTAAATTATTTCTGCTAAGTACAATTCAGCAGGAAACCAGTCACAAATTGTACATGTGAAATGGTATTTTGGCTGGTAACCCATTTCTGGCAACCAACATTCTTTTGTGCTTAGTTACTGTTTGTACTTTAAGCAGCTTTATGAAATTGGGCCCAGGGAGATGCTAACCACAGATTTCTGCCCTTGTACAGACAAGGCCTGAGCTATCTTTTTCTTTTGGATATTCCTCTGGGCTGGTCAGCAGTGCGCTTGACTAGCCAACATCAATGTTGACAAGCCTGTCAGATGAATTCCTATACGTATCATAATTTCAAAACAGTAGGAGTACAGTAGTGTTTGACTAGCCCTTCCGGACCACTTTAGAACCAAATTTGACAAATCTGCATCACTCTTTGACTGTACTAGTGATGACACCGAGCCCTGTTATAGCGCCCCCATAAAGTGCAGAAATCTGTGAATCGTTGGGCGTACAACTCTGTGGCAAGCAGTACCAGGCTTATCACATCATCAACAAGTAATATCAACAACTTCTACGGCGACTTGCCGAGCACAGTACTCCCAAAAAATATTGCAAAGTAAATTTGTTCATCTTCAAGACTTACCGGTGCTCCCGAGAAGCCAATCAAGGGTACTTTGCCCTGTAGTCTATGACGGGTCAACGTTATTGCATCGAAGACATAACTCAGGGCCTCTGCAACATCTACATCACTGTTCAACCTCTCTAGATCCGATGGGGATGTCAGCAAGTTGTCGAACACCAACCCCTTAAAATAAGATAAGAAGTAAATTTTATAAAGTTTAAAATATTTAGTGGGTTAAAGGCAAAGTATACCTTTGGTTTTTGGGACGGTTTGATTGTTTTAATCCTATATAAATGTAGATATATACAATAAAACTAACCTGTGAAAATTTAATTTCAAAAGGTGGTCGCGTTTTTGAAATATAGACAAAATCCACAGCGTGTATGTCCACGCATGAAGAATAATCCCTAATAGGAATACACAATCTGAGAAACGTTTCTGTCCTCAGATTCAAATTTTGGGTGATAAAAACTGACATCTTTTTCCATATCCACATTTGTTTAAGTTGAAATATTTCTCAAAATGCTTTACACTATCGAAAGTTGCTTTACTTCTAAAACCAAGTAAGTTTTTATTGCCATTAATTTTTAGAGTGATTACCAATCACAAACCTTCCCTTTAAAGGTATTGTACACTTTTGGTAACAGCTCAAAATCAGTGTCCACATTTTGTGTGATTCAACATATGCATGAACAAACAAACCTGTTTGAGCTCAATTGAATTGAGAAAATAGTGAAAAGAGATCTTATGTTTTTTCTGTTTTTTCAAATTATCGCGCGCGATTATTACTATTGTTTTACTCGTTTCTCAGAAACGATAGCATTTTAGGCAGAAAATATTTTAAGGAACCCTTTCTACCATTACTTACTTTAAATCATGTCAGTTATGTGTGAATCTGTGAACATTGTGTTTTTCGATCTTACCAATAGTGTACAGGGGCCTTTAAGAGCTTTTGAACAACGTTTGGTCATACTGTCATAAATACTTTTTGTTTGACTGCCAAGAACCCTTACGGACCATGCTAGCAATCCTCCCACATCATCTTCTCCTATGTCACTCCACACCAAATTGTTTGGACATGGATAAGATTGGAATGCCTGACCCAGTGATATGCAATTGTTATTTTGGTCTACCTGCCCCAGTCCTTCTGAATCCTTCACTCAATCTTCCCAAGTCCAATACCATACACTGAGTCAGCACTCTAAATGCTGGGCTCTGTTCATTTTGGACTGGTCTGCCTGGCCTCCCAAAAAGCATGATGAGCTAGGCAACGTAAAACCCAACTTCATGGTTCTGCTGTACTGTGAGTGAACTTTCCAACGCTTAGTGTAAGCGTATAATGTCAAGTGCTTACCATGGGAGGAAAGAATGGTGACTGCAAGTGCAGTGATCCACAATAAGCAGAGCAATGAAATTGGGCCCCAGTACAGAATGAAACAGAATGACAACAGAACAAGCTATGTGATTTGAATGGGTTTTTGGTCCCAGTACAGAATGAAACAACAACAGACGATGGGTTTTGGGTCTCAGTACAGAATGGAACAGAATGACAACAGAACAAGCTATGTGATTTTGATGGGTTTGGGGTTCTAGTACAGAACAGAGCAGAATGACAACAGAACAAGCTATGTGATTTGAATGGGCTTTGGGTCCCAGTACAGAACAGAGCAGAATGACAACAGAACAAGTTATGTGATTTGAATGGGTTTTGAGTCCCAGTACAGAACACAACATAATGACAACAGAACATGGGTTTTGGGTCCCAGTACAGAACACAACAGAATGACAACAGAACATGGGTTTTGGGTCTCAGTACAGAACACAACAGAATGACAACAGAACATGGGTTTTGGGTCTCAGTACAGAACACAACAGAATGACAACAGAACATGGGTTTTGGGTCTCAGTACAGAACACAACAGAATGACAACAGAACAAGCTATCTGACTTTGAATGGTTTGGGGTCGTTACGGCGTTAGATTCACAAAGTTCGTTAACGCAAAAACCAAGGCATTGACAGGAGTGGAGTTCCAGGTTTAGTTGGTGGTAGCCCTCCTAGTTTTCTATATTCCCAGTGATTGACCTCTGAACTTTGACCTCACCTTTCCCGAGATCATTTCAACTTGGATACCAAGTACTTGAGGAATCACAAGGATGTCTGAGAATATGATGGCTGCATCCAGCTCAAAACGTCTGATGGGCTATGGAGAAATGAACAAAATATTTGTCATGTAAATATAAATATAAATATATGACACACTTTATTTAAAGGAACATTACAGAATTGGTAAGAAACAAACTTGTAAAAATATACTTTTTAATCACAGATTTACACAAAACTTACACGGTCTAATGATGATGATAGTAGGAAACATCCCTTAATATATTTCTGTCTGAAATGCCATATTTGATGAGAAATGAATAAACTAATTTTCCGATTGGAGTTTATTGCTCAGTGAGCGTTTTATTCATTTGTTGAATCTATATGATTTCATGCAAATGTGTAATCGGTTTTTCACTATTTTCTCGTGACTCAGATGGCCGATCGATCTCAAACTTCTACAGGTTTGTCAGTTTATGTATATGGTGAATTACATAAAGTGCTTACACTGCCAGCAACTGTTTTGTTAGCAAAAACCAATTCTGTAATGTTCCTTTAAGCTACAGACTAATTTAGAACCTGTCAATAGCAGACTTTGAAATAGCAAATGGGCTGCAGGCAACAAATGGGAGACTTTTCTGAATGCTAGGTGGCAGCACACTTACCAGGTAAATCCATTGTTCTTGGATATATCCCCCAAGCTCAAAACTATGTAAACAACTTTCATTGTTACGATAATAGATTGTAAACTTTTATTGGTCGAGAACCAATCACGTGATGTAATACAATGACGCATGTAGCATGACTCAGAGGGGGACATAAGTGATGTACCCCGCGGGGTACATTACCTTGATCGCGCCCGCCATTGGTCGTTTCCAGCGCCTCGTACAGTATTATGTGATGACCTAAAAAGTCTCGGAATTATTGATAAACAAAAGGTACCATTGTGCACTATCGATTTACAAATCAACCCCTCTCCTTTTACCTGTAGCGTAACTTCACAAGCTAATTCAGGTGTCTGGCATATTTCAAAGAAGTCATGCTCCTTCCTACAGGCTTGGAACTCTGCAAGAAAATACAACAATGAAAAGACGAGTTTTAATTTAGGTCTAAACAATGTCATCAGGGGCCGTCCAAAGTGTCATCATTATCAGTCATACAAAGAGTATAACTGGGGGAAGGGGGGTTGAAGACCACGTACAACTTCAAAAGGTGTGTAAAATGTTATAAATGTAAATAATGTGCATCAATTTTGAAAGAGAAATGTTGATAGTTTGGGAGGAGGGAGGGGGGGTCCTTAAAAGTAGTACTCTCTGTACAGGATTATAAATGTTGGTGCTATCCCATCCAATGACACTGTATTTGTTGACTTGACGTAATTTGAAAATTGTGTTTGTGACAATACAAATATGGTAACTGTGCGAGACTGTTTCAAGAGGGAGGGGGGGGGGAGGAAATAGTTCAACCGAAATGTCATGACCTTTTGTTACTGTGTGGGTCGGTAGTGAATTTGTGTGGTTTTCCTTAACCTTGTTAGTTCAGGAAGTAAAAGGTAAACCACACAATTTCAAGGCATATTTGTGTGGATCACTACATTCTACTTTTGAAACATCTTTCAAACCAAAATCATTTCATAGTAAACGCTTTCCTTTCCAATCCAAGGCAAAGTGTCCTTTTATTCTCAAAGGTGCCAGGAAAAAACAATAAAACCCCTAACAAATATTTTGAGCCTAATTAACTAGTTAAACAAATTTAAATTTAATTTGAATGGAAACGCATGGTAATACATTTTGCACAATAAGGCAGGACAAAATTAACAGCTCTAAAATTAAACGGTCATCCAATATTTTAAGTTTATAAGTTGCAAACGATGACACCAAAACTTGTGTCAATATTTGCACAGTTTGCCCAGGTTGCGGAATTTGGACCGCAGTTTACATGGAATCTTGTATTTTTGACCTCTGACCTGGAAGATATCGACCAGCCTGTCTCATGACCCATACTGGTACCCTCTCAGTTCTGTCTCCTCTTGCTGCCCGCAGAATGAGGTCGTTCTTGAGAGCAGGGAAATTCTGAAGAAGGAAAAAAACAAAAACCATAATATTTTGTTAATTAAAAAATACCTTACCTTCCCAAATCCTTCTATATCCTCTTTGCCGAAATGAAGGATTGAGAAGGACCGAGGACTGTATGCCTTAACCCTCCTACTGTCAGTGACTCTTGGCAACATTTTCCAGTGAGTTGCCAACCATTTGAAACCATTCGACTGCCAAGGCTGTGTACGGTGGCACAACTGTGCACAGAACTAACTGTGTACTGTGTACATGCATTCCCTCATGGTATCATATTGCAAGCTGGCATAGTTTATCTATCATTCAAAACCACAGTGAATGGTATTGAATGGTCAGACAGCAAGAGGGTTAATAAAAAATAAAAATTGCTTAGTACTGTGTCAGGCATTCCAATCGTCCAAAAAGATTTATGGAGTGACATAGGACGGAGGATATTTGAGGATTAAGGTCACCTGTCAGCATACAGGCCTATGAAGTAGAAAGGATTTTAAAAACAAAATGGAGCCAGCATCAACATTTTCAATGATCTTTACGGAAAGCACCCAAACGTTTTAAACATTGCTCTACTTTAAAGAGTGGCTGACTCCACGGTCAGATTTAGTTTTGTGATCCACTCATTTTCCAAATTGGGGGAAAAAATTACAAGTCTCTAACCTCAAGTGAAAAAATGCCAACGTTTGATACCCTTCAGGTGATATATTTTTTTTCAAAAATTAAAAATGTAAGATGACGTCACATTTCAAATATATAATGTACACTTTTCACAGAGAATTAAAAACCAAAATGGCATTAAATTTGACATTTTTGACCAGTGCAAACAATTTCTCTTTGAAATGTGAAGATCCATTTGTTTTCGACGTCCGATCGTCATGTTTCAAAATGCACTCTGAAAGAGTATAAGATAAAAATAACATAATTACACTGTTTTAGTGTGAGATTAGAGACTTTCATAAGTTTGTCTCCACTTTCATGAGGTTTTATTTACTGGGAAAATGAGTGCATCACAAAACAGGATTTGACCTTGGAGTCCCTCTTTAACCCTCCTACTGTCAGTGACTCTTGGCAACATTTTCCAGTGAGTTGACCAACCATTTGAGACCATTCGACTGCCAAGGTTGTGTACGGTGGCACAACTGTGCACAGAACTAACTGGTGGTATCATATTGCAGGCTTGCATAGTTTATCTATCATTCAAAACCACAGTGAATGGTATTGAATGGTCAGACAGCATGAGGGTTAAAGAAACTCAGTTCAGACGTCCTTGTGTTCGAACCTGTTGAGTTCTTAGATGAGAAACATTTTGGCGAATGTCCCGAAATGATCTGAGGATCGCCTGGATAGACTGCGAGTGGCTTTGTGTGTGAGTCCTTGTAGCATGGAGCATTAGCGACTCTCCTCCGACAGAATTCAACCTCACTGGGTAAGGACCGCCACTCGTAGTCGCTACCCTTTTTTCCTCGAGACTTGCGTTTCTCTTCCAAGCCATATTTGGATAAATCGGTACCGAAGACACTTGCTGTGAATGTGTGGCGGGACCAGCCGAAGGCGTCGTCACCTTCGCAGCCGACTGTTGATACAGCGACGGATTCTGATCCGCACCATTACCGTCGATGTTGCTACACCCAGCGTTGGAAGTTGTTTCCTGATTTTGGAACACCGCGCTCGCCTGACCGAAAGAGACACTTGGCCTCGGTTGATGGTAACTCGCTCGTTGGAGTTCTTCGAGTTCCTGATACTCCGCAGGCGATGCCTCGGCCAAATTAAGCGACCCGGGCTCCGTTGGAAATGCCGGGCTAGTCAAGTCGTCAGAGCGTGGAAGTTTCTGTCGAGGGAACGAACAGTTTTTGACGAGGCCTGACGGATGGCAGAGAGGATCGTGTCTAGATCCAGCGAGGGAAACTTGGTTTAAACGGCTGATAATCGCCCTCGCCTTGCAGGAGCGATTTCGACATTTGAGATACATGTTCCCGTTTCTGGTACGATCCCTGATAAAGACATAATCTTGGATAACATAACCTTTTCCAGTCCCGCGCTTCAAGGCAATAACTGAGACAATGTTGGACAGAGATTGTGATCTTTCGTTATCAAAGTCATAACTCAGATCAGCGTTTGTGTTTGAGTTAACGCCAAAGGGATCCGTGTCGTTACACGGCTCCAAATCAGGCGAGTCCAGATCATCCGAAACGGACGTTTCCGGATGATAATTATTCTCCACAGCTTTGCCTTCAGTACCCGAGTGATCAATATATCTTTGGAGTTCATCCGCTGAGGGTTTCTGATCTTCGGACTCCATTGCCGTGCCGTATCGAGAACACCTGAGAAGCTACAGTTTGTTGCTGAGAGCTGGCTGGCCTATAAACATAATGCTTAGTCTCTAAATCAAATAAAGTTAAAATAAATTAACCCCTGGCCAACATTTTATAATAATTATCACTCAGCATCGACATTGACAGACCATGAGAAAAGAAGACCTTCCAATCCATAATGAATCTGTTCTTGTATCTCTCTCAATCCCCTTTTGCCTGCAGGACACAAAATAATGTTCAACACCATCATTCATCAAAAATATCTTTCAATCCAAGAAGTTCTTGTCTGTAACTGTAAGTTGTAACATCTTGCTGAAGTTCGGCATAGAATTTAATGAAATGTTGTTTTACACAATCACCATGAGGAGTTTGAGTATTATGACTGTAGTTCCAGTTCTCCGGTGTTCTCCCTGGTTCTTCAGAGATAGAGGCAGGAAGAAAACGAAAGTGACCAGGCTGCCCAGGTCATGGGGTCGATGTGCTCACCCTGGTTCTACAACAGTGACCGCAACGTGACCCAGCCAAAGTCGACAAACAAAATAGGTTACGTAGTTTCACTCAAAACAGTAACAAGTGAAAAGATTGCTGAAAGTTAAAGCATGGAGGCAGGAAGAATAGAGATAGGCTTCGTTTCCAGCGGCATGCAGTAGAGAGGCCAAGAACGAACAAAGATCGACCAACTGCGCATGTCGACAAAAAACGAGGCGTGTCGACATGCATTATGCATGATGTCGGTTGTCGAAGGTGGTTGCAAGTTCCGTGTTACTACGCAGAAACAACTATTAATAAGGCGGAAATCAAATTTCATGCTTACCTCTTCTTTTTTTCTTGAAGTCATTGTCGACACTTGGGTGATATTTTGCTCAACAGAGTGAAACTACAACCTCGAAATTTGCAAAAAATTCTGCACGGTGTTCTGCTGGTACGGTAGCAGTCGACATGTGTAAGGTCAATTTGAGGTCACTGGTTTCACTTACGAAAGAGTTGGTAACCGATGCCGAAAGCCTACACGTACAAGCACTTGGAGGGAACCAGCTATTTCCGTCGTGAAATACTCTGACGACTGTTTAATGTACGTGAAATCCAAACCAAACAAGAATGGCAAAATTAAACGGCGCCCTCTAACATCGCGAGCAGAGAGGAAATTGAAAGGGTAACGGGGTTTATTTACCTTTTTCATTGTGTGTAGAAACAGACATGTTTGATATCCTTGCTATTAAATCTCTATTTTTTAGAAGAGCAAGTGTAGTTAATCCTCAAGTTTTCAATTAACATCTAACATGTGAACAATTAATGTGGTCCCTTTTAATTGTGTAAAACGAAAATGGGCGTCGTTTTGTTTTGTGCGAGTTTTGGGGCACACTCATATTATTGGGTAAAATTGTTTCGATAGGGTAATCGAAATAAGCAATGGGAATTTGTGGTGTTCAAATGCCATTCCATAATTATTTCTGCATACAGAATTATTCTGGCTAAAACTCCGTATCCGGCAGCCCCTTTATCTCCTTTAAATTCGGTCAAATGTTGTTATCCTTACCGACCTGTATCCAGAAGGGTTGACAGAATCAGTATACAGAGAGGCTAGGCACAGGCACTTTGAAGTATTACAAAGTATCACAATCATGACAAAAAAGGCATTATGGTGGTCTTGCTGCTCTTGATTTTAGTTCCTTTGGGCACAAGTGCGATGGCATGTGCGCTTGAATTTTCCTTTTTAAAGGTCAAAATTTAGCATCTTAGCTGCCAATTCATCGAGAGGATTATTTAAAAAGGGAAACAAAGTCCAACATCCATTACAAAATCAAAATTCCTTAGAAAGTGGGCAGTTGGCTACGGACATTTGTCCATTATTCTTCTTATTATTTAATATGTATATTTTTTGCGTGAAGGGGTGGCACTGGAGAATCAATACAAGCTTTCAGTTTGTTTAAACCAGGTACTCCCCTTTTTCAAGTTTAATTGTTATCATTCGATGTGAAGGCCAACTTTGCCTTTAGGTCACAACTAATATTATGACAAGATGTGCTGCTTAATTTCGTTTATGTAGAAAGTTCTTATTAACATTTTGAAAAAAAACCCCACATGGCCCGATTTCATAAAAATATTGCTCGACGAAATAATTTGCTTTCATATCCCTCGTCAAAATTTATACTCGACTGCTTTTAATGAAATTCGTCCCAGAGTACCCTGCTCCCCCCCCCCAAAAAAAAACCCACAGAAATAACTTTTTGAAAAAGAAGCACACAGATCAGTTACTTGTCACTTGGAGACGGAGGGGGGAGGAACAAGCTCAAGTAGCAAAATCGGTTTTATTGTCATATAGTAGTAATCCGTCTGATGGGCAAACTTATAAATCATTGCAAAGGTTATTACACTGTACACAAACAACTGCAAATGCAGAGTCTATTTTTTTGTCATTTGGAGACCTTTTTCTCTCTCTCTCTCTTTTTATAGGAAACTGTACAGATTTTGCGCTCACACAACAAATTACCAAAACCCCTCAAAATATTTGCCAACTCGGCAAAAAATATACACAAGCAAAAATGAAAAATGCTATAACCTCTAACAACGTTGGAAGTGCCCAACAAGATATGTGTTGAAGAAAAAAAAACTAAATTAATTTAAAATAAAAAAACAATCTTGGAGTTAGGTGAAAATTAAAACAACATTTTTTTATGTAGTATTTGGTTTATATAACAGTTTAATTTACGGACTTACATTTGTTTTATCTTTTCATCTGTTTTTTTGGAAGCAAAACTTTTAATATTAATTTGAATACAAAACGATTCTCAGTAGATTCTGTTTGATTTACAATGACGACAACAAATAATAGGAGATTAGCAACAACAAAACGCCAAATGTAAAACTCTATTTCTGGGTTCTTCCATCTGAATAAACTAAAAATCATCTACCTACACGGCTCCTCTTTTTAAAATATTTGATTTGGCTGCAAACTCGACTGATAGTCGTCCTAACCCGTGGGACAGTAATGAACGTGAAAGATACCATTTTTCAATTCGGCACAATTGATCGGCCCAATCGAAGATTACAGTTTGAAGAAAGACACAACACCCTCTCATCTTCTTCACTATCCTGCTACTCAAAGCGATCGGCCAAAAACCTCAGAACTCTTAATACTTCAGTTTTGAACAACTCTCCAAGTCTCTGAGCCTGACCAGGGAGGAAACACTTGTCACGTTTGTCTTTTAGAAAAAAAATATATAAAAACAACAAGGGAAAATTCAGTATGTGGAACTTTCATCAAAGATGGATATGTTCTTAATAATAAAGGCTTTTTGTTAAGACTTGGTGAAAAATATCTTTGACTTCAGAGAGGAAAATTTGTTAAGACTAGTTGGGCATCGAATAGGCTTGCCAATTGATAATTTTGTAGCCATATTGAATCCTCCCTTGAGCTGTTATGTCTAGTTTTTTTTTTACATTATTATTATTCCTTTTCTTCCTCATCCCTGTAACCAACTAAAGTTTCCTGAGAATTAGTGTTATTGTTTTCCAATTTGATCTCCTTTTATGCAGACAGGCGAATAATCTGTACACTAAATAAATCAATTTGTTTCAAGAGCACACACTGACTTCTGATATGTAGCAACAATGCAATAAAGAAAGAAACAACAAAAATGCAAAGTAAGCTATACCAATGATACTGGCGACTGAGTATTGATTTTTGTTTTGTTCCTCGGAAACATGTGTTATGTTACCAGAGAGTCAAAACTTTACAAAAGAGAAACGAATTACCATTGAATAAAATGTCTGTTTCCAGGAACTCCCAAAAGGCATTGCAAGTACAAAAATGCTATTGCAAAAGTTTTTTTAAAGGTGTCCACAAATGACAAATTATTTTTTGAATGCAATGTAGGTTTTGGGTTTGGCTTTTTTTTATGGGGGGGGGCCCTTATCATCTACTTTAAAATAGAAATACTCCCAAGCAATCAAACAGCAATGGAGGTGAGTAGAGCACCCTGTTCCATTGTGTTAGTAATTAAAAAAATTGTTGTCCATGGCTGGTATTAAACCAGGCATTCATTGTCATCATTTAGGCGCAAAAAAGCAGAAAAAATAAGGTTGAAAGTAAGGCCTCATTTACGTAATCGGATCTTCCTGCCAATTTTGTTGTGTGCTAGATCTTGCGAAAAAAACACAATACCTTGTCCAAATGAAATGCTTGGTATTAAATGTTTGATAGTACACGCAGCAAAATTGGCAGGAGAGAAACCACGAAAATGAGGCCATTTGCGCAAAACATCTGATAATCGGCGTCTCTAAAAATGTTGACAAATGGTACAGGTGTCCAGACACCTCTTCCATCATAGAACATTGCTCAAGAGAGTTGCTAACTGGGTCTTAGCTGCGCGCCTCGTCATCATCATCGGAGGAGTCCGTGTCGCTACTTGTGAGGGTGTCATCCAGACTAACTTGGGTGATAGAACTGATCGGAAGACTCACACTGTTCCATGTGGAGGGTAGGATTCGCGTGGTGAAGCCGTTCTTCTTTAACTGGAGGGGGGGGGGAGAAGGAATGAAAATTTAAATGTTTAAAGGCTTGCATGTAAAACAAAATGTCCTATTTATTACAGGCCTTGAATTTTGCCACGGCACCACATCAATTGCTGCGGGTGCCCTTAAAACCCTTCAATACAAAATTCAAATTTTCCTCATTGGGTGCCCTTCATTTTGGGGAAATTGCCGTGCCTTTTTGAAAACGGAATTCGAGGCATGTTAACATCCATTGTTAACATTTCCTAGAAAAATGTCACAGTGTTTTTACATCATGAATCAACACTATGGTCAAATAGTATTCCATAGACAACTGAGACCAACTTTGTCAACTTCTTAGGACAGGTTCTTATCAACATAAGATAGTCTCCCAATTGTGGCAATCTACATTGGGGTAGTACACAAATAGCAGGAAGGGTTCTTATCAGAATAAACTAGTTTCCCCGATTGTCGCAATCTATTTTGGGGCAGTAAATAGATAGCAAGACAGGTCTTTATCGGAATCAAGTAGTTTCCCGATTGTCACAATATACTTTGGGGCAGTTTATAGATAGCAGGACAGGCTCTTATAAGAACAAGTCTCCACAGCAAAGTAGATACAATCAGACAGTGCTACTGCACAACTGAATGGGTGTTCTCCATAACAGTAGTGCGCCGGCCAAATCCCAGTTAAAACACCCGAGGACCAGTTAAATTCTGTTCAACAAGTCTGGCTTGCCAGTTTATTACTTCCCATCCCTAGATGTGTATCTTTGATTGTTCATACTACTTAAAACTACAAGTCGCCGGCAATGTTGAAAGGAAACCTTTAAATAGGGACCAGTTGAAAAAACAGATGGAGGACCAGTGAAATGACAAGCTAACTGGGCCCAATTTCATAGAGCTGCCTAAGCAGAAAAAATTGCTTAACAATTGTATGCTAAGCAGATGTGAGCAGGTTACCAGTCACAAATTGTATATGTGACATGGTAGTTCGGCTGGTAACCTTCTTCTGGTAAGCATAATTTTGTTGTGCTTAGCTACTTTTAACCAGCTCTATGAAATTGGGCCCTGGTCCCCCTGGCTAGTCAACGAAAAAGTTATGGGCAACAAACCCCGCAAATACATATGGAAAGCTACCTGTTGAGATTTCCTCTTCTGGAACTCTTTCTTCTCATCCTCAGTCAGTGGTGCGTAGCCCTCCTCGTTATCGCTGTGCTCGTGCCAACCCATCTCTTGCAAAAGCCTGAGGAAGATTTAAACAATCGGTTCAAATTTTGTTTTCTCAATGACATTAATTTTGGGTTGAACAATGACAATTTGCATCTGATGAAGCGGTTGTTGCTACGAAAGCTCATGCAGTTTTTTTTATGTATTTAGTTAGTCTCTAAGTGCTACCACTACCGTCCTATTTTGACTAAAAATATTTGAACCTGCAACATACAGAAATGTGCTGGCGCTCTACCAACTGAGCTATCTAGCCCTCATGTTGGCGGTCTCCCTATTTTGTCAATATTCTTTGCTCGGGGGTTGCCAGTCAGAAGTCATTCAACCTGAACACGATCATAATTTTGTTTCTACATCTAAAATATTTACCCAAGTTTGCATAGAAAGATAAAATAACAAGTAAAGGCAAATGAAGGAAACAACTAATGATAGTGATCTATGTCCAGCAGACTTAAAAAATGGATAAAATATGAAGCTGACAGAATAAGCCGACAGATGAGAACAAACTAAAAACATTGGAACTTGATTTTCTGTTAGCTTGGAAATACTAGCTAAAGCAGACCGTGTTAAAAGGCGAATTCAAGAAGACGGCAATACGTTTTGTTGTAAGCACCACAACTGATAATCGTTCTAAGAATTTGATAAATCCATTTCAAATATTAGTGTGAATGATAGTAAATACTTTCTTTGTATGGAATTGATTTTGGCGTTGAACAAAGAAAAATTGACTCGAGCGGGATTATCTTGCCGGCGTTCTACCAACTGAGCTACCTAGCCGAAAGTTGGGGCATCCCTAATTTGTCAATATCTCTGTTTGAGGGTGCCAGTCGGTTTATTGCTTGATGTATGGAATTGAATTAAGACTATACATGACCGCATTTAATTACATGGTACAACATCATCAGAAAAATCGAGATACAACAATTGTAACCCCCTTCAGCAAAAGTTTGAAACTCTATTAATATTTTATTATCATATCTTTCCGGTAATGAAACCAAGGGACCCTCAAAAGCAACTAGCACTGTGACCCGTAGGCCTGAAGGTAGGCTACCTGTGTGGAGAAGACGATGAAGAAATGTCAGTTTTAGATGTGGGAGGAAAACCCTAAGTAGGAAAAACCCCACAAAATCAGGTAGGGACTGAAAACCCAAATCCACATGCAAGGCTCCGGTCCGGGATTCGAACCGGGGCCCACAGAGGTGAAAGGCAGGGAAAGAAACCACTGAGCCAACCTGACTGCTCTATAAATTTAGTCTCACCGCTTCTCAGCCTCCAGACTGCTCGACATGTCCGGCAGGTCTCGCACGGGCGAGAACTCCGGGAAGAAGTTCGGGGTCGTGTCTTCCCTGGCGCCCTTCTCCATCGTTGTCAAGTTGCTGTGAATGTCGAAACCGTTGGTCTTGCTGTGGGGGTGTTGCTTCTGTAGTATTGTTTTCTAAGCGAGGACAAATATGTAAACCAAGTTCTAATTTAGTTTGAATTTAACTCATATCACACAAAGCTATTTTCAGGCGAACAGTTCCAGGCAATCTCCAAGATGGTTAAAAAAACAAAATATTAAACACACTTTGAATTTTCAGGAAAAAACTCCTTAAGCTACCAAAGTGTTGCATGCATTGCAGTTGGTTCCCTCCAAGTTGCCTGAAAAAATTGCCCAGTATAACAAAGGCCCTTAAAATCTTTCCCTTCATTAGACTCCCATGTGTTTTGCATTGCCCGTGGCCAACATAGTAATAACTATAACTCTTATTTGAACAGTTAAAATCATGGGTTTAGTTATTATTTGACTTTCCCCTAAATCTTCAAACCTAAGTCTCCAAATTTACCAAAGCTAGGTTTGTCAGTTTATGTATATGGTGGATTACATAAAGTGCTTACACTGCCAGCAACTGTTTTGTTAACAAAAACCGATTCTGTAATGTTCCTTTAACTCATATCACACAAGGCAATTTTCAGGCGAACAGTTCCAGGCAATCTCAAAGATGGTTAAAAATGAAATATGTCAAGTAATGAACCACAAGGGAAACTGACTGGGTAAATTTCAAATGGTTTGGGGTTGAACAAAGAAAATAAGAATTATAGTTATTACTATGTTGGCCACGGGCAATGCAAAACACATGAGAATCTGATGAAGGGAAAGATTTAAGGGCCTTGGTCACACTAGGCAAATTTTTTCGGGCAACTTGGAGGGAACCAACTGCAATGCATGCAAAATAAACACTTCGGTAGCTTAAGGAGTTTTTTCCCCTGAAAATTCAAATGTGTTTAATATTTCATTTTTGGTTTGGGGTTTAACAAAGAACAATTTTCTGGGGAAAAAAAACCTCCTTAAGCTACCGAAGTATTTATTTTGCATGCATTGCAGTTGGTTCCAGCCAAGTTGCCTGAAAAAAATTGCCTAGTATGACCAAGGCCCTTCAACATAGTCAAAACTATAATTCTTATTTTAATAGTTAAAATCATGTTGTAAGGTGACAGTGTTGAGCTGATATATCAGCTAGCGGGAAAGACTTAAGAGGGTGCGTGCGAACCGATAATATTGGCTTATGGTCAGGGCCCAATGGCGGCCCGTGTTAGTTCATTAAGTAAAAGGAAAACCACACAATTTCGAGGCATATTTGTATGGATCATTATATTCTATTTTCAAAACACCTTCCCAGGAATATTCATTTCATAACAAACATTTTCAAACACTTTTCATGGCCTAGAGCGCCCAATCCAAGGCAACGTGTCACCTTTAAGCATTTTTCCGCCCCCCCCCCCAAACTCACCGATGTTGACGTTGGTCTGCTCTGCTTCTTGGTCTCACCGACTCCTCTCAAATTCTCCGCGTTGTTCTGGCTGACCTCCTTGGAAACATCTCCGTTGCTGGAACGGCGGAGACCGGTCAGGAAGCCAATCTTGTCCCCTTTCTTGGCCTTGGGTGTGGATGGACTGGGATTGGGGAGTTCGACAGGCGCAGTGCTGAGTGAAATCGGGGAAGGCGGCTGTGAGGCAGAAAAGAGAACGTGGAGTGTTACAAAACAAATGATGTAAAATAAATCCCCAACTATATTTTTTTGTCTGTGAAAAACCTTGTTGTTTCTCACATAAAACATGCGTTTTTGTCTGAATCAAATCCATATTGACCACCTAGTTTACTGAAATTCTTACAGTTTGGCTGTAGCGTTCCTTTTTTTTATTACTTGTTTGAGAATGACAGGAAAGGTAGGAATGCAATTCTTTCAAAAACCAATGATTTAGTATATCTTTAAAGGAACATTACAGAATTGGTAAGAAAAAAACTTGTAAATTATACTTTTTGATCACAGATTTACATAAAACTTACACAGTCTAATGATGATGATAGTAGAAAACATCCCTTGAAATATTTCTGTCTGAAATGCCATATTTGATGAGAAATGAATAAACTAATTTTCCGATTGGAGTTTATCGCTCAGTGAGCGTTTTATTCATTTGTTGAATCTATATAATTTCATGCAAATGTGTAATCGGTTTCTCACTATTTTCTCGTGACCCAGATGGCCGATCGATCTCAAACGTCTACAGGTTTGTCAGTTTATGTATATGGTGGATTACATAAAGTGGTGACACTGCCGGCAACTGTTTTGTTAGCAAAAACCAATTCTGTAATGTTCCTTTAAAGTGAGTAAAGCCAATATGAACTCCAAAATGTTTCCAAAGATGTTAAGTGTGATATTCTTTTAGGTTCACCTAGCACAGGCATGATATTTGGCCCTTGGAAAAAGTTGGACAATATTATTGAGTACTGACCTACATGTACATGTGGTATAGGCCCTTTAACTCAGTGAATGCCGCGCTATATTCGTAGTAACAGGTGTAGCGGATTCTGCCACTATGAGTATACTCGTAGAGAATGAAAGGGCTTTGTATTGTTAATTGAATACACTGGCATCACTGAGAATGCAACAATTACCCTTCTGGCAGCGGTGAGGACACACATCCTTAGAATTTGTATGTTAATTTTTTTTTTCTTTCAGTAGTACCTATTTGGTATGGGCGCATGCGCACCGCACTTGGCAAATGGGAAAGCCCTACGAATCTGTGACCGGCAGTCAACGTGTTAATAGACCATTCAGGCTATTTACTAAACATTTTATAAATTTTTCCCGAGGGCAAATAAAATCAGATATCAGATTAGAATAGGAAGAGTGTCATGCCAGCACTCACTCGTTTGTTAAGCGGCAGCAAAGTAGACGACTGTAGCGGAACAACAGTCTTCTCTTTCCTGACGTTCATGGAGCCGACAGGTGCTGAACGGAGACTAACAGACGTCAACCCGCTGGTGATCACCGCGGAAGATGTCATCGGGCGGTTGATGATCGCCACCGGGTTGTGGCGACTGGTCGAGACGGGCGCAGGCCGGGGGGCGAATACAGGCGCTACTCTGCCGGCGAGGGTTCCAGGTCGGTTGGGACCGGCAGAAGATGCAGTCAGACGGTTCGGGGCAGGAGTCAGTCTGTTGGTCAGGACCGTGGACATGCTGGTGACCATTGTGGGCTTGTTGCTAGTGGGTTGAACCGGCTTGTCGGAAGCAGTGACTCTGGACGAACTCACCGTCGTCGTCTTGGTAATTGTGGAGCAGACTTTGTTGTGGAGGGGCACTGTAGTCCCGTTGCCGACGCCAGAAAATTTGTCCGAAACGGTTTCTGCTTTGCTGGCAGCGACGGGTGCGTTTTGCTTGGGTGCGTTTTGCTTGGGTGCGGGGGTCGCTGGGCTATTTGTAGAGATAGGCATGGACCTGGTTGAAGTGGGAGCGGGGACCTTGATAGCGGGTGAGGGTAATGGGTTGCTGGGTACAGATCGGACGGGGACAGGCACAGGTGATGGTTTGCTTGGAACAGGCGAAATGCGGCTTGATGAAACGGGTACGGGCGCTGACCGAACTGTTGGATCTTTGGCTCGTGATGAAACCTTTAAAGAAAACATAAGCAGGTCGGGGCTTGAAACTTGAGGAGAAAAAATCCACTAGAATGCAGGACTTGTAGCTCAACCTTTATGATGAATCAAAAACTATTTTGATAAGATCAGAATCAATAAGAAAAAAAAACTAAACTATCTACACAGTTTAATACATATAAAATGATCTCATTTGTCTTATGGGTAAGTAAACTTTGATACTCAACAAAAATGAAAGATTTTTGAACTCTGTTTGTTTTGGTTATTTTTTTTGCAAGATATTAATACAGTTCCACAGTGAAGTTCTATTATTAAATTGGAAAATACAGGACTGCTTGACTTGTCCAGTCCAGAGTTTACTTGCCTAATGCTAAAATCACCGGCCACAACGACACACTATCTACTTCTTACCATGGGTGTAACGGATATCATTGACTTCAACACAACACCTGAGCCAGCGTTAGATGAGGCTGAACCCTTTGAACTCTGGTTCGATGCCCCAGTCTGAGCAGTGACCTTTAACCCCAGGGAGGGGTCAACGATCGATGCCGACGATAGGGTCATGGTTCGCGGTGTGGATTTGCCGTCCGCGGGGTTGGGAATAGATTTCTTAATCAGCTGCAGTTTCCGTCCACTGATGACTTTGGTTGTTCCAGGGGGTTTTTCTGCAGGAAAATAAAATCATTTTTTTTTTAATGACATTATTATTTTGAAAAAAGTGTGCAACCTACCTTTCTCAAGTTACGTAACTTTATTCAGACGAAGTAGGATTCTTGTAACTTACGGGCACATTAAACATGTTGTTTAAAGAATGTCACCCTCTTTGACCTTTACTTCCAGTCAAACAGGAAGCTCTCAAATTTAAAATCTATATCTCGTGAACCACATGTCATATAGTCAAACTCTTTGTGACGTCTTGGAGCTAATGATTCATTAGCTATTATTAAAAACATGACCCCACTTTGATCTTTTCGTCCGGTCCAAACAGAAAATTCAAATACATAAATACATTTCCTTAGCCACATATCCTAATAAAAAAGTCACAATCTTTGTGCC
This sequence comes from Pycnopodia helianthoides, assembly GCA_032158295.1. Classification (NCBI taxonomy): domain Eukaryota; kingdom Metazoa; phylum Echinodermata; class Asteroidea; order Forcipulatida; family Asteriidae; genus Pycnopodia; species Pycnopodia helianthoides. Next base: position 6,602,702 of record CM063253.1, on the reverse strand, counting down.
ATCTTGTAGCTTATAACAAATTTAGTACTAAAAACATGTTTTCGTCATCATAATGTCATCAGGTGTCAAATTAGTTAATACATTAATTCAAAGTTTAATATTGACAATTCAAAGTTTAATATTGACAATACAACAGAAACCCCAGTGTTTGTTCGTAAAAAACCAGGGCTCGCCCTTAACACTAGCCCCGCGTACATTGTCTAGTAAAAACTTCAACGGGCTAGTAAACACCACTTCTCAACTTGCCCTGTGGGATACTAAAAACTGTGCAACCTACTTGTTTAAAATGCTCATTTCTTCCTTTCCAGATGTGAATAATTAATGTATAAAATGTGTTTATCGTTATTGAGTGTGTGAATATAACTTCATTTGATCATTAAACTGGTTGTGATCGTTAACATTAACACATCAGAACATCACATTTATGGCAATTCCTGTTTAAAATCTGGGCTACTAAAACTTCCTGGGGGCAAGTAAAATGCACAGTTTACTGGTCCGGCGGGCTACTTTACAAAAAGCTTAAAGGAACATTACAGAATTGGTAATTGTAAAATATACTTTTGATCACAGATTTACATAAAACTTACACGGTCTAATGATGATGATAGTAGAAAACATCCCTTGAAATATTTCTGTCTGAAATGCCATATTTGATGAGAAATGAATAAACTAATTTTCCGATTGGAGTTTATCGCTCAGTGAGCATTTCATTCATTTGTTGAACCTATATGATTTCATGCAAACGTGTAATCGGTTTTTCACTATTTTCTCGTGACCCAGATGGCCGATCGATCTCAAACTTCTACAGGTTTGTCAGTTTATGTATATGGTGGATTTCATAAAGTGCTTACACTGCCAGCAACTGTTTTGTTAGCGAAAAACCAATTCTGTAATGTTCCTTTAAGCACAAGGCCTGCAAACTCATTTCTAGTTATTAGTGTTATTCTCATCTTAAGACTGATAGTTAAATGATTTACCCCAGGCGCCTGGTGGCACGCTCGTCTTGGTTGGTATGCTTGGCTTCTTGATGTGAACGTCTCCACCAGACAGGGATGGCTGTTAAAAAGAAACAGAGTACAAAATTCACATTTGCAATAATATTTTGGTTGTTGAAATTGTGCCGTTCGTACATAACTAGGTACGTAACAATGTAAATTTGGTGGCCCAATACAAATATGTAAGTTAAAACTGATCAGCATTTATCGTTCTGGTGAGTTAAAAAGTCACTGCTGCATCTGTCCTCTGTTCGTCATCTGGCTGCAATCGCCTCTAAACTGTCCACACTCCCACGGAAGATTTCAATTATATTTTGAGGGTGATGTTTTTCACTGCCCCACTGGGCTGTCGTTTTTGGTGTCTTCGGTGGCCCATAGATATTTTCACTAGTCACGGGTCACTGTTAGTTTTAACCACTGCACAGGGTCCAATTTCATGAGCTACTTAAGCACAAAAAGTGGCTAAGCACAACAAAATTATGCTTACCAGAATAAGGTTACCGGCCAAACTACCATGTCACATGTTTAATTAGTGACTGGTATCCTGCTGATTTCAGTTAATAGCAGAATTTTTTTTAATATTGCTTAAGCAGCTCTATGAAATTGGGCCCTGATCTTCGTGCAAGGAGAGGACGATTCCGACTTACAAAGTCCTGATTAGATAAGGCACTCTTGTCGCTTTCTTTCCCTGCATCGTCGGGTCCGTCACCCTGTCCGTCCTCCTTCTTACTGCTTGTCTCATCGTTGTGGTCATCAAGATCCGAGTAGCCAGTCTTGGGTCCTGAATTATATCTGCATTAAACCAACGATCAAAAACAGTCATTGTATTAGCCGAAAAGTTGCTCCTAAGCATCTCTGAGATTGTATGAAAACCAAAAAATTCCTTTGGATAATAGTTTAAAATAATATTAATAATAATAGCTACCGGGCACTCCGTGGTCTAGTTGGTGAGACATCTGCTCTAGAATGGCAAAGATCGTGGGTTCGAATCCCACCCGAGTAATTTGCCTGTGGATTTTTTTTTCACAGAACTTGGGGAAGAACTGAGTATACAGTGCTTTACACACATCGGTGAAACGGTAAAACCAAATAATCTTCTTTATCCCTGTTGCAAATTTAACATCTATTAAATTGTTGCGGTACCCGCTGCTAAAATGTAGGAATTGAACTGTTCGAATCCCACCCGAGTAACATGCCTGTGGATTTGTTTTCCACAGAACTCAGGAAAGAACTGAGTATACAGTGCTTTACACACATCGGTGTATGGGTAAAACCAAATAATCTTCTTTATCCCTGGTCCCCGCTTTATCTAAGGGTTCCTCAAAGTGATTACTGATTTGTATTTCCAGTCCAGTTTTTTAAGTTTGTGACCTATGAGACCCATTTATGAAACACCTTGTAAGGGTTTACAAAATGATGTGGCGCATTCAGCAGCCACTGCCAGAAACACCAAAGCAAACCCCTTCTCTTAGCAATAAGTGTAGCTTTATGTCCCATCAGAAGGACGAAGCAACAATGGTTAAAAGTGACTTGCTCAAGAACACAAGAGTCGAGGCCGGGATTCGAATCCACACCCCGGTGACTCAGCCACCTGGGCCCAGTTTCACAGAGTTGCTTAAGCAGAAAATATTGCTTTACAATTTCCTGCTTAGCAGAAATGAGCATGATACCAGTCACAAAAGGTACATGTGACATGGTGTTTCGGCAGGTAATCATATCCTGGTTAGCCAATTTTTATTGTGCTTAGCGACTTTTTGTGCTTAAGCAGCTCTATGAAAGTGGACCCAGAACTTGAGTTTTTAGAGCTAGAACGCTCAGCCACATGTCAGTATTGTTTGTATGCAAAGTGGATTCACTATTTTTGAAATTGAAAGCGAATTGCTCGAGGTTCTACTACACCCAGGATCTCGATAGTGTCGGGTTCTAAAAACCAACCCAAGTTCCGAGTACCTTTGGCGCCCAGATCCAGCTGGCTTCCCTTGACTGAACTGTCCTCTGGTGGCAGCGAAACCGCCGCCGCTGTCAAAACGTCCGTTGTTAGAGTACTGCTGACCGCTCCTTGGGACGGAGTTACCCCGGCGTGGGTACCCCATCCCGTAGGTGCCGCTGGAGGTACCATTGAGCTGGGAGTAGTTCCAATTGGTGGTAGGGTCGGGATCCCACGGTAGTTCATCGACAGAATGGTGACGTGAGCTGGAATTGGAAAACTGTCGGCGCTCTGGGGGAAAAAAAAAAAAAACACAAGCAGATAATCAAACGTTTTTTTTTCGCAGTAATGCTTAAAGGTAACACTTGATATCAACTGCCAACTGGCCTGTACAATATCTCGACCTAAAACACCTGCCACGTGCAAGAAAAAATAGTTCCCCACCATTCAGCTTCTACTCAATTTGCTAGAAATTATTTGTGTAATTTAACCACCCTAAAGTGCTGATAGGGTAACTTTTTGTCTTCATCTTAAACACAAATCCACCGTCCAAATGTTACTTGCAACAATAATTTTACCCAAGAGGTCTACTTGCCAAGTTCCTAAGCCACTGCATGCATAATATGCATACCTGCCAACTTTGGGGGAATCAAAAGGAGGAATCAAGCAAAATCATGTGATACTTACAAAAAGTATGCGCACTGAATGTGCACCCTAACGCACCACCGTGCAGTTGTTTAAAAAAATTGCACCTGATGCCAAATTAGAGACTTACATGTATACATGTAGGGCCTACATGACATGCAATTACGGTGTATGTACATGAACACTTCATGTATTCTAAAGGGTGTTAATGACAGCAAAACATTCCCTAAAGTGAGTACCTATTTGCCTGCTGCTGCAGCTTTCAAGTTAGTGCTGGTGGCATTTAAATATATGACCTCAGAGAGGGAAGTTTGTACAGTGAAAATTATAGCACACTTGTGAATTGGTTAACTTTCCGGTCCACGGCTAAACTTCTCAGCAATATAAAGGCAAGTGGAGACTCACCATCTCTGCCCCTGTACCCAGGCTGGTCATGTGTCGGTGATCTACCATAGCTGTGCTGTGAGTCAGTAGAGTAATGTCTTGCTCTGTATCTATCCTGATGGTCGTCTGCAGGTCCGAGTCTACCACTAGCGGAACTAGGATTTACATTGGGTGGCTTAGATGACCGCTGAAAAAAAAAAAAACCACAACACATAATTGCATTGTCACAAATAATAATAACAGCTTGCATTTATAAGTGCTGATATTTTTCCTGCCAGGTATGTGGAGCTACGTTTTTGAAGTATGAGGCCTATTCATTTATAGCACCATGTAATGGTTTGCAAGGTGCTGTGGCGCAATATGCTGCCGATCAAACCAGGAACACCGGGTGAACCCCTTCTCTTTAAAGGAACATTACAGTATTGGTAAGAACAAAAATTGTAAAATATACTTTTTGATCACAGATTTACATAAAACTTACACGGTCTAATGATGATGATAGTAGAAAACATCCCTGGAAATATTTCTGTCTGAAATGCCATATTTGATGAGAAATGAATAAACTAATTTTCCGATTGGAGTTTATCGCTCAGTGAGCGTTTTATTCATTTGTTGAATCTATATGATTTCATGCAAATGTGTAATCGGTTTTTCACTATTTTCTCGTGACCCAGATGGCCGATCGATCTCAAACTTTTACAGGTTTGTCAGTTTATGTATATAGTGGATTATATAAAGTGCTTACACTGCCAGCGACTGTTTCGTTAGCAAAAAACAATTCTGTAATGTTCCTTTAAGACAAGTGTACTGTTTTTTTTTTTTTACTTGCATTACACAACACATGGGACCTACGGCTATACGTCCCATCCGAAGGACGCAGCAATAATGGTTAAGTGTCTTGCTGAAGGACATAAGTGTCAAGACCGGGACTCGCGAACTTATACTCTGCTGATCAGAAACACCAGAGCTTGAGTCCGGTGTTCTTATCCGCTCGGTCACGACATGCTGCAACAAAGAACTGTTCCACTTGCAAAATGCGATTGCCTCCACGCCTGTGGTCACCACCTTTTTTATTTCTGGCCCCCCGCTAAACAAATGTCAACTTCTTACTCTCAGATAAGGTTGTCTTTTCAAAAAGAAAGAGACTTGTTTCCCTTTACAATGGCACTCAGATCCTTGAGAGCAGCACCCCCCCCCCCAAAAAAAAAAAAAAAAAAAAAAAAAAAACAACAATTTGCATAAGGGGAGCCTCCGGAAGGCACTTTCTATTACGCGTATAAAACACTGTTTGCTGGACACAATCCTTTTTCTAATAATCTACATAGATGATTGGAGGTCTCCTGGACACACACACAAAAATTGAAGCATTCTGGCAATTTATATGTTGGTTCACTATTGATTTGCAAAATATTTAACAATTTCTGTCAAAATCCTCGGTTCGCAAAAGAAGGAAAACGAATCAGTCTTGGCTGAGTCCAAGCTACAGTGTATTGCAAATTATGCCTGACCTGTACTGAACTCAATATTAAAGGTGACTTTAGAATGTCAAACTAGAGGGTTTCATTGAGCACTACATGTAGTTTCAGCGGAATTGGCCCAAAACTTTTTCAGCAATAAAAAAAAGGGGAAAAAGTGCCTTCCGGAGGCTCCCCAGGTCTGCTGGCAGGGTTAACAAGTTATATCTCCAGGGTTCTGCCCAGGATTTCTTTAATGGTGGAAAAATGTTTCCCTAGAAACCATTGCGAGAAGAATCAGTTACATGGTAGATCATATAAATAGACTCAAATCAAAGAAGTACTCAAAATTAATGGCTTCGGATACCATTTTTACTGGTAAACACCCAATTTCACATTTCGTTGAAAACCTTTGAAAGGAAATTGCAAGTGTAATTAAAAAATTTGGAAAATGTGTGGTGGTCGGAAAACAGAGAAAATTCTGCCAGTGGTGGTTGGGGAATCCTGAGTGCTGGGCGGGTTTTCCGGCCCGACCACTGTGGGCAGAACCCTGTATCTCACCTGTTCTGAGGGAATCTTGAGCCAAGCGGGAGCAAAGTCATGCTCAGGAGGGTTGGCCATGTCAGCCAATACCATATCATACTGCCCCTGACAAAAAAAAAGAAAAAAGTAAACAAATAATCAGCAATACAGGCAAGTGGAGACTCACCATCTCTTCCCCTGTACCCAGGCTGGTCATGTGTCGGTGATCTACCACAAGTTCTTTAAAGACACTGGACACCTTTGGTAATTGTCAAAGACCAGTCTTCTCACTTGGTGTATCTCAACATATGCACAAAATAACAAACCTGTGAAAATTTGAACTCAATTGGTCGTCGAAGTTGCGAGATAATAATGAAAGAAAAAACACCTTTGTCACACGAAGTTGTGTGCTTTCAGATGCTTGATTTCGAGACCTCACGCATGAGGTCTCAAAATCAATTCAACTATTTTACTAAGAAATTACTTCTTTCTCAAAAACTACGTTACTAGAGGGAGCCGTTTCTCACAATGTTTTATACTATCAAAAGCTCTCCATTGCTCGTAACCAAGTAAGTTTTTATGCTAACAATTATATTGAGTAATAGTGTCCAGTGCCTTTAAAGAACTCAAATATGACTAATTGGATTTATGTATTCATGAACAAAAAATTGTATTTTCCTTGCGCTGTATGTTTTGCAAAGGGTCTTCTCAAAATTATCATTTTTCTGCCAAAAGAAATAACTTAGAAAGATGAAATGAGCGATTATTTTGTAAAATTACAGTATACGTGTGTCAGCTTTGGGGCCGGAAGTAGCGAAAACATGTGCATGTCCAGCAGATGCGTGCATGGGTGACACAGACCTGGAACTTCATCTTTGAGAGGGTACGGCCATTTTAATTTTGCAATGCACACTTCCATTGGAAAATCTGAAAAGTCTGTGGTAATCTTTTGAAGAGGCACCAAGGCCAAGACCAGGGCCAATAGAAGCCATTGCCTTTCATGGCCTCCATGAAATATGTAACTTGAACATCGCGCGTGCGCACTCTCCCTACTGATTGGCAAAATGAGGGAACATCGCGCCTTCTGTATGGGACTGATGGTGGCGTGACTTGTGTGTTTGTGCGTCTGCCTACTGCACAACTCTATGGCGTTTGCCAACCAATAGTGTCTGTACGCACGCGTGAATCTAATTAGCATATTTTATGGGAAAGGGTCTATTTTAGGCCTGGTGACATATAATGACTTACCAACAGGATAAGTAACTACAGGATTAAAGGCACAGTACACGTTTGGTAATGACTCTGAAAATTAGTGGCAATACAAACTTACTTGGTAAGAAGTACAGCAGCCTTGGGAAGTATAATGAATTTTGAGAAACTTTTAACTTCGAAGTACTACGGTTATGGAAAACATATTACTTTTCATTCCCCAAAATTTGAATCTGAGAAGCCTTTCTGTCAGAAACGCTTCTCGGTCTGTGTATTCCTACGGGGGATATTCTTCCTGCGTGGAAATATTCGCTCCGGGTTTTCGCTCCGGTGATATCTCAAAAACGCGACCACCTTTTGCAGTGAAATTTTTTACAGGTTAGTTTTATTGTATGTACCTACATTTATATAGGATTAACACAATCAGTAGGCTCCAATTACCAAACATGTACTGTGCCTTTAACAATACAAGATATAACAGTCTCAGATTGAAGCAGAATGCAAACTCACCTCCTGAAGTGGGCAGACAATGAAGGCTTATCGCATTCACCGTCTTCAGGCACTTGTTGTGTCTTCACTACGTCTCACGTCTTGCATACAACACAAGTCTTTTCAAGTTTTTCCTTCACTTTTTCTGCCCAACTAGTCGGCGTTGAGCTTGGGCTACCTGGCCATTTTTAGTTTAGTTTGGCTGTTTCCTGTGGCAGCAAGATGGGGGGTGATGCTTTCACGGCAGCCAAGACGTCTTGAAGATTTTCCGACTCTCAGAAGATGTTTCTCGGGGCAAAAAGCCCAAACCACGTCGTCGAGTCAAGGCACTTTGATTTGTTAATTTTACTTCTCTATCTAAAAATCTTGGGACCACTGTTATAACAGCCACTCGGTCATTGTACTTTGTTTTGTTTTACGGTTTTCTTGTACAGAAATTGTTGAGCTGCTCTGCAATTTCGTCTACATCACAAAACTTGGTCTGGCTCTTGTCAGCTGAAACAAATGGCCCTCGCCAACACAACAACTCAGATTCTGCTATTAAACCATCTTTGCAAACATTCGAGTCTTGCTGATCAAAATTGCCATCATATGTTTTATCTTTTAGTATTTTCTGCAATGTTTAAATTTTTGATTTAAAAAAAAACCCAAAGAAAGACTGCAAAACTTTCAAATATATACAACAGAACCAAAAACAAAAATTTAAAACAAAAAATATTTTTTTGGAAGCACTGACAAGTGAATTTTTGGTTGGAAGACAACAATACCGGTCACATTGTGATACTTATTACTACAAACTCAAAACTCCTGGTTGTTTCCAAAGAATGGAGATTTGATGGCTCCTTCGTTTTAAACGTTAACAGCGTTTTTGGGGTCACTTTCAACTTGTGTCACGACATTTCACATCTGACGATCATGCTTGTAGAGAAAAATGTCACAACTGAAGAATCGACGCAGCGGGGTTTCGGAGTGTTTTGAAACTCTTGAAGGAGTAGAGATATGTGTCCAATACTCTATTCATATGTCATACTGGTTGGTCATCATGTCATACTGGACGTCGGAAAGCAGATAACCTGTAAAGTTGAACAGAGATAAACAATTCTGAAATGGATTTTGTGTTTATAAAACAGATGTGACAATAAAAATTGGCTCTTAAAATTTGCCATTAATTGTTGTTTCTTTGGGTTTATTGGGCAATTATGCAAGAATAAGGGACCTATAAAGAAAGAAAAAATAAAATAAAAATGTATCACTATAGTAATTTATTTTAATTTTTGTGTGTGAATATTATACCTATTTAATTCACCAAATCCACTACTTCTGATTTGGACAACTTTGATTATTTAGTTCACCAAATCCAATACAAAATTTCAAAAAAAATGTTCCAGATTGCACTATAAGGCCTAGAGCTTTTAAAACCAAACGTACACCACAAGTAAAAGTACATTGTACTTCCAAGGACCTTGTGTTAATAAATCAGCATGCTTCAACCAAACATTCCATATTTTGGTCCAGAATGCCCCATTGAGAAACCCTGGGAGAACCCCTGGCATATCTAGATATAAAATTGTTGTTTTTTATTGACAAGAGATCAATAATGCTAACAGTTTCACTATGCACCACGGTGACCATCAGGGCTTGAATTTAGGGGGAAAATCTACAAGACCGTGGGGCTTCTCAAAATATTTACTGGACCAGTATTTTTGTTGCAAGACCAGATTCAAAATGAGAAAAAACCTTGTTGACTCAATTTAGCATGCATTTTTAACAGTTTTTATTTGAACGAACACTAAGACATGTAAGAGAAGATGTCTCATTTGTCATTCATACAAAAGGTACTTTACTAAGTCGACATTTGAACATATTTTGTTTTGTTATTACTCTGTGAAGCATTCTTATTTAATTGAAAAAAAAACACACGAAAACCGGACTTGTCAGGTCTTGAGTCTACTGGCCCGACACTAAAATCACTGGCCTCGGGCCAACAGTCCAGTGTAAAATTCAAGCCCCAATAAGTGGCACTCTTTCTCCACAGACGCCACAGACTGTGCTGTGTATTCCCACCATCAAAGTTTTACAAAATTGTTTGCATTATGGGGATGTTTTCAACGTTTTAGACAGGATTTGGTTAAAGAGTATCAAAATTTGCTGAAAATTTTAAAACTGTGTGTCCAAATTGTTCACTTACAGTTAAAATAAATGTAAAAGACAGATATAACAGGGTGTCCAAGTTTAATACAACAGGGTCTCCAATAGACGCCCATACACCCCTCTGGCTAACATTAATCATGTGGCTAGTATGGGTGTTTTCCTCCGATAAACAATATTCAATTTTGTCAAAATAATCACTGCAACAATCCTTGACACGGGGTACAAAAAAGTAGAAATACGCATGATTCTTTTATCATGGAAACAACGTCTGACGTTCTATTTGACTTCAGAGTTTTAGGTTGAGTTTGTTGTATTGATCTAAATTGCTATGCAAAAATAAAATGGCATCGACAGAGCTGAGCCTGAGCTTTAATAATTTAGATCGACAACAGTTTATTATTATTATTACTATATTGATGGAATGATGAGAAAAACAACATACAGAGTTATGACGATTATGAAAGGACCTGACAACTCACTCTTTTAATGCTTTCCAATACTTTCCCCACCTTCTCAAATGGATTTTAATCAGGCAATCAAACTCCAAGCTCAACAGATATGCCAGTTTACCACTCACTGACTCCCGAGTCTCTCTGCTGAGTGAGTGTGACAGTCAGTGAATGGATTCCAGAACAAATTCACATTTTAAAAAATCATTTAAACTTTCATTTTGTTTTCATTTAATAAACTCTACCCTACTGTAAAATTAGTAGAAATTTCTAAACTTTGTGAGATGTTGGGCAAGTGTGTGTTTTGGGCACGACATCAACTGACATCCAGAAATACGCAATCAGTACCACGGTTTGTTGGTTTGTTTCAACACACATGCACGGGGTGGCGAGGTGGTGGTAGAATTCAGAAACATGGTCCGGAGACTCCGGACTAGAAAATTACATGATTCCAATCGAATTTTCGACTAAAAGGGAGTACACAAAGCACACTAAAGACACCAAAAATAGACACTATCAAATACTTACACATAACTATCCATCAGAAAGTGACAGCTTCAACTGATCGAAAAAGTTTGACGAGGAATCTAACTCAAAATTGTCAACAAGTTTCAGAAGTTTGTAAATTCAACATGGAGTCTGCTCTCTCTTCTCGTAAGTTCTCGTCAAATCTCGGGAGAAAAATGGACTGTTAAAACAAGATAAAACTCAATTTGTACTAAACTGCCACAAGATATTTTATTGAAAAAATTGTATTTTTCTTTGTGTATGTGTTTCAATTTTTTCTGAACGAAAACTACCGGAATATACAATTTGATGTAATTATAAAAGTATTTGCGACCAGTTAGGTCAAAGGTCAAGCAATCCATCCACGCGCGCTCCATTGACATCATCAGCCATTATGCAGTCACGCAATAATACATAACAAATCACAACAAACAAACAAGATAGAGAGGTCAAAAATTATAACTGGTCACAGATCACGTCAACAAACTGAGGTAAACCATGGGTTAACTGAATGTCGCGTTGTGTGCAATGTGGATGAGTTTAACCTGGGCTCGTCGAGAGAGTAGTCCGAGTTACTGGACATAAGTTAAACGACATTATCTGCGTGGGTAACCAGATACTGTTCCTTGGCCTTGCTCTTCCTAAAATATGGAATTGGAATGAGATATTGTCCAAACGGTCCAGTAACTCGGACAAGTAGGAGTATGTTGGGGGGCAATGGCAATCATGGCAATGGAAAATGTCATGGTTTTTGTGTGCTAAACTTGATTGTTAACTTTATACAAACAAAAATAATATTCTTTTTTAGTATTTGTTTTGTATTTTATACTATTTTGATAGCACCTGTCTAAAATAAAAAACAAAACAAAATCATCACAATATTGCTCCAAATATGGCATTACAAAGTACTAATCTATGCTAATGAGTGTACACTACTAGTCAGGCTAGTGTAGACAATTATTTTAAGTATATTTTTAGTATTGTTCTCATGTCCCCTGTATGTATATTCAGTATTTTTCCCCAAATATAGTTTTGCCTTGATTGTAATGTTTTCATAGAAAACTATATCAGTGTAGTGACAGTGTAATTAAACTGACTGACTGGTCTTTCACTTCCAATTCACACAGGCCACATGCCTGCATAATTAAAAGCGCAGGCGTGAATTTACCTAAGAAAATAATTTTTCGTTCTGGAATGAAAAATAAAGGAAAGAGTATAAAATATGATAATTTGTGGAACAGGAGGTCAGTCGGAGATTGATCATAAAAAAATGAGGAGCTGAAGAAATAAAGTAGTGCTCACCAAACTAATTTATTTAATCACCTGTGTTATTTCAACTTCATTGTGTATATTCTGGCTCAACTGCAAACTCTTTCTTCGCAAGAAGTACATTTCTACCACTTTCAATGGGAGGGCCTTATCTATGGAGATATAAATGCAGACTGACGTATGAAGCCCAATTCCGAGCCACAACCATGCACGTTACAATGGCGTGGTTGTGTGGCTTTATAAGTATGAAGCCACAACCACGCACAACCACGGTTGTGTGGCTTCATACGTATGAAGCCAACCACCATGGTTGTGGCTTCATACATATGAAGCCACAACCACGAGACGGTCAGGGTGACTGGATAGGAGGGGGGAGGGGGTGAGGGGTGGTTTGGGTAGGGTAGGGTAGGGGTAGGGGTAGGGTAGGGGTAGGTAGGGAGGGTAGGGTTAGGGGGTAGGGTGAGGGAAGGGTTAGGTGTAGGGGTAGGGTTAGGGTGATGAACACTCCCCCCCTTTCACCATGGAAGAACCCAACCAAGTAATAAACGTGCATGGTTGTGCCATAGAAAAAAGCGAGGAATTGGGCTTCATACGTCATGACGCATATATGCCTCTATCTATGCGGTGTTGTAAACCAAGTCCCAACTGAATGGTTGAATTCATCAAAACTAAAGCCAGGCATTATACTTCCTACGAATGCGAAGCAAATTTGACGTCACAACTCTTGTTTTGCAACTCGGCTGAACTCTTGCGAACTATTTGTTGTGAATTTGTGACGTCAAATATGCTTCGCATTCGCAGGAAGAAATTACCCCTATTTTTAACAATATTACCTCTGCCAAACACTGCATTTGGAATTAATCAACCACATTGAATCCATGAACAAGAGGTAAAACATACCAGTTTCAGTTTACGGGGATGTGTGCTTACCTTTTTTAGAATTCTAAACATTGTTGTGTCAAGCCACCCCCCCCCCCCCCAGTTTTGTTATTTCCCATCACCCCTTTTTTATGAAATTGGGATATGTTTTATTTATTTCCATTGATTATTTTATTATTTTCTCTTTTCAGGCCTGCTAGGCAGATCATCAGTTTTTCACTATGACGTCAGTACTTCTGAGAACGCTCCGGGGTGCTGGAAGAGCAACGACTCTCACACAGTCCAAATTTTATCAGTGTGATGCATTGAGATCCAGGAGTTGCTTAGCCGCAATGGTCTTATCTCAACATTCAGAATCAGCAGGTTTTTCGTCAGGCCCCGAGAGCATGAGGAGGCACATCACAAGTTTGTCATGTTGGTCAAGACAAACCGGACAAATAAACCGCGTTCCTGGACTCGCACCGTGTACTTCTGCCATTTTTCAAACTGTAAACACGTCAAGTTTCCATACTTCAAGAAGTCTGAACGGCTTCTTTAGTAGACACAGGCAAGGGTTCCAGGAGGCGCCACGCCCGGCCTTAGCACTTGGCATCTCTGGGTTGATTCCGTTCGTTGTTCCAGCTGTGTACACCGCTGCAACTTCCACGATCGGGCTGGGCATCCTGTGGGCTCAGGTGGCCTACGGCGCGTCAATCTTATCTTTTCTCGGCGGTGTAAGGTGGGGTTCGCTTTGACCGAGGGGCACGGGGGAGGGCCTACATGGTCTTCACTAGGCTACAGTGTTGTACCCTCGCTTATTGCCTGGTTGGGGCTGCTTATGCCCTTGCAGTCCAGTCAGTTGTGTGTTATGACTGGTCTGCTGATGGCTTGGGCAGTAGATGCCAACACAAAGGTGTATCCGGCCTGGTTTAAGTCGCTTCGACTTCTTTTATCGCTCGTCGCGTTGACTTCCCTTGGGGTTACCTTTGGATATTCTCTTGTGTTTGAGCCCATCTCTGAGGAGCATGGATCCAATTTCGTGAAGCTGATCAAAATTGTCAAAATTATCTTAGAGGAGTGATATGTAGGTGTATGGTGTCTTTGTGTTTTGTTTGATACAAACTAGACGGGCAAATTGGAGGGGCTTATAGGGAAGTTAAAGGTACACGTTGCCTTGAATCGGCCGAGTTGGTCTATAAAAAGCATTTGTAAACCGCCTGTTATAAAATGCATATGGCTAGAAAGATGTTTTAAAAGTAGAATACAATGATCCACACAAATATGCCTCGAAATTGCGTGGTTTTTCTTGAGCGGCCATTTTGTGGAGTCAAAAGTTTGATTCCATATGAAATGACCGACTGTGTTAGTTCACGATGTAAAAGACCTTTTTATAGACCAACTCGACCGATCCCGAGGCAACGTGTACCTTTAAAGGGACACGTTGACTTGGATTGGGTGATTTGGGCTATAACAAGGGTTTTGAAAGCATTCGTTACGAAATGAAAATAGTTGGGAAGATGTTTTAAAAGTGGAATATGATAATCCACACAAATAAGCCTTGAAGTTGTCATGGTTTTCCTTTTATTTCATGAACAAATAACGCCATTAAGAAGAACGCAAATGTTCACCCCTCAAAATGGCAGATGCATGGCGGTATATTTTAAAGATGGCGCGTGTGCATATGGGCTTTTGCTGTGCTTGGACGTCACTTGACATGGGGTAAACAGGGGGCGACTGCCCTGTCAAAAAGAAAAATGATCAACTTCAGAAATGGAAGCACTTTCAAGTTTCATTATTCGTTTGGTTGTCAAAACATAAGTTACTTATCTTTACCCAGTTATACATGTACTTCTAATTTGTATTTTTCACCGTCTTTATTTATATGTACTTAAAATGTGTCTCTTGTTTTCTGTTAAAGCTTCAACAATTTTAATTTGGTATGGTACTGGAGTTAGAGTGCAATAGATAGGTTGCAGTATGACGTAAATCGGCCATCTTTACGGGCAGTTTAGAACAAACAGTCGTGCGTTTTGTGTGAGAACGGCGTGCAACACGCGCGCATTTCACGAAACTCATTGCAGGATTGGTCAGTGAACAACGCGGCTGCGTTAATAAGTTGAGCGTTTGACGCGTTTCACTTTCTGAGCCATAAAAAGGTCCGTGGCAACACTTAATTGAAGTCAGATTTTTGTCCTTAAAGGTATTGTACACTTTTGGTAACAGCTCAAAATCAGTGTCCACATTTTGTGTGATTAAACAGATGCATGAACAAACCTGTGAAAGTTTGAGCTCAATTGGTCATCGAGGTCACAAGAAAATAGTGAAAAGAGATCTTATGTGTTTTCTGTTTTTTCAAATTATCGCGCGTGATAATTACTATTGTTTTACTCGTTTCTCAGAAACGATAGCATTTTAGGCAGAAATATTTTAAGGAACCCTTTCTACCATTATTTACTTTAAATCATGTAAGTTATGTGTGAATCTGTGAAGATTTTGTTTTTCGATCTTACCAATAGTGTACAGGGCCTTTAAGACTAAATATGTGTTCGAGTTTTAAACAGTGCAGCTAGTTTTATTGGCTCAATATTATTGTGAGCCCTCATGACCAGTGAAGTGCGAATCAATTCTGCTGTTAAAAGTCATAATCTGCTATGCCATTGGCACTGGGCTGATACATCAGGGCACGCATAGCAAAAAGCTCACAGTCTATATGTCTGTGCATAGACTCGTGGACAAGTCATTAAATGTTTGTTATGATGATAGCAAAACGAATCTTGTGCATGCCCGATGCTCTGTTTTTGAAAGGGCAAGAGCACCAAGGCGTTTTCTCCTTCGCAAAGGGCACCTCTTAAGGGAGACTGCTCCCTTGAGACTACTGCGACTACGGCCGTTGTCAAGAGCCAGCAGTCTCACGAAAGTTGCGGGAGAGCTGTTACTCAATCACCAGACACCGCGACAAACATTCAACGTTTTGTCCACAAGTCTAGTCTGTACATTATTTATAGACCAACCATGTAACCCTACTCAAGCCAGAGTCTAGTCAAGGGCAAGACTTTTGTGCACCAAAACTGGTCAGGAAAAACTGTTTGAAGTATCTGTTGGCCTAGGCAGAGAGACCAGAGACAGGGGGAGACTTTGAGATGCTAGGATGCACTATTGCAGCAGACACCTTGACTTAATTCTAGAAAGTGCTTTCAGATTCTTGCCATTTTAAGAAAATAATGGATGTTGCTGAGTATATCTCAATCATGCTGCCACCTTTGTATTATCTTAAAAGTCTTCCGAATTAGTTTTGGTAAATTTGGAGACTTAGGTTTGAAGATTTAGGGGAAAGTCAAATAATAACTAAACCCACTAGTAAAAATTGCTTGTTATAAATCCCTTGAATGATGACATCAGAAGCTCAAACAGCCCCCTCGTTGAGGTCAAGGGAAGACCTATTGAACCCTTGCAGAACGCAGAACACACCTCCGAAAAATGCTAGTGTAGTGATCTGTAAAGTAATCAACCGCATGCGCGAGCTAATTGCTAAGCAAAATATTTTGATTTAGAAAATGATGAATAACAAAGATCTGGGAATAAAATAATGGAATGTAAGAACAAGAAGTCAGTTCTGGGAAGATACTGGAAAGGAGCAGAGCTCTTAATAAAACCTTGTTTAGAGATGTCATCACTTGCGTCAACTTGTCAAGTCATTTATTGGTGGTCATCCCGATTATCTATAAACTATTCTGCACGTACATCGGAAGAAAGGACCCCGGAGAAATCCTACACAGGCTTAAAGGGAAGGTATACGTTTGGTAATCACTCTAAAAATTAATGGCAAGAAAAACTTACTTGGTTAGAAGTACAGCAACTTTCGATAGTGTAAAGCATTTTGAGAAATATTTCAATTCAAAATAATGTTGACATGGAAAGAGATGTCAGTTTTTATCCCCCAAAGTTTGAATCTGAGAAATACAGAAACGTTTCTCAGATTGTGTATTCCTATTATTAGAGATTATTCTTTATGCGTGGACATATTCGCTGCGGATTTTAGCGATATTTCAAAAACGCGACCACCTTTTGAAATGAAATTTTCACAGGTTAGTTTTATTGTATATCTACATTTATGTAGGATTAAAACAATCAAACGGTCCCAGAAACCAAAGGTATACTTTGCCTTTAAGGACACTAGTCTACCATTTCTGCCATTTGGGAATCAATCCCCTTGTGTACATTTTGACTCCTAAAATGGTGGACAGGATAGGTGCATGTATTGTAAGTGCACTGCGCGTTGCGCAAGGGGTCAGTCCTTGTACATACACTCTGCACAATGTTAGTGATGGTAAGGCATGGAATTTCATCTTTGAGTGTTGACAGGGTAAGGCCATTTATATTTTGCAAAAGGCTCTTCCATTGAAAAATCTTAAAGTCTTATGGGGCAATTTTGAAGGGGCAATAAGGTCAAGACAAGGGGCCACAGAGGCCATGAATTCCAGGCCTGGATGATGGCCTAGATGCAAAAGGCCTATGATTGTAAGCAGCTTGTAATCTTAAACCACTTTTTCTACAAAGTAAAGCCTTGCAATGTTTGTTACCTTGCGATGTTGATTTCGGTTGCTGCCTACATGTGTACATAAAGAATTTAAGGTCCATGTAAGGGTTTGTTTTAACTCTGAAGAAATAAAGTTCAAGGCAAAATGATCTCAATTGCTTGGCTGTAGTTTATTGAAGGTTTTCATTTTCCTTTACAAAATTTAAGGGCGGTGGAATCAACGACATTCAGCTGAAGGTGTAAACAGCTACCTTTGAGTCTGTCGGGTTTAGTAGATAAATAGACTGATGTAAGTCTCTTGCATTCAAACATTTGGGTTTCCACAAACATTGCTTCATGGTGTGAAGCAGGGTTTGCCCTTAACTTTTTCAGTGACTAGCCAGCAGGACCAGTGAGCTTGTCATTTCACTAGTCCGCCAGTTTTTTCGCTGGTCCATATTTCATGTAAAATACGGATGCTGTTCAACACTGAACTAGCCAGCCGGACCACTTGGAGAGAATTTTGGCTGGTCCTCCTGTGTTTTAACTGGCATTTGGCCAGCGGACCACTGCTAAGGGAGAACCCTGTGAAGTAAACAAAATTGTGAATGTATTGGCCCAAGCTTACATCAGTAGATATATGGGAAGTTTTCTAATCAATATGGTGGGGCTCAAAATTCACTATAAATGACCTTTCACCAAGATCTGGGCCCAATTTCAAGGCTGCCTAAGCACAAAATACTGCTTTAAAATGTTTTGCTAAGCAGAAGTGAACAGCATACCAGTCACAAATTGTATATGTGACATGGTAGTCTGCTGGTCTGGTAAGCATAAACTTTTGTTGAGCTTTAATAGCTACTTTTGTGCTTAAGCAGCTCTATGAAACTGGGCCCTGTGCCTAATATCACAGAGCTGCTTAAAAGCACAAAACACTGCTTAACAATTTTTTGCTAAGCAGAAGTGAACAGAATACCAGTCACAAATTGTACATGTGGACATGGTAGTCGGCTGGTCTGGTAAGCATTAACTTTTGTTGAGCTTTAATAGCTGCTTTTTGTGCTTAAGCAGCTTTATGAACCTGGGCCCTTGCCTAATATCATAGAGCTGCCAATGCACAAAAATTAGCTTAACAGGTTACATACCGGCCTAAATACCATTCCACATGTACATGTATCATCTACATGTATGACTGGTTTTGTGCGATTTCAGCTGAGCAGAAACTTAAGCAAAAATGGCTGCTTAAGCAGCTCTATTGGTTCCCGGGCCTTAGAGCTGCCTTGGACTGGAGCACATCTTATTTGCTTTTTATACTGGAAAATAGTTACTCGTCAGAATACCATGCCATGCATTGTACTTTTTTTGACTTGGATAAATTTGCTTTTTAAAGACAACATTTTCTGCTTAGGCATTGGTCCGTCTAAATATGATTACATTATTGCACTCAAATCATCCAGCATTGTCACAACTTCCACCTCACTGACGAGAAGTGATAGATTTCCACTATCTGTGATTTTGTCTCCCATGGTAACTGGCTCATTCCCCATGGTAACCACCTCATCTCTCATGGCAACAGCTTCCTCCCCCACACCCATTATTTGTTGTACCTCATCAATATCCATGGTAACTCCGTCCCCGAGAGCAACGGCACCATCTATCACAGAGATGGCTTCAGCCCCAAAGAGGTGACTGCTTTGACCAATAGTAACAACAACCTCCTCCCCCGCGACAACACAATTTGACATTGTCACTGTCAGTAATTTGCAACTTTCACTATTAACCCCAGCTCCGTGATTCGCAGACACATCATCATCATTTTCAGTTCTGCCAAAGTCCTCATTATCCGTTTCCTCGTGCCTGGCAACAACTGTTCCTGCGCCGGCGCTTGTTTTTTTTGTGAACTTTCATGTGCTTCGCGCACCCGCTGCGTCTTGCAAACTTTCGTCCACAATACTGGCACGAGAAGACCTTCTCATCCGTGCTTGCCGCGTGTCGATCTTCATGTTCATTGAGGTATCTCACTTGCTTGAATCCTTTCCCGCAGACTCTACAGATAAATTCATCCTCCATGGCGTGAATTCTCCTGTGTCTATTATAGCTGCTCCGCTGTGAAAACGTCCGCCCGCAGATGTCGCACTCCACTCTGTCCGTTCCTTGATGAATCTTCTCGTGTCGGACGAGAATTCTCCTCTGCGAGAAGCATTTCCCGCAGACAGAGCACGCGAACAGTTTCTCATCAGAGTGTATCTTTTGATGCATGGATCTGTTACTGCTGTGTGCAAAGCCCTTCCCACATACCCGACACTTGAATGGTTTCTTATCACAGTTGGCATCGGAGTCGACTTTGGAACCCTTTCGTCGTCTCTTTTGTGAAGTAGTTCTCGAAACACCAGGCTCAACTCTATCCTGCGTGAATCCGCTGATGGTTTGTTCCGTCTGGGTTACATGTTTTTGTACAACGCTGTCCCCTCCCTCTGCAGCGGTATCACAACCCAAATTATTTTTCTCTAAAACGTGCTTTCTTCATGTAGATCAAACACAAATTTCTTGTAAAACATTCTACCACAAACTGGACACAAGAACGTTGACTGAATACTCTTCTTGCTCTCCTTAAACGCCTTCATTTCACCTCTGGATATTCCTGCATGTACACGTTCCAAACAAGAAAATCTCTTATTCTGCTCGAGTCGAAATATTGAGTCTTTGATTTTTGACATCTGTCACTTTCTCCATACTACCCTAGGTCCATCACTCAACAAAGTGTCATAGTTATGGTTTGTTTTCCTCTATCTGATACTGATACAGTAAGTGATGTATCTATTCTTATAGTTATACTTGAATCATGGAATTCCTACCGCAATGCTTGAATGAAAGTTGGCTGATCAAAGTCAAAATTCCCTATTGTATGCTGATTGTGCTCAATTCATTTGCATGCATCTTTCCAGATATAGTTGAGTCGGTAAACAGTAGGGCCTTTCTGCTGCCATGTCCGCAATAGATGTAGTTGTGATGGCACAACTTAATCCTACTGGCTGAAATCATAGAGAGAGGATGGAGATAGAATAAGTCTAGCCCGTAAACAGTGTACAGTCCACTCAAGGATACAATAATGGAAGTAGTTACGAAGTAGACTGGCATCTACCCCAAGCTGCTGAAATCATGGAGGTCCAATATGATCAGTAAGTCTCCGAATCCTGAACCTTTGTGTTACCACCACCGGCTGCCCGTGTCGTTTGTCGTCTGCTAAAAGAAAAACCAACAACAAAATAGTCATCGAGGGACTTTTGACACAAATGTTGCCCCTATGACTACATGAGATTGAACATAATGAACACGTCAAAAATACGATTTGTTTAATAAAATAAAGAATCAGTTAATATGATCCATTTTAACCATAAACTTACATGAAATCTGCACTAAATACGCTGCGACCACAATCCTGATTGAAACGTTCTCTGCAGCTCGACCTCCGGATTCCCGTCGCATGGTAATCCGGTCACTTCGGCACCTGCGATCTCAGTACCTTGCAAACTCGGCCGGCACCTTGCAAACTCGGCACCTACCCACAAACTCGGCACCTGGAAAACTCGCCAAGCAAAAAAAACAGCAGTCTTTTCGAAACGGCGCACTAGAATTACCAAGCTTCCAGTTGTTTTCTGCGCCTGAAAACCGCTGTGTTTTGCAAAGATCCTTATTTCCGGAAAAAAGATAATGGTATATTTGAAACGACGCAATGGAATTGCTAGCTTCTAGTTGTTTTCCGACCCGGAAAATCTGTGTTTCTCAAAGATCCTTATTTTGGTCCAAAGGAAAACCTGGATAATTTTCGAAAAAAAAATTGAAAGGCAATAAGCCTAGCTAGAGACACACAACAAGGATGCATGAACACCAAGGTCTAGCTAGGCTATCAGACTAAGAAGAGAGGAAGTCATACCTTAGGGCCCTGTCTGAAACCCAAGAAGATTGGCGGGGTTTTGGGTATAGGCCCTACCAAATAATTATGTGGATTTTGCAAAACAATGGATTGCTGATTTTGTATTATCCAATTATTCCACAATAAAAGCTAGGTGGGAAAAGCGGCATATGAGCTGCCTTGAAAACACTTGTTAGCCTTTCCCACGATATGACTATACCGTAAAAATGCTAATTAAATTCACGCATGCGTACATACACTATAGTTGGCAAACGCCACAAAGTTGTGCACCAGGCAGACGCACAAACGCGTATGCGTCACGCCACCATCATTAGTCCCATAAAAAAAGGCGCGATGGTCCCTCGATCATGGGTGCGTTTTCGCGGTCGTAACCGATAACTGTTTGGGTTGACTTGGCCATTGGTTAATCACTGGGCAATGACCGAAACAGTTATTGATTACGGCCGCGAAAACGCACCCCATGTTGCCCGCCAGTCGCGTTAGGGCGTACCTGTGATGTTCAATTTGCATATTTCATAGGAAAGGGCCACTGTCAGGTAGTGCGGGCCTCCCCATCCCCCTTTTTTTGTTCTGCGGTATAAATTTTGACTTCACAAAGTTGTGGTCAAAATGTTAGGTTGATTGATGGATGTTTGGTAAACACAAAGTTGAACATTAGTCAAAACCCAGGGAGGGTTCAAAGCTCATTCTCTTTTGAAAACTTAGGCCTACTGTAAAATAAACACGGAAATTATCGATGGGTGTGGGAACATGCATAACTAAATACAGCTAAAAATGTAACAACTGGATAATACCATTACTGCAAAGATGGCTAAAATGGGCGTTCTAATTCTGTGCCCTCTCCTGGCCATTGTCTTCGCAGGTTGGATTGACCCAGGCTCAGGTAAGATCTCTTTAAAGTTTTATATAAGTTAAATTTAAGGATCAAAAGTAGTCATTTTTGTATGGCACCTATTGCACGACGAAACTACACTCTATCTCAATTGCGCACAGGCATTTTGGGCAGCAAGCAGGCAGGCTGGCATGCCCATGCACCAGGGCAACAAACTTGGCTACCGACTTAAAGTAGTTATCTTACACTTAAGCGATTTTTTTTCCTTTTTTTGTCACAGCTAGGTGCTCTCAAATATAGATCTCGTCGACCCCAGTTTCATCAACTGTTTTGTGTTCCTTGCATTTGGGCACTCGTTAATTTATTAGGAGATTACGAGGAAAAGATGGTCAAGTTGCGAGGTTTTTAAGGAGTTGATTTTATTAATCAAACTAAACATTATTATGAATACTCATCAATATTTTTCACAGTGCGCGATCAAGCACACTTTGTATGGACCGCGAGATCATAGTTTTCTAATGGGGAAAAAGAAGCTACCTTCGATCCTAGTTTGCTTTTAAGCACATCGAGTAAAGGAATGCACAAAGCTACACTGTTGACATAAATTTGACATTTTACAGCCCTTAGAATTTAATCAAAGTGACTAGTTTTGATTCGTGGACTGATAAAGAATGTTTAAAGGCAAAGTATACCTTTGGTTTTTGGAACCGTTCCATTGTTTAAGTTCTATACAAACGATATGCAATAAAACTAACCTTAGAAAATTTCATTTCAAAAGGTGGTAGCGTTTTTAAGATATCGCCAAAAATCTGGAGCGGTTATAATTTTATATCCACGCATGAAGAATAATCCCTAATAGGAATACGCAATCTGAGAAACGTTTCTGACAGAGGCGTTTCTCAGATTCAAATTTTGGGAGATAAAAACTGCCATCTTTTTCCAAATCCACAGTATTTTGAAGTGAAATATTTCTCAAAATGCTTTATAGGCTACTATCGAAAGTTGCTGTACCTCCAACCAAGTAAGTTTTTATTGCCATAATTCTTTGTAGAGTGATTACAAATCGTATACCTTCCCTTTAAGGGCAATTCTAAATGAATGACAAGCCCCACCGCACCCCAAACCATTTGGTTTTTTGTTTGTTGGGCTATAAAATGGTAAACGTATTTGGTTACAAATACTGTGATATTCTGACACCGACGGTGCACCGTCGGTTGCAAAAAGACTTTTATATAAGGCCCATGTTACATTCACGCATAGATAGTTTCGGACTTTGTCTCATATTGTGTTTGGAGATAAATTCAATAGACAAGAAGTCAAATGTCGGCTGTCAAGTTCAACAGTCGTCTGGTGGCCCAGAGGGGACGTCAAACATAAATATTGACGTTACTATTCATGACAAAATTAACGACTTGTGCCCGAAGTCGTGAACATTGACGCCAATGAGTTTGCGATGTTGCCCAAGTCGTTTGTTCATTAAAGGAACATTACAGAATTGGTTTTTGCTAACAAAACAGTTGCTGGCAGTGTCAGCACTTTATGTAATCCACCATATACATAAACTGACAAACCTGTAGAAGTTTGAGATCGATCGGCCATCTGGGTCACGAGAAAATAGTGAAAAACCGATTACACATTTTGCATGAAATCATATACGGGTCCACAACGAGTGAATAAAACGCTCACTGAGCGATAAACTCCAATTGGAAAATTAGTTTATTCATTTCTCATCAAATATGGAATTTCAGACAGAAATATTTCAAGGGATGTTTTCTACTATCATCATCATTAGACCGTGTAAGTTTTATGTAAATATGTGATCAAAAAGTATATTTTACAAGTTCTTTTCTTACCAATTCTGTAATGTTCCTTTAATATTGGTGTCAATATTTTACGAATTGCGCAAAAGTCGTGACATTTTGTCATGAATATTTGGCGTCAATGATTTGTTCGGTGTCCCTTCACAGGGACCGCCCTATAAACTCGACAGACTTGAGAACTGTGGGGAAGTTTTGCATGAATATTGCAGTGTATTGTGTGTTTTTGTGTTGCTGACTCTGTCAACCATGATACGTTACGTATTAATACACAAGGGGAGTGTTGAATCGCCAAGTTTTGTTTCCATCCGTACGCATTGGCAGATGCTATAGACCTGTTTGTCTGTATAGGTGAACTTCCCAACAAGGGAACTATGCAAAGCTCCCTCAAGGAGATATAAACACCAAGCTGGCAACAAGCCGATCTCTCCCGTACAAACATTGGTTTAACATTATAAATATTGCAATGCAACCAGGGCTGTGGTTGAATAACGTTTGCCGCGAATGACTGTACCTTGATGTTTTGCTCTTAAAGGAACATTACAGAATTGGTTTTTGCTAACAAACAGTTGCTGGCAGTGTAAGCACTTTATGTAATCCATCATATACATAAACCGACTAACCTGTAGAAGGTAGTTTGAGATCGATCGGCCATCTGGGTCACGAGAAAATAGTGAAAAACCGATTACACATTTTGCATGAAATCATATAGGTTCAACAAATGAATAAAACGCTCACTGAGCGATAAACTCCAATCGGAAAATTAGTTTATTCATTTCTCATCAAGTATGGCATTTCAGACAGAAATATTTCAAGGAATGTTTTCTACTATCATCATCATTAGACCGTGTAAGTTTTATGTAAATCTGTGATCAAAAAGTACATTTTACAAGTTCTTTTCTTACCGATTCTGTAATGTTCCTTTAACATTATGAAAATTGCACTGCAACCAGGGCTGTGGCATGGTTGAGTAACGTTTGACGCAATGACTGTACCTTGATGCTATGCTTCTTAAATAATAGAGCAGCATGGGTTTGGATGTTTTGGAAGAACTATTTACCGACATTATTTGACTATTTTTGTGTTCATGTAGCCCTCAAGCCTCCGCAAAATGTGATTAAAGATCTGCTCAATCTGAATTTATCTTTGTACTGGGAACCTCCGGATGATGCATCCAATGTAACTACATACACGGTGAAGTTCCAGGAAAAGAAAAAGTAAGTTCGGTCCGTGTTTTATTACTTTTGTGACGTACATAACTAAAACACAATCAAATCTTACCGGCGCATTTTCCACAGAGTATTAAAGTGGCTGTATTTAAATTAAAAAAAAATCAAGAAAATTTGTTTCAACCTTTGTATAGTTAAAACAAAATTACTTTGTGGGAGAGGTCTAATTTCCGTAATTGTTTTGCGTTGTACATGTATATAATAAATGACTCTATACAAATTGACGCAACTCAATCTGCTGACTGTGATGTGTTTTTAAGTTTGAAATGAGTAAACCATTTTATCATCGTTTAACAGTTTATTGACAAGTTCGTATTAAGGGGTACATGTTGTACCAATCCACCGAGATTCAGACACATTTGTGCACCTCTTCCCCCCAAACCCTGACCTCCATTTACCTGTCACAAAAGGCAAAAACTCCCTCAAAACCCACAAGAGCGGGAGTAACACCAGGAAATACACAAAGGCAGGGAGGTTCCACTACTGTTACTGGCTCCCCAGTAAGCCAAAAAAGTTTGATTACCAGAGATGGGGTTTTGGAAACCTCAGAACAGATGGCACACTTCATCAGAAGGTTATATAAAATGGGTAGGTGTGTACATGATGTATGTCTGTACAATTTTGTGCACAAAAAATATGAGTGAAAATATTTGTTCAGCCCCTCAAAAGAAACCCCACCAAACCAACAACAACAACAACAACAACAACAACAACAACAACGACAACGACAACGACAACAACAACAACAACAACAACAACACAACTCTGGGACCTGATCCCATTCTCAGATAGTGGAATGGTCCAGTGTAGGATATCAAGGACTTTGACTCTCCCAGGATATTGCACTTTGGAGAAAACAGTGAAATAATTCACATGTGCCATGACTAAAGTGTAACCATCGCCCAGGTTAGAACTATAGAAGGCCAACTACAAAATTTACACAAAAAGTAGCAGTACAGGCCGATTTCCTACCTCCCGCCCAGGTAGTAGTTAAAAAGCAGGGCAGTTCTTTTCAGAACTGAGAAGTCTCCCTAACTCCGAAAATCTACTCCGCGGTAGTAGAACAAATAGAAAGACAAGTTCTCTAACAAAATCTACACAGCAAAGTATACTTATACACATGGTATTACCGCAAACCGATTACGTCGTGTTTCCTGTTAATATTTTTCCTCTTTGAAGCTTTTGGCGATCCATTCCGCACTGTACTAACATCACCAAGACCGAGTGCCCGAGCATCACCAGCTTCCTCATTGCAGAGTACGGGACAGACGTCAGGAACATCTTATTGATAACGAAATCTTTTTTCAACGTCACGAGAAGGGAACAACAGCCGTCATCGGTTGCAAATTCACCGTCAGCATCCGTCACCGTTGAAGTGTTTCCATATTTTGACGGTAAACATTAATGAAACATTCGTATAGATTTGAGTCCTGTACGGTTATTTATTTAGTTTGCTTATTGCTTTATACAAGTGTAGTCTTTGAGTGTTCATAGAAGCTGCAAGGATAGGCCTATAATGTCACAAATAACCTCATTCCCCTCTCTCGATGGCAACGAGGTTGAGATCAAACGAACAATAAACAAATCAATAGTTGAATGTTTTGTATAATAAATTACAATTTCTGAATTCGTTTATCTTTGTTTTACAACCTCGATCCTGTTCATCCCCCCCCCCCCCAGCAACGATTAGCGCACCTGATATTGAAATCCTGGAGTTAACATCTGACTCCATCGACGTGGCTCTCCTGGCTCCGGAGACCGTGTTTTACGACGGTGAGACGCAACAGTTTTTCAGGATGGACGATAACAAACTCGGTGGTTTCTCCAAGGTGAACTTTAACTACACACTGTGGACATCTCTGGAGACGGTCAAGATTCGAACAAGGTTATAGACATAAAAAATATGCACTAATAC
Organism: Pycnopodia helianthoides; assembly: GCA_032158295.1. Lineage (NCBI taxonomy): Eukaryota > Metazoa > Echinodermata > Asteroidea > Forcipulatida > Asteriidae > Pycnopodia > Pycnopodia helianthoides. The sequence continues at coordinate 6,575,603 of CM063253.1, read as the reverse complement.
TTTTTTACCTGTTTATTCTAAGTGTGGGGTGTTTTAAAAGTGATGTATGTATCCGAAAAACAAAGGTTGTACCGGGTATCTTACACGCACAGCGAATCGAGAAATTTCGTCTGCAAGCGCCCTCTTTTGAACCAAATTCCTTCTGCCCATGTTAGTTTACAGTATGGATGACACATGCACCAAAATCCCCCTTCACACCGACGCTGGGGATTTTCTTCCCCGAGCAGCAGCACTGCAATACAGTCATTCTTCTTCATTCACCGTCGGTGTTTTGTTGCAAAAAAGTATTATATGTCATTAATGTTGCTTTAGGCCTACGGGTTTGTTTTGCGAAACATAGCGGGGGAAACTAGTGTAAACATCATGCACGAGTAGTCCTACTTTAGTAGTTATAGGCCGGTACACATTCACGCTAAGACTTGCTCAAGCTAATTGGTGTGCTTTATTGCAGGTTTATGAGGCATCACTTGACGATAATTCCAAGGTAGTGTCGCTCTCTGAACTTACACCATACACGCTTTACGCGTTGGCCGTGTCGGCAAGCATAGGTGGGAAGAAATTCAGCAAAGACAACTCGACTTTGATCTTCCGAACCAAAGAAGCAGGTACACGATCGATGCAATGACCGCCATCTTAAAAAAACAAAAACAAAACAAACGTGCACGCGTGAAGAGCTACCATTGGCTGAGGGTCGTGGTAGCGCGTACACGCGTGCACGTTTCCATTGTTTTTCATCAAAGATGGTGGTCGATGACGTCATGTGCAAATTGCCGCATTGCGTTGTATTGCAGTATTTTATTGCGTTATAGTGCCGTTCTATATAACGAACTAAGATACGGCAATATAACGCAATAGTCCGGTGATATATCGAAGATCGCCGTAAAAGAACCAATGAGCTACCATGCAAAACATTTACAATGTGCCACCACGTATTTGTACTGCACAGTCCATTTTTCGTAGTGTATCGAGCGTCGTCGTCGTTGGATATACATACCCATTTATTCATACACTCGCAATAACAAGATAGGCTACAGTTTTGTTAATTTACAAAATGTTTGCATAAAATATATACAAATATTTTGCTGATAACGACAACATTTAAATGCTAGGATTTATGTTTTTCCATCATGTGCAATGGGTGTTACTGCATGTCAACCGCCTATACTTTAAAATCGATTACACACTGTATGGAGCAAACGCTTGGTGGCGCGCTGTATCATGAATCCCCCAAAATATTAACTCTCACCTTTACAAAATCTTTCCCCGCTGAAAAATTAGTGGGCAAAAGCAGTTTCCTTTTTAGCCATGTAATGACCGTGTGATGTTTTCATCCAAAAGCTCTCGAAACAAACATTATTGAAACATTCAGTTCTTTTGGAACTACGTTCCTAAAGAGACTATTCTACTTCCATGTTGTTGTTGTTTTACGAAATTCTTCTTGACTTATGCAATACGATTTCTCCCCCGATGTAGCCCCATCCAGAAGTCCGACACTGCTGGTTCCCTTTGAGGAACTTGACTGTAAAAAGCTCAACAGCAGAGATGTTCGGATCGAATGGAAGGTGAGTAAAAAATGATCACAAGTCTGGTCGATACACTCGTCCCAACTGCAATCAGGTTTAGGAAGGCCCTGTAACCATTGTACGGGCTGCTGCACCCCAAACTAAAACCCCATCTGGTGGTTTGAAACAGAACATAAGCCCTTTTCATACTACTCTATTCCCGTGGCAACCCCGTGGAATAACGGTCGGCCTTTTCACACTATGATCGCTTTACCCCCTGTCTGCCCCGGCAGGTGGGCATACCCCGGGGAATAGCCACCCCTGCTCCGGAGTAGGGGTAAGCAGTAAAACCCAGGGGTATATTCTTGGAACATGCAACAGGAACACTGTGGAATAGGGACCTAGGCAGGGATAGTGTGGAAGTGCGCTGGGTCAACCGTATGGTAAAAAACAAACACGGGGCACCCTCGGGGCTATATTCCACGGGGATAAGAGATGCAGTGTGAAAAGAGCTTATATGGAAGCACAGTCCGTTGCACTGCCATGCCACTTCGTACAATTCAACCTGGTAAAATTTAAAAGGATATTACCGAGATTGTCTTCTCGTTTCTTATAATTATCATGTACCAGTGTACTGGTGTAGTTGTTCTTATCACACAGGACGTGGAATTTCATGTTTTTTTTTATATCATGATGAAGAATAATAAATGAATGATTGACTGAATGAATTGTGTCATTTTGTCTATCTTCTGAAAACCTAAAACGACACCCTTTTCCCGCCAGGCTCCGGCTAAGGAATACTGGAACGGCCGAAGCATTCACTACGAAGTCAGACTCCATCGAGTAAAAGATGGTGACGAATACGTGACTTCAATCGCCGTAATGAATGCGTCGTCGACGTCAACGACAGTTCATGATCTCAGCCGAATCGACACTTACGATATTGTCGTGTTTGCAAATACTTCGGGTGGTGGGATACCCAGCTCACGCAGATCTTTACCGGGCGCATACCGTAAGTGCACAGATAGACCTTTCTATTGCAACGTCACGGTGTTTGCTAACCAAAACCTCTTCCTTAGTTCCCAAAGTACATCACATTAATTCGTATACGCACTGTGTGTCTTAAACGGGTTTTTGCGAACTTCAAAATGGCCGCCGCATGTGGACAATGACTTCACGGGCTTGTGCACGCACAATCCCCATTGGCCCGACCAGCTACCCAGTCACTGATAGAAATCAGTGCAATAAAATACAAGAAAATATGATTTTCTAGCATAGAAAAGCATCCGTAGACCCCACTTTTTTTGTCTTGATACCTTCTTACAGAGTGACCTCCATGAGAACACACCATAACCTTACGAATAGTTATGCACGTGACGTCATTTCAAAAGGGCGCCCTCGCCGAGAGGAGGTTGGTTGTTCATTCGCCAATCCTGTGCGCCGCGCGTACACGTGCCTTTTCGTTTTCCATTACTTCATCATCATCTTACCTCTAAGATGGCGGTTTGGTGACGTCAATGCATAAAAAAGGTCCATCAACACAGAACTACAATGTAGTATAATAATATGGGATAATATTATTGTCTCATAGAGTACCGGTGGCCCTGACGAGAAATCACACATCATAAATATCTTTCGAAAACCTTCCCTGCAAATGTATTGTTTATTATGCCTAATACCTTTTTGGAATAGCATATACTGACACTGTAACAATTTATCTTTATTAGAAAATGCCGGCTTTAAACCCGAAGATCTCCACCGAAGGAGCTCCTCCCACCCTGTTGAAATCATCGAATGGAAACCCCCCTCTGGTTACGAGAAGTGTCTCTTTGAGTACCGTGTAATCGTCGAGTCTGACGGTCGAACAGTGAGGACGACCGACGTCAAGAACGCGACTTTCCTCGATATCTCAGATCTTGAACCTGGAACTTACGTTGCTGAAGTAGCTGTGATCACCAAGGGGAGGAACTACACATTAGACTACGGTCTACCAGCGAGCCTCCCTCTGAACGTTGTACAACCGATCGCGAGTGAGTCTTTTCTTCATGTACTTCTTATGGAATTATCCACTTCATTAGACCCTTCCCATGAAATATGAAAATTGAACTTCGCGCGTGCTCACTTTTGGTTGGCAAAATGAGTGAACATTGCACCTTGTTGTATGGGACTGATGGTGGCGTGACGCACACGCGTCTGTGCGTCTGCCTAGTGCACAGCTCTACGGCGTTTGCCAACCAATAGTGTATATACGCATGCGTGAATGTAATTATTAGCATATTTCATGGGAAGGGTCCTTTCTCCACTTAAGGAAGGGGGAAAACACCTGTAGCCATTTCAATTAATCAATTAGTGAGTGTTTCGATACAACCGCTGATTTAAATACACTCAACTTTCTGCCCAGAAAGTTAAGATTAAAAAGAGAATTGAGAATATAACAAACTTTCCCTCGACCATTAACCGAAAATGTATCACACATTTACAAATATGGCCTCCGTTATTCATACATCCGTCAACTTAGGGTCATCTTAAAGACACTGGACACCTTTGGTAGTTGTCAAAGACCAGTCTTCTCACTTGGTGTATCTCAACATGTGCACAAAATAACAAACCTATGAAAATTTGAACTCAATTGGTCGTCGAAGTTGCGAGAATGGAAGAAAAAACACCCTTGTCACACGAAGTTGTGTGCTTTCAGATGCTTGATGCTCAAAATCAATTCAAATATTTTACTGCGTTACTTCAGAGGGAGCCGTTTCTCACAATGTTTTATACTATCAACAGCTCTCCATTGCTCGTTACCAAGTAAGTTATTATGCTAACAATTACCAGTAGTGTCGAGTGCCTTTAAAGCAATACGGATCTACAGCTGTTATAACCCCAAAACTCAAGATTTAAAAAGCAAAAAAACTGAAATCAGTTATGTTGGACTTCACCAGAAAACAGTATTTAACGTTTAATATTATTATTATTTTTGTCTCCAGATACACATGAAATATTTTTACCTGTGACTGTAGTACTCTTTGCCTTCGTGCTCCTGGTTTTGGTGGTCATCTGTGGTCACGTGGTCAAATCTCTGCGCAGCAACATGTCATTCAGCAGTCTCGATACATTCCTGGTGTGTATAATTAAAACAAAATACCTGCAACCTCCTCGTAGTGTCTGTGTATAGACCTTTCTTTTGTTGATCAACAAACCGCGCTGGTTGGCATGGAGGGCCGAATATTAGCAAAACATTCAATCGCAGGTACAGATTTTGTGACCAAATTCAACATTTCTGCAAACTTTCAATAAAGAAAAAATACATCTTAAGATTCGTTGCTTTGTTTCCAACAAATTCAACACTATTTTTTAGTAACTGTGTAACATTGTTACAAACTGTGGCTATCCGTTTTTGCTTTGCATGTATGGCTTCCCATAGTTTCCAACCTTGGTTGGCAAAAAACTTGGGCTGTGGCGTTGCAAAAGAAAGGTCTATTTTAAACATGATTTTGCACCACTGTTAATCTAGCCTTTAGTCAAGGCGCTCGCGGGTTCGCTTATGGAATACAACACAAACAGCGCGACCACTGCCAACACGAAAAATAGACTAGTGCTATCGCAGCTCCACATGCTCGCTATAGTTTTTTTCTCTCGTGTTATTAGCTGTGGTGGAGCTGTTCGTGTTGTGTACTATCCGGGAAGCTGCGAGCGCCTTGACTAAAGGCTACTACACATCAACAAAAGTAAGCCCCCCCCCCAACAGTTCGTCATAACATTGTAAGGTAAAACATTTTACCAATACAACTAATTTATAAATAATTCTATGACATGTTTCCTAAGTGTTGTTAAAAAATTAATTCATTTTTCAACAACACTTAGGAAACATGTCATAGAATTTTTTCTTAATTAGTTGTATTGGTAAAATGTTTTACCTTACAATGTTATGACGAACTGTTGAGGGGGGGGGGACTTACTTTTGTTGATGTGTTTAGTTCTAGATTTCTCGCACAATATTGTTACTGGAGGTAACACTCATGAAAGCAAGGACAATAACATTTCCCTAAATTTGTTGCACCCCAGCGAGAGCAATAGTCTTTTGTCAAGGCGCGCTTTGCACAAAATGGTTTTCTTGAACAACATTGTGTCCTATTAAAACTATTAAAACTATTAAAAATTTGACAGTTTTTCCTGGGTGGGGTGGTAGTGTGATTTCCACTTTAAGTGTAAGCGAAGGCCATACAATATTTGATTACAAACAAAAACAAAGTTCTCTGCTGCTTGCACATGTTCATAATGTTTTTACGTAATGTTGTTTTATTCAATATGTGATGTGTGTACGTGGTAGGACTACGTCACTGCATGTTTATCCGATGAAATCATTGGGCCTGTAAGCCCAGTGCCTGTCTTTATCCTTGTGGATTAATAATACAGGGGACCAGTCTATCATCAGTAAAGGTCTACTCTATAAACGTCTTTGTGTTTTCTTTTCTGTTTGGCTACAACAGCTTAAAGCATTTTCTCAGAGATGCAGTCCAGTGAGGCACTGTGATGTGGAGAAGGAAATGTTCGACACCCCGAAAAACTACCTCAAACTCCAAAGTCAAGAGGCAGTGGCCTCGGAGACGAGCCTCTCAACCGACGACGAATCCACCGAGTTCATCGTTAATGATGCGACAGACAACGCTGCCGAGTCGCGTGTGCCGCACGACGACAACCTGAACGTAGGCTCCAATCAGCCGCTAAGACCACCCCACATCATCCCGTCCGACACAGATGACGACACGGACGACGATCCACACGCGGAACGAGAAGCTTTGCTGCAACAACACATAGAATCAAGCAGATCGGCTGGTGGAGAGACTAAACCCGACCCAACCAGCAGCCGATCAGCTGACACCGTCCCGTCCTCAGGTCATGACGATAAACCTTCAAAACACCCAGACAGGCTCAAACAGCCACAGCACGAGTCAGTTGAGAAAAGCTTACCTCTCATAAAAATCTCCCGTCAGACGTCATTCGAATCTCCTCCCAGTCCAAGCTCCCCCAATGGTATAGGTCTTGGCTACACCGTCTTAGCCAACATGCTCTGAAATAACAAAAGCCGACAGTATTTTCTCCATCAGCCAAATATAACATTCCCAAAAAGAAGAAAAAATCAAAGGCGAAGGTGACTATATTTCAGATAGTGCGTCACCAAATTTGGTCCGATCCTCGTCCAAAAAACAAGTCATAGCCCTAACCACCATTATAAACGTTAACCTTAATTAGATGATACCTGAGTCTGTATACAACGCACCTACCAATAGGGTACCGGTACTCAAGGCGCTGAAATTGAACAAGGAGAAAAAGAGAAGAAAAACAATTTAAGACATGTTTTTTAAATGTTGTTTGTTTGATACCGATCTGTGTATCGCTCAGCAGCCACTTCCAGAAACGCCGGGGCAAACCCCTTCTCTTTTCGCGATAAGTGTATAACTGGGCTTCTTTTACGTAGATTGAAACAACGCACGGGACCTATACGGTTTTACGTCCCATCCGAAGGACGCAGCAATAATGGTTATTGTCTTGGCCTATGGACAAAAGCTTCTGTACTTGAAATGGGTGTGTTTTTTTCCCTTTCGAACCCACACTCTGCTGATCAGGAACACAAGAGCTCCAGTCCAGTGCACTTGACCGCTCGGCCACACAACGCGCCACCAAAAATGACAATTCATGTCTAACAAGTATACAACTGATTTAGTAACACGTAATAATAACGGTAAATAATTCTTAATAATGGATTTGTACTATGTAATTACGCAATAGAGAAACATTCTTTAAGTAGCAGTAATCGGCTTTTGTACATGCCGGACACCATCTATCTTTTTGGAATAAGATTTTTAAAAATTGTCATTTGGACCCTGCTAAAAACACTCATGGCATGGGGTGAGGTAAGACCAAACTAGTATCGGGGAGATGGCCTTAGCTTTCGATCCAAACTGGACCGTCGTCAGAGCGTAAACATATCCATTTATAGCAAAAAAGAGAAGCACAGAATAATAGGGAGGGTGTTCATCAGAAAAAAGAGAGAAATTATAGCCAATCAAAGTTATTAGTTTACAAACATTGGGGTGGCTAAGAACCAATCAGAGTAAAGTAGTTTGGCCAAAAGGATGGTCAGTGAAAGGGTGGATTACTCGACCATAAAAGTGGTAACTGCATTCTGGGTAATGCGGAGATGATGCATGCAGCTAACAATATATAGGGAGGACACAAATATGTACGACTTGTTTATATTACTTGTTTATACTAGTCACTGGACTTTGGTAGAGTTGTTTTTATCAAGGTAATTTTTTCTTCTTTTTTTGGTTATGTCTTTTTTGATATGAGTTTAGTGTAGATAAAGTGACCAGAGATAAGTCCAGAAGTGCAAATTCGTATTTAATCAAGAAAGGGTTATTTTTTCAAGCGCAGCGTAAAATGCCAAGTGTTTCTTTACGATATAAATTCTCATAATTTCTCTTTATAGAAGTTGTTCATTTAAGGCAGGGTTACTTTTGGTAATAAATTGTCAAAGACCAGTATCCGAACTATGCATAAAACAACGAACCTGTCAACATTTGGACTCAAGTGCAAAAAACACCCTTGTCGCATATAGGATTGTGTGCTTTCAGATGTCTGATGAGAAAGTGCAGGAAGCCTTTCTGAGATTCAAGATTTGGGTGAATTACCCTCTCTTAAAATACTTACTTCAAAGGAAGTCGTTTCTCACAATGTTTTATAATATCAAAAGCTCTCCAGTGTTCTGTACCAAGTCAGTTTTTATGTCATTAATTTGTGGAGTAGTTACCAAAGCATACCCTGCTTTTAAGGATAAGTTTGCTTTCCACTTTTTTTCCTTTGTCGTATTTTATTTATCCTTTATTATGACTTGAAGTTAGATCACCTACTCACTGTGTTTAATTTCGAAATACTTCAACTTGTTGTTTGTTTTCTTTAATGAAAGTGATGTTACATCCCATCAACCCAAACCGATGTTTCTTCGTTCGCCTTTCCCAGCAAGCAAGAACAAAGGTTCAATCAAAGTCGAACCCCATCATGTAGTTCTATAAGGATTGCCACAGAGAGCGAAACCGGGTTAAATAACAAAGATTTAGCTTTTTGAAAACCCCAACAAACAAACAAACAAACAACACCCCAACAAACAAACAAGCAAACAAACACCCCAACATTAAAAAAGAAAGAAAGAAAAGAAACAGACACCCCAACACCCCATCAAACAAACAAACAAACAAACAAACAAACAAACAAACAAACAAACAAACAAACAAACAAACAAACAAACCAAACATACATACACCCCAACAAAAAAAAACACACCAAAAAACAAAAAACAAAGAAACAAACAGCACAACAGCCCATCAAACAAAACACCCAACAAACAAACACCCCCTAACACCCAGTTTAACAAACAAACAAAACGAAACAAAAACGACCGTAATCTAAAGTTTTTCAATTGCCCTCCAGTAGACTAAAAATGCATAATAGGGTTCACGTCATCAGCCCAGTAAAGTTGCGAACTTTATACAAAACAACCGATTAGAACTTATGCATTCACAGCATAAACTATTTCAGGAAGGCTGCCTAAAATGTCATTAAATTGTAGAAATCATTGCGTGTCGCATTAACGAGATGTAGTCATGCCATACCAAGAAGTACGATGAACTAAAGCTGGTCAATGAGGATCAGCAGACTAGACACACTGACCAGGGCCCAATTTCATAAAACTGCTTAAGCACAAAAAGTAGCTCAGCACAAAACATTTGTTTCTATATACCAGATTTATGTTACCAGCTAAAATACCATTTCACACGCACCATCTGTGACTGGTATCCTGCTCCATAAATCAAAAACAAAAACATGTTGAGCAATGTTTTCTGCTCAAGCAGCTCCGTGAAATTAGTCCCTGGTGTCAATGGCAGACGAATTCAAATGGTAATGAAGCACAACCGGCATTTTCATTAAAAATTGATCCGACTGAGTATCTTCCTAAAAGTAAGACAGAAAGTGCAAAAATAATGAGAATTGCAGGCAGTTAACCTATCACGCATAGTAAATATTGCTCAATGGATGAAACAACCTGATCCCTAGATATTAGTCCTAACTGCGCTAAGCAGATATACCTACATAAACTGTTTCGTGGAACCATCCATGAGCAATGCGGACTGCAAGGTATTTGGTATTAGCTGGTAACCTGCTTCTGCTGAGCATGTTTTTCCCGTGCTTAGCAAGTTTGTGTGCTTGACAGCTTTGTGAAATTCTTATAGCATGACGATAGCCATGACATGACTTGTGGGAATACGCCACATGGAAACTTGAGTCACACTTTATTATTTATTGGATCTTGAGTCTGAAGTAGTGCCGATCTGCTGTTTTATTTCATTAACGTGTTTATTGTTCTAGCTTCTGTTCGTGAAGCCCATTATAAAACGAAAATAAACAACAGTTAAATGTGGATTCAACCAGCGAAGTGCAAAGTCCTTCCTCTGAAGGACTTATGACGACAGGAAATTTTAACAGATCTCTGATGAAAACAACCGCACTGCAATATACAAAGGAACACTAGAGGCATTTTTTTTTTCAATAATTGATTGACAGTTCTCAACAATTGAAATGTGATTTTCTTTTTTTTCTTTTGGGGGAATTGCTGATAAAATTGCCTTCTGGTTATGAAACCAAGGATGCCTCATAAGTGAACTTAATCACTGTAACTCGTAAGCCTGGAGAAACCCTTAAACAAGGATCATGCTGTATGAACGCATCGATATAAATACATGTACTTATTCTTGTTGAGGCAAGTTTTTTTTAGTGTGTTGTTCTCTGTAGATTTTGTAAAAACATTTATAGATTATTAAACTATATAACTACGACTACCCAGTATTAATACCAGTTATCATATGAATTTTATTTATTGTACGATTTAAAACGAATATGCTTGATTATGCTGTATACCACACTCTGAATTAGACCAAACTGATTCTGAATAGAACCAAATACAACTAGAAATCAAGTGTTCGTAAAAAAAAAAAAAAAAAAAAAAAAAAAAAACGATCACAGAGAGGTTTCGGTTGCTGGGTTTAAAAGTTACGAAATCATGATTCCGTACTGAAAATTACATGTGATATCCAAATTATGTGTAGGTTTTGTCAAAAACCCTAAAAGTAAACTCTGCATAAATATTTTGTATTTGAACATCCTGTTAAAACCGGAAGGAAATGTCAACTAGGGTCATGGATATAAGAAACATGCGACATTGGTTATAAATCACTTCCAAACTTACTACAAGGCCGAAACCCCTAATAATAAAATATAAAATAAATCTCGACGAAAACAGAAGGCGTTTTGGCTGTAAGGCCGAAACTTCTAATCAGTGGTTTTTGTACAAAACAGTGATTGACTTCAGTTCGTGTGTGATCGTGCAGTTAATGATTAGAGTAATTAATAATAGTTTAGATGCATAGTACAGTGCCGCGTATAGTACAGTGTCAGAGACTGCCATTCGTCAAGGATTATCCAAAAAAAACACACACACACACACACAATTGTGTATCATTTTAATGCTACACTTTAAAAAAGACCGGGTCAAAGATGACCCGGTCCCAGGGAACCTGGAGAGAGGTTTAAAAAATAGGATTTTAAGTCGGATTCTGCGTCATTTTGACCCGGATGGTTTAGAGTGTATAAGGTGGGCTTAAAGGCACTGGACACTAATGGTAATTACTCAAAATAAATGTTAGCATAAAAACTTACTCGGTAACGAGCTATGGAGAGCTGTTGATAGTATAAAACATTGTGAGAAACGGCTCTCTCTGAAGTAACGTAGTTTTTGAGAAAGAAGTCATTTCTCAGTAAAATATTTTAGAGTGTATAAGGTGGGCTTAAAGGCACTGGACACTATTGGTAATTACTCAAAATAATTGTTAGCATAAAAACTTACTTGGTAACGAGCTATGGAGAGCTGTTGATAGTATAAAACATTGTGAGAAACGGCTCTCTCTGAAGTAACGTAGTTTTTGAGAAAGAAGTCATTTCTCAGTAAAATATTTGAATTGATTTTGAGACCTCACGCTTGAGGTCTCGAAATCAAGCATCTGAAAGCACACAGCTTCGTGTGACAAGGGTGTTTTTTTCTTCCATTATTATCTCGCAACTTCGAAGACCAATTGAGTTAAAATTTTCACAGGTTGTTATTTTGTGCATATGTTGAGATACACCAAGTGAGAAGACTGGTCTTTGACAATTACCAAAAGTGTCCAGTGTCTTTAAAAGCTCACGCGGAACCAGAAATGTCGACAGTCCCATTATAACAGCTATACGGTCTATGGTTCGGTCCGAGGTCTAGGATCACCGTTTGACTATCACGTGTTTTTTTTACTCAGATACCGGACTCGGACTAATCAACAATCCTACTCACAAAAATCCCATCATATAGATGACGTCACTTAGACGTCACACTGTTTACGACAGAACCACCCGGACTGGACTCCCATAATTTTGTAAGCGGCTCAGTGGAGGACAACATAACAAATCTTACTTTATTGGGCCTACATCGTGGATGCACTCTGTGTCAAAACTACCCAGCGATGGGCCATAATGATGTAGAATTAGATTTGAAATCCCAGTTTAACCACATTGCGGGTCAGCCCGACCCGAAATGGGTCAACCTGACCCGAAATGGGTCAACTTGACCCGGAAACGGCCTGACCTGGAAATGGGTCAACCTGACCCGGAAATGGGTCAACCTGACCCGGTGTCGCGGTCTCAGATGTCCGGTGTGCTAAAAGCTCCGGACTACCAAATACGGTAGTATTACGTCATGCTATACCTGCGCACAGCAAGCGAAAGTAGTCGATTTTAGTGCCGGGCTGATCCGAGTGTTTTGCTCGAGCTCGTCTACCACAGTTAATCATCTACCACAGTATTGTGAAAAAAGCAATCACATAATCGAGTAATTGAGGAGCGTGAATTACAGACAAGGTTCTTCTGAAAGCGACTGAACAGAAAAGAATCGGAAAAGAAGAAAAAAATAGGTCTCGGAGATTTATTCGTGGCGTCCGCAGATGCAGAGCACGGGAAACCCACGCCCGCAACGATAGCATGCTGAAACGCCCGGCTACGTCATCCGGAAAGCTTGGCTCGCCGGACATCTGAGACCGTAATTACAGCGTGCCGAAATGTTACAGCGTGCCGAAATGCCCGGTGACGTCACCCGGAACTTTTAGCACACCGGACATCTGAGACCGCGACACCGAAAATGGGTCGGCCTGACCCGGAAATGGGTCAACTTGACCCGGAAATGGGTCAACCTGACCCGAAAATGGGTCGACCTGACCTGGAAATGGGTCAACCTGACCCGGAAATGGGTCAGGCCCCTTAGGACCCGGAATCCCGGTCAATTCTGACCCGGGAGTTTAATGTACCGTTCGATTTGTATCGATTTTGATATGAGCATAATAGTACATCTGAAAACTCGGTTAGCTTGCTCATTTCACAAAGCACTCACAAAGATGAGTAAGTTGTAAATAATGCCACGGTGATTTGTATTGTGACATCACACTTTGCTTAGCAATTAAGATAGATACAGAGCTTAAAATCAGTCTAAGCTCCTTGTGAAATTGATCCACGGGTCCACTAAATTCTGCATTTATAACACTTCTTCGCCTGAAGGGTTTTGACAATATTCTTCGCTAACAGGGTTTGCGCCGAATTTCTACATGCTGTTTGAAGCGAAGAATGCTTGTACTAGTAGTACAATGTGTGAAGTTCGCACGCGCACAACAAGCGAATATTCTTGTGAAATTAGTGCTACGAATTAAGCACGGCCAAAGTTGGACCTGCAAGGAAACGCCATGTAATGCACAAGGAAAACAAGATGACGTCACCATGTTGCAAATCGCAGTGGCGTCCAGATAGGATATTTCAATAGGCGCGTGGACAATTTGAATTTCAAACAGAGTGGATTGAAACAAAATCTTGATGTTTCTCAAATGAAGAAACTTGGTGCTACCACGCCGTATAGACCTCTCTATTGCAACGTCACACCCCGAGTTTTTGCCCGCCAAGGTTGGAAAACTATGGGAAGCCATAAATGCAAATCAAAAACACATACTATCTGTGGTGGTTTTTTCCTAGACAAAAATATTCAAAACTGCTGTTGAATTTGTCGGAAACAAAGCGACTAGCCATGGGGTGCATTTTGTTTTAAATACAAGTTTGCAGAATATTGAATTTAGTCATTGAATATGTTAACACGATTGAATGGGTTGCCAACATTTGGCACAGTCAATGCCAACCAGCACGGTTTGTTTATATCAACAATAGAAAGTTCTACAGGCTAAAGGCCTAAATCAGTGTTCGGCCATCTTGTTCTCCCATTCGCATCAGTGTATAGCCAAACCGAGGCCAGGAGGAACCAAGTACACTGATCCCTGTTTTGAATCAGTACTCTCTCTAATACTGCACACAGGGCGCACGACAAATTTGTGTTTATACGGCTCTGAAAAGAAACACCCCCGATCAAAACGCAACATCTGGCCGTATGCTTGACTGTAATTGAGAGCGATGTCTCCAATAGGCAATTATGCAGTCCCAGATCAATTAACTGAAATGAGTTGTTATCGTTTGTTTTTCCCCAGGTGGAATTAACAGAGCAGCTGGCATTGGTCAAGCAGACACGCTCGACTGTAAGTAGTTTTCTAAAAAATCAAACGAGAACCTCTTTAATATCGAGGGTCTGTTGTAAAATCATCACAAATGATAAATCATTACGACCAAGGTTATTTAGTATATTAAATAAAAAGCTCTTCGTACAATTTGCTACGATGATTTCGGTTCACTTTATAACACTATGAATATTTTTGTCTTGAAAATGGAGTGAAAATCCACTTTTCTCCTGGAAATATTCAACTCCCCCTTTTCACCTTGTTTCCACGAAATTATTATCTAACTAGCCAGAGCCTAAAGTGTTTCATGTTTTTTTTTTTACTATGTTGACTGCTGAAAAATGTTATTCACCAACTAAAGAGTTCTAGCTTGGATGGAGAGCATTCCCGTGAAATCATGGCGAAATTCATGGAGACTCTTTTTTTCAAGGTGATTTAAGGAAGTTGCAATTCCATTAAAGCATGGTGAAAGAGAAATAGTTCCTTGAATTACAGCCAAATCCTGCACGGCACTTCACTGAGAATTCTCGGTAGTTTCACTGCAAAGGTTTTCATAGTGTAAGTATAAGGTCATTCTGATGGTGTTTGAAGGTAAACCATAACGCTGTTTAATGTGTAATCAAGGGAGAATACCTACAAGTAATTGAAGAAGAAAAACCCTCACCATCACTACGCAGTAAGGTGATAAAGCATCATCCAAATTAATGAATCATGCGGCAGGTGCAGAAAAAATAATAGTAATGACAGTGGATTCATGTACAGCGCTCTAATTGGTCATTCAGTGACGCTCATGGCGCTCCCACATTATTAACCCTGGGCTCGATTTCACAAAGAGTTCAGACTGACCGTAACTGCAAATCCATCGCAGTTGCTTAGCAAAGAGTGATGTCACAATACAAATCACTATGGTAATACTGATAACTCATCTTAAGATGAATCTTAGTGCTTTGTGAAATCGACCCCTGGTCACTGATGGGCCATTTATGTCATTCCTTAAAACCATCTCAGCTCCCTTGGGAGTATACAAGCCTGTGCTGTAAGCGCACCAAGCTAAATCAATCACAAGAACAATCTCTGCTCTCTCAGGTACCCATTTACCCCTGGGCGTAGAGAAGCAACTATAGTTAAGTGTCTTGCTCAAGAACACGAACACAAGTGTCATGACCGGGATTCGAACCCACATCCTGATGACACTAGCCTCCAGAATTTGAGTCCGATGGACACAGCTCGGCCACGACACGCCGCGTAGCCACAAATTCTTCGAAAATGTTTTCTCCTTTGTATGTTTGTTCGGGTGTTTGTTGGGGGTGTTTGTTTGTTTGTTTGTTTGTTTGTTTGTTTGTTTGTTTGTTTGTTGGGGTGTTTGTTTGTTTGTTTGTTTGTTTGTTTGTTTGGTTTTTGGGGGTGTATGTTGTTGTTGTTTTCTTATTTGCATTCTTTTTTTCTGGAGAGGTTGTGGATAAATTCAGAAGGTGCTGGTCATCGGTGAACACCACCTTGGATGATTTGTGTGGTTTTATTTCATGACCAATGCGATATATCGAATGTACTAAACGATTAAAAGTGTTATGCTGACCATCCCCCCCCCGTCGTGGACGGCGTCCACAAGCGTTTAATGCACTGTCCAAAGGTGGACAGCTCCAGAAATTTCCTGTCACCAACAAGTTCATCACAGCTCCATTTCAATACAATACTAAGAAAATTTTGTCTTTCGTTTGGAAAGTATGTGGGCAGATAATCTGCATTGTAGATACCGTTACGGTGCACCGACTTGCTCTGGTAAAATCGCTGTGGTGTCACCCCCCGAAAGTGCCCTCGACACGCGTCTGCCAGTCCGGCCCGAACATATAAGTGAAATTATTATTTTTTAATTTTCTCTGAAAAACAAACGATACATCAAAATAAGTCACTAATTAAAAAATCCCCCATTAGACGTGCCAAAGGTTGATGGGCCCCAGTGATGACAGATTACGCACCGTTACTAAGCTCAAGTAGAATCTCTTGTGGGCAAACAGCGGCCCCCTTTCATCATGTCAAACCACGCGAGACTTTGCGTGGTTCTATATAAGAGGGTGGCTTACCTTCATTTTGCTCATTCTTTGATTGGGTGTGTTGCGATCTGAGGTTGGAAGAAGTTTTCACTGCTGTCCCGAGACGTAAGAAGGTGTGCATCTGGTGATATCCAAGCTACCCTGAATTCAAAAGTGAGTCTTGGTCTATTTAGAATATTTCAAATTTGGTCAATAATTTGGGTAGTTCTAAGAAGTTACAGTGATTACATATTGTGATTTAGGTTTCCAGGCCAATTTTAAGAAGAACTCATTCAATTTTTGCTCATTCAATTTCGCTTGAAAATGAATTTTCCGTCAGCTTTTGAAGGTATTATACAGGATTGGTAGAGCTGACAAAATAGTCGCAGACAGTGTTTTGTGTGATTCAACATATGCATGAACAAACAAACCTGTGAAAGTTTGAGCTCAATTGGTCATCGAGGTCACGAGAACATAGTTGAAAAGAGACCTTATGTGTTTTCTGTTTTTTTAAACATCGAGTTCTTATCATGCGTGATAAAAACTATTGTTTTACTCATTTCTCAGAAACGATAGCATTTTAGACAGAAATAGTTTGAGGAACCCTTTCTACCATTACTTACTTTAACTCATGTAAGTTATGTGTGAATCTGTGAACATTTGTGTTTTCGATCTTGCCAATAGTGTACAGGGCCTTTAAACGTTCAAAAGGCTTAAGTCAATTTCAACAATTTAGCACTCACTGGCCAAATAAGACCTTTCAAATTCATTAGGCAGCAAAGGTCAATCAATTTGGCAAAAGCCAGCAGCAAGAGGCTGGTCAACCATAATTCCACCACTATTGTAAATAGGTCATAGAAATGCAAACGCAGAATGGTGAACATTGTAGTCTCGATTGTCTACAAAATGAAATAGAACCTGACTGAGAAAGAACGAAATCATGTGTGCACGAAAACGAAATTGAATGCAATAGTAATTAAAAGAACATTACAGAATTGGTTTTTGCTAACAAAACAGTTGCTGGCAGTGTAAGCACTTTATATAATCCACCGTATACATAAACTGACAAACCTATAGAAGTTTGAGATCGATCGGCCCTCTGGGTCACGAGAAAATAGTGAAAAACCGATTACACATTTGCATGAAATCATATAGATTCAGCAAAATGAATAAAACGCTCACTGAGCGATAAACTCAAATCGGAAAATTAGTTTATTAATTTCTCATCAAATATGGCATTTCAGACCGTGTAAGTTTTATGTGAATCTGTGATCAGAAAGTATATTTTACAATTTTTTTTCTAACCAATTCTGTAATGTTCCTTTAAACAGGAACCCTAAGTTGAATGAATTAGGAAAACATGCGTGAATTTGAAAGCGTTTTTAATGAAACTGAATGAATTTTTGCTGAAATTGGCCGGGCAAAACCTATAGTAATACATAAAATGTTTTTTTTTTGAATATTTTCTTTTGTTGTTTTCCCTTCCCCCCCCCCTTCCGAATCGACCTGTTGAAATTATTGATCTACGATTAATTACCCGGTAATTGCCCTTTGCACGGTCAGCCATTTTGCGTGTAGAGCTTCGAATTGGGAACAGCAGCGACCAGAAGCATTTTATAACTCTGTACTGTCACGGTAATGTAATGACACTTTCATCCAAACAGATACAGATGCATTGATCAGAGATAGTTTTTTACAATATGCTATAGAATTAAATACCAGGATTATAGGTCTCTGACGCGTAATTAGTAAGGATCAATGTGACTATTTTCAGATCTGTCACGGTATAGATAGGTTGCAGTATGACGTAAATCAGCCATCTTTACGGGCAGTTTCTAGAACAAACAGTCGTGCGTTTCGTGTGAGAACGGCGTGCAACACGCGCGCATTTCACGAAACTCATTGCAGGATTGGTTAGTGAACAACGCGGCTGCGTTAATAAGTTGAGCGTTTGACGCACCTGCAAGCCAAAATGCAATTTGCCCGTAAAGATGGCGTCTACTGGGAACTATCTATTATGTAATGACACTTTCATCCAAACAGATGCATAAATACAATACAGCATAAAGTCGAGGCTCTACACGCACAATTGTGGATCCGTGCAAGTAGCAAATTGTGCAAAAAAGAACCCTAAAAATAAATTTATAAAACTGATTTCTCATACATTATCTGTGGTAAGTATAACATTCTCTATATCTATGGTGTGGGGCCACAGACAACGTGTCTGTGTGTGGAACTGGGCCCAATTTCATGGCTCTGCTTACCGTAAGCAAGGAATCGGCGCTTGCGGAAGCAGGGATCTCCGCGCTTACGTCAAGCGTATTTCACGGGTTAGCGGGGAATTTCGGCTTGTGCGCGTGCGTACTCTACGTTACTAGGCATTCTACGCTTACACAGCTAGCGCAGAAATTCGGCGCTTGAACAGTAAGCGGAGAATGGTCACCGCAAGCGCAGAATTCGGCGGTAAGCAGAGCCATGAAATTGGGCCCTGATGGTGACGTGACGCATACGCATCAGTGCGTCTGCGTAGTGTGCATCTGGCGTTTGCCAACCGATAGTTGCGGTACGCATGTGTGAATGGAATTAGCATATTTCATGAGGAAGGCTTAATTGTACACCACTAAAGGATCGTTTAATAATGAATTTGGAGAAATTTGAAATGTTCTTGTTACTCATCATGATATAATGAGCACAATGTTGATGAGAAATCAGTTTTATGAATGATAAGATTTCTTTTTCACTATTCGCTACTTGCACGGATCCGCCATGTGCGTGTAGAGCCTCGACATCATGCTTCATTTGTATTGTATTTATGTATCTGTTTGGATGAAAGTGTCATTACAAATATAGGCATCTTTAGACCTTTATTGGGAATTTCGTAGTGGACGTGTTCCCTTTCGCAGCAAAAGAAAACCAAAAAGTATCTGTTCGTTTTAATGCTAAGCATTTTCTTATGGTTTTTACAAAATAGCAGATTCCGTCTTTATTAAACGTTGTGTTTGTCTTAATTCAAGATTGACCCCACCTACGGTGTCCGTGAAATAACATAGTTCATTATTGTGTCATCCCTTTGTTTCTTGCTCTTAGCCAACAATCCAAAATGAAGTCAGTTGTGGTGCTGTTTTTGGTAATGACGACTGTTCTAGTCTCCATTGAGGCCGCTCCCTTTCCAAACGATTGGGAGGTAGATGCGTACATCGACACTTATGAGCCGGTGCAGAAACGAGGCCCCGTGATTTCAAGTAAGCGCCTTGAATCGAGTCTATACCTTTAACTGTTTAAAAACTTCATGTTTGTCAAAGGGAGCCTATAATTTTATTGACTGGTTTGTCTGTCTAATAATTAATAATTTCCCATTTTTATAAAAACAAGCTCAGGATGGCGTACTCATTTGGGATGACATCTATCTTTGAAAATTGTTGATTTAGGCCTGATCAAATTTGAACTTTAACTTCAAAAATTGCATACACATACATTTTGTATGCATCTAGTTTCACTGAATATAAAATAAACATCAAATCTGTTTAGAAAAAAACCAACAACAGCAACAACTTGCTATTATACTGTCCTCCTCATCTTGCAACCCGATCCCCACCCACCCCTCCTGGCCCCCAAACAAAATCTACTATTCATAATAATTCAAAGAAATTTACGTTTTTTTCTTTCTTTTTTAATCAAACAGCTTGTCGCAAGGAAGGCTCCACACAGCAGTGTTTCTGTGTTTATAACCGGGAGGGGGAAGTCGTCAAGCAATTCAAATGCAGCTAAATTTTAATGGCGGTGATCGAGTAAGTGTCTGTGTTGGTATCAAGTTTTGGGCATGAGACAAAATAAGTTATGTTTAGCGTCCTGCCTTTAAAAAAAAAAGGAGGAGGCCTCTAAAAAGGACGCGGGCGGGGACGCTAAACATGTTTTTGGGTTGTTGCCTAATATAACTCTGTAAATTACAGGAAAACATATTCACAGATTACGGCTACTCACAGATCCCAAGGAATGTGTGCTCATAGTTTGTCTATGCCAAAGCCCACACACTGCTGACTGTGAACTATAGTCAATTTGGTCCGTCTCATAAAGTTTGGAAGATTGTTGTACCTTTATGACGGTGCTTTCATTTTAAACGGGTCTTGGAATAGCTTTCAACGAAGTCAATTGAAGCCCATACACAACAAGAACCGCTAAAAATGAGGGAATTAAACCGTGTTCAATGCATCACAAAGCTCAGGTATGTAAATGCTGCATTTGACTAGAGCCCAACATTACTATACCGTTTGTGAGCACAGGACCGATTCCCATAAAAACAGTCTTCAGATTCTTGCTTGACATCAAACTGAATCAGTTTATCCTCAAGTAGATTGTCTGTATGGTATGAACTTCTTGATAAGAAATAAAAATGTAATCTCTTACGTTTGTTTCTCAAGTGACCTGTACCAGTGCAGCCACAGCCTATCTCCACTTCGAGATGCATCACGCCGCCATTTTGTGAAACTTTCAGTGACTACACTGAGCACCGAAAGCGCAAGATGGGTTACTGGAGCTCTGTCTATTGTTGTAACGTGCTAAGACGCATGGGTGCCATTTCAGCAAGCAGATGTTTTTTCTGTTAATCGTTGGTAGCAATGGTCATTGTCTGCACTTATGTATTGTTGCATATAAAGGGTATCTTGCTGAAATGGCGTACAGTAGTGCACATTTCACAATTCAGCCCGAGTTCCTAATCTTGGGCCTTCGGTGCTTTATAAAAATTATTTGCTGTAATGTGGTGATTCAACTTTCCTTTTGTCTGCAGACTTCTGCTTGAACGTACACCATTCCCAAACGCCGTTGCTGTGTGGATAATCAGTGTGTTAAAAGTCACCAGAGTTTGGGAACGTGCAAAGACTTACAAAGCGATTGTGACAATCACTGCATTCCGGAAATTCAACAATCACATTCATTTTGCCTCCGCAGAATTAGTGTTCTCAACCCTTTTTCATGTCAAATTCCTGCAACCAGGTGTTTCAGGTTATCAGCATTTAAAATAAAGAAGAGCATGCTGCCATAAATAACAAGGTTTGCAACCGAATCGATTAATGTAGGCCTACTCAATGCAAACTAAATATATGACGGTTTGTTGCACCATGGTGGCGAGCATGTTTTGTTATCATCTATAGACTGTGTAAGTCTCGCGCGCATTCGCCCGTGTAAGTGCGCGAGTTTGTTTCCTCACGCATTAAAGCAATGCACGTGGGACCAAAGTAGACCCAAAAATGTTTGAATACGCGCGAGACTTGCACTGCCTATTTTGGTCTGCTGTTGCTGTCATGCGCATCTTTTGTCCTCTGTCGTTTCCCCGTGTGCAAGCCCAACAGTAACCACTCCCCATGTCCAGCACAATTGACTAATTCGCAAATACAATTTACGCGCGCATTTTAGCCGTAAATATGAGGTGCATGCTGGTCTAGGTATTAATGACAAAGTCTAGACCAGTATGCAACTCGGCTAACGCGCTCGTACAATTATTTTGCGCAGTAGTCTATGAAGGCAAAATATATTCTTATTAATTTGGCAAAGTTACGGGAGATGCTATTTAAATTCAGTGATGCTAAGTCAGTTGCTCAGATTACGATGAGACAAAAATTACAAAGTATCACGGTTTTTTCCATTTTATTTCATGTCAAAATATTTCTTCTGTGCGTGTATTATAAAGTGACGTCCCGTCTCATTTATGACGTTTGCTGAAAATTTGAGAATACTGTAATAAAGATGTCTCCCAAAAGTCAATATCAAGCATTTAGATACTAGTATTTAGACATAAAATAGAGTATTTCAAAAAATGATTTATTCAATTATTGTTTCCAAATATGGCCTAACTAAACGTAATAACAATCCCAACACTTTGTATCAAATCTGTACTTCGGATAAACAATCTTTAAGACGTTTCCGAATTGACGACTTTATCTGCGGCTACGGCTAGATCGCTGCAATGAGGCCTGGTATCCTAACGTCGCGTATGTAGCCAGAGGCCATAGCCCCTAGCCGTAGCCGAAGTCGTTTCATTCGGTCACGCTCTTAAAATGTTACATTCAATTCATTAATTTATTGTCCATTATTAAAATGATAAAAATTGAAAAATCTATGTGTCTAAAATTTGATTTGCAAGTTCTGCATGTGCACTTATCTCAGCAAGTAAAGCATAGAGAAATTACCACTATGGTTAAAGGGGACACGTTGCATTGGATTGGGCTATTTGGACTATAAAAAACGTTAGAAAGCGTTCGTCATGAAATTAATATGGTTGGAAAGAGTTTGTTAAAGTAGATTATAATGGCCCACACAAATATGCCTCGTTGTGTGATTTTTTCTTTTGCTTCGTGAACTAAAACGGTCCGCCATTTTGTAAAATTTTGTCAGAATTCAAATGTTCTTCTTCTTTTAGTCTCAAAGTACTGTACAACTGTTCAGGTTTTTTTTTATAAGATTTTTTTTTTTTACTGTAGAATGGAACAACGGAACACCATGTTTATGAGAAGCATACCCCCCCCCCAACAAAACAAAACAGCAACGACAATGATCCACTGTGACCGAAGCGAAGGAACACGGGAAATTTCATTCGCAGGCCTTGGTTTTAGGTGCATAAGTACATCCTACGTTTGATATTCTTTTAAAGACTACAGTTATTTTGACGCCTTTACATAATTATTTCGCTCCAATATTATGTCTTCGACCTTTAGAGAAACAAACACCTGGGCCCAAGTTCATAGAGCTGCTTAAAAGCACAAAACAAGCTAAGCACAGCAAAATGATGCTTACCAGAAAAAGGTCACCAATTAAAATACCATTTCACATGTAGCATCTGTGACTGGTAACCTGCTTATTGTTGCTTAGCAGATTGTTTTCAAGCAATATGTTGGCTTCAGCAGCTCTATGAAATTGAGCCCTGGTACTAGACCTTAAACTTTATGCATTGACGTCGTCACGCCGCCATCTTGATGACGTACCAATGGAAAAACGCATATCTAAGTACCCGCGGTGCAAAGAATCGGCCAATGAGTAATCTTCTTTTGACCTCTAGCCTAAGGTGTCCTACTCAATGGACCTTTCTCATGAAATATGTTAATTACATTAACGCATGCGTACATACACTATTGGTCGGCAAGCGCTGTAGAGTTGTGAACTAGGCAGAAGCACAAACGCATTTGCGTCACGCAACCATCAGCCCCATACAAACAAGGCGCAATATTCACTCATTTTGCCAAGCAGTAGGGAGAGTGCGCACGCGCGATGTTTAATTTACATATTTTATGGAAGGGTCTACTCATTGATCAAATGACGTCATCTATACTATATTGATCGTTAAATCGCCACCTTGGATTAGAAGCGCGCCATCTTGAATTGGCTCGCCATTTTGTTCCATTTGTTACGTCAAAGTGACTAGCGCGTGTGCGCGGTGTAAAGAACGATTAATGTTTTTATAGGACTTGGGAACGACCCTCAGCCATAACTGGCGGGCAAATACCTAGACTTGACTCAAGTCCCAATCCCGTGCCATCCCCAGGAAACTATTGTTTTGTGATGTTTTCTGCATTCCCCAACCTGTTCCGCACGCGACCACATTTTGATGGCGAGGCGCACTTCTATACGGTTTGTTTGCTAGTTGGCGGGATATGCTTAGGGACCTCTCGCACGAGAACAAGACTTGAATCAAGTCTAGCAAATACCCAGCGCAATAAATAAAATTAATTGTGCAAATAATTAAACTATTTGTCGCTCCTTCAATGTACTAACTACTTAGTATGATATGAATTAAAATGCGCATTATAACCATTCACACACCCCTGTGACAATACAATTATAAGTATTGAAACAAAGACACGTTTATAAGAAATATTGGAAAAGCGAAATCCACATTTGTTTTCAAGAAATAAAGAAAACAGGAAATCAAGTAATAAATCAAAACAAACAAATTATGCATTTTAGGAGCACAGAAGCATAATTTCCTTACAAAGAAACCAGTGCATTACTTAGGCCTATTATAATATTATTAGTCACTTAACACAAGTCTTGATAAGTACCTAAATACTATGCCAAGCATGCATCATTGCCAAGTTCATCATCCCTCCCCGATATTAAAACTCAACTCCGGACAATGCAAACACCCCAAAATTATGCTTCCTGTAGTTCGGGGAAAGGGAAGAGAAGGGTGTGGCCAGGAGACGTTTCGACCCCATTCAACACCTTTTGCATGCTCAACATTTTATTATAAGACAAAACAACATTGCGTACCCATTTTAACTACCTTTACCGAGCCAATTTTATAAAATGATGACCTCTGAGTGCCCCCTCCATGTACCCCCTTACCCTCAGTGACATTTTCAACAATTGATTTATACGCAAGAAGTAGGCCCATCTAGCGGGTGCCGCGCGAAGCGCGGCATCCCACTAGTGTACATAATGTAGATCAATGCATAAGTCTATAGACCTTATGCATTGACGTCATCAAGCCGCCATCTTAGAGATAAACCGATGATGAAACAATGGAAACGCACAGATTTTTACGCGCGGCGCACAGGATTGGCCAATGAACATCTTCCTTTGACCTCTAAACGAGGGCGCGCGCCCTACTCAAATGAAGTCATGTGCATAAAAGGTTGCATTGGCCGCCGTCTTTGATGAAATGTGCACGCGTGAATGGCTATTATTGGCTGATGGGAGTTGTGCGCAGCGCGTATACGCGTGCACGTCACCATTGTTCTTCATCAAAGATGGTGGACAATGACGTCATGCGCAATCCATCTATTGCACCATCGTCACACACGCGCGTCCACCACGCTCACCATTTTTGGAGTCAAGCGGGTACTGCGTGCCATTATGTCCTACATGGACCATTATGTTCGACACAATTTTTTAACCATTATGTCCGACCCATTGTGAAACCATTATGTCCTACAAACCATTATGTCCGACCAGGGCCCAATTTCATGGCTCTGCTTACCGTAAGCAAAGAATCGGCGCTTGCGGAAGCAGGGAATTCCGCGCTTACGTCAAGCGTATTTCACGGGTTAGCGGGGAATTTCGGCTTGTGCGCGTGCGTACTCCACGTTGCTAGGCATTCTACGCTTACACAGCTAGCGCAGAAATTCGGCGCTTGAACAGTAAGCGGAGAATGGTCACCGCAAGCGCAGAATTCGGCGGTTAGCAGAGCCATGAAATTGGGCCCTGTTGTGTCCTACTGCGGATTAAAAAAATGTTTCAAATGCACTAATGACATAGGCTACTACGCGATATCACACGATAATACAACAGGAAACTTTTACAGAAGAATAGTTTCTCTACTGACTATTCACAAGTCAAGTTGCCTAACTCAAAACCAATGTCCATCGTAACAAAAAGTTTCATTTCTCCTTGCCGAGTCCTGCTTCAAGTTAGATTCAATACCGTATTCCCAAGATGCTCATATCTCGTCAGCGTAAGATGCTTATCTCACGTCATCATCAGAAATCTTGAAATCATTCTTTAGTATCTTGGATGTGTTGGAAACTTGTTATGACTTACAGTAGTTCTTGTAAAGTTCGAAGACAAATAGTTCTTTGCCTAGAATCTTGTAATACAGTTCGTCAATATAAATTCGGAACAGGAACAGTACCAAACTTTCTCAAATAACACCTAATAGCTATTTTATCCATTGACATTATTGGTGACGTTTTACAGACTGAAGAAGTAACAGCCGTCTACAAAGATGAAATCAGTGATATCAGCCTGAAGGTAGATTGCACCGTTGAGCTGACAGATCTTTTTTTGCTGCCAGAAATTGAAGGAATGACATCGAGGCTCTGCCCAGCACGCCTGACCACACCCAATGACTCCGTTTGCCGTCAGGTTCTTGATCTCGTGGTTGAGCAGACACTGTGGCTTGAAGCGACCGTCAGCGTCAGCTGTCAGCCAGTACCTGCGAGGAGAGATTTGCATCTCGCATGCGGCGAAGTTGACTTTATCAGAATCGCTGTCTCCCCAATCACCATAATCGTCCTTGTCTGCCATTCGGATGCAATCCTCACTACTATGACCATCATCGTTCCAGTTATTAATATAACCGGTAAATCCTGCATCACCAAAGCACCCCACTTTGACAATACAGCCAATCCAAAGTTTATAATCATCGTTCGGTTTCTCACCCATCAGATGTTCTATCTGTGGCTTCATTTCTTGCCAAATAAAACTGTGTTCTTCTTTCGTGTTCGGGACGATCATGCTGCTTCCTCGTCGCTTACAAGCCTTCGCAGCCCCCAGCCAATTCATCCTCTCGGGCAGTAGGATGTAGCACGAGTCTCGCCAAACCGACCAGCCGGAGGGCACTCGGCTTGAAGTGCAACGACGAACACACAGACAAAAGTGAAGAGAATACTCACGTATGCTGTTATCGACTCCATCTTATTTCCTTAAACGTTCGTGTTGTCGATTTAGAAGGAAAAAAGTTTCTTTCTGCAGATTGTCTTCGTTTCTATAACGGTACGAAAGACGAGACCTTGACAATAACGTTCGGTATAATTATTATTGGCAATAGTTATTGAGACGCCGATCGGAGGCAGTTTGCTTTGGATGGAGGATGATGTTTCTGGTTCCGCAGCTTGACAACTATTGTGATAAATGCCCCTCAGTAACAACCAACTTCGCACAGTCGGTTGCTATGAGACGAAAGCGCGTCACTGTTTGGTACTGGTACCCTTGAATTTGGCTCTATTCAAACCCAGACTAGAGCTTCCGGCTTCAATCGTGTTTGCCATTTATGTCTTAACTTGTCAGTACTGAGTTTTTTGGGTCAAACGTAATGCCGATCTTAGTGGAAAATTCTCAGGAAAGATACAATAAAAGTCACATGAGAAAGTTTCAGCTGAATACAGTGTCTACTTGTTAAGAAAGCAGCGAAAAAAAAACTCCCACGGTGTTCAAGAACATCGAATCCATCCACGACTTTAGAGCGAGGTGAGAACGAGGTGAGAACGAGGTGAGAACGAGGTGAGGGAGTTGCATTGGTGACTGGCATACCTGGTTGTGTAACTCTCTGAAGGAATCAGAAATCCAACAGCATTGTGACCTCAAAAACAGTATTGCGCTGCACGCTGCTATACGGGACCAATGGCGTCGCTCACTGTTCTCAGTACGGTACAAGTGGACAGTCGCTCACTTCCCAGAGTGGCATACAAGCGTGTATAACTTCAATCATGTTTGAAATGTCTGTATCTTTGAAAATTAATGCTCCCTCCTATAAAAAGCTCCTTAGTTCGTTCCATTCTCCGTTTGGTTAGGTTGATATCGATTTTTCTTCTTGAGCGATTGTTGTATACAAGAGCTGTGCAGTTCATACACTAAGATGATTTTTTCCCCTTTCTTTTTTATAAGTAGCTTTGGAAGGAGACACTTACGATGGACAATGCTTTTTCCAAAGTTCTTACGTTTCGAGAAAGGCCGTGCGTGTATCAAAACTGTTACCTTAATTTTGTACAATCAAGTTGGTTTTTATTTATTCATTACCACAATGAATACTTGCAGTTACAAAGTTTTCGCGATATCAACCGCATGGCAATCATTAACTTCCATGGTAATTATGTAACACTATTGATAATACTCAGTTTAGGTGGATTGCACATAACATAACTAACCACCATCTTTGATGAAAAACAATAGAATGTGCACGCGTGTACGCGCTGCGCACAACGTGATAGCCTTTCACGCGTGCACATTTCATCAAAGATGGCGGCCAATAACGCCCGTCTACTCGTGGTCTTTGTCATCCGGGTGCGCCCTCACCGAGTGGTCCAGCATTAAGTTTACTGTTGAGTAAAATTTCGTTCCTACTGTAAATACGACTTGTGTGTTTAAATATAACACCCTAGGTTGTAGAAGTAATAAAGAGAACGGGTGTTCAATGTGTCCTATTTTTCTGAGTTTAAAGACACCATAGACAGGGCGGTTATGACGGCCAAAACGGCCGTAACATTAAATATGCATTAATTTTCGCTATCTTTACCGCATCTAAAAGTCATTTTGACAGACTGTGTTCAACACAGTATCAGTCAGAGCAATTACACGGCATTTCTTCTAGTACATCAATGGCTGTGACGCACACGATTTGTCCCTTCCAGCTTCGTAGACTACGCTACGCAGTTAAGCCTCGTATTTAAATCTGCCTTTAGAATTCTCTGCCGCAAAGAGATGAAGAATTATCAAGTTGGCCTGGTGATCGTAGCAACTCAAGGTTTTCGTGTCTGTAACGAACTTCAACTGCTCAGAAATGACGCAACAGCTGAATGACAATTGTTGCTCAATCGTTGAGACTTAAGTAAGGGAGCATGTATCAATAAACCGCCCGAGAGCTACGTCGAAACTGCCGGCTCGCTGCCGGTTCGCACAGGGGCTATAATGAGCATCAACCGGCAAGAGCTGCGTTTTCACAGGTTTATTGTGCCTGTAGGCAAAAAACAGAAGTTGTGATGACTAATAGTGTCCAATTCGACTCAAGGTTTTAAATGACGTTCTTAAAATAACTAACAAGTGTTTCGATTTACTTATTATAAAGGCAAAGTATACCTTTGGTTTTTTGAACCGTTCGATTGTTTTCATCCTATATAAATGTAGATATATATACAATAAAACTAGTCTGTGAAAATTTCATTTCAAAAGGTGGCTGTAGCGTTTTTTGAGATACTGCCGAAAAGCTCGAGCTGTTATGTCCACGCAGGAAGAACAATTCGTAAAACAATCTGTGAAACGTTTCATGCGGGAGCGTTTCTCGTACCGATTTTTTTTTTTTAAATTCCTCTCTCTAAAACCACATTCCTTTGAAGGGAATTGTTTCTCAAACTGTTATATTACTATCAACAGCTGCAGTGCTTTTTACCAAATAAGTTTTTATGGTCATTAGTTTTTGGAGTAATTACCAAAGATATACACCCTCCCTTTAAAGTCGTTATATGCATTGTTGTGATGGTGACGTCATGTAAACTGTGTCAATGGTGGCCATTTCATACCTTTGCTCGGCCCCGCGGCCTATCCAGAACCGCTGGGATGGGCTAATCAGCTTGCACAGATTCTTGTTCAGGAAGTACGTCATGCGTGCAGTGCTTGCAGTGTGAGTGTGATGCATGATGGGACTGAATATTAACCAATGAGCGTGCTTGATACGTTTGCCCATCCCAGCGCCTTTGGTTTTAAGGCAAGGCGCTGGGGACGAGCGAATTTCATACCGAGCTACGACTCTTTGACCAATGTCAAAATTAACTTAAAGCCACTGGACACTATTGGTAATTACTCAAAATAATTGTTAGCATAAAAACTTACTCGGTAACGAGCAATGGAGAGCTGCTGATAGTATAAAACATTGTGAGAAACGGCTCCCTCTGAAGTAACGTAGTTTTTGAGAAAGATGAAATTTATTTGAATTGATTTCGAGACCTCACGCGTGAGGTCTCGAAGTCAAGCATCTGAAAGCACACAACTTCGTGTGACAAGGGTGTTTTTTCTTCCATTAATATCTCGCAACTTCGACGACCAATTGAGTTCAAATTTTCACAGGTTTGTTATTTTGTGCATATGTTGAGATACACCAAGTGAGAAGACTGGTCTTTGACAATTACCAAAGGTGTCCAGTGTCTTTAAAGGACCTCCATCTGCACATTTTCCTGGGATATATCTAATGTTTAAGACTGCTGTTTGTGGTTGGTACTGAGGTGGTCCAAAATATACCCCGACACACAATGAAAAAAGAGCAACAACACCAAATAAATTGTTTATTTCATATACATAATTGTTATTGTTATTTAAATTTGTAATATTACTGAAATTATTTACATTGCAAAATACATGAAATAATATTTGGGTGGGCTATTAACATTTTATAAAAAATTACAATTAAAATGAACCTTTACTCCAAAACAAAAATCAAAGGAAAGTTAATGTATTTAGAAAAAGCTAATCACTTATAATCAAGGCAAGGATCTTCGCCAAATAAGATAAAGCTACTAAAAGCAAAACAATATTGCTTAACAAATTCACAAAACCAACTCTGATACATGTACATGTATACCTTCAATTTTCACCTTCTTTTTTTGCTGAGCAATTATTTTTGGTGCTAAGCATATTCAATGCATAAGAGTTCAGAGCTTTATAAAATTGGACCCTGATATAAGAGATGATGTATAATCCATCATTTGCACACAATGTAAAATATCTGACCCTTCAAAACAAAGGAAAACAAGGGAATCCCGCATCTGCATTCCCCTGACAAACCCCCTCCCCTCCAAAATAAAACAACACACAAACCAAACACCCAACAAAAAATCACCCCAACAAATAGACAAAAAAAACAAACAAAAAAACACAACAAACACCATGCACTAAATCAACACCTTCTCTGACACAAGTTTGCTTTTAAATTACTTTTAAGAGGGTTAACACAGCGCATAATAAGGGTGAACAATGACCATAGATCCTTCCAACGAAATATGCAAATTGCACATCGCGCGTGCACACCAACACTACTGATTGGCAAAATGAGGGAACATGGTGGCATGACACATACGCGTTTGCGTTTCTGCCTTGTGCACAGCAGCTCTAACGCATTTGCCCATCAATAGACCCCTTGCATCATTGATGAAACGTGCACGCGTGAAAGGCTATCATTGGCTGAGAGTCGTGCGCAGCGCGTACACGTGTGTGCACGTTTCCATCGTTTTTCATCAAAGATGGTGGTTAATGACGTCATGTGCAATCCATCCACAGGCCCTTATCAATGATCTTCATTATAATAAAGATCAATGAACCTTATGCATTCACGTCATCACGCCGTCATCATAGAGGTAAAAAGATGGCGTAACAATGGAAAACCCATAGAGTTATATAAAAGAACTAGAGGGTGCACTGGCAATACTGCGTGCACAAACGCGCCGACGCGCCGGGACCGCAAGGAGACACTAGCGCCATTTTTTAGAGGGCAATATTGAGTACGAAGTACACGATGTGCACGTATGGTTAATGCACGCATCACGCGCTCGATGTTGTTTTTTTGCGTACGGTAAAGTAGTGGTAGTACACTTGAAACATGGCCGCACCATCCGCGCGACGAGTCACGTAACTTGGCTAGTGCGTCCTCTAGTTCTTATATATAACTCTATGTGGAAAACGCACTTCTAAGTACGGACAGCACACAGAGTCGGCCAATGTGTAACCTTCTTTTGACCTCTAGCCGAGGGCGCCCAACTCAAACGACGTCATGCATAAGGTCTAAAGTGTTTATTATACCACGGTTGTAGATTGTGAATTTTATTGGCGGAGATCCAATCACGTGATGTGCTACAGAGACGCATGTACATGGCTCAGGGGAGCATGAGTGACTGGGTACATTACCTTGAGTACCCCACTGAGTACATTACCTTGAGTACCCCACTGGGTACATTACCTGGATCGTTTCCAGCGCCTTGTACACAATTAGAAATAGCCCCCGGTATGAGGTTGAAATTATACTGTTTAACAATACAATACAAAGTACGCATGCGTGAATTTAATTAGCATATTTCATGGCAAGGGTTTATTGGAGAGTGAAAGAGTGAATAAAGAGCTGTGTTCAGTCTCTGTGAGGGATTGAAAGTTGTCAACGAGCCCCTTGTGTACGCAAAAATAATAAACAAATGACAAAAACGTAAAACAAATGAGAATCGTGAGGTCGCACATGGAAGTACGAAACTACAAAGCTTAGATGCAATCCCGATGATTTCAAACTACAGAGGGATAGAAAGAGTGTGGGATTTAACAGTCGAAAGCGTAGTTCACAACAAAGTGTCCAACCGTGGTAACTCTACATTTGCCTTTGATTGTAAACGTCCCTTATTCCTTGAAATGCTTTAGTCATGTTGGTGCATCAAAATCTTACTCTTGACCCAAGGATTTTCAGCCAGAATTACGGGGGGGGGGTGGGTGGGTTAGGGTCTCCAAGTTGACCAGTAAATTGAAAAACAGGGTGTCCAAATTGTTATCTCCAAACTAACTTGATTAATAATCTAACATTTTTTTCTCTACATACAAAAAAAAAAATGTACTAAAATTAACTTCCCAAAATGTGATCTTTTGATTGCGTTGAAGAAGAAAAAAATTCATTGAAAATAATCAAAGGTGTACTTTCACATTCCAAGATTATTATCAAATTGCAGCATTAAAAAAAAAATAATAACAACAATAACAAACAAACAAACAAACAAATAATTTCACGGCTTAGTTTTAAAGTTTTCAATACAAAAAAATGGTTTCCACAAACAGTGTTATACGATCATTTTTAATTAGAACATATGTACATAAATGTTTGAATAATGTAATTACGTGGAAAAAAAAAAAGAAGAGAAAAAAAATTAGAAAAAAAATAAGAAAGTTGGTTGAGGCATTAAACAGGTACATCCAGTTGCATCCCTGTTCCCCCAACGCAGCTTTTTCCCTGAAGATTAATAATTCAAAAATCCGATTACAAAACCGGCATGCAATTAATAAATAATCCATTCTTATATTGTAAATTTTCATTAAGATTCAATAAGCCATTTGCGAGTTAGATTTGAGTTAAGTCTGGTACAATGACTTGCTTAGTCACAAGTTACCGCTTAAGTTTGCATACCTCAGACTATAGAGACTGTTGCTACGTCAAATGGTTCGAGGGGCAAGCTTTTGTATAGCAACCTCCAGATGAGCAAACCCTGGTACCATTGTGCCATAAACACATTCATTCAGAATCGGTATGGGGTGTTCACCATCTCTTACGTAACCAGACGCAAAAAGCTTGCCCCGAATCATGTGACGTAGCAACTGTCTCGCTAGTCTGAGCATTCGAGTTTAAGCGCTAACTTGTGATCTAAGCAAGTCATTGTACCAGTCATTATTGAAATCTAACTCAAAAATGGCTTATTGCTCGACATCAATCACCAGTAACACTGTCTCTTCCCTAGAACACATCAAATGTATGTAACAACAGTTCATATCAAAATGCATACGTTCACAGTGGATTTCCCCCCCCCCCCCAACAAATCTGTCCAGTTGATTGTTGTTGTCCTTTGGTGATAAAAAGAGGGGGAAAAAAACTCATGATTCCAAACAACAGAAATGCTGTACAGTTTCTTGAGGCGAGAAACAAGGTTCCTCAAATGGAGCAGAATATTTTAAAACTTTCTCTCCACTTACAAATTTTTCATATCAATGTAGAAGTTCTCAAGAGGTGAAAATAGTTCGGCCACGGCAGTGAAGTTTGAGGAATTTCGTAGAAAAATTCTTCCGGTCTTTGTTGAGGGTCTGACGACAACAGCCCCAAGATGCGTAGAGATGGTGAGATGTGCTCATTCTGTAAGCATCTGGGCCCAATTTCATAGAGCTGCTTAAGCAAGAAAAATAGTGCTTAACACTTTTCTGCTAAGCAGAAATGAGCAGGATACCAGTCATAAATTGTACTTGTGACATGGTATTTTGGCTGGTAACCTTACTCTGGTAAGCATTATTTTGTTGTGCTTAGCTACTTGTTGTGCTTAAAGCAGCTCTATGAAATTGTGCCCAGGGGTGAGAGTCATTGATGACAACAAAAGTCTGAAACCGGGATCCAGATCTTAGGAGGTACGTTGAAATGATGACATGTCCGACCTTTTGATAAGTTATAGATTCCACTGAGCTTTTGAGAACAGTTTCCCCAGTGCCAGAGAAGTTGATCATAGAGCACGACTTATTTCATCTGGAGAAAATATACAACTTTTCTCGTTTACCAGGTAGACTTTAAAACTTCTCAATTCAGATACGTGTATATAGAGTCTAAAATATCTCATCCCTGAAGCACCAAAGAAGAACTTTGAGCAACTGAGAAGAGGGTCTACATCAGTCAACAAAAAACACCTGATGTCTAGAAAGCATGATTTCACCGCTGATGGGTAAAATGCTGACGGCGGTTTAGCCCATTTTTATGTCACACACGCTGCTACGACCCGATGTAAAGGTTTTCCCAATCCTGCAGCTGATGTTGCAAGACTCTGGTTCCTTCAATGTGATTTATGGTGACAAATCGCTATTACATTGATGTCACGTTGAATCCCGTCCTGTTCACAAAGTTTACGTAAGACCCATGAGATACGATCCCATGTTGCCATCTTTGGTGCCACACTACCACTCTTTGACCTTGCTTTAGGCAGACAACAGTTCCAAGCCGGGTGCCCTCATCCAAACTAAGAATTTAGGGCTGTAGCTACGTTAGTTTGCTCCTTGCACTGTCATCATACTCCACTGCTGTCTGCCCACGGTCACCATTTTGGGAGTCAAAATAGCTGGGAGCCCCTCGTCCAAACTAAGAGCTTTTTGGGCTGTAGCTACGATAGTTTGCTCTAAGGAGTCCTTGCACTGTCGTCATACTCCGCTACTGTCTGCCCACGGTTGCCATTTTAGGAGACGAAAAAAAATGTGAAAGACATGGGTGTCCAACTGCACCCACATCGTTACTGCACAGTAACACACAGGAAATCCGACTCGCAAAATGGCGCAAGCACAATTCCATCGATGACGTCAGGTGAATTGGGTCAATCGGGAATTTGGGACCATCCCCAGGAGAAGTGATACACCCATCGTAATAGATGTACATGTACGTGGTTAGTTTTAATGAAACACATTTCGATAGTCACATGCCAAAGGCAGATGTGCATATCTGATGTGCGTAGGTGAAACTCACGACGACAGTATGAACAATGCATACTGACCCTAAGAATGGTAATATTATTCACTAATAAGGAACTTAACGCAGGTGTACATGTATTGGTACAAATGAGAACACCGGTGAAAATCACCGACAATGCTGCATCACCCTAGAGATGAGGACACTAGGCCTACATGTCCCAGAAGCTTGTGGCGAACGTATTCCCTATAATTCTTGGGCCAGTGCCTAATTTCATAGTGCTGCTGAAAAGCAAAAAAAGAAGCTAAGCACAAAACAATTTTGGTTACCAGAAATAGGTTACCAGCCAAAAATACCATTTCACATGTACAACTTGCGACTGGTGTCCTGCTAAATTGCGCTGAGCAGAATTTCGTTTAGCAATATTTTCTGCCTAGGCAGCTCTATGAAAATGGCCCCAGGTCGGAATTGGTTAAAAACATCAGCATGCCAACCATTCAAACTGCATGTTGTTTTAATACATATTGACCCCATTCACCTGGGCCTATTTACATGGCTCTGCTCACCACATAAATATGTGCTTAAAGTGCCCTGTAAACGCACACAATTCTAAGGGTCGTATGCGCAGAATTTTTGCGGTACGCAAAGCCATGAAATTGGGCCCTGGCGTCATCGACCCTATCAATCTTGGCTTGGTTATTTTGGGAGTCAATTTCCCAATGTGTTGCACTATTTAGCACATGTGTGTTGCACATGTTTTTTTCAGCGATGCGTACACGTTTACGAGTTCACCATAATATATCTCGGATCAGGTTGGCTCAGTGGTTTCTTTCCCTGCCCTTTCACCTCCGCGAACCCCCCGTTCCAATCCCACCTTGGACCTAAAGCCTTGCATGGGGATTGGGCGTTTCAGTCCCTACCAGCTTGCATGCGTTTCCCCCCATGAGGGGTTTTTTTTTCTCCCTCATCTAAAACTAGACATTTCTTCACCGTTTTCTTATTCATCCTGTTATTGGCGCTAACTGCGCTGTTGGATATCTGATGAAATGAATGTGACTCCCAAGATGACAGACCCTGGACACAGAGAGTAGCTGCGAGTGACGTCCGTGCAAAGGAGGTCAACATGGTATTTCACGAGGTTACAGTACCAAAGAGTTTTAGTGTGCATCCTCAAGTTGTAACTGGACGCCAGTTGTTAAACGACTCTGCACATGGTGATCAACTTCGGACACTGCGTCTGCAGTTTGTACACTGGTCATGCTGGTGTTGCCAAGTAGTCTAAACTGTTCCATTACAGTTCCACTCAGTCACTGATTAAGAGAGCTTCACTGTAAAGACATCAACGGTTTTTGCGACTCCCCCCTCCCCCGTTTCTTTCAAGATGTAGATTCCACATGTAACAGCCGACAGGTCGATTCCACATGCACCAGCCGACTGGTAGACTCTACATGTACCAGCCGACTGGTAGACTCTACGTGTACCAGCCGACTGGTAGGATCCACATGTACCAGCCGACTGGTAGACTCTACGTGTACCAGCCGACTGGTAGGATCCACATGTACCAGCCGACTGGTAGATTCTACGTGTACCAGCCGACTGGTACAAGTTTCTGCATTGGAAGTGGTTACTCTCCAATAACGATCCAACGGTTAACTTGTCCTCATTCTTTTCATCAAACTTCATCCAAATTTTGATATTAGCACATCCTTCTATCCAACAGCGTCAGGCGACTTAATTGCCACACGAGTGGCTTGTTCGTATCTGGTACTGAACTAAAATAAACTGATTGCTTTTCTTATAATTGACGGACAAATCGGGAGAGGGCCAAAACTCTAAAACCATCGTTTGCGCCTCCGGAACACGGAAATTTTTGTCCTTCCCATTGTCTGAACTTTTACTTCAAAACACAGATTTTGTAAGAGAAATAAGAGACACACAATTTCAGAATCAGGGGTATACTGTTTGCCTGGTGGTTATGTTCCGTTCCCTTCAGACCATTCTCTGGAAATCATGCATGGCGGCTTCTTCCTCGTCTGTCTCTATCCTCAACAATCTGTAAATACGAAATATTAAACAAATCTGAAAAGAGACCGCAAAGTTCATGTCTGACGAGCCAAAGCTAAAAAAGTGTGGTCGCTGGACTTCCATAAATAATATTAATGGTGGCTTCTTGTATATAGCGCTCAGATCCGCCACTCAGTGACACTCAAGGCGCTCCAACATTATTACCCCTGGTCACCATCTATTTCATTCCTTAAACCATCTCAGCTCCCTGGGGAGTATACAGCCTGTGCTGCCAAGTATGTAGCACACCAAGCTAAATCAATCACAAGAACCATCTCTGCCCTCACAGGTGGTACCCAATTACCCCTGGGTGAAGAGAAGCAATTATAGTTAGGTGTTTTGTTCAAGGACACAAGTGTCATTATATTTTTCTATGGTCACAGCCACTTTGAACAAAATGGCCTGCCCTTTAGAAAATTGTATGCTTATATATGCTACCATTTTAAAGGGCTTTAAGGCAAAGACCAAGGGGAAGAAAGGGCAATTGCCTTTGTGGCAATTGACTTTCTAAGCCTGCTATAGAACTCATTAAGGGCATCAAAGTCATCGCCTTAACCTGGTCACCGCCTAAACCTGGGCAACAAGGTCTTGCTCCGCTCGTTCCGTCACTTATTTTGTTGAATAACAGGCGTTTCACAATACAGTGTGCCCTCTACTGCTTACCTGGAGAGGCCATTTCCCCCCCCCCCAAAAAACAAACGAAAGAACAATTTGCAAGGGTTGAGCTGTGCTCAACTCGTGCAAAACATTCGCGTAGCGAAAACAGAGCTGTGGCGTCAAAATTCGCTTTGTATTCGCAGGAAGTATGATCCGGACTGTTAATAAAAATGCCCAAGTTAATAGTTTCAGGGGCACCCTGCTTACCGTTGAGACCTCCTCCTCATGTAGCTCTTGTAGCGTTTGTACGCCAGCACAGACATGGCAAAGGAGACGAAGACGATGCTGAAGGCCAGCACGATCCCCTGGCCGACGCTGCTGACGTGGAGGCCGTTGTACATGGTCGGCTCGGTAGGAAGCGTCTCGGATGTTACTGGAAGCGTACGATCGAGGAATGCTGCCGATGACGAGGAACAGTGCCTCTGCATTGAATCTGAAAGCGAATGCCAACAAATTGTTACACTAAATCACAAGAGGGCCTTCAACAGAGAAAAACACTGGGGCTAGGGCGGTGCAAATTCGAAAAGCAAGGGCAAAATGGACTTAGATCCTTGAGGTCAGACATATATCCTGCCACTGGGTACTGTTCCACATCGACCTCGAGACTCAATATGACATTCTATAATCCTGTTTCATTTAACAGTAAGACGCCTGATCCAACATTGATTTTTCCCTATACTGCGGGGACTTTTAAACACAAGGTGGCAGCAGACAAACTTGGCATTTTTCTAACTGTTCAACTACCATGTAGTTCTGAGCATGCACGCATCTCCCCCCTAAAGCAATGCGTTGACTTGGTGTGTTAATACTTCCACTCTTTGCATTGATGTCACGCGAGGCTACAGCCTGCCATGTGAGAGTCAAACTGCATGTAAACGCGTCGCCTACAATGCATGTAGTGTGTCGTGGCCGAGTGGTTAGAGCATCGAACTCAAGTTCTGGTGGCTGAGTCAACAGGGTGTGGGTTCGAATCCCGGTCCTGACACTTGGTGTGACCCTTGAGCAAGACACTTAACTATAATTGCTTCTCATCACCCAGGGGTAAATGGGTACCTGTGAGGGCAGAGATAGTTCTCGTGATTGATTTAGCTTAGTGCGCTACATATTTGGCAGCACAGGCTGTATACTCCCCAAGGAGCTGAGATGGTTAAAGGAATGAAATAAATGGCCCAAGGACCAGGGGTAATAATGTTGAAGCGACATGAGCGTCACTGAGTGACTGCTTTGAGCACTATATAAGAAGCTACTATTATCATTATTATTAGGAATGCGCAGTGTGCACTCCACAGTATAAGACACAGATAAAACTGACTCCCAAAATGGCGCAACCAGGGCTTTGTTTTTTGTGGTGATGACATCAGGTGAGTTGTGCCAAAGCTGACTTTTGTGGGGCACTAGGTGGCAGCAAACCAACCAAGTCAATCCATTGTGTTGGGGGGGGGGAGAAGTGTGCATGCTCAGAACAAGATAAAAACTCTCCCCCCCCCCCCCACAACAAATTATCTCTAATGGTTTAATCGTTTGAATCATAAAACAACCAAAAGGCTGACACTATTCAAATTAACAGTTACAAAAATTAAATAGTACCCAAAAAAAAAACAGTAAAAGAAAACATACAAATATGAAGCACACATATCCAGGATAACACCAATGCCAGGTGGTATCGGCATAATCCTGATCTTTAATAATCCTCACTGCAGTGTACATTGTCCAATATGGAATTCCATATTTATTGTGGTTGCATAATCCTAAGCCCTTCTGTTATCTAAATCCTGTTTGCGGTGTAGATTACGACAAATTGGTTTTAAGACAATGTACTTCCTTTTCAGTACCTCCAACACGCAGCTTTTTGTTCAAAATCGAATTCGTCATACTCATTCAAAACAGGAAGGGGGATTTCTTTGTTAGTGGCGTGTCGTGGCCGAGTGGTAAAGTTCACCGGGCCCAAGCTCTGGTGTTGTCAGCAGCAGAGTGTGGGTTCGAATCCCGGTCATGACACTTGTGCCCTTGAGCAAGGCACTTAACCATAATTGCTTTTGTAAAAAGTTGGGAAGGTAGTGCATTCTGCTCTACCAGCCAGGCCCCTAGTTGATGATACCCATGCCTACATCCTTACGGACTGTGAAGGGGGTAACCCTGTTTCAGCCCCAGGAGTAGGTGGCAACGTGCCTCTGGTGTCAGTTAATTTGGGTCAACAGCCCAAATCAGTTAAGCGTAGCCCTCACCTTAAAGGCATTGTACACTATTGGTAAGATAAAAAAACACAATGTTCACAGATTCACACATAACTTACATGATTTAAAGTAAGTAATGGTAGAAGGGGTTCCCTAAAATATTTCTGCCTAAAATGCTATCGTTTCTGAGAAACGAGTCAAACAATAGTAATTATCCCGCGCGATAATTTGAAAAAACAGAAAACATAAGATCTCTTTTCACTATTTTCTTGTGACCTCGATGACCAATTTGTTCATGCATATGTTTAATCACACAAAATGTGGACACTGATTTTGAGCTGTTACCAAAAGTGTACAATACCATTAAAGTGGCCGTTCGGCCTTGTGAGTTAGTTTTGTTTTTTAAAGTGATGTGGGAATGAGGAGGACAGGGAGGGGGAGGGAGATGAACTCAAACTCATGTCTCTTGTTTCCTCTCACCTTCTTGTGTCTTTTTAACAATTCCCACAGACTGAGGAGCATTATTATTGCCGTCACCACACTCCATGACCACATCGGAAATGTCCCCTTTCACTAACCAGGAGCCGTTCATGGACATGTTCGCTTCCCGGAACGTCTCCGTCCGGTGCTGTGTCGTCATGGCGTTTGACGTGTAGAACAAAACGCAGGTCATCTGCGGCGAGGAGGGACGGAAGCTCCACCACTGTATAATGCTTGTGTACTCCCCGAGCGTTGCCTGGTTACAGAGTAGCATTTGTCCTGTTAAAGGCCGAGGGTGAAAAAAGGGGGGAACTCATTATAGGTTAAAACTCTTGTAGTAATAAAAAAACACACTAATGCCAGGGCCCAATTTTTATAGAGCTGCTTAAGCACAAAAAGTAGCTAAGCACAACAAAATTATGCTTACCAGTATAAGGTTACCAGCCAAACTACCATATCACATGTACATTTTGTGACTGGTATCCTGCTCATTTCTGCTTAGTAGGCAATATTTTCTGCTTAAGCAGCTCTATGAAATTGGGCCCAGATCAGGGGTGAGTCAATGTTGACTAAAAGGTCTGAAACTTGGATCCAGGGGCCAATTTCATAGCGCTGCTTATGTAACACGATGACTGCCGGTCATTTTATTTGTAGTACGTTCCCATTTGCCGAAAGCGGTGCGCATGTGCGCATAAGTGCGATGCGCATGCGTGCATACCAAATAGGTGATATACCCCCCCCCAAAAAAAAAAAAAATAAATTTACATGCACATTCTAAGGTCGATGTCCTCACCACTGCCAGGAAGCGTATGTGTTGCGTGCTCAGTGATGCCAGTGTATTTAAATAACAATTCAAAGCCCTTTCATTCTCCACGAGTATACTCCGTCTAACCTGTTACTATGAATATACTCGCAGGGGGCAGTCAACGTGTTAACCGTAAGCTAATTTTCATGCCAGCTTGCGTGTTCACCATGGATTTGCATTGTTACGTCATTCATTTTCATACAGTAAGCATTTTAAGGTTAGCATGCCCTTTTCGTTCGCTTACGGTTAGCAGCAGTATGAAATGAAAACTCGCACAGTAAGCACAGAATCGGCCGATAAGCAGCGCTATGAAATTTGGCCCAGATCTTAGGAAGTATACGTGTTGAAATGATTACATTTCCACCTTAATGGCCCTTGGAGTTAGAGATTTCAAGGAGCTTCTGGAAAAAATATCCTCACACTAAGCAAGAGAAGTAGATCAAAGAGCATTGAGTTCTTTTTCTGGAGAGTCATTGCTGTCAAAAAAAGGTTGAAACTTGAATCCAGATCAGGAAGTGTGTTGAAATAATGAAATTCCCATTTTGATAGCCCTTGGAGATTTTAAAGAGCTTTTGGAACAATATCCTTATTGCTAGAGATGTACATCAAAGAGCAGATATTTTTTTATCTGAAGAAAATAAGCTGCTAACAGTCTGTATTCTGGTAAAAGCCTGAAATTTCTCATCCCTGGTAAGGTGCATTAACTCTTTCGTTACAGAATTGTTTGGACATTAACAACCGCTGGTGACCGCATTGTTTGACCACTCAAGCCAAAGCAGACATTCTTACACACAGAAAGCTTTCGTTCAAAGGTCATTTTTAAAAACTCTATTGCATGTATCTCCTTAAAGATATTGTTTTACAGCAAAATAAGTAAATACAAAAGTTCTTACTTATTGAATTCCCTTTCGTATTATCTAAAAATCATTAAGATCAGCCAATAAATGTGAAAGCTCTTGGTCTTTCTTTCCACAGTGTGATCTGCAATCTCAAACACTTTTTTGCAAACAACCATAATGGTCGCTCCGTAGGTCTTTGAAATTTCGGATCTTTCAACTCCAGCTTGAAGAGATTGCATAATAGCAACCTTATTTTATTTTACCATCATTGATGATGGTGCGCTTAGGTATGGAGGGTGAACATGGACAAAACTAAAGCTTTATTACAAATGGCCTTTATGCTCGAGCTTGAATGTTTTTTTTGGGGGGGGGGTGAAAGCTAGGTCATGGTAATTGTAAAGCAAGGGATATACATGTACCTTCAGATCTTCAACACCATGAAATTAAAAACATATTTTCATTCAAAACAAATAAAAAAGGGGTTTATGTGAATGTGACTTGAAAG
Source organism: Pycnopodia helianthoides (assembly GCA_032158295.1). Taxonomy (NCBI): domain Eukaryota; kingdom Metazoa; phylum Echinodermata; class Asteroidea; order Forcipulatida; family Asteriidae; genus Pycnopodia; species Pycnopodia helianthoides. The sequence continues at coordinate 6,533,215 of CM063253.1, read as the reverse complement.
TGTAACCCGTTTAATAATCCAAATTGTAAGACAGCTTTACAATATGACATGTGTGTAATACATTTACATTGTTTAACTTCCTCATGTTAATTGTAATGTAAAATCTATATTGCTTTGTTTACATGTACTTTCATCTATACACAGCTGTACATGTAATTACTGTGACTTTCGTTTTTTGTATTGTTTAAAAAAATATTGGTTCAATCCAGCTTCATGGCATGTGCATGTACGGCTGCCCAATAGATGATGTGACCTGTGACATCACATGCTTACAAAAGAGCCACAGAGCCTGGACTTCCTGCACGCACGATTTGTGCACAGCTCAATGGAAGAAGGCATAAAATCTTATATTTTATGGAGATTGCACTGTCTAATTCTTATCAACTTTTGATATGATGAAAGGGGGCACATCTCAAAACTTGTCCAGCTTTTACTTTCATAACTCTTGGTTTTATGTGGAAATTATGACACAAAATGTCAACTTTCCCATACGACCAGTGTAGTATCTTGCCTGCCAGAATACTCAAAGAATGTACAAGGTCACACTTATTGTAAACAAAGTTCACATGGTCTATACACACCTGTACATGTAATTACTGTGACTTTTGTTTTTTGTCTTGTTTAAAAAAATATTGGTTCAATCCAGCTTCATGGCATGTGCATGTACGGCTGCCCAATAGAACAGCGGATCATTAAAGGTATTGTACACTTTTGGTAACAGCTCAAAATCAGTGTCCACATTTTGTGTGATTCAATATATGCATGAACAAACAAACCTGTGAAAGTTTGAGCTCAATTGGTCATCGAGGTCACGAGAAAATAGTGAAAAGAGACCTTATGCGTTTTCTGTTTTTTCAAACATCGAGTTTTTATCACGCGTGATAAAAACTACTGTTTTACTCACTTCTCAGAAACGATAGCATTTCAGGCAGAAATATTGTAAGGCACCCTTTCTACCATTACTTACTTGAAATCATGTAAGTTATGTGTGAATCCGTGAACATTTGTGTTTTTCGATCTTGCCAATAGTGTACAGGGCCTTTAAACCAATAAATAATGATATTCAAACAGTGCAAGCGCCACTAACAAGATGAACAGGAGACAAGAAGACGTTCAGTTTTTAGGTGTGGAAGGAAAACCTCACTGGGGGGTGGGGGGGGGGACACAGCATAACCAGGGTCCAATTTCATGGCTCTGCTTACCTTGGGATTTTGCTCTTAGGGTTGGTTCCCTGTAAAGCAAACAATGTTTGGGGGGCCGTACATGCCATGAGTGCAGAGTTCAGCAGTAAGCAGAGCCATGAAATTGGGCCCTGGGTAGGGACTGGGAAACCCCAATCCACATCGTGCAAGGCGCCCGGTCTGAGGTGGGACTCGTGGCTGAAGAGGTGACTGAAAGGCAGGGGAAGATACCACCCAGCCAACCTGATTCCATACTAATAATTTGTAACTGGTATCCTGCTCATTTCTGCTTAGCAGGCAATCGTTAAGTGATATTTTCTGCTTAAGCAGCTCTATGAAATTGGGCCCATATGTCATTTTAACACTGTTCTTGCACTAAAAGTAAACAAGGAAATGTTCTTCAATTTTTTAATGTGCCATATTGATGCGACCTCTGATCCCCAGATGTTTACAAAAAAACACAAGTGTAAATGTGATGCGATCAAGCTAAATGAGTCTTTTGTCGACCCTTGTAAATTTGTTGGTTTTTTATCTATTTGAAAGAAGTACAATCTCAGCTTTAAGAATATGAAAACCCTGTGTATGATACCACCTTTGGTTCAAAAGTTATGGAAGTCGAAACACCAAGAGATGTATAGAAATGTACACCCCTGTCGACGTAATTTGGCCTGTTATTCAATAATGCATTTACCGACAAACGACTCATTTAGCTTGATCGCATCACATATTGCACTGTATCAGAGCGGAAAACATTTGCATCTTGCAATCAGGGAGATTGTGTACATTAATCATGGAGATATTTAAAATTGCATTCAACATTAAAGGGAAAAAGTTCCTTTAATCAGGAAGATTTTCAAACTTGTCCATCAAAATATGGAAAGAATGGTTTATTTTTTCAGGGAACTTTCTGCAGAATCAGGGAGAGTTGGCAGCTCTGCTGTATTACATGTATGTACATGTAGGTGTATTGGACCTACCTTCAACAAGAAATAGTCAGCTTTCATCAACATTGACTTACCATTTATTGGATGATAAGGTGGACTACTTTGTGAGCACACTTTACTGATACTGGGTCCTGAAACAGAACAAGTGAATAACAAAATTAATATCTACATGTAGTTCATGTCGGACATTGACAAACCTACACAGCATTCTGCCTTGTGGTCTGCTCACCAAAATTCACTTTACTGATAGGCCTACTGGGTCCTGAAACAGAACAAGTGAATTATAAAATTAATAGGTCTATGTACATGTAGTTTATGTTGGACATTGACAAATCTACACAGTGTTCTCCCTTGTGTTCTGCTGGCCAAAAAAACACTTTCCTGATACTGGGTCCTGAAACAGAAAAAGTGAAAAATGAAATTAATATCTACATGTACATGTAGTTCATGTTGCTGGCAAAATACCAGTTAAAACACCAGGGTCCAATTTCATAGAGCTGCTTAAGCAGAAAATATTGCTTAACAATTTTCTGCTAAGCAGAAATCAGCAGGATACCAGTCACAAATTGTACATGTGACATGGTATTTTGGCCAGTAACCTTATTCTGGTAAGCATAATTTTGTTGTGCTTAGCTACCCTTTGAGCTTAGCTTAAGCAGCTCTATGAAATTGGGCCTAGAGGACCAATCCATCCGGCTAGTTAAGTGTTGCAAAACATCCCTATGTGATATCAAGTAATGGACTATTGAAAGGACCCAAGAGCTAACTGGTCACTGCTAACCAGTCACTGAAAAAAAGTTAAGGCCAAACCCTGCTTAATCAGAAAATATTGCTTAACAAATTACTGCTCAGAAGAAATGAGCAGGGTACCGGTCACAAATGGTGCATGTGACATGGTATTTTGGCTGCTGGTATCCTTGTTCTGGTTAGCATAACTTCATTATGCTTAGCTACATTTCGTGCTTAAAAGCAGCTCTATGAAATTGGGCCCTGGTCTGCAGTGTAGATCAGGTATTTTACAACCTGAGTGGTTGACAATCTCCTTGAGAAAAAATTAATAAGTTCATCACACCAGTATTAATACTCCAGAGAAATAGTGGGATCTAAAATATATTTTAATTTTTTATTGATGTAAATTTTGCCCCAAACAAGGCTAAAAGCCACTTTTGGTATAGAGGCTACATGTACATGAAGAAAACAAGATGAAAATAACTCAGGGGAGCTGAAGGCAGTAATTGTATTCCTCTTAAAACAGTCTAGATTGTAGGATGGAGGGAATCCTGCACCAGGCAAGGAGTTCCAAAGAGATGCAATACGTGGAATAAAGCTGTTGGAATATTGCCAAAGTTGAGAAATTGCTGCAATCAATGAGAGTGTGTGCACAATACCCGAGACAAAGCATGAACTATTTTGTTCGTTTTCATTAAATTTTGAGGGGGACTGTTGTCATGATCTTAGAAGGCCTGTGGCTGCTTATGGAAATATGTACTTACATGTATAGGCAGGATATACTTTTGGTAAATGTCAAAGGCTAGTAATCCTCACTTGGTGTATCACAACAATATGCGTACAATAACAAACTCTGTGAAAACTTGGGCTCAATTGGTCTTGCAAGAAAATAATGAAAGAAAAAAACACCCTTGTTGCACAGAATTGTGTGATATTCAGATGTCTGAGACAGGCTTCATGCCCTGAGGCCTTTCTCAGATTTAAATTTTGGTGTGAAAAATTACCTTTTTTTTTTCTGAAACTACAATGTTTTATAATATCAACAGCTCTCCAGTGCTCTTTACCTAGTAAGTTTCTATGGTCAGCGACTTGAGGAGTAATTACCGAAAGTGCCTTTAACAATTCATAACCCAGTTAACTGCACATTATGCACACGCTGGCTGATTACATCACAATATAATGACAGTTACCCTTTGAGGATGTGACCATGGTGACAGTCAGTGCACCACACCATACAGTAAACTGGGTTAGAGTTCAGGCATTGTAATTCTATGTACAGCCACAGACCTTCTACATTTGTATGATCATGATGACAGCCCCCCTTTATAACATGTACATGACCATTTTAATGAAATTTTTACGGTTAGCAGGGCTCAAATTTGACACTGGACCGCTGGCCCGAGGCCAGTGATTTTACCATCGGGCCAGTAAACTCATGTCCGGACAAGTCCGGCAGTCTTGTGTTTGTGTTAAAATGTTGACTTTCAGTCTGATAAATACAATTCTGTCGATTATCAAAGACTACTTACCCATAATATAAAAATGGTCTTCCCTTAGTGCTTTTTCAAATTCAAACAGTTCAATTATTAACCTGTGTAGGCATTTTTTCTTTATAACTTAAATTCTGGTCTTGAACTCATAATTCCGGTCCAGTAAATATTTTGAGCTACAAGCCCTGCGGTCTTGTGTTTCCCCCCCCCCCCCAAAAAAATTCTAGCCCTGGTTGGTAGTAACATAGAACCTCAGGCTCTATGGTAGCATGGATGAATACTTATTCCTCCATGATGGTAGCAACATGTAGATGGTTGTAAGGTCACATGTTCAAATTGAGAACTTAAAGGTATCATGTGTATTTATCACTTCCAAACAACAATGACATCCTTTACTATTTAACCTTTACCCCTGCCGAGTATGCCACCAAGTGCGTCAAATAATCAAAGTTGCTACATTTCGCTGCCCTGAGCAGTCAACTAAAAAACAAAATTAGCAGGGTTGTACATGGCCTTGACATTTCTATACATGTAGTGCAAGCCCAGTCCATAGCAAGAATTTAGCAGGGTAGATGATGGTACAGTAGATCAAATTCGTTGCACTACTACTGCACTGGGTCTGGAGTGGGTCTTTTCACATACATGTAGCTAGCCATTAGTGCAAAGTACATTGTACAAATACAATGTACTGTACATGTACATTGAACCATTCTAATTCTACATGTACCTCCATGATTGAACAAATGTACACGAATGCCAGCTAGCCATCAGCGCTTAAACTTAAAGGGACATGTTGCCTTGGTTTGGGCGCTTTGGGCTATGAAAAAAAAGCATTGGAAGCGTTAGTTATGAAATGAGTATATGGTTGGAAAGATGTTTTACAAGTAAAATATAAAGATCCACACAAATATGCCTCAAAATATTGTGTGGTTTTCCTTTTACTTTGTGAACTAACACGGTCTGCCATTTTTGTGGGGTCACAACTTTGGTTCAAGAAAAGTATTTAAAACAGCATGCCATCCGAGAAATGATCATGCATGAAACATTTCTCAGATTGTGTAGGCCTATTGCAATTACGGATTATTCTTCCTGCGTGGAAATTGGCGATATCTCAAAAACGCTACCACCTTTTGAAATTAAATTTCCACAGGATAGTTTTATTGTACATGTACATAAATCTACATGGATTAAAACGATCGATGGTTCCAAAAAACCAAAGGTATACTTTGCCTTTAATGGTCAGACGAAGTTATATTATGATTCACAAACTCAAACGTAAATGGACACGATTTTAAAAATTATCAGTCAAACCTGAAAAGGAAGAAATATAATCATTATAAACAAGTACACATGTAGGTTGCACAGGGCAAGTTGAGAAGTGGTGTTTACAAGCCCATAGCAGTTTTCAAAAGACAATGTACGCTAAACTCCTTGGTATGTGGTGAGCCTTGTCAAGGTCCATTTTCCAGGAAGCCAATGAAGAGTGAAAACAAAAAACAACTTGACCACATGGATGAACTGTGTCCTGAATGTGCCTAAAAATGTCACCGGCCCCTGCATGGTGTGCATTGCGGGATCTTTCACAATGACCCTCCACACACTGTAAATCCATGAATAGATGACCATGGGATGCACAGAGATTAGAAACAAAGCTAGTCTTCTAAAAAATGCCAATGCAGAGTGTTGTGACTATTGTGGCTTCACTAAAGCTGTCAATGTACTTTGAAGAAGCCTAAAATAAACCATGTCACAAACAGCAAACAGTATCAGCAATCCACATCAACCAAAGGCATTTTTTTATCGCACAATTACACAAATGCAACAGGTGGAACACACAGTAAAATGCGGTGAAAATATAAGTACAGTGCACACCTTGACATGTCCATACATGTTCCTGCACATTGTACCTTGCTAAATACCCTGATATAAACATGTACAGACTAGTCAAGTGTAAATCAAACACAGGAAATAAAAGGTTGAACCCCAAAAGGACAAGACTGGAGCAATGAACTGTGATAACAAACACTTTAAACCTGAAAAGAGAAGATGTACATTAGGTTTGATTTAAAAAAAAAAGACAAGCACAGAAAGAAATGTTGATGAAAAGACACAGTGAGAGTAAGATTGACGATGCTCATGTTACCGATTCTCAGAATAGGCAAAATGAAAGTGAAAAACACAAAACTGATATTGCGTATCACAGAGAAGCAAGGAAGGCAAAGGGTAGGAAATACATGAAGAAAAAGTACCAGATTGATTCGAAAATCAGTACAGAGCAAATCATTGGGAGGCATGAGAAGTCAAATTTACAAGTTATACACAAAGGCAGCTGAAACTGCATCTAGTGACAGGGCTCGAATTTGACACAGGACCGCAGGCCCGAGGCCAGTGATTTTAGCATTGGGCTGGTAAACTCATGACCGGACAAGTCTGGCGGTCTTGTGTTTTCCACTCAATAACAATTCACGCACCTCACTCTACATGTATAATATCTTGAACAGAAACAAATTATGTTCAAATATTGACTTTGAGTGATGATTTGAAATATATTTAATACCCTTAACGACAAATGAGGTAAATATTCTCTTATACATGTACGTCTCAGTGCTTGTTCAATTAAATGCAAGTTAAACTGTGCAAGGAAGTCTTTTCTCAGTTTGAATCTGGTCTTGTAATATTATTTCTGGTCCAGTAAACATTTTGAGATACAAGTCCTTGTGGTCTTGTGGATTCCCCCCCCCCCAAATTTGAGCCCTGCAGTGAAAGAAGATAAAGTTGATACCAAACTGATAAGGAATATGGACAAAATAATCTAAATGCAGGTAAGGTGAAATATAACAAAAATCATCAGGCCGGAGAAGAAGTCAAATGTGCCAGAAAGTGAAATATTAAGATCTATGTTAACTTCAGGGAACAAGCCGTCGCATCAGTGCAACAAGGTTCGTACAAAAAACTCCAATTTCGGTTGTTTGGCGTAAATCACTTTTTAAAGTTCTGGGGACATTTTAAACAATCACTTACAAATACAAGTCCACTTTTACATAGGAATTATAAAGAAATTGAGGATAAAAACATAAAAAGTTATAATTACAAGCCTGTAAAAAAAAGGTTTTATGCCGTCATTACCAAATTCATAGTACAGCTTAAGCACAAAAAGTAGCTAAGCACAACAAAATTATGCTTACCAGAATACGGTTACCGGCCAAACTACCATGTCACATGTACAATTTGTGACTGGTATCCTGCTGATTTCTGTTTAGCAGAAAATTGTTAAGCAATATTTTCTGCTTAAGCAGCTCTATGAAATTGGGCCCTGGTGGTTAGGACTTAAGGCAGGCTTACAACTGAAGAAGAAGCAGGGCTCGAATTTTGTGGGAAAATCCACAAGACTGCAGGGCTTGTAGCTCAAAACTTTTACTGGACCAGAAAATTTGTTACAAAACCAGAACCAAAATAGAAAGTACACAGCGTCACAATTTAACTGTTTTTAATTGAACAAACACTAAGAGAAGATTGATTGCATTTGTCTTATGGGTAAAACTTTCATACTCAGCAGAATCAAAAGAAAAGGTGAGGTATTATTATTTGAAAACAGAAGACTTCCGGACTTGTCCGGTCACAAGTTTACTGGCCCAGCACAAAAAACACTGGCCTTGGGTCTGTGGTCCATTGTTAATTTCGAGCCCTGAGAAGGCTGTGTCATGGTATACTCTGGGAAAGATGGAGGGCGAAAGCAAAGCGCAGTTGGTTTTATTATAGCAAAATCAACTGCCAACACAATTCTAGGCTACAAGTCCCATCAGCGAAAGAACCATCACTATCAGACAGAACGCACATCCAGTGAATATCACACTGGTTCAGGTGTATGCTCCCACCTCAAACTCAACGGAAAAGGATAGAGATCCTTTTTATGATGAACTCCAACACACACTGGACAACACCGCTCGAAGAGATGTAACCATGATAATAGGGGATTTTTAAATGCTAAAGTTGGCCAGACAGACCAGAAAAGTAATACTGTGGGGAAATTCGGCCTGGGAGATACATGTAGGAACGAACAAGGAGAGAAAATTATTGACTTTTGCAGAGCAAACAAGCTCGTCACTGGCAACACACTCTTTCAACACCACCCCAGACGACTGTTTACTTGGATTAGTCCTGGGGATAGAGCCAGAAACCAACGAAGAGGGCAATCACTGATCCATAATGTGAAAACTAGACCGAGCGCGGATTGTGCAAGCGGCCATCAAATGCTGATCGCACATGTGAAAATGAGGCTGAAATTCCAGAAGAAACTAACAAACACCAACAAGATGTGATTTCGAGCGGATTCTGAGACAGTTTGGGGTAGAAGTAAGCAACAGGTTCTCTGCACTTCTGGAATCGGCAGAGGAAGAACAAATGCCGAATGAACTGTGGGAGAACATGAAGGAGATTGTGAATCAAGCTGCTCAAAGAAAAACGGAAACTCAAACAACCTTGGATCTCCGCCAACACTCAATCTTGCGGACGCACGACGAAAAGCCAAATCATCAGGGGGTCAACAGAAATGGCGAGATCTCAACAAAAGATTCAGAAAAAGGGGCAAAGGAGGACAAAGCTGTGTTTCTAGAAGCAAATCGTGAGGAAACGGAGAAAGAGCAGCACAATCCTGGCAGAGTTTTCAAACTACTGAATGACATAACTGGACAATCAAAAGTGAGAACGGATGTGATAAATGACAAAAATGGCACAACGCTCACTGAGGCTGACGAAATCAAAAAGAGATGGGAAGAATACTGCAGCAAAAGTCCTATACACAAACCAAGACGAGGAACAGGACACACCGATACCTGTTCCTAAAAACATTGAAAAAAGAACCACCACCATTGAAAGCAGAGGTGGAATGGGCAATCAAAAAAAATTTAAGAATGGGTAAAGCTCCAGGTGTCGATAACATCCCCGCTGAAATATGGAAAGCAACTGGAGATGATGGCATTACTCTTCTGTGGAAACTACATTGTACGATCCAAATCTGGGAGACGGAACAATGGCCAAGAGACTGGTGCAGGGGAGTATTTATCCCACTACCCAAATCAGGAAACAAGAAGGAATATTCAAACCATCGAACCATCAACCTTATTGTTCCACCAGCAAAATTTTGTTGAAGATCATCGTCAACAGAATGAAGAAGAAGAAATACGAAGAAGAGATCGCTGAAGAACAAGCAGGTTTCGTCGAAGGAAAGGGCACCCGCGAACAAATAGTGAATATGAGGAACATCATTGAGAAGTGCAAAGACCCAAAATGTACCACTCTACATTGTACATTGTGCTTGATTGATTATGCGAAAGCATTTGACAGTGTAAGCCAAGTCGAACTTTGGGAAGATATGACGAAGATGGGATTCCCGAAGCATTTAGTGGGCCTTCTTGCTCAGCTCTATACTGATCAGGAAGGTAATGTACGAACAGGCTGCGGCGATACAGAATGGTTCAAAATCGGCAGAGGAGTCAGGCAAAGGTGCACTTTGTCCCCTTGCTTATACAATGCAGAAAACATCATGCGAGAAGTTCTTGAAGAAGAGCAAGGTGGCATTAGCATTGGAGGAGTAAAGATTAACAACTTGCGCTTCGCCGCCGATGATACAACACTGCTGTGTAACAGCAAGTGCGAACTAATGACGATGCTGGAAAACACATTATTTGGATGATAGGCAAAGTACACTGTAGATTATACAAAGCTAACCAGAAGAAATATTGTGCTCAATTGGCCACTCCCACCAGAGACCATCATCATAGACTGACCATAGAACACCATCACACAGTGCACTGTCTGCACTGCTCACAGTGGGAGTACAATTGGTCACTCCCACCATAGACCACCATTACAGACTGCTGTCTGCAATGCTCATATTGGGGTGACATTGGTCACTCCCACCAGAGACCACCATTACAGACTGCTTTCTCCAGAGAATACCATTGCAGACCACAAACTGCTGTCTGAACTTGACATACATACATACATACACATGTAGGATCTATCGTGTTCAGTCACCAGAGACTATCACAAACTTGTAGGAACTGCTCCTATTTCTATTCTGCCTATCATCCATACCTCTGCTAACATGTTTTTAGTTTTTATTACATATGTTCATATTATCGTCAACACTTTGAAATAGTGCTCCACACATACACGCCTAGCCCCAACATACTGGGAAAGGTGTCAACCAGCCGTTTTAGAAAAAAACTATGTATCTTTGTGATGACATATAGTAGAAACAAGTCTTCATGTAAAATGTGATACATTACATTAAAAATTAGATGTGCAATTTCACAAAGCAAATGTGAATTTTTAAAATATTTTGTATAGCATTACATGTAAATAATTGTACATTTAAGTATTACTATAAATGTGTTCTAATCCATTGACAGTATTTATCGCAAAACAAAATGTCATTACCAAACCCAATATTCAAATCTTTTAAATGATATAATTTTTTGTTGAAGTGATGACAAGCAAAATTTGAAAAGGGCTGCACTTTTTTAATTTGCACACATAGTGAGTGCTAGGGAAAATGTTAGTCCTTGCAACTGTACATATTGTGATGTTTATTTGCAGTAGATAGAGTTAGAGTGGCCTTTGTCCTTTAGCAAATAATAATAGCTAATTTTTATATAGCGCATTTCATTACTGGAAAGAAATACCAATGCGCTTTACAAACAAAACAAAAGAGCAATTGAATTGACACCTTCATGTAGTGTGCATCCCTTACAACGTTAGAATTAGTGTCTCTTAACATTAGTGTCAGCCAGAGGGGTGTCTGGGTGTCCTTTGGATACCCTGTTCTAAATTTGGACACCCTGTTTTATCTGTCATTTACATGTAAATGTATTGTAAGTGAACACCCGGTTTTTAAATTTGGACACCCTGTTTTATCTGTCATTTACATGTAGATGTGTTGTAAGTGAACAATTTGGACACGGGCAGTTTTTTAAACTTCCACCAAATGTTGACAACCTTGTCGCTCACCTGCTTTAAAGGATACCTCACTGGACTTGTGGGTGCTTCTTGATCCATTAGGCGCCTTAGCAAAACAGGCCATTTGGATAATGTACTGAGCCCCCATCTGTAATCCAGGCAGTTGGAAGTTTCCGGAGGGGGCTAGGCTATAATACACGATACTCTCACTGGTCAACGCCGATGATTGGTTTTGGCGGTACACAAGATCACAGTATATATCGTTCACCTGGAGGTGCACAGCGATTGTCCATGTGACAGTGGTGGCATTTTCTATCGGATCTTTCTCAACGCAAGCAAACACTTCATCAAAATGTTCTGAGGGGGAAAAAAAGGGATGAATGATTACTTTAAAATGCAGTAAAACATTTTGTAGATGCAAGCTCTGCTCTGGTGGCAGACCATTTATTTAAAAAAGTGTTTCTACCCGACTTTCAAACCATTAAATACAAACCTATACAAATAACAACAAAATAAATTTTAAATGATAGAGTTACTAGGCTATTGACCTTAAATTTAAATAATAAAAGGATAGTACTAGTAGGGGCCTAGGACCTACTCTACTGCTTTTTCTTTTTCTGAATTTTTATCATTTAGGGCATTTTTTTTAAGCTGCCTGTTCAGAAAATCACAGAGCTTATAGCTGAATCCCTATGTATGCACTGTCTAACTATGTATGTTTACGTTTGTCTGGGGCACTAGAACCACAGAGATCCAGATCCAGGAGTACATTATACCTGGTAACTAACAATGACTACCAACCCACAGTCAGTGCCCCCGATTACTGGGTCTATGTTAATTTATTATACTGTCGAATCAGCATCTTTTCCGTTACATGTTACAACTTTAACTTATTAAAACAATTTAATGGAACTTAGAAGTTAGAAGACTAAATTTATTCAACAATATAGATTTTAAATTTCTCACGAAACTGGTGCAACAGTCTTAAAAAAGCGATTATTTTTGTGAAAACAAGAAACCTACCCGGACTGCTTGCAGAAGAGCACATTTTTATCACGAAACTAAAACAAATTGCCGTCACCAAGAGCATTCTGCTAATGCAACTACATCAGTTGCTTAGTCCAAACAATGGACGAGAACATAACACCCGTCAAACTTGCAAATTAAGGTAGAAAAACAAGGGACTTTTGCCCCCAAAATAGTATCACGACATAATTGCATGAATGTACCAGCAGTAAAAGGCACACAGGTACCCAATTCCCGATCGAAACCTGCGCCTGATTCAATCGCAGCAGCTGGCCGGCTACCAGCGACTGTGTTTTAATTTATTTTGCGAGTTCGATCCGCCGCCGATGGGGTACAAGCACAGAGTACGGTCAACCTCTTATCAAGAGGTGAATGTCTTTTTCATTTGTTGTTGTTGTTATTGGTGTTGTGTGGAGTTTTTTTTATGGGGGGGGTGTTTTGTTTATTTGGGGGTTTGTTTGTTTATTTGGGGGGAGGTTTTTTTTTTGGGGGGGGGTGTTTATTTGTTTATGGAGGTGATTTGTTTGAGTTTTCTTTTTTTCGGTATTTGGTCATTTTGTTATGCATGGAGGAAATAATGTATAAGAGCCACTGCAAATGCTGCATGCTAAGTGTAAGGTGGTATTAAGATGCTTGTTGTTCTTGTGTTGTTTGTTGCTGCTCACACTGCGGCTTCCAACTACTTCCTCCGCCTCTCACTCCCTCTCTTTTCTCTTTAATTGACTTTAAAAAAATTGTTTGTCAAGTCTTATCGGGCCCGCGCTCTCTGTAAACAGACGCACCCACCACACAAAAAGTCGCCAATCAAGCGCTTATTGTCTAAAAAGATACATAGGCCTCTACTCTACCTCTGAAGGTAAATGAAAAATAAATTTCGATTGTTAGTTTCTCGTGGCATCTGATCTCTGGAAATTGATGAGGGGAAGTTGTCATTAGTCATGACAGTCTAGTACTGTAGTAGCTCACATCTCCATATTTCAAAACGGGCTTAAGGCGCCGGCAACGGGGGCCGCATACTTTATGATCAGTGAACCGTGACACAAACAACGCTGTTTACGGTCAGCTGTTATAAGCCTATTATGACGAACCGAAGTCGGGAAATCTGCTTTGATAGTTTCGCAATTTGCGTGAATTGTTAACCAGACTGTAATGTCCAAATGCATACCTTGCCCTCTATTATTTTTTTTATAGAGTTGGGGCTTTTCCCAAAAGAACTCCGACTCAGTGGGAGTCCGTGTCCGGCCGGCTCCCTGGGCTCGCCGGTGATATTGAAGACCGTCGTGCAAAGTGTAAAATGTTCAAAAAATTGATTACAAAGAAGCGGGTAGACCTAGAGTATGTAGCCCGATGGGACATGCACTCTTCTATACTCCGCTCTCTTTTAAAATCCAGCGGTTAAAGTCGTTATTTAAAAACAGAGTATAGGCCAATAGGCCTACAGCGCGCCCCATTACTTATACTGGGTCTTGACAGAGCCCAAGCCAAGGTTTGGGAAAAGGCCCTGCTTAAAAATAATCAAGTATGAAAATAAGCGGAGCAGTCACCGCCAAAGAAAAACAAGGCGCCGAGAAAGGTGTGTCAATTTTCATATTAGAACACCGTAGGCCTACCCTGTGATACGCTGAGATTTTTAATAGAAAAGTTTAATCATTTTTGCAACTCGTCAACAAAAAGATGACACCGGAAGTCCTTTTCTGGATTTCGGAATACACAATCCCGATCCCGACAAAAGGACTTGATATAGGCCAACACTGCGCTCTGCCGGACTCAAGAAATTCTGCATAAATTATAATAATTACCCATTGTTAATAAAGCACTTTATTCTCAAAGCGCTTTTGAAGTTCAATCGATCAATCAATCAATCAATCAAGTTCTCGGAAATGACAGGTATAGCCCGAAGTTATGGGAAAAGCCCTACAGCCCTTTTCGAAACCACTGCTTGGGCTCGGACTCCGGCTTAAAGCTCAGTAAGTTATTTTGAAAATGTGTGCTTTCGGTATATAGGGCTTCAAACAGTCGGGCGGTGCCTAAAGCTGAGCAGAAGCTGTGGCCGTGATTTCGAAAAGGGCCACTTACTATCGCTTGTTATCGCGGTTATTGCACGGGGAAAAAGAGTTTGTAGTACCCAGACTAAAAGTAATGCATTACAAACCTATAATGGGTGTTGGAACCCTGACTCGGACGCTGTATGTTGCAGTGTGGTGTGTATAGCGTGTGTGTGGATATGGGATGGATGCGGCCGGCCAGCTGATGAAATAAATACATTTGATGATTCAACGCCAAACCCATCAACCATTCTATCCGGTAAAGTTGCTGGTGAAAGATTAAGTCTTAAAGGTAGGTGTTGGGGAAATTTTGTTGTCGCCGTTAAATGGTCGAGGCAACCTCCGCTCCGTGAACGCCTTGTGAAATGGAGCAGTAATGCAGCACATTATGAGCAAGTGAAGTGTGGTACTGGTAGTGGTGGTGGCGGGTTTTGAGAGAGATTGCTGGGGATGGGCATGATGACGGATGGAGAGGTACATCATGCAATGGCCACTTTGTTAGTTTATTTATTTATATTGGGGGGGGGGAAGTAGGGGCAAAGCTATAATTGGGGGAATTATAATCAAACCTTTCCTTTGTGCATTTTAAAAGTTGTTTGATCTCATTTGCATTTGTTGGGTGGGGGGGGGGGGCGGGGGCGGCAAGAGGAGGAAGAAGGCGAGGAGGGGTTGGGGGTGGGGGCTTTTTAAGCCTTGCAATTAGTACAGCCCTGGTCTCGCCACTGGGTGGCATGAATGGCTTGTTCAGTTTGAACCACTCTCTTCAAATTTTATTACTAGTACGTTCTCAGCAGGCCCTGTTCGGAACGTCTTCTGTATCACTTTGTGAATGTAAATCACTTGCTCTTTTTAATGCAAAAACTTGAAATTGCTTTAATCCACCAGTCGTTTCAGTGAACTTTTTTACCTACTTTACTTTTACTGGACCCCCCCCCCATTTGATATACTCATTTTGTCTAGTTGCAATAATCGTAACCCTCCATCTTGCAAATGAGATCAAAAAACTTTTAAAATGCATAAAGAAAGCGTTGATTATAATTCCTCCGACCGTCGGGAGGATTGAGGTTACGATTATCGCAACTAATCTTTGTCTTACTACTGTTGCTAGTCGTTGACGTACACACTGTTATTGTTACTTGTTGTAGTAGGTGTTATTTTGTTTTTTCGTCTATTGTCAAGCTGTTGTTTTGTTTCATTTTGTAGGCTGTTCCTTGACAAGCCCCGCTTTTTGGAACGCGCCTCCACATTTATAATATATTGACTGTACTTTTGTTTTTCTCGATGATGATATGTGGAAATAAATGTTGCTTTGAAATGAATTGAATTGAAAGTAATTAGGACCATAATGTGAGTAGAGTTGTGCGGTGGTTTTCTCCTCTGTGACACTCTGTGCATGAGCCACAAGGGCTTTCCTCAGGACCGTCACTCCATCAGGTTTTCTTCCCTCGTATCCGGAAAAAAATCAAACACTTTTGATATCTGAGACTGGCCATGCTCCGTGGTAGGCGATAGATAACCTCCTGTGCTGAGAACAGTGAAAACAATCCTGGCTTGCTACCGATCTTGTTTTGGTCAAACCAGCCCATGGTCAGAGTCAGACGAAGGGACGAAGGTCTGGAATCGGGGATTACACAAGTGAATAATTCTCTGTAAAGGGAAAATTTTGAGCAGGAAGATGTACATCGGAAACATATTTTTATACCTGTTATTCTCAATTAATATTTTTGATCAATCTGACTGTTTATTGTTATAAAATGTTTAGTGTTTTTGTCAGTATTGTTGAATCAAGGCCAGTTTTAATTTCCCCAGTGTAGGATAATAATAAAGTTCTTATCTTATCTTATCTTACATGTATACTTTCCCTCCTAAGAATACTTCAACTGACGCAACCAAAAGAGAACATTCTGAACTGTTCCGAAACTTATCTTAACCCTCTTGCTTTCTGACCATTCAACACCATTCACTGTGGTTTTGAATGATAGATAAACTATGCCAGCCTGCAATATGATACCATGAGGGAATGCATGTACACAGTACACGGTCAGTTCTGTGCACAGTTGTGCCACCGTACACAACCTTGGCAGACGAATGGTTTCAAATGGTTGGTCAACTCACTGGAAAATGTTGCCAAGAGTCACTGACAGTAGGAGGGTTAATGTCCACTGTTATTTAGAAAAAAATACTGATGTCATCCGCCGAGTTGTGTGGTTAAAAAAAAAGGCAGAGGCGTTTTGCCAGTCATGCAAGGATGCTAGTATTAGTTTCTCTCTCTTTTCTTTTTTATGGCCTGTTATTTTTTACCTCAAAAGATCAAATAAACATAGTAACAGGCCTCAAATTTCCCCACGGCAACACAGCGCCACAGCAATTGCTGTGGGTGCCCTTAAAAACCTTCAATACAAATTCAACTTTTCTCATTGGGTGCCTTCATTTTGGGGAAATTGCTGTCCCTTTTGAAAATGAATTCGAGGCCTGTAGTAAGTGATGTTTGAAGCTTTGCACTGGCTCTTTTCAGAACCAACACTTCTCCTGAGAGACTGTACATATGATTTATTTATAGTTACTTCTTAAAAATAAACACAGTGTTGTATGAGTTTTGTGTTTTTTTGTTTCAAAGGTTTTGAAAGTGCAACACCAAGCTCACCAAGATGGGGTCGATGATGGCTAAAGCGATGGACGAGAGTTTCAAAAAGAACAAGACGTTCATGATGGAGAGTCAAGAAACAATGGTAGGTCATACAGTTTTATTGTGTCTGTCTCTGCTGCGGGGTGTTATCTTGTTACTTCCTCAAGTTCAGGGCTAGTCTTGGTGCAAGACGTCCCTGTTCTGTATTTCCACTGCTGCCAACAGAGGGCGCTATCACTCCACGCTATCACCCGTGAACCGCTCTGTAATAGCGGTTCGTGGAATGATAGCGCCCTTTATTGGCGGCAATTCGTGATGGAAATACAGAACAGGGACTTCTTGCACCAAGACTAGTTCAGGGCCCAATTTCATAGAGCTGCTGAAACAGAAAAAAATTGCTTAAAACATTTCTGCTAAGCAGAGATGTGCAGGATACCGGTCACATATTGTACATCTGGCACGGTAGTTTGGCTGGTAACCTTATTCTGGTAAGCATAATTTTGTTTTGCTGAGCTACTTTTTGTTCTTAAGCAGCTCTATAAAATTGGGCCCTGGTTTTTTCTAACCAGGGCCCAATTTCATGGAGCTGCCTGAAAGCAGAAAATGTTGCTTGAAACATTTCTGCTAGGCAACAATTTAGCAGTATACCAGTCACACATGCTGTATGGGAAATGGTATTTTAGCTGTTACCAGCGCTCTTTTATGGGTGTTATTTGCAGGAGGAGTAAATGAGTCAATGATAATTAATTCCTTGTAATTTCTGATGTGTAGATGGAACGTCAGCTTCAAGTGCAGAACCAGATGAGGGAGAAGATGGTAGCCATGCAGCTGTCGGGTGCCAGGGAAATGTTCAACTGGTTCGCATCCTTCTATGGAGTAGCATTTGTAGGATGCTTAGCTGGGTAACTAAAACATTCTTAATCCTAATCCTGGGCCCAATTTCATGAATCTGTTAAGCAGAGAATGCTGCTCAGCAAGTATCTTTGCTGAACAAACAAATGAGTGGGGCACCAGTTGTAACAATGTCAACTTTATGGAACTTCGGCTGGTAACCTGTTTCTGCTATAAAAAGCAAGATTGGTCAGTGCTTAGCAAGATTTCCTGCTGAAAGGCTTTATTGAATTGGGGCCATGCTTCGATATTGAAAAGGGTCCTTTTTCAATCTTACAAAAGTGCAGGTGGCTAATTGCGCTTGCCTCTCACCACTGTGGCCTTGATTTGATTGCCGGCTAGGGCCAGGGCCCAATTTCGTAGAGCTGCTTAACAATTTTCTGCTGAGTAGAAATGAGCAGGATACCAGTCAAAAATTGTACACATGACCTGGTGGCTTGGCTGGTAACCTTAGTCTGGGGAGCATGATGTGCTCAGCTATTTTGTGTGCTTAAAGCAGCTCTATGAAATTGGGCCCCGTTGCCCTCCATTGGACCATGTCTTAAGCTTAGGCCCAATTTCACAGAGCTGCTTAACGACTGACTTTGTGCTTACTTTGCAATTTCCATTTTATAGCGCTGCTGACCAAAAGCACAGGGGGATGCTATCCCTCCAACGCTTACTGGAAGAAAATAAATGGCATATAACAATGCGAATCCACACCTTATTTTCCTGCCTTTTTGGGAAATATGCTTATGCTTAAGCAAATTTTTCTGCTATAGTGAGCATGAAAAATTTGCTTATCGTTAAGCAGTGCTTTGGCGCGTGGTGACCTGCACTGATAAGTGATATTATACAAAACGTCTCTGCGTCAGTGTCGTTCTCCTAGATAAAATATAAACATCATCATTTACATTAAATTGTGCATTACATTTCATATTGCTTACACAGACTTTTGAAAAGCAAGAATCCAACCGCGATTATTCCACTGGTTCCCCTGTCTTTCATCCTTGGATACCAGTACGATTATACCCATGGAACCAAAGTATTGAGAATACGAGGTAAGTTTCAATGGATATTCATAGTAAGACCCAGACAGTTTATCCATTCTGATTGGTCAATTGAGGAGATCATGTGGCTATGTGTAAAACGTGTAGTAGAGACATGGTAAAAAGTGCTGAAACGTGCGAATAACGCAATCAATACATACCAATACTCAGTGTAAAATCTATCAGTTTGCGCGTGTAAGCATAGTCTTGGCCCAAGACGTCAGTGATCGGTAGCGGATGGTATACTGCGCTCGTTGTAAATCGTTATAGCGTGCCCTCTTACGGCAGGATTTAACCATCTTGACTGGCTATAACGATTTACAACGAGCGCAGTACACTATCCGCTACCAATCACTGTCGTCTTGGGTCAAGACTAGTGCAAGCACAACTGTTGAGCAGTGCATGCAATTTGACCCTTTGTGGAATAGAGCCTGAGGACAGGAGAGGAGTTGAAAATTACAAAACAGAAAAGTTTGGACAGATTTTTCCCGTTACGCTTTTTTATCAAAATGGGTATTTATGAATTGGAATAGTAGAGTTTCATCAAAATTTGCATTACTCTCCAACATACATGTATGTAGAACCACTGTTACATGTATGTAGAACCACTGTTACATGTATGTAGAACCACTGTTCTATCTTTAACAGTGGTGCACTGGCCAACACCCGAGGACCGGTCAAAATTCTCACCAAGCGATCTGGTTGGCTAGTTCAGAATTGAAAATCATCCATTTTACAATATCAAATACAATGTATGTATAGTGACAAAGGCCGAGGACTAGTGAAACACAAGCTGACTGGGCCCAACTGCATGGCTCTGCTTACCGCGGAATTCTGCGCTTGCGTTAATCATTCTCTGCTTACCGTGCAAGCGCCAAATTTCTGCGCTAGCTGTGTAAAGCGAAGAATGCCTAGTAACGTGGAGTACGCACGCGCACAGGCAAAAATTCCCTGCTAACACGTGACATAGGCTCGGAATTCCCTGCTTCCGTAAGCGCTGGTTCTTTGCTTACGGTAAGCAGGGCCACAAAATTGGCCCCTGGTCCTGCTGGCTGGCCAGTCACCGAAAAAAAGGTTAAGGGCAAACCTTGTAGAACTGTATTTTATCTACTTATGTACACATACTGTGGTGTGTGTCTGGACCGAAGGGTCTACTGCATTGGACTCAAGTTCTGACGGCTGAATCATCGGAGTGTGGGTTCGATTCCTGGTCATGACGCCTGTGTCCTCGAGCAAGACACTTAACCATGATTGCTTCTCTTAACCCAGGTGTATAAACGAGAACCTGCGAGGGCTGAGATAGTATTGTGTTGGATTAACCCCTTAGCGCTAGTTTAAGCAGCTTAGGGTTTTATGCTCCCCATGGAGCTGAGAAAGTTTGAGGATTAGTCTAAGTATGCCCGATGAACAGGGCAAACCCTGTATATTATACTCCAAAAGTTTAGTAAAAGATAATTAATTTATTTTATTTAAATTAATGCTGTTTTTCCCTCCTCTCTCCCAACACTTCTATAACCACAGAGGATGCAGAGAAGATCTTGAAGAATGAGAGAAACCTCCTACCATTACCTCTTGGTCTGCCGACAATAGCAGGCATTGATGCTTCTATAGAGGCTGCTAAACTAGCTGAAGTTACCTCCCAAGAAAGCAAATAGACATTCTGGAGAGTCTCTAAAAATATATCAAATTCGAGAATAGTTTTTTATAATAGTGTTATCTTTCTTATGAAATATAGAATAGAGTAAAATTTCATATACGGAACTTGACATTTGTCAAAAAAGCATTGTACCTTCTCCGACTATGTGAGTTTTTATTGACCCAATAGCCCACATTATGCATTATGTCCCAATTGGCTTGACCTGCCATACATGTAGCTGTAGCCAAGGCCACACATGTGGGAGAGCACACCCGATGCGAACCAAGAAAGTGGAATTTGGACTTTGACCTTAAACTCACTGTCCAAATTCACTCGCAGAGGGTAAACCATTTTCATATACAGTCTTGTACAGTCATGAACTTGTGCACCACACTGCCAGTACTACATTTAGATGAATGTTTTGATGTATGTTGTTTGTAGAAGTGTATGACAGGCCTCGATCTTTGTTTTCAAAAGGGCACGGCAATTTCCCCAAAATGAAGGGCACCCAATGAGGAAAATTTGAATTTGTATTGAAGGTTTTTAAGGGCATCCACAGCAATTGCTGTGGCGCCGTGGCGAAATTTGAGGCCTGGTATGACCACTATATAATGAGTGATGTTAGTTGGGTATGACGTTCAGACAGTATTCCCTTTTTACTGTATTCATGATCGACAGCCGGAATTCTCAATGGTCCATTCACCATGCTGTTTTTTTGCTGTTTACCAAGTGTGCGCTCCATTATTTACGCACAGGGTAAATACACAGTATTCACACGCAGAGTAAAATATGCATGTATGTGCAACAGTCTACTACCCTTTAGGGTGTCATGGCCGAGTGGTTTAGAGCATCGGATTCAAGTTCTGGTGGTCGAGTCATCGGGGTGTGGTTTTCGAATCCCGGTCATGACACTTGTGTTCTTGAGCAAAATGCTTTACTATAGTTGCTCCTCTCCACCCAGGGGTATAAATGGGTACCTGCGAGGGTAGAGGTTGATATTGTGTATGAAAAAGCCTTCGGTGCGCAGGGCTGTATACTCCCCAGGGAGCTGAGAAAGATTACAGGAATGCTATTGGCCCAATGACCAGGGCACTAATGTAAAGCGCATTGAAACGTTATTGTAAAATGCGCTATATAAGAACTAGTTGTTATTACCAATGCACGTAAAAGAACTACAAGGTGAGCAGTTTGGACACCATATTTTCACCTAAACAAAAATAAAAAAGGAAACTAATTTTGTTTAAATAGATGTTAAATTTGCACTGGGGATAAAGATAAGATAGTTATCCCCGGTGCAAATTTAACACCTATTTATTTGTTGCGGTACCCGCTCGCTGCTAAAATATAGGATTTGAACTGCCTCTAGCTACCAGGCAATCTCGGTGGTATAGTTGGTAAGACATCTGCGCTAGAATGGCAAAGGTCGTGGGTTCGAATCCCACCTGAGTAACATGCCTGTGGATTTTGTTTCACAGAACTCGGAGAAGCACTGAGTAAACAGTGCTTTACACACATCGGTGAAAGGGTAAAACCAAATAATATAGTATTTTTTTATTCGGCTATTTTGAGCCATGACATCAACAAATTATTCAGTATTGGTACAAAAATACACTTGAAAAATCTCAAACTTGATGTATGGATTATTCAAAATTGTATAATAAATTTCAACTCTGTTTTCTTGAAAAAAAATTTTAAATGATAAACTCTGTGCTTGCTACATTGTTTTTTTTTGTTTTAATGGGTTTCTGTGGACAAGTGGTTAGACTGCAGGACTCACAATCACAAGGTTGTGGGTTCGAATCCGGTCCAAGCTAACCGCTGATTTCACAATGACTATAAGTATTGTGGTCTAGTTACTGAATCACAATTTATTGATTTGTGCAGTTCATAATCATAGACGTTAAACCAATGTTTGTATGAGAGAGATTGACTGTTGCCAGCTTGGTGTTTATATCTCCTTGTGGGAGCTTTGTAGAGTTACCTTGTTGGGAAGATCATGTGAAGAAAAAAAAAATAAAAACAAACAATTTGGATTCCTGATATTAAAGTATTTCTGCATTGACAATAGTTACAAACAGTTGTTCATCTTCCTAATAAATGGGTGCGAGTGTATGAAAATAAAAATAAATTGGGTACCAGTCACTCCTCGGTCTGGTTGAAGCCCTTTTGAGTTAACAGGGTGTTACATTTTAGACGTTTACAGACTTTCTATATCGTTTCAAATAGAGATCTGAAGGTTGGTCACAACAAGCAGCGTGTTAATTCTATAAGGACAGTTTTGCATCTTTCAAGAAATGCGAGGGCGTAGGGAGATCAACAAAAACAATCTGAAATCAGGAAAAGATCCGATAAAAATCACAGGTCTGTTCAAAGGATATTGAGGACAAGGACCACTTGGGTTTAAAATACATGTGCCTCTTGTAAGATTTAGTAGAAACTTAGACTTGTACAAAAACACGGTGCCCTTTTTTAAAAATGGCACCGTCCGTCATCGTGATCATAGTCTGCTTGTGGCTGGACATGGAAACACGCGTTGACCGTCACATCACAAACAAATGCTTTGTAGGGTGCCCTCATTATTATCGCGCGCGTGCAGTAACTGGGTGAAAGTTCAGAATTTAATGTTTGGCCTAAGACTTGCTGTGATCATGATGACAGTGCCCCTTTAAATGGCTAGGCTTAGAATTCCTTGAAAGATATTGGATAATTATTATACCCTCTTTTTTTGGGGGGGGAAAGTTGGATTGCTGTAGCTTTTTATAAAAATAGTAACAATAATAGTGTATATATTCGGTTTGCGGTAACACCATGTGTATAAATATCTACTTTGCTGTGTAGATTTTGTTCTTTAGAGAACTTGTCTTGCTATTTATTCTACTACCGCGGAGTAGATTTTCGGAATTCGGGAGACTTCTCAGTTCTGAAAAGAACTGTCCTGCTTATATTAACTACTACCTGGGCGGAAGGTAGGAAATCGGCCTGGACTACTACTTTAGCTTTGTGGATCGGGGGGACTTCTCGTAATTAACTGCACTGCCGCGGAGTGAGTTCTTTTTGGTCTCTAATAATAGTGTGCATTGATTATGCGCCATGTCTGTCATCAATGACGCTCCTGCAGGCACCAAAATACCAAATTAGGTGGAGCTTGTGAAGAATGATTTTAAGAGACAAAGCAACCATAACACCTTGAAAGGGATACAAGGTGAGGTGGTACATATTCAAGGTTCAAGGTTCAAGGTTCATTTATTTTCCACAGTATCTAGCAAAGAAACATTATCATCAGAATACAACTTAACAGTATAGATATAAAGAACATGATTAAAAAAACAATTATGACACTGCAGAGGGATCCATTTTAGAAGCAGAGCTTGTAGGCAATGGTCCTTAAAGACATGCATTTGCACTGAGACGGATAATTAACAATTAGGTGAACCAAAAGGTCCGTGGTCGAGTCGAGCCACTAAGGAAAAAAATAGTTTAATAGGTCTCAATGCACAAGCACGTACTCAGAAATAATATAAAGAAGACCATGACAGAAACACTGAGGCAAACCCTTTCTCTTTCACATACATTGTAAGTGTACCGTGTTCTTTTCCGTGCATTTACAAAACACACGGGACCGACTGCTTTATGTCCCATCCGAAAGACGAAGCAATTATGGTGAAGTGCCTTCTTTAAGAACATAAGTGTCAGTTGGTGCTTGATGGGTAACCACCCCCCCCAATCCCACCCCAGCCCTATTGTGTCTTCATTGTGTGCTTGGAATCTCAGGAATTCTTTAGAGGCGGGGTACTTCTGTTCAAGAGGAAAAATAGTATGTTAAAGTATGGAAGTATTGGGGGGGGGGGGGATACCCTCTGCCCCATATTGGGCATGGTGTTTATAGACCGGGACTCGAACCCACACTCTACTGATCGAAAACGCCAGAGCTTCAGTCCGGTGCGCTCTGCCTGAGTGCTCTGCCTCGATATTCCACTCTCGTGTGAGGTAAATTCTTTATCCCCGATGCAACAATTAACATCTATTAAATCGTTGCAGTACCACCGGCTGCTAAGGATTCAAGCTACCTCTAGCCAGCGGGCTATAGCTCGGTGGTCTAGCGGTGAGACATCTCTGCTCTAGCAACGCAAAGATCGTGGGTTTCGAATCCCACCCTGGTGATTTGCCTGTGGATTATGCATGACGCACATGGTGTGCCGATCGATGACCAACCTTCTTTGGACCTCTACCCGAGGGTCCTTTATTCAAGTGATGTCATGTGCATAAAGGTCTATTGGATGGCTTTTTAGAAGTCCACTAGTAAGAAAAATAGACATGGTTAACATCATTCTTATTCGTTCATCAATAAATTTTTATAACTATCATTTACAGATTGGGCACAATATTGGCAAGATTGAAAATGGTCACAGATTTGTAAAATAACTTACATGGTATAAAGATTGTCATGGTGGGAAAACTTTCAAAACCGGGCACAAAATCAACAAGATTCGCAGTGTCTGGGTGTATGGTGACGATTATACAGAAATGATTGACCTCTATATGATTAGAGATGAAAGCTTAAAATTCAAACCCTTGGTAAGCTTACATTGTAATTTGTAAGACAACTTTTGCATCATGTTTATGGATGGGATCCAACCATGGCCCAATTTCATAGAGCCTATAATAAGCACAAAAAGTAGGTAAGCACAACAAAGTTATGCTTTTCAGAATAAGGTTACCAGCCAAACTACCATGTCACATGAACAATTTGTAACTGGTATCCTGCTCATTTCTGCTTAGCAGGCAATCGTTAAGCGATATTTTCTGCTTAAGCAGCTCTATGAAATTGGGCCCATATGTCATCTTAACACTGTTCTTGCACTAAACGGCACAACTATGCTAGATATCTACCAGTCTATTGGTTAGTAGGCCTTTACACTATGTTACATTTGTTTACAGAGAGGTGACCTTGTACATTATAATGCTATTCCTGACGGGCAAAATGCTACACAGGCTCAATGGGAAAATTTATATTTTGTGTCATAATTTTCACATCAATTCAAAATTTACAAAAGTAAATTTACAACAGCTGTACAGCTTTTGAGATGTCCCCCCTTTCTTCATGTAAAAAGTTGAGGAAAATCAGACGGTGCGATCTCCATAAAACATAAGATTTGTTGTATTCTTCCATTGAGCTGTGTACAAATGTGCCCGCCGGAAGTCCAGGCTCTGTGGCTCTTTTGCAAACATGTGATGTCACAGGTCACATTGTCTATACAAATAATGAATGTTTATGAGTGCAATGGAACATTCCATCTGTCAACGAATGAAAATATTCTTACTATTGCACGTATGAAAAACATTCATTATTTGTTTTTTATATAACATCCAAGTAGATCTTTGTCATTTGATTGAAGGATAACACTATACTATGAAGGATAATAATAAATAAATTGTACAAGAATGCTTTCATCAATGGAGGGCAGGCGAGCGTGCAATAGAACAAATCGGATGGAACGAGAAATTCACGGTGAATGGAGAAAAAAAAATGCACGGTGAATGACGTAGCGTGCAATGGTACGTTTATTTGCTATCACGTGACGGACAATCCTCCAATCAAATGGCAAGGACCTGCTTGGGTGTTAAATAAAAATGATTAACTTGCCAATCACGCATCCAACCGTGCACGATCGATTCAACCAAGGGAACTTTGCTGTGCAGAGGCAGCGATATATGTCAATTGAACAGACTGTCATCAAAGACTCCAAAAACACGTGGTGGTATTGTAAGCTTGAAATGTTGTTACCCCCAGTCTCACAAGCAGACAGAACTAGGTGCCTCACCATAATCATTTAACTGCCCACCTAGATGACCAGTGTCTAGACTGGCTGTCTAGAACTTGTAGGATTTATGTGTCTTTTTTATGACCTATGGACCACCCCACTGACAATGTCACACTGACCCTTCCTCCATGCACTGACCATGTCAGTGACCAGTCCCTGCTCTATGCAGTGACCAAATAACCAATAAATGTCTTGTTTTCCATTACCAAGCTCATTCTATTCTTGCTTCTCTAACACGGTACTTCCACATTCAATATGTTTGTCAAGACAGAGTTATAATAAACCTCTTCATCTGATAGCCCAAAGATAAGGATCTACCTATGAGGGTTATTTGCATTTGTCTTCGGCCAGCTATATATCTATTAGTGACACCCATTTTAAGTGTTACAGTATGAAGGTTTTTTACAATGAACAAGGGTTCAGTAAATAGATGGATTGCAGCTCATCACGAGAGGGTTTCAATAACCAGACAATGCGAGGAGAT
This sequence comes from Pycnopodia helianthoides, assembly GCA_032158295.1. Taxonomy (NCBI): domain Eukaryota; kingdom Metazoa; phylum Echinodermata; class Asteroidea; order Forcipulatida; family Asteriidae; genus Pycnopodia; species Pycnopodia helianthoides. Next base: position 6,506,353 of record CM063253.1, on the reverse strand, counting down.
GGTCGGGTAAGGACAAAAAGCGACAATACGGAAAGAGCTGGCAGAAGACAGGATGAAGAAAGACAAAGATGCTGTCAACAATGTCATGGACGCCATTACAGACATGGTAAATCCATTTGATTGCGACAACGAGAGCGCATCGAAAAAAATTGTACATCTTGCTTCTGGTGTAGTGGCTTCTCCAGAAGTTACCAATGACTTGATAGCTGCCCTAGACAAAGGTGAAGAGGCATTCGGAAAGTTCTACCAAGAGCATCTCCAAAAAGACGAGGGTTCAATCAATGAACCAATTCGCAAGATGAAACTCAAAACTTTCACTGCCCTTTCAAAAAAAGTACAAACTAAGGTCAAAGGAAAAGAGGTATCCTTCAGAAGTGACAGGGAGATTTTTGCAAGACTGGCCATTATTGGACGAGCAAGAAATCTGGACCTTCAAAATATGATGATCTACATGTACTTAGCTCTCTTCCACTTGCAATAGCCACAAGTGAAGGGTGTTTAATTAAGAACAACAAGGCCACACTGATGCATGCACTAGAGGATAATGCAAAGTTTGGGGGTGATGCACCAAATGTTCAACGACCGGGAACTAGATCCCGTAAAAACCATGACTGAAGCCATTGAGTGTATCACGCAGCACCCTGGATTCCACATCGTCTAGCCTGGACAGATGGGTGCTTGACACGACCTACTTAGACTACAGGCAGCATTATGGTGGGCGGAGGCAGGAAGGGACACAAGACCAGTAAGTATACCAAATACCTGCTATAAATAACTGTGAATCTAACAGCAACATATTGTTAGCCAGAGGGGAATCTGGGTGTCTGGGTGTCTTTTGGGCACACCCTGTTTTAAATTTTGACACCCTGCTTTATCTGTCATTTACATGTAAATGTATTGTAAGTGAACAATTTGGACACCCAATCATAAAATTTCCAGCAAATTTTGACACCCTTTTTCCAAATCCTGGCTAAAACCTTGAACAGCAAACTTTGCTTTATAGAGACAAACTACGTTAATCACCTCCCCTACATAATGTACCAAAATACTGTGTGTTTTTACATGCACATAAAGTACATGCACATAAAATCAAACAAATTAAACACAATAGTAATGATTGGTACATTTACATGATGGTTGTTGTTCTGTTTTTACCATCACAAACAAGAAATCCAAACAAGGAGAGAAGATGACAGCACTACTAATGTCCAATCTATGTTCTATCCCCACAGGAAATACAGACACACTGCATACAGGCAGTTAGCCTGTTGGTGCTGGGGATATTTGGGTCGGAACGTCAGAGTTACCACTACCTGCCTGCGCTGTCAAGAAAATCCGACAAACATTTCCCCTCGGTAGATGGCCATTATAAAGGATTCAATGAGTTTGCTGAGGATTAGATACTTTGGAAACAAACTCAATGAGCTTGTTTCCCCCAGACCGCCGAACATCAGTTGCTTCACAGATCATCCCCGATTTGAGGCAACAGCCCCTTAATCAAGGGACTCTGCAGACAGCATACCATGCATACCGCCAACAGTATGGAGCTTGTGCTATTGAAGGGGAACAGAACTAGGTAAGCTATTTCAGTGGGGTACATGTAAATTAACTTGAGATTATTTTATATTTGTAACACAACAAAAACAGTTTCTGCATACGCTCCATTCAGTGAAAAAGAGAACCAAAAACCAAGAGAACCACAAAAAGGCACCTTGAAAATTATAAATCAATGTAGGCACTCTAATTAACTTCCCCCTTTTGTTTTCTTTGTTTATTTTTGAATTTGTTTTTGTGTGGGATGATTGACAGTTGACATGATCCTCGTTCCTTATGCTGTTTATTCAATTCTTGTATTTCTTTGCCAAACTCCTTGATTACAGTAATTTTCGGCATGTAGCCTACATGTAGTCTGTCTGGACTGATGAATTTGGCGTTGCATTTCAGAGTTTAGTATCAAAGTTAACATCAGCTCCAATCTTAGCATATGCCGACTATGATCGTCCCTTCGTCATACAGACAGACGCGTCTCCTCCCATTTACAAAGACTCAACATAATGCTTTCCCGCCTGGCCAAACATGGACTGAAAGCCGAGCCCGCAAAGTGTCATCTACTGAAGAAGTCCATCAACTTCCTTGGCCATGTGGCATCAGAACAAGGTATCCAAACCGACCCGGAGAAATGTCTAGCGTTGCAGACGTAGTGGCCTGCCCTGCTTCAACCTCACAGGAGAAGTTAAAGTCCCGTTGGTGTCATTCAAGACCTAAGCACCACTTGAGTAAGTAGCTTTAGATTTCCACTCACCGGAGCGATCCTCTGGTGGTTATGAGCATGTGTTGGTGATAACCGACCATTTCACCAAGATGACAGTAGCTGTGCCCACCCGAGACCAGACTGCGGCAACCACAGCAAAGGTTCCCTGGGAAAAGTTTATTATGTACCACGGGATGCAGGCAAGACTCCATTCAGACCAACTTTGAATCTAACACAATCAAAGAGCTGTGCAGGTTGTATGGGACGAGGAAGAGTCATACGACACCATACCATCCCGAAGGTAATGGACTCTGTGAGAGGTTCAATCGTACCCTCTTGGATCCCATTGGCACTATGGGGCCGTTTTGATGAGCAGAAGCTTGTAGGAGACAGCCAATCAAACAGACTAAAAAAAAAAAATAACAAACCTGAAAAACCAAAAGGATTTAGGGGACAAGAATGATAAATTAATTCAAGAGATTAAAAAAAGGAAAAAAAGAAAGTCATACAAAGTCTGGAAAATAGTATGGAGAATAAGACTCCGTCCGTATTAAAGGTATTGTACACTTTTGGTAACAGCTCAAAATCAGTGTCCACATTTTGTGTGATTAAACATATGCATGAACAAACAAAGCTGTGAAAGTTTGAGCTCAATTGGTCATCGCGGTCACGAGAAAATAGTGAAAAGAGATCTTATGTGTTTTCTGTTTTTTCAAATTATCGCGCTCAATAATTACTATTGTTTTACTCGTTTCTCAGAAACAATAGCATTTTAGGCAGAAATATTTTTAGGAACCCTTTCTACCATTAATTACTTTAAATCATGTAAGTTATGTGTGAATCTGTGAACATTGTGTTTTTCGATTTCTTACCAATAGTGTACAGGGCCTTTAAGAGAAGATCCTGGGCGGAGACTTTTATCCCATCTCCTTGATCCAGTAAATAATCCTGATAGTGGACTGGTGATAGATTTGAGTCCAGAGTTAATGAAAAACGGTCAGAACGATTGTAGATGAATTTAAGAACCACTTGGACGGTTTTCCAGAACGTTGTTTTTCAAAATTTTCATAGTGACCTGAATAAAAACCATTGTGCCGAAGATAATGCTATTTCAGCGGCACTCCCCCAAGTTCTCGATTTCACGAACAAAAAGGTTCAAGTTGTTGCCATGGATAAGAAACACCTTGATGGAAAGGAGACCTGTGATGCTTGCCGCAGAAAGATTCCATATTTCCAAAAGATCGTTTGCGTTTTTGAACTATGCTGAGGAGATATTTTGCATTGTTACATTTAGAGGCACAAGAAGGACGTCTGGTTGCCCTTGAATCCAACAAAGCAGAAAGAGAGCGATACCTTGGGTAGCATTGTTCTCGCTGTACCATTGACGAGTACATCACTCGACTAGGCCAAAAGTTGGATTGGTAAAGACAACATAACCTCAAGCTTAAACCCTCCAAGTGTCACTTCTTGAGGAGCAGTGTGCAATATCTTGGGCATATTGGCTCGGCAGAAGGTGTTGCCACAAATCCCAAGTAAATAACCGTAGTACAGAATTGGCCGATCCCCAAATCAAAGAAGGATGTCAGATATTTTCCTGGGGATAAATGGCTACCATCGGAAGTTTATCCAAGGTTATGCGAAGGTAGCAAGTCCTCTCTTTGGCCTCAGTGGGGGGAAACGTGGCAGGCGAGACCCACCGCTTGTCTGGACTGATGAATGTGGCGTTGCATTTCATCAGATGCTGATTTCTAAGTTAACATCAGCTCCCATCTTAGCCTATGCCGATTATAATCTTCCCTTCGTCATACAGACAGATGCGTCTCCTCCCAGTTATTAATTAATGCATTTGAAACAAATCATACATGTATGAAATGAAATGTTTGATCGATACGCTCGTCTACCTTTTCTCTTGCTCTCTTTAGCAATCATGGCGGATTTGTCTGAACCAACCTGGTCCACAACACAGGCACTGGTCTATCAGCAGTATAACCAAGAGTGAGGAACTTCCCGAATTTGCCACGAGCGAGGAACTCCCAAAACTGCCACGAGCGAGGAACTTCCCAAAACTGCCACGAGCGAGGAACTTCCCAAAACTGCCACGAGCGAGGAACTTCCCGAAACTGCCACGAGCGAGGAACTTCCCGAAACTGCCAAGAGCGAGGAACTTCCCGAAACTGCCACGAGCGAGGAACTTTCTGAAACTGCCACGAGCGAGGAACTTTCCCAAAACTGCCGCGAGCGAGGAACTTCCCGAAACTGCCACGAGTTAAGACTTGGCGTGATAAGAAGCAGAGAAATGAAGAGCTACCGCCAAGATCTGCAAAGAAAAAAAGCTTCAGGAAAAAGCGACGAGAAGCCAATCGTAAAAGTGTAGCCAAACATCGTCTCCATAAAAGAGAGGCTCAAGAGAAAACTCAGCATCCTGTTCCTGTTCAACAGTGCATCTGCCTATGCGAAAGCCACTGCAAGAGCCAAACGCATGATGACGAAGGCCTTACCAACTACTCCTCGCCGTAGAAAGTTGATTTGTCGTAAGCTATACGCTGCTGAGTGTGGTGAGGTGCCTCCGACACTATCGCCAAACATCCCCAGAATGCAGCATATTTTGGATGAAAGTACTCAAGTAGTAATTGAGTTCTATCAACGTGATGATGTGAGCCGACAAGCTCCAGGAAGGAAAGCCATGAAACCCATCTGACTCTGACTATTATAGAATTTAACAATGCAACCGTACTCAACACAAGTGTTTTGCGTTTCACCAAACATGTTTCCGAAAAGAGGAATTTTTTTCTATTATTAGAAAATGGAGTCATTTACTGCAGATACTATTCCATACAACACACTACACCAAACAGCGCAGAGAATGATTTCAAAGTAAGTGAGTTAGAACAGGAACTTGTCCGCCTGCTTTGGGCCTCTTTTGATGAGAAAAACCCTTTACAGCGTTGCTTTGCAAGATGATAGAACTAAAGATTTCATTTCATTCCACCAACTGGCCATGATTTGCTGTACTCCGAAACCAGCAGTGTTAAATCATTCGAAAAAAGATATACGAAAACTACCACTGTGGATTGTTGAGCGAGTCATTGGTCGATTTCTATATCGCCCAGTTGTGTGAAATAGGTAACCAGGAAGTTCAAACAATAAAATGTTAAAGCTATACAATGTCAGAATACCAAAAAGATACCTGATGGCCAACTATCGCCCCAGTCATTTAAATCAGTGTCAGAAACATGCTTCCAGACCGGCAAGTTTTGTGAAGTCATGTTTTCCCCCTTTAAGAAAACTGGCACTTTACTTTGTATGTTAATGACAACAGCAACAAACAGCAAACTTGCTTTGATTCACTCTGTCAAAGTCAGGATACTTGGAAGAAGATGGCTACCCATGGACAAGCATTTGTGATGACTAGAACAATTGTGTGTTTTTTAAATTCTTGTATCACTTGGCATGAATTACTTCGCCTGGTAGGCTCTTAGGACTGCCGCCACAACTTGTTGCACGAACACAGCAGTAGCAGAGTGGGTAAGTGACATAATTTAATAATATTTCAAAGTTAGTGAGGAAGAACAGGAACTTGTCGCCTGCTTTGGCCTCTTTTGATGAGAAAAAACCTTCCAGAGTTGCTTTGCGTGTGATAGAACTAAGATTTCATTTCATTCCACCAACTCGCCAGATTTGCTGTAACCCGAAACCAGCAGTGTTTAAAAATCGTTTGAAAAAGATATCGAAAACTACCACGTGGATGTTGAGCGAGTCATTGGTCGATTTCTATAACACCCAGTTGTGAATAGGTAACCAGGAAGTTCAAACAATCAAATGTTGAGCTATACAATGTCATGATACCAAAAAGACACTCGATGGCCAAACTATCGCCCAGTTCTTTAAATCAGTGTCAAAAACAATGCTTCCAGACGCAAGTTTTGCGAAGTCATTTTTTGCCCCCTTTAAGAAAACTGGCACTTTCCTTTGTATGTTATCGAACAACAGCAAACAAACAGCAAACTTGCTTTGATTTCACTCTGTCAAAGTCAGGATACTCGGAAGAAGATGTACCCATGGACACGCATTCTTTGATTTTTTTTTCATATTTGAAGAATGAATCGTTACTGGACCACATGCTTTAATGTTTTTTGAGAGCCAACAAATATAAATTGCAGTTAAACAATCATCATGCATTACAACAAAAGGATTCCAAGAAGCTGTGGTGTGTTTTGCTGTCCGTTCGTGAACAACTTTGCTGCTCAAAACGAATTTACAGTTGTATGTGGAAAACCTTAAATTTACATCACAATGCAGCTGTTGAAAAGAAATATGTGTATATGCCAAAAGAAATGAATAATCCATAGACGTGAAAGGAATGAAAGACTTGTCACATAGCGTCAAGCCATCAATGCCAGAGCATCACAATGCAGAACAAAGAACCCGCAAAACACACCCATTTAATCTTGTAAGAGCAAGAACGAAGTTGAAGTTCAGTTTTGCACCCAAGAACTGGCATTACTGATGGGATAAACACAAGACGTTTGTCAAATCTTCTCGGTGTCAAGAAGATAGCACCCATGGACACGCATTCTTTGATTTTTTTTTCAAATGTAAGAATGAATCGTTACTGGAACCACATGCCTAAATGTTTTTGAAGAGCTAACACAAATTTGCAGTGAAACAATCATCATGCATACAACAAAAGGATTCCGAAGCTGTGGTGTGTTTTGCTGTCCGTTCGCTGAACAACTTTGCGCTCAAAACGAATTTGACAGTCTGATGATGTGGAAAACCTTAGAATATACAACACAATGCAGCTGTTGAAAACAAATATGTGTGATATGCCAAAGACAATGATATAATCGTAGAGGTCCATAGACGTGAAAGGAAAAAGGAAAGACTTGCCACATATGCTCAGCCATCAATGCAAAGAACGACAGCAAGCAGCGAAGGGACAGCAACAACACAGCTCTTCTATCAAATTGAGAGCAAGGATTGTGTGGCCATAAGTAGCATTCACAAAACCAAAATGATTAATGAACTGCTTGGAGACGCAAAAGAATGAAGGTTGTAGTTCGGTTTATGCCACCCGATATCTGGTCGATTACTGGATGGGTTAACTAACTCTATGTACGCTTGTCAAATTTCTGTGTCAATGATACAACTGCAGTTTACTGTTTGCTTCAGTAGTTGTCCAAGAAGGTAATATTTGAAAGTGGTCATTTATAGTCCTTCATCATGAAACCCATCTGACTCAACTATTACAGAATTGAACAATGCAACCGTACAACACACAAGTGTTTTGCGTTTCACCAAACATGTTTCCGAAAAGAGGTATTTTTAAACAATTTTATTCGAAAATGGAGTCACTTACTGCAGATACATTCCATACAACACCACACCAAACAGCGCAGAGAATGATTTCAAAGTAAGTGAGAAGAACAGGAACTTGTCCGCCTGCTTTGGGCCTCTTTTGATGAGAAAAACCTTCACAGCCTTGCTTTGCGTGATGATAGAACTAAAGATTTCATTTCATTCCACCAACTGGCCATGATTTGCTGTAATCCGAAACCAGCAGTGTTAAAAATCGTTTGAAAAAAGATATACGAAAACTACCACTGTGGATGGTTGAGCGAGTCATTGGTCGATTTCTACATCACCCAGTTGTGTGAAATAGGTAACAAGGAAGTTCAAACAATCAAATGTTGAGCTATACAATGTCATGATACCAAAAAGTTACCTGATGGCAAACTATCGCCCCAAACATTTAAATCAGTGTCAAAAAAAAAAAAAAAAAAAAAAAAAAAAAAAAAAAAAAAAAAAAAAAAAAAAACTTGTTGCACGAACACAGCAGTAGCAGAGTGGGTAAGTGACATATTTTAATAATATTTCAAAGTTAGTGAGGAAGAACAGGAACTTGTCCGCCTGCTTTGGGCCTCTTTTGATGAGAAAAACCTTCACAGCTTGCTTTGCGTGATGATAGAACTAAAGATTTCATTTCATTCCACCAACTGGCTATGATTTGCTGTAATCCAAAACCAACAGTGTTAAAAATCGTTTGAAAAAAAGATATACGAAAACCACCAATGTGGATGGTTGAGCGAGTCATTGGTCGATTTCTATATCACCCAGTTGTGTGAAATAGGTAACCAGGAAGTTCAAACAATCAAATGTTGAGCTATACAATGTCATGATACCAAAAAGATACCTGATGGCAAACTATCACCCCAAACATTTAAATCAGTGTCAAAAACATGCTTCCAGACTGGCAAGTTTTGCGAAGTCATGTTTTTTTCTCCCTTTAAGAAAACCGGCACTTTACTTTGTATGTTATTGACAAAAGCAACAAACAGCAAACTTGCTTTGATTCACTCTGTCAAAGTCAGGATACTCGGAAGAAGATGGCTACCCATGGACAAGCATTCTTTGATTTTTTTTTCAAATTTGAAGAATGAATCGTTACTGGAACCACATGCCTTAATGTTGTTGAGAGCCAACACAAATATTTGCAGTGAAACAATCATCATGCATACAACAAAACGATTCCGGAAGCTGTGGTGTGTTTTGCTGTTCGTTCGCTGAACAAACTTTGCTGCTCAAAACGAATTTGACAGTCTGATGATGTGGAAAGCCTTAGAATATACAACACAACGCAGCTGTTGAAAAGAAATATGTGTGATATGCCACAGAAAACGATAAATCGTAGAGGACCATAATTGTAAAAGGAAAAAAGAAAGGCTTGCCACATATGCTCAGCCATCAATGCAAAGAACGTACAGCAAGCAGCGAAGGACAGCAACACAGCTCTTCTATGTCAAATTGAGAGCTAGGATTGTGTGGCCATAAATATCATGCACGAAACCAAAACGATTGATGAACTGCTTGGAGACGCAAAAGAATGAAGGTTGTAGTTCGGTTTATGCCACCCGACATCTGGTCAATTACTGGATAGGTTAAATTAACTCTATGTACGCTTGTCAAATTTCTGTGTCAATGATACAACTGCAGTTTACTGTTTGCGTTCAGTAGTTGTCCACGAAGGTAATTCAATGGAAAGTGGTCATTATTAGTCCTTCATCATGAAACCCATCTGACTCAACTAATACAGAATTTAACAATGCAACCGTACAACACACAAGTGTTTTGCGTTTCACCAAACATGTTTCCGAAAAGGGGTATTTTTTTCTATTATTACAAATTGGAGTCATTTACTGCAGATACCATTCCGTACAACACTATACCAAACAGCTCAGAGAATGATTTCAAACTTAGTGAGAAAGAACAGGAACTTGTCCACCTGCTTTGGGCCTCTTTTGATGAGAAAAACTCTTTACAGCGTTGCTTTGCGTGATGATAGAACTAAAGATTTCATTTCATTCCACCAACTGGCCATGATTTGCTGTAATCCGAAACCAGCAGTGTTAACAATCGTTTGAAAAAAGATATATGAAAACTACCACTGTGGATGGTTGAGCGAGTCATTGGTCGATTTCTACATCACCCAGTTGTGTGGAATAGGTAACCAGGAAGTTCAAACAATCAAATGTTGAGCTATACAATGTCATGATACCAAAAAGATACCCGATGGCAAACTATCACCCCAAACATTTAAATCAGTGTCAAAAACATGCTTCCAGACCGGCAAGTTTTGCGAAGTCATGTTTTCCCCCCTTTAAGAAAACTGGCACTTTACTTTGTATGTTATTGACAAAAGCAACAAATAGCAAACTTGCTTTGATTCACTCTGTCAAAGTCAGGATACTCGGAAGAAGATGGTGACCCATGGACAAGCATTTGTGATGACTAGAACAATTGTGTGTTTTTAATTTTTGTATCACTTGGCATGAATTACTTCGCCTGGTAGGCTCTTCGGACTGTCGCCACAACTTGTTGCACGAACACAGCAGTAGCAGAGTGGGTAAGTGACATATTTTAATAATATTTCAAAGTTAGTGAGGAAGAACAGGAACTTGTCCGCCTGCTTTGGGCCTCTTTTGATGAGAAAAACCTTCACAGCCTTGCTTTGCGTGATGATAGAACTAAAGATTTCATTTCATTCCACCAACTGGCTATGATTTGCTGTAATCCAAAACCAACAGTGTTAAAAATCGTTTGAAAAAAAGATATACGAAAACCACCAATGTGGATGGTTGAGCGAGTCATTGGTCGATTTCTATATCACCCAGTTGTGTGAAATAGGTAACCAGGAAGTTCAAACAATCAAATGTTGAGCTATACAATGTCATGATACCAAAAAGATACCTGATGGCAAACTATCACCCCAAACATTTAAATCAGTGTCAAAAACATGCTTCCAGACTGGCAAGTTTTGCGAAGTCATGTTTTTTTCTCCCTTTAAGAAAACCGGCACTTTACTTTGTATGTTATTGACAAAAGCAACAAACAGCAAACTTGCTTTGATTCACTCTGTCAAAGTCAGGATACTCGGAAGAAGATGGCTACCCATGGACAAGCATTCTTTGATTTTTTTTTCAAATTTGAAGAATGAATCGTTACTGGAACCACATGCCTTAATGTTGTTGAGAGCCAACACAAATATTTGCAGTGAAACAATCATCATGCATACAACAAAACGATTCCGGAAGCTGTGGTGTGTTTTGCTGTTCGTTCGCTGAACAAACTTTGCTGCTCAAAACGAATTTGACAGTCTGATGATGTGGAAAGCCTTAGAATATACAACACAACGCAGCTGTTGAAAAGAAATATGTGTGATATGCCACAGAAAACGATAAATCGTAGAGGACCATAATTGTAAAAGGAAAAAAGAAAGGCTTGCCACATATGCTCAGCCATCAATGCAAAGAACGTACAGCAAGCAGCGAAGGACAGCAACACAGCTCTTCTATGTCAAATTGAGAGCTAGGATTGTGTGGCCATAAATATCATGCACGAAACCAAAACGATTGATGAACTGCTTGGAGACGCAAAAGAATGAAGGTTGTAGTTCGGTTTATGCCACCCGACATCTGGTCAATTACTGGATAGGTTAAATTAACTCTATGTACGCTTGTCAAATTTCTGTGTCAATGATACAACTGCAGTTTACTGTTTGCGTTCAGTAGTTGTCCACGAAGGTAATTCAATGGAAAGTGGTCATTATTAGTCCTTCATCATGAAACCCATCTGACTCAACTAATACAGAATTTAACAATGCAACCGTACAACACACAAGTGTTTTGCGTTTCACCAAACATGTTTCCGAAAAGGGGTATTTTTTTCTATTATTACAAATTGGAGTCATTTACTGCAGATACCATTCCGTACAACACTATACCAAACAGCTCAGAGAATGATTTCAAACTTAGTGAGAAAGAACAGGAACTTGTCCACCTGCTTTGGGCCTCTTTTGATGAGAAAAACTCTTTACAGCGTTGCTTTGCGTGATGATAGAACTAAAGATTTCATTTCATTCCACCAACTGGCCATGATTTGCTGTAATCCGAAACCAGCAGTGTTAACAATCGTTTGAAAAAAGATATATGAAAACTACCACTGTGGATGGTTGAGCGAGTCATTGGTCGATTTCTACATCACCCAGTTGTGTGGAATAGGTAACCAGGAAGTTCAAACAATCAAATGTTGAGCTATACAATGTCATGATACCAAAAAGATACCCGATGGCAAACTATCACCCCAAACATTTAAATCAGTGTCAAAAACATGCTTCCAGACCGGCAAGTTTTGCGAAGTCATGTTTTCCCCCCTTTAGAAAACCGCTTTACTTTATATGTTATTGACAAAAGCAACAAACAGCAAACTTGCTTTGATTCACTTTGTCAAAGTCAGGATACTCGGAAGGAGATGGTGACCCATGGACAAGCATTTGTAGTGACATGAACAATTGTGTGTTTTTAAAATTTTTGTATCACTTGGCATGAATTACTTCGCCTGGTAGGCTCTTCGGACTGCCGCCACAACTTGTTGCACGAACACAGCAGTAGCAGAGTGGGTAAGTGACATAATTTAATAATATTTCAAAGTTAGTGAGGAAGAACAGGAACTTGTCCGCCTGCTTTGGGCCTCTTTTGATGAGAAAAACCTTCACAGAGTTGCTTTGCGTGATGATAGAACTAAAGATTTCATTTCATTCCACCAACTCGCCATGATTTGCTGTAATCCGAAACCAGCAGTGTTAAAAATCGTTTGAAAAAAGATATACGAAAACTACCACTGTGGATGGTTGAGCGAGTCATTGGTCGATTTCTATATCACCCAGTTGTGTGAAATAGGTAACAAGGAAGTTCAAACAATCAAATGTTAAGCTATACAATGTCATGATACCAAAAAGACACGCGATGGCCAACTATCGCCCCAGTCATTTAAATCAGTGTCAAAAACATGCTTCCAGACTGGCAAGTTTTGCGAAGTCATTTTTTTGCCCCCTTTAAGAAAACTGGCACTTTACTTTGTATATTATTGACACCAGCAACAAACGACAAACTTGCTTTGATTCACTCTGTCAAAGTCAGGATACTCGGAAGAAGATGGCTACCCATGCACCTGCATTCTTTGATTTTTTTTTCAAAATTGAAGAATGAATCGTTACTGGAACCACATGCCGAATGTTTGCAGTTAAACAATCATCATGCAATACAACAAAGGATTCCGGAAGCTGTGGTGTGTTTTGCTGTCCGTTCGCTGAACAAACTTTGCTGCTCAAAACGAATTTTACAGTCTGATGATGTGGAAAACCTTAGAATATACAACACAAGAAAATGATATAATCGTAGAGGTCCATAGACATGAAAGGAAAAAGGAAAGACTTGCGCCATTTTCTCAGCCATCAATGCAAAGAACGTACAGCAAGCAACAAAGGACAGCAACAACACAGCTCTTCTACTTCAAATTGAGAGCAAGGATTGTGTGGCCATAAATATCATGCACGAAACCAAAATGGTTGATGAACTGCTTGGAGATGCGAAAGAACGAATGGTTGTAGTTCAGTTTATGCCACCCGATATCTGGTCGATTACTGGATGGGTTAAACTCTAGGTACGTTTGTCAAATTTCTGTGTCAATAATACAACTGCAGTTTACTGTTTGCCTTCAGTAGTTGTCCAAGAAGGTAATTCAATGGAAAGTGGTCATTATTAGTCCTTCATCATGAAACCCATCTGACTCAACTATTACAGAATTTAACAATGCAACCGTACAACACACAAGTGTTTTGCGTTTCACCAAACATGTTTCCGAAAAGAGGTATTTTAAACAATTTTATTCGAAAATGGAGTCAATTACTGCAGAAACTATTCCATACAACACCACACCAAACAGCGCAGAGAATGATTTCAAAGTTAGTGAGGAAGAACAGGAACTTGTCCGCCTGCTTTGGGCCTCTTTTGATGAGAAAAACCTTCACAGCCTTGCTTTGCGTGATGATAGAACTAAAGTAAAGCGGACGCGAGAAAGCTCAATGTAACCACCACCACCAAACCTGGCCACCTGCTTATGCAACAACAGGGATATCTTTTTTACTAGATGTTAAATTTGCTGTGAAAAAAAAAAAGAACTTAAGGAAGTACACTGCTTTACACACATCGGTGAAAGAGTAAAACCCAAAAAATATAACAGGGATATCTTTGGAGCTGTCAGTGTATGCACTGTTACTCAAAAGAGCCCCAAGGAGAAAGACCTCGCCTATCACCTCACCAACGGACCACAGACGAACCACTGATAACCTCGTGGACTGGGCACAACCAGCTACTTTTCAAGTGTGGAAGTACCACCCAAATCAGGAAGGGATGTCAATCATTCTCCCTGCATAGTATCTGGGGCTAACAAAAGGAAGGTCCCAATTGTTTGTTTGTGTTCTTGTTCTGTTGGCTTTGTTTAACTGTTTTAAGGCAATTTGGAAACAGATTTCAATGATTTGTATTCACGGGTAAACGGTTAAATGGTTAAACGGTTAAACGGTTAAACGGTTAAGCGGTTAAACGTCGCAACCATAATAAAGAATTGGCATACACCCATACACACAATACAGAGTTTTCAAGGGGTCCCAGGATTTACCGATCTGGAGGTCTCTTTGCAAAAAGGTTTTCCGCGACCTGAACTAAGTGATATAACAGCACTGCTTTTAGTCTGGAGCTAACATTTTCAAGAACAAGAAGATCCCAATTGTTATTATTATATATTTTTTTCTGTAGGCTTTGCTTAACTCTTAAGGCAATTTGGAAACAGATTTTAATGATTTTTATATAACGTCGCAACCATAATAAAGAAGGCAAACACCAATACACACAACACAAAGTTTTTAAACAATGTGTCTGTCAAAAGAGTCCCAGGATTTACCGATCTGGAGGTCTCTTTGCACAAATTTTTCTTTGTGACCTGAACTAAGTGTTATAACAGCACTGCTTTTAGTCTACGGGAATAAAACAAGAGTATTTGCTTGTAAGAATAAAATTTTGGTCTACCACACACTATCCAAATAAGTCCCACACGGTTTCTTCTAAGGCACCCACAGTCTTCCGTTCGTAATGAGAAGTCTCGTCTGAGAAGAGCTGGTGAAACTCTAGGTGTTTAGTGGACGATGGTGAAGTATGACGAGAACAACTCTTCTCCACACTGAATCTCTCTCAGAGACACTAGGACAACACATCGCATCAACCTGGACCACCAAAATATTGTCAACACCAAAATATTGTCAGCATCCAAAGAAAAATATTCCACGAACTCCTAGTCAGAAACCCGGCGACTAATAAAAAAGGATTTAAATATTTATATAGATTGTAATAGATGTTAAATTTGCATCAGAGATAAACAATATTATTGGTGTTTTACCTATACACCAGTCTGTGTTAAGCACTGTATACTCAATACTTTCTCTGAGTCCAGTAAAAACAAAATCCAAAGGCATGTTGCTTGTGTGATAGTATTCGAACCCACAACCTTTGCCATTCTAGAGCAGATGTCTTATCACCCGACTACCGAGCTTGCACGATAGCTATTATATCCGAATCCTATGTTTTAGCATCAGGTGCAACAACAATTTTAATAGATGTAAACTTGCATGAAGGGATAACAAATATTATTTGTTTTTTTACCCATACACCGATATTAATTAAGGACTGTATACTCAGTAATTTCCCCCCGAGTCCTGTAAAATAAATCCGCATACATATTACTCTGGTGGGATCAGAACCCATGACCGTTGTCATTCTAGAGCACATGTCTCACCACTAGACCAACGAGCTTGCCCGATAAGTTGAGGCTGTTTGAATCCAGCATTGGGTAACATAACGATTGAAATAGATGCAAATTTAACAATTTATTACAATCGGTACAGTAATTGATGTTCACTCCAAAATAAGGAAAAAGGGCCCATAACTTGCTTTAAACTATGACACAGATTTGTGTCAAAATATCAGTGCTATATAAAGATTCTCATTATTGAAAGGGATTCCCCAGGGATCGGTACTTGGCCCCCACCTTTGGTTTGCAGCATCTTCCTGTTGGTAAGTGGAGCTGTAGAACGCATTGGGGATATATCTCAACAGGGGAAGGGGAAAGACTCTGGAACATCAAACTCCTGGTACGCAACATTGGCTGCATTATCTAAGCAGGAACAAGAACATGAATCAAATTTTTAATAATTTGGGGTTGAACAAAGACAAATTTACTAGGACAGGGTTTGAACCTGCGACCTCTGGAACAACGTGCCGGCGCTTACCAACTGAGCTATCTAGCCTTAATGTTAGCCCTATCTTGTCAAATATCTATGTTCAGGGTGCCAGTCAGAAGCCGTCCAACCTTGAAGCCAGGGATCACACCCAAGCAGCAGCAGAGGGATATAATATATCACCTTAAGGGGATGCAACTTGTTGTTTCAAATATCAAGTAATAAATTCATATACAAATAATTTCATACATTATATACATATCATACTATACTATACAACTTGAGTGATGGTCATAGAATATAATCACAAAGTGAAATCTGGACGAGGAGAAAGAATAGAAAAGCCAAATTCAGATGAATTACCTGTATTTTGATTGTTAATGTACTGCCCTATTGCCATCGGATTGGCTAAAGAGTCGGTCAGCCAGCTGAGGTCAGAGGTCAAGTAGGGTCCCATGCGGTCCCGCTGGGTGCATGATCTATGAAGAAAATTTGGAAAAAAAATCAAATGTCACAATGTTTTGCTCTATCTCAGTGTTACATTTATTTAGGTTCTGATGAAGCTCAGATAGACCATGCGAAACTTGATTATTTACATCTAAACCGCGCTTTATTGAAATCTGCCTATCTGTACGCATCAAGCTTTGCAGAATTTTTTTATATGACTGAGTAACATTAGGCCCTACATATAAATTCAAAGGCCATCAGCCTTTATGGGATATGGTGGACACTAAAGGAGTGCACTGTTTGGTTTGGGTGTATACAGACAAATTTACCCAAACCTAATCGTGTCACAGTATTGAGTCCGCCATATCTCAAAATGGCTTATGGTACCCTTCATATTGAAGCCAAAAAACAAAAATTGTTGACAACTTATGACTAGTAAAGTTAAGCGTGTAGACTCTGCACAGGGTTTGCCCATAACTTTTTCAGCGACTGGCCAGCGGGACCAGCTAGCTTGTCATTTCACAAGTCCGTCAGCTTTTTCACTAGTCCATATTTCAATTGAAATAGGGATGCTTTTCAATACTGAACTAGCCAGCGGGACCACTTGGAGAGAAATTTGATTGGTCCTCAGGTGTTGTAACTGGCATTTGGCCAGCGGACCACTGTTAAGGGAGAACGCTGCTGCATACAAAAACTATGTTTTTAAACAAAAACAAATCTTCCACAGTTTACTTTCACATATTTAATTTCATATCTAGGCCTATTTTATATCCATACGCTAAACTAAAGAACTTGGAGAAACAGAACACGCACACAAACACAGAAAACTCTATGGTTGGAACCAACTTGATCCCAGGAGTTGGAACTCGTGTGAGACTTGCAGTGAACAAACCAACCTGTATTCCCTGCAGCATGTACAATTTTGCAAATCCACCTTCTACAGTGGTTGGCACACAACGTGGATGGGGTCAACCATGTGACAAAGTCAATCAATTTGTAGGTTATGGATCAGGGGTTTATTTGGCACGTAAAATATTTTTACCTGTAAATCATTCTCGAGAGACCTTTGTCATTACCGTCGATCAGCGTCCCATCAAGGCAGCGAAATATGAAAGGGTTGGCAAGAGATTGCAATAGTATAGGCTCCCATGACTTATAAACTGTTCCTGGAAATTTACAATAAGAAAGACATTTATAAATGAGTGCCAGTTAGCACATTTAATCAACAATTTAACAACATTAACGTTGTCCTGGCAACTTTTGCATTTAACCCTGCTACTGTCAAACCATGTAACATCATCCAGTGTTTTTATTGATGCCAACACCCGAATGATGCAATACGCAAGCAATAATACGCCAGCAATACACCACGTCGTACAATTTGTGACTGGTATCCTGTAAATTTTTCACTTAGCAGCAAATTTTGAAGCAGTGCACAGCCACAATCATGGGTACACTTTTTGTTACAAAGACACCAAATGAACGACACATAAATATTGAGTAACTCTTTGCAGATCTTGTTTTCGACAAGCTCAAGTACTTTCTACTCTTCATTCACACACCGCTGGTTAATCAATTTACAAAAAAACATTGAAATAACTGTTACATCACTGGTTTTCAAAGTTCATAACATGGACACGAAAAAAATGTGTACCCATGATTGTGGCTGTGCACTTTGCTAAAGCAGCTCTACAAAATACACGCCTACCGGCGTTCACTGAATGTTAAATGGAGTAAGAGAACAATTACACACTTGCATTACTTGCCAGGGTACAGTGCAATGACAGACTCCGCCGGGACGGTTCCACTCGTCACAACCACTCCAGTTCCTCCTCCCGCAATGCTGCTGGGCTGCCGCTCTACGGTGAAACTGAGTACCCTACGCATTACATCCAGACTGTCCAAGCTTACTCTACTGCCCTCTGTAGTCTGAGCACGGTCAGTGCGATTCTGGGATGGCATGGTTGTCGTGAAGTTTCTAACTGAAACGGCCGCTGCTATGCTAGCGGTTGCTTTGGGACTCCAGTGCAAACTCTCAGTCACACGGTACTGCTTGTGGGTTTCAAAAAGTCTTGGGAAACACCAGGAAAAATCCATACTCCAGCAAGACAGTTCTTGCTCTTTCACAGTTGTCAAGTTGCATCTTCTATTCTGTGACAAAGAGATACAACTCGTGCAGACAACTTTCAGGAACTTGCTTATCGTTCGGCTTATTGATTGCAGGTATTCGAATCCTTCAATCCAAGATTCCTTCCGAGAAATTTCTGTGTTCCATCCCAAACAGCTTCGTATGAACGCTGACCCAACAAACATTTGCTGGGAGGGTACATGTACATGTACATGACCAGCATCGCTAAAACCTTCCCTCCCGTTCGACGTCTGGTGACAGCATTTGGCGGTGACACACTTTCGCTGTGCAGTTCTCCACTGTCGGATCACTCCCTCTGACTGCAAATATTGTTTGTCGACCTTTGTTGTTGTATTGCCGCAGTGACCCTTTACACTTTGACCTCTTAACGCATCGGGGTCACCAGTGTTACTCTTGGAAAGGGCAATGAAAAAATCAAGTAAGGACTTTTCCACTTTGCCATCTGGGATGATTTTATCGTTGCTATCAATCTCCACGGTTCGCACCTTCCTGTAAGGAATTCAATGTGTTCATGTATTGAAACAAACAGGCAAACTGAGAGCAGGGAGATAAATTCTCATTGAACAAAGTAATTTATGTGCATATTGTACATGGTTGAAGTGACACACACACTAATCCCAATCAATGTCCACTAAAAATGTTCAGGTAAGGGACCGTGTCACCTGTACCTTTACGTATCTCTTCTAATCTAATATAATATCCTGCAAGCTTTGGCGTTCAATGGTACTGGTAGGATAAACAAGAACTACATGTAGGCCTACACTCAAAAGACACTTCTATGGTCATAGAGGGCGCTCTCCATGAATGCACTAGATATTTGGCGAGCTTGAGAAATTTTGTAATAAGTTGCTGAAAAGAAGAGGACTCACTGCGGTTTGGTAGGTAGTTAATTAAGGCTCTTGCTGTCTGACCATTCAATACCATTCACTGTGGTTTTGAATGATAGATAAACTATGCCAGCCTGCAATATGATACCATGAGGGAATGCATGTACACAGTACACAGTACACAGTTAGTTCTGTGCACAGTTGTGCCACCGTACACAACCTTGGTAGTCGAATGGTTTCAAATGGTTGGTCAACTCACTGGAAAATGTTGCCAAGAGTCACTGAGAGTAGGAGGGTTAAGACATTGATTAGTCTAGACCCCATACCTAGATCTATCACCATGAGTAAAAGCACCAGATCTCTAAATCTGTCGCTGAAAGTGAAGGATCTAAAAGTCCAACCGTGACCTGCAGGAGAATCAAAGATGGCGGCGGCAGCCTACACAACGATCCCATGGGAGCCGCGGGAGGGACCTCTGAACCCGATAAAGCAGAATGTATAGTACGCAAACAAGATGTAGCTGATCAGTGACAAGGTAGTAAGTTGTCAAAAATGCATGAAATGGACCCACCAGACATGTGCTAAATTGAGTAACCAAGAATACAAAGTTCTAGAGAAAGGGCGACAGAATGTGATGTGGTTCTGCAACACATGCACGAGGGAGGTTGCGAAGATATTGAAAGATAGAAGCCTTATAAAAGTGACATTACTAGTAAAGATACCTCACAAGAATATGATAACAGCAAGATGACAGAAGTGACAAGTAAACTAGACATTGTAACCGGAACTATGCAAAAAAGGGTAGAAGCGCTAGCCAAGAAAGATGACAACCTAGACCAAGTGATTGAGGAAAAAGCAAACGAGTACATGGATGAACAGAAAGAGAAAGAGAGATTACAGCCTGATATTCCACAATATACCTGACAGTGAGGATATTGAAGATAGAAAAGCACACGATAATGAAGAGTTGAGAAAAAGTGATGAATAGCCTCGATGTGAATGACTCAGTGCAGAAGAGACACAGAATCCAATAGACTAAGATTATTGAAGGTAACTGTAGAGGATGTGGCAGTCAAGCATACGACACTCATGAAAGCCAAGCATCTCTGTGCAAACTCCAATTATAAATCACTAGTTAGAAAAGATGGCACATCTCGAGACCTTTGTATTGTTACCTTTTTCTGATGTTTAGGGCAATCCAAGGAACAAATCTGTACTTGTACTGCTTCCATCGGTTTTGCAATGTTTTCAACAATTTAGCCATCACACAATCGCCAACAAGGAGAGACAGCCGACCAAAACTTTAAAAGCACCACTTTTTGTTGTTCACCCTCGTGGAGGCCGCCATAATGAAACACTGTTGTGTTAGTCAGGAGAGGGCGCTAGACCACAATTACAGTGACTCCACGAAGAGGTCCGTTGAGACGCAATGGTGTACACGTCCCAGCTTCATACCCCTCCCCTTTGATGGGGCGGGGTTGGGATGGGCTTCTAGTCTCTAGAGCCGTTGGGCAGCATGCACTGTGTAGAGCAACAACATGTGTCTACTGTAAACTCCCCAGTGTTCATGGCAGTGTCCTGCCCCAAATTGGAGGGGGGAAAATCAGGGGGAAATTCTTCGAGAAAGAACTCAGAAATTAGCCTACTGAAGAGCTGAAAAACAGAAAGCATATCAATCTTCCACTCAGTGTTCCATTAGAGTAACACTACAGAGACCCCGTGGCATGATATACAGAAACTCCAGTATAAATTTACGAATACTGGCATTAGAACAACTACGTGACGAAGACCTGAAACCCTGTTAAGGTTGCGGAGTTGAAGGAAGCTAATTATTGTACACCACTTCGCGATGGTTATCTATACAACATCCGTCTTATACATTCACAGCCCGGTTTTCGAACAATACTAATTCCACAAACTGAGTGTAGCACACGCTCCAGTTGTGATTATCTTGTTTTTTTTTAATTTATAGCTTATAAAATAGATCAATTCCCTTCATTAAAACCTGGAAGGAAAGTACAAATCGGCCCCGATGAACCCCAAACCGTACGTTTTGCATACGTTTTTAATTCGCCGATAAATTATTTATGACAACATTTCGTAGGCCTACTCTTTTGTCGAATAAAATATGGCAATAAAATTCCATATGACAATTATTCACTTAAATAAGATATGACACAGATGTGGTGGAGCAGTGCTTTATATGAGCATTAGCAAAGCATTTTGACAGATGAATGAAATTGTATTAGACATTGTTATTGGTCAATACAGGTGTATAATTAATTTGAATTCCTTGGTAGAAAGATGTAGATTTGAGTTTTTGATGGACCAAATTCTGATGAAGCTATAATTTGCCTAATTGCGTTGCCAATCTTGTTATTTAAAGGAACATTACAGAATTGGTTTTTGCCAACAAAACAGTTGCTGGCAGTGTAAGCACTTTATGTAATCCATAATATACATAAACTGACAAACCCGTAGAAGTTTGAGATCGATCGGCCATCGTCACGAGAAAATAGTGAAAAACCGATTACACATTTGCATGAAATAATATAGGTTCAACAATGAATAAAACGCTCACTGAGCGATAGTTTATTCATTTCTCATCAAATATGGCATTTCAGACAGAAATATTTCAAGGGATGTTTTCTACTATCTCTATAGAGCGTTTAAGTTTTATGTAAATCTGTGATCAAAAAGTATATTTTACAAGTTTGTTTCTTACCAATTCTGTAATGTTCCTTTAATGTTTTAAAAGAAAACCAAATGCATAAGTAGGTTTCATTATTGTCATTTATTTTTTTGTTAACACACTCTTTTCGATACGACTTTTTATTTTATACAATATTTATAATAAAACCATTTACCCAGGGTTATGGGGTTTGTTTAAGTTTCGGTATAAAAATATAAATACAAAACAATTAGTATTACTACAAATGCTGCCAAATTTCGAATTTCCACACACTTGTCCTTCAAATGGTTCAGGCATATATTTGTGATTCCACCTCGTCTGTTACTTTCCCATTTGCTCCAGCAGTGAGCACCTTTTCTCGGTACCAAAAGGGCTCTCGACTATTTTTGGCCGTTCCAACTTCGAAGGCCGGTTCCGAAATAGCGGCTACGTCCGGCTGTGGCTCGGTCTCTGCATCATCATGCGATGAGGCATAGACTGCCCTTATTATGGAAACACCCTTAGCAACAGCTGCAGCCGCAGCCTCAATTCCAACACGGCTTTAAAGGAAAGTATACCTTTGGTTTTTGGAACCGTTTGATTATTTAATCCTAAATAAATGTAGATATGTCCAATGAAAATAACCTGTGAAATCTTCACTTCAAAAAGTTGTAGCGCTTTTGAGATAACGCCGAAAATCTGGAACGGTTATGTCCACGCAGGAAGAATAATGCGCAATTGGAACACACAATCTGAGAAACGTTTTATGCCCAAACGTTTCTCAGGTTGAAATTTGGTTGAATCCCTTTCTCTATAACCACATTACTTTGCAGGGAATCGTTGCTCAAAATTGTATACATTATCAACAGCTGGGGTGTTTCTTATACCAAGTCAGTTTTTATGGTCATTATTTTTTGAATTACCAAAAGTGTATATATAGGGCCTACTCCCTTTAAAGTTTTTGATCTAAATTGGAGAAAAACAAAATGGCCGAACCATGATGAATAATTATCTTGTTTCTGAGAAAAACGAGGTGGTGCGGAAAGTTTCAATAAACCTGCACACGCATTGCGTGTTGAGTCAATTATCATCATAATTACCTAAATTTTTCCAAAAAGTGAGAAGTCATTTATTTAACGTTACATGCAGACACGAGACCGTACTACGAAAGTAAAGAGTTTAAAATGTATATTTCTGCACTATATGAAAGCTTATGAAAGCTTAAATTTTTGTAGCTTATCTGTGACTGCGGCAGCAGAAGGATCACTCCAAGGGGTGTTTATTACTTGATATTTGAAATAAAAAGTTGCATCCCGTAAGGCGTAAGGTGATCCCTACGACTGCCCCTTCCCAGGTTGTATTGCAAACCCTGGCTATACGGCAGTTACAGGTTGATTGGCTTCTGACTGCCACCCCAAAGAAAGATATTGACTGCCAACATTTAGGGCTAGATAGCTCAGTTGGTGGTAGAGCGCTGGCACGTTCGGAGGCCGGTCGCATGCTCAAGTCCCGCTCCCGTCAATTTTTCTTTGTTCATCCAAAAATTATCAAAAAAATTCACCCATTCGGCTTCCCTTGTGGCTTACAACAAAAGTTAACTCCTTGGTGGATGCGTACTGTGTAAACCATTTTCATAAAAAAGCGTTAACAACGTTAGGCATATATTACTTAGCCACCGAATCGGTGGCTAAGGCTGTTGCTAAGGACACGATGATGTGATTCAGCTAGCCACAGCCGTAACTGCTAATTTTAGAACTACGGCCTAATACATTGGATTACCATGGTCCTTGCCCTTGGTCCTTGCTCTAATGGTACCATGGTACTACATGTACACAGTTGTATCTTTATTGCCCACTTAAAAACTGGTTGGACTACCACACAGCCCTTGACCAAAATACTCGTCGCTTATAAGATACGTTCGTCACTCATGTACGTACATGAAAATGTTGGATGGAAAATATTGTTCACTTCCATCAGTATAGGCCTACATTAAGTCATAGAGCAAGGAACGTCAAGCAGGATCTCCAATACATATAAAGACAACCTCCATGGGTATGACTTAAAGTTGTGAATCCTTTGTTAAATCACTATGGAAGACATTATGAAAGTTCCTCAACCAGCAGATTTATCTCTCGAGGAATATGTTCAAGGTCCATCGGTCCTTTGAGTAGTGGAAAGTGACAGTGTCTGTCTTGTTACTGGTCCTCATCTTAGAAAAACGAATCTCCACCTGAGCACGGTTTATACCTCCACATGGTCTAAATTCGAAGATGACTCAATAGATCATGGTTCGTAATCCTTCATTCATAGTAAGTAGCATGCACCATGACCACGGCAAATAGGGAGGAGCTCTGGTAGTAAAACGAGGCGTAGTTGTCGAGCTGGTCGTCCCAGACGCTCCGACTGACGATCTTCATCCCCTGCCCGTTCACGGAGCCCATGATGACGTGAACTGCTACCTTGTACCGGTCGTACTTGAGTTGCTTCACCCTGTTCTTCACGTCCTCGCTGAGGTTCCGGGCGAGCTCCGGGGTCGTGTCCCCGTCGTAGCCGATCCCGTCCAGCATGGACTCCGTCAGCTTCTTCAGCAGTTTCTCCACCCGCGACGCGTTGAAGTGGTAGTCCGGGTCGGGCTCCATCTGGAACGTGTTGTCCATCTGGACGCCGCTCTGCATCGCGGCGGAGCTGAGCTTTCCGTGCTCATGCTGGGCGCGTTGCTCGGTGCCAGGGAGAATTTCCGCGCCGATCTGATTTGTGCCACGCCCGCCGTTCCCCGTTCCGGGTTGAAGCTTGGTGTTGCCGCCACCGGACGGTTGTTGCCCGGGAACGTTGAGTCGTGGAGACGGACTGCCTCGTGGAGTCGCCTCGGCGATGTTTTGCATTTTCCGTTGTCCATCCATTCTTTGAAGATTTACTAACTCACTTTTTCAATGTGAACACTAACAATTAGAGAACCAATTAATTACTAATGAAGACGATGAATGGGCTCTACATCATAATGTCGGTGTGAAGTAAATTGGAACGATTAAGCGGTCGTATTAAAATCAGATTTCAATTTTCCAGAAAGTCAAAATTCCTCAAACTTATATCCACTGCCGTAGACAATGGTGTCCTCACATAAGTGTCAGGTGGCGCTCTTATCTTTGAAAATGTTTGTGTTCAAATTATTATAACTGTCCACATCACGGCAACCTACCCATGTTATCCCATCAATGAAAGTTTTCACAAACACTAGCTGTCCAGATGTAGGGGAAGGTAGACCTATTCCCCAGTATGAAATCATAGAAACCGCTGCTTGGCTCTCTATTACATCCAGCCAGTCGTGTTCTCCAGAAGACTGTCCTGTTTCGAGTACGGTGTCACCAGGGATGTTTTTTTTATATATAAGATCCTACGACTTGCTCACACCTCCTTTCTCTACGCTCACACCAGCCACCAGCACATTAACAGCAGTAATGCCTCTTAAATACAGATACGTTCTACAGTCTTTCAGTACGTCCACAATCAGACAATTGATGCTTCAACTATTGCGAGACGGCCATAAACCTTTCCCCCTTTGTGTTGAATTCGTTTAGCTGCTCGAGCGAGAGCTTTGCACCATTCTTACAAATTGACATCACCAGCACAGATTTGGCAATGTCTCCCGCTCAAAACCTTTAGTACATGTGGTACTTTATCAGTACAGCCGAATTACAAGCTTTAGAGATGTACCATTATTTGTTGAACTCCGAAGAAGAGGTACTTCGTGTAAAAAGTGACGTGTACCTTGTGGATTGTGTTTGGTTAAGGCCCTAAACCGATTTGGGTGGTGATCTTTAAAATGACTCGTTCTGCCCGGGGCGGGGATTCTGAACCCTTTTGTCGGCCTAAATTCCTTTTGCGTCACCCATAGAGGGTTTGTGTTTGTATTGACGACATGGGATGACCAGCCTCGCCACAAAAGAAACCCTGGTCCTCTTTTGACAAGAGGTAAGAGGACTTTACCGTCCCTTAGCAACAGTAAACAGCAACAGGCCTAATGTATTTACGCAGAAATCTAAATAGGGAATCCTTGCTCGGACCATCCGATTAGAATGTCCGGTAATATTGACTTTGAAGTGACTGAAAACTTTTAACGACCGAACAAGAATGATAATCCCCGGGCTAATTTGGAAGGGGAGAGAATGACGCCAAGCAAAAACGCTGCAACCGGCTGTGTACCTGCCAATAACCTCGGAAATCTGCCACAAACTCTACATAAAAAATGTAGCAGTTTAATAATAAAAAAAATACATTTCAACCTGGCACATGAACACAATTAGCGATATCGAAAAAAAATGATTTTGCAGTGGGGTGAATTGGTTATGGTCGAAAAAGATTATTTTTTAGTTCTTCCAGGTTCAACTAAACTGCAACTTGTACTCGAATTAGGTGATGACGTTTTCGAGCAAGCAAGACACCAAATTTTTTACGGCAGAATGTAAATAGTTTCGGATTAAAACTCCTCGGTCCACACTTCGTCAGAAGAGAACCCTCGTACATTTCTCCTTTTCAAAAGAGACGCCATTTTGAAAATTGCGAAAAAATGCCATAATGAAAGCGATACTCAAATGACAACTCCGAAAGTTCGGATATGATTAAAGGACGTGAAAGGTAAATGCACGTGTTATATTAATTTTATTCCAACACTACATACACAAACATAAACAAAAATCTTATACATCTGATCGTTATTGAGTCTTCATGCAAAATTGAAGGCAACATTGAAGACAAAAAAAAAAAAATTAAATAAACTTCTTTTGTATTGAGCATTTTCAAAATAGGTGATGTTCGACCTTACGTAGTATTTTTAAATGTTTTTAAATAAATATTTAGAATGAAGTGGGGCATTGATAATAATTGCTACTAAACGACTATTCTCATCCATTTTCCATCAATATTATATACAGTTACCTTGGTTTGCAAAACTCATTGCCATTTATTCAAATAAAAAAACTCCTCGTTCAGAATTGACCCGTTTACTGGGTACCAGGGTGCCCGACCTATTTCTGGGTCAGGCTGACCGGGAAACTGGTAAAAAAAAAGATGGAATTTTAGCTCGGATTCTGCGTCAGTTTGACCCATTTCCGGGTCATTTTTGACACAGCTTCCGGGTCTGGGTCATTTTGACACAGCTTCCGGGTCAAACTGACCCAGAAAAAAGGGGGTAAGGTCAACCCTGTGACCCAGGACCGAGTCAATCCTGACCCGGGAGTAGTGGAGTGATTGTGCGCATTGGTTTATGTTGGTAAAGAGATCGCTGGTTGCAAGCCAAACTCACTTTGGCTCGATATTCATGGGACTTCTGTTGGTAACGGGTTTGGTTTCGGAGTATGGAAGGGGGACTAAGGTGGTATATAATATGAAATTGTGGACCATGACTGTATTCAAACAACACTGAGTCTCTTCTAACCAATTTTACAGTGAGGGATTTGTTTCATCTATGCCAAAAAAAGGTACTCTTTATACACAAGCGAAATAATTTACAGAGCACCCCACGACATTTTGAAACACAAAATTTAAAATTCAAACATTCGACTATTCGTGCTTTTTTATCTACCCCCAACCAAATTCTGAACGAACCAACCAACTATAAATTAAAACTTTCTCGAATGTGTTGGAAACAATGTGTCCTTATTTCAACTCATTCTATACGACTCACCAGAGCAGTGCGATTCCAATACAGATTATTCCAAACATCTGCTCGATCCCGCCCTTTCTTCAACTACGCTTGTAATCCCCTTTTCAATTTGATCGATTTGTCGATAAATTCCATTTCGCTTTACTTAACTCATGCTTAACTCGAGATTAAATCACGTATCGATTAGTCGATATAGTGACAGGCTCTGTGTGAACACAGTTAGTACAACGCAAGCCGTAGTTTTCGAGACGACCAATATATTATTCGAAGCATGCAGCGACGTCGTCACGGTGACCGCTCGAAGCCCGCTGTCGATGCAATTGGAGATGGGTAGGTTGGGACCATTTTCTAACCAAACAGAAACAAAAAGAAACATTGGGGGAAAAGGTGAGTGCGTAAGTTAATAGAAATACATGTCATTATAGAATTTTCGAAATTAATAAAATTGTATAATTACTCCATTCTTTACTTTTGGCATGTCGTCTTAAAGGCAGTGGATACTTTTGGTAATTACTCAAGAAAATACATTAACATAAAAACTTGCTTGGTAAGCAAGGAGCACCTGAGAGCTGCTGATAGTATAAAACATTGTAAACGACTCCCTCTGAAGTAAAGTAGTTTTTGAGAAAGAGGTAATTTCTCACTAAAATATTTGAATCTGAGAAAGGCTTCAGGCATGAAGCCTTTCTCAGGCATTTGAAAGCCCACATTATTCTATGCAACAAGGGTGTTTTTTCTTTCATTATTTTCTTGCCACTTCGATGACCAATTGAGCCCAAATGTTTACATGTGTGTTATTGTATGCATTTGGGATACACCGAGTGAGGATACTGGTCTTTGACAATTACCAAAAGTATATCCTGCCTTTTAATGACTCCAGAATCAATCAGAATAAATGTCAGGTCCTTCATTTTTACCTTGACTATCTGTGTTCTCTTCCCAATCTCTCTGGGTGTTCTCTCCTTGCAGACCTTCTTTGGGAACGGTGACATCTCCATGGCCTCCAGGCAGTCTTTCAGATGCGGCCGCAGTCCCTTCTGCTCGTACACCACGAGCTCCGGGTCCCCCTTGAAGGCCAGCTCGGTGGCGTACGCGAGGGCGAACACCCCGCAGTCGCTGGACCCTCTCTGGCGGTGCATCCTCGGCAGACGCACCTCCCACGTCCCGCTGTCGTCGTCTCCCTCTCCCTCACACAGGTTGACAACCTGGTGGGTCAGCTGCCGAGTCAGCCCCATGTTTTTGCTGTCCATGACCTTGACGCTTCCGCCGGTCTTGAAGAGTGTGACCCAGTGGCTGTTGCCGTTCTGCATCACCTGCACCCCGTCTGAGACGATGGGTTTGAACTGGAGGACGTTTCCGAGCACGGGCTCCTGGAGGCCCTCCAGGGCGGGGAACTGACGGCTCAACAGCCGCTGACCGGCCACTATGTGATTGTCCGTCAGCCAGTCGCCGTCCACGAGGATCGTGCGGTCTTTGGCTTGCAGGCCGAGCTCCGGGACCCATGCGTTGCCCTCGACCTTCACCTCATCGGGTGGTCTTGTCTTTTTGGGCGTCGTGAACTTGTCTTCTCCTTCGCATGACGAATCTGCCTTTCGTTTTGTCCCAGATTTATGATCCCATGAAAACACCTGTGGTATAAGAAAAACACAATTTAAAGTTCACTTTTAGACGCTTAGTATTGCTTGGAATCTGGTCAACCTTTACACTGTTTTTCATAATAAAAAGGGCAACCCTCTCTTTTTTTTTGGGGGGGGGGGACATTTTCCAATTAATATCAGTGCACCTATAAAATGTAAACAAGTCCCTAAAACGGGAGGGTAAAGACAAAATTTAACAAACAAAAACAGTGAAAAGTATTTCTTTCCCTCGAAATATTATCTCGTGACGTCGGAGGAGCGAACTATATTTTGTTTACCTGACCCATCTTTTCTTTATCTGTCCCACCCCCCATCTCCGTATGATGATCATAACAACAATGTTTACTAAAACAGACCAGGCATTTTTGCTGTGGCCTCAATCCTCCCGTATTTTCTTCTCCTATGTAACTCCACACCCTATTGTTTGGATTGGATATATAAGATTGGTATGCCTGACCCCGTGGTAATGATAAGCACTTGTTGTTTGTGCTCACTGGTCCGGTCCTTCACTTTGGAAATTGGAAATGGAAGGATTCCAGACTGTTTTACTACAATTTTCTATGAGCATTTGTTGTAAGTATTTGCTCTTATCCTGGTTCATACGTACCTGATCATGTTGCCACTAACTGCTACAACCCACTGATAGTCGATATGAATCCATGCTAATATAACCAAGTAATACCTATCGATACTTACCCCTTGATCGTTAAGATGGAACCCACGAATGATAATCTTGATATGTTTATTCTCGATGTCACTGCAGATGTGTACAGTTTTACGGTTCGGCTCGGAGGGCTTGGAATCCCTCTCCTTGGAGGAAAACAAAGAAAACAAAACTCTCAGTTCATGGTCCAATGACTGGGATATTTTGTGGACAATAGATCACTGCAAAAACTGGAGTGTTAAAATTGACACCATGGGTGTTGTCACAATAGATACCAAAAAAGAATCAACATTATCACAGGGTGTTACTTTCTGCCAAAACAATTACATTTAAGTTGTTTTAACACCCTGTAATGTTCAATTCAATTCTCTTTTGGGTATCTATTGTGACAACACCCATGGTGTCAATTTTAACACCCCAGTTTTTGCAGTGATCGCTCATTAGGACTGTTGGATTGGGGTCGGTTGAGAAGTTCCCGAACCACTCCCAGTGGCGTAACTGGGGTAGGGGTGGGTTACCGTAGGTGGTGGGGGTGGAGGAGGGGGGGACAACGGAAGGGGTGGGGAGGGGGATGGAAGGGGGCATCGAGGGTAGAGGGGCACGTGCCCCCATTGATGTCCATGCACCCCACCCTCCTTTGCTGGTGGCCCCCGATTTGAAATCTAGACTTTTGAGATTAAAAACTACCCGAGTAAAATGGGAAAGCTTTAATGTTATAACTTAATGTTTGAAAATGCTAGTTTTCCATTTACACGTACACAGTTGTAATTGGTTTTACACTCACATCATTAAACAATAGTAAATGGCGGGGAGGGGGCACGGGCATCCATGGCCGTGGCACATGCCCCGTGACCCCCCACCCCCTTAGTTACGCCACAAGGTGGGGGCAATACATGGTTACTTGTAAGCGAGCGGGAAAGTGCTGTGGGTTGACATTGTCAGGCATACATTAACTATTTTTTTCATTAGTTGTTCCTGCTTTGCATGACATACCACTGCCCCCATCGGGCAAAATCCATGTCAACAGTATGACGTCACTGCCGCTATCGGCAGTGAATCGTATTGGACATTTTGGCGCGGAAATGTGTTCTAAATGTTAAAAGCAAGCATGGGCGCCATTTCAGCATGCACATTATTATGTTATATCATCGATTTTCAAGGTCATTATCTTCACTGATCAATGTTGCATCCAAAGAAGCTTACTGAAATGGCGTCCAGTGCACATTTTACATATCAGCCCGAGTTCCCCCATGATAGCAAATGTGCGTTGCTTTACAAGTTCGGTCGGTGGAAACTACAAAGATCCCCGATTTGTATGTTCTCTGGTTTTAGATTTCTTTAAATTCACAAGTTACGTCCCGGGGAAAGGGTCTTTTCCGACAATTCCATTTCCCAAATGCTTTCCATCTAGCAAAAATAACCAGAGTGCAATTTGGTGCTTCAGACCATTTTTTAGCGAATTTTACAACTCGCTACTAAAAATGCGTCCTGCCATACAATTAAAATCTATAGGCCAACAGTATTTCACTGGAAATTAAGCTGTTAAAAAGCTGTTTTTTATGTGTTCCTTTATGAGTGAAGTCTTACCGCAAAGGTAAAAGAGTCCGACACACCTGGAGACATCGTGACCTCCAGTCCCTCGGTGGCAGCTCGTTGTGCCTTGCCGTCGGATTGCTGCGGGCCACAGTGGAAAGGTCGAGTTCGGCTTCTTTGCGAGAGCAGCCCCCAAAAATGGCGACCCCAAACTCCGCTGACCTGGCCCAGGTTTCCCCTTAAATTTCGTTTCTTGATTCGTTTCAAAAGCTTAATTCTCGTCACAAAAAAGTGTAGACAAAGACCATTGTGACAGCTCGTCCACATTGCGCAACACAAATGTTTGAAACAACAAAGAGTTTCGCGGGCAAAAACAGTGACTGTTTACAGTTACTGCCAAATTCAAGTGCCATGAAAAGATACATCACTTAATCACAAAACAGTCGTTGGTTCACAACAACCAAAGGGTTTTCTTGCTATAAAGGAAAGAATAAATACAAGTAAATGGAATGCGTGTAACAATGCGTTTCATTGGATTGGAATCCCAGAACACAGATAAGATTTGTAAAACAAGATCTCTCAACTGAAACTATAAACATACACGATTGATCGATGGTTCAAAACACAAGTCGACGATTTTGAGAAAAACTTAGTTTTTGATAAACCGAATCCGGAGAGGTCGCAGGACCAAATCCCGTTCTGGTCATTTTTCTTTGTTCTCGAGTCCTTAAAAAAAACCGGGTGGGGAGCCTGGGCTACAGGCCTACAGTAGTAATGTTGTATGGCTTTTGACTGGTGCTCCAAGTAAAGAAAATTAACAGGGAGAGTGCTAACATTGGCAGAGCACCGGTACACGTCAACCCGGAGGACGCAGGTTCAAATCCCGTTATTTTTGTTTAACTCAATATTTTTCTGTTTTCGCCCTTTCATGATCTTCATAGCAGTAAAACGATTTTTTCAGAGAATTCTACAAAATGAAACTTTCGTATGCACACTCAAAGGCACACGTTCTAATAATTCAAAATCGAAATATTATTTCGATTTTCAAATAAGCAACAATTTTTTAAAACTCGTATTCTGCGTCTGTTTGACCAAGTTCTGTGTCATTTCGACACAGATTCCGGGTCACACTGACCCAGAAATGGCTTAGGCCTCCTGGGACACTGGTTTCAATTGTTTGTTTGTTTGTTTGTTTGTTTTTGGTTTAAAGTTTTTTTTAGAGTGGCAGACAAATCATGAACTGTAGGTTTTCTTGAAAACGCACCGCCTGAGTAATTTGATTACATTAAAAGTAGTGTACATTTATAGGGCGCACATGTTATTACCCATTACAAATGCTCAAGGTGCCTACAAGAAATCCTGTCAACGAAAACACAGATTTTACACATAATAATATTTACACAGATTAGTTGAATGGCGTGTTCTGAAAACTAGGGGAAGGGAATGAGTTCGCTCTTCAAAAACAAGAGCAAGGTGTCGTGGTTAGTGGGACATCATTTTTCTACATATTCTTTTTGCATAAATTTCACAATAATTATAATTGAACATTCGATATGTGGAGATGAGCTAATCGATGATCGGATAAACGGAACAGCTTTCTATACGGGGGATTCCATTCCTTCAACATTTTGTTTGTTTTCGGGAAGCATTTAGTTTCATTTAAAACAGAGGAGATAAATACAGTAGAACTGCAAGGAACTTTTGACCGTATCAAATTTACAAAACTGTCCCCACGCGTGGGGACAGTTTTGTAAACGTGGCCACGTACCCATACGTGTTGAGTATCGTGACCGAGCGGGCGAGTGCACTGGGCTCGAGTCAGTGGGTTCGGTTCCCGCGCATGGCACTCACTGATGCCTCGAGCAAGCCACTTGACCATTGTGTCGTCGTCCTTTGTATCAGAAGACCAAAAACTCGCATGTGTTGTGTGTAATGCGCGTGAAATGTACAGGACCTCTATCGTTATACGAGATGGAGTTCGCCCTGTGTTTTGGGGCATGGCTGGCTGCAGATTGAACCGCATTAACTTCTAAATCCTTACGAGCTGCTATAGATAGGTTGCAATATGACGTAAATATACCATCTTTTCGGGCAATTTGGAACACAGAACGGCGTGCAGCACGCGAACATTTCACAAAACTCATTGCACGATTGGTTAGTGAACAACGCGGCTGCGGTATAATTCGAGCGCTTGACGCGTCTGCAAGCCAAAATGCAATTTGCCCAAAATGATGGCGTCTATGTGGAACTGTCTTTATAAACGGGGTCTCACAATTCGAGTACGTTTTGAACCCAATGAACCTATACGAATACAGACTTAATAGTATCAAGACTTTGTGATTTAATAATGATCTCAATTATGCAAACAGTTAATCAAACCATTTCAAGAACAAAAAAACAAAAAAATAATATAACATTCATACAAACACTACAAAAGTGGACGGATGTTTTTCGTGTTAACACTACTCTAATACTACAATATACCCAACGATATAATTTGTGATAATTTTATATAAACATTTTCTTGGAAGTATCAGACAATAACAAAATGTATATCAATCATTGGAACACAGTTAATACATTCTTGAATTTGTGATAATGTCCAGTGGAATGGTTTTGGGGAAAGAGGACAGATTTTTTCAATAATAAACTCAAATTCATTATTAACGCTTTTACTTAATTACCCACAAATAGTGTTATTGTAAATAATTATTTTAATGGTAGTTTATTGTCAAGACCATTGCAAAGGCACTGGACGGATTCAAAACTGCTATTTATTCCATATATTTTCATTTTGTCTTCAATTAAGGCACATACTCATACTGGTGGATAACAACAATTGTTTGATATCGTAATATTATAAATGCTCATTAAACTTTAACTCAATACAGATCATAGAGTTATATAATAGAACTATAGAGGGAGCAATCTACACACGACAAATCTAGTATTACGTCGTTCATACCAAGTGTAATTACAAAACTAAACTGCGCCAATAAAGTATCTAAACACTTACAAATGGTCAGATTTATCGGAACCTCAAATAGTATGCAGAAATTCTGCTACTTTTGAAATTCGACCTTAAGCCACTCAAGTGCCCATAAATCCGCCAAACAACATCGCAGCGCAACAAAAAAGGTGTCAAAATGCGCAGAAGATAACTGTGAATCGAATTATTTAATTATTTTTTTGGCGTACTATTTGAGGTTCCGATAAATCTGACCATTTGTAAGTGTTAAGATACTTTATTCGCGCAGTTTATTACATACTAGGAACTGAAACTTGCTGCAAAATCCTATTTGCAAAACTTTGTAATTTCTGGACAGACTTTGTGGAACCAGCGACGAATTCATTACAAAATTAAATAGTTCTAAGCGTGTACACATTTTTGTCAAACCTTTTAGCGATTTACCATTTGAAAGTGTCAGTGTGTACAATGGGAAAAACTTAAAACTCTATAAAAAAAAAATTCCCCAATGAAGTCTTGTACTCTCTCGTAAAATCTTTTCATTATTCTCACTGAAATGAGGATTAGTCAAATCTTCACTGATATGAGGATTAGCCAAATCCTCACTGGTATGAGGATCAGTCAAATCTTCACTGATATGAGGATTAGCCAAATTCTCACTGATATGAGGATTAGCCAAATCCTCACTGATATGAGGATTAGCCAAATCCTCACTGATACAAGGATTAGTCGACGGAACTCAGGACATTATGCTGTTAGCATCATCAACTGCGATTGTCGTTATTGATATGGAGAACACACAACGAAGATCCTGTCATGGAAAGAAAAAAGGAAACGGTTAGGTACAATGTAAGGCCATGTGACAAGAGTCCATGACAACAGATGGACTCGGCAAATGACAGAAATAGCAGCCTAGAACAGGTGAGAGGACGTACAGCAATGGAGAAGATGGAGATGTGTGACATAACAGCACACATGGGCGCGGCTAGCAGGATACCAGTCACAGATTGTACATGACTTTCAATTTGTGTATGTGATGCGATCAAGCTAAATGAGTCTTTTGTCGACCCTTGTCACTTTTTTTTTTTTTTCTATTTGAAAGAAGTACAATCTGGGCTTTAAGGATATGAAAACCCTGTGTTGATACCACCTTTGGTTCAAAAGTTATGGAAGTCGAAACACCAAGAGATGTATAGAAATGTACACCCCTGTCGGCCTATTTTGGCCTGTTATTCAATAATGCATTTACGACAAACGACTCATTTAGCTTGATCGCATCACATATGTTCTTTTGGCTGGTAACCTTATTTTGGTGAGCCTAATTTTGTTGTGCTTGAGCAGCTCTACAAAATTGTGCCAAGGGAAAACTCCTATAACAAACCACAGTGCTGTTGACAAACCACTCACCGGTGTCTTGTATCGGTGGCACATCGACAGACAGTCTTGAATGATGGGATGATCCAAGAGTCTAAAGAAGGGTACCGGGCTGAGCTTGTTGTCCCCGAGTTCACGATACACGCTGGCTAGACGCTCCTGAGAGAAGGTATCCTCGGGGTCGGAGGTCACACTGAAGCGGTGACTGTCACCGAGGGTCGGCTGACCGTGGTGTAACACCTGGGAAGAAACAGAATGGAGCGGAAGTGAGTAACATGTAGTGGGGCAGGTTGTGACCGAGCTTTCTCGTGCACCAGACTCAAGAGTTCTGGGGCCCAATTTTACAGAGCTGCTTATAATCACATAACGTAGCTAAGCACAACAAAATAATGCTTACCAGAATAAGGTTACCAGCCAAAATACCAGTGTCACATGCACCATTTACTGACTGGTATCCTGCTAGTTTTTGCTAAGCACAACAGTTTTAAGCATAATTGTCTGCTTAAGCAGCTCTATGAAGTTGGGCCCAGGTTGTCAGGTCATCGGGGTGTGGGTTTGACCTGACACTATCTATCACAGACACTTATAACTGTAATTGCTTCTCATCACCCAGGGGTAAATGGGTACCTGTGAGGGCAAAGATATGGTTCTTGTGATTGGTTTAGTTTGATGATTTACATACTTGGCAGCACCAGGCTGAAATTGTGTAAGGAATGAAATAAATCCGACTGAAATTGTTTAAAGGAACATTACATAATTGGTAAGAAAAAAATTGCAAAACATACTTTTTGATCACAGATTTACATAAAACTTACACGGTCTAATGATGATGATAGTAGAAAACATCCCTTGAAATATTTTTGTCTGAAATGCCATATTTGATGAGAAATGAATAAACTAATTTTCCGATTGGAGTTTATCGCTCAGTGAGCGTTTTATTCATTTGTTGAATCTAAATGATTTCATGCAAATGTGTAATCGGTTTTTCACTATTTTCTCGTGACCCAGATGGCCAATCGATCTCAAACTTCTACAGGTTTGTCAGTTTATGTATATGGTGGATAACATAAAGTGCTTACACTGCCAGCAACTGTTTTGTTAGCAAAAACCAATTCTGTAATGTTTCTTTTGAGGACTGAAATAAAATATCCAGTGACCAGGGGTAATAATGTTTGAGTGCCATGAGCGTCACTGCTTGATAGATTTGAGCACTAAACAAGATCGGAAGACACTAATATTATTATTATTATTGTGACTAAAATGGTAATATAACTCTTTATTTCAGCGATTAAAACTTATTGGCTGTATGGACACAAGTACTCGTGACTTGTCGATGCTGAATTTTTATCGTAAAATATTTTCAAACCCTACATGTTTTGTTAGATTTGTAAGAGTAAATCTTTTTTTGAGGTTCGGACTGTGCATCGCTGTTATAGAATGACATAGATGCAAATGGTTTGCTAACCTGTACTAATGCCTTGAGATCCACAGTGGCTTGTAGGGCACTAGGTGGTATGCCTTCTTCAGGCGGGCCCAGGCTAGGCTCAACTCTCTTGTCGTGCGACCTCACCTCATGCCTGTCATAACCTCCACGACCTGGTACAATAAGAGACAAACAGTCAGTTAACATGGATAACGCACTACGCTGAGGCTTACAAAAAGCATAGATGAGATTTGATGAAGACGAAAATTCCTGATTCTTGACATGCAAGCCTTGGTTACCCCTTATTCTAGATCCAAAACCTCCCAAAGATTACACTTCATGAGATTTACAGACTCTGTGCATCACCAGAAATACAAAACTACAGGTTTGCACACAATGTGGACTATTTCTTTCTCCCTTTGGTGACTGCTTGACTTCTTTCAAGAAAATTGAACGCTCAAGGAGATTTTGAGAAAATCCTGAAAGAGAAAACTACGAATGGAGTACTGGTAGAATGAATGTTCCTTAAAAAATTACTTGGTTGTGTGTTACATTTCTCTGTGACAGCGCTACCTGTGAACCTTACAGGTAGGGTTTACTTTTGGTAATTGTCAAAGAGACCAGTATCCTCACTTGGTGTATTCCAACATAATGCAGTAAATAACAAGCCTGTGAAAATTTGGCTCAATTGGTCATTAAAGTTGCAAGAAAATAATGAAAGGAAAAAACACATTCTTGTTGCATAGAATTGTGTGCTTTCCAATGCCTGAGAAAGCCTTTCTCAGTTTCAAATATTTAAGTGAGAAATTACATCTTTCTTGAAAACAACGTTACTTTGCAGGGAATTTTTTTCTCACAATGTTTTATACTATCAGCAGCTCTCAGGTGCTCTTTACCAAGTAAGTTTTTATGGTCGAGTATTTCTTGAGTAATTACCAAAAGTATCCACTGCCTTCAACCCATATCTGCCTAACTACAGAAAAAAAGAAGGTACACTTTGTTCAAACGTGACAACTTTTGAGGCGTACCTCTTTCATGACGTTCAATTGGTCCAACTGCTTCTCTTGAGGCTCTGCCTCCTCTAGTTGCGGGCGGGGCATGTGCTTTGCAGACACCACACTGAGAGCTCGGAAGAAGCCGTTCAGAGCGTCTTGATCAACGCTGAAGTACAGAAGCTAAGACAAGTAGAATGAGGAAGAGAAAGCGTGAGAGTCATTGGTAGATATACACTCCGAGTTTAAATGGCACAAAAGATCTGTACAAAATACCTATATGGTTTTTGAGGCATTGCATGGTGAGATATCAATGTATATTCGGTTTGCTGTAACACCATGTGTATAATTATCTACTTTGCTGTGTAGATTTTGTTCTTTAGAGAACTTGTCTTGCTATTTGTTCTACTACTGCGGAGTAGTTTTCGGAATTCTGGAAACTTCTGTTCTGAAAAGAACTGTCCTGCTTATTAGCTACTACCTGGGCGGGAGGTAGGAAATCGGCCTGGACTACTACTTTAGCTTTGTGGATCGGGAGGACTTCTCGTAATTAACTGCACTGCCGCAGAGTGAGTTCTTTTTGGTCTCAACGTTTCGACTAGCTTGCTCCAGTCATCGTCAGGAGACTGAAATACCTACGGAGGTGTCTTACCATGTTAGTATAATCCAGCACAGGGGGCATCAAGGTAGGGTCGGCAAAGATATCGAAGAACATTCTCTGCACGTGGGCAGTCCTGTCAAACGGAAGTGGTTTGCTCGGATCTTCAGGTGTCGGAGGTCTCGGGTCTGATGTGTACCACAGGGGCACCTACAAAAACAGAAGTCAAAAACAATAAACAGCGTTCATTTCAAACTCTGTTGTTTACGTTAGCACCCAAAAGAAACATACAAAAGTGTTAGTAGAAAATATTGTTAAAAATTCAATGCACTTTTCAGTAAGTTTAGTAACAGCACTCAAGTCTAATCCAAAGCAATCGGGGCTGAGTTGTGGTTTTTTCCCCCCTTCACTAATGCTTTTTTACTAAAAGATAAACAGATTTTTCATTGAAACAATAATAATAATAGACCGATCAGCCACATCACATAAAATCGAATGGATCCAAATCTTAGGAGATAAATTGAAATGATGGCATTTCCACCTTTTGATAAGTTACAGATTCCAAGGAGCTTTTGTATCCTCATGTGCAACAGAAGCAGATCAATTAGAGCATGCCTTATTTTAATCGAAGACAAATACAGCATTTTTAGTTACCAAGCAGACTTTTAAAATTCTAAAACAAGGGGTATGGAGGCAGTAGTTCCTTGGACTGTAAAATTCTGAAAATCACTAAGATCCATCTTAAGTGCATGTTTAATGCTTTGCATGGTGTGAATCATAAGAGAAACTATAGTAGTAATATTCCGGGTACAACCATGTATAAAACTCTTTTGGGAGGAGTGTTGGCTCTGAGAAGAACCATTGTGGTCTCGACGTTTGGAACAGTATACTCTGCTCGTCTTTAGGAGAAAAGAGAATATACCGTCTTGAGACCGCACCGGTTCTCCTCAGAACCAACACTCCTCCCAAAACTGGGTTGTACCCGCAAGTTTACTACTACGTAGGGTGTCATGGCTGAGTGGTTTAGAGCATTGGATTCAAGTTCTGGTGGTCGAGTCATCGGGGTGTGGGTTCGAATCCCGGTCATGACACTTGTGTCCTTGAGCAAGATGCTTTACTACAATTTTGCTTCTGGGTACCTGCAGGGGTAGAGGTTGATATTGTGTACGAAAAAGCCTTTGGAGCGCCACGGCAGCCCAGGGCTGTATACTCCCCAGGGAGCTGAGAAGGATTACAGGAATGCTATTGGCCCAATGACCAGGCACTAATGTAAAGTGCATTGAAAAGTTATTGTGAAACTGGCTACATAAGAACTAGTTATTATTATTATTATTATTATTTCGTTTTTTGAATGGTTGAGAGTAAGTTCGCTCTACCTGATCAAACTGCTCCCTGGTCAAGGAGCCCAAGCCCAGGGTGTCCACATCCTTGAAGCGTTGCAGAGTGTCTAGAAGTTGTGCCTGAGAGGGTTGTGAAAAAGGCTGAGCAATCTGGAGCATGAATGTCCGCCAGTCGACATACTCAGAGTCTGGGGACAGTATGGTGGCCAGCTGCTCCAACTAAAAAGACAGAATAGGCAAAATAATTCTTTTTACATTTGTTATTTTGTATATATTGTAAGCCGGCATAATATCTGGTCCTTGGAAAAAAAGTGGGACAATTTTTTTTTTAGCACAAGGGCAGACCTACATGTTCACGTGGTGTAGGGTTTAACAGACTTTTCAGGCTATTTAATCGCAGTTTTGCAGATTTTTCCCGAGGGCAAAACAATTTGAAATCAGACTAAAGTAGGAAGAATACCATGCCTGTTTAGGATAAGAAGGGAAGTACCCTCTTAACCAGTCGGCTTCAAGGAATTTGTTTTATTCCGTTACCCATGCGAGAGTATTTTCAGTAAAAAGTTACTTCTTTTCCAAGCCATTGTTAATTTTTTTTGTCAATGAAACTCTATTTGGACACCCCATGTAGAGACGCCTTCTCATTCACATTTACAGATTCCAATGGCGGTTATTTTTTTTACGGTCATGTTTCTGAAGCACAATCAGACCATGGGAAGGCTGTGATGTCACCACTGTAGCCCTGGTTCGATTCCTGACTAGGGCCATGTGAGTAGAGTTGTGCATCTGGTTCTCTCCTTCGCCGCTACAAACCTGACTATTTATTGGCAGTGGTTAACGAGTAACTCACTCTCATTGAGTAGTGATGTCACCACTGTAGCCCTGGTTCAATTCCTGACTAGGGCCGTGTGAGTAGAGTTGTGCATCTGGTTCTCTCCTTCGCCGCTACAAACCTGACTATTTTGGGGTAGTGGTTTGGTGGTCTTTAGAACTTTATACTTTTCAAGTGGAAGAAACTGCAACATGTGGTGACACTCCGGTACTCTGTACTTTTTGTGCCCAGTATTTAAGTGTATTCATTTTGTCATGCTATACAAATACAAATTGAAAAAAAGGCAATTAAATTACAAACGACAACCTGGGACTTGCCCAAAGAATACTAAAACACTTTCTGAAAGAGCAATCCCTTTAAGGCCTATAGTACGGCGCTCTCTTAAAATTGAATTGCATATGCTACTCATTGAGTAGTGGTTCTAATCATTTACTCATTACTCATTCACAGGCACAAACTATGGAAAGTATCTGACATACCTGGTTAAGACTTAAGCTCATCCATTGATCAGGCAGGGCCTCTGTTCCATGCTGAAAAATAAAAAAACACACATCCAGTTAATAGACCCCTTGCATTGGCCGCCATCTTTGATGAAGCTATCATTAGCTGAGAGAGTCGTGCAGACTTTTCATTTCTGTTTAACTATCACTACACCCATCATGGCTATATTATTGATTCTACTAATTTTTCAAAACATTTCTGGAAAAAGAAGAAGAAAAGAAAAAAAAGTATTTTCTTGTGAGAAATGTAGATACTATGTTTTGTTATGCGCTTGTGTACATTTTATGGAATGGGTGCAACATAAATCAATAAATTATTATTGTTATAATGTTCACATGGGAAAAACTGGAACTAGACAATCCAGGACATGACCTTTTTGGTTGAGTGGCAGTAGGTCAAATCTTGAGGCCAATTTGCGGCCGCCAACAGGGATTTTTGTACAAGCCGCCTATGGCCACTACGGTCTCTACAGGGTTAATTATCCTTTTCATAAATTTCTGAGTTTACCGTCAATGCAGTCAAGTCGGACAGAGTATCCACAAAGCCCTTGTTAGAGATGAACCCAGAGGGCGCCGAGCGAACGAACTGTTGATACAACAGATTCATCTGGTCCACGGTGAACGTGTCTGGTAAGGCAATCTCAATAGGGGAGGGCCTGGGTGGTGGGCTCGGTGTGCGGAACACTTTCACTTCCTGCAATAAGAAAAACCGTTTTCCCCAAAAATTGTCACTTCAAAGAGGTGATTTACAGTGAAAAAGGACCACTGTAACTTCATTTCAGAAATTCATTACAACAATAAAGATTATCTAAAATAAGCTAATAATTATTCAAAATTTAACCGGTCAGTTTCCCTTGTGGTTTATTACTTGAAGCTGTATAATGAATGCAGTTAGTCTTGGTGCAGACGCAGAGCTGTCAACATTTGCATCTTGCAATCAGGGAGATTTTGTACCACAATCGAGGAGATATTTAGAATTACAATCAACATCGTATGGACAAAGTTTCCATTATCAGGGAGATTTTCAAATTGGTTCATCAGAACATGGAAAGATTGGGTTTATTTTCAGGGAACTTTCTGCAGACTCAGGGCGAGTTGGCAGCTCTGAAGGCGTTGTTGTTCAAAGGTTGGTTATCTTAAATGTATATGTTGGGATACACCAAGTGAGGAAACTAGTTTTTGACCAAAAGTAATCCTGACTTTAAATGCCCTGTACACTATTGGTAAGATCGAAAAACACAAATGTTCACAGATTCACACATAACTTACATGATTTAAAGTAAGTAATGGTAGAAAGGGTTCCTTAAAATATTTCTGCCAAAAAATGCTATCGTTTCTGAGAAACTAATAAAACAATAGTTTTTATCGCGCGCGATAATAAACTCAATGTTTGAAAAACAGAAAACATATAAGGTCTCTTTTCACTATTTTCTCGTGACCTCGATGACCAATTGAGCTCAAATTTTTACAGGTTTGTTATTTCATGTATATGGTTAATCACACAAAACATGAACTTTGTTTGCGACTGTTTTGTCAGCTCTACCAATCCTGTATAATACCTTTAAAGATAGGTGTAAAGCTTGTCTTTGCTGAACACACTTTTGTGCTTCTAGCTTTGATGACTCTCTGGGCCTAGATATAGAGGGTTAGTGGATAGTGACTCTTTGTTTTACCTTGTTGATGAGGAATTCATCTTGAAAGGAGACTAGCTCTGGCTGGATTTTCTGCTTCTTTTCGATGTTCTCACCAAGAACTTCTGTCACAGTGTCAATGCTGAAAAGAAAGGAAAAAAATGACACAAACACTCGTTGACTTCCGAGCGCTACAAAAAAATAGGATCTGTCACCTCATTACGTGGGGGCCCCTTTGATAATTAAGAATGCGGAGTTCAAAGCGTGTATTTGGGCCCAGTTTGTTCGCTTTAGTCTACCCTCCACAAGCTGGAAAAACAAACAGGGGTACAGCACACTACTAAGTGCAGAAATCAAGGGCAGTAGCATTCATTGGTGTTAATTATTATTATAATTTTTATATTATTTCTGTAGCTCACAAGCTTGAGGAAATC
This sequence comes from Pycnopodia helianthoides, assembly GCA_032158295.1. Lineage (NCBI taxonomy): Eukaryota > Metazoa > Echinodermata > Asteroidea > Forcipulatida > Asteriidae > Pycnopodia > Pycnopodia helianthoides. The sequence goes on along the minus strand of CM063253.1, from coordinate 6,462,799 downwards.
TATAAACAAGGGCGCTATGTGAACCAGAAACACCAGGGTCAACCCCTACTCTTCCACTAAAAGTGTTCTGGGTTCTTTTGCGTGCACTACCAATCCTAGAACACGGGACTATGGCTTTATATATCCCATCGGAAGGACAAAGCGATTATGGTAAAGTATCATGCTAAAGGACACAAGTGCCACAACCGGGACTCGAACCCCACACTCTGCTGATCAGAAACACCAGAGCTTGAGTCCGTTGCTCTTAACCGCCCGGCCACGTACCTGTCCATCTCCTGTTGGAAGCGAGCTCCCAGCCAGTCATCCATATCCTTGTACACCTCCTCAGACTTGGCTTTAAGCTCCTGGAGGACGGCAATAGCGTGGATCTTTGTCAACTCCATTCTAGTCTTCAGGCCACTCTCTATATGGGACAGAAACGTATCAAATGACAGGATGCATTGACTTACCGCCAGGATGGTATAGTGCCCTAGAGTTGTATAATAGAACTAGAGGAAGCACTCAATGTTAAGGCCATATCAGGCAGGGCAATTTTTCAGGCAACTTGGAGGCAACCAACTGCAAATACGCAACCTCATCCCAAGTTTGAATTTTCAATGTTAATTTGAACAAATTATTTTCCATTATATAAAATTGAAATTTTATTTATAACAAACTTGCCATGGGTATATTTGTTTTCAAGAGTTCTGTATAAATATAAATTTGAAAAGATTTGATATTATAGAAAAATATAGTCTCCGTTCGAGTCTTTCTCGTTTTTAATTATACGCGAGACTTGCAGTCTATACAAATCACTAATGGTGAAAGCGACAACTCATCTTAAGAGGACTCTTACTGCCTTGTGAAATCCAGTCCTGTGACTTTTCTTATAAAACATTCTATAAGGAAAAATACACGATTCTGACTGAAATTGAACTAAATGTATGCACAGATATTGACCTTCGTGTGAGATGGCTCCCAGGTATTCCTGCTTCATCCTGTCTCTCAATTCCTTCTTGGCTCGTTCCTCCGGGGTATCCTCCGTTGCTAAATCATCATTATAGAACAGAAAATGAAATCCTTAAAGGTAGGGTCATAGATTGGTAACTACTCCAAAAATTAATGAGCATAAAAACTCATGGTGAGAAGCATTGCAGCTGTTGACAGTATAAACTATTTAAGAAAGGAGTCTCTTCCCAGAGCTCGGGAAAGTACTGATTATACAGTGCTTGTACACATCGGCGTAAGGGGAAAACCCAGGTAGTTTTCAGTTGAAGTATGTATGACACCAAACAGGAACGGCAAATTTGCCAATTAAACCATGTAGTACGAGTCTTGCATAAAATGTTGGCATCAGTTTGGGCTACAAAAGCACTAAGCTTGAAAATATAATTCCACAAATAATCGGTCGCAGAGATCACACCCTACTCCAAACTAGCTTGAAATCTCGCCTTTACAAGCTTGAAAAATTGATGATGTTCGCCATCCCAACTTTCTACCAGTGTGTAACACAGACACACGATCAGTAAATGCAAATTATATTTACCAAGAGCTGTGTGAAATGGTCTGCACCTTTCAAAACTAAGAACATCGTTCCGTTCAGAACATTCAATTTCTTTACTTTCTTAGTGTGCTAAAATCGTGTGAATATCCCAGATAAACTCTTCTCTATTTGTAACTTTTCCTTCTTAGCACAACTTCCTTCTCATTATTAAACAGCATGCTTACCAGGCGGCGGTGTCGGTGGTGGGGTAGGTGTGGCCGTCTTCTTCCCCTTCTTGGGTGACTTCTTCCCCACGGGTGACTTCTTGCCGCTGGGGGACTTCTTGCCGCTGGGGGATTTCTTGCCGCCGGCGGGGGACCTCTTGCCGGACGGCGACTTGCTCTTGCTTCGTTTCTTGGCCGGCTTCTTGGCGTTCCCCTTGTCCTTCTCCTTGTCCTTCTCGGCGTCGCGGATCTTTTCTGCTTCGTCTTCGGCGTCTCGAGCAGCGAGTTCTGCTGCGGTCTGTCGTGATGAGACACACAGAAAGACGTTACGAGAAGAACATAAATATCTTCACAATAAAAGTTTAGAACAACTTTCACTGTCCAGAGCATAAAATTATAAACTCACCAATCATAAGCATGGTCAGAACTGAATTTGCAGTATTTTTGACCGCATCATGGTGTGTGCGAACGAAATTTACGTGATGCAAAACAAGTAAATAAACTGATTTATTTATCTTACTGTTGTTATTATTATTGGCCGTCGATACAAGATAACGACGTACCGGCAGTCAAAATAAGATTGTGATGCACGGGAAATTCGCTGTTCAAAGCGCCCTCATTGGTCAAAAATACTTTCAAATGATCGCTGTTGTTCAACCCTTTACTCTCTAGGGACTCTTGCCTACAGGCAACCTCAATCCTGCAATATCCTGCTCTCCTATAACAAGGTCTTAAACGGTAGTTTACGACCGGCAGAGTTGTGGCCGAGCAATAAAGGACCCCACCTTCGGCTCAGTCTTTACATGGCCATGACCCTGCAAGGTCTTATAACAGCCTCTTAAGCCCTAATCACTGCACTTTTATTCCCATTCATAAATACATTCTTAAAAAAAAAAGCATAACGGGAAAATCTGTAAAAACTTTTCTGTTTTGTAAATTTTCAATTCCTGTCACGGTCTCGGGTTCCGTTTTGCGGAAATCAAATTGCCTGTAACACTCAACAGTTGTGTGTATGTGCATACCAATAGATTTTACATTAAGCACTGGCATAATTGATTACGTTACGTATTGTCAGCGCCCTCATAAGCTTGCACGCCAACACATGTATGGCTATGAGCACTGAATGCGTGTTGGCCAACCAGTCTTAAACAGCTCCAGCTCTATCTTTATTAGCAATTGAATACCAGGTAAACATGATCATGTGACTACATTTCCACCAATAGGACTGCATAAGCTGTCTGGGGGGTATTTTGATTAGTAAAGTACATCTTGTTACACCCTCTATTTGTATTAGTTTTAAACAATTAAATGTGTTTGTAATGTGCTTATTTTTAAAGGTGCAAGAACACACTCAAACTTAAAGTGATGAGTTAATTATGGTAACATTATTATACATTAACTACAGGGCAGTTTGAAATTCTGTGATTCAGTTAACTTTCAGAATATGACTTGCATGGTCAACTTTGGGGGATAAATAGATTTCTTTCTCAATGGTATGCAAACCCTTCACAGACAGGAACATTTGAAGTGTTTGAAATTAATTTGGGGTGAACAGAGACAAATTGACTAGAGCGGGATTTGAACCTGCGACCTCTTGGTTTACATGCCAGTGCCCTACCAACTGAGCCATCAAGTTCTACTGTATGTTGGCAGTCTCCCTAGTAGTGAAATTTCTTTCTTAAAGATTAAAGTATTATTTTTGGGGAGAAACTGTGAGGCACTTCACTATTCAAATAACGATATTGTGTATAAAAAGTAAGGACTCAAGCGCTGGTGTTTCTGACCAGCAGAGTGTGGGTTCGAGTCCCGGTTTTGACACTTGTGGCCTTAAGCAAGACACTTAACCATTATTGCTTCATCCTTCTGATGGGACGTAAAGCCAAAGGTCCCGTGTGTTGTGAAAGGCACGTAAAAAAAACAAGTTACGACAAGAGAAGGGGGTTTGCCCCGGTGTTTCTGGCAGTGGCTGCTGAATGCCACGCAGCACCTTGTAAACCCTTTATAAGGTTCTACATCAATCATAATAATAAAAAATAAATAAAAAACCTGTCTTAAACTGTTTCTGTTTGTTCAAGCGCCTTGAGTACCTTATTGGTAGATACGTACGCTATAAAAACTATATGGGTTTTGAGGCATTGCATGGTGAGGTATCAATAATATATTCGGTTTGCGGTAACACCATGTGTAAAAAATATCTACTTGCTGTGTAGATTTGTTCTTTAGAGAACTTGTCTTGCTATTTGTTCTACTACCGCGGAGTAGATTTTTTTCGGAATTCGGGAGACTTCTCAGTTCTGAAAAGAACTGTCCTGCTTATTAACTACTACCTGGGCGGGAGGTAGGAAATCGGCCTGGACTACTACTTTAGCTTTGTGAGTCGGGGGGACTTCTCGTAATTAACTGCACTGCCGCGGAGTGAGTTCTTTTTGGTCTCAACGTTTCGGCTAGCTTGCTCTAGTCATCGTCAGGAGACTGAAGAGTGTAAGACATGCTGGACTATTTATAAGGATTCAGAGGTAAAAAACTATATATTATTATTGTTACAAAATAGGAACAATTGTGCGTGATACCGAATAGAACAAAGTGCAAGGAAAAAGAAAGAGTCACTGCACACTGTATATACAAGGTGCACCTCCTGGCCCCTCTAGTGGTTGTGCACAGAGCGGATATAGCTACAACTCCAATCCTAACTTACCATACAGGCCTTTGAAAAACCCTCAGACTGTGCATGTGAATAGCAAAAAATAATCAACAAAGAACAAATAGAAATCACTGCCGGGGAAGGGAAACCGAGTTTAAAATGTTGTGTACAAAAAAATATGTACAGTCAACTCTTGTTATTGACTCTGATAAGCAATTGTTATTTGGGCCTTCAGTACCACATCCCAACAAGTCAGAAAACTTCCTCAATAGATTTTTGTTGTTGAGGATTTGGGACCAAGAGAGTTTTTAAAAAGTTAATTTTAAAAAATCTAAATGAGCACATAACTGTATAACTGCTTAGTATAACGATGCACAAAGCGCAGTGCACTTACATCCTGTCCGCCATTTTGGGGAGTCAAAATGTACACAAAGGAATCGACTCCCAAAATGGTGGAAATGGTGGACGTGCATTAGCCTTCTTGAGATATGGTGGACACTATATATAGGAGTGCACTGTTTGGTTTGGGTGTATACAGACAAATTTACCCCAAACCTAAATAAGGACATAGTATTGTGTCCACCATATCTCAAAATGGCTTATTGTGCGGAGGTGCGTTCCGCATTGTGCGAGGGGGCAATAAAGAGCACTGTTATAAAGAGGTTCTGCTTTATAAAAGAGTACATTCTGAAATCCTGAATCTCATTTCTGCTGAGTGTTTCTTCGTTTTGCTGTCCACTTACATCAATATCCGTGTATAGTCAAGCTTGTTATAAAGAGCACTGTTATAAAGAGGTTCTGCTTTATAAAAGAGTACATTCTGAAATCTTGAATCTCATTTCTGCTGAGTGTTTCTTCGTTTTGCTGTCCACTTACATCAATATCCGTGTATAGTCAAGCTTGTTATAAAGAGCACTGTTATAAAGAGGTTCTGCTTTATAAAAGAGTACATTCTGAAATCCTGAATCTCATTTCTGCTGAGTGTTTCTTCGTTTTGCTGTCCACTTACATCAATATCCGTGTATAGTCAAGCTTGTTATAAAGAGCACTGTTATAAAGAGGTTCTGCTTTATAAAAGAGTACATTCTGAAATCCTGAATCTCATTTCTGCTGAGTGTTTCTTCGTTTTGCTGTCCACTTACATCAATATCCGTGTATAGTCAAGCTTGTTATAAAGAGCACTGTTATAAAGAGGTTCTGCTTTATAAAGAGTACATTCTGAAATCCTGAATCTCATTTCTGCTGAGTGTTTCTTCGTTTTGCTGTCCTCTTATGACAACGTTCCTGTTATAAAGAGGTAATTTGACCAGTCCCAGCGATCTTGTTTTAACAAGAGTCGACTCATAGTTCACTTAAATTTCTCATTACCAAGTTGTTTGTTCACGTATTAGTTACCCTAGCCCTGTATTAATAATTAAAGGTAGGGTCATAGATTGATAAATACTCCCAAAATGAATGACCATAAAAACTGACTTAGTGAGAAGCACTTCCGCTGTTGATAGTATAAACTATTTTGAAAGAGTATATTCCCTTCGAATTAATATGGTTAAGAGAAATTTTTCACCTAAGAACATTTGAGAACATCTGAGAAACGATTTATGCATGAATTGTTTCTGAGGGTTGGTGTCTGTTCGCGAATGCTGCGGCCAGAGAATGTGGTTGGTACCCGCTGTCACCTCGCTAAATGTGGATGGATGCTTGTGAAAATACTGTGACAGTTTTTTGCTGATTTCCAACAGGCAGACACTGTATTCAGCTGAAGCTTTCACATGTGACTTTTATTGTATCTTTCTTTTAAATTTTGCCTATAAATCAGCATTTCTTGACAAAAACCAATCTACTACCTTTAATGTAATGCCATACATTTTAAGCTGTAAATTTTGCTACTTTTTTTTCAAAAAATTGCAAGTAAAAATTCTTAGAGAAATTCTGCAGAAAGTTTCCTGAAAATAAACCAATCTTTCCATGTTCAAATGAGGAAGTTTGAAATTTGACTGCAGTCAAGGCATACACAAGTTCAAAGCTGCCTTCCCAAATGGGGGAAACCCACGCAATTAGGTAGGGACTGAAAACGCAATCCACATGCACAGAGGTAAAAGTCATCAGGGTGCGGGTTTGAATCCCGGTCATGACACTTGGCTTTGTTGAGCAAGACATTTAACTATAATTGCTTCTCTCCACCCAGGGATAAATAGGTACCTGTGAGGGCAGAGATGGTTCTTGTGATTGATTTAGCTTGGTGCGCTACATATTTGGCAGCACAGGCTTGTATACTCCCCAGGGAGCTGAGATGGTTTAAGGAATGAAATAAACGGCCCAGTATGACCAGGGGTAATAATGTTGGAGCACCATGAGTGTGACTGACTGACTGATTTGAGTGCTATACAAGAAGCCACCATTATTGTTATAATTATTATTAATAAGGCAGGGAAATGTGTGCCAGCAAAACCTTACTAATAATGGGTATCTATTACTAAATAGTCAGTCTACAAAGTTGACACCATAAGAAAAAGATGCCAAGAGAAGTTTGGTCACAAACGTTGCGATAAAAAGACTGGGAGTGAATCCTGAGTTGCGGGCCACTTACCATTTCTGATATTTTCATCATCCCGAACTGGAAGGCATCAAAGATCAGCTGTAAAAAGAAGGAAACAAATTTAGGGTGGAACAACGAAAAATTGAATACAGCAGGATTTGAACGAACAACCTCCGGATTTACGTGCCGGCGCTCTAACAACTGAGCTATCTAGCCCTCATGTTGGCAGTCTTCCTATTTTGTCAATATCTTTGTTCTAGGGTGCCAGTCAGAAGCCATTCAACCATGACAACCGTTAACTGCTGTGTAGCCAGGGATCACACCCAAGTTTACGATACAACCTGGGAAGCGGCAGCCAGGGGATCACCTTAAAGGGATGCAACATTTTTCATTTCAAATATTAAGTTATAAACCACAAGGAAAACTGACTGGGTAAAGAAAGGAAATAAATCACATGAAATGCTCGGGGAGTGAAATTCACGAGTCACCCAGCGCTACATCCCTCACAATACAGACACACCCACCATCATCACCCCCCCCCCCCCCCCCCCGCCAGTAAAGATCCTAGCCTGCACCTACCTTCTCATCAGCATCTGTAGGTGGTGGAGGACTCTCTTGAGTCTCTTCCAGGCTAGTCGCAGGGACGGCCTTCTCTTTCTCCTTCTTGCCGCCTCTACTCTTGCCCCCCTTCTCCGCTTTGCCCGCCGGAGTCTGACTTGGGAAGAATCCCTCGGTGGATGTTGGACGTCTTGGGACCAGAGGAATTCTACGAGCAAGGAAATGAAACAGAAAGAACAGTTCAACCGTGCTAGTGGTGACCTAGAAAGAAAAGGCTTCATCAGTGTCAAATTCAGTCGGTCATTTCTGAAACAACTTTCTGCCGAGCAAAAAATAAGCAGGGGACCAGTCAGAAATGGTACACGTGATATGGTATTTTGGCTGGTAACTGTATTCTGGTTAGGAAAAGTTGCTTGGTGCTTGATTACTTTTTGTGCTTAAGCAGCTCTATGAAATTGGGCCCAGGACTTGAGTCTGGTGCACGGTAGACCGCTCGGCCATACCACATAATGAATCCTTCAACCTGAGGCATGGGGATGGATTTTGGAGGATTTACACTATGACAATCTTTGCTGTGAAACCACTGTGCAATCTCAGTGAAGTGCATGGTTTGGCTGAAATTCAAGGAATTATTTCTCTTTTACCATGCTTTAATGGAATTGCAGTTTCCTTAAATCACCTTAAAAAAAGAAGTCTCCAGACCATTTGCTGGCCTCCATGAATTTCACCATGATTTCAGGGAATGCTCTCCATCCCAGCCTAGAGCTCTTTAATTTGTGATTAATGTTTTCAGCAGTACAGCACAGTAAAAACAACATGGAACACTTAGGCTTTGGCTAGTTAGAAAAGAACTTTGTGAAAACAATGTGAAAAGGGGGAACTTTTCACTCCGTTTTTAAGACAAAGATTTTCATAGTGTTACTCACTTTGGTTTCTCCTCGTCTCCCTCGTCCTTTGCCTCCTCCGGTGGAGGCTCTTTTCCTTTCTTCCCCTTGGCAGATGGTGTCGTGGGTGTGATGGCCCGTGTGACGACCGTCTCGCTGGCCACGGCACTGGCCGGGGCCGAGCTTGGCCTCTCGGTGGCCGTGGACAGGTCGATGAGCGGGATACGGACAAAGTTGATGTCGAATTCCTCAGGGATCTTACCCTCCATACCCTGGTAGTAGTCCTTCAGGAGGCGGAGAGTGTCTTGGTAGCGATCCGTCTCACACTGCAAGTCAAAAAAGTGAGATGTTTTACGCGATGATGCATAGAAAAGTCAATCATCTTTAAAGTGCATGTACATCCCTTAGTTACAGTTTCATTATGCGTCTTTCGGGTTTTCAGGTTGATTTATTCTAAAGTATAAAACAAAAAAAAGTCAATCACAAAAAGTTGTATGTAAATGAAATAATAAAGATGAGAATAAAGTCAATGCGATACTGCATTGAGAAGAAAAGCTTGTAGGAAATGGTTGGTCAAGAGACATAGTTTATCTTCCAGCCACCCTTTAAATTGATTTGGGGCAAATTACAAGCCAATGGCAAAGAAGTGATTGTTAAGAAGGCCAAGTCTTTCCTCCAGCCACTCTTTACACCAAGTTTGTGATAGTTACCTGCATGAGGGTGAGGAAATGGTTGGTCAAGAGACCTAGTCTATCTTCCAGTCACCCTTTATATTGATTTGGGGCAAGTTATAAGCCAATGGCAAGAAGGCTTAGTCTTTCCTCCAGCCATTCTTTACACTAAGTTTGCATAAGTTACCTGCATGAGGGTTAGGAAATGGTTGGTCAAGAGACCTAGTCTATCTTCCAGTCACCCTTTATATTGATTTGGGGCAAGTTATAAGCCAATGGCAAGAAGGCTTAGTCTTTCCTCCAGCCATTCTTTACACTAAGTTTGCATAAGTTACCTGCATGAGGGTTAGGAAATGGTTGGTCAAGAGACCTAGTCTATCTTCCAGTCACCCTTTATATTGATTTGGGGCAAGTTATAAGCCAATGGCAAGAAGGCTTAGTCTTTCCTCCAGCCATTCTTTACACTAAGTTTGTGTTAGTTACCTGCATGAGGGTGAGGAAATGGTTGGTCAAGAGACCTAGTCTATCTTCAAGCCACCCCTCCTCCATGACAGCAGTTCGTTCAGTCTCGGCATCAACTTTCCGGCTATCAGACATCTCCCACAGTTGCTCCTTCAGATCCTAAAAAACACAAAAATACGGGACCAATTTAAACCAAGTATCGTAACCATTTAATCTGCATCCCATATCCAACTCCGCCTTCCGCCTCATCGGATATGGGACGCTGACGCGCTATATTTTTCCGTATTCCACTCGCGTTTGCGTGATAGCTAGAAGTATCCTCAAGCAGGCTTGAATCTTGTCAATCCATAGCAGCGCAGAGTTGGATAAAACCACACTCTGCGTATTGCGCTGTTCTAACTCTCTGTGTTGCGCTATTCTAAACTATACACAAAAAGTGCAGTTACAGAAGTCAATGTAAATTAAAAAGTGGCGCATTTGGCACTTTTCCCCCAGTACAACGGTGCTTCATTCATCTTTACTGAGCGTCAAGTTAGCTTGAAAATAAATTCATTATCACACGTGCGCTCGTTGGATATGGGACGTAGAAGAGCTATATTTTTCCGTATTCCACTCGCACTTGTGATATCTTATATTATTATCTATATAAGGCTTCCAAGTGGTACAATAAATCAGTGTATTTTAATATCTTTAGCGCAAGTACCCGCATGACAGATCAATATTGTTTACGTATTTCTCTGTCATCCGGGAACTTCAACTGTCTATACAATATTGCTTGATTAACGAAAATCAACAACACTTTCGCTGGTACCCGGTCACTGAACCCAATGTGCAGAACTGGTGTCCCTCCTGAGAACATTATTTTGTAAACTTTTGAACTTTTCTAGCATTTAGGTAAGTTAAATTTTGTTATTTCGCTAGTCAGCCTGATATAGATAATAATATTAATATTGTATGGCTTTGTTTTCGTGTGATACAAGAATATATTGCTCTCGCTATGACAATATTGGACTCGCTCAAGCAATATATTCTTGTATCACACTCAAAGCTATCTAATATTATGTAAATACCATCATCCTGCGGTACTGACCATGACCCTCTGGTGCAGCTCAGACCTCGTCTCTTCATCATCCCGCATGTCCTCAGCCATGTCATTGTACTCCTGCTGCCAGGCGGCCAGAAACTCCTGCTTGCCGTCCGGACGGCGGAGGTACTCCTCAAAGTCGCGCCGCACCTTGTAGAAGTACTGGTAGATGTTCTCGCGCTCCTCGCGGACGTTGTGGAAGATGTGCTTGGTGCTGGCTACGTACGTCGACTCGGTGTTCTCCCAGTGGGGAGCTAGAACGCATGCGAGTGCCTTGTGAAAAAGAGATCATACAGACAGAATTATTATCGTTATTATTATTTATATTTCTGGTGGTGAAGCCAAGGATGCCTCATAAGTGAACTTAATCAACTGAACCAAGCAAGACTGTCTCTATTTTAAACTTGGAGAAGCATAACACGGCGTGTCGTGGCCGAGTGGATAAGAGCACCAGACTCAAAGCTCTGGTGTTTCTGTTCAGCAGAGCGTGGGTTCGAGTCCAGGTCGTGACACTTGTGTCCTTAAGCAAGTCACTTAATCATTATAGCTGCGTCCTTCGGATGGGACGTAAAGCCGTTAGGTCCCGTGTGTTGTGTAAAAGAATAGGTCTATTACTTCAAAAGGTAGCTCCACAATACCTTGCAGGAAAACACTGAATGTTGAAGCGCCTTGAGCGGATATGAGCGCTTTATAAGAAGCCACTATTATTATTATTATTATAACACAATGTGGTCTACGTACCTCATCGATGGGTTCATCCACATACACCCAGTCATCAGATCCGGGCTGGGGTGGAGGGGGGCCAGTGGGTGTTGGGGGCTCAGGTTCGGGTTCCGGCTCCGGGGTGGGTTCTCTCTTAGGCGACTTACGACCTGACTTGCCTCGTTTGGGAGAACCTTACAATGGAAAATAGTAAAAAGTAATTCATAATAGAATTTATGGATTTTGTATTTCAGCATGCAGTACAGGTTAAGGAAATTAATTTTTGTTATAGGTTTTCGAAACGTTCACAGCACAGCATCCAATATCATGACATGATCCTACAAACAGTCCTTGTGTTGTTCGTGGTTGTTATCATTGATTTACATGCAAAAACAAAAGCTAATGGCCTGAGGTTTTGACCCTAGCAGGGTCTTTCTCGCCGGCTGTCATAGTTTTAGTACCAAGCTTTACAGCCTAATTCTTTGTCAGCATTTGGTGCAAAATTCAAGGAAAGTTTGACTGATGTGCATTGATTCAAGTAATGGTACAAACAATTATTTAAGTGACTAATCGTGAGAAAATGAGTGACATGTTAAATGTTGCGTACTTGGCTGAAAGGTCTAAAAAAAGTAACAATTCAACTTTGTTTCCAAAAAATAATTTTTGATATGTTTTTCTTTTAAGAGACTAACCACCTACATTAATTAAATCAATGAAATAGAAGTCTCTCTATGAAAAATGTTTTGAAATGTTTTGAAATTATCGGATTGAAATCCATGAATTAAGGTGAATTCAGTAGGTGAATGAATCGATTACCAGTCAGGGAAAATGAATTTAAAGGAACATTACAGAATTGGTAAGAAAAAAACTTGTAAAATATACTTTTGATCACAGATTTACACAAAACTTACACGGTCTAATGATGATGATAGTAGAAAACATCCCTTGAAATATTTCTGTCTGAAATGTCATATTTGATGAGAAATGAATAAACTAATTTTTCCGATTGGAGTTTATCGCTCAGTGAGCGTTTTATTCATTTGTTGAATCTATACGATTTCATGCAAATGTGTAATCGGTTTTTCACTATTTTCTCGTGACCCAGATGGCCGATCGATCTCAAACCTGTACAGGTTTGTCTGTTTATGTATATGGTGGATTACATAAAGTGCTTACACTGCCAGCAACTGTTTTGTTAGCAAAAACCAATTCTGTAATGTTCCTTTAAATGAAACCTAATTTGGCATGTTTGCCGCATTACATACATAAAGCCATAGTGAATTCAGACTAATCTCCTACATAAGGTCATTACTGTTTTAATAGATGTTAAGTTTGCTTTGAGGATAAAGAATATCCTTTTTTTTCTCCAGAGTCCTGTGAAAAATATAGGAATCAAACTGCCTCTAGCTAGCGGGCAAGCTCAGTGGTCTGGTTGGTAAAGACATCTGCTCTAGAGTGGCAAACATCAGGGGTTTGAATCCCACCCGAGTAATAATTATGTCTGTTTTCACAGGACTCAGGGAAAGTACTGAGCAGTGCTTAACACAGCTCAGTGTACGAGTAAAATAACAGTCATTGCCGTTGTTACTGTTAGTAAAATCCATGCAAAGTCAAACAACAAAAAACCTACATGACCACATAGTTGCCAATGGACGCCATTTTTACGAGCGACCTGAGTTTTGGCTTTGAGCTGACATGTCAAGCGTTCTAATTTTTTCTATGCAGGCTAATTGGTATACACCGGCCAATCATGCAAGGAGTTTGATTAAACTCCTGCACGCCACACACGATTTTTATGCGCAACGCAAAGTTGTGCGTTCACAAAAATGAGTCATTCTCGCCTGTAAGTGTTGCTGACTTAATCACACAGTGTGAAGTCAAGCGGGAACTATCTGCAGTAGACTGTGCAAGTCTAGTCTCACATGTATTTGAACTTCCGGGACCAACACCAAGTTGGTTCCAGCCACGTGTGCGCGATTACTGTTTCTTCAAATACTTTAGTTTAATGTGGTCTATGGCTATGAAAACTATATCCCATGATTGGGGAAAGTCGAATTTAGCCATAAAATATACCAAGGTACAAAATAAAGTTGACAAATCAACAAAGAAGACCTGAAAATAAGACTTGACCTCCATTTTGGTTACTTATAAACAACTAAGAATTTTGCCCAACTGATGCTCATCATGCTCATGTTATTATGAAACCTACGTAATGGTAACACAAATTCGGCAGTGATTGGCAAATGGGCTTTCGAAAAAATAAGTTTCCTCATACAAGTCCGCGTGTGATAACAACAAGAAATCAGCGTTATACGCTGACACCAAACTTTTTGATGACCCTAACTTTACAAGATGCATCACCCAGTTTTAAGCCAGGATATAATGGTAAAAAAGTGATTTATTTATCACACGAGACTAAAATGTCATCCAGAAAAATGGTATGGCTGCTTCCTGGGCCCAATTTCATAGAGCTGCTCATAAGCATACAATATTGCTTAACGATTTCCTGCTTAGCAGAAACGAGCAGGATACCAGTCACAAATTGTACACACTACATGGTAGTTTGGCTGGTAACCTTATTCTGGTAAGCATAATTTTGTTGTGCTTAGTTACTTTTTGTGCTTAAGCAGCTTTATAAAACTGGGCCCAGATGTGGTTGCAACGTACGTGTTGGTGGAAGTGCATAGTAGTGTTTAAGAGTGCAGTATAGATAAAAAGAGGTCTGTGCAACCATAAACCCTAATCAAAAAATTAATCCGAAAGATTTGACTTAAATACAAACCTGATTTGCCTCTCTTGCCTTTAAAATAAACAAAAATAACTCAGCATTATATGATGTCTGATAGTAATTAGTAAAAGAAAATGTCAATTGATACAAAATTTAATGATATGACATGTGTGCTTTGCTTGCATACAATCATGTTGTACAATCCTATCCGTACCCAGCATTTGCAATAGACCTCATGCACATGACGTCATTTGAGTAGGGCACCCTCGGCTAGAGGTCAAAAGAAGATCGCTCATTGGCTCATCCTCTGCAATACAGTATGCCAACAAATGCCGCGTGGCGTAAAATTCACACTACACTGTATAATGCACGGGGGATCACCGACTCCCAAAATGGCGCAACCAAAATTACCGAGATGATGACGTCAGGTGAATTGGGTCAATATGTTGATAAAACTAAACAAAGAGTAAAGTGCAACCATAGAGTTATATATAAGAACTAGAGGGCGCACTAGCCAAGTTACGTGACTCGTCGCGCGGGTGGTGCGGCCATGTTTTAAGTACCACTACCATTACTTTACTGTACGGGAAAACAACAACATGAACACCGAGCGCGTGATGCGTGCATTTTCCATACGCACATCGTGTACTTCGTACTCGATTTTGCCCTCTATAAAATGGCGCTCGTGTCTCCTTGCGGTCCCGGCGCGTTTGTGCACGCAGTATTGCCAGTGCGCCCTCTAGTTCTTATATATAACTCTATGAGTGCAACACAGAATAAACAGCAATCGCAGAAGGTAACCCTGCATTGGAGATGTTACTGCCCATCACTGATGTATCTGCTGCACGGTAAGTTCATGAGAAACGTACAAAGTTACCTTGGATGGGTTCAAACCCACAACCCTAAAACAAAAATTATTTGAGGAGAGCTTCTAAAGTGTGTAGGCCTACCTTTTCCACCTGATGGTGATCTCTTGGCACTCCCCGATCGGGAGCCTTCCCTCTTCTTCTCTCTGTCCCTCTTACCCCCCTTTGGTGACTTATCCCGTTTGGGGGATTCAGCTCGTTTGGGGGAGTTACCTCGTTTAGGGGAACCTCGTTTGGCTGACCCACTACGCTTTGCTGAGCCTGTCATGAAGTACGTAACGATCTTAATTGTCGGGAGCAATTAAAAAACACTGAGGCCGTATCCGAATTGGTGGCTACAGCTACGGCTACGACTGTTGCTAAAGACTGTTACTAAGGATACCCTATACTTCAATGCATGATGACGAGGAAATCTAGCCATAGCCCTAGCTGTGTAGCCGCCAAGTCGGACAAGGCCTAAGCAAACAGTTTAACGTATAAATATTGCCAGAACTCATGGAATTCATAGTACAGTACACGCCATCAAGTTTCCCAAAAATAGGTTGTTTACGAATGCAGCCAACATACATTGATTGTAGTAGATATGGAAATTTCACATTTCTAGCCCTAATGTTGGCAGTTTGCCAATTATTCAACATCTTACAGAACTATTTTTGGTATCATTGCTAAATGTTTTAACCAAGTGAGCAGTATAATAAGAATTTCTGCTTAACGATTATGAATGCAACCAACGTACATTCATTGTAGTAGATATAGAAATTTCACATTTCTAGCACACATTTTTAGCACTATGTTTAGTGTTGGCAGTTTACCAATTATTCACTATCTTATATAACTATTTTTGGTATCATTGCTATATAATGTTTTAACCAAGCGAGCGATTTAACAGGAATTTCTGCTTAACGATTTTAATGCAACTTGCATCCGGAATCAAAACACGACAGCCTACCTGCTCGAGAGCCTTTGGGGGAGCCTGGCGCCACAGTGGGTATAGAGTCCTTACCAGCTTCAGATTGGAGGCCATCACCAGGCTACAATCAAAACATATCAATCAAATAATTACCAAAATGAAAAACCAATGAACATCAATTTCCGTAATTAACGAATGTGATTACAGTCAGTGCTAGGGCACAATTGCCTTCAAGCAGCTTAAATATGACTTCCTCCAGCTACCACTATGAAAATCTTCGCAGTGAAACCACCATGAAATCTCAGTGAATTGGCATTTGGCTGAAATTCAAGGAACTATTTCTCTTTTATACTTTGAGGGAGTTGCAGTTCCCTTAAAATCATCATGAAAAGAGATAGTCTCCAGACCATTGACTGGCCTCCATAAATTGCACCATGATAGCCTTGGGCTGTTTTCAGTAGTACAGCACAGTGAAAACAATGTAAAACACTTACATGGCTTAGATTCTGACTAGATACATGAGAACTCAGTGAAAACAAGGTAAAAGGGGGAAGTTACAATTTCATGGAGAAAAGTTGACTTTCACTCCATTTTCAAGACGAAGATTTTCAGTGTACCGGTCTAGCTCAGTGGTCTAGTGGTAAAACATCTATCTGCTCTAGAGAATGGTAAAGGCTGATGGTTGCAGCTAGAGGCAGTTTGAATTCCTATATTTCAGCAGCAACAATTTGATAGATGTTAAAACATCTATGAGAGATAGGGAAGTGGTTCATACCTGCGCATCACCAGGCAGTGTGGCCATAGAGTCCATGCCTTCAGTGGGTTGGGTCGTCGGGGCTTCCGATGTCGTCCCCGCTATACTGCCCTCGGTGGCCGCCTTCAGAAGATCCTCCTCGCTCTTCTCTGCCTCTTCCTTTGCTTTCTGAATCTGGAGGGGAGAAGACAGTACAAGTCATACCTCAATAATGATGTCGTTGTGTCAGTGAAAAAGCATTGTATCTCCTAAAATAGCACTTACTTTACGAGCGAGTTCTAAATTGTCAAATTGCTAAAGGACGCCCTATACTTTAACGGCAATACTTTATACTTTCTTGATGACAAGAAAAATCTAGCCAAAGCCGTAGCTCTAGCCGCCAAGTCGGACAAGGCCTAAATGTCGTATCTCGCTTATTATAGCCCGGATGTATGTGTCGAGATACGATGTTTTTGCAAAGAGCATCTTCGTGCGAGATACAACATTTTTGCTAAAAAAAAGAGTTGCGACGGTATCTAACTTTTAAACTTCTTAATAACCACTTCTTGTATAGCGCATTGTACAATAACGATTCAATGTGCTTTACATTAGTGCCCTGGTAATCTTTCTCAGCTCCCTGGGAAGTAAACAGCCCTGGCCAGACATGGCGCTCCTGAGATTTTTTTCAAACACAATATCATCCTCTACCCTCACAGGTACCCATTTATACCCCTGGGTAAAAGCTCAAGGACACAAGGTGTAATGACCTGGATCAAACCCACACCCCAATAGATGGATTGCAATACGCGTCATTGACCGCCATCTTTGATGTAAAACAATGTAAAAGTGCACGCGTGTACGCGCTACGCACGATTTTCAGCCAATGACAGCTCTTCACGCGTGCACAATTCATCAAAGATGGCGGCCGATGACGTCTATTGCAATCCATCTATAGACAAGGCCTAGTTTGGACCCAATCTTACTCCACATTATAACACTAGTCTCTTGATTACCTTTTCTTTTGTCTCAATCATGATCTCCTCCACGGTCTTGTAAGCATCTTCCTGCTCCGTAGCGACGTCTGCTTTACGCAAGATTCCAAAACCTCCAAACCACTTGTCTAACTTCTTCCAAGAATCCTGGAAGCCTGTGAGTCTGTGAGTAATAAATAAAGTAATCAATTTAAGGAATGTTGTTGGTTAAAGAGCCTTCATCCATGCTATGGTTGTATCGTATAGACTTTATGCACATGACGTCATTTGAGTAGGGCGCCCTCGGCTAGATGTCAAAAGTAGATTGCTCATTGGCTCATCCTCTGCACCGCGTGTACAAGATGCGCATTTTTCAATGTTTCGTCATCGTTTTACCTCTAAGATGGCAGCATGATGACGTCAATGCATAAGGTCTATTGGCGGATTTAGCTATGGCTATGACTGTTGCTACGGCTGATGCTAAGGGCGTCCTATATTTCAACGCATGATGACGCGACAATCCAGCCAGAGCCGCAGCCGCCAATTCGAACACGGCTTTTGAATACTCACCGATGTTGAATCTGTTCCTGGTCGTGAGCTGTATCCTTCACAGACGAGACTTTCTCTTGTTTGCCAACCCCGGTGCAGCTGCCGTCTGGAGGCGGTCTAAACTCCTGCTGGTACTGCTCCCCTGACTGGCTCGCATCTGCAGATGATAAATACACGTCACCCAAAAAAAACATGTTGCTGTGGGGTGTCGTGGCCCGACGGTCTAGGGCGGTGTACTCAAGTTATGAAATTTACAAAATATGGGTTTGAATCCCACCCTAGTAAGTCGCAACACTTGTATCCTAATAATTGTGTTAATTGATAGATGTTTTGGTATATGTTTTTATACTAATTGATAAGGTTCAACCCTTAGAAAAACACATTAGGGAATGTAAACTGCAGAAGACAGTTTTGACACTGCAGAGCCTTCAGTTCCAAATGTAACACCTTTTCAACAGTTGTATGGCTTCTGACTGGCACCCCCGAACAAAGATATTGACAAAATAGGGAGACCGCCAACATAGGGCTAGATAGCTCAGTTGGTAGAGCGCCGGTACGTTAATCCGGAGGTCGTTGGCTCAAATCCCGCTCTAGTCAATTTTTCTTTGTTCAACCCCATACTATTTGAAATTTACCCGTCAGTTTCCCTTGTGGTTCATTACTTGACCTTTTCAACTGCATACATCTCAAAATGGTCTTTCAACGTATTTTGACATGCCCATCCCTTCATGAAAACGGTGACGATTAAACGCTGTAATGACATAAAGCCTCCTTTTCACAACCCACATATGATAAAGATCTGTTGTAGTAGTAAATTCAATTTTTTTATTCGACCTCCAAAGTATCAATCAAGCTTTTATAACTTACATGTACGTCCCGCCGCTCTCTTCAACACCAGCTCGTCTGGGGCTTCAAAGAGTACCACCAGGTCGATACCGCTGACCGGTGGAGGAGGGTCCCTGGGTGGGTTGGGGTCCAGGGCCAGCCGGCTCTGCCTCAGCTTAGCTCGGGACGGTTTGGCGTTGGCATCGTAACCGCTCAGGGCTTTCTCTAAGGCCTTGGCTTGGGTGACTGTAGACGGGAAGCCGTCCATGATCCAACCGTGCTCCTCTTGTGTGCGTCTGTTCAATCAGTGAAACAAAGTCTTGATTATAAAGGGGATGAAACAGTGGCGACGCGTTCTTAAACCGTCGTTTAAAACCTCCCCTTCGGCTCGGTCCTTTAACACACGGCCACGCCATTGCAAGGTTTTAACCGGCCATTTAAGACCGAGGCACTACTCTTTTATTGCCATTCATAAAATACCCTTTTTGTTAAAAAGTGTAAACATTTTGTTGTTTCCATTTTGTTGACTCCTGCATTCATTTTGTACTGAGTAAGTGGATATTGACATGTTCCAGAGTTGCCAACATTTGCATCTTGCAATCAGGGAGATTTTGCACAACAATCAGGGAGATAGATATTTAGAATTACATTCAACGTGATTAGAGACAAAGTTTCCATAATCAGGGAGATTTACACATTTGTTCATCAGAACATGGAAAGATTGGTAAATTTTCAGGGAACTTTCTGCAGAATCAGGGAAGGCTGGCAGGCTCTCCGCATGTTCACACCAACAAATGAAAAAGAAAATGGCCACAGAGAGGAGTCCACATCATATTTGTAGCAAGGACTTACTTTCAAGTCAATGCAAAATGCTGCATATAAACTGAACTTTGAACTATGAACTTTGAACTTACTTGACAGCCTCTACCATGATGTCAACCAGAAGCTCATCTTTGACTGGTTGACCCTTGCGAAGGAACTTGGAGGCCAGCTTGCCGAGCTTGGCTCGGGCAGTCGGCTGTAACAATCAAAGTACGCAAGTAAAGAAATTTTGTCACTTGCATCCAATAACTCATACTATTCAGTTTGGAAACAATTGTATTATTGATTTGACAGTCCTGTGTCCACTATCCAATTCAATTCAATTCAATTCAATTCAATTCAATTCAATTCACTTCACTTCATTTTCACATCAAAGCACATATCGTCGCGTGAGAACTATCAGGTCCTTAACAAACGTGATGGACAAAAGGTCGTTAACAATTTTTTTAAAGCCTATAAAACAAAATAATAAAATACAACTATCAGAAATTAATGTCTCCTTATGAAAATCAATTTTCAGATTTTCATAAGGAAACATTAATTTCTGATAGTTGTATTTTATTATTTTGTTTTATAGGCTTTAAAAAAAAATTGTTAACGACCTTTTGTCCATCACGTACTGAGCCGACGATATTTACATAGTTGGAGTTTAACAAAAAAGTTAGTAATATTTTAGGAACGACGCTGAGAATAAAGCCTCCATAATCATTATACCCATCCTATATTCATTTCCATATATGACAGTTGCGACAGTCCAACGTCCCCGCAGTAAATACATGGTAAAATAAAGGATGAAACGTGAAATTGCGTGTTGCACCAATCAAATGACAGGGATCTGTGTGCGAGTTTGCTTGTTACTGGCTCCCTGCCGGTTTTTGCTTTTAAAAAAAGTTTTTTTTTTTTTAAGTAACAAGAAACTGGGCACTCGTTCCTTTGACATTTCAGAATCTGTTGATGATCTTTGAGAGTTTGACAGCGTGTGGACCCTCACCTCTGGTTTGGGCGGCCCTTTCTTCTTGGTCGGGCTGGGAGGTTTCTTGCCGGTGCTCTTAGCGTCACTGGCTTCCGCCTCCTTGGGTTTCTCAGTCACTGGGGCCCCATCTTTGCTCACCTCAGATTTCTCTTCATCAACTGAAGAAAAGAACAATTCAAAAAGCAAAGCTAAATTACTGGATTTTTTTTTTTTTTTAAAGATACCGCAAAAAACAGCAACCCTGAGCAGGATACCAGTCACAAATTGTACATGTGACATTGCTGTTTGGATGGTAACCTTATTCTGGTAAGCATAATTTTGTCGTGCTTAGCAGCGCTATGCAGGGCCCAATTTCATGGCTCTGCTTTGCTGCTGAATTCTGCGCTTACGGCATTGTACAGCCCTTGGAATTGTGTGCTTTATAGTCGCCGTAAGAGCAAAATTTGAAGGTAAGCAGAGCCATGAAATTTTTCCCAGATTGGTTGCCTCCATCGTAAATAAATTAATTCTACTGGTAAGTATTATAATAGTTAAAGAACATAGTTCTTATAATATATGGCTCTGCTTACCGTAAGCAAAGAATCAGCACTTACAGAAGCATGGAATTCCGAGCTACGTCAAACGTATTTCACGGGCTAGCAGGGAATTATTTGCATGTGCGCATGCATACTCCACGATACTAGGCATTCTTTGCTTACACGGCTAGCACAGAAATTCGGCAATAGCCGTGTAAGCGGTAAGCAAAGCCATCAAATTGGGCCCAGATGAGTCAAACATTGAGAAAAAAAACAAGGCGGTTCCTATAACAACCTTCCAGAAGCTCAAAACAAAATATTCACCAACCTTTCTCTTTGGTATCTAAGCCTGGAATCACAGAGTTGGGAGTGGCTGGTATCACAGTGACTGAAGGTAAAAGAAAAAATCAATTGTCAAAAAATATTCTCAATAACTTACAACTATCACTTTTAAACGACAAAAATGTTAAACAAACTACAGTCTAGACTGTTTTAAGAGGAATATCAATTCCTACCTTCAGGCTCCCCTGAGTTATTTTCATCTTAAATGTTTTCATCTTGAAGCGCCCCAACTTACCAATGAGTGGTTTTTAGCCTTGTTTGGGGCAAACTTGCATTAAAAAATAGTAAACAAAACTGGAAATCCAAACCGCGCAGCCGCCATAGCCAAATATCATTATCATAAGTGGGGCTTGCAAGACTACCATGACTTTTCCCAATAATTCCATGACTTTCATTGATTCCATGACTTTTTCAAATGTTTCCATTTTGGACTCACCATCTCCAGGGGTGCTAGGCTGTCCAGAGAGGAGCTCATCGCTTGAGATGGTCACTACTGGTTGCTGTTCTCCTTCAGCTCCCTCCACTGTTTCCCCCTCCTGCACAAAATGGAAGAATCCCACTTATGAAAAATCGCTATATCTCGATATGAACATTTACATTGATAACTAAGAAATCCACGATGAAGAAAACCATGTACATAAGATACTGCATGTGAAATAATTTTGACTGAAATTGATCAAATTCTGTATGATCGGGTTTGCTTAATATTGTTTCATTCCGGCTCATGCCAACTCTCTATGACTTGGCTCGAATCACGACCAGAGCCTTAGCATTGGTTGGGTTCAGGTCTAACTGATTGAGGGGTGTTTGGATTTTCGCTTGCATCTAAAACCTGGAAATTTTATTAATATTCTCTACACAGGTATCTTCAGTGATATACATGTTACATCCAGTATTTAGAAGTCTTGGTTTCATTACCACATGATTATTAATCATTGATATATATTTCTGGTAATGAAACCAATTATGCCTATAAGTGAACTTAATCACTCGTAGTCTTGCAGCCTGGGAACACTGAAGCAAGAGTCCTTGCTATGTGAACCAGAAACACCGGGGTAAACCCCTACTCTTCCATGATAAGTGTTCTGGGTTCTTTAACTGCACTACAAACCCTAAGCACACGGAACTACGGCTTAATGTCCCATCCAAAGGACAAAGAATGATGGTTAAGTATCTCGTCAAGGACACAAGTGCCACGATCGGAATTCGAAAACCCACACTCTGCTGATCAGAAACACCAGGGGCCAATTTCATAGAGCTGCTTAAGCAAAAAATATTGCTTAATAATTGCCTGCTCAGCAGAAATGAGCAGGATACCAGTTACAAATTGGTAGTTTGGCTGGTAACCTTATTCTGGTAAGTACAATTTTGCTGTGCTTAGCTACTTTTTGTGCTTAAGCAGCTCTATGAAATTGGGCCCAGAGCTTGAGTCCGAGCTCTTATATCGCTCGGCCACGACGCGCCATGATAATTACACTATTACTTACCGCAGTAACTGGAGGTGGTATCTGCATGACCTCTCCAGCCTTGAATGCATCCACAGCATCTCGGACAAGATCATCGATGTCCAAAACAGCTAAGCCATGCTCTAAACAAGATGCAAGAAATATCGGCATCAAGTACTAGAATGAGTTTGATTTTGCATGGAGAGTGTAGCACAATACATGTTGGTAAAACGGCATCAACGGGTAGGCTTACTTTCTTTACATGAAGATTGGTGACGTCATCAAGATGAAGTGTATTTAATAGACGTTAAATTTGTATCGGGATAAATAATATTATTTGGTATTTACCCATACACTCTACTCGGGTGGGATTGGAACCCACAACCTTTGCCATTCTAGAGCAGAAGTCTCAACCACTAGACCACCCGTAGATAGAGGCAGTGGTTGACTTATTCTCTTAATAAAAATCCAGTTCTCTTTGAAGTGTTATAGTTCTATGTTGCCCTGAATTGTTTATTGCAAGTTAATCTTCATTTTCATTTAAAGGCAGGGTATACTTTTGGTAATTGTCAAAGACCAGTATCCTCACTTGGTGTATCCCAACAATATGCATAAAATAACAAACCTGTGAAAATTTGGGCTCAATTGGTATCGAAGTTGCAAGAAAATAATGAAAAAAAAACACCCTTGTTGCATAGAATTGTGTGCTTTCAGATGCCTGAGAAAGGCTTCATGCCTGAACCCTTCTTAGATTCAAATATTTTAGTGAGAATATTACCTCTTCTTCAACACTACATTACTTCAGAGGGAGTCGTTTCTCCAATGTTTTATACTATCAACAGCTCTCAGGTGCTCCTTTTTACCAAGTAAGCTTTATATGGCAATATATTTCTTGAGTAATTACCAAAAGTATCCACTGCCTTTAAAGATCAAACTATGAAAATATGTGTTTATCATATTTATTTGGAGCATGGTAATCCTTTAGAATAATAATACGCAGTTCTTATATGGTGCTTTGTCAAACCTGAGAGCGTCAACAACAAAAAAGTAGAAAATAACAAAAAAAAAAAGATGTAAGCATTTACCATCGGCCAAACTGGCAGCCACAGAAGATTTTCCAGTGAATGCTTTTCCCAAGAAGCAGGCCTTGACTGGGAACGGTGGGATTTCTGGAGCCGCTGGTGGTGGCTGTAGATGAATGATTAAGTATTTGAATTGATAAATGCACTGCATCAGCTGGGGCAATAAACTGACCTGGGCCCAATTTCATAGAGCTGCTTACAAGCAGAAAGTATTGCTTAACAATATTCTGCTAAGCAGAAATCAGCAGGATACCAGTCACAAATTGAACATGTGGCATGGTAGTTTGGCTGGTAACCTTATTCTGGTAAGCATAGTTTTGTTTTGCTTAGCTACTTTTTGTGCTTAAGCAACTCTATGAAATTGGGCCCAATTCTGCTTATAAGCAGAAAATATTGACCTGACACTTTTCTGCAAGCCACAGCACCGGGACATCTCTGAGAAAAGATTTAAATGGTTGGTGTATAAGCCGCCAAAAATATAAGTACTTGATTATTTAAAGATTTGTGTAAATATATTACAGTTGGAAAAACTTTGCCGCTTTAATTGTAATAAACATTGCCGGAGAATACTTTACAAGTCGGTGTTTCAGCCGGAAAATAAGCTGCAGAGCATGTTTAGAGGGCGCTGCATGCACAAGTGGCGACCATCGTCTTTTGGTCAGCTCCACATTTTTACTCCGTTTTACACTTCTTTTTATTGTCGTGTTGTCCTCTAGTTGGTATTCTTAAAACCTTTTTTTTTATTATGGAGCTGCCCAATCCTTTGTTATTGCCTTATCTAGGATTTATAAAGTTTTTTGAATTGAATTTAATTGAAAATGTTGAAGGTCTGAAAATCAATTCAAAAGCCGCGGCTCATGGACTAAAACATTACGGCAGTTCTCCCCCCCTCATAAGATTTCAACACAAGGGTTGGAACTCCAGAGAGGTCATAAGGAAGACAACCCGAGATGACATCTGAGCTTACCGTGGGTGGGGAGACGATGCTGAAGATGCGAGCCAAGATGTGACCGAGGACAGCGTTGTTCTTCTGAGGACCTGTGATGTCACAATCGGCTGGTGGCTGCCACTCGCCAATCATGTTCTATGGACGTGTGAATCAATTAAAAACTGAGATAACTCAAAGAAAAACATATTAGAATAGTATTTTATTTTGTGTGAGAGATTTGGGACAACTGTACCTATAAACAGAGAATGTTTAGCTCATTTCAACTTGAGGGAATCGTTTGTTGCGAATTTGTGTTGACAACTTTGGCTTCACATTCTCATCTGAATGAAGTATGAACCTAGATTAAGTCAGGGGGACCGGGGAGAGGGCAGGATACTTACCCTGTACTCCAGGAAGTCACCTTCATCAAGTAGCAGTTGACGTTCTTTTTCTACTAGCTGGTCCCCTTCAGACTGCACTGGTTCCTCTTCCTTGGGTTCCTGTTCAATAAAAACAAAAGATCAGATGGTTAACCTTTAATGCACCGAGCCCAAGTTCCCAACTTCACGAAGCTACTTAAGCAGCAAATGGTGCTTAACAATTTTCTGCTTAGCAAAAGTGAGCAGGATACCAGTCACAGATGAAACAGGAGTAATGGTATTTTGGCTGGTAACCTCATTTTGGTAAGCATAATTTTCTTTTTGCTTAGCTACCGTTTGTGCTTAAGCAGCTCTGAAATTGTGTAAGAGTATAGCTCCTCGTGCAAGTTTCAAACTTACGCGCTTATGTTTCAAACTCTCGCACTCATGTTTCAATTTTGGGTGAGCCAAATATACATCTTCCAACTCAAAAGTGGGCCATGAAATTTTGCGCTCTCTGCGCAATCATCTGATGGCGCCCTCTTTTGACTCAATTTCCTCCGGCCACGTTTAAACACTCCTCACCGTGTTTATATATCGCATGTTTAAACATGGCCACGTGATCTCCTCTGGACCAATCAGAATGGAATAAAATGTCCAGCGTATTTATAAATATAAATTCAAAGAAAAGTGCACGTGATCAAAACTGCGTGAACTTACGATAGTTTGCTCATACAGTGGTTTACCAGATGTGAAGAGTAATTTCCATTCTCTCATCAGCTTGGCAGGAAGTTGCCTGGATCGAAAAGAAAAAAAAAAGAGTTTGAAAAATAAACGATCCTGTCATAAAAAAAAACCACATTCACTATTGTACTAAGCTTTGGTAAATTTTGTACACTGTCCTCACATTGTGATGTGTTCAGTAGTTGTAGCTTTCATATTTTGTATTGCTACAATTTTTTCCAAAACATGATTTAATTCTTTGCTTACACAGCATATATGATTTTTGAGGCATTGCATGGTGAGGTATCAATATATATATTCGGTTTACGGTAACACCATGTGTATAAATATCTACTTTGCTGTGTAGATTTTGTTCTTTAGAGAACTTGTCTTGCTATTTATTCTACTACCGCGGAGTAGGACAGTTCTTTTCAGAACTGAGAAGTCTCCTGAATTCCGAAAATCTACTCAGCGGTAGTAGAATTAACAGCAAGACAAGTTCTCTAAAGAACAAAATCTACACAGCAAAGTAGATATTTATACACATGGTGTTACCGCAAACCGAATATATATTTACACAGCATAGTGCAGCAATTTGGCGTTTTCTGTGTAAGCAGAGAATGGTCACAGTAACAGAGCTGCGATTGGCACATTTGCATCTTGCAATCGGGGATAATTTGTATTACAGTCAGGGAGATATTTAGATTTCCATCCAACATAGTCAGGGCTCGAATTTGACACTGGACCGCAGGCCCGAGGCCAGTGATTTTAGCATTGGGCCAGTAAGCTAATGACTGGTCAAGTCCGGCGGTCTTGTGTTTTCACTTCAATAACAATTCATGTACCTCAATCTATAATATCTTGAACAGAAACAAATTATGTAACATATTTGACTTTAAGTAATGATTTGAAATATACGTAATACCCTTGAAGACAAATGAGATAAATCTTCTCTTGTATGTCTCAGTGCTTGTTCAATTACATGCAAGTTAAACTGTGCAAGGAAGTCTTTTCTCAGTTTGAATCTGGTCTTGTAGAATTATTTCTGGTCCAGTAAACATTTTGAGATACAAGTCCTGTGGTCTTGTGGATTTTTCACCCAAGATTCGAGGACCTGATAGTAGGGAAAAAGTTTCTATATTCTTTAAAAGTTGTTCATAAGAACATAATAAGATTGCTTTATTTTCAGGAATTTTTTCTGCAGAATCAGGGAGAGTTGGCAGCTCTGAAGTAAGTGCAGAGTTAAGCCGTAAGCAGAGCCATGAAATTGGGCCCAAGTCGTTGGTTCAAATCACGCTCTAGTTCAATTTTTCTGAGTTCAATCTCAAAGAAATTTTTCAAAAAACAACTTACTTCTCAGTGAGCTCCCGGTACTTGCCAACCTTACTGGAAAAGTCTACCAAATCCAGTAGGATGTCCTTGCAGATGTTATAGCGTTTCCTGTACTTTGCCTCTGCTCGATCCTGTGCAATCTTATCGTGGAGCTTCTTTGTCTTTTTTAGTCTGCTCAATGTACTCCAGCTTGGCAAGACGAGCCAGCTCCTGTATTTTAAAAGAGACGAAGTCCCCAGTTACATAAAGCCTGTATAAGCACAAAACTTGCTAAGCGCAGAAAAAATCTTGCTTGGCAGAAACAGGTAACCAGCCAAAATTCAATGAGGTTTGAATTGTTTGCGACTGGCGCCCCACTCATTTTTTTCGCTGAGCAAAGAAATTTGCTAAGCAGTTTTTTTTCTGCTTAACAGCTTTCTGAAATTTGGCTAGGTCATGTCAATATTATCAGTACAACCATGATGTTGCTTCGGTAGCAGACTGCCTTGGTTGCCATGCTACTTTAAAAGCGGCAAAAGCGCGTAATTTTGACACCATTTTCAAATTCCAAAGCAAAAGGTGTCAGTGGGCTAGAGCATCAACCAACTCTGATGGCCAAGTCTGCGGCCGATCACAGAATTGCTTCTCATCACCCAGGAGTAAATGGGTACCTGCGAGTGTGGAGGTAAATTGAATTAGCAACCTGTGCCTCATCTTGCTGCCGGTGCTGCATACTCCAAAGGAGTTAGAATGGTTTCCAGGGATGCTTAAATGAACAGGGTAGTAATAGTGTAAGGCCCTTTGAATAAAGTTTAAAAGCAGAAATCTGAACAAGTAGTTTATTATTATATTATATAATATTTCTGGTGAATGGAACAAGGTGCTCATAGTGACTATAATCCCTGCAGCAAGCAAGCCCGAAGAAACCTGTGAACAATGGTGTTGCAATGTGAACCGACACACCGGATACCCCTTCCTCTTCCATGAAAGTGTTCCTAGTACTCGGCCTACGACTTAATGTCCCGTCGAAGGACAAAGCAATTACGGTAAAGCATCTTGCTCAAGGACACAAGTGCACGACGGAACATCGAACCCACCCTCTGCTGATCATCAATCACCAGGCCCAATTTCATGAGCTGCTTAGCAGAAAATATGCTTACAATTGCTGCTAAGCAAAATGAGAGATACATCACAAATTGTACATGTATAGTAGTTGGTGGTAACCTATTGTGGTAACTCCTTTGTTGTGCCACTAATTTTGTGCTGAAGCACTCCATAAATTGGCCAGAGCTGGTCCGTGCTCTTATACGCTCGCAAGACAAGCCTAAGGAATTCAGACAACTCTTTTTGGCAACCGCGGGGTCACTTACACCCCCTGTCCATGCTTGGGAAATCTTCTGCCCTCTCTATCTACTGCTGCCCCTGAAGATCAATCTGCAGATCACGCTTTCATGGCGTAGCTGCAGAGTGGTTCAATACGCGCTCCTCTGCGACTGCATCACGTTCACGAAACTCTTCGCGTGCCTCTGTGAATAAAGCAGAAAATAGATCTCATGTTTTGTACATTTAAAGGCAGTGGAACTTGATAATCTCAAAAATACTTACATAAAAAACTTTTTGGTCTAAACATTTTGAAAACGACTCCCTGAAGTATGTAGTTTGAAAAGAGGTCATTTCTCACTCAATAGTTATCTGAATTTTCTTGCAACTTCGATGACCAATTGAGCCCAAATTTTCACAGGAGTATTACTTTATGCATATGTTGGGATACACCAAGTGAGGATACTGGTCTTTGACAATTGCCAAAAGTATATCCTGCCTTTAAGGAAGTGTTATTGCAGCTTTTATTAGTGTACATTTTCACAGATTGATAGGTTTGTTTAGTTCTAAGGCACGTTAATCTGGAGGTTGTGTATGGCTCTAGTCAATTTGTCTTTGTTCAACCCAAAATGATTCAAAATTTACCAAGTCAGTCTCCCTTGTGGTTTATTTTCTTCTTTTCATTTTGTTCCTTGTCCCGTAAAAAGAATTCTGGTCTAGTAAACATTGTGAGCTACAAGCCCTGTGGTCTTGCAGGTCCCCCCCACCCCCCGAACTCGTACCCTGTGATGTCATCATCACATTAATCTTGGGTTGTTCCATTTTGGGAGTCAACGTCCCCGTGGCAAAATGAAATTAACATTCCCAAGAGTAAAATACAAATCACTCTGACCTCTTGAGCATCATGCGCCTTCAGTTGATCCACCAGCACCTTGCGTCGTCTCTTCTCTCGCTCCTGACGAGCAGTGGCGTCCTCTTGAAGACGCTTCCTGATCTTATTGATGTACTGATCATTGGAAGCAGGCTGAGAGAGAAGGTAGTTAAAACATTAAGAAACAGTGGCAGAAAAATGAAGTGAAACATTCATGAAACAGTGGCAGAATGAAGTGAAACAATCATGAAACAGTGGCAGAATGAAGTGAAACAAAAAGAAACAGTGGCAGAATGAAGTGGAACAACAAGAAACAGTGGCAGAATGAAGTGGAACAACAAGAAACAGTGGCAGAGGGAAGTGTAACAGACAGAAACAGTGGCAGAATGAAGTGAAACAATCATGAAACAGTGGCAGAAAGAAGAGTAACAGACAGAAACAGTGGCAGAATGAAGTGGAACAACAAGAAACAGTGGCAGAGGAAAGTGTAACAGTCAGAAACAGTGGCAGGCAAAAACACTTTTGAAAAAAATACTACCGACCAAATCAACTTGTAAGAGGATCATGGAACATAGGCACGGAATTGAAGACAA
The DNA here is from genome assembly GCA_032158295.1 of Pycnopodia helianthoides. Classification (NCBI taxonomy): domain Eukaryota; kingdom Metazoa; phylum Echinodermata; class Asteroidea; order Forcipulatida; family Asteriidae; genus Pycnopodia; species Pycnopodia helianthoides. Next base: position 6,432,709 of record CM063253.1, on the reverse strand, counting down.
TGGACAACAGGCACAAGTTAGAAGACAGTAGGGAAAAAATGCAAGAAAACCAGGAAACTCTGACTTGAAGAGACAAAATAAACGACTAACATAGACAGAAAAAACAGAGACTCTACATGAAGAACAAACAGACACAAAACAAATGTTTAAAAATTAAAAATAGTGTCTTACCTTTATCAATTGCACTAACTCTGGCTTGTTCTTTTCCTTCTCTTGCTCTCGTAGATAAGTTGCCACTTCTTCATCAGCATCTCTTTAAAGATATTTAGAAAATAAGGGATTACAATTTTTTTTTTCGGTGGAATTTTTATCATTCAATTCAAACAAAGAATACCAGATTGTTTTCACCGTGAATAAATCAATGTGTTGAATTTGACTGTCTTTATGGCTTTTTTAATCATGGTTTAAGTTCATAGGGCAATGTATTTACCAGAGAGCTAACTGTCCCTATGTTTTGAAGCCATGTGGGGAGTTGGGAGGGTAGTTCATTCTGCTTTACCAGCCAGGCTCCTTGTGGATGAACCCATGCCTACATCCGTACGGACTGTGAAGGGGGTATAACCCTGCTTCAGCCCCAGGAGTAGGTGGCACCGTGCCCCTGGTGCCAGTTGATTTGGGGTTGACAGACTAGTGCCATCTCAGATTTTCTTACCTGTCCTCCTGAGTCATGTTTAAGGAGCGATTCATCTGGTTCTCAAACTCGGAAATCTGCCTCCTCATCTCGGACGCTTCCCTCTTCAAGACCATCTCACGTCGGGCAGTGATTGCCTTTAGCGTCTTGTTGGGTGGTGGCTTGGGCATCTCAACAGTGGCAGCCCTGAAACATGTACAAAGGGAAAAAGTTACGACTCTGAAAGTTTGTCTAATACGTGTGTTCCGTTTAGATAATGGGATTACTTGGATTTGCTTAATTTATCTCATACTCCGTTTGTGGTTACACCATGTGTAACAAGGAGACAAACAAAAGAAAAGAAAAACGGAAGTATCGGAAATATTTAAACTAACTTGATCCTGGCCACAAGTTCGGTCTGTCTCCTCCTGGCGTCGGACGCCTTCTGGAGCTCCATCAGGCGTTGGTCTTGTTGCCACTGACGTCGCTTCTCTTCCTCCTCGTACTTGGTACGGAACTCCACGTCCAGATGTAGGCGCTTGCGCCCACGGAACTTCTCCACCAGCTGGTCCAGATTCAGGTCTGTCTGGCGAGGTGTCAGTATCTTCAGACGCTGTGGTGAAAGAGGAATGGTGATTTATTTTATTCCGTTCCCATCGAACTGTGTCAGGCCTCGAAATTCGCCACGGCCCCTTAACTCGTTGACTGCCGGTCACAGATTCATAGGGCGTTCCCATTTGCCAAGTGCAGTGCACATGCGTGCATACCAAATAGCTACTATACACACAAAAAATTGAACATACACATTCTAAGGATGTATGTCCTCACCACTGCCAGAAGCGTATTTGTTGCGTGCTCAGTGATGCCAGTGTATTCAATTAACAATACAAAGCCCTTTCATTCCCTACGAGTATACTCGTAGTGGCAGAAGTGGTTACACCTGTTACTACGAATATACTCGTAGGCGGCAGTCAACGTGTTAAAAACCTTCGATACAAATTAAAATTTTCCTCATTGGGTGCCCTTCATTCGGGGGAAATTGCCGTGCCCTTTTGAAAACGAAATTCGAGGCGTGTGTCTTATACTGCCCTCATTCTGTCAAAGGACAGATCTGCGTGATTTTTTAGAGAGCGTCTCGAAAGTCAAAACTGCAGGGAACATTCTAATTGGACAGTTCCATTGGAACGTTTGAAATACTAACGCGTGCATTCACTCGTGTCGAGTTGCTACATTACTTCGGTACAATGATGCGGTCAAGCGGAACGTTCAGGCGGTTCAATGGACTGCGTGCGAGTGCCCACAGGAACGCTCTTTTGTGCCTAGAACAGGCCTCGACTTTTAGGACACTCCCTTAACCATATAAAAAAACACCAACTATGTTTTGTAGTGCAGTTTTGAAAGTAACAAAACAAAAATCCTCGTGCACTGTACTTTGTTAACGTAGCATTTACACATCACATTGACGATTACATTTGCCATTATTTTCAAAGTATAAGACAGCACTTTTTTTTCTGAGCTCTATCTGTGATGTGACAAGTCTACACCAGCAAAGCATCACGTCGTGTACGTGATGGTGAATGGATAGCCGGCTATAGCACTGTACAAACCGAACAGCCGGCTAGCGACTTGTTGTAGCTAAATATATATTTTGTTGCTGACCAGGGTTTGCCCTTAAAATTTTCAGTGACTAGCCAGCAGGACCAATTTACTCATCATTTAACTAGTCTGCCAGCTTTTTCACTTTCATACAAATATAGATGCGCTTCAACCTCGTTCCCAGGGGTGATCGATCTCGCCGCGCCATTTTGTCCAGCATGCCTTGCTCGCTCATAACCCCTGGAATTGGTTCATTAAAATGTGCTCATATACTGCACATTTTAATAAGGCCTGTGGCCGATCCACTCTACGCGCCTGCTCAAGTATGGTAACCCGCAAAAGAGGCCTGAAGTCAAGGAGCAACTGGTCCCCTCTCATTCGTCTTTGATCTTGTGATATGTCTAATTCTATGCAGGTTAGGGTGACAGTGTAAAAACATGATTAATTTGAAATGGAATCGCGCCAAATACTTGCATTTTCACACGCATGTACTAAGCGTCCTACAAGCGCCATACAAGCGCTCAGAATTTTTAAACAAGCGTGTACGCAAAGTAGTCACTTTTGGGAGCCAATCAGCGTTGTTTTTCAGTACATCCCTACCAGGGGTTAGTGACGAGAGGTATCGATACGGCGCGCTGCCAATGGTAGCGAGGCTGAGACGGACCACTTGGTGAGAATTTTGATTGGTCCTAAGGTATTTAAAGGTATTGTACACTTTTGGTAACAGCTCAAAATCAGTGTCCACATTTTGTGTGATTAAACGTATGCATGAACAAACAAACCTGTGAAAGTTTGAGCTCAATTGGTCATCGAGGTCACGAGAAAATAGTGAAAAGAGATCTTATGTGTTTTCTGTTTTATCAAATTATCGCACGCGATAATTACTATTGTTTTACTCGTTTCTCAGAAACGATAGCATTTTAGGCAGAAATATTTTAAGGAACCCTTTCTACCATTACTTTCTTTAAATCATGTAAGTTATGTGTGAATCTGTGAACATTTTGTTTTTCGATCTTACCAATAGTGTACAGGGCCTTTAAACTACCATTTAGCAAGCGGACCAGTGCAAGAGGGAACACTGCTGACTACTTTTACAGATGCTTGCCACCAGGAGCGGCATTAACACTTTGTAGCTACAGTATCTCAAAATCCTTTACTTAAAACAAGAACACCGACCTCTTTATAAGGCCCCCGCTCAAGGCTCTCCAGCTTCACCGGTGCCCGTGCCCGCATGGTTTCCATCGCCACGCCCGTCAAGCTTGACTGCTTCTTGTTGTTCAGCGCGATGTACAGCTGATACATGAGGCGTGTAGCCTCACCCGGCTGTTCCTGCATTACGCCGTGGGCGGTGTTGGTGTCGAAGGGCACCTCCAGCAGGTGTAAGGTCGGCTCCAGGCGGGTGAAATTATTGAGCTTGGAGTCCGCAGTCCTGAAATCAAAAGACAGATTTAAATAATGAATCTTGATTATCTTGTGGACAGAGTTTGTTCCGTCACTAAGGCCGTGTTCGAATTGGCGGCTACGGCTACAGCTATGGCTTGATCACCCCGTCATCATGGTTTGATATTTAGGATGTCCTTTATAGCAACACCCTTAGCAACAGTCATAGCTGTAGTCATAGCCGCCAATTTTGATAAAACCTAACATTTCATGTTACTCATTTCTGACACTTGCCAGCTCAAGTACAATAAAAAGCTCTGGTTTCACACCAGAATCCTTTAAACTTAAGAAAGTAATTTGTAATTTACCTTGACTGCGAGAAGGATTGGAAGTCATCTTGAAGGTCGTACTTCTTAAGTACCTCCCCAATCAGATAGCCACTTGCAAACTGCTCAGAAAAGTTTTTTTGATCTGTTAAGAAAACAAATAAATAAATAAAATGCACTTTACTGTTTTAAAATCTTAATGAAGATTTTCAACTCAAAAGATAAAAACAAAATAGTATTACAAAATTGTGAGAAAATAGCAATAGCTTTTGCAAACTGCCTACCAACTAAAAAGACATATGGTATTGTTGCCTCTTGTTAATGGCCTTACGTTTTGAGTTTTGACCCTAGCAGAGTCTTTATTATTATTTCTTTATTACAACCACCTGCACCTCTGTGACTCTGGTTTGAATTCCAGACTGGGGCCTTGCATGTGGATTGGGTTTTCAGTCGCTACCTGATTGCGTGGGTTTTCCCTATTTACTTCATATTTATTCAACATCTTCTTTACACAAGTTTTCTTCAGGCCTACGGGTCACAGTGCTAGTCTTTATTGAGTGTCCCTTTGTTAAATTGCAAGCAGGCCTGGAATTACACAGAGGATGGCCTCTGTTGCTCATGGTCTTGGCATTGGTAACCCTTCAAAAGTTTCACATAGACTTTAAGATAATATTGCAATGAAAGTGCCCTTATGCAAAATGAAAATGCCGTTGCCCTCTCCAAGATGAAATTCCTGGCCTGACCAGATACAAATTTAACAGCTGTTGATTTATAATGTACTAATTACTACTATGATTGTGTCCATGGATGGTCTGGAACTCCAGGGAGAAATTGTGGTATTGAAAAAACCTGCCCTTGTTTGTAAAGTACCTATTCTTCCAGCAAAAAAGTTATTAGTATTATTAGGGAATGGGTAACTGCAAATCTTTTGCTTCAGTCTCAAAATATTACGAATTTTTGGTTATGAGCTTGTGAGCTGCCTAGTTAACTTAAATGATATCAAATTACATCGTCACTACTCAGTCTCAGTCTCATCTGCAGGGTAGCTGTTGTCGACAGTAAAAATGAAAATGAGCTGTTTGTTACTGTAGTGTTAGTGTTTGCTAATAAACTTTAAACTAAAGTAATTTTCTCTTCTGAAGCCGAGGGTCTGCAGATATCATTATCATTCTTTTTTTATTATTCAAAGTTGACTTGGGACCGAGATGACTTGGGTCTTGGGACCGAGATGACTTGGGACCGAGATCGAGATGACTCGGACGGACCGAGTTGACAATGCACTGAATCAACATGATCAACGTCAAACCTAAGTCCTAATTCTGAATCTTACATTTAGTATTATTGACAACAAACAAGTAAAAATTCTTACCAACTGACTGCGAAATTTTCAGCTCAGAATTTAGCCATCTACACAGAATCTCCGTCATGATGATTTTATTATATTATAGCCTCACATTAGCTTATTGTATACATTGTCAATCCACACAATTTTAAAATAAACGTTTTAACACGAAAGCATGAAACTTGTTTTCAATGAGTTTCAACAGTCGATCTTGTCGTCATCATCAATCGACCAGGCAACGGTGTGTGTTTGTGTTTCATTCCTCCACAAATAAAATTTACAGAGGGCGCCCTCACTGCTCTTTCCATCATTCAAGTTTCGGTCAGTTTTGTTTTATGAACTTTTTAATTGAGGGTAAACTTTCTGAGTTCGTTTTGATAAGTACGATAACTTATGTTAAGTAGATAATTGATAATTTAAAGTTCAATAGATCAATAATTAAAGCTGATAAAAAGACTGGAGTGTCTAGAATCCGGGCTCAGAAGAGATACAAAGCATCAGACAGTGTCTTGACCACTGGAAAGAAGTAGCAGTCGACCATAGAGCTAAGTCTTTTTGGAAGATGCCTTCGACAACAGTGTTTATTTGTGAAATCTGGAAACTAGCAGGAATCTGTTTTGGGAATCTATTTTAATAATAAAGCTAAATATATCCGCACTCAACGCGACGAATAATTCATTAACTTGTATACAATTAATAATAATCTATAGGCCTAGCCTAAATGCATTTTAGGCGTAATTTCTGGCCGATTTCACCCAAAAGTTAAGATTGAATTGTTAACATTATTTCTTTTGGGGAGTATAAATTTGAGAAAGTTAAAAGCTTTCTTGTAAGGTATTGCACAAAAACTTCCGCCTATAATAAAATTTAATGATAGTATGGAATTCTTTAGGCGGGATCTTTACCATAGGCCTACTGCAGACCATTTTTTGCACTTGTGTTAGGCTTACATTCTACATCTACATCTATATGCTGGTACTCGTCAACGCCTTTCAACAACTAAACGTTATGTATGCGTTCATTGTCGAATGTGGAAAATTCGAAAGTTTTGTATTTATTTTTTTTCTTTTCAAACAGCATCAGCTATCAAAATTCGTTTGAGAAAAAAAATAGTTAAACAATCTCTCGGCAATAATCGGGTCTTCCTTCGGCTTGCCACTAACTAGCCAATGGGACCTTGAAAAAAGGAACAAACAAACACCCAACAAAAAACAAACAAACAAACAAACAAACAAACAAACAAACAAACAAACACCCCAACAAAACGTCCTCAATGATTGAATGCACGTTTTCCCAGGCCTGTATGTGTCCGTGTCGAGTTATTTGTTTGAAGTTTGGAAAAGTCAATGAGTATTACTTTCATTAACCCTACTGGAATGATTACCGGCCTCTTTCCTTTTTTTATGCGCTTGAATCATCAAACGCAATTTCAGAGAATTTTTCCATTAAAACAAAGAAAACAACTGATTAGAAAACCCCCAAAACAAACGTAATAAACACTGCTGAAAGTGATAGGCTTTATTTTACTGTTTCAGAATGGGCGGTTTTAATTATTATTAACAAAAACAAATTCTGGTGTCAAAAACATTATTGTTGTTGACCACGGATTCTGTACTGCGCCCTCAATCGACAGCTTGCCGCTTGCGATAACCGGTGACCCGCACCCTTCACATTACATTCAGAATACAGTAGCGCGGGAGCCAATGACTAAATCCCCGTGCTGCGTAGTGCGCATGGTTAAAACAGTGAGGACGTAAACTTTCACTTTGTGTACTTCCGCCTTGCTGAAACGTCTGCAGCTGTACAATTTTAAAAAGAACAACATTTTGTGTTTTACGGATTTCTCCCAATGAAAATACTTCTCTACGATAGTGGACCTACACAGCTGATAAATTAAGTAAGTGTGAAGTTTCATTTGAATTCGGAGTAGGCATATTCCCCTTCGTTTTGACTCTGAGTCTGAGCTGAAATTGATTCTGAACACACACTTCTTCTTCCATATAAGTACACTCGACTTAAAATGAACGAATCAACATGTACCGGTCAAAACGTAATCTGGTTTCGTGCATTCTTTTGGATGACATATTCCCTTGTATAAATTTTTATAAAAATAACTGTTTCACACTAATGGTATTGAACCATGATTTAACGTTCTGTGTATAAATCATCTCTAAAAATTTAATGCGAACAAATTTACGAGAGTTGCTTTTTCCCAGGTCATTATAAATTAAATTACTCTGTTTGAATTACTTTTATTTTGGGGGGTTAAACTTGTCGTAATCGGCTATTGCTTGACTCCCCTCCTCCGAGTCCTAGAACTATGACTTTGAGGTTTGTTTCTCTATAGTGTCCAGATAGCGGAACAAATCTCATAGGCCTACATAGTTCTTGGAGTATTGCTCGGATATGCAACTTTTGGTGAAATGTATTTGTGAAAAGGTAGGAAACGAGTTGACTCAGTCTCAGCTCAGTGATTTTGTCCGATTGTCCTTCCCCTAGCCCCACGGCCATACATTACTGAGGCAAAAAAAACCAACAAAAACATGTTTAGCGTCCCCGCCCGCTTCCTTTTTAGAGGCCGCCTCCTTAGCATCAGGGACTATGACGACCTGTCAAATTAGAACTAACATTTTTTTGCAAAAGTTTTCTTCCAACATTCACTTACCAATAAACATGATTGCGATGAGTGCATTAAAATAAAATGATTTAGTGCTGGCTGGTTTTATGAAGAATCTACAAGCTGACTGTCGCATGTTAGTTTTGTTTCAATGTTAATTTAACAAGTTATGTTTTTTATGCAAAAATTTTAAATTTATATCAAAATTGCTGTTTTTTTTTTTATTTCAAGATTTTTGTATAAAAATAGAATTTACAAAGAAGATTTGATTTGATAGGAAAATGTAGTCTTCTTTGAAGTATTTTTTTAAATATTGATAATATGCACAAGACTTACACAGTCTATTAAATCAGATGAGCTTATAATATAATAGTGTCCTAGATCAGGGCCCAATTTCATAGAGCTGCTAAGCACAACAGTTTGCTTAGCATGAAATTTCTTCCTTGATAAAAACAGGGTTACCAACCAAATTTCCATGTGTTGCATATTGCTTGTTACTGGTATTCAGCTGTTGTTTGCTTATCCTGAAAATCACATGGAAATTTGGTTGGTAATCCTGTTTTTATCAATGAAGAAATTTGATGCTAATCAAATTGTTGTGCTTAGCAGCTCTATGAAATTGGGCCCAGGTCTAACTTGTCTGTGCTTGTCTGCTCAATTCTTGTTGTAGTGACAAACACATCATGTACATGAATCTGTAAATTATTCTGTAAAAAAAACGTGAAAAAAAATCAACTGAAAATAAAATTGATAAAATGTATTTAAGAAGTTAAAACGCTGTCATGTGCCCGGGAGAGGAACATACATGTGACAAAACTTTTACCCAAAAAAGTGCATTTACAACATGAAGAATGTGTTCCTAATGGTTCAAGAAAAGTGAGTGCAAAAGTTTGATCGGTTTCATAAGTTGTTGTAATAGGAAGATTCAATTCTGGAATGGGAAAACATTTTTGTGGGGGTATTTCTAGGAACAAAAATGTAACGTCTGCAATTGCCATATTTTTTGTTGGGACATGAAGACAACTTGCAACCTCCAAACTTGCTTACACTTTGTTGATTATATTTTCAGACTTAAAAGTAAAACTGGATATTGATTTATTTTTACTAGTGCAGTGTAAAAACTAGTGCTTTTTATTATGTGCCTTACGATAATATACATGTAACCTTCCGGGCTCCCCTGACGTTAACGCACTGGAGGGTTACAAAGTGAATACTTTAAAACTTTGTATCTTGTGCAGTTTGAGTAATTTCTGTCAGCATAGTGTCCAGGGTTGCCTTGTCAGCAATTGTTGTGGTATGATGACTAAATTGTGTCTTAATGCAAAACCAGACATGGAGTCGGAGCTGTTTGACGGTACTCTGCTTTGTGTAGGCCGGGACTGTGGGAGTGTGTGCAGACCATGCATACTTTGATTTATTTAAAGGCAAATTTTGCCCCCCCCCAAAAAAAAAAAACCCATAAAAAACAAAAATTATTGTTAGTATAATATTATATACAGTACATAATAATAGTATATACAAAAAATATATAACAAACTTAAATAGAAAATAAAACAAAATTTAATGAAAAAAACAAATTATGGAAAAGAACTAAGAAAGAAAGAAATGTTAATATTTTGATATATATTTTTTTTTACAAATCGTCACATGGCACTGGATTAGATTTAATGGATACACAAACAATCCGGCTTCCCCACTAACATTTCATAGCATGCATGGTATCGGACAAAAAAATGCAAATTTATGCACCCTCATAAATCACAAGAAAACCCTAATAAAAGGTGGTTAAATCTGTCTCAAAATGAATTGCTCAAAAGCACATTTTCACTCAATTACATTCTTAAGGAGCTTCAGATTTTATTACTAGGTGAAAATTTCCTCACAAAAAGCTCGAGAAAAAAATGGTATAACTTGCCTGGACTATGTGTACATTGTACATGTATGCGTGCCGCCTGCACGCACACCTAAAGAGCCGTGAAATTGTGAGCTACAAATGTACATAAACCACTGTATACGTTGATTAACTTGTAACCATGGAGGCAGAAAACAGAAATCCTGTGGTAGCGACCGTCAGGAGGAGGGGCTTTAACTGAGATGGTCACAACGAATGTGCTTATTTATTATGAGGAACGATTTAATCAGGTTTGCGGTAGCGCCGCGGAAATAATGATCATTGAGTAATGTATGCGTCATTCTTATTATGTAGAAATGTACATGTTTGGTTGCGATACGGAGGCTGTACATTTGAACCCCCAGACTAATCATTAAGTTAATGTACAGTCCATGAGGTATGAACGTGACCTTGAGGTACAGCGCAGTGGACACAATTAACACCATTCGCTCCATGTTCATTGCTAGACAACTGTAAAACAACAATGGACATATGGTGGGTGTGTGCAGCTCGGCTAAAATCATCAGACACGATGGAGGAAGAATGTAGACTTGGACAAAACATGGTGTAGACAATGCATTAATAATTCAATATATTATTTGCAGCGTTTGCAATCATGTAGGCAAGGCATGAGAATTCAATATTGTTTGCAGCGTTTGCAATCAAGTATTGCTGTCCCAAGCACTGAATTATTAATTTCATAACACAATATTAGTGTGTGCATTGCTGTAATTGGAGTCGCTGTCCTTGCTCAATGCCGGACCAGTCATTGAAGTTCTCACTATTATGAACACAGCCATTTCAGATTGCCAGTCTAGTTATTTATTGCCCGAGTGTTCTAACTGTCAATACTGTCTCTATCATATCATAGAGAATATTGTCTGCAAGCAGGCTGAGAGGAAGGAAACTACACGTTGTACTTTAAAGGAACGTCGTTGGGTCTTTTGGTAATTCATTGTTCCTGTTTGTGTGGTCTTACTCAGCTTTTGACATGTGATTTTATTACCGAGCCTCAACTACTGACCTGGGCCTAATTTCACAGCGCTGCTTAACGGTAAGCAAATTTGTGTGCTTACTGTTAGTAGAAAAATGTGCTTAAAGGTAAGCGTATTTCACAGGTTAGCAAGAAAATTAGGCAGCCAGTTTGCGTGTTCACCATGAATTTGCATTGTTACATCATTCATTTTCAGACAGTAAGCACTGGAAAGTTAGCATGCCTTTTCAATCGCTTACGGTAAGCAGCACTATGAAATGGAAAATCGCACAGTAAGCACAAAATCGGTTTTAAGCGGGGAGAAGTGGCTTCATGTCAAACAGTCGAACACAAGGATGAATTCACAACCCAAAATGTTGGACTGTGTTCCTGGTGACTAACTGTGCCAGACATGCATGATGATACCTGGCCCAATTTCATAGAGCTGCTAAGCACAACAATTTGATTAGCATCAAATTTCTTCATTGATAAAAACAGGATTACCAACCAAACTTCCATGTGATTTTCAGGATAAGCAAACAACAGCTGAATCCCAGTAACAAGCAATATGCGAACACATGGAAATTTGGTTGGTAACCCTGTTTTTATCAAGGAAGAAATTTCATGCTAAGCAAATTGTTGTGCTTAGCAGCTCTATGAAATTGGGCCCTGTAGTACGGTCACTTGCAAAGTATTCAGTAAACAGAACTACTGTACATGAACCTGTTTGAAGTTTGGTGGGTTGGTGAAGACATGGTTGAATTAGGCTATAACGTGAAATTTCTGTGTTAGACCATAGAGCTGTCTTTGCTCTATGGTTAGACACCTCATTGATTGTAATGTATTGTTGACATGGCAGAAAATACCTGTGAAGGGGGGTAACCCTGTTTCAGCCCCAGGAGTAGGTGGCAACGTGCCTCTGGTGTCAGTTGATTTGGGTCAACAGCCCAAATCAGTTAAGTGTAGCCCTCACCTTGAGTGGCCATTCGGCCTTGTGAGTTTGGCGATATCTCATAAAAAAATGTATATACAAAAAATTACGGTAATACTGGAATGGTGAGTATAAGAAACATCAGTGTTAGCTTTTTTTGTTTGAGAGCTCACTGATTATGAAGTTTATACTATTTAACATTTTTCTGGTATTAATACCGGAATGGTACTTGGCTAAAAAATATTGATGTTTAATTTTTATTGCTGATTATAATGAAGTTTATACTAGAATCATTTTTCTGTTTTAAAATATAATTTTTTTCCCCCCTCTGAAATGAAGTCATGTTTAGAGAAGACTTTATCTGAATTTCCTTAAAAAAATGCAAGCAGCTGATTTCGGTTACCATATGTTGAAAATTGTGCATGGGTTTTTTCAATACTCCTGACTCACACAACGGATTAAAGCCCATATTTGTACAAGTTTGTTTGTTTCATGTATTGTTGCTCTTACAAGATGGACATTGTTGGGTGATTTTTAGGTAGGACCTGTACTTTGTGTTTTTTTGACCTTCGTATTTTGAAAAAATGCTTGAAAACGGCAAAATTTGATGGTTTCTTTAATGAACCATTCTTCTCGTTCCAGGAAGACCTTTGGAATCATGTTTTAGTCTATTTTGTAGCCCAAATGGCCCAACGAAGCCGGTGTGTCCCTTTAAAGATGTTGATCACACAATACATGAAGCTGTCTGTGACTATTTGTCACCTCTGACAGCTCTGTTAGTGGTACTTGTACAGGGAAACCAGATCTTCAGACCGGGTAACTTTGCTGTGTTTATCCATGAAGAGTTGTATACGAACAGACCATAGGTGTTAACTCCTTGACTAATCTGAAGTCATGAGGAATGTTGCAATTGTTGTGGTTACTTGCCCACATTAAAGGGACAGTCAATAGGGGGCCATTCGGGTAACAGGTGTTAAAAAAACTTGATCTTTTTTTCAAATTTGTTATTTTCAATTTGTGAATATTGACAGACTATTCACATGCGTTATATATTCTGGTTTATTAATTAAAACAAATACTGGCTGATATAAGTAAAAATTCATTATTAGTTTAAAAAATTGTTATACATGAATGAATGCCTCAAATGAGGCAGATATTTGAGATCATATTCTCCCAGCTCAGGAGTTTTCAATGACTTTTGCTGGCTTCCAGTATGCATTTGTGTAGTTCAGGAAATGTGTGCCATCTTGCATCAGGCAGGAGGTCGGCTATCTGAACAAGGTTGACTGATATAGTACAGTAATAGACAGCACAGACAAGACCTCAATGGTCTGGAAGAGGCCACTGGTTATTTTCCCCCTATAATAGATGATGTGACCTGTGACATCACATGTTTACAAAAGAGCCACAGAGCCTGGACTTCCGGCGGGCACATTTGTACACAGCTCAATGGAAGAATACAACAAATCTTATGTTTTATGGAGATCGTCTGATTTTCCTCAACTTTTGATATGAAGAAAGGGGGACAAATTTTTTCCATTGAGCCTGTATGTGTAGCATCTTGCCCGTCAGGAATATCATTATAATGTACAAGGTCACCACTCTGTAAACAATTGTAACATGGTCTATAACTTGTGTTGTTTTCTTTTATTTTACTTGTTAACTGAATTTCAATTTTGAGTTGTTTTTCTTTTATTTTATTTGTAAACTTCAATTCAATTTTGAGGTGTTTTCTCTTCTTTTATTGTAAATTTAATTTAGATTTTTGAGTTCTTTTGGCCCAACCACCGACAATTTATGAAAACACACAAAAATGTTGAAATAGTGATTATAATGACAGTATAGGGACATGCATTCTAGTTGTATAAAAATCTGTCTAACAAAGTGGCCATTCAGAATAATGTACAGATTAATATAAAATAAAAGTTGTGGATAGGTGGGTCAAGAGAAATTAACTGAAAATCAAAATTCAGTTTACAATTAAAGTATAATAGAAAAACAACCCCCAAATTGTTAAGGTTAAAAAAACTCAGTGACCTCTCCAGATTGTCTGTCATGTCTGTGCTGTCCATTGTTATCGGTTCGGTCAGGTCAACCTTGTTTCGGTAGCCGACCTCCATGCCTGATTGGAAAAAAATGTTCTCTTCTGTTTCAACTACAAAGTTGCATGCTGGAAATACCATTGAATACTTCGGAGCTAGGAGAGCATTGATCTAAACTGAGCATCTAAGGCATTACTTTGTTCTTCAGTGTAGGGCATAAATAGTCTGGATCAACATTTAAAGGGGCACTGTCGTCCGTGATCATAGTCTGCTTGTGGCTGGACATGGAAACACGAACTCTCACCCAGTTGCTACACGCTTGTGTTGACAATCAAATCACAACTAAAAGCTTTAAAGAGCGCCGTCATTATTGTGCGCATGTGTGTGCAGTCACTGGGTGAGAGTTCAGAATTTAATGTCTGGCCACAGACTAACTGCGATCACGACGACTGTCCCCCTAAAAATAAAAATTTGGGGTTGAATCAAAGCAAATTTTAAAAAATGTATAGTTTTTTTAAAACATTGATTACTCTAAATGGCCCCTACATTGTAAGTATCTTTTGTTTGATTTTGTTGGAGTGTGTACACTTGGCATGTGCAAAGTTTGATCAGTGAAATCACACAGTACCCAACGTAACATAATCAAACAACTATCTTTACACTATGAGGAGGAAAGAGCAATGCCAGGCATGTACATTTCACACATCCACCATACCCACTCGATCAAATTCCAACACCATTACATGGCAGCAAGGATACACAATCCCATATAATCAAACACCCAATCCTAACTTCACTGTACTTAACCTTACCAAATTAAACACTTTGCCCTGTTTGAATTTGTAGGGTTAGGGATTGTTAGGGTTAATTAAAATGTTTCTTTTTAATTTTTTAAGATGAATTTGGTATTTCTAGTTTTATCAGTATTTTTAATTGCAATCGGGAAAAAGGTTAACATTCGTCATGCACCAAAAACAAAAGCAAGACGTTAATAGAACCTTTAAATGTATTTTTCCCTCTTTATTTCAATCACTGTCAGTAATTGCAGTATCGAGGGAGAGTTTCCTGCTAGATAAATAACAGATCTTTGATTCTTCAGATTTGGTAATTCCAACTTAGGCCGTGTGCAAAAAAGATAAACAATACAATTTCTTTTGATTATCAGTGTTTTCCTTTTTTTGGTCCTTTTTACAGTCATCAGCAGTTGGACAAGAGCGGCTATTTGCACAAACTCAGCCTGTGGTTGAACACATCGCCTTTTCTTGATTGAACACGGGACAAAGAACCCCAAGAACATTGAACTGCCGCACCCCTCGTCCGTCGTTGGAACGCTGCATGCTGAAACCTGGAATGGCTGCAGATGATCTACTTTTTACCTTTCCGTAGACTCGACAGAGAGTGACTCGGGCCACTTGGGATAGCTCCTAGACCCCGCCGCCGGCTGTACAATCAGGATGGCAGTAGCAGCGACCCTGTCCACAGGGTAGTGTTCACCTCTTGGATAAGGGTGGTCTTTGCCTGAGACAAATCACCGGCAGTTTAGAATTATAGTCAATTAGGTTTAGGGACCCTTACTGACAGGAGGAGATTCCAGTTACTTGCTCAGACAATCACTTACTTTTTCATTTCCATTATTTTTTAGAAAGCACTCGAACTTGAAATTGGTTAATTCAATGGAGGACGCCACTAAGAGTGTAGTTCATGAAGAATACAGTGCTGTCACTAAATCACTTGGAATTTTCCAGTTTACCCGTCCTACCGTTGTACTTTATTTGTAAGGGTGTTATCATCCAAAACTGCCAACACTTTCGGGAAAGTATGATTAGTGATCGTTAGAGATCTCTATGAACATTGATTGTGAACCAAAGGAAAGTAAGGAAACATGAATGGAGCTAATGGAACTACCAGGAAAGCGGGGGAGGCCGTTCCCCAGGACCCCATCACTGTGCGCTATTACCACGGGAGGATCACGCGCGAGGAGGCCGAGACCAGACTGCGCGGCACCGGCTGCATCCAGGGGGACTACCTCTTACGCGACAGCCTCGGCCGGGAGGGGCACTACGCCATCTCGCTCTGCTACGACAACAACATCTACCACTACGCCATCGAGCGTCAGCACGACGGCGGCGTGGCGATCAAGGACGGTAACAAGTTCAGTGGGCCCATCGAGCTCATGAAGCACCACGAGAAGAAGCTGGACGGGTTGTTGTGTCTGCTGGAGCGGCCATGTTGCCTCGCAGACGGACACAAGCCCCGTGCGTACGGAGACCTTTCTCACGAGGAGATGGGAAATGAAATAGCCTTAGTGGCGCAGAATCAAGGCCTCTCAGTAAGTGTTGAAATGTTTAACTTAAATTTTGTTGAGGGGTTGAAAAAATTTAAAAAAAGGCTAGATTTTGGTTTGAACCTGCGATCCTTCGGATTAATGCGCTGCGCTCTACCAACTGAGCTATCTAGGGCTCTGTATGTTGGCAGTCGCCCTATTTTGTCAATATCTGTGTTCAGGGGTAGCCAGGGAGAGGGGGATCACACCCAAGTTATTGATGCAACCTCGAGAAAATGGCAGCAGAGGGATCACCTTAAAGGGATGTGACTTTTTGTTTCAAATATAAAGTAATAACTTCTTTTTTTCTTCGAATCTAGACAAATAACTTTATTTTGAAACAAATGACAAAGCTGAATAATAACCAGAGTATAAATCCGAAGACAGCCAATTGTGGGTTGTTCCCATAAGGAGTCTTCACATTATAGCATTAAAAAACTAAACCTGTGAAAGAGTGATTTGCTAAAATCTGAAAAATTTCAATTGGGAAAAAGCTTCTAAAAATAATACATGACATTATATTTCCCCACCTCCCCCCACCAAAAACAAAACAAAACCGAAAGCGAGAAATAAAGCCAAAAAAAACCCCAAGTTTCTTAAATATTTATATAGGCCTGTGTATGAAACTTACTGACAGAGGCCATGGCCAAATTGGTAGATATAGCTACATGTATGGCTACAGCTTCTCATCATGTCACTATGCGTTGAAGTAAAGATAAGTTCCCAGTAGACGCCATCTTTACGGGCAAATTGCATTTTGGCTTGCAGGTGCGTCAAACGCTCAACTTATTAACGCAGCCGCGTTGTTCACTGACCAATCCTGCAATGAGTTTCGTGAAATGCGCGCGTGTTGCACGCCGTTCTCACACGAAACGCACGACTGTTTGTTCTAAACTGCCCGTAAAGATGGCCGATTTACGTCACACTGCAACCTATCTATAGGCTGCCCTTTAGAACACCCTTGTAGCAACAGCTTCAGCCAGAGCACCAATTTGGACAGTGGCCCAACATTCCCAACAACAAACGTCACCCTGTTGCAGGCCTGGAATTACACAGAGATCGCAGAGGCCTGTTGCCCTGGTCTTGGTCGTGGTGCCCCTTTAAAAAATTTCCCATAAACTTTAAGATTTTTTATTGGAAGTGCCCTTTTCATGAATGAAAATGGCCTTGCCCTCTCAAAGATGAAATTCCAACACTGCTGTTGAAAAAATGGTTGGTAGTATTGTATAGTTTTAATTTGGGGTTGAACAAAGAACCATTTGAGCTATGTACATCTAGCCCTCTGTTGGAGGTCTCCCTGTTTTGTTATGTTCAGCAGTGCCCTTAGTTAGAAGCAAAAATAGGGAGACCGCCAACAGTTGGTAGAGCGCCGGCACAAAATCCAGAAGTCGGTTGTGCAAATCCCACTTTTTAAAATTTATCCAATCAGTTTCCCTTGTGGTTTATTACCGGTACTTGATTTGTGTACAATTTTAATTACAATTTAGTTCACTTCTAGGTGTGTACCAAGGTTAGAAGTTAATGTACTGTTCTACAGATCTGTGTTTTGTTTGTTTCGATTACAACAGTACAGTGTACAGTGTAACATTCATTAAAATCAACTTGACCCAATTCAGCTTTCAGTTAAAAAAAAAAATTACCAAGCAGGGTCCAATTTCATAGTGCTGCCATGGCGTAAACACTGCACACAGAATACATAGGGCTAAGGTTTCCTTTCGGAAGCACAGGTTTGCAGCCAGAGTGCCCTGTGGGATGTTATACTTCCATCAGTGCGTGCCGTGTACACTATGTACTCGATATGCAAACTAAAAGCATCGGTGAATGGTTTCCTGAGCATCGAGTTTTGAATAATAGTAATTTTAAGAAAACCAACCAGAACAATAACAAGAGGTGTTCGTGGACATGTTGCACGAACACCTTAAATAAACGTTAAGTTTAGTCTGTACACATGTTGGCCTGACCCGTAGTAAACATAGGCCTATTCTGCATCCTGGATAGGACGCATTGCATTTTGTTTTTATTTACTGACTAAAAGATTGCAAAAATATATTGACAAAATTTGGCAAAAGAAACCACAAACTACTGTTTATATACTTGACGTACTGTACGTGTAGTTTTTAATGTGAGGGGATCTGTCCTTATGATCATAGCAGGCATGTGGCTATACATGGTGTATGGTCTCTTATCCGGCTATTGCTCGCATGCGCGCACTGGCCGTCACATCACAATTGACGCCCTCAATGTGATGTCATGGCCAGCCAGCGCGACGCGCAGTTCTGGGTTAGAGTTAATGTTGCAGTTCCATGGGCTGACTATGTACCGTACATGTATGATAATGATGACAGTTCCCCTTGAATGATCGTGGTTGAAATGGAATGTACATGTACAATCATGATAATAGGATGTAATGGTACACACTTTTATGTGAACCTTGGACTGAATACTGATTCTTTTTTGGGTATTTTGATTTTTTGGCCAAGTGTCAAGTTTTGTGGGAACCAAAACAACACACTCAGCACATTATGATTGTGCACTATATATCAGGAATGACATTCTTCTATCCTTTTTTAAACCACTGTAAAGAATAAACCACTGTCGAAGCAATTTATTTGCAAGCAAATCCGGGAACACATGTAAAGTTAATGAGTGTTCAATCCTGTCCATAACCATTTCCCTGTCATTGTCCTTATCCTGGCCTTGAAAATCTCAAACGAATACTTGATAAAACGTGGGTGTGATGATCCCTGGCTGTAAATGGCAGAGGTTGAATGGCTTCTGACTGGCCCCCTTGAACAAAGATGTTGACAAAATGGGGAGACTGCCGACATGAGGGCTGGATAGCTCAGTTGGTAGAGCGCCGACATGTTAATCCAGAGGTCGCAGGTTCAAGTCTCGCTCTAGTTAATTTTTCTTTGTTCAACCCCAAAACTATTTCAATTTACCAAGTCAGTTTCCCTTGTGGTTTACTACTTGACATTTGATAAAGGAAAAGTTGCATCCCCTTAAGGTGATCCTCTGGCTCCCCCCTCCCAGGTTGTATTGTAAACTTGGGTGTCATCCCTGACAACCTCGTCCCCATGGTTTACTTTATTTCCAATCATGTTCACAACAGTAAATCCTGGGAGGGAAACTCCTTACTTGGACCCTGATTGGACAAAAACCAAATGGTAACCTTTGTCAAAACAGCCGGCTGGCAAACAATGTACAAACAGGCTATTAAATCTGGTACCGGACCACGAGCCGGACCACGACCCAGACACGGACCATGACGAAGATGTAAATTTCGAAAAGCAGCCAGACTATTCTAATTTGCATACGTATCCAAAATCTTTGGATAAGCAAATGATTCAATACCAGGGTGAGAGAGCGGTAAACCTGGTACTGCTCGACACACCCTTGGGACGAGGTTGGATCCCTGACTATAACCGCAGTTACACCTTGTATGGCTTCTGACTGGCACCCCCCCCCCCCCCCCCGAACAAAGATATTGACACAATAGGGAGACCGGCAACATTAGTGCAAGATACTAGTTCAGTTGGTACAGCGCCAGCACATCATCGGAAGTCGCAGGTCTAAGTTAAATTTTCTTTGTTCAACCCAAAATTATTTCAACTTAGTACCCCAAGTCAGTTTTCCTTTTGGTTTATTAGGCCCTGCATGATGAACTCATATTCCCCCTACACAATTTATATTAATTCTGTGGGCACATTGCACTTTGAAACCAAGAACAATGTCGTTCACCTGTTTAGTGAGCTAGTGATACCATATGGAGGACGAAATGATGGTGTTGAATTCATCTGAAGTCTACATTTCAATTTTCATAAGACTGCCTGATACACAAGCTGTATTCAGTGCTATGTCCATCAAGTACTTGAAGTTAACTCAAGTTATTCGGTTCCGTTTAGACAAGGGACACAGGTTTCAATTTCAGATTGATGTAATTTGTTTCAGTTTCCAGTGATTACGTGCGCACGTGTACGTAAGTGTAGGGTTGTGTATTATTTGGCTCATTGTTCCTCAAATTGGCTCATAAATGTCAGTTTTGATTTTCTGTGTGCATGCAGGCTCAAGGAGATTAGCAGTTTTGTGTTTCAGAAACACAATAGGGCTTCATCTGGAGCATGTTATTGAAAAGTAATCGTGTACATTAGGGTGTATAATAGGTTAATAAAGGAACAGGGTAAAGAGCTGGAACAAGCTGGTAGGCCTACTCATGTTATTATTATTGAATTGCAAAAAATAGCCAGTGGCTTGCCGTTTCGACGCTAGCACTAGCTGAGTCTTTCTCGAAGGCTAAATGTTAACACATGAAATGGACATACTAATGTACCTGACTACCAGAAGCAGTCAAGTGGAAATAAATGAAAATATATATTCCGGGTAAAGTGAACTTAATCACGGTAAGATTGCAAGCCTGAGGAAACCCGTAAACAAAGGGTTTTGGTATCGAAAGATGACAAAATCAGAACGCGCGATCTCCGTAAAATGTCAGATGGAATGATTGCTTCCATTTAGAATAATGTGTACAAATGGGAAGTCCAGGCTCTGTGGCTCTTTTGTAAAGATGTGATGTCACAGGTCACATGGTCCTGTCATGTTTACAAATAGTGATGCTTGTTGTCTAGATCAGAGAACATTCACCAAGATGTAAATTACTCTTACGAAGCACACAAATGAAAAAAAAAACACGAAGATTTGTAGTGTCCCTTTAAAAGGGAGGGCATACATGTACCTATGGTAATTACTCCAAAAATGAATAACCATCAAAACTTACTCGGTAAGAAGCGTCACAGCTGTTGATAATGTATAACAGTTTGAGAAACAATTCCCTTCTAAGGAATGTGGTTTAAGAGAGAGGGATTCAAAAGCATTTCAATCTGAGAAGCATTCGGGCATGAAACGTTTCTCAGACTGTGTATTCCAATTACTGATTATTCTTCCCGCATGGACAAAACCAATCCAGATTTTCGGCGATATATCTTAAAAGCGCTGGCCACCTTTTGAAATGAAATTTTCACAGGTTAGTTTTATTGTATATATTAATGTCTACATATATTATAAGGATTAAAACAATGAAATGATTCCAAAAACCAAAGGTTATACTGTAGTTTGCTTTTTTAAAACAACATTTCTGGGTTGCATTTGTTTGTGGAAAGAACTGCTTTTAAATAGTGCTCATGTACATGTAAGTAGATGAATTTCTCGAGACAATTTTCTCAAGTGATAGGACAGCTTCAGGGCTTGAATTTGGAGGATTTAAATTCACAAGACCGCAGGGCTTGTAGCTCAAATTGTTTACAGGACCAGAATTTGTCTTACATGACCAGAAAAAAAAAGAGAAAATAACTTCCTGACACTCTTGCATTTGACAACATGTTTAACTGATTTTTTATTTGAACGAGCACTAAGGTATGTTAGGGAAGTTTTATATCGTGTTGTCTTTAATGGTAAAGGGCTCGCCCTTAACACTAGCCCGGCGTACCTTGTCTAGTAAAAAATGCTATGGGTTTAATAGTAAACACCACTTCTCAACTTGCCCTGTGGGCTACCAAAAACTGTGCAACCTACTTGTTTAAAATGCTCATTTCTTCCTTTTCAAATGTGAATAATTAATGTATAAAATGTGATAATCGTTATTGAATGTGTGAATATAACTTCAATTGATCATTACACTGGTAGTGATCGTTAACATTAACACATCAAAAATTACATTTATTGTAATTCCTGTTTAAAATCTGGGCTACTTAAACTTCCTGGGGGCAAGTAAAATGCACTGTTTACTGGCCCGCCGGGCTACTTTACAAAAAGCTTAAGGCAAGGCCTGTGGTATTAAGTAAACTTTGAACATTACTCACAAAAATAGAACGGTTTATTATCAGACTCATAATCAACATTCGAACATAATTTGTTTCTATTATTACACACTGAGGTATTGTTACTCAATTGACAAAAACACAAGACCGCTGGACCAAGTCTAGTCACAGGTGTACTGGCCCGACACTGACATCACTGGCCTGGGGCCAGCGGTCCAGTGTCAAATTCCAGCCTTGCAGCTTGATGACAAGTGGTTGGGTGTGGCTACTTTGTCGTTGAGAGCTGCTCAATTTGACTGCTGTAATTTGGCAGGAAAAATTCTCAGGTTTGAGAGCACAGATTGTACTAGTTGCTCAGTCCGTATATCAGGCCTGGATTTCTAGGTTTTCCCGATTTCAGTTTTTCTTACAACCAACCTTGAGCATTACAATTTTCTTGAAAGAGTTGAAGCAGTCACCAAAGGGAGACAGAAGTAGTCCACATTGTGTCTGAACCTGTAGTTGTGTATTTCTGGTGATGCACAGAGTCGTGTAAACCTCCTGAATTGTAACATCTGGAACGTTCTGGGTCTAAAAATAAGGGGAACCCCAGACCTGCAAGCCATATTTTTCAGGAATGTTCACATTAGTTCAATCTCATCCCTGCTATATTTGTTTGTTTGAAATGCCCACATTCCAGTCCGAACTGGTTTGTTTTCCACCACATTTTCTGCATGCAATATGTAATGAATGTAGTCAGGTGTCCAAAGTCTCAACAAGATGTTAATGATCCACAGGCCAGACAGTTCAAGTGTCTTGCATTTTAGGCTGTGCTGACAGAAGCAGTGTTTATAATTCTTGGATCATTGGTTGTTTTATATGGGGATTTTACAATGTACCCTTACACTGTCAGTTCTGTCACACACAAGAACATCAAATTATGTGTCTGGGTGAATTGCAGTGAATATTATTGAGTGAATCTAGTGGCATTTATCAGAAAAACAAATTCCATAAGAGGCCTGTAATACTTTTCATGAGCATGCAGAATTTGTAAATTATAAAAAAACTTGCATGTTTTAAAGTATTATTACATGTGTTTTTTATTATTTTTTGTTATCATGTAATATAAACCAAAAGGGAAAGTGACTTGGAAAACAAAAAAATCTAATCAACTTTTGGGTGAACAAAGAAAATCTGACTAGAGCGAGATTTGAACTGTGACCTCTGGCTTACAAGCTGGTGCTCTACTAACTGTAAAGTAACCAGCCCTATGTTGGGGGTTTCCATTTTGTCAATAACATTGTTTCGGGGGGGGGGGGGGGATGCCAGTCGGAAGACGTACTTGACCATATACTACCGTATAGTCAGAGATCACGCTCAGTTTAAGATGCTATCTGGGAAGCAACATTAAAGTCTGGGAATGCAACATTTTCTTTTAAAAACCAAGTAATAAACCACAAGGGAAGCTGACTGGGTTAATACAAATCAAATTTGTAGTCCCCCCCCCTCCCCCCAAAAAACCAAAAATCAAATAAAAGTTAATTAATTTTTTTTTAATCATGGTCTATAAGAACTTTATGCTGAATGTAAAATTGATCTTTTCTCTTGATGCGTTATTCCCCATTTATATCAGAAAGTGACTATTGAGAAAGCCATGACATCACACAGATCCCAGTTTGAGCGATTACTGAAGAGCATTCTCCACCAAGAGAGGCCGTGGTTTCATGGGCAGCTGACGCGCATGGAGGCAGAACAGCGAATCGTGACCTCTGGACTACAGGAGGGCAAGTTTCTGTAAGTGTGTCATGAAATTTAAAACCAGTGATTTTTTGAAATGGCAAACCATCAAATACAAAGGTACTTATTAAAGTTTAGGCTACATGTACATGTCCCTTAAAGGAACATTACAGAATTGGTTTTTGCTAACAAAACAGTTGCTGGCAGTGTAAGCACTTGGTGTAATCCACCATATACATAAACTGACGAACCTGTAGAAGTTTGAGATCGATCGGCCATCTGGGTCACGAGAAAATAGTGAAAAACCGATTACACATTTGCATGAAATCATATAGATTCAACAAATGAATAAAACGCTCACTGAGGGGAAATTAGTTTATTCATTTCTCATCAAATATGGCATTTCAGACAGAAATATTTCAAGGGATGTTTTCTACTATCATCATCATTAGACCGTGTAAGTTTTATGTAAATCTGTGATCAAAAAGTATATTTTACAAGTTTTTTTTCTTACCAATTCTGTAATGTTCCTTTAACCACTTATAGCGCTGGGCAATATGAAACATGGCTAGCATGGTGGACCTTATAGACTACTGCAGGCTGTGGGTGCACCCCCATTCAGCTCCATCTCTTAGCCCACTTCAAACCCATGGTTTGGGTTTGAATTCAAAATTATCACTGGGTGTAGTGTATGGACTGATGCAGCCTCAGTAACGGCAGCACATTATAACACTT
This sequence comes from Pycnopodia helianthoides, assembly GCA_032158295.1. Lineage (NCBI taxonomy): Eukaryota > Metazoa > Echinodermata > Asteroidea > Forcipulatida > Asteriidae > Pycnopodia > Pycnopodia helianthoides. The sequence continues at coordinate 6,408,414 of CM063253.1, read as the reverse complement.
GCTCACATAAATTTGTTTCCATAATATGTTGACAACAAAAGAAATCCTCTACAAATCCTATTCGGGAAGTTGTTTGGCAAAATAATTGCCTAAAAATGATTTGATCAGGCATTCTTATTTAAACGTTTACATGTATATGTCCAAACCTGTAGTTGTTGAAATAGCGTTTCCAGATATTTCAGCGTTTTGGAGGATAAGGGAGTTTCTCTTACCATAGACACTGGGGTGTTGGGGTTAATTAATGAAAACTGGTACCTGCTTACAACATGTAGCAAGGGGAAGCATTAACTCTGTTAATCCATGGACTGGCAATGCTGTCATGACTAGTGCTAGTCTATGCACCCTGAGGGACTGTGAGTGACCAGAAGAGGGTCGTATTTCTGGAGGCTGAAGGCTGAGGGAAATAGGATCCTCCTTTGGTCTTTAACATGCCCAAGGGGAGATATGCACTAGTGACTGAATTATCCCAGTCCATGTTTTATAACACACACTGGTGAAAAAAAAACACACACAAAAAAACAGTTTTGTTTTAGCTGAGCTGTTTTAATTCAACAATTAGGCCCCCCCAAAAAGGGTTCTGTTTCCGGTTCCCCGACCGACCCTAGTTTTTAAGCCGCGACCCTAAACTTTTATTCGGCCTTTAAAAAAAAACGAAAAAACAAAAACAAAACTATTTTACCTGGAAGAAAATGTCTGACTTTTACCAACTTACCATGTTTTAGGCAACATTTTAAATAAAAACCAGAACATATCTGAGAGAAGAATTTACAGATATCTCTGTGATTTGAGCCTGCGACGTCCAACGATTCGACTACGAGCGAAAAATACCCACAATTCAATTCACAGCGCGCACTTGTGTACACGGCGCTGTGTGAAGCGCATTCCACGGGTTTGCGCAATCTGCAGATTGCGCACATTTTTGCAAACCGGCCGCTTGAACTGCCAATCTAAAGAGCGCAAACTGAAGATTGCGCACAATTTGCAAGGTCGAGCAGATTAACTGCCAAATCTGCAGCGCGCAAACCGCAAACTGCAGTTTGCGCGCAGTTTTGCCTAATTCGTTGTGCAAATTCGTTGATTGCGCTCAACACATGAACGATCGTGGACGTATCGTCAATCGTATCGGAATAAAAAAAAACGCACAATAAAAAAACTTTCCGACCTACCGACCCTATTTTTAAATGAACTGTAATCGGAAACAGAACTCTTTTTTTTTGTTGGCCTTAGCCCATGTAGATGGTGTTGTCATTAATAGCATGCGCTTTGCCTAGGGCCCTGAGGCCATACATGTCAACTGTAAATGTACTAGTTTGCAATACATTTACAGTACTAGTAGACAATACGAAAAAAAAGAGCCTGTGTTAAATAGTCCGATAGATAAAACGAGGAAGGTTGTGGTACCACTTATTATAAAGACTAACTAATTACATTAAAAACTGCATGAGCTTTCGAAGCAGCAACTACTTCAACTGCATGAGCTTTCCTAGCAACAACTACTCCATCGGATGCAGTGAAGGGGGCATGAAGTAGTTGTTGTTACGAAAGTTCATGCAGTTTTGTATGTAATAAGTTACTCTTTAAGTGCTACCACTACTGTACCTTCCTGTTATACATTTATAGACTATTCAAAGGGAAATGACATCATTGTTTTGGGGTGGAATAGATTTTATTCACATCCTGGAAATTCCTCTTTTTAAGAGTGCAAGGTCGGTTTTCATTTTGCGAAGGGCACTGGCCCATTGTGAAAACTTTTGTGAAGTCTAGATGGGAAACTTTTCAGGGGGGTACCGGGGCCAAGACCAGGGCAACAGAGGCCGTGGCCGTGGTGTAATTCCAGGCCTGCCTGCCTCTAGTTTTCAATAAACACGTCACGCATCAAGTCAATCAAATTCCATTGAATTAAATAATCATTCTGGTGGGGGACAAAAATGAAGAAGAAAAAAAAGATGAACAAAAAATGGTTTATGTTCTGGAAGGATTTTACGCACATTAGTATAGGGTATTTATACAAATGTATGTTTTTTAGACTTTATATCTACACAGTACAGTTAGTTTGGGATACTCCATCGTTGCGGAGAACTTGGGTTTTGGATTTTGGCTGAAACCACTGGTTCCTCTCAGAACCACCACAGCTCATTTATACAGATTTATTACATGGTGTCTCCGCAAACCTCATTTGATTGTATCGTCACCTCAAATCCTACTTTTGGCTGTTGGCTTGAGCATTCAAACTTTTCTACGAGGCCGAGTGGTTCATGCAAGGAATTTGAGAAAACTCACTGCTCACCACACGCTGTGTTTATGCATGACACATGGTTTGTCCTTAATTAATGATGGCAGACTTTACACTGTGGGAAGTCAACTGGGGATTGAAGACATTACATGTATACATACACTAGTGTGTTGATGTAAACAATTTGATAACTCTTTCAGGTTTCTCCTGAAGAGTATACTGTTCGAAACAGTCGAGATCACACCGGCTCTTTTCAGAGCCAACACTCCCACAAAAGAGGTCTAATACATGGTTGTACCCCTCAAGTTTGCTATTTATTTATAGGTACTTTTTATTTTTCACACTATGCAAAGCTTCAAACACCACTTGGTTTCATAATCAGTCAGAATCAGATTAAAATCTAACAACAATGTTGTTCGAAAATTACCGGTTCTGTACTTTGCCTTTTATGTACTGTGTTTATCATGTGATGATTCGATATTTCGCAACAAAACTTTGACTTTTAGTATCCTTAAATATTAATGTACAGTACATGTAAACAATACTATGTACATGTAATAAACTGCCATGCCGGTAGGGTTACAGTAAGCCCGTGGTGAATTTGATGGATTGCCGACTGGATTGTACAGCTATAGTCTTGTCACCAGGAAATTGTCATTTCCCTGTTTATCCCAGTTAGGTTGACCGCAAAGACCCTCTGAGGGGAAGTGGGTTATGTAAATATCACTGTTTGACCATGTTCTCGTAACATTCCAGTTCGTAATGATCGGCTAGATACCCCCACAGTTATCGTGTATTACACATACATACATACACATGATGTAAATGTGGATGTTCAGTTCCCTGCTAAAATGTGTATGAAAATGTTTTGTGTTAACGAGCATTCGTTTATTATTCTATTTGAAAGCATTTTTTTTGCGAACTTGTTCATCGAATTACATGTACATGTACCACTAGCATTTCTTAAGGTATTACGCTGTACACAGTCCATGCTCAAAAAGATTTTCTTGCGAACTTGTTCATCAATTACGTACGTGTACCACTAGCATTTCTTAAGGTATTACGCTGTACACAGTCCATGCTCAAAACTAGAATGGTTAATGATAAAGTCCTATCAAAATATGGTTTATGGGACTCCCCTTTGTATTATAACGTGCAGGAGCTCAAAACAGCGCCCTCATTGGATAATTGTTGCTTGTTATTGACCCTTGCATATGAATTCAAGAGCTCAAATAGCGCCCTCATTGGATGATTGTTGTCTGTTTCGACCCTTGCTATGAATAGGAGCTCAAACAGCGCCCTCATTGGATGATTGTCATCTGTTTCGGACCCCTTGCGTATGACCTAAGGAGCTAAAACAGCGCCCTCATTGGATGATTGTCATCTGTTTCGGACCCCTTGCGTATGACCTAAGGAGCTAAAACAGCGCCCTCATTGGATGATTGTCATCTGTTTCGGACCCCTTGCGTATGACCTAAGGAGCTAAAACAGCGCCCTCATTGGATGATTGTCATCTGTTTCGGACCCCTTGCGTATGACCTGAGGAGCTATAACAGCGCCCTCATTGGATGAAAGTCATCTGTTATTGACCCCTAGATTGGTCCCCTGCCCTTATCCGCAAGAATAAGGACAGGCACCGGTCTATTAATCAAAATGATGGTCACTGCTAGACTGGTCCCCTGTCCTTATCTGCAAGCCGCAATGGGATGCGAGGTCAAAGGTGCATTTGTCAGGATTCCTCCAAATGCTCGAAGCCGGTCTCTGGCCTAATTCACGAGCCTCTAAGTGTGATGTCAGTTGTTCGGGCTAATGGACCCCTTCCTTGTTTTTCAATTACATATACGTGTACCACTAGCATTTCTTAAGGTATTACGCTGTACACAGTCCATGCTCAAAAAGATTTTCTTGCGAACTTGTTCATCAATCAATGTACGTGTACCATCCAGCCTCATTGGATGACAGTTACAGTGGCTTGTACACACGTGTGAGTTACCCTTGTTTGATGTTTGACCTCAGCAGGGGTGGCATAGGCTAGGGGTCTAATTGCATTCAATAAAAACCAAAAAAAGCAAGATGTGATTTGAAGTTTGTGTTTTTTTTCTCTGACAGGGCTAGAGAGAGAACAGATCCAGGTAGCTTTGCACTGTCTGTGTGCTACAACAACTCAGTCTACCACTACAAGATTGACAAAGATTGCACCGGACAGCTCTCTATAAAGGATGGACCCAAATTTGACAGTCTCTTGCAGGTAAGTCTTTATGCCATGGGGATTGGGGACTAGTCCGATAGCTTGGAAGAGATCTCTTTAAAATTAATGAAAATATTTAAAAAACCTAGTTCTTATGTAGCACATTTTACAATAACATATCAATGCGCTTTACTTTTAGCCCTGGTCATTGGGCCAATAACTGTCCTATACTCTTTCTCAGCTCCTTGGGGAGTATACAGCCCTGGGCTGCCGTGGCGCTCGTAAGGCTCGTTCAAACACAATATCAACCTCTACCCGCACTGGTACTCATGCGAAGAGAAGCAATTCTATAGTAAAGCATCTTGCTCTTGGACACAAGTGTCATGACTGGGACTCAAACCCACACCCCGGTGACTTTACTAAACAGAGCTTGAATTTGTTGCGCCGAACCACTCGGCCATGACACGTTATAAAAAATATGAATAGACCTGCTCAATAAACTAAAATTACAAGATGTTGGGTAATGTATACTTAATGTGTGTATTTTCATATTCTTAAAAGTTTATATTCCGATCCTAACTTCCCCTTAATCTATCCCTTGGTATTTTGCTTGAATTCTTTGCACTGGATCATAAGAAAAACTATAGTTGTAAAATTGCGGGTACAGCCATGTATAAAACTCTTTTGGGGTGAAGGGTTGGTTCTGAGAAGAGCCGGTGTGGTCTCGACATTTCGAACAGTATACTCTGCTCATCATCTTCTTTCTCCTGGAGATGAGCAGAGTGAGCGTGTCGTGGCCGAGCGGTCTAGTTCACCGGACCCAAGCTCTGGTGTTGTCAGCAGTAGAGTGTGGGTTCGAATCCAGGTCAAGACACTTTAGCCCTTGAGCAAGGCACTTAACCATATTTGCTACGTAAAAAAATGGGGAAGGTAGTGCATTCTGCTCTACCAGCCAGGGTCCTAGTGGATGTTACCCATACCGATATCCTAACGGACTGTGAAGGGGGTAACCCTGTTTCAGCCCCAGGAGTAGGTGGCAACGTGCCCCTGGTGTCACTTGATTTGGGTCAACAGCCCAAATCAGTTAAGTGTAGCCCTCACCTTGAAGTGGCTGTTCCAGCCTTGTGAGTTAGGCGATATCTCATAAAAAATTGGAAAAAAAAAAGGTATACTGTTTGAAATGCCAAGACCACAGCAGTTCTTGTCAGAACCCAACGGCCAACACTTCTCCTAAGAGAGTCTTATACATGGATGTACCTGCAAGCTCACTACTGTAGTTTTTTCTTTTGACGAATTTGTTAACTGTAAAATCACACCACTCAAGGCAGCTGTACCTAGAGGTGTATTATGTATGATATTATGGTTTTTTTTCCATGTGGATTATTACTCACAGATGGTTGATCACTACATGCTGAAGAAGGATGGCTTGTTATGTTGCTTGACTGTCCCCTGCATTGATCCACAGAAGAGGAGACATTCAAGTAAGAATAATTGGGGGAAGGTCCCTTTGTGATCCTATGGGGATTTTACAGCGGTTAGCGACACCCCTCTAGTCCCTGCTCTCCATAATCGTTGCCTTTAAGTTGACCATGCACTCCGAACCAATCAACTGCTTTATAGAACAAGTTTGACTCGAATCCAGGCTGGTTGACTATTGGTTGACTACTGTGGTCGACTTTTTGGAACCAGCCCAGGACCATGGTTTCTTCTTCCCTGGTCCTGGTAGCCTTGTTTCATGCTAACCCGTGTGAAGCGCAGAAGGGAGCCAGTGATACTATTAGCGTAATGGCGGAAGGCAATGGGAAGTGATGATTACCATACCGATGGTTGACCAGACTTCCAAAACATTTCATTTGAGCTAGTTCGTCACTGCGCATGTGCGTTGCTAGTCGGTGGTTAACCACGGGCCGACCAAAATCTGCGCACTCGAACTCCCTCTTTGTGTATGGTAATACAACTTTGCACAGATCTAAATATCATGTATTGTGTAATGTGTTCACTACATGATATCATATTGCAGGCTGCATAGTGCGTCCGTCAATCAACACCGTGTGGGTAATATTGAAGGGTCACACAGTAGGAGGGTTGAGACATAAGTATTGACCCATCTACCATTTCCCCATTTTGGAAGTCAATTCCTTCGGGTAAATTTTGACTCCAGAAAACGGCAGACAGGAGTGGAGCATGTAAGAGCACTGCGCTCCGTGTAATGGTGACCCATTGACCCAGCAAGTAAATGATTCCTTGGTCACGCTTATCTTACTCTGTCAGGAATTGAAAACTTTTTCAAAAAGACAAGTTTGAAGGTTGTGTACAACATTGGTAAGATTGAAAATATAAATGTTCACAGATTTGCACATAACTTACATGGTATAAAGATGGTCATGGTGGTAAACTTCCGTTGAAAAAGTTTTGCTTGAAATGCTATAGTTTTGGGGAAATGAGTGAAACAATTAGTCTTTAAAGCGAGTTTCCAAAACCGGATGTTTGAAAACAGTAAAAAAAAAACAATAATTGGGTTTTTCACTGTTTTCTCATGACTCCATAGACCAATTGAGCTTTAACACTTCACAGGTTTGTTATTTCACGCATATGTTGGTTCACTTAAAGTGTGGATACTAGTCTTTGAAAATTACCAATGTTGTACATGTGCTTCAATTATTGTTTTGCCTTTATTTTTGTGCTTTTGAACAGAAAGTTTATTTATGAATGGGAATAACAGAGTAAGGACTCGGTCTTAAACGACCGCTTCAAACCTGGCAGGGTCGTGGCCATGCGATAGAGGGCCTCACCTACGGCTCATTCCTTTATCACACCTTTGTCCTCGTTAAGAAAACATCGTGACAGCAGTTGAAATGTTCAATTTTTTCTTTGGGCGTTACAGCGGGTCCCCTTGCAACTTCTTCTACACCCTACAAGCGAGCTCAGTCTGCTGAAGATGAACCCATGCCAGTCAGACCACCACCAGCCCCACCCCAAGGAAGAAGGGTAAGCCCCCCCGTAGATCTTCATTATGCCTTTGCCCTCTTTCTTTACCTCTCTCTGTTGTGGTTCTTACACACAAAAAGTCGGAGGGGAATGGGCAGGTCGATATTGCAGGTTGGCATTCAGATTGGCTTAGGATTTCTCCTCGGCCTTTCACCTCTGTGGAACCCGGTTCGAATCCCGGTTCTTTAATTTATTTACCATAAGCGACACTAACGTGAACAGGAAACGCGAACGTTCAACTTCAGAATTTGGAGGAAAACCCCAATGGGGAAAACCCAGGAAGCGGAAGTAGGGAATTCCGAGCTTACGTCAAGCATATTCCACAGGTTAGCTGGGTTGTTTCGCTTGTGCACATGTGTACTCCACATTACTTTGCTTACACAGCTAGCACAGAAATTTGGCGCTTGTCCTGCAAGGCTCCGGGTCTGAGGTGGGCAAAAAAAGAAACCACTGAGCCAACTTGATCCCCTTGACGGTTGGCCGTAGGCTTTAAACATTGGTAAATGTAGACATGGGGGTGTATCCCATAATAGGGCGTAATATTAATCCCAGTTGTTTGTTTTGTGTTGTAGGGTCACCAGTCAGCTGGAGAAGCCACCCTGTTTTTGCCCTCACCGCCCGTTCCACCCCCACACTACCCACCTCAACACATGTCACATAAACCGTTAGCCATGCATCATAAACCCATGATTGAACAGATCGTCAATGGAAAATGGGAGGAGCCAGATCATCATGGTAATATGTTAGGTTATTATTATTATCATGTTTATTTTCTGGTAATGAAACCAAGGATGCCTCATCAGGGCTCGAAATTTTACACTGGACCGCAGGCCAGTGATCTTAGTGTCGGGCCAGTAAACTCACAACTGGACAAATCCGGCAGTCTTGTGATTTTCAATCTTCATTTAAACAAAAAAATTGTTCTCAACTAGATTTTGAGTCTGATAAATATCTTTCAATTATGTTAAATACCAACGTCTACTTGAAACCCATAAGACAGATGCTTTCAATCTTTGCTTCTCAAAACAACAACTACAACAATACAGTCTATGTTGTGTTGTTGTCATTTTGAATCTGGTCTTGTGACGAAAATTTGGTCAAGTAAAAATTCTGAGCAACAAGCCCTGCGGTCTTGCGCATTTTTCTTCCAAATTCAAGCCCTGCTCGTAAGTGAACTTGATCACTGTAGCTCGCAAGCCTGAGGAAACCTGTACACAAGGGTGCTTGCTATGTGAACAAGAAACACCGGTGTTAACCCTTACTCTTCCACGATAAGTGTTCTGGGTTCTTTTACGTGCACTACCATGACTACCAATCTTAGCATACAGGACCTACGGCTTAATGTCCCATCCGAAGGACTAGGCAATTGTGGTTAAGTATCTCCCTCAAAGACACAAGTGCCACGACCGGGACTCAAACCCACACTCTGCTGATCAGAAACACCGGAGCTTTAGTCCTGTGCTCTTAACCGCTCGGGCACGACACGCAACAATTCCTTATGTACTGCTCTTTGGGATGGCGGATCATTGGTGAAACTGTATACTGAATGAAGCTATTTGTGAGTTTAGACTTTTTTCAGTGACATTGACACTCAAATTGGATTTCCCAGACTAAAGACAGTGTTGCTATGTCGTATGGTTCAGGGCAAGCTTTTACAACATGCGTAAGCTTATGCCAGCGCTTGTAAAGCGTAAGGCAACCAATACAAACGGTACTCAATGAAAAATCGATTGATTGGTTCCCGCCTGTTGGGATCAGGGGACTGAAGTAGGGATTTTCCTACTCTTGCGACTGTTGATTTTGCTTCGACGGCTACCGATGCCGATCGTCTTAACAGCCTCATAGTTATGCTCGGGTCGTAAACAATCGGTGACTGACATGTTCCAGACGGTCTTAGGCGCAGCATCCTCCTGAAAAGTCTTGTTACTGACTGTTTTTGTGTCATCACAATGTTGACCTGAGGGCGGCTTTGCACGTTGCATTCTTGCTAAGTATCTTAGTCAACTAACAACAAATTTACAATCTGCAAGTTTTTTAAATGAACACGTGTGTAAAAAAGTTTGTGTTGATTTTAAATGAAGAGCTTTAAGCGGTTCTGACGTTCACATTTTTTTTTCTGATGAACTTTTCTCAGATGATCCATCACCTCTGCGGGCATCGGGCACCACCCCTTCACAACCACCGGTGCTTGATGATAAAACCTACGGCATTCCAAACGACCGAGAGATGATCTATGGACGCGTTGCTAAGATGAAAAACACCAAACTCCTTGAAATGAAGCATCTCTATCTAGGCGACCCCATCGGTAAGAAGTCATTGATTACTGATATAATTATTGTATGTTTTCCTGGTCATTTTCAGCAAGATTGAATTCAGTTTCATTTTAAACACGAATCAAAATTCACACTACTTTCTATGACACTACTTTCTCATGTCAAAAGAAACAATAAACGGCATGCTGAAAACAATTGCCCAAAAAGTAACCAAATTTATTAAGTGAATGAGTTAACAAGGCAAGGTAATGTACATAAACTTTTCAAAAATATGATACAAACATTGAACTGGCCTTTGTGTTGGATCTTTGTACAGGTAAAGGGAACTTCGGTTCTGTCTTAAAGGGGAGTTATAACATGGATGGAACTCACATCCCTGTTGCAGTGAAGACATTAAAGACGGAAAGTGGAATCCCAAACTCAAAGGTGAGATCAATTGGCAATGAGTCTTAATGCTGGGTTGAGTAGGGTTGTCACTATGGCCAATTGAGAATGAGTGACAATGAGTCTTAATGCTGGGTTGAGTAGGGTTGTCACTATGGCCAATTGAGAATGAGTGCCATTAAGTCTAAATGCAGAGTTGAGTATGGCTCCACTATGGCCAATTGAGAATGAGTGGCAATGAGTCTTAATGCTGGGTTGAGTAGGGTTGTCACTATGGCCAATTGAGAATGAGTGCCAATGAGTCTTAATGCTGGGTTGAGTAGGGCTCTCACTGTGGCCAATTGAGAATGAGTGCCAATGAGTCTTAATGCTGGGTTGAGTGGGTTGTTACTATGGCCAATTGAGAATGAGTGCCATTGAGTCTTAATGCTGGGTTGAGTAGGGCTCTCACTGTGGTCAATTGAGAATGAGTGCCAATGAGTCTTAATGCTGGGTTGAGTAGGGTTGTCACTATGGCCAATTGAGAATGAGTGCCATTGAGTCTTAATGCTGGGTTGAGTAGGGCTCTCACTGTGGCCAATTGAGAATGAGTGCCAATGAGTCTTAATGCTGGGTTGAGTAGGGTTGTCACTATGGCCAATTGAGAATGAGTGCCAATGAGTCTTAATGCTGGGTTGAGTAGGGCTCTCACTATGGCCAATTGAGAATGAGTGCCAATGAGTCTTAATGCTGGGTTGAGTAGGGTTGTCACTATGGCCAAATGAGAATGAGTGCCAATGAGTCTTAATGCTGGGTTGAGTAGGGTTGTCACTATGGCCAATTGAGAATGAGTGCCAATGAGTCTTAGTGCTGGGTTGAGTAGGGTTGTTACTATGGCCAATTGAGAATGAGTGCCATTGAGTCTTAATGCTGGGTTGAGTAGGGCTCTCACTGTGGCCAATTGAGAATAAGTGCTAATGAGTCTTAATGCTGGGTTGAGTAGGGTTGTCACTATGGCCAATTGAGAATGAGTGCCAATGAGTCTTAATGCTGGGTTGAGCAGGGTTGTCACTATGGCCAAATGAGAATGAGTGCCAATGAGTCTTAATGCTGGGTTAAGTAGGGTTGTCACTATGGCCAAATGAGAATGAGTGCCAATGAGTCTTAATGCTGGGTTGAGTAGGGTTGTCACTATGGCCAAATGAGAATGAGTGCCAATGAGTCTTAATGCTGGGTTGAGTAGGGTTATCACTGTGGCCAAATGAGAATGAGTGCCAATGAGTCTTAATGCTGGGTTGAGTGGGGTTGTCACTATGGCCAAATGAGATAGTAGCTTCGATTTGAAATCTTCTGTCTCTCCTGTCTACATTTGCTGAAAAGATTGTTAATCAGATGATCTTCCAAAAACAATTTGCATCATACAATACACACCACCACTGCACAAAGCCTGGTGTGTCATCAGCTTCCTCTTTTTAAAATAACAAACTATTATAGATCTATCTATTGCAGGGTGGTTGCAGTCCATCAATATTGTTGTAGTTAAATATAGTAGTTGTAATGATTTTTTTCTGCATTATTGGGCGCTTATAAATCAACTATCAATGTTTACACTATACTGTATGAGAAATTAACGGTACAAATTTAGCCTTTTTTTGTTGGTTTGATTGACTGCAGCCTGAGATTGTCAAAGAGGCAGAGATTATGGGTGACTTGGATCATCAGCATATTGTCAGAATGATCGGTGAGTCATTGTAGTTTTTGTTTTCCTTGTAAAGTGCTGTGGTACCCAGAGTGAGAGCACTCTATAAATTCCTGTTATCGTTATTGTTCTTATTATTTACCCAATCAGTTTACCTTAATAATAATAATAATAATAATAATAATAACTGTATTTATAAAGCGCCTTTTGCCAAAGGATACAAGGCGCTGATATATATTTTTTTAACCTGCCATGTATGTGGAGCTATGTTTTTGAAGTATGAGACCTAGTCATTTATAGCACCATGTAATGGTGTACACGGTGCTGTGGCGCAATATGCTGCCGATCAAACCAGGAACACCGGGGCGAACCCCTTCTGTTTACGATAAGTGTACTGGGTTCTTTTACGTGCATTACACAACACACGGGACCTACGGCTTTACGTCCCATCCGAAGGACGCAGCAATAATGGTTAAGTGTCTTGCTAAAGGACACAAGTGTCACGACCGGGACTCGAACCCACACTCTGCTGATCAGAAACACCGGAGCCTGAGTCCGGTGTTCTTATCCGCACGGCCACGACACGCCACCTTCTGGTGTATTACTTGATACTTCCGCTTGAGGTGATCCCCTGGCTGCCGGTTACCAGGTTGTGTCGTAAATCGGGTGGGATCCCTGGCTATACGGCAGTGACAGGTTGAATGGCTCCTGACTGACACCCCGAACAAACGTCGGGCCAACAACTTTAATTTTTTTGCTGTTTTTATTTGAACAAACACAAAGAGAAGATTTGTGTTATTGGGCAGTATACATGTACTTTGATAATCAACAGCAGGTGAAAGTTAACCTTTAAAAATATTTTATTTGTTTCATTATAAAAAAATGAAGAAAGATAGGACACAGTGAGGTACTATTCTTGTGTTGAAACACACAAGACGGCCGGACTTGTCCGGGCCATGAGTTTACTGGCCCGATGCTAAAATCACTGGTCCAGTGTTAATTGTTCAAGCCCTGTTTGTTTGTTTATTCTGCAGGGATCTGTGAAGGATATGAGATGATGCTTGTTCTTGAACTTGCTGAGCTTGGTCCGCTTCATAAATACCTGAAAAGACACACGTAAGTCACGGTTGTACTGATGTTTAAAGCTCAATCAACCAGGCATGTGAAATAATTGTGTTTATGTTAAAGACACTGGACACCTTTGGTAATTGTCAAAGACCAGTCTTCTCACTTGGTGTATCTCAACATATGCACAAAATAACAAACCTGGATAATAATGGAAGAAAAAACACCCTTGTCACACGAAGTTGTGTGCTTTCAGATGCTTGATTTCGAGACCTCACGCGTGAGGTCTCAAAATCAATTCAAATATTTTACTGAGAAATTACTTCTTTCTCAAAAACTACGTTACTTCAGAGGGAGCCGTTTCTCACAATGTTTTATACTATCAACAGCTCTCCATTGCTCGTTACCAAGTAAGTTTTTATGCTAACAATTATTTTGAGTAATTACCAATAGTGTCCAGTGGTCGGTTCCAGAAATTTCGGACTGGGTTCCGGTAAAAAACAAAAAGACTCAGTTCTGAGTCGGACCCGGTTCCACTATATTCAATTAAAAACATAAGCGGTCCCAGCCCTGGCCCCAAGCGTATACACACACAATTATGAGCTAAACTGAAATACCCCAAGTCCGGCACTGAGGCACTGAGCGCCGATTCTCTGGTAGTTTGTGTACACATGTACGAATGCACTGTACACTGTATGAGCCAACTAGATGTACACTAGCCATGTACATGTATTGCTGCAGTAGCTATTAGAAGAGCTTGCCACGCACGTGGTCGGTGGTGTGACCTGGAAATTTGGACCACTCCATTACACGTTTTAGGGGAGAACAGTTGTGACTCTCATAGTTTCTTAACTCTTTTCCCAGCCACGCCGTGAATACTAGGGCATGTTTTGGTGACCATGGGTACATCTCTAGAAGATTCATGTTCTGAAAATAGACAACCTTCATTTTAATTTTTTGAGTAATTAAACTTATTCTTAGTAATTTTATCAACGTTATTTAGTTATTATGCTTGAAGGTATTTCGTTTTCGATAGTTTTTAGAGTTCACCATCTTGAAACCAAGCCTAACGGAGCCAGCAAGTTTGTTACGGTGTGGTCGTCACTGCGGTTCAACCGAACACGCGAAAACGCTCAACCAATGACCAAAGCTCATTCATGTTTCTGGTTGGGGCCGCCAAAACACACTCCGAGACTCTGCATTTCCAAGCAGAACGCACTTCTTGTACCCGGAGAAACGGGAAATAATTCCATGTACCCGTTCTGCTTACTGCGTTAGCCGTAAAAATCGTGTGCATTGCTTGGCGTGTATTTTTTCATTTTTATGGGATTGTGCACTTTGCATTATGCACAACGCATGACGGACGCATGGGTTTTCTGACCTTATTCTAAATGTAATCTTATCTTAAACTACTAAGAGAGGTTTGCGGTAACACCATGTCAAAATCGCTTTTGAGTAGTGATGGTTCTGAAAAGAACCGGTGATTAACGACTCAACGTTTCGATCAGTGTGCTCTGATCATCTTCAGGAGAAAATTTTAACATGGTGTTACTGTAAACCTCTCTTAGTTATACTTCCACCATCCAAAGTTTCAAATCCTACTTATCTTAAATTGTTGTATTATTTTGTTTCTGTACCCAGTAACATGAGCATCCGTAATGTTCTTGAGCTGATGCTTCAAGTTGCTAAAGGAATGCAGTACCTAGAGAGCCAGAAGTTTGTCCATCGAGACCTGGCGGCCAGAAACGTGCTTCTTGTCGATGAGACGTTCGCCAAGATCAGCGACTTTGGAATGTCAAAAGCGCTCGGCCTCGACAGCCAGTACTATGTGGTCAGTTGCTTTCGAATCTGAAAAAAAAAAAATTCAAAAATTTAAAAAATGAAATATGTAAAGACTTATCGATGATGTTACTCTTTTAGCCCTCCTACTATCAGTGTGTTTCTCGTGACAACCAACCCATGTTACTGTACCTCATACATATTCATGATCGAGAGCCCAATTCTCACTGGTCTATTTACCATCAGTGTGTTTCTCGTGACAACCAACCCATGTTACTGTATCTCATACATATTCATGATCGAGAGCCCAATTCTCACTGGTCTATTTACCATCAGTGTGTTTCTCGTGACAACCAACCCACACTACTGTATCTCATACATATTCATGATCCAGAGCCCAATTCTCACTGGTCTATTTACCATCAGTGTGTTTCTCGTGACAACCAACCCACACTACTGTATCTCATACATATTCATGATCGAGAGCCCAATTCTCACTGGTCTATTTACCATCAGTGTGTTTCTCGTGACAACCAACCCACACTACTGTATCTCATACATATTCATAATCCAGAGCCCAATTCTCACTGGTCTATTTACCATCAGTGTGTTTCTCGTGACAACCAACCCTCACTACTGTATCTCATACATATTCATGATCCAGAGCCCAATTCTCACTGGTCCATTCACCATCACGTGCCAGATGGTGTTTTTGCTGTTCAATGCGCTTTACATTAGTGCCGTGGTCATTGGGCCAAATAGCATTCCTGTAATCTTTCTCAGCTCCCTGGGGAGTATACAGCCTTGTGCTGCGGTGGCGCTCCGAAGGCTTTTTTTATACACAGTATCAACCTCTACCCTCGCAGGTACCCATTTATACCCCTGGGTGAATCAAACACAGTATCAAACACAGTATCAAACACAGTATCAAACACAGTACCAAACACAGTATCAAACACAGTATCAAACACAGTATCAAACACAGTATCAAACACAGTATCAAACACAGTATCAAACACAGTACCAAACACAGTACCAAACACAGTATCAAACACAGTACCAAACACAGTATCAAACACAGTATCAAACACAGTATCAAACACAGTATCAAACACAGTATCAAACACAGTATCAAACACAGTATCAAACACAGTATCAAACACAGTACCAAACACAGTATCAAACACAGTACCAAACACAGTATCAAACACAGTATCAAACACAGTATCAAACACAGTATCAAACACAGTATCAAAAACCAGTATCAAACACAGTATCAAACACAGTACCAAACACAGTACCAAACACAGTATCAAACACAGTACCAAACACAGTATCAAACACAGTACCAAACACAGTATCAAACACAGTATCAAACACAGTATCAAACACAGTATCAAACACAGTATCAAACACAGTATCAAACACAGTATCAAACACAGTACCAAACACAGTATCAAACACAGTACCAAACACAGTATCAAACACCAGTATCAAACACAGTATCAAACACAGTATCAAACACAGTATCAAACACAGTATCAAACACAGTATCAAACACAGTATCAAACACAGTATCAAACACAGTACAAACACAGTATCAAACACAGTATCAAACACAGTATCAAACACAGTTAAAATACAAACACAGTACAAACACAGTACAAACACAGTATCAAACACAGTATCAAACACAGTATCAAACACAGTATCAAACACAGTATCAAACACAGTATCAAACACAGTATCAAACACAGTACCAAACACAGTATCCAAACACAGTACCAAACACAGTACCAACAACAGTATCAAACACAGTACCAAACACAGTATCAAAACACAGTATCAAACACAGTATCAAACACAGTATCAAACACAGTATCAAACACAGTTTCAAACACAGTATCAAACACCATTTTAATTTGAGGGTTAGAGACCTTTTTCCCAACTTTCATAAGGACCCTATCTATTGAAAAAATGAGTGAATCACAAAACTGAATCCGACCTTGGGAATTGCTCTTTTAACTCACATTGATTTGTAGGTTGTCACACACTACCTAATGATGAGTGTTTACATTGCCCCCAAGGCATGTCTGTACATGTGTATTTATAACAGCCCTTTCACAACCTTGAACCCTATCCTTACCCACCGACAGTCTAGAAGTTATAGTGGCGGGCGGCGGGCGACCTCTTGCTCACCCACAAAACCTCAAACCATTGTATGAATGCAGACGCTGACCTTGCCCTGGATCTGACCTGCTGACATTATTAACACACCTACTGCTGTGACACTTTCGCATTCCATGTATCATTTTTTTTTTCATTCTCTGAATGATAACAGCCCAGTAGTCTCACTCTCGGTTTAGCCCAGGCATCAAAAGGTTGTTCTCATTCAGTAAAAATCAACACAGATTAAGTGACATGTTTTTAAAGTATTAAAGGTGTAATGCAAGTTTGGTAATGAGCAATAACAAATAAGTTAGAATTTGTTTTGTCTGAAGTTTAAGTTTTTAAAAACTACCAATACTGGTGATATGGTTATGCACTTATGTTCTGACACCCCTAGTGTATTTTCCAAACCCTAACCTTAACATGGCTTGAAAATCCACAAGACCACAGGACTTGTATCTCAAAATGTTACTGGACCAGAAATCAAACTGAGAAAAGACTTCCTTGCACAGTTTAACTGGCATTTAATTGAGACAACGTTTAATATAAGAGAAGATTTACCTCATTTGTCTTTAAGGGTATTAAGTATATTTCAAATCATTACTCAAAGTCAACATTTGAACATAATTTGTTTCTGTTCAAGATATTATATAGTGAGTTACAATGTACATGAATTGTTTTTTAATTGAAAACACATGAGACCGCTAGACTTGTCCGGTCATGAGTTTACTGGCCCAATGCTAAAATCACTGGCCTCGGGACTGCGGTCCAGTGTCAAATTCGAGCCCTGCTTAACCCCAACCTTAACCCTAACCCTAACCTAGCACAAGCTGACAAGTTTTTCCCATAGGTTAAAAGGGGTTGTTTTGCATTTTTTTCAATGATTTCTTCATCTCAGTGTGTTGTCTACCTGTCCAGGTATTGCCTTGGTAAATTCAAGCTTAGTTGTTTGCTTGATTAAATAATTTTTATAATTTGGTTCATCTACCATTGACAATTGACAGACAATTGACAGACCGATTTTGAACACAAAAGATGCTGGCAGAGTTTAGTCCTGCCGGCTCTAATCAAACCACATGTTGAATGACACCCCCTCTAGGACGTGTGGCATGGTCCAGCTTATGATCTTATGGCATATGAGCTGACCAGTGTGTACAATGTGGTTAGAACAATGGAACCATTAAAATATGTCAGCATGTGCTGATGCTGTGCCTGGCTTGAGGGTTTTAATAAAACATCTTGTGTCAAACTCAGTATACAATCCAATTTGATGACTTTACCCAGAGATATTAGCAGTGAAGTAGAGGATTGGATCAAAGACCTCAAGATTCCCCAAACCCACCCATATAGACCTTTCTTTTGTTGGTCAACGAACCGCGCTGGTTGGCATGGAGGGCCAAATGTTAGCAAAACATTCAATTCGCGGGTGCAGATATTGTGACCAAATTCAAAATGTCTGCAAACTTTAAATAAACAAAATATACATCTTATGATTGGTTGCTTTGTTTCCAACAAATTCAACAGTATTTTTGAAAATTTGTGTAACATTGTTGCAGACTGTGGCTATCCGTTTTTGTGCTTTGCATTTATGGCTTCCCATAGTTTTCAGATCTCGGTTGGCAAAAACTTGGGCTGTGATGTTGCAAAAGAAAGGTCTATACATGCACTAACTCTTGAACCATCCCCCCTTTTTACTCCCACTGGACATCAATAACGTCACTATCGGACTTGTAATCAGATTTCAGCTAACTGGATTTAGCACTGCCAGAGTTACCCGCAGTTTCAGTCTGTTCAGTTATTAGTCAGCTATAAATTAGAACGTCTTTGACCTTGAACTTTAGGACCATGGTGCCAATTTCATAGAGCTGCTTAAGCAGAAAATATTGCTTGTTAATTTTCTGCTACGCAGAAAAGAGCAGGATGCCAGTCACAAATTGTACTTGTGACATGGTAGTTTGGCTGGTAACCTTATTCTGGTAGGCATTATTTTGTTGTGCTTAGCTACTTTTTGTGCTTAAGCAGCTCTATGAAATTGGGCCCTGGGTGCATGGAGACAGTCTTAATCTTGTAAGGGTTACTCCTACGGATTTCCAAGGAGAGGAATGAAACTTGTCCTTCAGGGATGCCCTGAGGACGATCTTTGAATTGTTCTCTTGTAACATCTTTGGTCCCGGTAGTTCTCAGTTAAAGGCCCTGTACACTATTGGTAAGATCGAAAAACACAATGTTCACAGATTCACACATAACTTACATGATTTAAAGTAAGTAATGGTAGAAAGGGTTCCTTAAAATAGTTCTGCCTAAAATGCTATCGTTTCTGAGAAACGAGTAAAACAATAGATAGTTCCCAGTAGACGCCATCTTTACGGGCAAATTGCATTTTTAATTTGCAGGTGCGTCAAACGCTCAACTTATTAACGCAGCCGCGTTGTTCACTGACCAATCCTGCAGTGAGTTTCGTGAAATGCGCGCGTGTTGCACGCCGTTCTCACACGAAACGCACGACTGTTTGTTCTAAACTGCCCGTAAAGATGGCCGATTTACGTCACACTGCAACCTATCAATAGTAATTATCGCGCGCGATAATTTGAAAAAACAGAAAACACATAAGAGCTCTTTTCACTATTTTCTTGTGGCCTCGATGACCAGTTGAGCTCAAACTTTCACAGGTTTGTTTGTTCATGCATGTGTTTAATCACACAACATGTGGACACTGATTTTGAGCTGTTACCAAAAGTGTACAATACCTTTAAAGCCCTCCTACAATACTGGTACCACAGACTGCCTGCCACAAAGCACCGTACCTTCCAAGCTAGCATTGGGTGCGTGGGTTTTGTTATGTTTGTACAGCTGGTGTGATGTGGAAACCCCATGGCTTGTGTACTGTGGACTTAGTCTCCACAGTCTCCACAGTCTCATGTAGTGTTGAAATATTCCAATATAATGGATATAGTAATTAGTCATGCGGTTGATCTATTGTGTTAGAGACTACGCAGAGCGCGCTATCAAAAGACGCATCAAGTCATGGAGCAACTGGTCCCCTCTCATCTTGTGATATGCCTAACTGTATGCAGGTGAGGGTGACCTTGTAAAACCATGATTCATTTTAAACGCATGGCGTCAAAACACTTGCATTTTGACGCGCCGTACTAAGCGCCCTACAAGCGCCTTACAAGCCTCTCAAAGTTTTTAACAAGCATTCGCGCAGGGCAGTCATTTTTTCGACGGCCCATTTCCTTGCATCACAAGTTTATCTTATCTTGGCTGCCTGTATGTTGTTTTCTTGTATCTATTGCCAAAAAGATAACAATTATAAAAATGTGTAAAAAAACCTGTTTGTTTTACTTGTTTTGAATCACGTACATTTGGTTCAAACACGCCCTCACACACATTCTATTTTTTGCATCCCTGTGGAGACATCTTTTGTTCTTTCCTTTGTCCCTGTAGTTAAGAACCTCCCATAGACTTTGTACACAAAATTCCTTGTGGAGCAACCCAGTCTTTAGAACTTTCCTATGGGGCCCCTTTGTTATCCCTTTTCTGTTTTGTTCTCAGTCTCCATAAGGTAGTGAAAAATGAAATCACACAGGAAAATACTGGGAATTTTACCTGTGTTGATTTTCTTGTCGTTGCAGGCGGAGACGGCTGGTAGATGGCCCCTGAAGTGGTATGCTCCTGAGTGTATCTACAGGTTTAAATTCAGCAGTAAGAGCGACGTATGGAGCTATGGTGTGACGCTGTGGGAAGCCATCTCTTATGGCAAGAAACCCTATGCAGTAAGTATAACAGGGTTCTGCCCACAGTGGTTGGTGCCGGAAAACCCGCCCCAACCATCACCATCACTGGCAGAATTTTCTCTGTTTCCGACCACCACATATTTTCCACATTTTTTGATTACCTTTGCAATTTCCTTTTAAAGGTTTTCATTGAAATGTAAAATTGGGTATTTACCAGTAAACATGTGGTATCCAAAGCCATTAATTTTGAGTACTTCTTTGATTTGATTCTATTTATGATCTACCGTGTAACTCAACTGATCCATCTCGCAATGGTTTCCAGGGAAATATTTTTCCACCACTAAAGAAATCCTGGGCAGAACCCTGGTATAACCATGCAAGACAAAAACAGGCTTGATGTTCTTCCTACTTGGGTCTGATTTCCGGGGCCTTAGAAAAATCAGTAGTCATGACAATGGGCAGTGTAAAAAGGTAAGGGAGTGCGTGTTGTCATAGAGGAGATTAGGCAAAGGGTTAAGGCTAAGGCTGTGAAGGATAAGAGGTATGGTGACAGGGTTAGGCAGTTTCACCAGAACAGGGTAATTTAACACCAATCAGCATCAGTTGTTTAACCCTCCTACTGTCAGTGACTCTTGGCAACATTTTCCAGTGAGTTGACCAACCATTTGAAACCTTTCAACTGCACAGGTTATGTACGTGGCACAACTGTGCACAGAACTAACTGTGTACATGCATTCCCTCATGGTATCATATTGCAGGCTGGCATAGTTTATCTATCATTCAAAACCACAGTGAATGGTATTGAATGGTCAGACAGCAAGAGGGTTAAGGAGTTGGACGAAAAAAACTTACAGCACGCATGTTGGCCCGAGGCCAGCAGAGGCAACAAACTTTCTGGGGTGGTCTTTCGGACCAACCAGTACAGCATAAACGACAAGCGGAATGGCTAACGGATGTGAAAGACGAGTCACGTGACTCCGGTCTCCGATTGTGTCTCGGAAACAGTTATTGGTTACGACCGCCAAAACGCACCCCTGCTCTACAATATGGGGGGTCATGTGTTCGAATCCCACTCAAGTACTATGTCTGTGGATTTTTATTTGCTGGACTTGGTGGAAAGCACCGAGTATACAGTGGTTATCGTATATTGATGGAGGGGTAAAACTAAACAATAATTGAGGTGTTTTTTTGTATTTATCAATTAGAACATGAAGGGACAGGAGCTGATGGCATTTATAGAGAGTGGATCTAGACTATCCCAGCCGGACCGATGTCCCGATGAAGCCTACGCACTCATGAGACGCTGTTGGGAAGATGAGTAAGTATTAAACAAACGCTAGGAAGAAAAACAAAATTCAATAGACCGTATTGAATAACCCCTTTGTTGCTATGAAAGTCGCCATCTTGTAGGGCAAACCGTATGCGCGTCTAAACGCGTACATCAATGAAGCACGCAGCGCGCAGCGTTCCCGGTTTGATTTCTACGGCACACATACGCACACGCTCACAGACGCCATGTTGTAGGGCAGGTTTTTGAATGGTGACGTCATATTCAATACGGTCTATAGACACTTCAGTCTTAGATCATGGCTGGGATGCCGCTGGGATGATGTGGAGCTGCCAACTCTCCCTGATTCTGCAGATGGTTTCCCTGAAAATAATAAACCAATCTTTCCATGTTCCGATGAACAAATTTGAAAAATGTCCCAGATTGTTTGAACTTTGTCACTATTATGTTGAATGTAATTCTGTATATCTCCCCAACTGTTGTACTAAACCTCCCTGGGCCCAATTTCATAGAGCTGCTTAAGCACAAAAAGTAGCTAAGCACAACCAAATTATGCTTACCAGAATAAGGTTACCAGTCAAACTACCATATCACATGTGCAATTTGTAACTGGTGTCCTGCTCATTTCTGCTTAGCAGGCAATTGTTAAGCAATATTTTCTGCTCAAGCAGCTCTATGAAATTGGGCCCTGATTGTAAGCTGCAAATGTTGGCAGCTCTGGATGATGGGTTTGGTGGTTTGTCACAACGCCGAAGGGAAAGAGTGTAAAATAAATAACACTGCCCTCTCTACGTTGGCTTCCATTGAATAAGCATTGGGAATTATTTACAATTGTGTGTCTTGTTTGCGAGATTCTAAAAGGAAATAGCTCCAGGTTATCTTTGTGAGCCACTAAGTGTCAAATCAACGACACGCACTCTGTGCTTGGCATTCTCTGGTACGGTATGTTTACAGCAGCCACTTGGCAAAACTAAATACTGTGGTGATCGATTATTCACAATATATGCCCCCCCCCTCTCCACTTGTGGAATAGGTTGCCAACGGCAATCCAATCTGCCGATACCCTTGACATTTTAAAAACCTTTGACAACCTATAATCTTTAAGAATAACTCGTTATTACTTGATTGTTTATTGTTATTGTTCCACTACTTGTCTGTTGTTTTGATTGCTTTTACCTGTGTTTTTATATTATTGTACAGCGCTTTGTGATGTCTGTGTGACATGGAACGATTTTTTTAAATAATTGATATTATCATTATTATTTCTATGACCCTTCAAATTTTTAAAACCTCCTTAAAAACCCACTATTTTAAGAATCACTGTTTTATCAGTAATTGTTATTTTTTGATTACCTGTCTATTGTTTTGACTGCTTTTATCTGTATTTATTACTATGACCGTTCAAATTTTAAAACCTCCTCAAAAACCCACTATTTTAAGAATCACTGTTTTATCAGTAATTGTTATTTTTGGATTACTTGTCTATTGTTTTGACTGCTTTTATCTGCATGTATTACTATGACCGTTCAAATTTTAAAACCTTAAAAAACCCACTATTTTTAGAATCACTGTTTTATCAGTAAATTGTTATTTGTTAATTACTTGTCTATTGTTTTGACTGCTTTTATCTGCATTTCTTTATAACTTGTGTTTGTTTAATTGTACAGTGCTTTGCGTTGCTATGTGACATGGAAAGCATTTTAAAAGCAACTAATATTATCATTATTATTACTATGACCGTTCAAATTTTAAAACCTCCTTAAAAAAACCACTATTTTAAGAATCACTGTTTTATCAGTAATTGTTATTTTTGGATTACTTGTCTATTGTTTTGACTGCTTTTATCTGCATGTATTACTATGACCGTTCAAATTTTAAAACCTTAAAAAACCCACTATTTTTAGAATCACTGTTTTATCAGTAAATTGTTATTTGTTAATTACTTGTCTATTGTTTTGACTGCTTTTATCTGTATTTCTTTATAGCTTGTGGGGTTTTAATGGTACAGCGCTTTGTGATGTCTATGTGACATGGAAAGCGTTTTTTACATAATTAATCTTATCATTATCATTTCTAATGGCGTTACTTTTGCTCAATATAAGGGGTGGATTGAGACCAAGTTGTCAGTTTTTCGTTTAATGTTTGTACATAGTTCTTACTTTTAAAACCGTTTTAATAGGCTTATGCCCCTCCCACTACTGAGGTTTATAGTAGAGTATTTGAGTAGAGTGCCCTCGGCTAGAGGTCAAAAGAAGGTCGCTCAATGGCCCATGATTTAGCCTAAGCTTAAAGGTTACACGTGATAATTGTGATTAGTAATGCGTGTTGTTATTTGTTTGTCGCACACAGGGCCAGAGACAGACCAAGCTTTGGAGAGGTCGTCGACACCATGAGCGTCATTCTGAGACACCTGAGAGCTGGAACGCTGAGAATCCGCTAGAGGGCTTCCAGGGTAATGGGCGTTAATCACAGAGGCAGCAGTGTACATAATGCGTTACAGGCAACCGTTTCTCTGTTCATCCGAGCCTATTCAGCAGCAATGGCGTCCGACTGAGGCCATTCACACACCGCCATGTTGGCACTCCTTTTAGCTATACATTTGCAATGCTTACTGTGAATTTTGTTTTCCTTTTTTGTTGAATTGATTGGCAGCTGGATATAATGAAGCCTATCTGGTGCCATTTTG
This sequence comes from Pycnopodia helianthoides, assembly GCA_032158295.1. Lineage (NCBI taxonomy): Eukaryota > Metazoa > Echinodermata > Asteroidea > Forcipulatida > Asteriidae > Pycnopodia > Pycnopodia helianthoides. The sequence goes on along the minus strand of CM063253.1, from coordinate 6,383,946 downwards.
GAACTCTGTTTTATTGTACACTGCAGGCTTCTGGATGTATCGTAGCAGAGTGGCACTTGTGTTTCTCACACTGGCATTATTTACTTAAAGAATTTCCTCTTTTTTTGGTTGTATTGGTAGGCAGCTGGGTATATTGCAGTCACCTAGGCACCATGTTGGTACTCATTTCATTCCACACTCGAATGCTTACTTTCTTGTCTGTTGATAATGATGGATGGCTGGATATGTTGAGTCCATGCAGCTGCCATGTTGGCACTCTCTTTAGTCACTCATTGCAACAAAGTTAAAGATTGTCACCGTTGTCGATGAAGAAGAAGTTCCCCTTTGCCAAATTTCATAAAGCTGTCAAGCAGAAAATACTGCTTGCAAATTTCTTCACTGAGCAAAAAAGTAGTCTTTGCGCCAGTTGCACCAGTGTCAACTTGATGTAATTTTGGCCGGTAACCTGTTTCTGCTAAGCAGGATTTTTGTGTGCTTAGCAAGTTTTTGTGTTCAACAGGCTTTATGAAATTGGACCCTGCACAGTGCCCAGTTTTAGCTGCTTCTGCACAAAAACTAGCGAAGCACAAAACAATAGTGCTTACCAAAAATAAATCACCAGTCAAAACGCCGTGGCTCACATGCACAGTATGTGACTGTTCATTTCTGCTAACTGTTTTTGCCTAGCAGAAAATCTGTAAGCGCTGACGTCTGCTTAAGCAGCTCTATGAAATTGGGCCTTGCAATGATTGGCCTTCCTCCCGAGACATTACGATTAGTATGAGGAGCCAATTACATCGTATGAGATGTGATTAATTTTGTGTGTGTTTCCTACAAATCAAAAGGTCTGTCATTGTCAACAAAATATTACGATTGCCATCTTTTAGGGTGTTAAGATTTGATTTTGGGACTTGCAATTCTCTGAAATTCTAACCTTGTGTTTAATGAATGAGTACTGTGTACCAGCTTTTAGAAAATTACAAAGTATTGGAAGTGTTGTCAGCCATCACAGGTTTTCTAGTGTTGGAAAATAATAACTGCTGACCTTACTCGGAATTTAACAAAGCAATGTGAAACTTCAATGTCGTCCAGTTTGGAATTTTAATTTTTTATTTTTTATCATGTTAAATGTATTACACTTTACAGGGAATTCCCTAATGTTTTTTTGCAATAATTGTATAGATGAAGAATTTTAAATATAGTGAATTTAATTTTTTTAACGGAATTCAACTTTTTATTGTTAGATTGACAGAGTATTTTTTCTTCTAGTCTTCAGTAATTACCAAAGAAAAAAGAGAGTCATTGCTTATTTTGAACGAGTCAGAGTTACGATAGTTTGATACTTCAAATCTTGATCTTCCATTTTTTCTTGTTATAACACAGTTTGTGAATCGTCCCTTTTGGTGATAATTATGGTTAAGTCAATGAATTCGGTTTGAAAAGATGGTGGAAATGAGCAAGTCAAATGTTATTGTATATTTTGAAGAAATCCTTCTTTTGTTGTTACAACTCTTAACCACTGTGAATGCAAGAGGGCAGACTGTACTGACCTTAGCACATGGTGTCGTCTGAGTAGGGCGCCCTCGACTAGCGGTCAAACAAAAATTGCTCATTGGCTCATTTGTGCGCCCATCCATTTTTTACAGTTATAACCTCTATCAATGCAAGAAGGCCGACTTAAAGAGACCTTACGCAGCATAGGTCAAAAGAAGGTTGATCATTAGCTGGGCCCAATTTCATAGAGCTGCTTAAGCACAAAAAGTAGCTAAGCACAATAAAATTATGCTAACCAGAATAAGGTTACCAGCCAAACTACCATACCACATGTACAATTTGTGACTGGTATCCTGCTCATTTCTGCTTAGCAGGCAATTGTTAAGCAATGTTTTCTGCTTAAGCAGCTCTATGAAATTGGCCCCTGATCTGTGCGCTCATAACTTTTGTACAACTCTAACCACTGTGAATGCGAGAAGGGCGACTAATTAGACCGTATGCACATGACGCTATTTGAGTAGGGCGCCCTCAGCTAGAACGAAGGTTGCTCGTTGGTCCATTTGTGCGCCGTGCGTACATGTCAATGTGCGTCTTCCATTGTTTCATCATCCTTTTTACCTCTAAGATGAAGGCGGGAGACGTCGATGCCTGCGATCCGTTCTCAAAGTTGCAGGATCCCTCTGTTGAGAACATAATTTGTGGGATGTGAAACTCTGCAACCAAAGCATGAATACATGCATCGTTTCTCAGATTAAAATGGTTTTGGGTGAAAAATTATCAAAACCATAATATTTTGAAGAGAATCTTTTCTCAAGTTAGTTTATACTATCAACAGCTGCAGTGCTCCTCACCAAGTAAGTTTTTATGGTCATTATTTTTGGAGGACTTACCAATCTATGACCCTAACCTAAATGACGTTACCCAAGGGATTATAAAAGTTCACCTTACCACCAACTGATTTTATACCCCCCACCCCCCCACCACCCCCACCCCAAAAAATAACAAGACTATCTGGTGTAAACAAAATATGTAACATTTCTAAGCTAGTATCAATAATGTTGACAATAAAATGCAAATGGAGAAAATGTAGGCTTTGAGAAATTTTCAAAGTTTCATACTTTCCTACTGCTTTGAAAACTCAAAAGCCAATTTTTTAAATTTCTTTTTTAGACACTGTAAAATAAAAAAAAAACCCTTCTTGATTCTATTTGTTTAGGTACGGGATAACTTGGTAATTTTTGGTAGCTCTCCTGAGATGGGAGGAATATTCGTTTTTTTAAAGACAGTGTTTTACTTTGTCATTTTTTAAAACTATATTTAACATGTGAATTTAAAGAAATCAACAAGCATGTTCAATGCTTTTTAACGTTCCACTGGTGACTCCTACAAATGGCTGCAAATTGGTTCAACAGGACCCCATTTGATAGAGCTGCTTCCTGCTTAGCAAAAATGGAAAGGGAACCAGTCACAAACTGTGTACATTATTAGTTGTTTTTAAAGCTGGTAACCCATTGTGCTAAGCAAGATTTGTGTGTGCTTGGTAAATTTATGTTCTTGGCAGCTCTATGAAAATGGCGGTAGGTTTTTGAGTAGCTCTTGAGTTGACTAAAAATAGAACAGTTAATAAGAGAACAATTAGTAGAAAACGGTTAAGAAAGTTTAAACAATGTGCTGGTCTTTACACTTCGTTGTGTGCCCGCAAGAAGGATGTAATGAAAGTGTGAGCCGCAAAAGGTTGTAAGCAATAAGTGTCCAAAAACTGTGTTTCATGGAGGTCGAGTGTGAACAGGCGTGTGATTTCTCAGGAGTTTTATTTCCTGATTTCAGGATTTTCTCAAAATCTCCTTGAGCCTTCAAACTTTCTTGAAAGAAGTGAAGCAATCACCAAAGGAGAAAGAAATAGTCCACGTTGTGTCCAGACCTGTTGTTTTGTATTTCTGGTGATGCACAGAGTCTGCAGCCGATTTCACGAAACGCTAGGATTAATCCTATCTCTCGAGTTAGGATGAGTAACTCGTCCTAACTTGGGATGGGTTCAATGTGTCCTAACGTCAATGGATACGGAACTTAACTCGTCCTAAGTCCTAAGATTAATCCTAAGTTAGGAAGAGTTTGGTGAAAATCGACGGCTGTAAACCTCCTGAATTGTAACATGTGGGAGGTTCCGGGTCTGGAATAAGGGGGGGGGGACCCAGGCTCATAAGTTGTTCTCAGGAATGTTCACATTTGTCAAATCTCCTACCTGGGGTGTTACAGTTTTGTCATTTTTTCTGCCATTTATAAGTCATTTCAGGAGAGTTGGAGTTAAATTCCGCATAGGAACGGAAGAACACTGTGGGGAGTAATTCTAGCAACAGACATACAACAGTGATACCCTCCTGTTTTTTCTCAAAAAAAAACCCCAAAACAAAACACTTTATTGCTTGTGACACTCTGCTGGGGCAAAAAGTTGTACTTTGTGTTCCTCGGGAAAAAGGTCGCACAGCCTTCTGACCGTCTTTCTGGCTCTCAGCGTCCTTTTTCTGGTGGAGACTCTAATACTTCAAACCCTCCAACTTTTTATGGGTGTATATTTAGATGTCACTTTACTTTGTTTTAGGGAAACTATTAACATCTTCGTGATGCGGATTACTTCTTTTGGTGAGCTGAACAAAATTAATATTAGAAAATCAATCACTTTCTCTTTCACTTGATTTCAAAACGTAAATTTTGGCAAAAGAGTGTAGAAATCTCACGCTGTTTTTCGATGTATGATTTGACAGTGGTGTTTGTAAGCATTATGTTGTTTTAGTTGGAGAGGTTGGGGGGCATTTCAATGGTACTTCTTGAACAACAACAATGTATTAAGTATACTAATTTTATCAATGTAACAAAAAACGAATGTTATCCCTCCATGGAAACTCTAAAAAAAAAAAATCAGTCATGTCTGTTGGTATGAGGATGATTGCGCATGAAAGTATGGTCTCTATCGGGTTACCAATGTCATAGAGCTGCTTAGGCACAAAAGTAGCTAAGCACGTATGCTTACTAGAATAAGGTTTACCAGCACATGTACCAGCTGTGACTGGTATCCTGCTTATTTTTTTGCCAAGCAGAAAATTGTTCAGCAATATTTGCTGCTGCAGCAGCTCTTGAAATTGGGCCATGCCATTTCATAGAGCTGCTTTCAAAAAGTAGCTAAGCACAATTATTATGCTTACCAGAATAAGGTTTAGGTTACCAGCCAAACATTTCATGTCACAGGTATATACCAACTGTGGCTGGTAGCCTGCTGATTTTTGCGAAGCAGCAAGTTATTGAGCAATATTTTCTGCTTAAGCAGCTCTGTGAGACTGGTCCATGCAACACTGTCCAATACAGTCAACTCTCGTTGTAACAAGATCGCTGGGTCTGGCCAAATTACCTCTGTATAGACGATGTGACCTGTGACATCACATGTTTACAAAAGAGCCACAGAGCCTGGACTTCCGGCGGGCACATTTGTACACAGCTCAATGGAAGAACACAACAAATCTTATGTTTTATGGAGATCGCACTGTCTGATTTTCCTCAACTTTTGATATGAAGAAAGGGGGGACATCTCAAAAGCTGTACAGCTGTTGCTTTTGTAAATTTTGAATTGATGTGAAAATTATGACACAAAATATAAATTTTCCCATTGAGCCTGTGTAGCATCTTGCCCGTCAGGAATAGCATTATAATGTACGAGGTCACCACTCTGTAAACAATTTAACAGTGCTCTTTATAATGAAGGTTGACTGTATCACTATTGGTATACATGTACGTGAACATGGGGCTCCAACTTTAAACCCCTTGTACAGTTAAACAATGTAACTAACCAAAATGGCACACGGCTATTAAATCATATTTTATATTACATGCTCAGAAAGAGTCCACGGTGTTTTGTTTTATTTGTAACATTTTTCTTTGATTATTAATCAATGTTCGCTCTGAATCTTAATCACCGATCGTTCTTTTTTGGTGGTCCGGTTAGCGTAGTGGTTTCTTTCCTCGGCTTTCCACCTCTAGGACCCCGGTTTGAATCCCGCTGGGGGCACTATGTGGATTGGGTTTTTAGTCCCATACCTGATTGCGTAGGGTTTGCCCTGGAATAATTCTCTGGGGTTTTTCTTCCACATCTAAAACTGAAACTTCCTTCCTTGTCTTCTCTCCATGGGGTTCTCGGCCAGTATAGTGATTAAGTTCACCTCTGTGGGAATCCTTGCCTTCACAACCAGAATTAATAAATGAATAATTGACAACGCGCACTTTCCTTATAATTCATGAAAATAACTTGATTTATTGATCATATACAATATAATTATGTTTACAAAAATTTTGATAACACAAGGAAAGGTTGCTCCCAAACATTTTCAACGGGAATCCATTTCCAGTTCCCCACCTGCCTGAAGATAAATTTGGTGCCAAAAGTAACACTCCACTGGTATGGTATTATTTTGAACATATTCTATTAAGTGTGTGTTACTGTCGGCTTCAAAATTTGTCTCTATACATGTATTTGTGAGTTGTGCATTTATATTTTGCATTCAGTTATTGGGGGGGGGGGGGCTTGGTTTTAGATCCCTCTTCTTGGCCGAGGCTTTAAGCAGGGCACTCTGTGCTTGATGTTGACTCTTTTCCGATGCCCATTTATATAGATTCTTTATAGATAACATTACCGAGTTGCCATTTTTAATGGACATCCATTGTAGATTTGAAGTTGCAAAGTTTTGGGAAGACCCGTTGCCCTCTAGGCCCAATTTCATAGAGCTGCTTAAGCACAAAGAGTAGCTAAGCACAACAAAATTATGCTTACCTGAATAAAGTTACCAGCCAAACTACCATACCACATGTACAATTTGTGACTGGTATCCCGCTCATTTCTGCTTAGCAGACAATGTTAAGCAATATTTTCTGCTTAACATGAAACTGGGCCCTGTATGCAACAGCTTTTCTGAGGATGCAAGATGTCTGCCAAATCTTTTACAATTGTACTCCAGATAAATCACAGGGTACAAATAGCACTTTGACTTAATAAAAGAATAAATAGAATAATTGAAGTGAAAACCAACGTGGGAACCTTGGTTTAAAAAGAAAGAGGAAAACAAATCTTGTTTACTTGAAAAAGAAAAAGAAAAACATAGGCCTACAGATATTAAGTGACCCCAGATTAACACCATAAATGTAAAGAAAACGTAATAATTCACAGAATGAGAAGTGGTGAATAGAATGTACAGAGGTCGGCATGGTAGGAAGGAATACTTTGGCATTGGCTTTGCCATGGACAGGGCTTTAGAATAAAAACATAATTTAATCATTCCGTCACAACAAATTCATTTGTTACTCAAAGACTTTAAGACTTTCAAAGTACTGTTTATACTTCAAATAAAAAGAAAGATTTTTGGAAGACTCAAAAAGTAAAATATAATACTCAAAAAGTTTGCAAAGAAGTTGAGCTGCATTGTAATTGGTATCAAACTAACACCCAGATATTTTGGTGCAAATCATACCACAGCCTAGACAACATAAATGTTATATTGTATTAATACTGTAGGATTTAACACTGGCATAAATACTGATTTAAGTACTTTCGAGTGCACACAAAAGTTAATTGACTAGCACTTGATTTGGACCCACAACCTCAGGATGTTTGTGCCGGCGCTCTACCAGCTGAGCCACATGTCTTAGCCCTAAGTTGACGGTCTCCCTATTTTGTCATATCTTTGTTGGGGGAGGGGGGGTGCAGTCAGAAGTCATACAGCTGTATTACAGCGGGGATTGTGCCCAGTGCAAGATACAACCTGGCAGTGGCAGTAACCGGAGCATCACAATTGGACGCAACTTTTTTATTTTAAATATCAAGTAATAAACTAAGTCAGTTTCCTGTGTGGTTTATAACTGGCTAAGAATTAAAGAAGAACACAAAAAAAATCTTCAAGCAAAAGAACGGAAATTAAAATCTAAAGTAGCGGAAATAAAATAAGGAGATATTTATGTAACTGTACAGTACAGGATTAGTAATCCCATAGAGAATCTAAAAATAAGATAAAATTCAACAACACCGGACTATTTTGTCGAGTGTGAAGTGCATTGAGTGTCTTTTTAGACGGATTTTGGGGATATATAAATATTAAATTATTATTATAACTATTATTATTATTAAAGGTAGGGTCATAGATTGGTTTTTGTCAACATAGTACTGATTTATAGGCAAAAGTATAAAGAAAGACACATGTGAAAGTGTCAGCTGAATACAGTGTCTACTTGCTGAGAAAACAGCGAAAAACTGTCCCAGTGTTTTCACAAAAAACGTCAAATCCATCCATGTTTTGCGAGGTGACAGCGGTTACCATCTCTGGCCGCAGCATTCGCAAACCAACACCAACCCCTCAGAAATCTGAGATTCAACTGTTTTTCGAGGTGAGAAATTATCCAGATCACATTACTTTGAAGGGGAATCCTTTCTCAAAATAGTTTTGACTATCAACAGCTGCAGTGCTTCTCACCGAGTACGTTTTTATGGTCATTAATGTGTGGAGCATTTACCAATCTATGACCCTAGATTTAAGAATGTTTAAAGGAACATTACAGAATTGGAAAGCAAAAAAACTTGTAAAATATACCTTTTGACCACAGATTTACATAAAACTTACACGGTCTAATGATGATGATAGTAGAAAACATCCCTTGAAATATTTCTGTCTGAAATGCCATATTTGATGAGAAATTAATAAACTAATTTTCCGATTAGAGTTTATCGCTCAGTGAGCGTTTTATTCATTTGTTGAATCCATATGATTTCATGCAAATGTGTAATCGGTGTTTCACTATTTTCTCGTGACCCAGATGGCCGATCGATCTCAAACTTCTACAGGTTTGTCAGTTTATGTATATGGTGGATTACATAAAGCGCTTACACTGCTAACTGTTTTGTTAGCAAAAACCAATTCTGTAATGTTCCTTTAAGCAGTACCTTGGTACTTTAAAATACTTAATAATGCCTCGTTGTAATTGCTCCCTAATTCTATATGTATTTCTGTAACATCTTTGTTCACTGATTGCATTAAGTACATTTGTTTATGGCATTCAATAATTACATGATGTGAACAGTCCATACAGTCAAAGTACATTAGGTCAGGATATGTTCCCATTTGACCCAAACAGCCATTGGAATATTTGTTTTTATTGAGATAAAAAAAAGGCCGAACGGCCACTTCAAGGTGAGGGCTACGCTTAACTGATTTCGGCTGTTGGTCCAAATCAACTGACACCAGGGGCACGTTGCCACCTACTCCTGGGGCTGAAACAGGGTTACCCCCCTTCGCAGTCCGTAAGGATGTAGGCAGCCTGGGTATCATCCACTTGGAGCCTGGCTGGTAGAGCAGAATGCACTACCTTCCCAACTTTTTACGAAGCAATTATGGTTAAGTGCCTTGCTCAAGGGCACAAGTGTCATGACCGGGATTCGAACCCACACTGTGCCGCTGACATCACCAGAGCTTGGGTCAGGTGAACTAGACCGCTCCACGACACGCCAAGAATAGTTCGCATGATTACAAAAACCCTGTGCACCAAAGTAACCCTAAAATAAATCTTCAATGCAAGCTTTGCCCTCCCCCCAACCCCCCCCCCCTCCCCCGACCAAATCATCCCCTACAAAAGTTGGAACTCAACTCCGTTTAGTACCCTTGATTTTTCCACACGAAGACTTCACACAGATTGGTCTCATCATTAGATGGCAAGCAGGACAAACTGAGCGGCAAAGTTGGCGACTCCAAGTCCGATGATACAGGAATGGACGACAATGATGGGCCAGGTCAGCTTATTCTGTTGCTTCAGCTCCAGCATGTAGACAACACATGGAAGAGTGAAGACATAGGCAAGGCCACAGAAGGCTCCGGAGAACCTGAGTAAACAGCAAGATAAAGACTGGAATTTAAGCCGTTTGCGAGTTTGAGTTGAAGATCGTCTGGTGCGACGACTTTCCTTGTCACAAGTTATATATGGTTTTTGAGGCACTGCATGGTGAGGTATCAATGGATATTCGGTCTGCGGTAACACCATGTGTATATCTACTTTGCTGTGTAGATTTTTGTTCTTCAGAGAACTTATCTTGCTACATGTTTTACTACCGCGGAGTAGATTTTCGGAATTCGGGAGGCTGTCCTGCCTATTAACTACTACCTGGGCCGAAGGTAGGAAAACAGCCTCGACTACTACTTTAGCTTAGTGGATTGAGGGGACTTCTCGTAATTAGCTGCACTGCCGCGGAGTGAGTTCTTTTTGGTCTCAACGTTTCGACTAGCTTGCTCTAGTCATCGTCAGGATAAAGACTGGAATAAGCCATTCTCAAGTCAGATTTCAATGTCTGGTGCGACAACTTGCCTTGTCACAAGTTACCGCTCAAAGTTGGCATTCCTCAGACAATAGGAACGCCCACACACAATTCTGAATGAAGGTGTATGTCACAATGGTACCAGGCTTTGCTCATCTGTTGCCAATTTCACAAATGTTTTCGCAACTGCAGAAGTCCACTTGCGCAACATTTATTGCGTAAGTTGTGCACCACTATCGCAGGAAATCTTGCACAAGTGGACTTGCGCAGTTGCGTCAAGTTTGGTGAAATCGGCTGCTGGAGGTTGCTATACAAAAGCTTAAAGGAACATTACAGAATTGGTAAGAAAAAAACTTGTAAAATATACTTTTTGATCACAGATTTACATAACACTTACACGGTCTAATGATGATGATAGTAGAAAACATCCCTTGAAATATTTCTGTCTGAAATGCCATATTTGATGAGAAATGAATAAACTAGTTTTCCGATTGGAGTTTATCGCTCAGTGAGCGTTTTATTCATTTGTTGAATCTATATGATCTCATGCAAATGTGTAATTGGTTTTTCACTATTTTCTCGTGACCCAGATGGCCGATCGATCTCAAACTTCTACAAGTTTGTCAGTTTATGTATATGGTGGATTACATAAAGTGCTTACACTGCAAGCAACTGTTTTGTTAGCAAAAACCAATTCTGTAATGTTCTTTAAACCTAAACCATTTGACAAAGCAACTCTATAGTCCAAGGAATTCAAATTTAAGCGGTAACTTGTGACTTAAGCAAGTCATTGTACCAGACATTATTCAAATCGTATTATTATTGAAAATGACTTATTAGGGAATTCTCCTTCACCCTAGCTGTGTCACGGGTGAAAAAACAAAGCGCACAAGAATGCACTTCTAATTTGAGAGTAGCAATATGGCCTAGCCAGTGGCTTCACCTGTCAACTTACCTGATGATAGTACCAATTTGTGGCAGGAAGACGGCAAACAACACAGGTACACTCATCAGTATGATGTTGAGGCCAAGGACATGCTTCCAGCTACCGACAAGAAGAAAATAAAACAGTAAGTGGACGAGCGGTTTAGTGCATCGGACTTAATGCAGAAAAGTTTCATGCAGAAACGTTTCTCAGATTGAAATGTTTTTGGATCCCTCTCTCTAAAACCACATTCCTTCGAAGGGAATTGTTTCTCAAAATGTTATGAATTATCAACAGCTGCAGTGCTTCTCACCAAGTAAGTTTTTATGGTCATTAATTTTTTGAGTAGTTACCAATCTATGGACCTACCTTTAAGAGACCATTTGTTTCTGCCAAGACATGACTAATATTGTTGACTTTTGGACACAATTCCTCCGATCAAAAAATGTCTTGAAACTAACATGAACACTTTGAAAAAATGAATTAATCCTGCCGAATACAGGCTGGAAATAAATCCGGAGTTCGACTACTGATGACACTAACAGATCATAAAGAATGCTAGCGAACACATGGTTTTCCGATAATAAAGGCAGCAATACAAGCTTACCTCAGGCCGTGTCCAAATCAAGCGACTTCAGCTATGGCTACAGCTATGGCTAATGGCTGAAGCAATGCAGTATAGTCCTTTAGCGATCCAGCCGTAGCCACTACCAAAGCCATTAAATCGGACACAGCCTTAGAACCCCAAATCTCATACATCAATCCAAGAGTGTCTTACCTTGGGTACGCATGTCCAAAGAGGGGGTCCAAGCACTGGATACGAAAGATGAACACTAGCAGAGGGAAGAGCGTCACCATTTGGAACAGCAAAAACAGCCTAGCTGTGAATGCCATTACGTTTCCATGGGAGAAGTTATCAAGTAAATTCTACCAAAAAGAACAACACAAAAATCAATCAATCAATCAATCAATACAAAATAAATACAAGCACCATGGTGGTCAACAGATATCTTACCCAACTCTGCGATTCAAACCTCATGAATTGAAATAAAAATTCACTCAACCCAAACTAACCCCCCCCTACTCTCCACAACTTGACAATACTCGTTGGTGTTTGAACTGTGTTTCTTCTCTGCTTAATTGTTTTGGTGGTTTGGAGTTGAAAAACCTGTGAACTTTATCGTCCATGTTTAACTTAAAGGTAGTGGATACTTTTGGTATTACTCAAGAAATTCTATATTTACCATGAAAACTGAACCTCCCTCTGAAGTAACGTAGTTTTTGAGAAAGAGGTAACTTCTCATGAAAATATTTGAATCTGAGAAAGGCTTCAGGCAGGAAGCCTTTTCAGATCTGAAAGCACAATTACAAAAGGATCTACTCTTCGAACAGGCCACAACCAATGGATACACCAAGTAAGGATACTGGTCTTTGACATTTACCAAAAGTATATCCTGCCTTTTAGTATGATACATGCTTTAATGCTATAACCAGGCATGATACTTGGCCCTTGGAAAAAAGTAGGAATATTTTATCACGTACAAGGGCTGACCTACATAAACATTGGTGTAGGCTTTAATATAAATTTCAGGCTATTTAATCAACAATTTTCAGACTTTTCAGAGGGCAAAAATTTGGAAATCAGATTTAAGTAGGAAGAATATTATATCTGCATTACCTACTATATTTTGTTTCTGTTACTTTTATCTAAATGGTGGCCACAATTTGGGTGTTCTATTATTCAAATGTTATTATAATATTACGGACACTTGTACTGTTATTGCTTTAATAATTTAGATATTGTTTTTAATCCAACCATTTTTGAAATACCCTGTGGTTGCTAAAAAAATTAATAATACTCACATCTCCGAGGCAATCTTTCTGGAGTGGGAACGAGGAATAGAACACGATCCCAACGAAAGTGTAGGTCGCTGCCACCAGGATGTAGGCAATGGTCATATCACGACCCTGTCAAGAAAATACAAGGGTAGCATTAAAGATCATCTGAGCTAAAAGGAAAATCATTGGTGTGGGAAATATTCTGATCCCAAGAAAATCAATCTTGTAATTAATTAATTAGTTTTATCTATTTTGGTTTAAAAACACAAAACATGGGCGGTGGTATCACAGGGTAATACTAAAAATGACATGCTTACAAAATAAACAACCCCATACTATTTGAAATTCACCCAGTCAGTTTCCCTTGTGGTTCATTACTTGACAAATAAACAAAAAGTAGGTTTTTCAAAGACAATCTAAAAACCAAAAACCTGGACCAGCCAGATATAAGAAATAACCCAATATTACTCTGATAAAAAGACTAACTAGCAAAAGCAAAAGTTCTTATGAGAAGAATTACAAGATACATCTGTAATAATAATAATAAAATTAAATTATATTGCGCAAAATCAATTTGTTGAAGGAGCTCCCAGGCCCTTTACAAAAAGTCAAGTACAAATACAAGAAAAAATAAATAAATTAAATAAAAGACAAAAAATAAAAGGTAAATCAAATGACACTCAATGATAGGCCTATGGTAAGAAACACACAAAGAATGGGGGGCCACCCTGCATTTTGTCATAAAGGAAAATATACAGAAGTAAAAGGCAATCAATAATAACGATAATGAACGAGTAAAATAATGAACACTGAACCAGTGGTTAGACTGCAGGAGTTGCAATCAGCAAGGTTGTGGGTTCGAATCCTGCCAAGCTAACCGCTGATTTCACAATGACTAGAATACGTATTGTTGTCTAGCTACTGAATCACAACATATTGATTTGTGCAATTTCATAATCATAACGTAAACATGTTTTGTGTGAGAGAGATTGGCTGTTGCCAGCTTGGTGTTTATATCCCCTTGCGAGAGATTGCAGAGTTCCCTTGATGGGAAGATCATCTAAACCAAAAACAAACAACAACAAACCAACAAACACAACAACAACAAACAAACAAACAAACCAACAAACAACAAACAACAACAAACAAACAAACCAACAAACCCAAACAAAACAAACAACACAAACCAACAAACACCCCAAAAAACCAACAAACAAACCAACAACACCAACAAACCAACAAAAACCAACAAACACCCCAACCAACAAACCAACAAAACCAACAAACAACAAACAAACAAACAAAAACAAACACAAACAAACAAACAAAAAAGAACCTACTCCTCAGACTCAGACTACTACTCCCCTAAATTAAGAGCCATATCAATACAATTCAGCAAAAATAAGTTAATAAAATATGAAACAATAGGAACCCTTTACTGAAAAGCCTCTCTAAGATGGGTTTTCAGCCACACTTAAATCTACTGCTAAAGTTTCAAAGGCTAAATGCAGCCTTCGAGAAAGACTCTGCTTGGTGAAAGTCAGGCCATAACTATTTTTTGCATTACATATACCACAGGTCCTTTTGGTTGGTAAGCAGCTAATTTTAAACAAATCCTGTTTTGCAGAAAAAATTATCTGCAAGCATGACCAGTTAAGTAATTTCTTTAGCAATAATGAGCAGGGAACCAGACACAAATTTTGTGCATTACAATCAAGGTATTTTGACTGGTTACCCTATAATTTGCTAAGACAGGTTTTGGACACCCTCAGCCATTTTTTTTTTTTTTTAAAGTTATTAACAGCTTTATGAATTAAGGCATAGTCAAGAATCCCAACACAAAACCCGACAATGAGCTAAGTTCATTATCATCTTCATAATCGTAATTCATTTTCATAACCCAATTATTTTTAAAGAATGACTCATAAACAGCTTTATGAATTCGGGCCCAGTAAAGAATCTAATACAAAACCCGACAATGAGCTAAAATCACTATCATCTTCACAACCGTAATTCCCGAAACTTGCCCTGACCAACTCACGTTGTGTTCTGGATGTATTTGAGTCCGTAGGATTGAGGAGATGCACATATGAATGAAATAACCCAGAGCTAAGATGCCACTGAGGGTGGGGAACCGTTCATTGATGACTGCTCCAACGCCAACCACGAAACCCCCGAGAAAAACAAGCACAATAAAAATCAGGGCCCAATGTCATGCCTGCTTTAATCACCGAAAAAATAGCTAAGCACAACAAAAGTATGCTTACCAGAATTAGGTTACCAGCCAAAGTACTATCACACATGTACAATCTGTGACTGGTATCCTGCTTGTTTTCGCTCAGCAGAAAGTTGTTAAGCAATACTTTCTTCTAAAGCAGCTCTATGGTTTTTGCCAGAATAAACCTCAACCAAGTTAAGTCAGATGTGAAGATATGGTTTTGAGTTTCAGTGCTGTTGATGATACCGGTAAGTTTAGAGTGAGCGAAATGAACGCTGAGATAAGCTTAGAGGAAACATAGACGTTTGTAAAAGTGTCTGTACATGCATCCATACTATGAAAGGTGTTATAAAACACCCATGTGTAGATCCTTGTCATTTGATTGGACGATTGTAGGTCACATGGCATTAACTAATCAAACGCTTCATACCTGTGCGTCATAAACCATGCAATTTGGTATTATGCATCATGCATTTTCATCCCATTGCTTTTTGGCTATTGCACTAGCTCAGTTGGTGGAGCACCAGCACATTAATCCGGAGGTCGTAGGTTCAAGTCCCGCTCTAGTAATTTTTTCCCTTTGTTCAACCCAAAATTATTTTAAAATTTAACCAGGCATTTTCCCTTGTGGTTTATCACTTGATATTTAAAATAAAAAGTTGCATCCCCTATGCTGCTGCTTCCCAGGTTGTATCGTAAACTTGGGTGTGATTCCTGGCTATTCCGCAGTTACAGGTTGAATGGCTTCTGACTGCCCCCCTCCCCCCTGAATAAAGATATTGACAAAATAGGGAGACCGCTAACATAGGGCTAGATAGCTCAGTTAGAGCGCCGGCGTGTTAATCCGGAGGTTTCTGGTTCAAGTCTTGCTCAAGTAAATTTTTCTTTGTTCAACCCAAAATCGTGTTTGTTTATTGAACTAATAAAAGCAAATGTCCATTCTGAATAAAACAAACAAAAATAAAACTTTGTTTGCAAAGAGAAAGTTGAAACTTTTAAGGGTTTCTATTTGACAATAAACACACATCTTGATTCATGTACAGACATTTTACCAACAGTGTACATTCCCTTGAATGAATCTCAGCATCCAAAGTCTGAGGTATGTAAATAAATAGCACCCATGTGACCATCAATCTGACCAATGACAGCTCCCACTGAAGCAGGCTCAGCAGATGCTCCTAATGTGATTGATCAAATATCGGCATACAAGAGATCTAAAACTACATTATTAGAATGATTGACATGCAAGAAGAGGAATTGTCATGATCAGCTAAAAGCAACCAAAAGGAAAAGAATGTTTGAACAATTGCTTTAAAAAAATAAAATGATGGCGTTTTGATTGAAACTGAAAAATAGGATGGCATGGATTGACACAGCGTGATTTCCGAGTAGACAGGTAGTGATGTCACTGTATGTATGAGTTTCATGGTACCCCATCACCATTTGCCCAGACATTGCTAATAAATTGTAAATTTGTTGTTACTCATTTTTTTTTTCAGTAAAAATATAAAACAGAAACTTGGTTTTGTTTATGAAATGTAGATAGTTTCTTAACGTGGGAAACATTGAAAGCAGTCAGGTCAGGTAATGACCTTTACTTTGGCTGTGTTGGTTGAGTGGCAGTTGGTAAAATCATGCGGCCATTTGAAGCCACGGTGGGTGTTTTGCTGCAAGCCACTTGTGGCCACTACGATCTCTAAAGAGACAGGGTACAAGACCAGCATTAGGCGACCCTTGGTTCGAATCCCCGTCAGCACAATCTGTCCGTCTTAACTCCACAAATCTTTCAAGTGAGAAAGTGAAATGGCGTGAAATGCAGATGTGATCCCCCAACCCTAAGCAAAGATATTGACTTGACATCGGATAGTAGGCTGACCCTGGGTTCGAATCCCCGACAGACACAATCTTTGTCTTTCCTCCACAAATCTTCAAATCTTTCAAGTGAGAAAGTGAAACGACGTGAAATGCAGATGTGATCTCCCCAACCCTAATAACGAAACTCAGTGTAATTCTGAAACTCATAAACTACAAACTTTTTTCCCCAAATACCTGTACTTTTATACTAAACAGTTAACTGAAACAGTTGGCTGCACCAGTACTTGCGCCCATGGATAGAAAACAAACATCAAAATGATCAACTTCACAAAATATACATCAAGGCCAGCGCATACTTGACGCAAAATTCAAACGTAAAAAGCACATTGCTAACAGTCAAAACTGAAGTCAATGCAGAATGACTTAGAAAATTAACAAAGGTTTAGAAAATTACCAAAGGTTGAGTGCAATTCAACAATGTTAATAATGCCCCCCCAAAAAGACGAAACTGACGTCAGAGTTTACACTGAACTGGCTTTGTAAAATATCTTTGAGGGTATTATACAGGATTGGCAAGGATAATAAACTATCACTGACTAACTTTTAATCTAAAAGATTATTGATTATGAAGTTCATACCTAACCCTCCTACTGTCAGTGACTCGTGGCAACATTTTCCAGTGAGTTGACCAACCATTTGAAACCATTCGACTGCCAAGGGTTGTGTACGGTGGCACAACTGTGCACAGAACGAACTGTGTACTGTGTACATGCATTCCCTCATGGTATCATATTGCAGGCTGGCATAGTTTATCTATCATTCAAAACCACAGTGAATGGTATTGAATGGTCAGACAGCAAGAGGGTTAAACCATTTTTTTTCCTGTGAAATGTTTCCCTCTGAAATGAAGCCATATTCAAGTAAACTGATCTGAAAACCTTTCAAAAAAATGCAACAGCTGATTTCGGTTGTTGCAACCATAATTAAGGACAATGTGTTTACCATGCTGAAAATTGTACATGGTTTTTTCACTATTTTCTCCCGACTTACAAACAGATTAAGCCCAAATTTTCACAGGTTTATTATTTCATGAATGGTTGATCACACAAACCATGAACACTGTCTACGACTATTTTGTCAGCTCTACCAATCCTGTTTAATTCCACTAAAGGAATTGCTCTGCAGTGAATAATAAATGAGCTTGATTTGACAGTGATGACTATGTTCGCTGTGGTGTACAAATAATGTAATGCTGGAATGCAGGCACAGTATCGAAGGTTTTTGGGTAAAGAATCTCATTTTTTTAAATGCAGAGTTTTTCCGATGTGTGGTAAGCACTGTGTACTCAGTGCTTTCCCCGAGTCCTGTTCAAACAATTCTACAGGCACACTACTCAGGAGGGATTCGAACCCACACCCACCCATTCTAGATCAAATATCCTAACCACTAGACCACCGAGCGTACCCGGAGGCGAGAGGCCAGTTCGGACCCTCCTATTAGCAGTGGGTGCCGTAACAATTTAATAGAAAAAACAGAGATTGTCAGCAGGCCTGGAATTTCATCATTGAGAGGGCAAGGCCACTTTCATTTTGCAAAGGGCACTTCCATTGGTGAATCTTTAAGTCTATGGGAAACTTTTGAAGGGGCACCAAGGCCAAGACCAGGAAACAATGGCCTCTGTGGCCTCCGTGTAATTCCAGGCCTGCGTCAGAGCTAAAAAAAACCCGACGAGCACCATGGGGGTTCAGTGACCAGTCTGCCCCACTCTGCAGATGACCGAGTTTGAGGGCCCCCGCGAACCTTACATTGTTCTCTGGCTCTCGTTGTCCCCGCAAGATGGACGAGATGGCGTTATGGATGAAGAAACCTAGCGACAACATACCACTGAATGCTGGGAAATGCACGCTGTATACTGATGGGTGACCATGGTAACCAATGGAGTGCATTATGGGTTGTAGTTTGATGCAAAGATCATGAGTGTAGCGGGCGAAGAAGGACAGAAAAACAGCAAATATTATTGAAAATCAAAACAAAATAATAGGACAGTATAAGCTGCAAAAAAGAAGAGATGGTACAACATTTCGGTTGGCTATAAAAAAAAAGGTTTTATCTGAAACTTGAAGTTAGAAAAAAATAAAACGATATCAGAAATTTAGCCACAATGGTTGCTCATGGTTTTCAGAAAATTGAGTCCGATGGTTTTGTTACGTAGTTTTTATATGTCTACAAATGTTGTAATGTGGGAACATTTAGTTCCACATCTTTGCCACCTTCCAGGTCTGGGTTTCATCTTTAAAGGAACATTACAGAATTGGTTTTTGCTAACAAAACAGTTGCTGGCAGTGTAAGCACTTTATATAATCCACCATATACATAAACTGTCAAACCGTAGAAGTTTGAGATCATTGGCCATCTGGGTCATGAGAAAATAGTGAAATACCGATTACACATTTGCATGAAATCATATAGATTCAAAAAATGAATAAAAAGCTCACTGAGCGATAAACTCCAATCGGAAAATTAGTTCATTCATTTCTCATCAAAGATGGCATTTCAGACAGAAATATTTCAAGGGATTTTTTCTACTATCATCATCATTAGACCGTGTAAGTTTTATGTAAATCTGTGATAAAAAAGTATATTTTACAAGTTTTTTTCTTACAAATTCTGTAATGTTCCTTTAAGAGGGAAAGGCCATTTTCACTTTGCAAATGGCACATCCATTAGACAATCTAAAAGTCTATGGGGAAACTTTTGAAGGGGCATCAAGGCCAAGACCAGTGGCAACAGAGGTCATGACCTCCAGGTCATTCAAGGCCTGCAACTTTCAACAAGATCACAAAACTGAATGTCTTACTGTGATTGGTACATAAAGTGTTCTTTTAAATAATTTGAAACTGATGATGTACCATCTCTTTCTAACTAAGACATCTACAAGTTATCCAAGCTTTGAGGTTTTAGAATGAGAAGCTTAAATATTATTGAAATAATAAATGAATGTGTTTATCTGTGAGTGTAATTAGCCGTATTCTAAATCTTGAAAATCATCACATCAAAATAAATCAATGTATCCAATTAATCAGTATTGATGTATAAAATGTCTCTTTGTTTAATTTGTATTTTTGTCAATTTGTCCGTCAGTCTTTCAACTGTTTATGATGCAGGATTGCTGTCTGTTTAGCAATCTGCCTGTCTACTAGTAGGTCCGTCTCCATTCTGATTCTTTATCTTGTCTGTGGACCATGCGGCTTTCTCTGGCAATTTTTTGTTTAACATCTTGCCGTGTCTGAATTGTCCCCACTAATTTGCCCAAATAGGAAGGATCTATAAATAAATAGTAAACTTGCGGGTACAACCATGTGTAAATCTCTTTGTGGGAGTGTTGGCTCTGAAAAGAGCCGTTGTGGTCTCGACGTTTCCAACAGTATACTCTGCTTGTCTTCAGGAGAATGTGTATAAATTATTATTGATAGTTCCTTTCTATTTTTCCACGCCATGCCATGCTTCAAAGAACACTGAATTTGCCCAAAGTTGGGAGGGTAGTTTGTCCCCTGGGTCATACGCCTTGTTTTACTCTGCTTGAATGCTGTATTTTCATTGGCGCAGAACGATCACATGAGCGGGCAACAAATATCCATGTACACTCTCTCTCACGCGCGCGCGTCGTACAACTTTCTGTGCAGCAAAGGATCGAGATTATCATCGTTTCGATGAAGTTGGGAGTTCTTCAGATGAGGAAAATATTACTAAGAAATCAAGACAGAGGTATAACAAAACAATTGTTGCCTGCTGTGACATGGTACATGGGTTTTGTACACCCTCGAGGGGGCAAATGGCACCCTCGGTTTCGCCTCGGGTGCCATTTGCCCCCTCGGGTGTACAAAACACCATGGACCATGTCACCACAGGCAACAATTGTATAATGTGTGCGGTTGTGACATGGTATGGTCAGTTGATGGTCATGTAATAGTCTATGTCTGTAGGTCTCAGTGTCCGGCGGGTGCCATACTCACGTGCTACATAATGAATTGACTCATGATTTTGAAAATCAAGATGGAAGCCGCCGAACTGTACTGCTTGCACACACACAAACACAATAAGAAACATCACGGACAGTGTACCTGTAAAACACAATGTGGAAGGATTATTGTTAAATCACACCTGCCGTTTTTCCCTCATTTACAAGAATCTTACCGTTAGTAAAGGGAATTCTGCGCTTACATCAAGCAGATTTCATACGGGTTAGCAGGGAATGTTTGCTTGTGCGTACGGGTACTCCACGTTAACTTGGCAATCTCTGCTTAAATTACACAGCTAGCGCATAAACTTAGCGGTAAGCAGACCCATGAAATGGGGCCAAGGACGATCTATGATGTAATACAAGGTGGCTATGGCTATGGCTGTTGCTAAGGGTGTTGCTATGAACATCATATGGTTCAACACTTGCTCAAATGTCAATTTCAAATGTCAGCCACAGTTCTATTTGACCACGACCATAGTTTGCCAAATATGGGAAACGTAAGTTTAAAGTTACATACTCTAGATTGAAAAAACTGCAGAGCTTTGGTAATTTAAAAAAAATCAACTTTGGCTGAGTGGTGTACGAAACTGAATGGAATTCTTTTTGCTCTTAAGTACGATTCAGTTGAATCTAAAAATAGTGAATGGCCTGACGTTTCAACCCTAGCACAGTCTTTCTTAATGCCACTCACCTAATGCATTGAACTTGGTAAAAAAGGTGGGTGATTTAAAGTTGACCAGCGGTAGAATGAGAATACACAAGAACAAAGGCACCGTGTGGGTTTTACTCCAGACTCGAGCAAACATCGTCTCCGTCCCGTCTGTAAGATCCGTTACTGTGTGATAAGAGGCATGAAGGAATAGAGTCAGTCTTTGGGATTGGTTCACGACATTAAAAAATCCACCGAAATATTGATTCATTCTTTGGTTATGAGCGTGTAGATGCACGTAACAGCTTACTGTACGGATTGCCTGACACTCAAATTAGTAAATTGCAACGTTTACAAAACTCTACTGCTAGACTTGTCACCAGGATATGCACACGTAACCCATAACACCTATTCTCAATGATCTGCACTTCTGCCAATACGGGCAAGAATAGATTTGAAAGTTTTGGTTCTCGCATACAATAATAATAATAATTTGGGAGGCTAATCATCCTTGCTTAGCAGCTGAGAAGCTGAATGGCGAAGAACGCCGCTACAATGTGTTAGAGAGACAGGCATGCGAGGGCGCCCTTTGGCAGCCAGCCACATCAACCCATATATGACCGAGGAGTACAGCAGAGATCGAAAGTGTTTGATTTTTCGGGAGGGAGGAAAACGGAGGGCATAGGAGAGAACCAATGCACAACTCTGCTCGTATCGAACTAGGGTCACATTGGTGAGAGGCGAGTGCTTTACGCACAAGACCACCCATGCCACCCAACACAATTGAAAGATAATCTACCCGACTCAAAGTCAACGTTTGAACCTCATTTCCTTATTGATTACACTGTGAAGTACTTTTAGTCACTTGAAAAACACAAGACCGCCGGACTTGTCCAGTCCCGAGTTTACCGGCCCCGAGTCTAGAATCACTGGCCTCAGGCCTGCCGTCCAGTGTTAATTTCGAGCCCTGCGTATACACAAGCTAAAACCCACAAACACCAACAAGAAAACAAGAAATGTAATTTCTGGTTGTTACTTACAGTTGATGTTAGCATGAAATTGATCCGTAGAGTTTTTTTGCACTGCACATATTAAGGTACTAGCATTCTCGGCATCAGGGATTCCCGCCACATGCCCTGTAAGAGTAAATCATCGATAAGTAACTTTAAGAGGAATCATGCACTATACAGGCAATTCACGATAAAAGTGCGCCCTCAACAGTTTGCCTAGGAGAGGATAGTTTTGCAGCGTATCAATGAAAAAAGGTCAACAAAGATCAAGTTTTTTGGTTGTAGGGTTTCGAGGCAGTGCACGGTGAGGTATCAGTGTATGTTCAATTTGCCGTAAACCAAGTGCATTTTATCTACTTTGCTGTGTAGATTTGTTCTTGAGAACTTGTCATGCTATTTATTCTACTGCTGCAGAGTAGATTTCGGAAATCGGGAGACTACTTAGTTCTGAAAAAGAACTGCCATGCAGAACTGCAGGCAGCTCTGCTGTGAATGTATTTCTAGAAATGTTGAAGGTAAATAAAGAAATACCTTCCCCCAAAAAACAAAATACGACATAAATATGTAAATAAAATGATATGAAATCAGAAAAATGGACAAACACGGTTCTGGTTTCAGCAACATTAATCAATACTAATTGCTTGTGTTTATCCTTACCATAGATAAAACTGACCGAGCTGTACATGAAGTTGGACATGAGTACCCAGTAGACGATCATGGCCCCAGAGGAGCGCCGACAAGGAGAAAAAAATGGCGGCAAACTCTCCCCAACGGCCGAGGTAAGCTCTGCAAACATCGGAGAACTCTAGAAGTTTACCTCCACTCTCTAAAATGTGTGGACAGAGATTTATAGCCGGAATGAAAACGACGTTTGCAGCAAGCAATTCAAGTATGACATTCACAGGTATAATGTTCTGCAGACAGTTTAGACGGTTTTGTTTTTGGCACATCCTTGTATTTTTATGACAAAGGGGGGGGGGGGGGTTTAAAGGCAATGTATACCTTTGGTTTTTGGAACCGATTGTTTTAATTCTATATAAGTATAGATCGTATAGAACAAAACCTAACCGGATTGAATACGACATTTGCAGGTTAAGCACAAGCAATTCAATATGACATTCACAAGTATAATGTTCTGCAGACAGTTTAGACGATTTTGTTTTTGGCCCATCCTTGTTATTGTTATGACAAAGGGGGTGTTAAAGGCAATTATACCTTTGTTTTGGAACAATTGTTTTAACCCTATATAAATATAGGTGTATAGAACAAAACTAACCTGTGAACATTTTCATTTTAACGATGGTAGCATTTTTGAGATATTGCCAAACATCCGGAGCGGTTGTGTCCACGCAGGAAGAATAATCCTCATAGGAATACACAATCTGAGAAACGTTTCATGCAGAAAGCAATTCTCAGATTGAAATTTTAATACCTCTCTCTAAATTAAACCTTACTCCTTTGAAGGGAATTGTTTCTCAAAAATGTTGTACATTATCAACAGCTGCAGTGCTCCTTACCAAGTAAGATTTTGTGGCGATTAATTTTTGGAGTAATTACCAAAGGTATACCCTCCCTTTAAAGGTATTGTACACTTTTGGTAACAGCTCAAAATCAGTGTCCACATTTTGGTGATTAAACATATGCATGAACAAACGAACCTGTGAAAGTTTGAGCTCAATTGGTCATCGAGGTCACGAGAAAATAGTGAAAAGAGATCTTATGTGTTTTCT
This sequence comes from Pycnopodia helianthoides, assembly GCA_032158295.1. Lineage (NCBI taxonomy): Eukaryota > Metazoa > Echinodermata > Asteroidea > Forcipulatida > Asteriidae > Pycnopodia > Pycnopodia helianthoides. The sequence continues at coordinate 6,359,931 of CM063253.1, read as the reverse complement.
GTTTTTTCAAATTATCGCGCGCGATAATTACTATTGTTTTACTCGTTTCTCAGAAACGATAGCATTTTAGGCAGAAATATTTTAAGGAACTTTTTCTACCATTACTTACTTTAAACATGTAAGTTATGTGTGAATCTGTGAACATTGTGTTTTTCGATCTTACCAATAGTGTACAGGCCTTTAAGGGTATATTTATAGCAGTGGTCGTAACTCACCTAGTTTATCTACAGACTGCACCACCCTGTAGCATGTATATAGAGTCAGTCCAGCCATTCCAATGAGTAGAATTAGACCCATGGCAAACCCTGCTTGTTGAATTGCCCACGGCATGCTCAGCAGAGACGTTCCCATCATGGTGTTCCAGATGGAAAATCTGTACACGATGAACATAATGACGTTCGTAAGATTATTTTGGAGCGGGTGGGTTGAAGTGGGTGGCGTTGGGATCGAGCGGTGGAAATGGTGGGTTAAAGTGGCTGCAGATGGGATTAGAAAGATGGATTGAAGTGGGTACAGTTGGGAACAAGTGACAACAATGGGTTTAAAGCTAAAAAATGATATTAATGAGGTCATGAATAAATAATGAGGTCATCCAAGATGCCAATTTAAAATGAGGCAAAAGTAACGTCCCAAATGAATCTTTTGAGAATTTTAATCGATCATGGACTATTGAAACGTAAATTATTAGGTTAAAATAACAGTACGGTAGACAAGTATGACAGTATTAAGAATTTGAAGATACTTTAACATGAAATCAGTGCTTGAAATTTGCCGTCAGGTGCAGGAAAGACTTTTGCATGTTAGTGTTTTAACAAATATTTTACAGAAAGTTTTTAACTTGAGCACTTACATAGTAATGATGCTTCCTTGCTTTCCTTCTTTGTCTTTGAACGGTAACTCAACAGATAGCAGGAATGGAGGTAGAACATGATCTGGGATATCCTGCGAGATATTGACATGAAATGTAGGTAAGAGTTTCAAGACAATTGAACTGCACTGAGTGAATGCTAAACCGCTCTACTTGTTGGTGGCTTGTAAACTTTTGATATAAGGCTAAAACGATGTCACTCATTTTGCAAATTAAGCTTATGGTCTCGTTACAAGATTAGTATTAAAACCCCTTCTCTCAGCAATAAGTGTAACTGGGTTCTTGTACATACATTACACAGAACCTCCTGTGGCTTTACGATGATAAACAAGCAGCCTGTCAATCCTTGTATGCCACATTTGTACAACAAAAGGAAAAAGGTCTGGAATAGGGGAACTACACAATAACCCCCGGAAAAATAGATATTACGAGCATGATATCCAGCACCCTTTGTCCCTTTTGGTAGATGTATGCCTGTGCTTGCTACACAATGGAATATCTGGGTGGTCATTCATGTCAGCCGTCCGACTGAAGACTGGAAAAAAATAGAGGGCGCTCCGAAGTTGTTCTGCCATAGGCCAGTCCAGGAAAAATGGTGTGTATACAAGCCATCTGACACGAAGTGATTAAAAAGTTATACTCTCTGTACGACCTTAAACATGTTGACAATTTTGGACGACCCCTAAAAGATGTGTCCATTTTAATATTTGATCAAGCGTCTGTAAGCTCTTGAACATTGACTGTCTGTGAGTAACGAATATCTTACCAGCGTGTTATCACTCTGGCTGGGGCTACCAGCCAGGCGGCTGTAGTAGCGATAGCGATTGAATGTAGCCGCTATCTTGTCATCTACAGCATGTTCTATCTTACCGTCGTCCGTCACGTACGTAGGGACTGAAGAGTAATGGAATGGTTTCCTACATTCGGAGAGAGAGGAGGGGAAAGAAATTAGAACGAGGGGGCTGGTAAATAAAAATAAATACATTCATTCATTTATATTGTGCTTATTCCATATCCATAGATGATAAATTTGCATCGGGGGTAAAGAATATTATTTGGTTTTTACCCCAACTGGTTTAACTAGCAAAATTAACCTTAAAGTCCGATTCAACCGAGCCTTATTTCATTTCTGTCAGTACAGTACCTTCGCTTGCCGTCTCCACTTGCCGAGTTGTTACCAATGCTTGTACCGGACACACCAGATAAGTTTGATCCTGGGCTGTGTGCTTTAAACTTGCTATAACTGAAACGAGATGAGGGGCAGTCAATCAATCAATTAATCAATCAACTAATCAATTAATCAATTAGTCAAAATTTACAAGCGCCAAAATCAGGATAAATATAAAACTTAAAGTATGCGTATGGGGATGGGGCTGTAGAAAACAGCCAAACAAACAAACAAACAAACACACAACAGGACAGACTAACACATGACATGGCAATAGCGTACACTGACACAAGACACATTGTATAGATCAGAGATAAAACAACAACTTCATAATAATCAACAATATTAATGGTATGATCACAACCAGTTTAATGTTAAAATGAAGTTAACACATTTAATTTTTTTTATATTATTCCCATCTGAAAAGGAAGAAAAAAGAAAAGTTCAAGTAAGCAAGTTCAAAAGTGGTATTTCATAGCCCGTAGTTTTTACAAAATAATGTACGCCATAATAATGTTAACCCTTACAGTGCCAGCCTCATTTTGGTAACTCTATATCCACAGGCCGGCAATCTAAAAAAAAAAAATGTTTTGAGTAGTAGAATGTAAGGGAACGTCGGCGGCCTGTGGATGGATACTCAGCTGGTCGTTTTAGAACGTCGGCGGCGCTCCAAGGTTTAAGGGTGAGCCATGGTTTTTGTTTTATATCTTTAAATTTGGCCGGGTTACCAACAAAGGCAAGATCATGAGATGGTCTTAACTTACAGTGATTTGTTCTTATCCTCAAGCCGAGGTGTGTCTGCTTCAATATCACCCATTGATGAATGGTCATCATCTTCAGGCAGAGCCGGACTAACCACAGACGTGAGGCGCTTGCTCGCTACCGCGTCTTGGTTTCCATGGTGACTAAGCAGTGGGCTCTTCTCAGTAGATGCCATCTTTCAGCAACCCTGTGACTGGTTCAATAATTGGAACGTTGTCAAAGTCAGTATCAATTTCATCAATCAAGATATTTAAAAAATACAGAAATCACAACTATGTGGCTAGTTAGTTAGCTCAGTTGGTAGAGCACCGGCATGTTCACCCGAAAGGTCACCGGTTCAAATCCTGATCTGGTCAATTTTTCTTTGTTCACCCCAAAATTGATTTACTCAACACAGACTTCAGAGACAGTTTCCCTTGTGGTTTATTACTAAAAGTAAAAGTAATAATCATATTAACACAGAGAGGAATAAGCGAGTTCGGCATTCTGACTGCGCATGTCCGAGATTTACTGGGTGAGAGTTCATTCGGGATAAACATTGGCACACGCGTACTAGCTCAGTGCACAAACACACGTTGTTCTTATGGCGCACCTGGATAGATGGCAGGCTTTCTCGGAAAATAAGTTAGTTGTTAATATATATATATTCCTTTACATGCTTTAAGCAGGGTTTTCCAACTAAATTGTATTTTGTGAGGCATTAAACAACGAAATTTTGCTCAAATGTAGCTGAGAAAAGCGAGTATTCGGGACCCCTTTGGTCAACACTAGGCACCGGGGGCCGCCGCGGCCCGGCAGGGGCCCCGTTCGTTGTTGTACACCACTAAAAACACGGAGAAGTAAATCAACTCCAGAAATCAAAGACGATTTTATTGATATTTTGACTTTAAAAAAGGAAGGAAATTTGAATGTCAACTCTTATTTTTCTGCTCGATGATGAAATTCTCTCCATTTATGTTTTCTTGAAAGCAATTTTTTAAATGAAAAGATAAAGTATTGTCTTGCTATTGAATCCAGAACTTATTATTATTAATAATGTTAGTTGTGAGCTGGTTTTTTACTAAATATTTGGCAAGTTATTTTGATAGAACTTTTGGTTAATTTATTTTTTTAGCCAATGAGGATTTATGCTGCATTGAATTGTGTAAATAGCACGTTTCAGCTTAGTGGAAAGCTTTGTTTTGCAACTTCGGAAGAGGACGGTGTACCTGTAGGAAGACTCAAATGCTTCCAAATTCTCAAACATGTTTTGCCCATCACACCACTCCCCCTGATTGATCACATCTTCATCATTTATGCAGCAATCACTAATCTGTCACCCCCACTTGTAACATAAGTCATCCTGAGAAAAGTAAATGTTAAAGTTTCAATTTCTGTAAGATTTTGCCAAAGTATGGCATTTGCAATTTATTCATAAAAGAACAAAACAGTTATAAAAACATACAGTTCAATCTGCGGCAAAACAAGTAGGCACAAAATGCATCTAATTGCTACTTATTGCATACAACATGCACATTACCTCTTACCAAATTAAGGATTATATCTTATGCTTCCTTATGGCCGCTCTAGTGTGTACAAAAAGTTATTTATATTGTACTATATTTTTACATTTCTATTTATATAATTATATTTAACATACACATTAAAGGAAATCATTTTCTGTAACGGCCTTCAAATGTGTGCATTATTTTCTTAAGATTTTTTCCTTGTGATAACTTTGTTGTAAACATGTACATTCACTAAACATCATGGATTTCAATGAAAAATTGTTAATATTTTTGCCAATCCCATGTCAGTATTTATCTATAGACAGTATTAACCATAATACTTAACAAAGTCAGGAAAAATAAACTTTTTTTTTTAACACGTAGGCCTACTACCTGAAATATATCCATTTAAAACTCAGTTTTGTATGTGTAGACAGTTTCAACCTCCGTCACACTTTTTCAAATTATGTCATGTGCAATAAAAGAGCAAGTGCATCCATTAACACGTTTATTTTTTATGTACATAAAACAGGACATTTTAAAAGTGTTTAGGTAAAAGTGTAGGCCCTATAGCAATTTGAACCTCTCTCTGGCAGTACCGAATAAATTAAATATCCTGATATGTTCATGTGAAAGACCTAGTGTTTATGTTAAAAATTAATTACCCTTCTTGGGTGTTTGTATTTCCAACTTAATCTCTTTTAATTAGCACCCTGTTATAAATAAAATTTCTGTTCGTGGTCGTGCTCCCAGAACCTCCAGCCGGTTCACCCGCTCGAACAGCTAGATTGTTTAGATGGTTGGCCAGTTCAATATAACTGCATGGTAGGTAGCAACTGAAGAATCCCCTTTGACTCCCCTAGCCTAGCCATCCATCTGTGAGGTCTTGGACAGGCTCTGGCAGCATAATGTCACCATACTTTAGCAGCTCACGATATTGCTGAGCACTGCTGCCTCTTTTCCTCAGTTGCAGACGGTAGCACCGGGACCTTCAATTCTTCCTTTCTTCCCGTTCTTTTCAGTCCCCTGTCTGCTAAAAAGTTCTTCAAAGCTTAAACTTTCCATCGCATGAAGTCATCCAAACTCAAATTCTCGTAATTTTGATCACTCATAATCTAAAAAATATTTGACCAAAAATTAAAGAAAAGCAAGAAGTGTGAGCCTATTCGCGTCTGCAAGATGCTAACACACTGCGTAACACACAAGCGCGTGTGACAACGGCGATGTTTATCCCGAATTACCTTTGACCTTTACCCAGCATGCATAGCGCGCGCGAAATGCCGAACTCGCTTATTCAGAGCCTGATGTGCAAGACTTTATTGTCTTGTCATAGTTATATCCATTTTATGGCTAATTTAGATTCTTATTTGATCCACAATGCTGAAGAATCAAGAAGTTGTTGGACATTTAACAAAAATATTGTACTTAATTTAAGGAAAGTTTTGGGGAGGATCTTCCTGAATACACCACGATGAAGTTCAACAATGAGGCCCTGTAATGGAAATTGTCCTTTGTCTGTGATGTTTTGAGTGGTATTTGTACACAATTCAAAGACATTTTTAGCTTTTTCACGAAACTGGTTAAACACTATTTTGACACCACCACCCACCCACAAACAGAGAAATTATTTGAATGAGCAGTACCGGAAGCACTAGATTAGAACATATCGGAAAACAACGACGTCACTTTCTGAACAAAAACTTTCGATTTTGTCTACTATAACAAATATACATATATTTCATACGAATCAATCCCTAAAATTACACAAAAACCGTGTTTAGATGTGTCTACGTACCCTACTGCACGATCGACCAGCTGATGCAGTCACCGCTGACCACAAGGCGATAATAAAACCAGTCTGGCGCACTTGTGTTATTATGTTTACTTGGTACAAAATGACGTCTGGGTTAAGGTCATTGGTGAGTGAACGTGCATTAATGCGTATAAGAGTGCATGCATTCTAAACAAGAGAAGTTCATTTGGGGGCCAAGCCAACTTATCAGCAGCAAAGGTTACACATTATTATTTTTTATGGAAAAATAAATATTTTTATCTTGTTAAGCAGCTTGAACTTTATTTGACACTGGCAAACTTAATCACTCATTTTCTTAAAGGAACATTACAGAATTGGTAAGAAAAAAACTTGTAAAATATACTTTTTGATCACAGATTTACATAAAACTTACACGGTCTAATGATGATGATAGTAGAAAACATCCCTTGAAATATTTCTGTCTGAAACGCCATATTTGATGAGAAATGAATAAACTAATTTTCCGATTGGAGTTTATCGCTCAGTGAGCGTTTTATTCATTTGTTGAATCTATATGATTTCATGCAAATGTGTAATCGGTTTTTCACTATTTTCTCGTGACCCAGATGGCCGATCGATCTCAAACTTCTACAGGTTTGTCAGTTTGTGTATATGGTGGATTACATAAAGTGCTTACACTGCCAGCAACTGTTTTGTTAGCAAAAACCAATTCTGTAATGTTCCTTTAACAAGATGGAATAAAAAAAATTGCATATTGAATCTTACGGAAGCCCCTAAAGGGACAGGTAAAAACAATTTTTGAAATGAAAAGGTGAAAAATATATATTTCGTCCCCTCGAAATGTTATTCCTTTTCCATGGAAACATTATTTCGATATCTCGAAATACCATTTCGTTCCTTCAAAATAACATCTCGTTCCCTCCTCCCATACAACCTCCTATGCCATTTCCTCACCCCAGCTCCTATACCACTATTAATAGATCCCTCCAGCCACCCCTTCCTATATATCCCTTACCAACCCCGCCCCCATCTACACCCCTCCTCTCTATACCTCCATCACACCCCTCCCTTTTACCACTTCCCCACCCCTCCTCAAACCCCTCCACACCCCCATACCACTTCCCCACCCCTCCCATCACTAACCCCTCTCATACCACACTATTCGCATTTTCCTCCATTACATCCCTACATTATACCACCCTCTCTCTCCCCCTCCACTCCTCCCCCTCCCTCCTCCCCCATACACCGTCCTCTCCCCACCCTCCCTTATATACAACCTCCCTTATAAATCACTCCTCTACACTCCTCCACCAAGTTTATACACCCCATCCCCCGTCTCCAACTTATTTCCTCCCCTTCGTGTATGATAGCGCCCTCTCGTGGGAAAAATTGTGACAAATCAACACGAGAAGGTCTTCCACCAAGACTACTACTCCTAGAAAACTACGCGCGTGTGTGACGACTTTGTCGACTGTGAATTTAAATTGCTGCATGCAACAGTTATAGCAAACCCGGAGAGTGATGGCGTCACACTGTTTGAATGGTAAGAAACGTTTTAAAAATCCTCTATTTTACGATACTTCAAGAATAAAAACATCACAAAGTGTTCCCTCTGACTTTGAAGGTCCAAGTGCAATGTTCAAACTAAACAAAATCATAAATTTGATTCGTGAAAATCGACTCTGAAGAAGACGCCAAACCATGTGTCTTCGGCATTTTTGCCGCCGTAATGTTGTGACAGCTCGCCACACTACAGCGCCCCCAAACCCGGTTGGCTTAGATCATCGTTTCCAAATGTAAATGAAATCTTCTTAAAACTGTACCGACACTGTTGAATAAACTGTCCAGCTTCAAGAGGTGGATTTTTCCTTTCAAGAAACAAATGTTTAAAACACTTGAGTGCGGAAGATGGAATGTCAGAAATGCAGGAAGGTTCCACTATTTACTGGCTCCCCAGTTAGCCAAAAAGAAAGATGTTTCAAAAGGGTCGTACTGGGGTGAGCACTGTCAAAAAGAGAACGTATAAATTATTTATGGGTCTTTTGCTCCTTTGCTGCAAGAAGTATATAATGTTTACAAATATTTTTCACTGTTCTCTTTTCTTTGCTTTATTTAATGTTAATTTTCAAAAGCTTTATTTTCACACTTTTTCTGCAACCATTTTCTTCTCGGCAAGAGAACAATTAAGATACACAAGATGCTCTGTGGTCTGGGTCCAAGATATCTGCTCCAGAATGCAGGGGTCGTGGGTTTGAATCCCATCTGAGTAGATATTTTCCCGCCAGGACACGGGAAAGCATTACCAGATGGTAAAACTAATATATTGTTCTTTATCCCCCATGCAATTATTGCATCTACTCCTTAGGTATTCTCAGTTGTGATTGTTGTATTTTTATTTTAATGGCAAGCAACCATTGATGACTGTACTGGGGATAACTTTTATTTGTCTTTTTTATTCATCCGATGACAGTTATCTCATTTAAGATTCCAAGAAGCCACAAATGAGGTTTTCAAGAATGCTATCCAGGTCCGGAAGATGCACTGAGTGAAAAGACAACAGCAGGCAGTGACGTAATGTAGGCTACACCCCGTGGAAAAAAACATCTGGTAACAATCATTATACTTTACAAAATTATTGATCTGTCATGTATTTCAAAGTTTGACAATAAAATGAATAAAAATAATAATTTCAACTGTTTTTAAACTAATGTAATAACAACAGTGAACAGTCAACACAAACTTCTTCAAAAAACATAAAAACAAGTATGTGTGCATACAGTAATTTTTTTACATGCATATTATGTCAAAAACTCTGAAATTTGTGTGTAACATAGTGTCACAGATAAAACCCTGTGTACCGAAACTGCAAGCATTGCCTTATTTCAGCATTTTGGGGGTAATTATTTTGTGTTCTGCATGTATGCAAGGGGAATTTTTCTCCATGGTAAGACCATTAAACTGAATTGAATTGAATTGAATTGAAAACTAAAGTGATCAGGATCAACCTTTTAACGGACACAATGACATTGTGTAGGTGTTTGACCAAATATATGCACCTCTCAATATTGAAATTATTAAAATAATTGATAAATTTCAATCTGACAAATCAAAGTGACTATAAGGTTGTATTTAAACCAATGCTCCAAAGATTTTTTTCGAAACGTTGAGACCAAAAAGAACTCACTCCGCGGCAGTGCAGTTAATTACGAAAAGTTCCCCCCGATCCACAAAGCTAAAGTAGTAGTCCAGGCCGATTTCCTACCTCCCGCCCAGGTAGTAGTTAATAAGCAGGACAGTTCTTTTCAGAACTGCATGAGAACTCGACCGAATTCCGAAAAATCTACTCCGCGGTGGAAGAACAAATAGCAAGACAAGTTCTCTAAAGAACAAAAATCTACACAGCAAAGTAGATATATAGATTCAACAAATGAATAAAACGCTCACTGAGCGATAAACTCCAATCGGAAATTTAGTTTATTCATTTCTCATCAAATATGGCATTTCAGACAGAAATATTTCAAGGGATGTTTTCTACTATCATCATCATTAGACCGTGTAAGTTTTATGTAAATCTGTGATCAAAAGTATATTTTGCAATTACCAATTCTGTAATGCTCCTTTAACTCATTGATGTCCTCCAAACAGTGACCCAATAATGTCAAGCAAGGGCATTGGTAAAAAAAACACAAAAAGGATTCCCTTGTCCATATTATAGGGCCCTCTTTTGAATCACCTTCCTTCAGCTATAAGGAGACACAAACCGACTACGAAATCTTCTGTGGATGTACTACACTAAATAAAAGGCTGAAGATTAAAAAATACTGAAACAATATTTGAAAGTCTCTCAGAAAACAAACCAAATAGTATGTTCTTTTCTTATCAATTTTTGGCAGACGCCATCTTGGAGAAAAAAAAACCCGCACCTTTCAGCAAAAAAGGAGCAATTTTTAGAGGGTGCCCCTAAAACTACAGGCTGAAAGTCATTAACCGCAGGGGACCAATACTGGACCATTTTCAACAATCCATAAAAGCCATGACCTTCAATAAAATCTTTGATTTACAGATAAGGTTTTGTGGGCTTACATTTTATTAATGAGTTTCTGGCCTTTTTAGTGTAGTACACCCACAATTTTCCATATAAATGGTGTGAATCTCCTGTCACACCGGTCATTGTAAGTGACATAAAAGGGCGCCATCTATCTTGCAGTTGCACCTTTGCTGTTTCGTTGGCACTGAGACTAACTGAAGATAGTATGACACCTATCAAAATAGCGGGGTGGGGTCGGGGTAAGAAGTTTAAAACTCCAAAATATCTCAGGTTTTCATAACTGTTCTGTTTGTCATATTTCCTTGATTACATGGTTTCAAGTGATGGCTTATGCTTGCCAAGACAACTACGAATGATATCATTTCCCCACGGGGATCTCGCTGATCTTCAGGAAATGTAGACTCTTACTAATTTAACAAGTGTTTTTTTTTACAACAATTAGTACATAAATAAAAAGGGGAGCAACTGATCAGGCCAGATGATGTCTGCGAAATGTTTCCACAATGGTCAATCGACCCCCTTACATTGGCCGCCATCGACGCGGCTGAGGTCGAGCAATGGAAACGCGCATGTGTGTAACTTCATTAACATCAGTGAGGGCGCTGTTTGGGCTTATGACATTATTAATATGCAAGAGGCCCCCAAACCGGATACTCAAACAAGAAGAACAAACGAGCAAACAAACAGCTCCAACAAACAGCTCCAACAAACAGCTCCAACAAACAGCTCCATCAAACAGCTCCAACAAACAGCTCAAAAAAACAAAGAAAAAACAAGGACGCTACTCGACTGTTTTGAGCGAAGTTCACCTCCGGACCAACGACACTTGTTAATAAAAAACAAACTTTTCACTTATTACATTTGTTTAAAAGCACTTTGTACAGATTGTGTCGGGGCCTACACAAAAGTTATTTTGAAATATTCAGCTAGAATCAGACACGATATTAGGCCCTTTGAAAAAATTAGGATAATTTTATTGAGTACAAGGGCTGACCTACATGTACATAGTGGTACAGGCTTTTATAGACTTTTCAGGCTTTTTAATAACAATTTTACTGATTTTCATAAGCGCCTAAAAAAACGTAAAACGGGAAGAATATCAAGCCTGTATAATGATACAATCATTGCAGGTTAAATGTGGTTTATGCACATACATTAATTATTTAAGTTTCGCACTCAGGGGCAGGAGCAACACTAAGCAAATTTATCTTTCATACAATATTCATACAAACGAGCCCTTACATGTTTACACCCCACAATGAAGAGCATGTTTAACGTCTGTCACTACTCGTAATTATCATCTGCTGGTTTAGAACTGCAAAAAAAACACCAAAATGCTCTGTTTAATATGTTTATAATTATATCTTTTAAAAAACAAACATTGTGTTTCCATCTCGTGGCATCTCTGAGTTCTTGGAATCCCCCGCCCCTAATTATAGCCAAGTGATAGGTGCTAATGACAGGGAATTGTAAGTGTAGTCCCCGCTCAATAGACGCTGGGCAGTGCGCAACAATTTGTGTCTGACGGCTTGACTATTATTGTGTGGCGCACAAAAGGTCTTCAAGCATGAAGTGTTTACAGTGTATTGAACAGAATGACAATGGGTTCCACTTTCTGACATGCAACATGCAAAAGGCTTCGCTTAGTAACAACGGCTGTGACTGGCACTTATATGGCAGGGTGTTCATTCGGTTGTGGATGTAATAATACACGGTCCTTAGTGCTGTGGGTCCGTTGAAGCTAATGTCTGTGTGTGTCTTCTTTACATGAAATTCCAACGCAACCAGCATTCCCGTAGTCTACACTTCATTACCACTAGACATGCTACCAAATTAAATTGGATTTATCACGTCAAGTCCAGCGACATATTTCAAGGCGATGAAATTCGCAACATTTTATGAGATAGCATGGTGACCAGCAAAAGTACACACGGCAAATTTGCAGCCCAACTGACGGTAGAATCGACACTCGTCGTGCAACAAACCATGGAGCTATAAAAAAAAGCAAACTTGTGTCAACAGTGCCTGCTAATTGGGGACAGTGTTACGGTGACAGTTTCGCTAACTCGGAGAATGGAGGTTCAATATAGCGGGATAACATTGGATTGACATCACAAGGATGTGGCACAACTCCTCCAAGTCCAAGTCGGCTGTCTCCAATCGCAAGGGTCCGACTGGTGCTACTGCAGCGCCACCTAAAGGCAAGCCAGCCACTTCAAAGTGAGTTTAGAAATACGGATACTATAGCATGTGACAAAGACACCCATCAACCATTCTTCTTCAATTTTTGTGTCATACAGTTTGTAGAAGTCATCATGTCCAGAGTCATGAAGGTCAATTGAAAAAAGTTTTTACTGGCTATTATTTAAATGGGTGTGTGACATGGTAAAATAAACATGAAAATTACTCTATTTACTATAGGCCAATGATTGTTCTAACTGCCGGGAATCGTATCTCAGTCCATCACCACAATCGGGAATTATGACATTTTGTGCCTTGACTTGTCTTGATGGGGAAAAATAGGTATTTTGACTCAAGTCAGTGAGAAAGGAATTTTGACTTGACTTGACTGGAGGGAAGTATTGTCTGTAATTTTGCTTGGAAAGCATTTTTTGATAAAGCTTTGATGTAATTACTAATGGCAAATCTTGCCACTGGCTTCAATTTCGCGATTCGTCAAATAAGAAAATAAATTTCAAGGGAACGCCACCAATTATTTACATTAGGTTAGTTTCTATATTATTATTCGTGTATGGTAGTTTTAAAGTTTTGAATTTTCACACAAACATTCATTGTTTTGGTCATTGAGTGGCCCTCTCTGCCGTGAGTTTGTTCGACAAGAACCCCTCATAATTAATACTTCTGAAGTTCGCCAAGATGGTGCACCTACCTCCAGCAAAAAAAGAAGAAAAAAGAAGCGAATAGTGTAACATATCTGTCATACATTTCAAGCGGCAGACAAACAAGAACAAGTATCACAGTTGAATAAAAGCATTTGCTTTTAGACAACAAAAAACAGAGCGCTGGTCATATTACTTCCTCATTGGAGTTTAGAGGTCAAGTTGGTATCAAAGCTCACAGGTTACTATGGAAACGGTAAACCATATTGTCGCCATTGCAACTTGACCTTTCTGACCTCTACACAAAACTATCAACTGGACCCGGGATTCCTTAAGACAACATTCTAGCTGATATTAAATATATCGTTTTTGACACCGCTGGAAGCAATGTTTATTTTCATTCAGGCTGCGCACACACAGACGAACATGGTTGTAAAATACACAATCCGGTTCGATTTCAACAAGGATACCTGGTCCACCTGGTATAAGTTTACGTCTCTTGTAATTGGCTTGAATTAAAAAGGCTGGGTAAGGTGGCTGAAATTTTTGATTAATAAAGCAACGAGACCTATAGGAAGTAGTAACCGTTATTACTAGTAGCCTAAACTTTGGGGTGGGGTGTATATCTCTTTTGGGAAGAGTGTTGGCTCTGAAAAGAGATGTGTTGTGGTCTCGACGTTACACTGCTCGTCTTCAGACCTATTAACACTCCTCCAAACAGAGATTTGGACCCGGTTGTAGCCGGAAGTTTACAAGAACATGTAATATAGTTACTTCCTGTATACATATCCACACCATGCAAAGCTTGAAACATCTCAAAGCCCATCTTGAACTGGACGCTCTTCGTCTGTTAACATCAGCACAAAAATTAAATAATGGTTATAAAATAATTTTTGTGTACGGTTTTGTAAAGTAACAATGGATAGAAGTCAATTGTCTTTCTTTCGCGAAAGAGATGTTCTCAAGAAAATCACAGATAAGACGTTGGTGTGTGTGACACAGGAGAGGAGGATATTGAGCATTGAGGTCACCTGTACACGTAGGCAATTAGTAAGTCTTGGGTATATTTTGGAAAAACACATTTGAGTAAATTTGTCTTTTGCTTGTTACTTCCAAATGCATTGTACACCAAAATAAGCAGCTTAAAACTGTCCGCAGCTTTAGTCACAACGAACCTGTGCGGATCTCTCAGCAAGGATATATCATCTCCATGACAACTGTCAATCGGTTAACTGTCATTAATTAACTAGCCACACATTATGAACGAACTGTGGCTGAGTAACTACACTGGAATTTGCTAAATTATTGTCAGGCAGCGGTAAGCTTGAGTCGAACCCGTAACCATGCGAGTACAAATCATGCAGTCTACTGTAACGCCCAACGACAATGATGAAAGACAGTGCAAGGCCTCTGCCAACATGGCGGCTTGTAAACGTTTAAGGAGAAAACGTTGACTTCACAAAAGATTCGAGTTGAACGGAATATCGACACGTCAACCATAAACACGCCGTTGATATTGATCGAACCTTTGTTTAGTCGGATGCAGTGAAATGCTGGATATGATAAGATTACACGGTGCCGTTTGTCCGCAAAGTGACTTTGCACTGCTGCGTTTACTCGCCGCCTGATGTTCCGTACACAAAACAGGACCTTGAGTTGAAGAAGCGATACCCAAAGCTGTTCAAAGCGAATTAACGGTTTGGGGGCACCGACCCTTACCCCCAACACATCACAACAAACCGACTACATGTATCACTATTATTTTAAAGAATGCTTTACTGTTGGGTTTTAGATTGTGTGCGGACATGATTTCTTAGAGTTGTGGAACCATCATCCTTGACTTTAAAGGCCCTGTACACTATTGGTAAGATCGAAAAATACAATGTTCACAGATTCACACACAACTTACATGATTTAAAGTAAGTAATGGTAGAAAGGGTTCCTTAAAATATTTCTGCCTAAAATGCTATCGTTTCTGAGAAACGAGTAAAACAATAGTAATTATCGCGCGCGATAATTTGAAAAAACAGAAAACAGATCTCTTTTCAGTATTTTCTCGTGACCTTGATGACCAATTGAGCTCAAACTTTCACAGGTTTGTCTGTTCATGCATATGTTTAATCACACAAAATGTGGACACTGATTTTGAGCTGTTACCAAAAGTGTAAAATACCTTTAAAACTTGCCCGGTAGTCCTAAATTACGCGTGTCAAATTAAATAATAGGGCCTACTAGTACAAATCTTGAATAAATTGACGCGCCATTTTCATGGTTTGTACCGTTTGAAAACACACTTCAAATCGTTCACATGCGTTGAAGATTCGAATAAATTTGAACTCACTTGTCCAATAGTCACAAGAGCAAAAAATACCCGTAGCCAATCTTGTGGAGAAAGGATGTCGGCAACCATTGCAGAACTCCAGTTATTGGGGTTGGGGACGCACGCTATTGTGCTAGGTAAACATTAATTTATTGTGCACACAACAACACCTGACGAAGAAACACAACCAACAGACACAACTTTTGCTGCCCACTTTTAAAAACCAAATGAATTTCCATTGACTCTCACAACTCACAAGCGTCCACTGACAGAGCTTACGAAAATCTGATTACATGACATTTTGCCCGCGACCTACATGATGTTTGCTTGTGAAACACGTCATGTGTTTGTTGAAGGACTGGTGTCTGACATCAAATGCATTGTGAATGAAAACAGCATTTAGAAAGATGTTTGCACACAGTAATAGAGATTGTGTCGTGAAAAAATAAGGTGTTTTTTTTCAGGGAAACTGCAAAACGAGAAAGTACTCTTGATTTGATAACAGCGGTTATTGGTTGTAATTTGAAGCTTGTAATATGTTTGCCTGCAGAGAGATCCAAGAGCAAGGGGTGGTTGGGGGGGGGGGGGCTCCCAACCCTGCCCTCTCTGGTTTCTTTCGTCTAAAAGTTTATATCTCTTTACAGCAAGATAATTAATGAGAGGTAATATGCAGGATTGATAAGGATACAAAACTTCCTTGTTTGATTTGAGCGTAGAACCATCTTTTCTGTGAAATATTTCCCTCTGAAATAAAGTCATACTCTGTATCTGACACCCCCCTCCCTCCCCCCAAAAGCATCAGCTGATCTCGGTTACTTCAACCAAAATTAAGGACAATGTGTAAAAGCCTATCATGCTTAAGATTGTGCATGGTTCTTCACTATTTTCTCCTGACTCACACAACGGATTAAGCCCAAAAATTTCACAGGTTTGTTATTAATTTTTATGTATTGGTTGATCCCATAAAACATGAACACTGCGACTATTTCGTCAGCTCTTCCAATCCTGTATACTTTTTAATTTTGCAAAAAAAAATAAAAGCACAGTTCCTTAATTGTTAGTAGTGAAAGAAAAGTTATGACATATTTCCGGATGATGTTTTGTCTTTGTACCTACATGTTTTGATGTAAGTCAGTGTTGTGATAGTCTGTTGGTGTGTTTGTATGTTGTCTGTCTGTCCGTAGGTACGGGAACAAAAGCTTTGCTTCACCCTGGCCTAAATGTTGTGCTGTTTGTGATTATTTATTCAACTTCCGTGTAAATTGTTATTGTCTTTACTACTTCTCTGGTTTGCCATTATATATTCATATCATGTACCTTAACTTTTAACGATGTACACAAATGTAACTTTATTGCAGCATTGAAATAAATGTGATTAATAAAATTAAAAAAAATAATATCACTAGCTTATTTTCCCCTTAAAAATAACCCGTTTTTCCCGATTTCAATATTTTCCATTTGAAGGGTAAAAGCAGAGCCATGGGAACCGCTGAGGGGATGGAGTGGCGACCACGATGGATGTGACATCGAGTCCATTGGTAAGTCAATAATACCGTACATTGATTGGACTCTGTATCAGAGTCAACGAACTTCCCCCAACAGTAAAAGTTAATTCCCTTATCATTGTCAGCTTATTGATGCAAATACTTTGAAACCACCAATTACTTGAAAGTATCAAAGCCTCAATCCTGGGGTCAAATCGGTCCAAAAAAAAACGAGACCTATAATCTGTACAGAAACTTTGTTTTTGTCTAATCGTAAATTTACTGCGTGGTCAGGTTGTAAGAATAACTGTTATATGATCTACATCAATATCTTAAATTTTAAAGCCAAAAAACAGCGAACTACGGGATTCATCACAGATTATTTTTAGGATAAAAAACAATGAACTTCCCTTATCACTGTCAGCTGGTTGATAGAAATACATTGAACCCCCCTCCAATTACTTGAACACGGAAGAGTAATTCTAGAATTGTGGTTGTAAAAACACGTTTAATTATTGAAAAGATTTTGATTCACAGTCGTATTCATTCATTCATTTTTTCTTTGGTACGTTTGTACCATAGCCATTATACAATAAATATATATTTTACCTATCTATTGTACTTTGTGTCTATTATATTTAGGTATGTAATAGTACATAATTATTCTATCTGTAAAAAACGCTTAATTCGTCCTCTTGCTGCGATGACGTTTTTATTAATTCAACATATTTATTATAATTTTCTGTAAAAAAAAACAGTATTTATTTCCTGAGGTGCTATCTTTTGATAAACTGAAATATTACATTGCCTTTCAGGCATCATATTAATATACATAAACAAATATTCGTAAAGTTCTTGAAAAACCTTTTTATTCTGTTGATCTGGAATTATTCTTCGCCCCATTACGACACGATACATAGCCGTAAAATCAATAGAGAATATTTAAGTTGTTTACATAACTGGTTATCTATTAACAATTATTGCATTTCTTTTTCATTAAATTTTAATCACCTGCAGAAATTGATGCGTGGTCCAAGAAACAGAACAAGAAGAAAAAAGGTGAGATTGGAGGAAAAAAGTGTAATCATTTTACGCAACTGTAAAATATCTTTTCAGATCTTACAAAATGTGTACATGTACATTTATTCTGTGAACTCCAAAACAATATTTGATGAAAAATAGTTTTGGGTGAAGCATTTTTTCTCTCGTGTATTTGAGAAGCACTTCTTCTCTTCAATCGACTTTTTTTTTACCTCAAGATGGCGCTTTCAACGGCAAAATAATTTACTTAAAAATATTTCAGTTCGATCTTGACTGTTTGTTTTTTGTGTCCTTGTACATCAAAGGCCAAATAAATAGTAATAATACTAAACAAAAATAAGCTATACACATTTTTCTCTGTATAGCCATCTGTGACATAATAGGTTTTTTATTGTTGCAAAATAATGAACCAAACAATTTTGTATTTAATTCATGACATTTCAATTTCATATCAAAATATTGTTTTCATTCCAGTATGGTCAGCAAAATGAAAACTCTCGTGTATGTTTAAAGGCAGAGTATACTTTTGATAAATTGTCAAAGACCAGTATCCTCACTTGGTGTAGCACAACATATTATGCATAATGAACCTGTGAACCTTTTGAGCTCAATTGGTCATCGAAGTTGCAAGAAAAATATGAGGGGGAAGCAGAACAAAACAACAACAACAACAACAACAAACCTGTGAAGTAATTACCAAAGTACACTCTGCCTATGATATTTACAACGATGGCTTACATTTAATCATTGCATTTGATTATTTGTCAATACTAGGGCATAGTATAATAGGGTGTATTGTCATGTTCGGCTTAACGAACAGCCTGGCTAATTCAATCATTAAATGGAAAAATCGAATTAAAACAGCATTAAGATAACACCGCTAATGTCAAGTTGTAAATCTTCGGATGATATCCCAGCACGTGTTATGTGGCGGTTTGAATCCCATGAATGGGTTTAATGTATCATTAAAAGTTGATGTAATGGTCGTATAACGACGATGGGACATTACACAGTATTGTAATGGGACATTACACAGTATTGTGTGTCTCCAATACCCAAACACTTTTATATGGCAGTTTGTAACCCGCGAATGGCTTTAAAGAAACATTACAGAATTGGTTTTTGCTAACAAAACAGTTGCTGGCAGTGTAAGCACTTTATATAATCCACCATATACATAAACTGACAAACTTGTAGAAGTTTGAGATCGATCGGCCATCTGGGTCACGAGAAAATAGTGAAAAACCGTTTACAAATTTGCATGTGTTATACAATGCATGAATAAAACGCTCATGAGCGATAAACTCCAATCGGAAATTAGTTTGATTTATTTCTCATCAAATATGGCATTTCAGCCAGAAATATTTCTAGGGATGTTTTCTACTATCATCATCATTAGACCGTGTAAGTTTTATGTAAATCTGTGATCAAAAGTATATTTTACAATTACCAATTCTGTAATGTGCCTTTAAGTGTGACATTAAAACTGACTGCAACAGTCGTAATGGTGAGACATTACAGTGGTGTGTCTATACGACGACATATTAACAACAAACAATCTGACAAAGTCGGCCGTAGGTCGAGTGTGTCACTGACGCAAACTTTGTACCCTTTTCGTGGTTGTCCTGTAGTTTAATTCATTACGACAGCTCTGAGCACAATGGTGACACTCCACAGCCAAAGTTTTTGTTTATTTTGAGGCAATCTTGTTGATGTTTTTGCGACAACCTTTCGGGAAAAGATAACCATAGTAACCTTTCCGTTTGATTGACGTTTGTTCTTAATATGTCACTTTTAATTGCTGCTCACTTTATTTAAATTTCGAATAATCAAGGTAAAAACACGCTTTGCATAACTGCTAATGATCAAATCACTTGTGACCACTTTTCTAATTTGGAAGCTGATTTTTCTTAAAGGCACTGGACACTATTGGTAATTACTGAAAATAATTGTTAGCATAAAAACTTACTTGGTAACGAGCAATGGAGAGCTGTTGATAGTATAAACATTGTGAGAAACGGCTCCCTCTAAAGTAACGTAGTTTTTGAGAAAGAAGTAATTTCTCAGTAAAATATTTGAATTGATTTTTAGACCTCACGCGTGAGGTCTCGAGATCAAGCATCTGAAAGCACACAACTTCGTGTGACAAGGGTGTTTTTTCTTCCATTATTATCTCGCAACTTCGACGACCAATTGAGTTCAAATTTTCACAGGTTTGTTATTTTGTGCATATGTTGAGATACACCAAGTGAGAAGACTGGTCTTTGACAATTACCAAATGTGTCCAGTGTCTTTAAACAACCTACTAAAACGAAACCCGAATGTTTTTGTGTATTGTCTTGATAAATATATTTGGGCGTTCAAGTTGGCATAATCCCGGCAGCGAGGGACCTGTTTGGTTGCAACGCCCCTGTACGTTGTCAGCACATGCTGACAAGCTTTTTATCCATAGGTTAAAAGGGTTTTGTTTTGCATTTTATGGTAAATGGTAAATGCACGCATCACGCGCTCGGTGTTCATGTTGTTGTTTTGCGTACAGTAAAGTAATGGTAGTGGTACTTAAAACATGGCCGCACCACCCGCGCGACGAGTCACGTAACTTGGCTAGTGCGCCCTCTAGTTCTTCTATATAACTCTATGGTCAAGTCAGACTCCGGTAGTTCGTAGAGTGTAACACCAAGCACGTATATAATATATCAGTTGCCCATGTTTTTTTTTCAATCTACTTAAGTAATTCGAAATTACTGTGTCTTTCAGATACTTCCAAAAGCACTCCAAAGGAAGGTTGGCAACCGTATCTTTGTTGGACAAGTACCCACTGCTCGACGATCCCAGATTTTGAAGACTTCGTCAGTAGCAGTCTCTCGGCAAACTTGAAACCTACGCCGAAAAGTGCTCCCTCAACGACCAAAGATGGGACACCAGACAAGCGGAAAACACCAAGTACGACACGAGAAGTTAAAGGCGTTCAAAACGTTCTCAAATCGGAAAACCCGGATTCCGGTGATGGAAAGAGCTCGACCGAGGAACGGACCGAACACGCCTATTCTGATGAGTGTGGTAGCTCGGTGGTAGGCCGTGCACTCTCGACAGCATACACAGAGTCCGAATGCCCTCATAGACTGGATGCAGATGACTCGGGCAGCAATGCAAGTGCCGGTACATGGGCAACAGAGGAAGGTACCGGCAAAGTGGCCGCAAGACCCGGCGGTGTGGTGCGAAGTGCCCCGCCCACGCGACCGCCTGATAATAGGACGGAGAATAAGAGTAGAAAAGTGGCCTCCGCGAACTCGACAGCTGATGGCGGAAACAGGTCGTCCAAGATGCGCCGAGCGGCGATCCGAAACTCCGCTGCGAAATCCCCACTGGACCTAAAGCGCCTGACCCTTGACATTCCATCACCGCCCCCACCTCAAAACGTAAAACTATCTTATACAAACTCAAATCCTCAAGTAGCCGGGGACGATACTGGTAATATATCTGGGTCTCCTGTCCGGAGAGATTCTGTCGAGAATCACACTGTTTCTCCAAGCGGAGACGACAAGATACGTTCATCGCCAGCCGATAAGTCAGCAGTGCTCCGGCTGGTGGAAGAGACGTTGAAACGGAGCAATGCCTCCTCCGGTCTCGGTTTCGAGTTTCCGAATTCAGGCAGCGTGAGCGTGGGGGACCTGCTGTCCAGCAAACCGCGGCTCGTCCACCGCCTCGGCCCGGTGGGTCTCTCCAGCGAGCGCGATCCAAACGTCTATGCAGCTCTGATTGGCGGTGTCTCCGAGCGTGAAGAAGCCCTATCTCATTGGACCCACGCTGGTGGAAGTGCGCCTTTAGAAAGTGCAATAAAAATCCCCGGTAAAACAGACTCAACTGTCGGACAGTCTGGTGTCGTCCACAACGGGTCTAGAACTAAGGACACCGCCGGCAGGTCAGTTTTGCCTTCTCTGCCTGGAACTAAAAGCCCCGGATCGGGGGCGTCGTTGGTGTCGCCCTCACAGATGGACAGTGGAGGGTCGAGTGGAGAAAGTGTAATGATGCAGAAGCAGATGTCACCTGGTGGAAGTGTAGATGGCGTGCCTATCGGTAGCACTGTGTCAGCAGAAG
Source organism: Pycnopodia helianthoides (assembly GCA_032158295.1). Lineage (NCBI taxonomy): Eukaryota > Metazoa > Echinodermata > Asteroidea > Forcipulatida > Asteriidae > Pycnopodia > Pycnopodia helianthoides. The sequence goes on along the minus strand of CM063253.1, from coordinate 6,338,041 downwards.
AGGCAAGATTGATTAAGGTGGGTTTTTAGTGAGGACTCTAACATGCTGATGTTGTTCTAAACATTGAACATCATGTTGGCTTTACTGAAGACATTATAGCTATTTCAAACCCAAGTTACAGTATGAACTGCCTGTTTGTACTTGGAACCAGGTTTGCTTTGTTAAGGCCCTACAGGTGTTTGAGCTGCGTATGTTTCTGTAAAAAATGAAAAAATTATAGTTGACAAAATTCTAAAGCCGAATCTATTTTGTCTTGAAATAATTATCTGTGTCAGATTAAAAGAGTCATCTTGTCTGCGTGCTGCAGACTGGGCCTGGCAGTGGTTTGGCACTTGGCTGCAGACTGGGCCTGGCAGTGGTTTTGGCACTTGGCTGCAGGCTGGGCCTGGCAGTGGTTTTGGCACTTGGCTGCAGGCTGGGCCTGGCAGTGGTTTTGACACTTGGCTGCAGGCTGGGCCTGGCAGTGGTTTGGCACTTGGCTGCAGGCTGGGCCTGGCAGTAGTTTGGCACTTGGCTGCAGGCTGGGCCTGGCTCTTGGTTTCCGATATAATTTAACAATTGTTGTTTTTTTCATGGTAATTCTCTGAGCGCTTTGCAACCATAGGAATAGGCGCTTTATAAATGTTGTCATCGTAATTATTGTAATTTATTATCTCCAAATATTGCAATGACATTTGTTGTTTGTTTTCAATAACTGTTATTACAGCTTCAATTATCTTTATAACAGTTTATGATGAAGTTCTTTCAATGTTGTTTTTTGTATCCCATGCATACTCTTTACTTTGCTAAAAAAACACCTGCTTAACTTTATAACGTTTTATCCATCTTCGCTGTCACGATCGTCCAGAGCCAGCAGCGAATTCTAGATTTGATCCAAAATACCACCATGCTGATGGACCCTCGGCATTACGGTGGCCTCGTAAGTCCATCTACAAAAGGTTGAAGTGTCTGGTGGCGTTTTGATTCACTCCAAATAATGTGTCTTCTTAATAATTAATTTGTTTTCTTCTGAAGACCTTCTGATTCACGTGTTCTTTTCTTTCCAGTGACTTTGGTTTGACCTGATTCAGGGATGATTTTCACGGTTTCACAACTTTGTATGAAACACTATCTTTACATTCAATACTTTCACCTATGGTTCTTGGAAATCACCACATCTTTCAAGATGGAAATGTTCCTCTTGTGAAAATAATGTACTATGCATTTACGTCACTAAAAGCACTTTCTTAAATCAGTGCATGTTTGATGTGATCTTCAAGTTTTCTTCTTGTTTTCTTTTTTAATTAAGCTCAAAACGTAACTCAAAATTTATAAATGCACGAATATTTATTATCTGAATTGGTACCCGTTTGTTCCCGCCCCTACCCCTCCATGCCCCGCCCACATGGTTACCCCACTGGGTGATGACTTTGTTTTTCTACACCGATTATAGTCTTAGGCCTAACTATAAACAATGCTCATCCTAATTGAGTTGTCTCGCACATTATTTTCATTAGGTTTCGAAATTTTGTATGGTTTGTGAGTTAAGTTCAAAATATTTTAAAACAGGCCTACACTAATTATTATCAAAATGAGATTTCAATTGGCTATTTGTTTAAAAAAAAAAAAAAAAGGTTGTCTAAACTAACAAACTTAAAGAGGTTGTGTTTTAAAGAATATAAACAGAGGGCGCTTCGAATATCAGCTGTTTTATAATTTTTATGTTACCGTCTGGATTATCACAGAAGACGCTCAATTGTGCAATATCAAGGTGTGAGAGAGGTGCAGCAGAACTTCCTAAAGGCAACATGCCGCAGGTATTGTCCCCTTTTCTGACTGTGGCATTGCTGTGTACTAACCATAGGTCTGGTAACCAAACCCATCATCTCTAGCAACGACGACTGTTTTAATTTGTGTTCATTGATATTATGAACATTAAGCATGCTTAGTCGCCATCTATCATCATTTAAACGTACGTAGACTTTAAGAAACGTTTCTGACTTAGCAAAATGTCACACACCTGTAACGTTGTATGAAGTACTAATGGGTTGTCCTGGATATCGTTTGTCATTATAAGGTACTAAAGCAAACACAAACCTCATTTTTGTTTTCTTAAAATTGATTTCAAGAAGCCTTTTAGCACTCACTTCATTCAGTAGCATCGCGAGCGTCAAATGTCATAAATGGCGTGCGATTGCCTCCAATCTTGACATTTGTCGCTTGAAATAAGTGTGAGAAAAGATAAGAGAAAAGAAAAGGTAACTGCCCTCGACATTTCATGGTGCTAAAAAAGATTATATATATATATGGCTTCGCATCCCTTGTGTAGAGCTATTGATCCCTTGCTATATTGACCCCTTGCACTGACGTCACACGCGGCTACTTTCTGCCCGTGTAGGTCTGCCATTTTGGGAGTCAAATTGCATGTAAAAGATAATTATGGAGCGCACCAACTACATGCGGTAACAAACGGGAAAACTGACTCCAAAAATAGCGCAAACACATGTGATAAAGTCAGGTGATCAGTGAGCACTGTGTCATTAGTCTTCACTAAATGACCCCATTACGTCATTCGTCATTCTACACTGAGTATCCAACCCATTTTCAGCATGACCTACAACATTCTTACTTCTAATAACAGTGTTACTATTTAATATTTCATCATCATAGTTTACCTCAGTACCTTTAAAAACAAGATTCTCCTAAAATCAGTCATTCTGTTTTGAACTCGAATAATGTTTTCGAAAGACATTTATTTTCTGTTAGCCCATGACCAACTCACAAACCTTTACCAACAGTTCCATGGGAACTAATTAGTGTATGTGAAAAACCCCCTAAAGATTTTTGTTATGTTGTATTTGTACATGGCTGCTTACTTGAAGATGGATATTGAAACGAAACGAAGGAACGGTCATGAAGGAAAACAGCCGAGGCCCAAGGTATGATCCCTGAGGGATACATTGTGTGACTGGTGCCCGGCAGGCTATTAACAATAAGCACAATACACATTGATCATGCTTTGTACCGCCTTGGTCTTGTTCCCTGTGTACGAAAACAACAACGGATTCTTATTCTCATTATAGAAAAAAAAGACGAAAAAAAGGGCCAGACTATTTTTTGCACTTCCACTCTCACTCTGGCTACTTTGGCCGTTTTCGAAACCGCGGCTCCAGCCTAGGCTTGGGCTCCACTCGCCTGTTTGAAGCCCCATAAGGACAGCACACGTTTCCTAAATGACTGACGGAGCCCAAACCCAAACCGTGGTTACGAAAACGGCCTATGGCCTCGGCTTAGGCTCCGTCAGTTGTTTTAGATACGTGCTCTTCCCGTATACGGGGCTTCAAATTGACAAACGAAGCTTAAGCCAGAGCCAAACCGGAATAATTGTTTCGAAAATGGCCACAGTTTTGCATTAGCACTGTATTTTTTGTACGTGTACGACCATACACAAGTTATCGTGAAATTCACCTGTAGAAGGTGCACAGGCAGATTTAGAGAAATTTTGAAAAAAAAAAACAATTCAAAGATAAACAACTTTAAAAAAAAAAAAATTGCCACATGTACTATCGTACACCTATTTGCAAATTGCATATAAAATACTACTGTGCTTGACAATTTTGAAATTGTGATGTGTTTATCAATGTTTGATCCTCGCTTTGTTCCCAATAATGCTGGCAATATTGGTTTGTTTTTAAGCTGCTTTAACACTAACCGCTTTAACATTATACCCCCCGAAAGCTGATCTTCTGTTTCGTCTGTTGTTGATTGGTATTTGGCACCGCACTGACAGTCTAACATCGCTTAGCTTGTATTAAACTAGCATTGTAACATTTAAGTGTCGCTTATGGGTTGTTTGTAGTGTTTAACACAACGTTGTAACATTAACCCAGCGCAGGAAACTTTTCTATTGACTGTAAACACGATCCTTGCACCGCACGCAGTCTAATCGCTTGCTTGATCTAACTAAACATTGTAACATTTCTGTGTTCTTGAATGTGTGTGTTAGGTTTCCAAGGTGGACAAACCCACGGGATTTCATTATAAAACAAAAGATCATTCGCCCTAACGCATTGTTTGAAAACTACTAATAACATTGTCTGTATTTTTCCAAAATTATGATAATTCTGAACATTCCACACGTACTCTCAAATAGTACAGTTTTTTGCAAACCATATATGACTTATTCATAATTTTTCAAGAATAAAAGTGATGCTTTTAGTTAATTCTAATTAAACGTCGTTTTGCATACTTCATACTATGATTCTTTGTGATAAAACGGTACTCTTAAAGCACCTGTAATGGTCCTCACACGCGAATACACCAGTTAGCCTGGGTGTGGTTATGGGTCGTACATTGTGGTGGGGACCGCGTCCGATAATCACAATATTGAGACAACGGCCGGCCTTATGAGTGTGTTAAATAAACGGACAGTACCAGGGCCATTCAAATTTGTCTTTTCGTTTTACAACAAGAGAGGAACAGAACCCTGTGCTGCTGACGTCACGGTTTGTTTACTGTATTTATGCATAAGGGCTGTAACTGGGTACTGCATTTCCGACAGTTGTGCAGAGACACAATATTGCTCCCAATTCTTCTGTAAAGTGGTTTAACAAACTGTGACGTCATTAGTACTAAGGTCTGTTGTAACACGGAGGGTACCGACAGAGGAGGCCCAACAAGCCGTATCATTACATTTGTGCGTGGTGTTTGGTGTGTGCAAGAAAGTAATATGCTGGCTCCGCCGTGGATGAGTTGCAGTGGTATTATAAACATAGGTCTACGCAACACAGGCTAACATTAGAAGCAATTGCTCAACAACTGCCATGTTTAAGTGCTACGTATACGAAGTGTTGTATAAAGACTTGAAACACTATGTGGACGTCCACACGTCCACACAGTGTTTAATTACAGTGATAAGAGTATCTGCACAGAACAAATGAATATCCATAGAGTGTATGTAACATAGAGCTGTGAGTGTGTATAACACCGTCCATTAAAAGGAGTTTTGGATTTTGCTGATCAACGCTAAACGTAGATTATTATTATTTTTTAAAAACATTTTTAGAAATATAATGGTTTAATAACGGGCTTACTTTGAAGTGTGCTATGCTGTATTAATGCAATGCAAAATAATAATGAGGTGGTTTGTTCTATGAAAGACAATTTAGAGCCACTAACAGCAAAAACTCAGGGAAAGCTAACTGTTTGAATGCGTGTCCAGTGTCCAGCTACCGTGTCACTCACCCTCAAAACGATACTTTTATGAACTCGGGCGAAACAATGACGTAACCAGGAACTTCGGCATGTCACTAATTGAAGCAAGTTTAAACGAACATTGTTGGGCCCATTGAAACTGCAGCGATTTTAAAACGACAAGTCTGTCCCAGATCCTTCTCAAACTTGTTTTGTGTTTTTGTTTTTGTGTTTCTCCAAATGTTTCGACAAAAGAACACCACTGTGCATGTTCACGCAATAATGTCCACCCAATCGAGAGTCACAATCCAGTGCGTCACCAACAAATTTGACAACAGTCTTTTTTTCAGTATTTGCTTTTATCCAAAAGTGTAGGCTCGTACCTCACCACGCCACCATTTAAACTCAAGTAGAAAGCTGGTTGTTTGGAAACTCTTGGAGGCGCACATAATATTGTGAATCGCCCGAACTATTTTCGTGGGCAGAAAAGTGATCGAAAACAAGGAAAGAAGGCTATATCATAATTAAATCAAATCTTTTCAAATCGCCTACACGTAAAATCAATATGTTGGGACGAACTTGGTCCTGGAAGTTCGAATACGCGGGTACGAGCTCCAAGCTTTTGCTCCCCCCCCCCAAAAAAAAAAAAAACAAGAGCTGTTTAGCTAAAAAAAAGCCATAATACAGCTGCCTAATATTTGCCGCTGGTTCCTGCTTACGTGACTGAACAGCAAGCCGAGTTTAAAATCACAATTCTCTAAACCACATTTCCTTCTCACGTTGTTGCACCCTCGTGTTGGACGCACCACCACAATAAAGCATCCCAGCCAGCGGTCCAGCAAGATCGAGCGCATCGCATCGGTAGTGCTGGGCAAGAAACTTCTCGCCAACTCCAACGCAACTGTGGTGAGTCGGTCAAATCGGCAAAAATAAAGGCAGCAGTACTTCACCGAAGAAGCTCCCTGAATTATGTTAAAAATTATTGCACGCATATAAACGTAGTTGGTTCGTTCCAATTAATGTTATACGTGTATTCTTTTGAGTTTTCTTTTTAAAAAGTGCAGGTGAAGGTATACTTTTCTACAATGGATTTGGAGTCACATTTGTCCAATTGCAATTGCACCGGTTTTATATTTTGGAGTTTGTTTTTATACGGTGGAGGTCACGATTAGAAGGTTCATGGCACGACTAGTAATACAGTCTTCTAGAAGTTGGAAGATGTAGGCCTATGTGTTGAATGTAACGAACGAAAATTGTAACACCATTATTATCATTGGAGGCAAGACTACTGAAAGAGGTGGCTGCGGCTACAGCTACGGCTGTTGCTAAGGGTGTAACTAAAGGACTGCCTATTTTTTCAACGCATGATGACTCAGTGATCCAGCCGTAGCCGTAGCCGTAGCCGCTAATTCGGACACGGGCTTGATCTCAGACTTGGGAATCCTAAGCGTACAATGTCGCCTCCGCAACACTGTTTTAAATCGTTCTGTGGCTAGGTGGACTACATCGTCAAAACAATTACGTTTTGTGTGCTTTGTGGTTCTTAGCCGACACTTTTACGAGGCAGAACCTAGTATATCGCCATTTTAGGGATCCACAGATTGTTTTAGACCCAGGTTATTTTCAGACAAATGTTAAGGGTTGGTTGTCTAAAGAGACTGAACTGTCACGGGACCTTTCATAACAGCTTGCAGCTTGTATTGATTCCTTATACTTTGATTCCAACTATCACAGCATCGAGGTCCACCTGGATTCCGGCCCCTAGCGGGTAAGACATCATTGCAGCGTGCAGTAGAGACGGCCCATAAGAAGATGCACGGACACCATTACTACCTCTTTACACACTCGGCAAATCCGCCCAACCAGGTAACTGATGTTTTACATCCTATAGCTGTAGAAATTACGAACCGTCTTACATTGCACCACGGTAATAAGTTGTGAATTGTTATCGGTCGAGAACCAATCACGTGATGTGGTAGAAAGACGCATGTACAAGGCCCAGGGGAACTTGAGTAATATAGACCTTTCCATTGTTGATAAACAAACCGCGCTGGTTGGCATGGAAGGCCGAATGTTAGCAAAACACTCAATCGTGTTTATAGATGTTTCAACAAAATTTTAACATTTTCTGCAAACTTTCAACGAAGTAAAGTACCTCTCATGATTGGTTGCTTTGTTTCCAACAAATGCAACACTATTTTTGAATATTTGTGTAACATTTTTAAAAACTGTGGCGATCTGTTTTTGTTTTGCATTTATGGCTTTCCATAGTTTTCCGACCTCGGTTGGCAAAAACTCGGGCTGTGACGTTGCAATAGAAACGGGAACATTTCCTCGATCGTGCCCACCGTTAGTTGTTTCCAGCGTTTTGTATTGGAAATAAACCCGGGTTCGAAGTTGTACATAGCTGGTACTAGGTAATTTGAAATACGCTCTTTGTGCGGTGTGCCGTAGGGAACAGTGAACAGTTTCCCACAACCAACATTGTCTATTGTATGTTATATCTATTTATTGGCTTTGCAGTTTAAAATGTTTTAATGTGTGGTTGTTCCTGTCCTATCTTTGCGTGCATGTTTAGGTTTGCTTTCGTCTGGACTGCCTTTACACAGTGATTTATATTTCGCTTTTTTATTATTCTCTCAGGCTTGTCTTTTATAGCTCTATTTATGTTTTTGTATAATTTTGTATGTATTGTTTATGCTTCCTAGAAAAAAAAATTAAGTTTGGTAAAACGTGATTTTTTTTCAGCCCGTAGAATGGCAAGGTCTCCCAAAGTATACGTCAGCGGGTCATCCAAGTTCGGGTCATCCGAGTTCAGGTCACCAAGAGAGGGCAGGCTCTGGGAAGAGCCACCGATCAGATCAGACCATCAACAATGCCTACGTCTGGAAAGAACATCTCGAAGGCCAAATCAGGCATCAAAGGTCAACGTAAGAGAGAATCCAAAATATCAATTAAAAATCAACACCTATAACGTTATCACTTTTTAACAGGAAACGGTGGGCATTGGTGATGGAGCCATACAGTTTTATTGGATTATTGACCGTTTCGGGTATCGTCTCGAAAAACAAAATTGGGTGAAACTGACTGACTAATGAAACTGTAAGGTGGCCTGAATAATTGATGTTCACAAATATAAAAATATATATATATTTTTTTACAACAACAACAACAACAACAACAACAACAACAACAACAACAACAACAACAACAACAACAACAACAACAACAACAACAACAACAACAACAATAACAACAACAACAACAACAACAACAACAACAACAACAACAGCAACAAACAAACGATCAAAACAAAACGATAAAAAAACATCACACCACTAATCAGTAGTTTTAGAAGTACTGACACTTTAATCGAACTGCACTTTAAAATGTATTTATGATGTTCATTATTAATATTTAATTTGAATTGCCACTTTTGCTCACTGAAAAATTGTGATAGCTAGTTTACTCTTGGTGAAATCAGCTGTAAGTTGGACTGCAAGAGACTGACAAGTTTGGAATCAATTTTAGTTCAAAGTGTACCGATACGAGCAAATGGCAGTACTCATCACCTTACTCTGTCATGTTTTCCAAAACAACATTTCTCGTCATTCTCTTCCAAAACATGCAAAAGAGCGCCCTTCTGTGATAGGGCATAATGTAAATTAATTGTCTACAGAGTTTTCGACAGTTACTACAGCTGTTCGATTTCGCTTTGCATACACTCGGTCAATGACATTTCCAGAAGACTTAGGTCGTATCCGAATTGGCGGCTACAGCTACGACTACGACTAGAGTTCCCAGTCATTGTGCGTTGAAGTATTCGTCCTTAGAAACACCCTTGGCAACGGTCGTAGCCGTAGCCGTAGCTGTAACCGCCATAACAGCTCCCCAGTATGCTTTACCTAGTAAGTTTTTATGATCAAACTTGTGGAGAAATTACCAAAAGTACACCCTACCTTTTAAAAAGTGTATTATTTTATTTTGGCAATTAATAAATGTACTTGTAAAGAGACTAGTGTCACACTTCCTCCACAATGTAGAACTGCACCGTACTTGTCGAACACTGGAGCGACCAGTCACCAACAAACTAACCCACACCTCAACCAATCATCGTCATCCACGTCAGTTCCTCTAACACTCATGCCGACACGTGAGTTTTGGTTTTCAAGTAGAGATTAACACGTGTGTTTGTAGATCAGTGTGTATAAATAAGTATGTTTAATTGAATCTGAACTAATACGTGTACTGTTGTTATGGCCATGGATGTATAATTCGATTATTGTGTATTATTCAAAAAAAAAATCCCGGTCGGAGTTGACCCGGATCCCGGGTCTCAGGGTGCCTGACCATCTGTGGATCAGCCTGACCATCTGTGGATCAGCCGACCCATCGGTGCCTGACCCATCTGTGGATCAGCCTGACCCATCTGTGGATCAGCCTGACCCATCTGTGGTCAGGGCTGACCCATCTGTGGATCAGGCTGACCCATCTGTGGATCAGGCTGACCCATCTGGTGGACCCATCTGTGACACTGACCCATCTGTGGATCAGCTGACCCATCTGTGGATCAGGCTGACCCATCTGTGGATCAGGCCTGACCCATCTGTGGATCAGGCTGACCCATCTGTGATCAGCTGACCCATCTGTGGATCAGCCCTGACCCATCTGTGGATCAGCTGACCCATCTGTGGATCAGCCTGACCCATCTGTGGATCAGCCTGACCCATCTGTGGATCAGCCTAAACCATCTGTGGATCAGCCTGACCCATCTGTGGATCAGGCTGACCAATCTGTGGATCAGCTTGACCCATCTGTGGATCAGGCTGATCCGGAAACTGGTTAAAAAATATTGGATTTTAGCTCGGATTCCGCGTATAATTATTTGGATTCCGGTGTTTTATGCAATTTCAAATATATATATACGAGGTTTTTAGTGATTGTGTGCTTTTATTGTATGGTACATGTAAATAACTAAATAATTTACTGATTTTCTGTTTTACTGTGATTTTGTTGTGATTTCCTGTACAGCGTTTTGAGATTTTATGTAAAACCCATATGTGATTAATCTTATTATTAAAATGACTCAATTCGGGGGTCATTTTGACACATTATCCGGGTCATACTGACCCAGAAATGGGTCAGCCCCCCCCCCCGGGATCCGGAACCGGGTCAAGTCTGATCCCGGGTTTGTTAGAATAGAAGGTGCAAGTTGTATCAACTGCCTGCAATGCATATTTTGGCTTTTATGTATTTTTCCAGCAACTTATAATCAAACGGTCAGTGTACTTTCCGGTTTCAATCCAAGCAGAATTCTTGTCAGAAGTTGCACTCCTGTTTTGTCCAACTCAATGAATTATGTTTGCTTTGACAACAGTTTGATTGAGATTGTTTCAGACGTAGTTGAATGAACACGATAGTTTTCATTTGTATGTCTGACTTTAAGTGTCATTCGGCCTCCGTGATGCCCTGTATTAATGTTTTGTATTTTACTTGCATACAGAAACGCACAACAAAAGAAAACCCAACTCCAGTTTCAGTTGGGAGAACGTGCCAACAAGAAAGTCGACTTTTTCTCAGCGTACGACCGGAATGGCCACGCCGTGATCAATAAGTAAGTTACTATTAAAGGATCATACAGATTGGCTTTGCTAACAAACATTGTGGCAGTGTGTAAGCACTTTATGTAATCCACATAACATAACACTGACAAACTGTAGAATTTGAGATCGATCGGCCATCTGGTCACGAGAATAGTGAAAAACGATTAACATTTGCATGCAACTATAGATTTCAACAAGTGAAAAAGCTCACTGAGCGAAAACTCAATCGGAAATTGTATCATTTTCATCAAATATGCATTCAACGAATTCAAGGAGTTCACACACTCATTAATCGTGTAATTTTAGTAAATCTGGCAAAAATTATATTCGATTCTCTACCATCGTATGTTCTTAAAGAACTGCTGATTGGGAGGCGCTCAAATCAATGACATGATGCAAATAAGCTGCCTATGAATTGTATAATTGACTTTACGCTGTTGCTCAGAAGACAAGAAAATCACCACTGCAAACTACTTGATGGATTAGTGTAAGCAATGTTATGTTTTCCGAGCCCTGCGGAGAAAAATAACCACTGGCTGTTTGAGTGTGGATTTTGAACCCACGAACCCCGCTTTTTGAAGAGCAGGTTCGAATAGGGGGGATTCAAATACCATTTATCCCCCAATGCACTCGTTAAATCAGTGTTAAACTGATTGGGTATTTGTTTGTTTTGTTTCTTATTGGACAGGACCAGAATAACTCCTCGATGATGAGGAATCTCGTTGCTTCTGAAATCCAAGATAACATGGATGATGTGAACCGCACGAGGGCGCCACTATTACCTGAAAAAAACCTCACAATTGAACATGGACATGTTCAAAATCAGGACGAGGTCACAATCGACCCCGCTACCATCATAGGTAGAGCGCCGTATCGCCGCTAGCTGTGCGTACGTACGTCTCTAACGATAGAGCAAAGCATTTCGGAAGAAAGAAAAATGGCGCGGCGAGATCGTACACCGCACTGGGAACGAGGCTAGGTCACGTTAGATCCCCTTCATCTGACGTCACAAGCGTAAGACTGCGCCCTCACCAATCTGAGGTCGTCAATGAAGACCTATCATTGGCCAGAGTTTGTGGGCGGCGCGTGCACGCATGGAGGTTTTCCATTGTTTGACCTCAGCGATGGCAGGCTATAATATGCAAATATTGGATTAAAGGATTAATTTTGTAAAATGAAATATTACTGTTTGCGACAAAACAAAATGAAAGATCATACTGGTGGTCCTTTGTCTATTTTGAAATGACTGATGAATAGTAATGGTACAGAAAAAAACTGTTTTGTTTTGTTTCCCTGTTGATCTTGAACTTGTAGGGATAGCGAAGATGTCTTTATGAGAAAGCGGAATTGGATAGGTTTTGACAATCATAAGTTTAGTTGTAAAGTGATATTTTGTTAATTAATTGAGTGATTATTTACGTCACCGTTGACCAACTGATTTTAACTTATTAAAGGTAAGCAAACAAGATACGATGTTCAATTTTCTATCATTTATTTAGTGAAAAGTCTTTTGTGCCAAAAGCTCAAAAAGTATACGACCCAAAAAAGTTGCCGCCCCAAAAGAGTCGCCGCAACCCAAATTTTAAAGTCGCCATCGAAAAATAATTTGCCGACCAAAACAAAGTCGCCGCGGGAAAAAAATCAATGCCAAACGAAGGTCGCCACTAAACTATTTTAGATGGTCTGGTTCTCGTCTTGCAAATAAACAAGGTTACAACGACAATGTCCGCGCGGAACCAGACTAAATTTACTTCAAGAAACGCCGGTCCTGGCAAAATATACAGATACCTTTTAGGCCTAAAAAGCGCAGTAAAAGAAAATAATAAGAATTTCGCCGCGATCGCCGACAAAAATTCGCCTCGTAAAAGTAAAAGTCGTCTCGTAAAAAAATATTCGCCGCCCCAAAAAGTCAAATATTGTACCCTTGGGTTTGTTGACTTTCAACCTGGAGAATTTTGGATTGCCCTCAACAAATTGGCCCTATTTTGCCCAGTTTACTCTCTCAAGGGTGTTTCTATTTTGGATGAGCCTAGCTCAAAAGCTCAACGGCTAACCCACTAAAATTGAAAAGAAAAATGCAGTTTATTGTCTGTAAATGTATCTGCTTTGTTTTCAAGAGGATGAAAGACTTCTGCGGTTTTGATTTATTGTTTAGTATATGGTTTTAGTATTTTGAAATAATCATGTAGTATTTAGCATTAGCAAGTGAAGCAAGTGAAAAGGAAGGGAGAAGGCCCTAGTGCCTCAGTTGCACTCGGACTTAAGAGCTGACTTTACTTTCTGAATAGCGACACCTAGCGGGCAGATGATATTGACGACCGCAGCAGCTGCACAATAATCGCACTGATCATCGTGAATGGCGCCACCTAGCGACACAACCGGTTTGTCAAGCGTCGACCCGCGCTGGTATGTGATTGCCATTGACATGTGAAGGTTCACACGATGACAGGACGGCTGGAAATAAGGGGCCAATGACTGCGTTCCTCAACGGGACATTATTTACGGGATCGTGTGTTTTAAATGCATGCTCTAAACTCAAGCCTGGCTTCGTTTAGTTCAAGAAGAAAAAAAAGATCCCAACAAAACTAACGATTTCTGTTTAAAACATTGGATGCAGTTTGATTGTTCATCCAAGAGCACAAAATACTTTCATACATTCATCGTGAACGAAAAGGAAGGAAGTAGGCCCTACGCATAATATTGAAAGTGCCTGGATGCTACGTTTCCACTTGGCATCATAAAAAATACCAGCCATTGTCTTTTTATGTCACTATAAAATGACGCTGGCAGTCTTTTCAGACAATAATTACATACAGAAAAAAAACACACACAAAATTATGCCAGTCTTTGCGATACTTGTAAAAATTTCCCAGCTACAATGTGACAGGGGATTCTCACAGTGGTCGGGGTATACTCTGGAAGTTTAAGTTAAACCAACCATGCACAAGTAGGGCTACCCCCCCCCCCCCATACCACCACCACTGCAAACATCTCTTTCCGTTTGTTTTACCATCAGTCAATGTCTCTGTGGTGTTGTTGTTGTTGTTGTTGTTGTTGTTGTTGTTGTTGTTGTTGTTGTTGTTGTTGTTGTTGTTGTTGTTGTTTACTCTTTTTTTACTATTTCCCCGTCGCACTACCTCTGTAATCTTCACACCGGTTAATGAAGACACACCTTGCCAGCTTCACTATTATATTGATGAGAATTCGTAAAATGGGGGGCCTGCCTAACTTCAAGCCTCGCTGTGTTTACACGAATTTGTATGAACATAATTATCTATAGCTTGTTGCAACCCGGAGCATATTCATACGAAGATGCATTGAATTGGCTATAGGCACGGTCGAGTTGGGGTGTGTGTGTGGGGGGGGGGGTGGGCTGGCAGCTACTGCCCTGGATTGGTTCTGACTGGTAAAGCTCACCTGTAGCATGGAGGAAGTCTCTCTTGTTATCAATCACTACTTACGAGCATAGACCAAGGAACAGAAGGCACGAAGTTTCCTTTGCGTTGCTGGTATACTCCGCATAGCTTCTTCTACCTCCACGATCCTACACACAGATAACATAAATTAGTGCAAACAAAAAGTGACGGTCGTCTATTTCGTTCAGTCTTCTCATTTATCGCAACCGATTGGGTCGGTTCCCAAACATACAATATGCGGTTGATAGAGCTTTTCGTAGTCTGTCATTTGGTGCAACCTGTTTTTAGCTTGTTTGTGTACGGTAGACAGGGAGGCCTATTATAATGGTACATTTTGCTGTATGTTTTATAATAGCCGTGATGACCCAAAATGAAAGGTAGGCATCAATAAATGAATGGAATATATAGAGACATAATTGAATTTGACATGCACGACTGTAAACATGATGAATAAGGTTTACAAATGGATGACACGCTGTCTCCTCAAATGGACACTGACTGTTTTTTTTGTCGTGTGAAAAGGGCTAATTGCAATTAAGAGGCCACGGTTGTTGTTATGAAAAAAGAGTTTTTCAAAACAAGTAAATTCAACTCTTTTTTTGGGGGGGGGCGGTGTTAAGGTCTTGATTCCTCAAAAGGTTTTAATCCCGTACGTCTTGAAGAAGTGTGGACTCTTGTGTGGAGTCTATTGGGGAAATTCGGACAGCTGCAAGTTCACAAAAAAAATTCAGGCCTACAATCTAAACATTTCTCACGGGTAGGTTTTTACGGTACCATCGTCGTCATCAGGGTGTCCTTGTACCTATTTGTAACTTTTATGGAAGTAAGTAATTTTTTTATGAGAAACTGCAATCGATCATAAATGGTCAACCTTGTGGGGCTGGATTGCGTTTCTTACGGGTGAAACAAACCTTCATCCTGCAGCTTGCATAACTCTACGTGATGCATCCCGTTACTTTTAAAAGCAGGTAAACAGATCTCTTTACTTGACACGCAATATTAACTTAGAACGTGATTTGAGCTGCGGTATGGTTAAAGCATTGTGGGTAAAGCCTCATTTTAAGACTGTTTTATAGTCAATCTAAATCTTGTTCGTACCCTTGGGAATGTTATGTGAAATAATTTGTGGGTCTAGCCTGATTTCAAGACTGTAAAATCATTAATTTTAATACAGTTCGTACCAAATCCATTGACAACCCCACTTGTTTTTTTTTTACCCTTGGAACAATTTTGTGAAATAATTGTGGGTATAGCCTCATTTCAAGACTGTAAAATATTGAATCCAGTTCGTACCAAATCCATTGACAACCTCACTTTGTTTTTACCCTTGGGACAGTTTTTTTTTTAAAAAATAACTGTAGGTATAGCCTCATTTCAAGACTTTAAAACAGTTTATCTAAATCCAGTTCGTACCAGTTCCATTGACAACCTTCCCTTACATTGTTTTTACCCTTGAGACAGTTTTATGAAAGGAAAAGTGCGGCCTCATAACAAGTTTTTTGTCGGGTCGTTGACTGTCAGCTCGAGGCATGAAATAAACTGGGTGTGATTTGTAAAACTTTAAACACTTGTTGCTAAATTCGTCAATATTTGGTAATAAAATAGGTTGCCATGGTGAGCTCATTAAAGTGTGATCAACCTGAATAGCCTTTGAGAAAGAATCGAGAAAGACTCGGGGGGGGGGTCGAAATGTCGCAGAACTATTTTTTTGCATTTCATCTGGGTTATTTTGGTTGGTAAGCAGTTTGTATCGGTAATTCTATTTCTCAATCCGAATATACTAAACAAGTTTGATTAGGCAACCTATCGGAAAAAGAAACAATATTCAGCACAAAGGCGTCAACAAACTAGCTTAAAAACGTATTTTAGTCTGGGATTTATAACTTCATCTTTAATAATGGACACCAAGCTTACTTGTGTAATTCAAGCAGTTGGGTTCAGGGCGCGAAATGGTTGAGGAAGTTTGCACGCTCTCGCCTCATGCATTAATAGACTGTGAATAGGTTTGTAACACTTTGCGGGCCACGATAGAATCAATGCACCACGAATTACATTGTGGCAGTGCAACCCCCTACCTTTCTCACTTATTGACTTATATAGGGGGCAGTTAATTATCGAAGAACAACAACGAGACTGCGGGGCAGACTGCTACCACTGCCCGTCTCAAAGGTTGTTTGTTGCCCACAAAGTTACCCAAAAGTCAACACTTCTTCACCACCCAAGCACTGATATAGAAGAGAATGGCTTAAAACTGTCTTTCGAGATCTCATTGAGGAAGTGAAATCTGCCTTTTGTCACTTTAGCTCATACCAGTAAACTGGTGCCTGATGAGTGCCATTCAACCTTGACAAAAGGAGGTCTTCGTTACCAAAGAGGTTGAACTCCTTTCACCCATGAAGGAGTTAAGTCCGTCCCAAAAAGAACCCATTCTTGTCTCTGCGGTCGGTGAGGACTTTCTCAAGACCATAAATAAATCTGAAATCCGGACGCGCGAATTTCACTCTAGTTCATTAGTGTTTGTTATTTTCTCACTTCAACAACGGGATCGATACCCTTATCGTATCGTGGAGTTCGTGGGAGAAAGTGTGGAGTCTTTCCGAATTGCTGTACAAAGTAAACTTGGTTACACAGTTCAGGCTTGGTAAAAACATGGAGCTAGCTATACATAGTTTGCATTGATTGATTGGTTTTCTGTTGAGGGAGAGGGCTAGCGGGGGCGTAGACACAATTGCGGGGGGTGCTAAATGTATCGAACCATTCATTTGTGCATTTTTTTCGATCTCTTATTAATTTGGGGCCGGGGAAGCTGGGGGGGGGGGGCTACCGTTTCGGAGAAGTGCCAGACCTGTACACTTGGTTGAAAATATTACAAATTTTTCCCTTTAAAACTTCATCATCAAGGTCACCTGTTGGACACGGCCCTCCTCACAAAACGTCCGTTTGCCCGCCCCCTCCCTAGCCGCTCTGGTCCATGTATAGCCGTGCCCATGTGTGTTGTTATGTCATCTCTCCATGTCCATGTTCCCACTCGGCCATTCCATGGCAAAACAGCCCAACTCGGAAAAGTTGGGTTGTTGATACAAGATAGTTTCTGGGTTATTTAAGGGCGTTTTTTTCATTTTTGGAAGTTTCAGTTTACAGTGCATGGTATTGAGTAAAGCATGACCTATATTGGCCTCGTTTACACTTTCCTCCCGTTTTTAAAACTTAGGTTTTTTTTACTTGAAAATAAGTTGTTAGGAACTATCCTAAAAGCAATCCAATCAGATATGACTTTAAAAAAAATACACATAAATATATATTGCTGCAATTTATTTCGCAATAACATTCACACTCCCTGAAAAAAAAAATTCAAAAAAAAAATGTATAATGAGCTCTTGCAAAAGCAAAAGTTGCTGCCATAATTGTGGTTTTTCCCCCTTTGAAAAGGAGGTTACCTCAATAATCGGATGCGGATGTTAACGGGATTCCCTATAGCAACGGTTGTGCTATAAACACAGACAACACTGTCCTTGACTATATTTCATAATATAGTGGAATCTCAACGTGGGCGTTTCATTTTGGGTTCACTCCACTCGTATACGGAACTGCATGGCATACTTCCATAATAAGTAGTCTTGTGAAAAGCCGCTGTTTCTTAACTTTCGATAAGATCAGCATGACACCACTTTTTTTGATTTCCCGTCTTGAAATGGCACGTATTTTTGCTGTAGTCTGTTGACTGTTGCGTCCATGGGATGGACTGTGCCCCATTTTGTTTCCACGCAGAGGATCAGACCACACGGAAGTTAGTCTTTGACATTTTGTGCGAGTACTTTTCGGCAAACAAATTATTATTTATTTTTTTGCTGTTTTCTGTCTGTTGTCTATTTCGTAGGGGTTTTGGGGGGCATGTATTTTCTTTGTAGTTTGCCAAAGAAATCAAATCAAAATTCCATTTGCATTTTGGAGCTTTCAAGTGAGATTCATATCTTGTCATTTGAAACAAAAGAGTCTGATAATCGTTTATACTGCTTTATGAAAAAAATAAATTAATAAAAAGTAAAAAAGCTTGGTGACACAATTTTTTTCAAGTATGATTGTTGTAAATGAAGAATAAATACAAGTCTTCCAACATTCTACAAAATCCTCATCTGGAAACCCATGCAACATTCCAGTGCCTTTCTTGGCAGGCGAGATACTGCACCGGTCATATGGAAAATGTTTACCTTTTGTGTAATAGTTTCCACATAAGTTCAAGTGTTACAAAAATAACAGCTGAACTTGTCTTAAGATGTTCCCCCTTTCTTCGTACCAAAAGTTAATAAAACAATCAGACAATGTGATCTACTTGAAAAAAAAGATTTATTGTTTTCTTGCATTGAGCTGTTTACAAATTTTGCCTGCAGGAATTCCAGGCTCTGTGGCTCTTTTGTAAACTTGTGATGTCACAAGTTACATGGTTTGTAGCAGGGAACTTTTTTGCTGACAAAACAGTTGCTGGCAGTGTAAGCACTTTATGTAATCCACCATATACATAAACTGACAAACCTGTAGAAGTTTGACATCGATCGGTCATCTGGGTCACGAGAAATGAGTGAAAAACCGATTACACATTTGCATGAAATCATATAGATTCAACAAACTGAATAAAACGCTCACAGAGCGATAAACTCCAATCGGAAATTTAGTTTATTCATTTCTCATCAAATATGGCATTTCAGACAGAAATATTTCAAGGGATGTTTTTACT
This sequence comes from Pycnopodia helianthoides, assembly GCA_032158295.1. Taxonomy (NCBI): domain Eukaryota; kingdom Metazoa; phylum Echinodermata; class Asteroidea; order Forcipulatida; family Asteriidae; genus Pycnopodia; species Pycnopodia helianthoides. The sequence continues at coordinate 6,319,118 of CM063253.1, read as the reverse complement.
ATCATCATCATTAGACCGTGTAAGTTTTATGTAAATCTGTGATCAAAAAGTATATTTTGCAAGTTTTTTTCCTACCAATTCTGTAATGTTCCTTTAATTAAACTTTGGTTAAAACAAACAGCTATTGTACCCGCACTGACCCTTTAAAACATGTACATTTCCCAATGCTTCGTGTTTATTGGGTTGCTTCGTGGCGATGGCACATTTTCTCTTAGTTAACAGGAAAACAACTTTCTGCTCTTTTCCGTTTGGTAGCCTAGATTCTAAAATTAACTTTCCGATGATCAGTTCGTTTATTACTTAAAGGGAAACTGCATTTTTGTGACCTCAAATTTTAGGGAGACTTGTTGGGAGGTAATTGATATAAAAAAAATTGTACATACACCAATAATTGCTAAAACTCTTTCCGTCCGGTGTGTAAAAATGAGATAATTAGCGAATGTGTTCTTTAAAAAAAAAGAAGGAAATTGTATTAAATAAATGAAGCAATTTTACGACATACATTACACATGTTGTCGCCCTTACGGGTAAATTAAGCTTTTTGAATTGTTTTAGACTCTGGCAACACATATTTGTGTACGTTTCAAAATTATACATTTTTGTATAAAAAAGACAATTATATCAATACCAAATAAAACGGATGTTTTCAGTTTGGTATGGGTACGGAAACATATGGGTTATCTTCACGTAACAAAGTTGTTTCGTATGATGGCCTCTTGAGGACAAGATGATGTACAGATAGTCGAAACGTCGAGAAAAAAAACCCAACTGTCTCTTCCCAGAGTCATCACTGCCCCCGAGAGTGAAGTTTACAATTTCATGGCCTACCGGCCCCCATAAAGTTTAATAATGACAACCTGTACTGTGAGTATACTGTCGTGTATTGGGAGTTTTAAGGTCATTGGTTTTTGCCCTTACACCTATGTGTATTTTAAGCACTGTATACTGTTTTGTGGCCCCTGTTGCAAATTAGCATATATTGGAGTTTAAGTTTCTTATTTCAAATTTAAAACTTTTATATTTTTAAGTACCGTACAGCTGAGGGAGGGTGGGGGGGGGGGGTGCGGCAGAGCTGATGTGGACGGGTCTTGGTTTGTTTCCTTTCAGCTGGACATAGTCAATAACGCAATACAACTTATTTCTCCAAGATGGATAAATAAATTGTCTTGCATAATTGAAGTATTTCCAGCACTAATGGGGGTAGGACTGAGAGGTTGGCTCCTAAAATTTAAAATGAAAGCTTTACAATAAAGCTAGAAGTAGAACCCAAGTACAAATTTATTGGTTCAACACATAGTTCGGATCTCTTTTGACCATCCCGTGGTCTTTTATTCAGTTGCTTCAACTTCCTCCTCAAACGTATAACCAGTCGATAATCCAAGATATCTCATCATCGATAATCAATAAAGTACATGTACAATAATATAAAGGTACAAAGGTAAAGAGTTGTACCAGTAGATAAACAGATAATTAACTCAATCAATTTAATGGTAATAACAGACCTGCTGATAAAAAATAATAAGGACTTAAATTGGCATGCAATCTACAGTGCGCCCATATAAAATGATGTTTTCCATATGTTTCTATAATGTACAACCTTTTTTTTTTTTACAGTCAAAATTCTAGTACTACAATTGCACTTATAATTATAACCGACGAATCGATCACGTTGCGGTAGCTGTATAACAACTTGGCAATTAATAATAATTAAATGTTTTTTTTATTTATTTCAAAAACTTAGTACTGTGCTCACTTGCGGAAACAGCTCTTGTCTTTATAATCGAAAACAGATAAACCATAACGGACTTATTTCACCCAGTGAACACAACTCAAAACGTAAACACAACATGCTTCAGAAAAAACCTTAATTTCCAGGTGTTCAACTGTTTTTAGGGAGTGCAGTTGATATTTTTGTTTCTTGAACAGGAACTCATTTTAAGCAAGAAAAAAAATCATTTCAGTTTGTTTTTTAAAATTTTATTTCCACTTAAGTTGTTATGTTTATCTCTCGCATGCATCCCTCATGGACAGATCTCTCCAGTTGTTCACACAAATCGAATCAGAATCGAACTCGGAAGCAAAGAATAGAAATTTTGTTCTTCCTTTTTTTGTTTTGGTTGTTGAGAGACCTGTCTCATGTTTACACCGACAACCCACCATCGGCCAGAACATCGCGTTCTGTAACGGCGTTTTTTTGGTTTTCGTCGGTAGCTCATCGGTTTTCAGCCAATTCGATGACATCAAAAAAAAAGTCAAAGAATCAACCCCGAGAACTTACACAAAAAAATATACATTTTTAGCAAAAATGACTGGTACTTTAAAAAAATTTCAATGGAATTAGAAGATTTTTTTTTTTGCAAAGAACCGTCAAAATTGGGCCCATGTACATTTAGCTATAAAATGTCAATGTCAGTTCATGGTGAAATAGTTCACATATGACGTTTCATATGAAGGGACAGGTGGTCGGATCGGGAGAATGCCCGGTCGCAGAGGTGACACTGGAACGGTCTGTCTCCAGTGTGTTTGCGATAGTGACGAGTAAGTTCATCAGATCGGGCAAACTTCCAGCCGCAGCCCTTCCAGTTGCAGTGGTACGGCTTTTCACCTGTGTGGGTGCGCATGTGTGCTTTGAGATGCGAGCTTTTGGTGTAGGTCTTGCCGCAGCCGGGGTGAGCACAGGTGTGAGTGGTGGTGCGCTTGCGGCCCCACGCACGGCGCCCCTTCTTGCGGACGATCTGAGGTGCCCCCGGGGTCTGTGGGGGTGGCATGTTGGTGTCTGCCGGGGTGTTCCGGAGCAGGTCCAGGAGGGGAGAGGATGGGGGTGTGCTCGGGGGTGTCAAGAGCTGCTGGTGCTGCTGTTGCTGCAGTGACATCAACATCATGTGTTGTCGGGCCTGCATTTGGTGGTGAGCTGTGTAGGAGGGAAGCTCAGGCACCGTCTGTGGTGAGCAGGGAGGGGACATCTGCTGCTGTTGGTGATGGTGAAGAGGTGGCGTGGCTAAGTGATGCAATGTGCTCTTCTGTTGGTTCTGCTGGAGCTGCATCAGGAACGGCTTCACATCGGGCGGGGCGAACCGCTCCAGGGAGATATCGGGAAAGTTCAAGAAGCTGTCCATCTCGGGCAGACCGAGGGGTGAGGGTGATTCCAACCCGCAGCAGCTCGACCCGGCAGGGCTCATGGGCTCTTCCTTGATTTTGATCATCTCCTCCTCGCGGCCGAAGGCGCTGTTGTTGAGGATGAAGTCGAGATCGAGGAGATCGGTGTAGGGCTCGTTGAAGACGGGAGGGGGAGACACACAGGTGCTGCCTCCGTCACTGCTGCACAGGCTGGAGACGGTGCTCGTTGGGGAGCAGGTCTCTGGGCGCGGGATCAGGCCACTCGGCATGACGAGTGGGAAACCCGGATGCCCCAAGCTCTCCTCTGCGCTGTCAAAGTTATCAAAGAGTAGATTGTCCATCTCCAACCAAAGCATCTATTTAGAAAAGAAAATGAGAGAAAAAGAGAGACAGGGATAAGTAAAACTGTCTGCTGGTTGGCCACCAAGCACGCACGGCCATATAATGCAATATAACCCTATGTAAAGTTGCGGTCAGTTGGAATAAGGAATTCAATGCCCCACCACATAAGGCTTACTGGACTGTCCAAACTTAAGTGACCATGGATTAAATGAGCCATTATCCCTCTTAACACTGCTGACGGACAATAGAACGCCATCAATGGAGAACAATTACACACTGCGTTCGTGTGTGGACACTATAGCTGCAAAAGCAGGGGGGAACTAAAATATAAAATCAAGACCCACATGGTTCCTTCAAAACAAGCTTCAAAAAACTAAAAATATACTCCGTTTTCTGATGATAAGGAATTGTTAATGATAAAAATGAACAATGATAAAAGTTGTGGCATGAGGAAGAAATACGTTAAATCAACAAACAGTCGATGGACCTGTTTATTAAAGCACGTCGGGCAAAATGTGGGCTTTGCAACATAAAAACCAACGACACTCCAATCGAGTTTGACGCTTCAGAAAGACAACCACATTAGTCAATCATGGAATGAACCCATAATACATATCGTGTGAAATTTCATTTAGTGTGCGTGTGTGTGTTTTACAATGCACACGTGGGTGAAACTGTCAAGGAATGTAATTATAATATCAGAAACGGCGTGGAATTTCAAGTTCAGAGCTGAATATTCAACTGGATTTAACGGCGTACATACAAACAAAATATAAAATACTTACATCATTTGACATGTTGGAGAGGCTATGTTGTGTCATCTCGCCGAGTGCTTGTGCCATTGTTTTATCCAGTTATTGTTCCGTATACTCGCACACAAAATTCGCAGATGTATTTCTCTTACGACCTTCTAGATACGGGCTCTCAAGTGAGTTCTGAAGATCTCCCGCCGGTGGTTGGAATATAATCACATACCGTCCTCCGGTTGTTTCATTCATGCCAGCTGCCCACAACCAATCACAGGGCCCAGCGCTGACTCATTAGCATATCTAAAATTAGACCGTATATAAGCACAGCTCGCTCGCCGGCTAGACGGCTCAGTGCAGTCCAGCACTCGCAGCGAACGGAGCTCCGGGTGACTATGGAGATGACGGGTGGCTCATGAATAAAACATGAGGCCACCCCAACAATAGCTTCAATGAATACAGGCAATCACCGCACACACACACACAGGGGTAATCTGACGTCATGACAGGCTGTGACGTAAAGAAGTCACTCGGCGAATCCCGGACGTGCTAACAGCCCCTGTAGGGGAAACCTCCGATGTGCCATGTCATGCTAGTGCTCGCGTTGACCTTAGCCGTGTGAAATTTTCCATGTGTACAAATTCAGTCGGGTTTGTTTTGGTGAGGAGAGCCGGGGCTATTTATAGAGCGGTATATAAGAGCTCTTGTCAATGTGACTCAATCCGTAGTTGGTTGTGCAGATTGCAGACCGTACACATCGCCGACCCGCGCTCGCTCTCTCGAGTATTGTCAGGACTGTGTTACTGATGCGGACGTTTGACAAGTAATTTTTACCCGGAAAAACCGTCTCAGTAAGAGTAATCCTCGTAACTGTTTGAGCCAAATCGTATCCGGATTCCACACGAGATAATTCATATTGTAATACGCAAGAAGAGGAGTTGTCGGTGACACTAGGCTTTTTTATTTGTTCGTTTTCATTTATAGCATCTACGGGTTTTTTTCTCAGGATCTTCTTCCCTTTCTCCAATTCCGAAATTTTGAAAAGATAAATCCAATTTCTGTCAACGGCCAGTCCTTTCACAGTACCAGTGAGATATATATATATTAATATATATATTTTCGTAATTGTTGTGCCCTTAGAGTTGTCATTTTGTCAAATCCCATGTTGGTCTAAATGTTGAAATTAGTTTTCCTTTTGCAAAATCCAAACCCTACAAAACGATTTTGAACAATGTTTTAATCACGTCAAAAAATACAATTAAACTAAATTTAAATTAATTTGTTCACAAATTATTATTATTTTTTTTTTTTAATTTCATGCAGCAACACATTGATTCGATCTCTAAGCAGAATTGTATTTGCATGTGTGGTTTGGTGTAAACAGATTTCAATTGTCACAACAACAATATTTACAACTATAAACAAAACCAAACAAACCCACACAAATCGAATTTTTTTTTATAACTCCCATCGATTTGCAGAAAACCCAGATTCTGGGTAAAGAAATCAATGAAGTCCGGGTCAAATAAAAACAAAACACAAGTCCTTCATGGATAACCGTTTCTAATCAATGATCTGATGATATTTCAATCTTTAATTTTTGAAAACAAAGTGACAAAGATTCCAGAAATAGCCCAGTAAGTAAACAGACCAAACTAAAGAAGAAGAAAAATTCACATTTACAAAGCACAACATTAATCAGGAGTGAGTGATCCTTTCTCTATGCCGTGTGGTGGTTTTCAGTTTTAACACTATATTATTTGTAAACATCACATGAGGCTCGACGTTATCTACTCTAGTATGGAGGTAAGCTGTGCATTGCACCTTGTGTTTGCATTGGCTGTTTGCCTAATGCAAATTTTAGTTTTGATAATAACGGTATCACTTATGCCAAATCGAACTTATAAGTGTTTAGCGCATTTCCAAAGGCTATGTTTAGATTTGATGGACACAATACTATGACATTATTAGGCTTGGATATCTTTCTGTAGATACCCAAACCAAACAATGCGCTCCTGTAGTGTCCACTTAATCTCAACTAGGCTTTTATAAAAAAAAAATACATTGCAAACGTACATGACAAGTTTAAATTGAAAAGCTGTTGCTCTTTCTACTTCTTGAAAAAGTAACCATGGAGTTTTTCTTCCTCCATGAAGTAACTAACATCGACTCTCGTTTTGTCAAAACGGGGTTAGATGTCTCAATCAACAAGGATAGAAATCTTAAAGGAACATTACAGAATTGGTAAGAAAAAATATATCTTTTGATCACAGATTTACATAAAACTTCACGGTCTAATGATGATGATAGTAGAAAACATCCCTGGAAATATTTCTGTCTGAAATGCTATATTTGTACGGAAATAATAAACTAATTTTCTGATTGGAGTTTATCGCTCAGTGAGCGTTTTATTCATTTGTTGAATCTATATGATTTCATGCAAATGTGTAATCGGTTTTTCACTATTTTCTCGTGACCCAGATGGCCGATCGATCTCAAACTTCTACAGGTTTGTCAGTTTATGTATATGGTGGATTACATAAAGTGCTTACACTGCCAGCAACTGCTTTGTTAGCAATTCTGTAAAGTTCCTTTAACATAATAACATGAGTTGGGAATTGAAGGACGATCGAGTCTCACTTTTTCCATTGTGGAAATATTCTTCTGTGAAAAATTGCAGTCACAACTTTTGGGGGCTGTATGACTCTTTATGGCATAAAGTTGTTTGGACACTGAAAATCACTTGACTGCACATGCGTTATGTATAGTCGACCGATTCGCGTGGGACGTTGGGCAATATTTCACAATGTTATTTTGTATGATGGTATGGGAACTGCCTGGAAACTGAAAGTAATTGTATTACACATCATTTCTCTATATATTAAAGGCATAGTATACGTTTCGATTGTTTTAATCCTACATAAATGTAGATATATACAATAAAACTAACCTGTGAAAATTTCATTTCAAAAGGTGGTCGCGTTTTTGAAATAATTATCGCCAAAATCCGCAGGAATATGTCCACGCATAAATAATAATCCCTAATATAGGAGTACACGACCTGAGAAACGTTTATGACCTCAGATTCAAATTTTTGGGGATAAAAAATGACATATTTTTTTCCATATCCACATTATTTTGAATTGAAATATTTCTCAAAATGCTTTATACTGTCGAAGTTGCTGTACTTCTAACCAAGTCAGTTTTTATTGCCAGAATTTTGTTTAGAATGATTACCAATCGTGTACCTTCCTTTTAAAGATGTATGCAAGGCCTGAGTGATGAAATTTCTGCCGAAACTGTCTTTGACACAATAAGTTCCCTTGTGAAACTGTTCGTGTGAACATTAATAACAAGTGCCACAAACAATCGAGACAATGAGCTTACCATAGAAATTCGGTTAAAGTTCAAGATTGACAACTTTGCATTTTTAATTGAAGTTAAATACTTTTTTTTCAAAGAGATTTGGGGTTGGGAGTTGAATTGACGGGAGCCACAGCACAAAGTGTCTCACTTTCGTAATTATATGCACGTGAAAGTTTTGGCCGCAAATAATTGCACAGTTCCTCTCTTTATTGTAACAGTTCTGAGTGTAATGTATCACAAAGCCTGGAACTGGTTATATTTTCAAGATGGTCAATTTGTAACGATATAAAGCCAAACAACATTAGGTTGTGGAACCAATCTCAATGTGGAACCAATCTCATTGTACAACGCCGTAGTGAGTTTACAAAATACTATATATATATATATATTTTTTTTACGGATTTCAATTAATTAACGGGGATGCGTGTGGGAGAGCCAATAGTGTTTTATTACAGTGTTTGATTATGACATATGTGATACATAATGTACTGGGAATGTGGCCGACTTACTACAGGCCCTCTCAATTCTGTTAATAATTATACTCTATATAAATGCTTGGACCACTTTGACGATGACGCTTTCCAGGGAACTCTTTCCATTGGGTATCTGTGTCATCCTTGTGTCATCGAAGTAGTAGTAAGCCCATGGGTTTGGATCGTATCCCGCGGGTTCCTAAATGATCTTATCCACACAGTCAGTGGTGTTTTTTTTTTCAAACCAAACACCGTATACGTTTAAATGATTCACACCGAGTTTATACCCAGGGATTGTTGGTAATGCTCTACCTGAGCGGCCAGGCGCTGCATGGCCGATGACACTCCCCCCAGTCAGTAAACACCTGGATAAACGGACGGAAAGAATGACACCTGATGACCTAACAAGAGACTAACGAGTTTGGCTAGTGACGATTACTGACGGTTAGATATTGATCACAGAGCTGACATGAGCAAGGCCACCTTTGCATGTAAACAAAGACCCTCGTGTATACATATATACGGGTGTGCACGGGGGAAACACACATGCTGTTTACTCGTTGCCGAATTTTAAGATTTTTTTTCTTCTTCAAAATTAAAAGGAAATGGAATGGGGGGAACCATACTGACCACGTCACTTTGGTACAAACAGAGTGCAAGCATTTCATGGCAGTAAAACATTGGGAAGTTACTTTTTGTATCGTTATTTACAAAATATAAAATCAAGTGTTGTTGACAAACATAAAGGCCTAAACTTTGAGACGAGCCACCTTTTCTCAAATAAAATATTCATACACTGCAATTTTCAAAACAAATTTTTAAGGGCAGTTTTCGTGTTTTATTCTAGTGGGATGTTGTAACCAAGTCCAGGCTCTTGTACCATGTAGTCTCATCGGTTATACTCAATTTGTGGCGTGTAACGAAGCGGTTTATAAGAGCACCAGACTCACAAGCTCTGGCGTTTATGATCAGCAGAGTGTGGGTTTGAGGCCCAGTCGTGGCACTTGTGTCCATCATGAGCAGATACTTTACCATAATTGCTTTGTCCATCGGATGGACATTACGAGCCATAAAAAAGAAAACATCAAGAACATAAGGTCGAATGCATTTTGTTTAACACTTTTCTCGTAAAACAACACTATAATATTACAAATTGATAATTGCACTTCACCACTTATTTGATAATAACACATTCGAATGATTACAGCGTAGACATTTTATAATATCACAAAGGATCTTTAAAGTTAGGACCATCGTTTGGTTTTTGTCATCAACAGTGCTGATTTATAGACACACTTATCAAGAAGGTTTCAACAAAACTCCAGTAAAATATATTAAACGTCTCTTTGGAAAAAAAAATGTAAGTTATACAAAGTTTATAAAATCATTGCAAATTTGGAGCAGCACGTATGTCCACATGTACATGTATACGTTATTCCGGTCTGAGCCCCTAAATGTTCAGTGTTGTTCCTTCTCAGTGTTTTACATCGACAGTTTTTGCGTTAAAGGAACATTACAGAATTGGTAAGAAAACAACATGTAAAATGTACTTTTTGATCATGTCTAATGATGATGATAGTAGAAAACATCCCTTGAAATATTTCTGTCTGAAATGCCATATTTGATGAGAAATGAATAAACTAATTTTCCGATTGGAGTTTATCGCTCAGTGAGCGTTTTATTCATTTGTTGAATCTATATGATTTCATGCAAATGTGTAATCGTTTTTTCACTATTTTCTCGAGACCCAGATGGCCGAACGATCTCAAACTTCGACAGGTTTGTCAGTTATGTATATGGTGGATTCCATAAAGTGCTTACACTGGCAGCAACTGTTTTGTTAGCAACAAACAATTCTGTAATGTTCCTTTAATGTAACGAAACAATAACGTTGATGAGGAGTTTCCACCGACACATTTTCAACGTGTTATTCACACTCGCTGTGACAGGACAGATGTTTTTTTGAAAAACTGGAACAGATTTTAAAAATTATGTGATTCAGGTCATATCGTATGTATTAATCATACATGACACATTGCTCAGCACTGTACATTTTTTTTTCAACACGAGCCTATACGATAATAAGACACATTAATTATTTCAGTATGGTATTATCGACACATTCATCAGGAAACTATTTTATGCAAAAAAAGTATGAATGGCTAACATAGATATGAAAGACCACCCTCATAACACCGCCGTTGTTGATAAATGTTATGTTGTTCTTATGCTGTACCCTTCATCTATATACTAGTATTCTTTCTTTGAAAATCCTTATGGGGTAGGGTTGCTTGACTTGCTTCCCAGATTTTGTTCAGTGAAGAGTACCCATAGAGAGCATCCAACTAGCAGAAGCAGTCAGGCGGAAGGTTGCCATCTTCGCCGAACAAGGGTAACTTTTTAAGGGGCTCAGGGGGTGCACCATTTTTCTGGGGGACACAATTCTGGCGCTTATATTTTTTTGTTTAAAACGGTGTTGTTGTTGTTCTATACCGACTGAGTAAGCACCATGGAATGAAAAAAAGCAAAAAGAACGTATCCTATTACACGCAACTTTTCTGAAATCGAACTGTGATTATGCACGATTTCAAATCGAACTTACATTGATTTATTTGGTATGAGTTATCACCTTCACATGTGAAAAAAAAATAATGTGCAAATTCCCCACGCGTGAGTCGAACTTGGATAATAATAGATTGTAGAGGGCGCTTCGACCAGGTGGGCAAGCCAACTCGTTTTTTAGAAACACGTACTATATACATGTGTGTATGCTTGGACCTATTAAAACAAGCTCAACAAGGTGTCGGTAATGAAGGAAATGGGTCATAATTCACACATTCCGCTCAGCCGAACCTCTGCGTCTTGAGCACATTTATTACCCAACTGTTGAAAATTAGTGGCTAGATCTTTGGGGAATATTATGATGGCTTCATTGTGGTGGTTTGCAGAGAGAAGTGGTGGGCTGTCACACCACGTCACCTGGCTATTCATATCACGGGTTTTGCTTTTGCAGCAAGATAACACAATTTGACATTTTATTAGCAATCTTAGAAAAACATACATTAAAACGGGGCCCGAGGGCTGCTGCAAGGGTTTCCACATCGATGTGGAGTCGAACTATTATTATTACGTGTGAATAACTTCACGCCAGAGGATAGATAAAACAAAAATGCAACAATTTATAACAACGGGGGCAGTTCTTGTTTCAATTTTGAATTTGGATGGGTACAATGAATGTCTAAACATTCCAGAATACTAGAAGTATAATATAAATGATAAAAAATGAATAGATAACTAAAAACAACACAACAATAAGAGTATGAATAAATAAAAGAAGTGCTTTTTATTTACCCTTTTCTCAAAAACACGTCTTTAACTCTTCTTTAAAGGCCCTGTACACTATTGGTAAGATCGAAAAACAAAATCTTCACAGATTCACACATAACTTACATGATCTAAAGTAAGCAATGGTAGAAAGGGTTCCTTAAAATATTTCTGCCTAAAATGCTATCGTTTCTGAGAAACGAGTAAAACAGTAGTAATTATCGCGCGCGATAATTTGAAAAAACAGAAAACACATAAGATCTCTTTTCACTATTTTCTCGTGACCTCGATGACCAATTGAGCTCAAACTTTCACAGGTTTGTTTGTTCATGCATCTGTTTAAATCACACAAAGTGTGGACACTGATTTTGAGCTGTTACCAAAAGTGTACAATACCTTTAAACTTCAACTCGTCGATTCTCGTCTCAGTGAATTTAACTTGCCCATAACTTGAAAAATACATTTTGTTGTTGTGTTTAGGCACTTGGCCTACAGTTCCGTGCAGTGGGATGCAATCTGCACGCTTTGTATTTATAGCTGAAGGTGGACATCTCTATTGTTTATAGAAGTTTGATGTGATATCAGTAGATGTGCTTGCTATTATGTTTTTCAGCCTGCTTCATTTTTGAACGAAGTGGGACCAGATACTACCGGAACAGTGGAAGTATTGCAGCTGTGAGTTTGAGCCGGCGTTTATGTTCTATCTCTGGTGGTCTGTGGAGGGTTTTCGTGCCTCGAAAAGGTCAAGGGATCCACCCCCCCCCCTCCATCGATGCTGAAGTCGGAAATTAAGTTTGTTAAAAGTGTTAGTATCAAGTCAGTTTCGTTGTAATCTTACGCAGTGATCGATTCGCGTGCCAAGTGTGGTTTGTGTTGCTATCTTCCAACGTCCACTGGTCAGTGTATTATGACACGCTGTCGACCCACGTCTGTTTTTTTAGCTGTGAGATTTTTTTTTGAAGCAGAGCGATCCACGGAGGACACTGGTTTGAGTCATTGACAGCTAGCAACATTAGTGGATGATTTTTAATACAGGTTTTCCCGGCAAATTGTTGACAAGAAAACCTGTTCAATTTAACACCTGGCTGAGTCAGTTTTGTTTGAGAGTGAATGCTCCATTCAACAGTCAAAAGGAGGTATTCAATTTCAACAGTGTAGCATTTGGTGGTCAGAATAAGAGCACACTAATTCGTACTAAATAGGTCGCAAAGATCGTTCAATTTCGTAAAGCCATCAGCAGCAAGAGGCTGGTCAACCATTCAATTCCATCAGGTTTTATTTAGACTGAGGGTAGTAGGAATTCAACCGCATAATGGTGAAGATGAGTGCCTATAATGATATGAATGACAAAAAAAAAGAACATGAGTGATAAGAACAAAAAAGAAACCACATAGTTTAGGGTAAAATAAGTGAATTTGAATGCGTTAAAAAAATATATATATATATATATATATTTTTTGCCGAAACTGACCGGGGGAAAACCTAGTGACGTCAGTATAAGTACAAATCGCCCTTAACCCACACGTGTCCTTACCAGTTTTCAAACACATGAACATTGAAGCCTAAGAGAACTCTACGCAATGATGACCTATATAAAGCTATAGTCCACAAATGAAAGTGTGAGAAATTCGGAGATACTATTAGTGTTCTGAAATTGTCTCTAAATTTTGAAATAAAAATATACATGTCTATACTACTAGTATGAACAATAAAAGCATTGTCACACAGGGCAAAATTTTGTCAGGCAACTTGGAGGCAACCAACTGCACTGTACGCAAGGAACACTTCGGCAGCACAAGAGACATTCTTCTAGCTGCAACTCAGTGTCCCAAGAAAACAATGAGAAAACTGAAATTTGAATGAATTTTCTTATTGTGCCTGGAACTGGTTGCCTGTAAACTGCCTCGTGTGGCATGGCCTTAAAACCTACATGAACAAATCTCCCGTGTATTTTTCCCCCAGTTATTTTCTTGTCTTACAACGAGGCATGTTACAGTATAGAATCGATCCAGCTACTCGAGTAACTTGTTGAGTCTACAGAACATGAAGACAACACATTAATATAGAGTTAGCCGAATACATTTGATTTCTTGAGTGACAGTTTCTAAAAACAGATACACCAAATGGAGAGGAAAGAAGGAGTGAGGGCGTGGTGAGGTCGAACTTCGCAGAGATCGTGTCGCGTTTCCCAAGACGGGTGTGGAAAACAAGTCCACGCTTTGTCGAAAAGCTCCAGGTGGAATTCCTGTCGTAATTTGCTGCAAATCAAAAAAAGAGGGGAAGAGGGAGATTCTGTCGAGGTGATATTTGAAAGTCCGGTTCACACTGTCTTGGATATGAGTGTAATTGAGGAGGGTAGAAAACAAGCGCTCACTTTGTCAGGATATGTCTCTTTTTTTAAAGAGCGCGAGAGAGAGGGGGGAGATTTGGCAGACGGTGATGGGGGTACGGTACAACGGCTTCAGCCGTCAGGGCTTGCACGGTGCGTTCATCGGCTTGCATTCAACTGAGTCGAGGGGTGATTCCCGGACCCGTTAAAGCCCGTCGTGCTGAAAACAGGTGTGCCATTCTTCACAAACAGGACACACCTGGGGGTTGTGTTTGACGCTATCTGGGCCTGCCAGCCGCTGCCGGGTGTCCGTAGCGTGCCGAGAGCTGCACAACCAGGTGGGTCGGGGCCCGCCGTCTGGAGTAGGACACTGACGCCCGAAATTCTGTCTGCTGTGGAAGCGGTGCTGACAGGTTGGGAATTGCAGTGGGGACTTAAACGGTTCCCTCAGAGAGGGGAGGATAAATGCAGACATTTTCGGGTTCAGTTAGACCAGGAGTTTATTCAATCAAAGCTCCTTTGAAAGAAAGATGTCTTGCCAAAAGTTTAGAATCAATCAGTGAGCAATTACGAACAAGAGCCCTTGTTGCAGTCGAACTTTCAAAACGTCCCTTTTCACTTTTCAGCCAAGACGCACACGGCCGTTGATATGCCCCCTTTCGTCCGCTGGGAGCGAGGCTCAAATAGTCGCAGTAACTGCTCTCGTTCAAGACTATCTTTGATGGGTATGGAAGTTTTGGTCCAGGCTATCTTTTCTTTGTGAGAAACAATGGAAAGGAGAGAAATGAATTAAATTCAGATGTACTAATATGTGTTAAATATATTTTGGGGAAAATAAAACATGATTTCAGCCACAGTCGAAGTGACTTTAAAGTTCTTCTATCGTGGCTCCTCAAAAGGTTCTTATTTCCTGAGCAGTTCTCTTCGGCTAACGAATAATGCAATAATTCTGAGAGGCAGATGCCCTTCATTTCCTCGCCACCAAACTGTTATATCTTTCAAATTATCCCTGTCAATTAGTTACACCTGCGAAAATATGACATCCTGGGATGTTTCCCAAAATTGAATTAGAGGGAAGAGACGGGACAGCCATGCTCCTGTGGGGTATACGAAGTATGTCACTGACCCGTAGGGGTAGATCTTACCGGACAGAGGTAGGGGGAAGGAGGGGGTGTGTGTGTGTGGGGGGGGGGGGGAGAGGAACAACGGCAAGCATCTAAAATAGAGGGTGGATCAAAAAAAGCGGCAAGGCAGTCTTGGGGTATTAGGATTCTTTTGACAGGAATGTGTCCGCTGCGTGCTTAATAATGATATCCATTCATAAAGATACCAAAAATGCTGGGGGCAAATGTTGGTATAATATTGTCGCACAAGACAGTGAGTAATGGTATACGTGGCGGCTGCTAGGCGAGTGTTTACCGGTGAGTATCCGAAGTTGGTTCAAAGTGCTTCTATATTAAGGGGTCGGATTTCTTGGAACGAACCGATCTAGCCACATACAGCACCGTGCGTAATCTAAATTAGTATCAAAGTTGCATTAAGTATCAAAGTGCACACCTGAAGTGGATAATCCGTTAAGGAAGTATGACAGAGATCTTTATCAACGTCCACCAATTTGTTTCCCCCTACGTTCAGTTCAAGGCAATGTCAGTAAACATGGTTTTTTTTTCCTCTTGTCGCTCTTTATTTATATATATATATTTAAAAAAAAGAAGATAACTAATGGTGGTAATTTGGAATCAAGGTTTCTGGCATTTTGATTGCGCGATCTTTATCTCGGTTTACTAATTTTTCTAAAATTACGGATTTGACTTCGATCCAAAAATGTTTGCTCTTAAAAATGTATTTCATTAATACCTTACGTAATTAAAACGTTGAAATTCTTTGGTCGTGTTAAATAGTATCCCTAATTATCTAAAACTTCCCACACAGCATCACCCCCCCCCATAAAGGGTATGTCTTCATCAGGGCCCGTATAACCTGATGAATTCTCCATCTCAGGGCATCTGATTTGAGGCAACCTCGTCCCCATGGTTTACTTTATTTCCAACCATGTTTACAATAGTAAACCCTGAGAGGGAAACTCCTTACTTGGACCCTGATTGGATAAACCAAATATTAACCTTTGTCAAAACAGCCGGGCCGGCAACCAATGTACAAACAGGCTATTAAATCCGGTACCGGACCACGAGACCATGACGAAGATGTGAATTTCGAAAAGCAGCCGACAATTCTAATCTGCATAAGTATCAAAAAAGTTTGGATATGCAAATGATCCAATACCAGGGTGAGAGAGCGGTCAACCTGGTACTGCTGGACACATCATGGGGACGAGGTTGCTTTGGAAGGTCTCCTTTGGTACCTCATACGAGAAGCAAAATAAGTTTAATTGAGTTGATTAACTTAATTGATAAAATGTGACAGAGTGTCAGAGCTTATCGAAGTGTTGCCGGCTAATTGACGCTTGCTGATGATGAGCACCCACCGCGGACGGGTTATTCCCAGTTCGCAAATTTGCGGTATCGGAACCGAACATGCCCGCCTGGCGTCCACAATTTGTCACGGTATGCCGAGACAACTCAATGGAAGGTGTAAACAAAGTTCAAGGTCCAACAACTTGAATAAGTAGTTGGGATATTCCCTTAATCTCCAGTGATCTCCACGAGGTACTTGGGGGCCTATATACTCTGGCGGACCCAAGAGATCGCTTTCACGGCTGAGAAACTCGTGGGAAATTGCGCAGTTCGATAATTGCGTCGTTTTCAAATTAAAATCGACAGGTAGTTTCATACATTTTTAATCCGGCTATTAGTGATTTATAGTTGTGCGGTTTTAGAAAATGGAACGAGGAACATGTAGATAATTAGAGCGTTTTGAATTACAAATTATTTTGATTTCATTTCAAAAACATCCAGTGCACGCAACCAAGCAAACCGATCTGCCTAAATTAATGTTTGACACATACAAAATTGCAAGGTGGGTGGGTGGGGGGGGGGGTTGCTTTCACATAAGTGGTGTTTCCTACTGTATAGACGATGTGACCTGTGACATCACATGTTTACAAAAGAGCCACAGAGCCTGGACTTCCGGCGGGCACATTTGTACACAGCTCAATGGAAGAATACAACAAATCTTATGTTTTATGGAGATCGCACTGTCTGATTTTCCTCAACTTTTGATATGAAGAAAGGGGGGACATCTCAAAAGCTGTACAGCTGTTGCTTTTGTCAATTTTGAATTTATGTGAAAGTTATGACACAAAATATAAATTTTCACATTGAGCCTGTGTAGCATCTTGCCCGTCAGGAAATGCGTTATAGTGTACGAGGTCACCACTCTGTAAACAAATGTAACATGGTCTATAGATTATGGTGTTTACAAAAAGAGTGACCTTGTAAATTTCAGGGGATCGGCAGGAAGGTCATAATACTAACACTGGTCATAATTTTCTTTTATAATTTCCACACAAATATTCGTGTTATACAAAAGCTCCATAGAGCCATGCTTCCTGCATGCAGGGACAATTTGCACACAACAAAGCACACACAATAACTTGCTGTTCAGGGAGATTGCACTGTGTATACGAGTTTTGTCAACTTTTGGTATGAAGATAAAAGGGGCACAACTCAAAACTTGTAGAGCTGTTAGTTTTTTTAATTATAGTTTTATAGCTCTTGAATGTATGTGGAATCTATCATACAAAGTGTAAGATTTCCCATGTGACCAGTGTGGCATATCGCCTGCCCAGGAAAAGCCCTCTCTAAAGGAACATTACAGAATTAGTTTTTGCTAACAAAACAGTTGCTGGCAGTGTAAGCACTTTATGTAATCCACCATATACATAAACTGGCAAACCTGTAGAAGTTTGAGATCGATCGGCCATCTGAGTCATGAGAAAATAGTGAAAAACCGATTACACATTGGCATGAAATCATATAGATTCAACAAATGAATAAAACGCTCACTGAGCGATAAACTCCGATCGGAAAATTAGTTTATTCATTTCTCATCAAATATGGCATTTCAGACATCAGAAATATTTAACGGGATGTTTTCTACTATCATCATCATTAGACTGTAAGTTTTATGTAAAACTGTGATCAAAAAGTATATTTTACAAGTTTTTTTCTTACCAATTCTGTAATGTTCCTTTAATGTATAGATGGTCACTCTTTTTATAAGCAATGGTATACCTGACCCTTTAAAAAGCCAACCCTGAAATGTGTGAGGCTGCATTATACATCAGTTCCACAAAATTGTTAAAGGCACTGGATACTTTTGTTAATTACTCAAGAAATACATTACCATAAAAACTTAATTGGTAAGGAGAACCTGAGAGCTGCTGATAGTATAAAACATTGTTAGAAACGATGACTCCCTCTGATTGAAGTAATGTAGTTTTGGATTTCTCACCAAAATATTTGAATCTGAAATCAGGCATCTGAAAGCACACAATTCTATGCAACAAGTGTGTTTTTCTTTTTCTTTTCTTGCAACTTTGATGACCAATTGTGCCTAAATTTTCATAGGTTTGTTATTTTATGCATAATGTTGGGATACACCAAGTGAGGATACTACTAGTCTTTGACAATTACCAAAAGTATATCCTGCCTTTAAAAACCTTTGACGTGTTTTTGGAAATGCCTTTATTGCATACCTTCAAGGCAAGTACCGTTAGCTTACAAATGCCATTACACAAAGTAAAACACGTGAACTAGTTGAATTCATGCAGAAATGCAGTCTGGGTATGTGGAGGGGGGGGGGAGGGGGGGGGGGTACCAGCGATTCGTGTACCGTAAATACACGCCCCTATACACAACCTCAAATTACAGGCTGATCAAGTAGTGTTTATATTTCACAGCAGGGGTAATATCCTTTGGACAACTTGGCAAATGAACCAATGCCCCTATCACCCAATTTCTCTTCCTTTAATTTAAGAGGTTAGGAGAAAGGGGAGGGGAGTGTGTGTGTGTGTGTGGGGGGGTCTTCGAATAACAGATCAGATAAGCAGTAGTGTAGATCACCGAAGACCAGCTATCTATCAGCAGAATTCCGCAGGCCGCGCCAGCTTGCGTGACGGGGAAGGTACGCAGCGACTTGCCGGCACCATGTCAACCAGCAAACTTGAAGGTTAATGCCAAGGTTGGGGTGAAGGGGAAGTTGATAAAGCTTCGGAGAAAGTGCAAGGGACACCCATCACAGAGATTGAGTGAGATTGCCCCTCCCCCTCCCCACACCAACACTCCTCCCCTGTAGCGTCCTGGGCATGTCACCCCCCCCCCCTTTATGCCTTCCTTTGTTATGACTTCTACATTGGTCCCTGGGAATAGTACAGACGACAAATGACAAGTAGACGTAATGCAGGCTCACTAAAACCTCGCTTTGGAAGCCGACATCAAACTTTGGGACAGAACAACCTTAACAATTTACTATGGTGCCACTGAAGGGACATCGAACATATACATATTTACGGAAATATTACGTAAATATTCACGATTTTGTCCTCAAATCACAAATTTTATTCACAAACTTACGTAAATATTTGCAATTATTGCCCGTGTCACCAATATTTACGTAAATATTAACGTAAATACTCACGATTTGTGCCCCAGTACGCAAATTTTACGCAAAAATATATATGTTCGAAGTCCCTTCAGGGCTACCATTACAGTTTACGCTTATACATCATCACGATGAAAGAGCTGGAGCAAGGCAAAGTAATGAATAATGGAGGCAGAAATAGAACATAAGTAACAATTTAAAAAAACAAGAATAATTTAAAGTTGCAACGGTGGATTGTACGCTACCGCTCTGACAACCTGTTCCTCTATACTATAGGTCTGACGATAATATCGCCGAGGCTGAACATTTATGCAAGATGAAGAACTGGTGTGTTTGTACAGCGACGCAATCTCTCAACCGATGGGCCGCGACCTTCCGGACTAGATCCGTAGGCAAACATACAAGGCATATATACTTGTCACTGTAGGAATGTTTGCTTTTATTAAGCAAATTTATACAGTGAAGTTATGACTTTGCGATTGTTATTTTAATGCTGTAATTCCCCAAAGGGGGGAACCCTTGGTGCATGGGGGGAAGCTTCCATTTTACATCATGACTTGCTGTTCGTAAAGTATGAAGCGCCAAGTCAGACATTTATACATGAACACAATAAATGTGATCTCACCACAACTTGATGTTTGGTAAAACCATACAGCTGTTTTTGTGACACACGTGGTTCGTCATGAAACAACAGCGCACACAAGTGTACAGACACCTGCAATCAGGGACCTCCTATTGTCCCTCTTTTGTATGTACTTCTAACTTTTGGCCACAGCTCCCATTGGTTTTGTACATAATCAGTGATTTGATTTTCTTCTGCAGATTATACCCAAACTGAAAAAGACGCGCTCTTGCGAGTGGTTGTGATAACCATCCATACCCTGTTTTTAGTTTTGGATATGTCCAAAATATCTGCGTGGTTCAATTGCTAAGAATAGATATATCAAAAAGTTGAAGTTTATGCAGTGGCCATTATCGATCCTCAAAAGAAAAAAACCGCTGTCGTTTTTTTTTTTTTACTGTGCCGAACTAGCAGAGAACGTGTAAATTAATTACTTTGCACATTTATTCCTGACAACCGTATACCGACTGGTCCATCGTCTTAAATGATCGTAACCATGGCCTCTCCACACAACATTATTGCTTCAGTTATTGAAGCCTGTCATCGGTAGTCAAAAAAATATGACGAAAACCAAAGTATGCGTGTTAGGTTTCCCTCTGGCACGATCAGCTAAATCCACAACACACAGTTTTCTTAACTTGTCAGGAAGCCTATACTTTTGACCACACGGCGGGACAAGCTGGTAGAACCTGCTGACTGACTGGGGCCATACGGTGGATAGTGGTGCAACAATTTGTGGCTTAACAAAAAAAAAGCAAGGGTCTTTTTCCCCAGGTTCTTGCTTAATGCCATCGACAACCTCAAAACCACGTTCACTAGCTGTGGTTTCGTAACAGTGCTTGTGTAAATTGCGTATGAAACCGTTTTTAATACGGGGAGTACATTATATACAGACAACCCAAACCTTATTCGCTGAGCAAAGTATTACATTTTGGTTAGATCTGTTAGTTTTGGTATCGCAGGTACCCGTTAACTGCGTCAAAGGTGTGTTTTTGAGTAGAATAATACTCAAAATATACACTATTGTATTGTAGTAGGTGACCGTGGTGGATGGCGGTGTCTTATGTAGGTCATTATAAGTCCAGTCTAGTGTTACTGGCAGCTCTCAACTTATAGACTTCAATTATATGGACCGTGTAACCTTCACAAAGACAGTGGCCGTGTACATTTCAGGGCCTTTCTGGCAGGCAAGATATAACACTTGTCATAAGAGAAAATTGCACTTTGTCATAATTTCCAAATTACTTTTTTAGTTAAAAAATGACGGCTGCATTAGTTGTGAGATGTGCCCGTTTTCTTCATGTAAAAAGTTGATCAAAATCGACGGTGCAATCTCCATCAAATATCAGATTCTTATTTTGTTCTGCCATTGTACCGTGTGTATAAATCGTGCCTGCGGGAAGTCCAGGCTCTGCGGCTCTTTTGTAAACATGTGATGTCACAGTTCACGTGGTCTTTTCATAGGTAGCATCCCGAGTGCCTGTACGAGACCGTGTGGACAAGATCAACAACAGGGACAACTAAAACAACATTCACTGCAGCAACTCTTCATCAACAACCGCGCGCAGCATACTAGAAAAGAAAACTGGGTAAAAATAACAATACATTCGCCAAATCAAGAAACGTACAATAGCGCAGGGATCAATGAAACCAAAAATTAGACGCCACAAAACTCAATCTTCAGAACGGGAATAACCTTGCATCAAACCGCAAATGGGGAACCCCCCGTCACCCCGGTAACAAAACAAATAGCACCTGCTACATTGACGTCACACTCACACATTCCAGACTGAGCAGCATTGTTGATAATGGTTGATCACGTGCGCACCGCAGTGTGTACTGTTGCACAGGTTTATAATATTGACTTGATTGCACATCCAACAGCACGATCAGCGCCAACAACAGGAGGAACTCAGGAAACGAGAAGAATGTTCAGTTTTGAGATGTGGGCGGGAAAACCTCAACTTTGGGAAAACCCACATGCAAGGCTCCGGTCCGGGGTGAAATTTGAACCGAGGTTTCACAGAGGTTTTAAAGGCAAGAGAAAAAAAAAACAACACTGAGCCAACCTGATAACCAATATTTGGCAAACATAAAGAATGATAACCATTTTGTCTTTGGTTTTAGGACATTGCCTTCCGGATTTATTCCCGTTTTGGCATTCGGTGATAATTCGATAGCAGGGCAAACGTCAACCAGTCAAATTAACACCACTGAATGGGAAATCAAATAGTAGTAAACCTGCCGTGTACCAGGTTTACTATTTGTGCCAGGTATAAAACTCTTTTGGGGAGAAATGTTTACTCTAAGAGGAGCATTGCATTTGAAATCAGATGCTGCTGAGGTTTTTAAAAAATGTATTATGAGGATCGTGTTAAAGGAACATTACAAAATTTGGTTTTTGCTAACAAAAAAGTTTGCTGGCAGTGTAAGCACTTTATGTAATCCACCATATACATAAACTGACAAACCTGTGGAAGTTTGAGATCGATCGGCCATCTGGGTCACGAGAAATGAGTGAAAAACCGATTACACATTTGCATGAAATCATATAGATTCAACAAAATGAATAAAACGCTCACTGAGCGATAAACTCCAATCGGAAAATTAGTTTATTCATTTCTCATCAATATGGCATTTCAGACAGCAATATTTCAAGGGATGTTTTCTATCATCATCATTAGGCCTTGTAAGTTTTATGTAAATCTGTGATCACAAAGTATATTTTACAAGTTTTTTTCTTACCAATTATGTAATGTTCCTTTAAGTTGACGTCAGTGGCAGACACTACTGGACAAGGTCGTTGCCCATTCGGGCCCATCGTAAACTGCGGTTAACCCAGAGAGCTAATAGTTACCGTTCTGTGTACCTTTATGCGACCGCAATATTGACCTTAAAGATAATCGCTGTATAGTGACGGATTTAAGTCTTAAATTTTGCCATTTAGCCCCGATAATCAAGGCCCCATTGTGTCACATTACATAGGGAACACGGTAGAAATTTCTCCAGCTTTAATCCAACCTTCTTTTTTTTGCAATGTGAACATTAATTTGTAATCCATGGTTTTCCCGGTCATTTCGGCATATAAGCGGCCAGTTTAAAGGAACATTACAGAATTGGTAAGAAAAAAACTTGTAAAATATACTTTTGATCACAGATTTACACAAAACTTACACGGTCTAATGATGATGATAGTAGAAAACATCCTTGAAATATTTCTGTCTGAAATGTCATATTTGATGAGAAATGAATAAACTAATTTTCCGATTGGAGTTTATCGCTCAGTGAGCGTTTTATTCATAAGTTGAATCTATATGATTTCATGCAAATGTGTAATCGGTTTTTCACTATTTTCTCGGACCCAGATGGCCGATCGATCTCAAACTTCTACAGGTTTGTCAGTTTATGTATATGGTGGATTACATAAAGTGCTTACACTGCCAGCAACTGTTTTGTTAACAAAAACCAATTCTGTAATGTTCCTTTAAGCTCTCATCGATATTATCTATTAGTAACAAAAATTATGATAAAATTTGACTCAAGAAATGTTGTTTTTAAAATAAATATAATTCTAAACTTGTCGTCATTGGAAAATGCAAATTTTGATGACGTCGCCACCATTGTATTTGAAAAGGTAACAAACAAAATTTTATTTCATGCCTTGAAACCATGTTCAAATTCTATTTCTTATCTCATGCTGGTATTATGTACGCACAAATTTTAAAATTACATCCGCCCTTACTTGTCAACAAGTATCCAGGCCTGTGTGGTTGGCTGGATTTTTGTTATCATATAATTACATCGAACTCATGAATGTGATTTTCTTGGGTTCAGTAATGATTCCGGTGTGTCTGATAATAATAATAATAATAATAACTAGATTTATATAGCGCCAAATTACCGAAGGATGCAAGGCGCTTGAGGAAACAATAGAGGTATATGAAAGAATTAGGACAAACTAGCTACTGTTTGGGGAAGAGGTGGGTCTTAAGTCCTTTCTTGAAGGATAGAACATAATTAGTGTTTCTGATGGAGACAGGCAGAGCATTCCATAAGCTCATACTGGTATATGTACGCACAAATTTTAAAATTACATCCGCCCTTACTTTTCAACAAGTATCCAGGCCTGTGTGGTTAATTAGTGGGTACAGACGGGGAGCTTTTTGGGGCATCCACAATAGCCGATAGTAAGACAGTTTTCCTCCGGGGGAAAGTCGACGAGAATCCAACGTGATGTCTGAGAATTAAGATTTTGTTCTTGGCAAGCCCTGCCATAAAACTGTACCGTGTGTCAGAGCCCGGGTGCCCCGGGCGTCGCGACTGAAGATCGTCACGTACGACGCAAACTCGGACAATTTGAAGTAACACAAATATTGTGACTCTAGGATTTGATAATGGGTTGAAATACCAACAAAAAATAGATTTTAAAAATGTCACCGTGGGCCAGTGGTTAGACTGCAGGACTTGCAATCACCTGGTTTGGGGTTCCAATCCAGCCAAGCTAACCACTGATTTCACAATGCCCAGGATGACTAGCATAAGTACTGTGGTCTAGTTACTGAATCACAATTTCTTGATTTGTGCAACTCATAATCATAGACGCTAAACCAATGTTTGTTACGAGAGAAGTTGGTTATTGCCAGCTTGGTGTTTATATCCCCCTTGGGGGAGCTTCGCCGAGCTCCCTTGTTTGGAAGATCATCTAAACAAATAAACAAGAGTTACGTTCTTGTGAATAATTATGGACCTACTGCTGCCAGTATGTGCTCAATCAAGCAAACGTTTTGTCTGATTAGCTTATTAGATACAAAATTCTCGGTTGTTTTGATAATGACAGTGATGTAATTTTTTTTTTTTTTTTTTCTCTTTCAAAGTGTGACTTCAGCCCAAATTTGATTATCCAAACCATTTTCACGAGCCTGTGTATAACGGGAGAACAGGTCGAAGCTGGGCAGTGTTTTCTATTAATTTTGGTCATTTCACAAGATCAAAAATATCCTGAGGTATCTACAGTTCTAATTAAGAGGTGACACTTTGAAGGTCGTGCACGATAGCAATGAAACACGCGAATGCACAAGCCAAGGTCATGCTCCAATTATTTCGCACGGAATTTGTTCTGACTTGGCGAATGTGAGCCAATAATTTAAGTTCATGAATGGGAGAAAAAGGCACGTTCATTTTGAGTCACGTGTACACAATTACTTTGATATGCAGATCGTTTCCGTTCTTTGAGCAACTTCGACAAAACATCCACCCCGATGACTCCATTAAGTCTGAATCGTAGAGAAACTTAAAGGCAGAATATACTTTTGGTAATTGTCAAAGACCAGTTTGGCTCGATGTGAGACATCGAAGTTGCAAGAAAATAATGAAATAAAAAAACCACCCTTGTTGCATAGAATTGTGTGCTTTCCAATGCCCGAGAAAGGCTTCCTGCCTGAAGCCTTTCTCGGATTCAAATATTTTAGTGAGAAATTTACCTCTTTCTCGAAAAACTACATTACTTCAGAGGGAGTGGTTTCTCACTATGTTTTATATTATCAGCAGCTCTCAGGTGCTCCTTACTAAATAAGTTTTCATATATAGTAATGTATTTCTTGAGTAATTATCAAAAGTATCCACAAGCAGTTTATTCAGCAAAAACGTGTATAACTTTACATGGATTCAGTGATACAGTTAGTCACAAAGTACAACTTTTATTTGTCGATGTTTTTACAACAAAAAGGGTGTTTCTCCCTTGACTATCACCAGACACTCATTTTGGACTGTGGTGTTTATTCAGTATTTCATTTCCACAAAATTGCCCTCTGGTTAAGTTTTTTTTCTTTTCATTTATACATTTTGATCGAGTAGTGGTTTGTCAGTTAGGCCTTACCTCTTGTTTTATGTATGCTTCGATCTATAGGAATATACCACTCTAAAATAGCTTACAGCACAAATTATATTAATATTTCACTGACTTAAGAATTAGATAATAGCGACAATGATGTAGGCGTTTAAAATTTTACATTATTTCACTGCCTTTCAGCAGTTTATAAAGCAAAAACGAGTATAAATTTACCGGAATTCCATGATACAGTTAAACACTAAGTACAGATATAGATATTATAAATATACACAAATGTGTTAATGACTGAAGAACAAAAAGTGACAATATTGTAGGCGTTAAAGTATATATTATTTCATAAATATACAGTTTCATAACTTTATATTAATTATGTTTAAAAACATATTTCCTTATTTTTTCTTTAAAGGTATTGTACACTTTTGGTAACAGCTCAAAATCAGTGTCCACATTTTGTGTGATTAAACATGTGCATGAACAAACAAACCTGTGAAAGTTTGAGCTCAGTTGGTCATCGAGGTCACGAGAAAATAGTGAGAAGAGATCTTATGTGTTTTCTGTTTTTTTCAAATTATCGCGCGCGATAATTACTATTGTTTTACTCGTTTCTCAGAAACGATAGCATTTTAGGCAGAAATATTTTAGGGAACCCTTTCTGCCATTACTTACTTTAAATCATGTAAGTTATGTGTGAATCTGTGAACGTTGTGTTTTTCGATCTTACCAATAGTGTACAGGGCCTTTAAATGACGAATACGCATCAACAAATTGAGAGGCACTGTGGGAAATGAATAATTCAGAGGTTTCCTGATAGAAGATGTGCCTTTCTCATCGACAAGATATCAAAAATGCTAATAACTTTTTAACCGCATACTTTTGTCAACTTTTATGAGCAAAACTCACACACTGCTATTTATTGCATCCCTGTGGAGACATCTTTTGTTCTTTCCTTTGTCCCTGTAGTTAAGAACCTCCCATAGACTTTGTACACAAAAATTCTTGTGGAGCAACCCAGTCTTTAGAATGTCCCTATGAGAGACCCTTTTGTTATCCCTTTTCTGTTTTGTTCTCGGTTTCCATAAGGTAGTGAAAAATGAAATCGCTACAACTAGTTCGTGTGAAGATGCTCCAAACAGGCTTCCGTGCTGGCCTCTGTCAATCCCCCGGTCCATCAGACCAAGGAGTCACGCTTCGATTTGACCCCTTCTCGTTCTATCGTCACCACACAGTCATATCGCACGACCGCGGTCGGGGAGACGTTTACTTATATACTGCGCTATTTAAAAAAAAACTAAACTGAAATATATCAGATTAAATATGTGTGACAACTATAAATCTCGTTAATTTCACGGAATCTCCTGGGATATTATTTCTGAGAGAAGACCGAGCGATAAGTGGGGTGTGAATCTACGCCGGGGGGACGAGGGTTCAGCGTGGACCTCTGTCTACCCTCAAATTAGTCAGATTTCACGGCGGATCTTTTATTTTGTCTCTGCCTATTGCGTGAGTTGGGAAGAAGCCTTGAAACTTAGATAGAGGGGCCGAGCTTATCATGAGCGAGTCCAAACGTTTGCACTTGATAAAACTTTGATGCATAGCTGATTTACAGCTGTTTCATTATTTTTTTACCTCCAAGATGGCGTCTTGATGACGTCAATGCATAAGGTTATAAGGTCCATAATGTGCTGGAAATATCGGGTAACATCATCAGTGCAGATCAGTGTAAATTTGTAATTGTTCATCTAATGGACATAATAATAAACAGGTTTATCTAACTTTGTTTATTGTTGCCAATCTGTGATTTATCGATACTAAACATTACTGAAAAGTATGGTGATTTTTTTATTAAGGAAAAAGGCTCGCTGGGTCGCGACCAAAAGTTGGCACGAGAAAAAAAAAATCAGTTTAGTCGCCAAACTTTTGTCGGAAGCGCCAACATTGTAACACTGTTGGATCACTGTCGGCATCAAATATTGCCTCACACACAATCGATCTTTCATCAATACATTATATTTCTCCCCTAACTGTTATTATCAGTTCAATGCAATTACTCATCAATTTACACGACAAAAACAAAAATTGCTTCAACAAATAATTTTACTCCTGTTGAGGGAGCCCCTTTTTTGACATTACCTCTGCAGAATTTTAATCTATCGGTGACGATCGGCGAGTGGGTCACGTTCGATTGCCTAATCTGCCGGTGACGATCGGCGGGTGTGGGTCACGCGGAGAGCCCGGTCGAAAAGTTTACAGACCTCTGATTTGGAGAATAACACTAACGAACTCGAGTGAATTCCCTGTGTATTGTTTGCGTGTTAACTTCTGCATTGGCGACCTCATTCTAAATTGTCTACCAGTACCGAACATCAACGATAGCACCACAGACAGACAGAAACATTCAATATAATCACTCTCAACTCGATGTTTCATCTTTTGATCTCAACAAATAAAAACTAATTGTCAATGTGACATTATTGAGATGTAACGTTACCATTGATTTCATCAGCAATTGAATAACTCTGCTAATCATTCAATGAGATAGATCAGTGTGGTTGTTTAAAACGATCCCCCAAGCAAGGTTCTACAAAACCTGCGAATCAGTCTAAGATCTGCTAGCGGGAGGCGGAACTCTTGAAGCCCCCACCACGGTCTACCGTCAGGCCCGAGGGTTTTTAGTCTGTTCGCGATGAGTCAAATGGTTGTATATGGCAGGCATAGGTGAGGGGATTGTGCCTTTGATGATACAAGCGTGGAAATTGGCACACACAGTCAGAGTATGTCATGAAAAAATATTTGGCTATTTACCCATCGCAAATGTGTCTTTTTGAAGAAAATACAGGAACAAACTAAAGAACACAAAGCAGTAACACGTATTTTGAATTTGACTAAAATTGCTTGATAGTTTACCTGTATTTTATGTCCTGAGAAAGATATTTGGCTATTGGCCCATCGCAAATGTGTCTTTTGGAGAAAATACAGGAACAAACTAAAGAACACAAAGCAATAACAAGCATTTTGAATTTGACTAAAATTGCTTGATAGTTTACCTGTATTTTTGTCACAATTTGAATCCGCGATGGCCAAATATTGTTCTCAAACATACCCTGACCGTGTGCCCAAATTCCATGCTACTGTCATCAACAGGAACAATTCCCCTAAATATTTCCCTATATCTGCCCCACTATTACACCCATTCAATTAAAACGAGATTAAAATCGTCGATAAAAAAGTCGGTAAATATTGCAGTATTTACATATACAAGAATCCATTTCTTCATTCATCTGGTTCTTCATGTGGTCTCATTTGAAGACAAGGCACCAGACCATTTTGTTCTTTCGAGCCTCGGTTCGATTACACTGATAAGTAATGAAGACAAAATTTGAACAAAATACTCTTCAAAGCTAGACCTCAATAAGACAATGAACATAGGCCTCAAGTTGGATTATGTTTCTTGTAATAAAGTAGGATTTGAAACTTTGCACTAAGTTGCGGAGTTACAATGTACACATAACATAACCTCTCTATGAGTTTTGGTGGTTCTGAAAAGAACCAGTGGTTTAACAACTCGACGATTCAATCAGTATGCTCTGATTGTCTTCAGGAGAAAAAAAACCCACCCAACCCATGCAAAACAAAAGTCCGAAACGTCTAGTTGTTGAATCACTGAAAGTTTCTTTTCGGAACCACCATAGAGAGAAGTTTCATGTACATGGTATCACCGCAAACCTCACTATATAGATTGTTTCTTATACATTGTGTTGTGCATAATAAATTTAGATAAATGAAGGTTTCACTGCTTAACTTGTTTTAGTTTTAGAATACAGGAGAAGTCTCCCAAATTCCGAAAATCTACTCCGCGGTAGTAGAACAAATAGCAAGACAAGTTCTCTAAAGAACAAACTCTACACAAAGCAAAGTAGATAGTTAAACACACGGTGTTACCGCAAACCGAATATACATAATAGGAGAAACAATAATATTCAATTTGTTCTACCCCCTGCTGCTTTGAAGCCCCCCCCCCCCTCTTGTCAGCCATTTGGCCCACCCCCTCGTCAAACTCGGCATTATCTCCCGCGGGTCCGTCTGCGTGAAGTGAAATATCATTGGTGTTCTTTTTTGTCTGTTTCCGTTCTGAACAATTACATCGGAAATAGACGGGTGTGGGTTTACAACAGTGAAAACGGACACAAAAAATAGACAAACCCCCACTCACAACTGTCTTGAGACTGGTGGGGGAGTGTGAACAACTGACAAGAAAGAAAAGGAAGGCTTTATTGTTTTGCAAGATCATAATCACGGTGAGACAAAAACTGATCCAGGGTAGTCGAAATGACTGTGGCACATTTTTGTTGTTGAAGAGGCCATGAAATGAGGGCAGGGACTGCAAAAAATTGATAACAGACTGTTAATGCCCTTTAGGAACAAAAAAGAAGAAGAACTTATTCACCATGTCTTCTTGATACAAGTTAAACTCCAGCGGTTGCAGGCGAACAGGAAAATAAATGAAGCTCATGAAAAATTGCGGGACATTTTGATATTCTTGTTGTAAGTTATGACAGCTTAGACACAGGACACCTTTGGTAATTGTCAAAGACCAGTCTTCTCACTTGGTGTATCTCAACATATCCCGACTCAGAATCCGGTTAAGATTTGGGATTCTAACACGGATTTTGCATCAGTTTGACCCATATCTTGGTCATTTTGACACATATTCCGGGTCATACTGACCCAGAAATGAGTCTGGCCCCACGTGACCCGGAATCCGGGTCAATATTCTGACTCGGAAATGTTTAGAGTGCCATTGGACGAGAATCCAATAGATGAACAATTTACAAATGTGCACTGATCTGCAACTGAAGTGTAATGATGTTACCCGATATTTCCAGCACAATATGGACCTTAACCTTATGCATTGACGTCATCACGACGCCATCTTGGAGGTACAAACAATGACGAAACAAAGAAAACGAACATCTTTGCGCGCGCGGCGTACAGGATGGGCCAATGAGCAACCTCCATTTTGAGCCGAGGGCGCCCTACTCAAATGACGTCACGTGCATAAGATCTATAATTAGGACAGTATTTCTATAATTGTTTGTTATATTAACGCGTTTTTTTTTAAGGGGGTGAAGATTTTTAGGGGATGCGTTTAGGTTAGAGGGACGGGCCATAGGTTGGCATTGTGAAATTATCGTTTAATGAATTACTCCACAACCTGGAAGGTTTGATAGCTAGAGGAATAAACGTATTACGTGCATGCACGTAATTCATAAATACCAACTCAATTTCGGCAATTGTTGCAACATGGGCCTACCAGTTGCTCACCATCGATAGGCCACTACAAATGAAACAACTTGAAACGGTTCCACTGTTCACAATACTTTCTGTAGTTTCTCGAGAGAAGTTTTCAGAAAAAAGTACACACTCGCTTGTCATTTAACAAGTTGGCAACTGAATTCCGGTAATTTGCCACGAGTACCTCAGTTTACATTAATGCTGTAATTACTGCACGGGGATGCAATGATTAGCTCAAAATAACCTGCACTCTTTGTGCTGTGATTATAAATATGATATGCAAATTGCGGTTAACCGCCGTTGAAGGAGTTGAGGTGGGCAGATGGACTTGTTCGTTACCGGGGCATGGTGCAAGGTCAGATATACAAAGGGGGGGGGGTCAAGGTTGGCATTTTTTCTTTCCACGCCTTTTACCTCTGTGGACTCTGGTTCAAATTCCACTTCGGTCCGGAGCCTTTTAGTGCCTGACTGACCTTAAGGGTTTTATTTTTTTTAATTTTTTTATTTGTTTTTTATTTATTTTTTATTTATTTTTTTTTTTTTTTGGGGGGGGGGGTTGGATTTGCCTCCCACATCTTAAACGAAAAATGTCTCCGTCTTCTCCTATTCATTCTGTTATTGGCGCTTGTGCTGTTGGATTTGTCAAGCAAAAAACTAAATAAAGTGATCAAACTCTCCTCTGAAAATGCAGACGGGTCGGTGGTTCGAATCAACATCAGCTGTCTCTGGATTTGTATTAGTGATTTTTATTATTATTATTAATTTCTAAATATTTTTTGTATTGATTTTTTTAAATATTTGTTTTAAGATAACGATGAATAAGAAGGGTAAATGAATGATCCTAATCTAATAAGGATATCATGTGAAAAAAAGAAAATACACTATCACGAACAACTCTTGATCTTTAGATACAAGTGCAGGATATGGTGGTTGTGGTTTAGGATTGGGGGGGGGGGGGTGGGGGGGGGCAAGGTGGAAGCAGGGGGAGCAGATGTTTTCAGGAACGAACCCCGACTAATGTTACTTGTTGAGATATTCCTGTGTCACTGTTTAGATACTATACTGACCCATAGACTGCACAAAAACTTGGGTGTTAAAATTGACACCATGGTATTGTCACATACAAACACCAAACAAATAGAATCAACATTTAAATCATAGAGCGTTAAAATAACATAAATTTTTGCCAACACAATTACTGGTGTTTTTTTATTATTATTTTTTTTACATCGTATGGTGTTAATTTAGATTTTCTTCTAATGGTATTCAAATGGGACAACACCCACGGTGTCAATTTTAACACCCCGATTTTGCAGTGTATTTCTTCTTTTAGCTCAGAACGGCCCCGAAATACCACTTAAAATACCAAATAATAATTGAAAGAAAAAAGGGAGCATCAATGAATATACAAAATATTAAGTAACTGAAAGAAAAAAGGGGGGGGTGGCGACAAAAAAAGTATAAAAGAAGTAAACAAAACTGTAAATAAAAACCGAAGAGGAAAACAATTTCCTCGTTTGAAGCAAATAATACTTTGCATTTATACCGCGCTCAATACTACGTTTCTAAGCGCTACAGTATTTATCCTGGAAGCTACGTTTTGAAATACAGTATACTTTTGTTAAAAATAATTGATAACATTTGTGGTAATGAATGGATGCCTCAGGAGTGACTTTAATTACCGCAGCTCGGCGGCTCGAGCCTTCAATTTCACTTTTGACTGATGATATCATTTTGCATAATGCCATTCCATCGATAGACTCATGGGGGCACGAGGGGAACACACATTCTGTTTCGACTTCCTAGAAAACCATTGTCTCCAAACTGTGCCCATCCGCTCCCCCTTGGAAATCACACATATTCTGTTTCAATTCAACAAAGCTTCATTAGATTCACGAGGATATCGGGACGGCTGCAAATTAAAAATAAAAGGTATGATTCATTAACAAACAACAAAAGCTGTGAAAATGTATATTATTTTGGGTTGCCCTTATACCGACGACTGTTGCTTGTTTATTATGCAGTGGATCAACGTTCATGTTGCGTGAAATAGTCATTGTTTATTGTTTAGCCACCGACAACCCTAATAACTCACTAACCATGTGTTTCTTAATCTGTTAAGTCACCAATACTTTATTACAAATAGTGAACCAAATTACATACAAAAACTCCAAACAAAAACAAATAACAATCACCACACTTTCACTGGCAATGTTTTCCCTAGGCAATACAAAGTGCAAACATGAACCAGTCGTCGGGTTCCAACCAGACAATAGACAGCGCATTATTATTACGCTCGGATGACTGTGTGCTGATATGATTATGGCAAACAACATAATCCTCCGGGATAATTCGCGGACGTGCACTTTGTTGCCCGTGAGTCAACAGGCTAGGCCATGACCGCTACATGTAAAACGATAAGTTCACCTCGGTGATTTCGGCGGTATCACTGCGCGCCTTGTGTATTTTGGGAGAGCTATATAAGCAGAGCGGACGGTTCTAGTGTGTGCTTTGCTGGCTGTCAACTGTTCATCATGGCGCTTCGGCGAGCAGCGTGACTGTGAGATACCAATGTCGAGTTTGGGTTATTACTGCAAGTGCATACGATAGTGGTAATGTGAAGTAATCCCCAGTGCAATGGGGGATATCCGCCCTAGACCGATAACGTTGATTTGCAGTCGGTTCTTCTAGTCGGGCTAAATTTGCCCCCGAGCCCAGCTTTGTTCCCTCGAGGCTCATCCCGAAATGACAGAAGGCTTTTGTACTAGATAGGAGAGCGTCTCGAATTCAAATTCATTAATTGAAGCCCCATTACACACAAATACACTGGAGATGAAAACCATCGACTTTTTAAAATAGTTTCTATAAGCGCTATCCGTTTGACTAACTCGGCGGATCAACTTATTTACACAAAGGCAAAGAAAATACTCACGAAATAATTGCGTAGGGATTAGAGACCGTTCTTCGCCTTGATACTAGTGGGCACGCAAGTGTCTCTTGCGGACGTGTATGACAACAAGTTGTGATTCAATTACCAAAGTTCATACAAGATTTACATTAAAGGAATAAAAAGGGGAAACGCATTTATATTTAAGTTGCTCTGTTATTTTTTTTTTTATGACAATTGTCTCATACAAAAACTGGTATACAAAAAGAAAAATCGTTTATTTGAAAACTTCCGGCTTGCCCAAAGTGTTATGGTACTAACTGTTTAACGGAATCCGCTGTAGGGTTGAAACGTCGGGCCATTAGACGATTGTTTGCATTTACACCGCGGGTCCTTTTGGCTGGTTTAACCAGTTTGCAACAGATAATGCTAATATTTCAAACAGTTGTTAAAGGCTTAGTTCGTGTATCGATTATTAGCAGTCGGTGCACCAAGTTTAGGGAGAATAATGAAACGTAAAATACATAAACTGAAAAATCCACCACCCCCCACAAAAAAAAAAATAAATAAAAATAATAGTTATAAAAAAAAGAACAAAAAAAAGACAGTTATACAACGACGTTCTTTTTTAATGGGCAACAAGAAAATCAGCTTTTGAAACATGAAATTAAACTGCCATAAAAGTGACTTATTTCAAATAAGTAATGGTTTGAACAATTTGGAAATTTGTAACAGTTGCAAAGCATTCACCTCTGATTGAGGCCTAGTTGGGGATTAAACTTGTATATTATTCCATAGTCAGAGCATTTTTTGTATAAAGGAGCAGTTAAATAGAGATGGACTTACCAAATAACATACAAATTTAACCACAGACGGATACTAAAATGATATGTGATGAAAGAAGTGTAGATCATATACTAACAGTTCATTGTAAACAATAATATTAATAATTTTCTGTTTGAAAAATGCTTAGTCAAAATTAGTCAAGCTCTTAGCTTCTCCATATCGTCAACATTTCACTCAAAACAAAGTGGAATCCACATGGAATAGTAATTTCACAATTAATTTGTAAATATAATTAAAGGAACATTACAGAATTGGTTTTTGCTAACAAAACAGTTGCTGGCAGTGTAAGCACTTTATGTAATCCACCATATACATAAACTGACAAACCTGTAGAAGTTCGAGATCGATCGGCCATCTGGGTCACGAGAAAATAGTGAAAAACCGATTACACATTTGCATGAAATCATATAGATTCAACAAATGAATAAACCGCTCACTGAGCGATAAACTCCAATCAGAAAATCAGTTTATTCATTTCTCATCAAATATGGCATTTCAGACAGAAATATTTCAAGGGATGTTTTCTACTATCATCATCATTAGACCGTGTAAGTTTTATGTAAATCTGTGATCAAAAAGGAATATTTTACAAGTTTGTTTCTTACCAATTCTCTAAAGTTCCTTTAAAAAGATAAAATAACCAAAAGTTTGCTTCAGCGACATTGCGGCCCTTGTAACGGCTGTGCGTGTTCTTTGACCTTCGCAAATACCCATCTTTACTCGTCCTCAGAAAGGTCGCTGCACACTGGGGGGGGGGAATTCCCAAGTCGAATAAAATTAATTAAACCGACGACGTACAGCCCTCGAGAGAGCGACAATTTTAGTTAAACCCCCCACTGCAAAACGGAAGCTCCCAACCCATTATGACAGCGCCCTCATGTTGTATCCCTTTCCCAGGGGGAACGTGCAACCTTCCGAAGATGCACCCCTCCCCCCCACCCCCCCCCCCCTCATGTCAGCCGACACCGTACAACACCTAAATCCCTATTAATAAACAGAAAGTTTGGCGAAACACGCATAACATCGTTTCCCGTACAAATTAGATGGCTGGCGACTGGTGTGGCGGAGTCCTTAACTATTCTGTTCCGGATTCTGAGGAAAACAGGGTGGTATAAAAGCTTGTAAATGATTTTAGGAAGAGGTTTTTGTTGTGTGCTAATGGTAAATAAATCAATCCTGAACCCCGCTTAACAGCAGCGGTTGGTCACTGCGTTGTATTTACTCGAAAACGAATTAAGCGAGACATAAATTAATAATTCGACGCTGCACCCAACAGGTTCTGTCGAGTGTCAAGGGCTCCCGTTTTTCAAATACCATCTAGCTCAACGTTTTAAAACAAATAATTACTGGTTCGAGGGTAATTAAAAAAATTTTTTTTACGAGGGTTGATTTTATGCATTTGTGCTGATGTTCTTTTTACATCTTCTGAAATAAAACTTATAAATTGACGAAAAAAGGTTTCTGAAGAATTGCAGCTTTAGATTTTCAGCCCATTCCGTTTTTAATAGTTAGGCTCCTTTCAGATGGACAGCATTTAAACAAAAGTTATTTTGAAACCCATCTTGGATGTATACGCGGTTTTTGGAATATACAGTTATAGTTAAAGGAACATTACAGAATTGGTTTTTGCTGACAAAACATTTGCTGGCAGTGTAAGCACTTTATGTAATCCACCATATACATGAACTGACAAACCTGTAGAAGTTTGAGATCGATCGGCCATCTGGGTCACGAGAAAATAGTGAAAAACCATTACAAATTTGCATGAAATCATATAGATTCAACAAATGAATAAAACGTTCACTGAGCGATAAACTCCAATCGGAAAAATTAGTTTATTCATTTCTCATCAAATATGGCATTTCAGACAGAAATATTTCAAGGAACGTTTTATACTGTCATCATCATTAGACCGTGTAAGTTTTATGTAAATCTGTGATCAAAAGTATATTTTGACAATTCTTTTCTTACCAATTCTGTAATGTTCCTTTAAATCGAAAAATATTTGACGTGATCCTCCAGTTCTGTTCCCAGTTGGACGTTGAACACTTGTGAAATCCACAAGTGTTGATGAACGAATTATCAAAGCACATGTTGCTCCTTTAAGGGATGAAGACGACCTTTAATTCTATTTTATGACACATAATTATTACCAATAAAATACAAAAACTTTGTCAGTACACGTTTATTTCTTCAGATATAACTAAAACAATAACACTTGGTCAGTTTAGATTTTGCTTGGTAATATTTTGGGGTTCCCTCGGGTATTCCACAAATCACTAATTACACTACATGACTCCGTGCATAACTATTTTATCAGTTACAATTTTCAAACTTTTTTACCCAGAAATTTCCTTTCATGACATCGAGGAATGTTTGGTGCGGTTCGGTGGGAGGGAATTGAATGGGAATAACCAAAAATATGCGGTCTGAATACCGCCAATTCCAAGCGCAGATTCCCTGTGAAACTATAAATGCGCGTTTCGAATTTGTTTGTGTGTGGGGAAGACTTCACAGTCCATTTGAACAGAAACAACTTCCGTTGTTGCTGTTATAAACCGGTAAACGCGTTGGTTATTGTATTCGCCTATTCACAATCATACACCCTGTTTCTCACGTCACAAAACACACCGGGTTAGTTTTTGTGTGTGTTCACAATAACGAAAGAATATTCGTCATAATTTTCTATTATTTTGTGGTGCGCATTTGGCGGTTGCGCGTATATGCAAAACGTTCAGTTGTAGCCACAAGTGGCCTCGGCAATAGAGGGAGGGAAATTCGCTGGTAGTGAACGAGCACCGATGAGACCAAAAAAGGAAACAGACTTGGGAGTGGGGGGGGGGGGGGTGATGGTCGTGAAAAACACTCTTACCGTAGCAAGGTACCTTACTTGTAGCGACGTATGGAGTCCCTCAAGAAACAGGTAACCCCAAAAATAGGTTGTGATTTTTGTTACCTTGAAATAGCATTTCGTTCCCTTGAAATAGCATTTCGTTCCTTTAAAGAAATAGTTTGTTACCTCGAAAACTGTAGTTCATTCCATCATTCATCAAGATATTATTTTGAGGTAACGAAGTTTTAGAGGTCATGAAATGCTATTTACTACCTGTTCTATTTTCCTTTAGCTGATGTCCTTTAAGGGGCTCCTTAGCAACGTGGCAGCCAGCTACAATTTTCAAAAATTATATTCTTTTTAGAAAGGTTTACTTTCCCTAAAGAAACGTTGTGTCGCATGAACGTGAAACAAAGTACACGGGGGGAAGGAGCTGGTTTGTGCCGCGAATGTTTTTCGTCAGACACTTTTTTAATTCATAAACCCCGCCCCGATTTGCTCGTGCAGCAGCAATATTGAGTCAAGACACACTCGAAAATAAAAGAGAATGCAAGACAATGGGCGTTACAGATACACCACAAATTACGCCTCTGAACGACAAGATGGAATGGAGAGAGAATGGCAAACGAATGCCAGATTTCCATGTGTCGTGTCTATCTCTCCTATAACCCCTGAATTTATGTGACATCGAAGCACTTGTAAGCATATCCAACTGGAAATTGCAACGTCCGGTGTTTCTCCCAGCGGTTAGTACAATTATTAGCGTTTGTCCGGTCGTGTTCCCAGGCTGCCTCCCGTGGAAAGGCAATGACGATTGCTGCCGGTCGGCCACTTCTCTGTATTATACCGGTTAGTTTTGGATACAAGCCTCCCCCATTTCTGGTTCTTGTAAGGTCTAAGTGGTGTTTCCTTCGCGGTAATAGGGCTGCAAGAATCCCAACAACAGATGCTGGGGGTTTCTTATCAAACTTCCATCTTATAGTACATCGAAATGGTTTCAAAATGTTGGTGTAAGACAGCCCTTTGGGTTTGTACACATCTGGCAACGGCTAGTTAAGTTGCATAGACCCCCCTTCCTGGGGTTGTCTACATCAGATCAAAATCTACCCCAAGTTGTGCCCTGTCTACACACACTTGTTTAGACCAATAAAATATGTCATAAGTCTGCGAGAAAGGACATTGTAAGAATTGCCAACAAATCTGGACGCAGTTTCACGACTCTATACTCACGATTGGTGAAAGAATAGGCGCTTCAATTTCTTTTTTTGCAATAGCTGTGTCTTCCGCGCCTAAGCCAGATTTCGTTTTACTACTGAAATGTTGCGAGTTTTTTTGGTACTTCTTCGTATATATTGTGTTACGATAGATTAATCACTGTACACGTATACATTATTTGTAAGTGCAGTCCAGCGAGTTTGATCCACTGGCCCTCTTACATAAAGCTAGTTTACAGGCAACCAAGTTAAGTGGATGCTTAAGCCATAAGGGTTAACAGAAAGCACAAACTTAATTTTTTTTTTGTATAATAAAACTAGCGGAGATTGAGGAAACTGATCGAATATGCTACCGCGTTGAAAAGGAGAACCTGTTTCAGCGTTCCCCTTCTTGGTGCTCCCCCATATCGAGGCGTGACCCAATTTTCAGTCTCTGGGAGGGGGGGGGGGTGTTCCGTCATTTGTTAACCTATACCCCCCTTGCTCTATGAGTATGTACCTCAATCATCAACACGCAGGCAATGGTGGTTGGAGAGGGGGGAGGGGGTATTCAATAGCCAAGTTGCTTCTCTTTGATTACTGTTTGGTCGCCACAGGTGACATACCTCCGGGAACTGCGCGCTGAAAATAAAAAAAGCTCCCACACTCGACGACATACATAATACTAAGTTAGACAAATTTTGACTTAAAAGTTTAACGAGAACATGCCGCACGATAAGCTCCAGATTTCCGTTCGAAAACATCCGCAGTTTGGAAGCTATATACCCCCACTCAGAAAACTCTGGGGGCTCCCCCCTTCAAAGTTTCCCCCCGCTTTTAAAATAGTAACCCCCTCGTCTTTTAACACCCGGGTCGGGTTGAGGCCCGAGCACATGTTGGGCCCGAAATCATGGGATGCACATGTACACCTTGTTAGCACGGTGTCATTACGAAGCATTTTGCCTTTGAAGGCGAGTGTTTTAGCTAGCTCATGAGTATATTATATTACGTTGACAAAGCGGTTTTGTCTTCGCCCAGCTTATAGGTCTCAAATTGGAACTTGGTATTTTGGGATCGAGGTGAATGGAGGGCGGGGTAGTAGGGGCGTGGCGTTGGTGAGAGGGGGACCTTTTGCCGTCCTGTTAATACAAAGTCACTTTGGCCGTTTTTTGTTTGTTTTGGCGCTGACATGAAGTCGTTTATGTGGAACGAAAAAAAAGTGTAGCTGCACAACTTAATATTCATGATGATATTAATTTCATAGTAATAAAAATAAAATAAATACTCATTAAACAAACCCTATAACATTACAAAGGAAACATATTTCAATGGAAACTTTTCCCCACCATGACCATCTACCATGAGCAGATCTGTGAAATTTCATATTTTTCAATTTGACCAACGAGTAAACCGGATGTTTAAGAGATCGTTTTCTGCTCAAATTGACCGGGAAATCCTGTACAACTACACGTTCTGAAAATACATATTTTAAATGGGTGTTACGGATGTCATTCCAATCATTTTAGTATCGTTTTCAAGTAATTAAGGGTGGTTTGGAATAACATTGCAACTCCAACAGAAAGGTCGCTTCACCTATTTTTTTTGTAAGAGTAGACAATCGCATAATTAACTTGTTAAAAAGAAGACTGAAACTTGTTTCACTGAATGGAAACTGAAACCGATTCAGGTGGAACAGTTTTTTTCAGCGAAATATTATATGTACAACTATGCAGAAGCTTTAGAAAGTCACGTTGTGGTATTATAGCTGAGAGTTTTCAGTGTTAAAGGCAGTGGATACTAAATGGAAATTACTCAAGAAATACATTACCGTAAAAACTTACTTGGTAAAGAACACCTGAGAGCTGCTGATAGTAAATACACTGTGACAAACGGCGCCCTCTGAAGTAATGTAGTGTTTGAGAAAGAGGTAATTTCTTACTAAAATATTTTGAATCTGAGAAAGGCTCCAGGCTTGTTGAAGCCTTTCTCATCAGGCATTTGAAAGCACACAATTCTATGCAACAAGGGTGTTTTTTCTTTCATTATCCTGCAACTTCGATGACCAATTGAGCCCAATTTAATTTGCACAGGTTTGTTATTTTTTGGATACACCAAGTGAGGATACTTGTTTTTGAGAATTACCAAAAGTACATAGAGGGGCTCCAAGGTCAAATATGTTGTGATGCACTCATTTTCCAATAGATAAAGAGTCCTCATAAAAGTTGGGTGAATATTACAAGTTTCTAACCGCACGTTCAATGGTAAAAAAAATTGTGATACCTTTTCAGAGCGAAATCTGAAACATGACGTCATCGGACGTCAAAAACAAATGGGTCTGTACATTCCAAAGAGGAATTAGTGCGCCAGTCAAAAATCAAATTCAATGCCGTTTTGGTTGAATATCATCAACATTCAGGAATGAACTGAAAAATTTTCTGTACACAAATGTGCAGACCTTATTTGAAATGTGACGTCATTGAACTTTTTGGGTTTTTTTAACAAACATTGCACTGGGAGGGTATCAAACACTGTGGCATTTTATTTACACCATTAAAATGAGTTTAGAGACTGTCTTGTAACAGTGTTTTCCATTTTCATATGGACCCTATCTATTTGGAAAATGAGTGGATCACAAAACTGAGTTTGAACTTGGAGCCCCTCTTTAAGTCAGGTGAACGTTTTGTTACTTGACTCTTACTCTGAAGGTTCCGTGTTCGTGCAGGCACGATCACTAAGTCTGTTGTAAGTACGAATTCCGCTTAGAGCCAATCAATCAAATAGGGATCCGGGGGTGCTTAGGGTGCTGGGTGACGGGGCGGGGGATACTGGGGGTACTCGACTTAACGTTGCCCCGACAACTTGTTTGGAATGTCTTGTGATGTCTTTTTGATACCTGATGGTCGATGATAACCCACGGAGAGGAGACTACATGTTGATGCCCCTCCCTCTCGCTGTATCCGCCAATGAATGCAACCTCATTTCCCTGTCGGGGAACCACCTGGCCACACCCGATCGGGGTTCTCTCTGGGGTGAGGGGGACGGCCCTCCTATTGGCCAGAATGCAAACACCCCTGAGAGTTTTGGGGGGAACGTCGGGTCTATCCATCACTCATTCATTCCAGCGACTTCTATACCGGACATTTTGTGATGTTTTCCTAATGTTCCTATCCAGCATGCAGTTGCATATTATGTCCTCACAGGTCAGGTTGGAGTCTTCACATAGTTTGTTAATGCATGTTTTGTTTGGCCTTCCTTTGCTCCTCTTTCCATGTCTTGGTTGCCACAGCACCAAATCTGACACCACTTGATATGTACTTCTCTTGCAATGTCCAGCAAATTTAAGTCCACTCGTTTTTCTTTTGTGTTGTTGTTAGTAATTTTAGTTTTAGTCCACTCTCTTTATGTCCACTCTTAATTTATGTTCACGTTCAACTTTTTTTTATTGTAGTGGTTTTAGTTAAATCTCCTTCTTTCTAACCACCAAACCAAACCATAGCAGAAACAGAAACCGGTAACCAGTAAAGCGCAATTCTCATGGGCCATGTCCGAATCAGCGGCTACGGCTACGCTTACGGCTACGGCTGGTTGCTATGGACATCCCTTGCTCCAGTACATGTTCACGTGACCATCAAGCCTCAGCCGTAGCTGCTCATCATTCGGACACGGCCGTGCTCAGCAATGGAATAAACAGTTTCTGCCCAGTTTAGAACTAAATCAGTTCCGTTTGACCTGTATAGCTATGGGCCGTTCAAAGCTTGCAAGGATGTTGTGGTATCCAAAAATGCGTTGAAATAATCTTAAATAAGTTAAAAGTTAAATGTTAGGATGTACAATTGACTTCAATTTCCTATTATGAAAAATTGAATAAGTTTGCACCAACCGAGTAAATGTAAAGTTCCGGTAAACCAATCAAAGGTTTTTAAAAAATGGGGTTAACCAATAATCTAATACTTGTTACACTATAATAGAAAACATCAACGTTACAACTTCTTTTCCACCATAGGTCTGTAGCCAGCCTCTGTCTTTTCTACAGATAATTTTCTGTCAAATATGCCACCAGTGTGTCCGACCTAGTTCCTCCTATCACTCGGGGTGTTTGAGCGTGAAACCAGGCTTTCTGCTTGTTCTCACCCTTCCACACTGTCTTTGCTGAAATGTAGAACAAAGAGCCATTTCAACAGCTTTATTCCACGTACTGCATCTCTTTGGAACTCCTTGCCTGGTGCATGTTTCCCTCCATCCTACAATCTAGACTGTTTTAAGAGGAATATCAATTCCTATCTTCAGCTCCCCTGAGTTGTTTTCATCTTAGATATTTTTCTTCTTGTAGCTCCTCACAAAGAGTTGCCTTGTTTGGAGAAAAATTGCACACACAAAAATATAAAAAGGAAAACTCAATTGAAAAATCTATTGACATGAAATCGTTACACGCAGTTCCTCATTATTTTTACCCTATTTTTTGGGTTTAAACGCTGAAATGTTGCGTGTGAAACTTGAATTGAACCTGGGGACTACACAATCATCACACTATAAAAAAAAAAACTCGTTCACCTGAAAATCGAATCATGAACCGGGAACTCAACCCTGGACCATTGTTATCTTCCAGATTGATTTACAACGCTATAAATAACTCGGCCCACAATAAACCCCCAAATCGCAACAGCTCTTTGATCCACTACGTAAATACGCCAAGGTCGTTTCAGGTGACGTGACATGAATGTGGCAATTGAAACGAGGAATTCCAATTTAGAACAGGGGTGAGCTGATGACGTCAAAGGGATAGACTAGTTCTTTGGTTGCCCGTGGTTACAAACTAAACCCAGAAAACATGTATTATCGTCTCCATATATGGGCACTGCCAGATGGTAAAGATTATTTTTAGACCAGAAACGTGTTATTGCACATTGCTTGTTATTGTAAAGTTGTCAAAAGAAAAATTGTAAATTCACCATGAGTTGGTTTAAGTTAGCACATTATTCTCTGAGACCGGATAACAATAAGAAGTAAGTGTCTATATCTAGGTTGTGGATTTGAATCGTACAGCTTAGATAATGATACCTTATTTGGATCCACGGAACAACACCTGGACCACCCCCCCCCCAAAAGAAATTCTTTCCCTTTTTTGG
Organism: Pycnopodia helianthoides; assembly: GCA_032158295.1. NCBI lineage: Eukaryota > Metazoa > Echinodermata > Asteroidea > Forcipulatida > Asteriidae > Pycnopodia > Pycnopodia helianthoides. Next base: position 6,275,212 of record CM063253.1, on the reverse strand, counting down.
TGAGGATAGATGACTAGAAATCACTTTTTTAAAGAATGAGTCAAAAATAACATTGCACGGTTAGGAAAGTGAGTGGAAAAGGCAATACCTTTATGTAGACATTTTCGACAAAACGCAGGCGTTATGTGTTTTTGAAGTATAAGTGTGTGTTCGTAATTTTCACAATACTCGCAAGAGTGTTTTGTTTGTAATGGTGGATGTTAAGCACATAATTAGCTGCCAGAATAATACTTTTATGAATGCTTGTCCGATAATTTTAAGGCCATGCCAAGGTCTCTTAACATTGTGACACAAACTCAGGAACCAACCTGTCCGACTGTGAGTTTTCTTCAAAGATTTTAATCATTTAAAATAGAAAATGATACACTAAACCCAGACGAGCGGGCTTTCGGGGCGCGTTAAAACGCTGCTTTCTGGTGAAATATTCCCATCTATGCTCTATGAAAAGTAAAACAAATAATTTGTCAAAAAATGTTTTGAAAAATGGCAGGCCCTTAGGGTGGGGCGGGGTCTTAGGTCCTTGGTTGCACCACTGCTACATTGCAACATACGTTTATCATGGTAAAGATGACATTGGTGTGTTGTGGCCGAGCAGTTACGAGCACCAGACTCAAGTTCTGGTGTTTCTGATCAGCATGAGTGTGGGTTCGAGTCCCGGTCGTGGTACTTGGTGTCCATGAGCAAGATTCTTAACCATAATTGTTCTGTCCTTCGGATGGGACATTAAGCCGCAGGTCCCGTATGCTAGGATTGGTAGTGCACGTAAAAGAACCCAGAACACTTATCATGGAAGAGTAGGGGGAAACCCCGGTGTTTGTGGTTCACACAGCAAGCACCCTATTCTACAGGTTTCCCCAGGCTTGCAAGCTTCAGTAATTAAGTTAATTTATATAAGGCATCCTGGTGTCACTACCAGAACTGTTTAATAACAACAGACGTCTGTTGTTTCTTCATTTACTGGTACACTGTTGCATATGTAGCCCATTCGATACATGGCACCTGTTTGCAAGATGGACATCTGTATCTATACGAGTACTATTTCACACATAAGTGACAAAGATAAAAGGTCTATAGACCTTTCTATTGCAACGTCACAGCCCGAGTGTTTGCCAACCAAGGCTGGAAAACTATGGGAAGCCATAAATGCAAAGCAAAAATAGATAGACACAGTTTGTAACAATGTTACACAAGTATTCAAAAATACTGTTGAATCTGTTGGAAACAAAGCAACTAACCATGGTATGTATTTGTTTTAAGTAAAAGTTTGCAGAAGTGTTGAATTGTGTCATACTATCTGTTAACAGAATTGAATGTTTTGCTAACGCGCATAGTCTATACAATGAAGCACCTCGAACGTGAAACATTTTAACACTCTCAAAATTTTGAATTTCCAAACTGATCGCCCGGGAAAAATACCATTCAAAACAGTTTAAGAAACCATAAAAATGCGGTCTGAGTAAAACGAAACTTTAGTTTGGGTATACCATGCTGTTAGTGGAATTCACTAAATGCTGAAGTGGTTGATAATGATTTTTCGAGACGGCTGGTTTCGTGTTTGTACACCTCAGGGAGCCTCTATCATATTGCAGTAACCGTCTACTTAACAGCCGCGTTCATTATCCACCTCTAGTTTGAAAAGAAACAGAACGTTGTTATAGGTGGTCTGATATTTTAGAAACAGTTTTTGTGTTTCCTCGAAATGTCTGCTGTGGAGCAGTTATCCTTTTAGCACCTCAAAAAGTAATGAGTCATGTTGATATGTCGGCATAATGCACAGTTCCGCGAAGTGTATACAAGAAAGTGCGGGCAATACAAGAACAAAAGATGGAAGCCTTTGAAACGGGGTCAGGCCGCCATACATGCTGAAAATTCCAACCTCTACTACGTAGCAAGAGTTACGCAGGGAAAACAAGGTCAATGTTTTAGAGTCGGGAAGTATTAACTCACATCCTCTAGTATTCAATGAACTTTATATAATCAAGCCTTTCATATTGAAGCCAATCATTTTTCTTACAAGGGATATATATAGCAATCGTAGTAACTGTGTTTTTAATAATAAATAAAATAAGAATGTTTTATAATATACGGGGAAGTACCGGGTGAGATAGGCACCCATGTATAAGCGTGAGCAACAGGCATGACTGTTTTTTTGCTGGAAATGTGAGACTCCTTTCTAATGGATCCCAATGGATCTGTGTGGCTTATATCTGACGTTTCTTCCGTTTCTTGAAATCAAAAAGGTTCGAATTTATGTACCCCCCCCCCGAAAACCATACGCATCTTTGCCAAGAAATCTGTGACTTTATAAAACTCATTCAGATGCAATCAAAATATTCTTAGTTTGAAACATATCCGAATTGAGAAATGGATCAATAATGAAGGGGTTTCGAACAGAACTAACATTCTACATGTTGAATGATGAGGCCAACTTGAACAGTCTAAATGTGTACTTGATGTCACTAATCCAGTTTGATGGGAGAGGCATATCTCAGGCAGTGCAAAGAGTGCTTCCATGCCTTTATCAAACTCGGAAGTTCTTACCTTCTGATGCTACTCTCTACCTGTATCAGACAACTATACGTCCCCTAATGGAGTACTGTTGTCACATTATAGAACCGGAACTTCTGCCAGTCATTTGTCTTTACTAGATAGAGTGCAGAAGCGTATTGTTCACCTTGTTGGTGAAGGGTTGGGACCAGCGTTACAACCTCTTTCCCACCGTAGGTCTGTAGCCAGCCTCTGTCTTTTCTACAGATATTTTCATGGTAAATGCGCCACCAGTGTGTCCCACCTGGTTCCTCCTATCAGGGTGTTTGAGCGTGAAACCAGGCTTTCTGCTTCTTCTCGCCCATACACTCTCGTTTTGCTGAGATGTAGAACAAAGAGCCATTCCGACAGCTTTATTCCACGTACTGCATCTCTTTGGAACTCCTTGCCTGGTGCATGTTTCCCTGCATCCTATACAATCTAGACTATTTTTAAGAAGAACATAAATTCCTACCTTCAGCTCCCCTGAGTTATTTTCATCTTTAATAATTTTCTTCTTGTAGCCCCTTACCAAGTGTGGCTTTAAATCTTGTTTGGGGCAAACTTGCAAATACATAAAAAAAAAAAAAAAAAACCTCAAGCTGGAACAAAATGTAACTATTACGTTGTCAGCCTATGCCTCCAAACCTTTTCCGTAGGTTAAAAGGATTTGGAGGGTTTTAAAGAAAGATTTGTCCAAATCGCTGAAAATGAAATAGCTTTGTCAAAACTGCTGAAGAGGGTTGTTAATGGCTTTAACAAATACTTTGTACGGCTATGTAGGACCATAGCCCTACGTTTTTTTTGCACTGTGGGACATTAGCCGCATAGCTAAACCGTATTGTTTTAAGTGATTACCGTGAAGCAACAACTATGTGACGCCATTAGAGAACAGGGACCTTTTATTGACTGACCGGCACAGTCAGGTCATTTAACTCTTAAGTTAAAGGACCTCTCACACACGTGTCTCATTTTGCTACTTTCAAACTTGTCCCCAACATGCCATAGTTTAACCATCTGTTTCAACTCCACACACACACACACACACACTTCTCCACCAATGATTCTGTCTGCGTTGCAGCAAGACAAAAGCCGCGCCGATCATAAACTGATCTACCCTCCTATAGTCTCAGGTATCCCCAAGACACACACGAACAACAACTACCAGTCTATCCGAGCTGTCTTCAGCAAACTTGTGATTTACTCTGGTTCACGGTGGTGGGCGTGCATAATACCAAATTTCACCCCCGTCCACGTAAAGAGGTTGACCTGGAGCATTTTTTACGTGTATTCCCTATCGCATTGCAATGGATGATGTTTTTATATCCGTGTGTTTTAATGACTTAAGCGTGTGGCATGATAGTCCCACGCTACCACCTTGCAGAGGCTAGTTACCCCAGATTGTTGCCCCGGGCAATGGGTATATAATATTTGACTTGTACTTTGCCAAAATAGTTTTCAATCCTGAGGTTTGTATCTTGATATGCAATGTACGTGACAGAATGCGGATCAATTTCAGCATCCCACTTTCACTACAGATGGTGTTGGTAGTTTGCTCATTCTAAAGTTGAATACAATTGGTTTGCAATTGGTTTGAAATCTAACCCTTAATAACCAAAATGTTAAAAAAGGCCTAAGTCCTCTTTTTGTGAGGATCAAAGTGGCTGTAAAAATCATATTGACATAATGGAGCGAGCAACAATGCTCGCCCGGGTTAACAACATCGAACCCTTTCGTCAGGGCTCGAGCAACCAGTTATACTAAAATTCTTTAATAATGTAGATGGAAATTTAAAACCCTGGGGACGACAATCATAAATGTCACAAGTTATTAATGCTACACATAGAGTTTGCTGTTCAAAAATAATACAGCGTTGTCATAAGACTATATCGTTGTTGGCCTTTCCTGAACAATTAACCTCGTTAAAATAACCAAGTAGCGTGTTAATTTCCAGGTGGCCAAAACAGTCCCAACTACTGCGTGCACTCTTCTTCTCCCTCTCCCACCAAAATAAACCGAAAGTTCTCCAGGCCCTAATTGACTCATTAAAAGCCGAAGTCATATCAAGCTCTGCCTCCGTGTTCCTGTAGAGAGATCCTGAATGCAAGGCAAGGAGGAGATAAAGAAGAGCCCCAGCAAGAATCCTGTTTTCATTTGGCATCATGTTACAGCCCCTCAGAGCAAAAGCGATCTGGAGACGTTCCAAGACTGCTTTTTGTGACGAACATCGTACGTCATTGACGCTCTTTGCCATTGGCACTTTTACAATCTTTTGTTTTATAAAGGACATATCTATGTGAACAAGAGCTTTTTTCATCTAGACTTTCGACTCTGTCAAAAACGACCGGTCTTGAACTATTTGGATGTCAGCCATTTCATTGCGTGGTGGTTAGGACAATCTCTGACATTCCTGCTGTGTTCTTTTGTTGCCGTCATTCTACGACTGTTTTCTTCAGATGGTGTTCCCGCGGGAAAATGTCAATAATGTTTTGTTGATTTAATCAGTTGGAACTGTCTCTTTGAAGTTGTAAGCATTGTTTTTAATATTGTTTAGACAACATTAAGTTTCCAGTTGAAAAGTCAAAGCATTCCCTTTGTTTCCGTTTTCCTTCCGTGGACGGGATGATGTCATTCATTTTGTGTTGTATTATAACAGTGAAGTCTCGAACGGTAAAGTTCCTGCCGATGTGTTTTGAGGCTCTGTCTGAATCGCAAACTCATGTACAACAGAACCTCCAGGGATGTAAGTGTTAAACCTACACGCTCACACCATCCAAAAATCAACACGCTTACGCCATCGGACAGTAGGCTACTCTCCGTTTTGTATTAGCGTGTAATTAATTTTTGTGGAGAACCCACTCACTTTTCAAATTGCCCCAAACCTTTGAATATAGACCCTCTTGACTAAATAAAACAAATTCGAGCACGAATTATTTTTTTAGATGAGCCCACATTTGTCTCTGTGTATATTACACACCACTTTACTTCCCCTGCCTCTGCAACTCATGGAATTAACTCATGTACATTTTCTAAGGGCATTCCGGGAGAGCTGGTCATTGATGGATTTATTTTTGGTGAAAAAGACCCCGGATAGTTAGAAGACATTTACTTATTTGGCTAGGTGTAGATGGGAAGTTGGAATTTTTTTGATAATTTTGTTTTTCTTTAAACGGCGGAATACTGATTATCTAATTAAAAACGGACAGTTGATCACAGTACGATGGCATCACGCAGGGTTTTAACATGTCAACACGGCTCCATTTTCAAAAAAAGGTCACAGATTTGAGGTTCATTGTCTTTAGGGAATAATACTGAAATAGGGCCCAATACTGTACCGCAGGAATGCTTAACACTTTCAACTTTGGGTCATATAATTTTAGGAAGGCCAGGCCCAAGAAAATATGACACACATATATCTCAAGCAAAGGGTACTTTTTCCAAATTTGTCATTTTTGTTAGGAAGTTAGCACTTTAATGCCGGACAGCCCCAGCTAAAATATTTAGGTGTCACTGCATTTTTATGTTTTGAACTCAAGAAGCTGTAAGACTTTCAAACATTGTTTGAGTATTTCCGGGATATTAATTAACACTCGAACGCACTTTCTACAGCTTGACAAACGAGGGCGCTACGCTTTAATGTTGCCACAGGAAGTCGATGTCGCTCAACGTCATGTTATCAAAGGAGCATACCGGTTTGCCGCTTACGTAATTTAGCGATGTAGACTCAAAGACAAAAATGTTAAGTCATATTTGGGTCTATTAAGCCGGTGTGTACTTTTGTGGTAAGGAAAACATTGTTGAACATCACACCCGTTGCCATTTATATTGGGGGGGGGGGGGGGCAAGTGGACTTTGTTGTGATTCTCATCGCAAATATCCGCCCTGTCCCTAAACAGTAGTGCTTGACTATTAAAGTGCTCTGTGCAACCGTCCTTGCAACATAACTACACATGATATCTGCGTTGGTCAATATTTACAAGTATCCGTACCTTTGTACATAACGATAACAAACACTGTTTTAGGCTGTACTCCGTGATCAGTGAATGAATTCATAAGCAAGATGGCGCTCGCACATTCTGTTTGGATTGTCATACTGCTCTCCTTTTTGCATGTTTCCCACCAACAAACTACAAATCTTACACGAGTTTCAACGCAACTCGGTGAAGTAGTTGGCTCTTCTCGTATGGGATCGGGCGGTCAACCAGTTCTTAGCATTTACAGGGGGATTCCGTACGCAGAACCGCCCGTAGGACCACTCCGTTTCTCTAAGCCACTACCGACGCAACCTTGGCCGAACGGTTCCCTGGACGCATTGGAATACGGTCCAAGGTGTATTCCTGGCCAGTTCGGACAGAGCACCTACAGAGCTCTGCAGAGCGTCCAACAATCCGAAGACTGCCTCACGCTCAACATATTCGTCCCCGACGGAGTGGTCGCAACAGATGGACCCCTCCCGGTCATGGTTTGGATTCACGGCGGAGGGTTTGTTGTTGGGGCCGGCTCGGAGACCGACGGTAGCGTCCTGGCCGAGGTGGGTCGGGTCCTGGTGGTGACACTGAACTATCGTCTCGGGGTGTTCGGCTTCATGAGCACCGGAGACGACGCCTCGCCCGGTAACTACGGCCTGTGGGATCAGAGGATGGCCATCGCCTGGGTGAGAGACAACATCGATGCATTCGGAGGGGATCCTGGCAGGCTCACGCTCTTCGGGTTCTCCGCGGGAGGCAAGGCGGTAGCGATGCAGACAGCTACCCCTCTGAACGACCGGACTTTGTTCCAGCGGGCGATTATGGAAAGCGGATCCGCCGACGATTCGGCAATAAACTCCCCCGAAACAGCGGCACTCCGTTCGCGTCAACTCGGTGAACTGCTAAACTGCGACATATCCGAGGGCTCCCGAGCTCTTGTAGCCTGCTTACGCGATGTCAGCCCGGAGAACCTCGTACAAGCATCCAACCTCCTACAAGTCGAATTCGTCGACTTCTCATCCTTTTATCCCACAATCGATGGTGAGTTTTTCCCGGACTACGCACCGAACGTTCTTGCTGAGGGCCACCTGGGGCAGTATGACTTCCTGACGGGAGTAAGCAGCGACGAGGGAACTCTTGCCCAATCGTCAAGTAGGATACCCTCCTCGATCGATTCTGCGGAGGAACTGTCGGCCATCATGAGGGACTTACTGGTGTCCTCCTTTTGTAGATGCGAGAACGCACAGGAGGCTGCCGAGGCTGTGACATTCCACTACACCTCGGAGCGGGGTACCAGTAACGGTCGCCTCAACCGGGCCGCAGTCCTCGATGCGTTTGCAGATGTTTTGTATACCGCGCCGTGTCTGAACAACATCAAGTACCACACCGAAGCAAACCTCACTACCACCAGAGGGAACTCCTACCTGTACCTCTTTCCATACCGACCGGAAGACGAGCCTAACTCAGAGCCTGATATCATACGAGGTGCAGGTCACGGTGACGAGGTTTCTTATGTGTTTGGCGATCGTCTTCGGGATAATCCAGGAACTGAGAAAGGGAATCTGAGTGCCCTTATGATGCGATATTGGACCAACTTTGCCAGGAACGGGTAAAGTAACCCCCTAAACGTTGTTCTATTTTTCTAGTAAACGGATGAACCTATGATGCAAGCTACTTTGAAAGCTATCAGGTGACACTTTTCCCCCAGACACTTTTTCTGAGAACACAATGTCTGTACAATAATTGTCGAACAAGACATACTCAGTGCCTGATCTCTTAAAAAAATCTTATTACCTGCTATTGTAAACGAACGACCAAAAAAATCTGTGTTTTGCGAAGAGCGTTTTAAAACAACCACGAAATCTAGTTTCTGGGAATGTAGCTATAGTCTTAATGTCTAACATTTCCCCGTTTTTCAAAAGCTGTGGGTGACTTCCAATAGACCTTGATCATGTTGCCACCATCTTGGACATGTTCCCTGTATCCAGTAATAGTAATGGATGCTAATAATATTGTACAAAAAGAAACAAGACTATTTTTCCTTCCAGCCTCAGTTTGGTTACATTGAGTTGAGTGAGAGAAAATTAAGATTGCCGCACCATGATAAAGGTCTATGGGTCAGATACAGCGCGTATGGTAATATTATTCGTCAAGCAAGCTCACCAGGATGTGAATAAAAATAAAGGATTAACCTTAACTGTATGGGTTCTACGTTTTTTACTTTTTGTTCGACTCACAGAGACCCCAATGACGGAGACGTACCTTACTGGCCCAGGTACAACCTTGAAAATGAGTCCCACATCATTTTACAGCCTGACGTCGCAGTAGGCAGCCGTCTCCAGGCTGGACAGGTGTCCCTGTGGCTCGACTACCTACCGAACATCATTCAACCCCTGGACACGAACAAGTGCTCCCTGGACGTGCCCAAACCGATGAGGGGTCGACCGCGCCAGACCTGATGAGAACGGCTCAGATAGTGAGCACGGACGGGGATAGACTGGGGACGGTGATCGGTGTGACACGGAAGGCCGACCGGGCACTGGGCGGTCGGGAGGTAGCAGAGTTCCGCGGGATACCGTACGCAGAACCACCTGTTGGGAAGTTGCGATTCCAACCACCCAAGGTTGCCGTGCCGTGGCTTGATGACCCCCTTGATTTAAGGAGCGGGGTGCCACCGGCTTGCCCGCAGGATACAACAAAAGACCCTTGGATGACCCGTGTAGGCTTCAACACCACCTCCGAGGACTGCCTGACCTTGAACATCTACGCACCGGTGAGAGAGGATGGCGAAGGAATCTTGCCAACTGTGGTGGTCATCCACTCCGGTGACCTTCTAACCGGAACTGCTTCGGTCTACCACGGAAGTCCACTTGCGTCTAATTCCAAGGCCGTGGTGATTTTAGCCAACTATCGGCTTGGTGCACTTGGGTTCTTGTCTACGCAGGACTCAGACGCACCTGGGAACTACGGCCTACACGATATACTGGCGGCTTTGCAGTGGGTGAATAAATTCGTTGGAAGCTTTGGTGGGGACCCAGGTAACGTGACGGTCATCGGCCATGGAGCTGGGTCTATGCTGGCACATTTGCTTGTCCTGTCAGACAAATCACGAGGTCTCTTTCAACGAGTGGTTTCAATGAGTGGAACTGCACTGTCCCCCGAGCTGTTCAACCCGGTGCAGCCTGATCCCACCGAACGAGCAAAAGCCCTGGCAGACCAACTTGGTTGCCCAACGGACACTTCGGCGTTGATGGTGGACTGCTTGCGAGATAAACCAGCCATGGACTTAATTGAGGCAACACAGGAGCTGCCTCTCACCGTCCCCTTCCCAGTTGTTGTTGACGGAGATTTCTTACGAGATCGTCCAACTGAGATTCTGCGATCTGGCAACTTCCAAGATGTCGATCTTATCATTGGAGTAGCTCGAGATGAGAAGGCAGCAATTGCCGCTTCGTTCTTGGGGGAAGACTGGACGAGGTGTCCCGATGAAGCAGAGGTGAAAAGTCTCATAGATCAAATCAGTAGGGAGGCCTTCCACAGCGCGGACATTGCCTCATCGTCTCTCGCCGTGGAATACCTTCACAATGGTAACCACGTCCCAGACGATGAAGACTGTCCAATGAGGGGCTACTTCAGGAGGTTCTTGCAGGATTCCTCACTGCTGTTCCTGCAGTCCAGACGGCGTCTTACCATGCGTCTTCTGGTAGTCGCGTCTATCTGTTCACTTTTGACCATTTACCAATGGACCACTACATTGCGAAGCTCCCTCCGTGGGCTGGTCCAGCATTTGGAGACGACCTTCAGTTTCTATTCGGTGATCCGTACAACCCAATGTCTGACCAGCAACTGCTTTCCTACAGACTGAAGGACAAGAAGACTACATTGGAGTTGATGCATCTCATTGCAGACTTTGTCTATAAAGGGTAAGAAACTGTGATTTTTTTTTCTGAAAGGTGACTTTATTGTAAACATTTTGGGGTCAAGCCAACTCTTGACATGATGCTCAGAGCGAATCTAGTCAAGGTAATATCGACACCTAAAGAGTCAAATACATTCAAAGCTCTGTCTGTCTGGTCAATGACCGGGTCTTATTTTCTGTCGTAGCTTCGACACTACAGCCTTCCATTGCTCAACAAAGTTACTTCAATGCCTTTTTATTACTTTGGTGCGTTGGGGGATTTTAAACAAAGTACCTGATCTCGTTAAAAGTGTCCGACTCCTATTCTTCACCAACAGTGCCCCGGGAGTTTCCATGTCCGGTGTGGCGTGGCCTCAGTTCGAGACGTCTAACATGACATACCTGTCCGTGGATCCCTGTCCCCAGGTGCGCGCGGGCGTTGCGGAGGGATGGGAGCACAAGCTGCGCTTCTGGTCGGACTTCCTGATGGCGACCGCAGCGGAGCCTACAACGCCTTCTCCTCTCGGCACGTCGTGCGTCACACCAGTAGATTGTGTCGTTGGAAGCGTAGGTCTGGAACTGTCACCGGACACGGCGAGCGCCCTCATCGGGGCATTGATCGGAGTCAGTGTCGCATTATTCGGATTCTTAATAATCGTGGTTCTCGGTTACTGCATCGTGAGTCGCTCCTCAACAAACAAAACCCTGGTTCACATATAGAATTGGACGCCCATCCAAACTCCGGATAATGTCATAAAAGATTAGTTGTTTTTGAATAAAATAATACATTTTGGAAATATAGTGTGGGAATGGTGGTTACTTTATGGGATCGGGAAGGATCAGCATTGTTCTAAAAGCTAAGGACCGTGGTCGTAAGCTTCAGGACATAATTGACAAAAGTTGGCGATCATTATCAGTGGCTCGTCCGTTTAATTTGAAACAAGAACGGTCAACTTCGACCACCTTTTTAATTTCTAAAATTCCCCATCCCTGTTTTTCCCGGAGGAACTATTTATTCGATGTGAAAGCAACTTCTGAATTTAGATACTAATCCACTTAAGAAATAATTGGTACGATGACAAAATAACCTGACCGCTATGACACAGAATTAACCTTGACACAGTATTTTTTAAAATGAGTCCAATTTCGTGTGGCATTTAATTGCTGGTTCCATTTTGTAATCGAGGTGTGCTTTTCCAAAGGATAATAACGTTTTAAATCTGTTTGCTGCAGGAGATTGTCTGCTGTCGTTTATCTCCATTAAACAAAATGTGACGATGAAACAAAGGAAAGATCAGGTTACGAGCACGGAATAGTTAAAAGTGTACAACCTCGTTGTCTAATGTTTAAATTAAGAGGTCTTGCACGCTTGAGTTTTAAACTCGAAACTGTTATCAAAGTCCCTTTATTCGGTTCTTATCATTTCCTCCATCAAGTCTGTACACTGAACGTCTTGCAAGCAATAAATAGAATATGCTTTGTCCTTTAAAATCGCAAGACATCTATATCCTTTTTGTGATCTGCTAATCTGCGACAGCTCATGGAGATATTTTGAACACTTTTTAGGAAGGGTGGATTTATTTGTTGATTACATTAGGCCTGATATGCAAAAGAATAAAACTGTTGGGTACCCCGACTAAGTGGCACCCTGATTTTTCCTTTCCTACGATATGGACGAGAACGAGGGGGGAAATGTAATGCTCAAGCTTGATTTTGCATCTTCAAAATGTGTCTCTTCAAAAATACGAAAGATCTGAGCTGATGCTGAGAAGTCGCCTAGTAGACGAAATCCGGAAACCAAGGGGCTATTTAAGTCCAAATGTCCCCACTTCCCTGGCCTACTTCACCCGGTGTCGCCCCCATCACGTACGATGGAGATACACAGACATAGACTGTTTCCTTCCTGACATGAAGATGCCCTCGGTTTACCTGGAGCACCTTAAATGCACTCTGAGATGGATCCCAGACAGTCTTATAGACACGGCGAGGTAGACAGGTTCGTTAGCTTGAATATAAAACAGGCAGCTTGCCATAATTCGATAACTTCTGTATCAACTTAAAGATGGACTTGAACGAGAAAAGGTACACACACATGACTGTGGAAGCTTGTGTTGTTTTATGATTAGATTTCAAAATAAGTTGGGCTTTCCGATGGCCCCCCTTGCAATGACCTGGTTGATCTACCGTACGCTGCATGGCGAAGTGGTATTGAATGCGCAGATTAAGTATAGTCTGTGAATGGGCAAGGAAAGGCACGTACAACGTGTACCTGATGATGGGCGTCTTCAGATTTTCAAATTATCATGCGAGAAATATTGTGCTTTTTAAGTGTTCACGTATACAGCAATCCATTATGGCTGATAAGAATGGCCTTCGATTTTAACATTGAGAAGTTATTTGACTAAATTTGCGAATCATGTTTGAACACTCATGGTGGCTCAGTGGTTTCTTAGTCTGTGATCAAACCTCAGAGGGACTACGGTTCGAATCTCAGAGTGGCTTGGTTTTTATTCGGTTTTCTCCCCTCACCGTGGTCGCCTGTTTTCCCCCTATGTTGGGGGGGGGGGGTTCCTCCCACATCTAAAACTGGCATTTCTTTATCATTGTCGTATCTGCACAGGTATATCTAGGGTTAGAGTAACTTTTGAGGGCCCAAAGATTTTCTTGTAATTATATTATAGCAACAGGATCACAGCTGTTATCATGGTTCAAATCAGCAATAAAGTAATTATTGCATAAAGAACAATTTTGCGGTTCGGGTTCCCATCCCACCGGAGTTGCTCGTGCATTTGAATAGTGAGAATCGAAATCCTATTCTTCACTATTGATTCACAACATGTTACCCTTTGCGGTAAGATACCCGTATAGATAAAAACCAACTTCTTAGGAACAAAGAGTAATGTACAATTATCAACAGGTGGAGGGAAATTACGCTCTTTTCCCTCGTGAGTTTAGAGGACAAATGGAAAAGGATGGGTGACCGTGTAGACAAAGTGATCAATTTCAGTTTCTACTTTAATATGGAATACGTTATACGTGTACTAACTCCCTAATACATCGTCCTAGGATGCTTGGTGTTCATTTCAAGTTGACCTAATGCGAGGTGATACATCGGTCTGCTAAATTACCACAAACGTTTTGTGTTTGCACTTTGATTGTTTGACACTCGAGCGATAGACTTTTAGTATGGTTTCAAATTTGGTAGACTTTATTGATCAGTGTGGTAGACTTGTCCTAGCCGATGCTATCTGCGGACGCCACTTCCCCCGTGCATTTCATTATCTCCAATCTACTATATGAATCATAATGCATTCACTATCTTATCGCACTTTAGCACAGGTGAATAAGATAAAGGGTGATAAAGTAACCGAAGAAGTTTTCTATGTAATTGATCAGAGAGAAGCAGTCTGTCGAAATTCGACTTGGTATAGTCGTAAAAGGTCATGACATCATCATGTCTTTTGCGGAGTATTTGAAGTTGGAATATAATGGTAATATAGCAATGGTTGTGTGTTAACAATCCAGGGTTCCACATTTATCGTTACCGGGTTGGGATGAGTTGTGTTTACAGAAATTAGCGGGGAAATGTCCAGTGAATTCTGAGCTGGAACTAAACTTTCGGGTTCTGCTCTTTTGGTTAAAAAATCATTGAGAGTCGCCCACTTGGAAATCGCTATCTTTACATTTCATACGAGCACTGCGAATTCTTTTGTGTCATTCTGAAAGGGCCCGTACTGCAGAAATAATGACATAATCAAAGAAAGTGAAGTGCGTACACACGTGAGTTTGTTTGAACAAACTTTGTGGGCCTTTGTAGTAAAAGGAGTCGGTACAGTGTAACCTTTTGTCAAAACCGGTTAGTCAAACCGGTTTATGATTGTTTTCTTTGGGCAGTGTTAAATTTGTCCTTTATTTTAATATGAAGCCACGTGAACCAAAAGCTGTGCCAAAGCAGGTACACATTTTGGTGACGTACTGAATGGTGTACACTCTTTAAACTTCCCGGGTCAGAATTGACCCGGGTTTCATTTCTGGGTCAGTCTGAACGGGAAAGTGGTTAACATATGGGATGTTGACTCGAATTCTGCGGTATTTTGACCCATTATCTGGGTCATTTCGACACAGATTCTCACGGTGTGTCAAACTCTGGAGCCTGACCCCTGTTATGGGTCAAACTGACCCAGAAATGGGTCGGGCTCCACGGATCCGGGTCAATTCTGATCAATAGAATAGAACATAAAATTGAGTGGTTTTTCCCCTTTAAAGGAACATTACAGAATTTGTAAGAAAAAAACTTGTAAATTATACCTTTTGATCACAGTTTGCATAAAACTTACACGTCTAATGATGATGATAGTAGAAAACATCCCATGAAATATTTCTGTCTGAAATGCCATATTTGATGAGAAATGAATAAACTAATTTTCCGATTGGAGTTTATCGCTCAGTGAGCGTTTTATTCATGTGTTGAACCTATATGATTTCATGCAAGTGTGTAATCGGTTTTTCACTATTTTCTCGTGACCCAGATGGCCGATCGATCTCAAACTTCTACAGGTTTGTCAGTTTATGTATATGGTGGATTACATAAAGTGCTTACACTGCCACAACTGTTTTGTTAGCAAAAACCAATTCTGTAATGTTCCTTTAAGCGAAGCATCAATCAAACAGACCGTTTCATGCCCGGAACTTCAAATTCTTTAAAGAAATATAAACCCCATGTGTACCCATCCCCCTGCCCCCACCACCACCCCCACCCTGACTCCAGCCCGTACCTGCCGCCAGATCGTTAACGTGTGTCATCAGATCAAATCGGTGTTTAATTTTCAGTAAATATTGAACCTAATCCGCCTAGATCCCATCCAAACACATCCAATTCCCTGTCGAATTTTAAGCAAGCGGTCGCCATGTTACCGATCCCCCCAATAACCATTTATCCACGCTGAAAAAAAGGGGGTCAAAATTGCCCGGGATCTGCAGACGATCACGCGGTCTGGGCTGGTTGAGTAACCGGCGCGACTAGCGCTTCCTGCATCAATTTGCTTTTCTTTCTGCAGACAGTGTCAAGCGTTAGTTCCCATCCAGTAAGATATCCAAGCGCCAGCCTTCTCCAGACGGTTGGAAATGACAACAGGGCAGTAGCATTCATTGGGTCGTGTACTTAATATAAAGTATTCTCAACAGACGGATATTTCGAAAATATGTTTGGTTTCTTGTATGGATTATTAGCATTCATTCTTCAGCCTTGGGACTGATTATTGTATGACGTTTACATTAAAAAGAGTAAAAAGTTACACCTCTAAAAAGATAAAAATTAGAAGAAAACAAATACATGTAAACAAACATGACAGAAAAAAATAAGTAAATACAAAATTACAACTTCTCTCAAAAATTAATCATGTTACAATATTTTCCGTACTTTGCATTTCGTCTCATGTAGGTGAATTACTACAGTCATATATATATATATTAAAAAAATATAAGAAAAGTACATTTCTTTCCGGCACCAGTTATTAATAACCCTACAAACATCATATTCTTATTGAGAAAAAAAACAACGAGAAACAGTTTATGATTTGTCAAGGGTTGTGTGCACCTTCGTCTCAAACGTATTTCGAAACAACGGTGACTTTGAGACTTTCAGACGAAAACATTTATCTTGATGGGTGTTGGACAGGTACGAAACAGATAACCAGATAACACTAAAGAAAACATCGTGAAAGTTATTTGGACTTTGTTTTTTTAACGTACTTTCATCATGGCTGTGTAATTACTGGAATGCTACGATGTAGAGAATTACGCATAGAGAAGACTTAATTTCTTTCGAGAAGTCCTATTATATGTTTTGTTGTAACTTCTCAATACAAATGAGAGCGTATACATTCCTGATCGCTATAAAGCAATCAAATTCCATGTATTAAAGGAACATTACAGAGTCGGTAAGGAAAAAAACTTGCAAAATATACTTTTTGATCACAGATTTACATAAAACTTACACGGTCTAATGATGATGGTAGTAGAAAACATCCCTTGAAATATTTCTGTCTGAAAGCCATTTTATGAGAAATGAATAAGCTAATTTTCCGATTGGAGTTTATCGCTCAGTGAGCGTTTTATTCATTTGTTGAATCTATATGATTTCATGCAAATGTGTAATCGGTTTTTCACTATTTTCTCGTGACCAGATGGCGATCGATCTCAAACTTCTATAGGTTTGTAGTTTATGTATATGGTGGATTACATAAAGTGCTTACACTGCCAGGCAACTGTTTTGTTAGCAAAAACCAATTCTGTAATGTTCCTTTAACTATTATGTAGTGATTCGCATTATGGCGCTCGCTGGTATCTGTGGTATCGCTACTAGACATCAACCTATAGCGACAAGTCAGTTATAAGAACTGAATTAAGGTTATCCTATATTTACATGTTATTGACAAGGGGGGTGGGTTCGGGTTTTGTAGGTGGGGTTCAAATGTAATTTGAGCTACAGACTAAAAGAAAAGCGGATTAATCCTTAAACTTCCCACTTTTAACCACAAAGGTCCTTGAACGTCGAGTCGACTCCGCACCTGACAAACTTTCAATTTGGGGAAAAAGAGAATGGCTTTTGAGAGAAAATAATCGTGAAAAGGGAATCGGTTATATGAATATTAGCAGGAAAAAGCAATTTGTGGTATAAAATGCTCCTCATTTAAGCACAGCAAACGGAACTAACAATAGCTGTGGATGTGGTCGAAACCCACCCAAATTTCCCCCAACCCACCCCACAACCCGCAGTACCAATGGCCTCCGCATCGTACAATTTACAAACCCCTTCCACCCGAGCTCACACACAAAAAATAGAACTACGCATTCGCCCGTAATACTTATTTACGTACTGCTCAACAGTTTTTTAATTGATAACATAATCTGGCCGCCCCTTCTCAGCCCTTCACCTTTGACCCACTCAGCACTTTTGCACTTGGCACTATTATGAATTGTCATATTATTCCAAAATCCGTACCTGCTGTATGTATTTGGATTAGACGGTGGAGGTTTTTTTTCTTCTTCTTCAAATGACGCACCCGACTGGCTTTCTCCCCTTTTCCCCGGCAACTTTTGACTATTAATAGGTCCCGATATCTTTGGCTCGTACGTGACCCCTCATACCGAAATCATAATCGTCTTGCCCACATCTTAAGGGAAGGTGCCGAAACATGGACATGCTAATTAATTTTGTAAAAGGTCTCGCCACAATCTCCCCCTCAACGTGTGTTAGTTTGTGCAACTCTCAATTTGTGCTATTATATGTTTACAGCTTCGGCTGTTGTTTATAAAACAAAATGAATAAAAGACTGAACCCTATTTTCGGGTCAAACTTGGGGGCGCTCTCTCCTCTACAGCCACGTATCGTCTACACGCGTTACAATGCGGACAAGGGTTACTGTGCACCATCAGCTTAGTTACCTCAGAGGATTGTGATTGCGAGTGAAATCTTATCTATTACCAACTGATGGGCTTTTCCCCTCTTGCATAGATGTTGTTTATAGCAGCTTCGAGGCGACAATATTCGCGGCTGACGCGTCGTCAAATTAAGTAAACCATCGCACTGCGTTAACTGATAGACAGGAGTGTACGTGTCTCATTAAAGAAAAGAAGAAAAAAAAATCCCCTTCTTTCTTTTGTTAATACTGTGCAATGAAACAGCAAAAAAAAAATCAGCACTTGTCATTTTTTGGCCAACATTTTCTTACTTGTCCAACCTTCTCTTGCCGTCGAGCCATAATATGTTTTAGCGGATGGGAACTAATTGGAAGTGCTGGTCCGTGACCTTACAGCTCACGGAACGTGTCTCCAAGTCAAGTTGAGCCAAGTTGTTGCGATGGTACACCTATCATCAGCTCTGCACACATGCTACTGCACTTTCCTCACCAGAAATGGGAATTTCCTTAATAGCCTCTCGGCTAACCCGCGGGGCTTTCCAGAAAAGCCCCGTGTAGTCTGGTACAAGTATAAGTATTTGTTTCTTTAAAAAAATTGTTCATGTAAAGATCGATGTCATGTGTGGAGGGCTTTTATGTTCCCCCCTCCTAGGGCCACGTGTCACATTTTGCAATGTCATCAGTGCAGGGGGTCATTTTCAGTAGAATTGTATCCGGGGTCATACAGCAAACTGGCCCGGTAGAGATGTTTAAAATCAGCGGACAAGCGCACGTAAAAAAAATGTCAAAGCAGGCAGTATCTTGATATAATTCGTTGATTTTACTTGTGCGAACTGAATGCGAACCTTGCAGAGCACCACTGTGTGTAGAAGAACCTCCACACAAATATGAATATTCGTGAGTTTTTTACTTTCGTCCCACGTGACCTCCAGCTAGTTAGTCCTGCATTGCCATTAGTTGAAGAACATTGGTTTGCACTATAGGTTCGGAAAGTTTCCACACCCTTTACTTGACAAGGGTTTGTAAAAATTTGCCATGGGCTAACTCCACTGCATGGAGTTTTTGCCTTTGTAGATGAGCCGGGTGTCATGGGACAAAATGACCATTAGTGTGACCATAATCATTCACCCTTTGATTTGCTCTGCTCTTGATATTGTGAATACTGCGACAGTATAGGAGTATCATTTTGGGGCTAGTGGCGCCAATGTGTGGATCAACTTCCACACAGGAATGCCTTATAGTTTATATTCGAAAACGCTCGTGCCCGCAGGGATCTCTTGAATAGACGGGCCAGACTAGTAAAAGTTTTTTTTTTTTTTTTTTTCAATAGGTCAATTTTTATAAACAGCTTGTTACCTTTAAGTTGAAAATGTTTTATTGGTTTATAAATGTGCATCCTCAGACCTCATCTGTTCTGTTGACCCCCTTTTATTTTAAATCTTAAGACATAGAAAGCTATGAGCAGGGGCCGTCCAGAGAAGAGCAAAAGTTTACCCCCCCCCCCCCCCGAAATAAGAAGAAAAAGACAAAATATTATATATTGTCATCAGAGAGATGTTTCCCCCTAGAAGAAATAAATTTAATCCTGGAAGAATTTTTTTTAACTTTAACAAATATCTGTTCATCAAAATGGCAGTGAAACTTCAAGTGAAATCCACGCTAAAAAATAAAAAGAAAAGAAAACCCAGATCCTTGGAAATCTATGATGATTGGTCATACCTTGGTTTGGGGAGAGATCCTATAGGTCTCAAAGGTCTCGTAAAGTCTGCCCCTAACTAAACCGGACATTTAATCTTCTCATATTCAACACATTATAAGGGAGAGATTTAGCGCCAGAATGTGATACATTTGGGAAAGGAAGCGGCTTTGAATCACGCATATGACTCATCGTCTTAAAACAATGGCAGTGTCACGCGACATTGAGCGAGTATAATCGGTGTGCATCTTATTGTTCACCGTTTCAGAGGCAGTTAATTGATGTCGCCGATGACCCAGCTGTGTCTCCGTTTAATAAAAAAAAAAAGTGCAATTGATAGCCTCATTTGATATCAGATGGACGAGCCATCGAGCCAACAGCCGACCCCCATGTCCCCTTACAAACGTCTGCTGCGCTGCCTTTCCGGATTGGGATGTCTTCAACTAATTAAGGGTTTGGTTTTGGTGCCGTATTTTTTTTAATCCAAAACATGTGACGCGGTTTTTATTGCAGTTGTGGGCTGTCTGTAAAATAAGGTGCCTATTATTAGCTAGAGGTGACCGTAGCAAAGTCGTTGTTACATTCGGTGGTGACTTAGGAAAGGTTTGGTTGAACTTTGAAGAAGAACGATTACGTTTGTGTTGACTAAAGAGCGGGACTTGAACCTGCGACATCCGGATGAACGTGTCGGCGCTCTACCAAATTGAGCTATCTTAGCCCCTTTTGTCCCAACTTTTTCAATATATGTGATTGGGTGCTATCAGCTTTCCTTGTGGCTTATTTCTTGATTGAGGAATTAATAAGATAGATGATTCTACCACAGATGCTCAACTGATGATCTACAAGTAGTCGTCAGGATGGGTCAATGTATCGTGCTCTGCATTAGTGCCGATCAGCATGACCTAAACGAGGCCGCAGAAATGGGTTATATGATAAAACCTTGTCATGATTCAGCCATTTTGTTTGTCTCTCGTTCAAATTATTGTAGCGACACCGAGGCTGTCAGGCAAAAAAGTTCAACTCAGTATCACACTCACACGGGGAATATGTCGTACGGTGGCTGTCTCTGTGTGAACGGAGTAAATAATGATGAACGCAGCGTTAAAATAACGCAGACGGCAGTTTCAAACTCGGTAAAAAGTTGGAACTAATTGATTGATCTTGCACCCAATAAGTATATTTTGACAGTTGACATTTGTCTGTTCTCCCAAAGGTGTGTTGTGCACAGGGCTGGAAAGCTTTCATCCACGGTAAAGCTGTCACACACACGCATTACAAAAGACAAACCCTTTTCTCCTCGACTAGGGGGATGTACTCAATTGGGCGCTCAGGGACCTTACAAATTGGACCACTTTGACACGTTCAAGATCAACGTTACTTTGCTTAGGGCGACTGTTGTAGCGAGCTATAAACCAGCCCGACTGCTCAATTTAACATCGCCCCGGGCGGGAAAATTATTTGGTTTCTGTCTGGTGGCGCTGCTTCTCGTTTGTTCAGATATAACGACGGAGATTGTCATATCCCGCCAGAGAGAGAGAGAGGGGGACCATGAGGGGTCGTTGACCGATTTTTTCCCTAAAATGTCTGAAGAGTAAGACCAGAATAATTCGAATATTCCAGAGAGAGAGGGCGCTCCACAGGACACGGTTATTGTTTAAATCTGTCAAAATAATGGCAAATCTAATACTTCAGGTCAACCATGACCGTTTACGCATAAAAAAAAAAGCAAACGGGTGCCGGATCCGAAAACAGCCGTCTGGAGTTTCTCATAATTGGGGAAACTATTTACATAGGTGTCATGAGAGGGCGGTGTATCCAGCCGACTCAAGTGAAGGGATTTGAACATCCACTTAAAGATGCATCGCACGGTTGTTTGCCAAAAAAGACGGTAAAATATATATTGATTAAATATCAATATATTTGTCTTCTTCAGTCGAAAAAGTCAAACACTTTCATTTGATAAACTGAACGAACAAATCCGGAAGCATTTAACAATAGTAAGTGAAAATATGCAAATGAGTTCCGGTCAAACAGAGAAGCCATGTACAAATATTTCGCTTGTATTTTTGGCAATGCATGCGGCTTACGCAATCATTCACAGATTTGCACATAGCTTTCGTTTGTATAAAGATGGTCATGGTGGAAAACTGCCCTTGAAATAGTTTAGCTTGAAATGCTAATAGTTTTTAGAAAATGAGTGAAACAATCAGTTATGATCTCAAAAACCCGATGTTCGGAAACAGTGAAAACATATAATAGGGTTTTCTCACTAGTTTCTCGTGACTCCGATGACAAATTGAG
This sequence comes from Pycnopodia helianthoides, assembly GCA_032158295.1. Classification (NCBI taxonomy): domain Eukaryota; kingdom Metazoa; phylum Echinodermata; class Asteroidea; order Forcipulatida; family Asteriidae; genus Pycnopodia; species Pycnopodia helianthoides. The sequence continues at coordinate 6,253,402 of CM063253.1, read as the reverse complement.
CTGAAACTATCACAGGTTTGTTATTTCATGTATACGTTGGCTCACACAAAGTGTCATACTTGTGCTTTAAACAGCATCATCTGTCAAAATGTGTTCGGCGATAACTTTTAAATTCGTGGTCTTTCGGGCGTAAACATTCGGGTTTTGCAACTTTAAAAAAAATCTATCTTCTCGTTCTGTTGGCTTCCGATAGTAACATCATGCACTCTCAGAGATTACACTGTCTATAAAGCAATAACTGTCAAGGCTTAAAAAGATATACAAACTACAAAAAAAGAACAGCGAGCAGTAAAAATGAAAGTGTTTTAATATTGAGGTAAATCGAGACGAGTGGTCCAGTAAAAAAAACAGAATCATCATCGCCAAGCCTTCATCCGCCGTCCCATTTGTCATGGTTTTTTTTAAAGGTCGTATTAAGCTTTTATGGGGTACTCATTTTTCAGTCGATAGAGTCCTTGTGAAAGTGGAAAGAAAGTTACAAGTCTCTAAACCTCACGTAAAGAAAATGGTGTCAAGTGCCATTTTGATTGATACTCTTTCATTCAGAGCGAAATTTGAAACATGACGTCGTTGGATGTCAACAACAAAATGGGTCTGTACATTCCAGGGAGGAATTCTTCGGCAGTCAAAGGGTCACATTCATTGTCGTTTGATTGAATCTCATTGAAAGTCAAGATTGAAAAAAAAAACCAAAAACCGCACAAAAATGTGCAGACTCAGGTACTCGAAATGTGACGTCATTTGATTGTTTTCATGTTAAAAGATTTCGCACTGGAAGGGTAACAAAAATAGTGGCATTTCTCAAATTTAATAACTTGTGTTTAAAAACTTGCAATTTTCTTGATTTCACATTTGACCTCGGAGCCCCTGTTTAAATTAGCAGAGTGATTTTTAATCTTCATTACACGCTTTTCTGACCAACTGGACCATATTTTGATTAATGACCTTAAATCTTAAATATGTGTTATTTCACCCCAAAAATATGATGTCTTGAAGATGCAGCGAGGGACTTGTTTGGTTGCAACGCCCATGTGGTTCGTTGTCAGCACATGCTGACAAGCTTTTCCCCATAGGTTAATCATTTTAGTTAGCATTTTTTCAACGATTTTGTTCATCCAAGTGTGTTGTTTACATGTCCAGGTATTGCCTGGGTTTATTTAAGCGTATTTGTTTTGCTTATTAATTAACTATTATAGTTTGGTTTCCTCCACCATGGTCAATTTGACACACCGATTTTGTAAACAAAGGAACCTGGCAGAGTTTTGTCCTGCCCCCTTCTAAACCAAATTACTGACCCCTGTTGATTGACACCAAGAACGTGTTGACATGGTCCAGCTGTAAGATAATCAGCAAGTGCTGACAATGGCCCCTATATAACATGGATCGTAATAAAACAAGACAGGGGAATTTATATTTTGTGGGCATAATGTAACAGTAAACCCGTACCGAAGTGGAATTCCTGAAAGAGTTCACAGGCCTAAGCAATGTGGATCTCATTGGATCACATTGATGTGGATTACAATCGGCATCAAGCGTGAGGTGGCTCTTACTACAACTGTTGGTGGCGGTTGGGTTGGCGTAGGTGTGGTATCTTTCCTCGCCTTCCACCTCTAGGACCCCGGTTTGAATCCCGCCGGGGGGCACTATGTGGATTGGGTTTTCAGTCCATACCTGATTGAGTGGGGTTTCCCTGGAATAACTCTCTGGGGGTTTTCCTCCCACATCTACAACTGAAACTTCCTTCCTTGTCTTCTCTCCTTGGGGTTCTTGGCTGGTGTATTAAGCTCGCTTTCTGAGAGTCCTCGGCTGAAATTCAGAACATAAATTGCGGTACCACTTTTGTTCCTACGAAGGATGCGACTCAACACACTTATGCCATAAGAATAACTACAAATATACTCGCTCGTCTTCCAGAGTATACTGTCGAAACGTCGAGACCACACCGGCTCTTTTCAGAGCCAAGACTTCTCCCAAAAGAGATTTTGTTGTACCCGCAACATTACTATTGTGGTTATTTCTATTTTTTGTCCACACCATGCAAAGCTTCAAACAACACTTATGCCATGTCCGAATTGGCGGCTGCGCTTACGGGCTACGTCTGTTGCTAAGGGTGTTGCTACCAACGCATGTTCGAAACCGCCATTTTGGACACATGCCTAAGATTATAAACTACCTAACCACCGATGACGTGTATCTGGCTCATAACGTACGCACGAGAAGAAGATGCAATAAGTGACACATAATTGTAATACCAACAGGGACTCAATGATAATAATGATACCCCGAGAATATGTCAAAGTTGAACCCATGAGATCCAGGGTCCCGGAGACTTTTTCCAAGACCATTTTCTCAGAAGGAAATGGGTGATTTTGGAAGCAGGCATTATACGGATAACATCAGGATGGATAATAAGCCTCCTAGCGGCCTACTGCATCTTCACGAGTATCAAAACAAAGTCTGTCAGTTTAGGGATTTAAGGCAGCCTTCTTATGGTGTCGTCATTACTTACCATTTTGGTGCACTGTACTCATGCATCTTGGATGAAAGGCTAGGCCCAAACGAGGACAACAAAAACAATTTTTAGGTTGTTATGAAACTAAGGATGCCTCATAAGTGAACTTAATCACTGTAGCTCGCATGTCTGAGGAAACGTGGGTGCTTGCTATATGTGAATCAGAAACACCGGGGTTAACCCCTACTCTTCCATGATAAGTGTTGTGGGTTCTTTTACATGCACTATACCAATCCTAGTACATGGGACCAACGACTTAATGTCCCATCCGAAGGACAAAGTAAGAATGGTAAAGTATGTTGCTCAAGGACACAAGTGCCAAGACCGGGACTCGAACCCACACTGTACTGATCATGCTTTCTAGACTAATCTTCTTGCTTTGCAGCTGCATCGATTCTTGACAAAATTCCAGAAGCAAAAACATTATTTATATTGGGGACTTTTGGGACGCTAGGTGGCAGCAGACTTACCAGGTAAATCTCTCGTTCTCGGCAATGTGCGCATGCTTAGAACTACTTAAACAATGGAAATTTACCTGGTAAGTCTGCTCCCATCTATAGCGTTCCGAAGTCTCCCATTATGCATCCTCTACGTAGGATTTGAACCGACCCACTTGACTGACCTTTACTACTTTTGTCTTTAATGAAAGGAAGAGATACAGGTGTTGGGGGCCAACCTTGATATATAAAAAAACGTGTGCAGAGATAATCGTCGCTTCATCCAAGCGTCACTCAACACTTACAGTCTAATTTTCGTTTTGTCGAATATATATAAACACAGTAAGAGCGAGCACAACCCCTGAAAACCACGTCAACATTACTCGGTAGTTTTTTTTCGAAAACTTGACCACCTGGTTTGATGAAATTTGTATAGGTTGGTTGTTGAGAACTAAAGGATAGCACGGAAGCACTGCTCCACACATCGATAACAGACATTTTATGCTCGAAGGAGGTTTGAACATCTCGTACAAGGTGTGGCGTACCGTGGCGTACCGTGGGTACCGTGGCGTACCGCGGAGGAGCGCCGGGCTCAGTCGGGCTGTAGTGTATCTGATCAGCAGAGTGTGGGTTCAAGTCTGGGTCGAAGGCACTTGTGAGCAAGATACTTCACCTACGGATGGGTCCCATGTACTGGAATCGGTAGTACACGCCAAAAGAACACAGAACACTTATCGTGGAAGAGTAGGGGTTAGTCTCAGTGTTTCTGGTTCACATGGCAAGCACTCTTGTGTAATCAGGTTTCCTCAGGCTTGCGAGCTACAGTGGTTAAGTTCACTTTACGAGTTAACGCCTTGGTTTCATTACCAGAAATATATAATAATAAAAGGCAGATTGGTTGTCGCACCATGATATCCTACTTAGGGGGAATCAATATCCTCAAAGAGACACGAGGGTTCCGATCAGTTTGAAGAAAGTTCGAGGTCCGTCTCCCAATTGGGAACGATTAGCCGTATACAGTTCATTGATTACCTTTGCATGTGTTTATACGTGTTTTCATTTATACACTGCTCTGAAATGAAGGATGTGATTCATGCGCGGATCGATCTCAATTAATTTGTGAGAGGTGCTAACGTGATAATGAGGTACAGAAAAGTGCACTATTTTTGTTGTGGCAATTACATATTGATTCGTCAAAAGTGTCAACGTTGATCTTCAGAGCGAGCCACTCACAGTGGCCCACGACCTTGATGACATCTTAGCCAGTAGAATTAACCCGTCTAAAACGGACTGTAATCCAACACGTATAAAGGCCTTCGTGTTCCAGTCGAATTCAAAACCTTTAAGAAAACGACAACACAACCAACATGGCTGCCAGCAGCACGTTACGGCCTATTGACATCCCTCCACACACACTAACATCAGCGAAGGGTTAAAAAGTGAATTTGGCATCGGGAATTCTTCGTGGCGGTATCGGTGTGCAGTGAGTCACGTACATTACCATGGGGGTAGCCCTAGAAGGAAATCGGTCATGGCAAATGGATGTGATTCACACTCCATCCAGGTTTGTTTGCAGCCTACATTGGATACAAAGTTTGGTGTATACACCACTCATTGGACCGGTGCAGAAGTTTGAATGAGCGGCAAATGAAGGATTTGGCAAACAACAAATTAAACAGATCAAAAAAAGTCGCTCTTTGTTCGTATCCCATTTGTGTTGATTGATGCAGACGCCGTAACGAGAACATTATTTTCATGTGGTAATCTTGTTGTTATGTTTTGATCACCCACCACATTTTTATGGCGTGTCGTGGCCGAGTGGTCAAGCACACTGGACTCAAGCTCTGGTGTTTCTGATCAGTAGAGTCCCGGTCTAGACACACAAGCAAGACACCCAACCATTATTGCTTTGTCCTTCGGATGGGACGTAAAGCCGTTGGTTCCGTGTGTTGTGTAATGCACGTAAAAGAACTGTGAGGGTTTGCCATGGCGTTTCTGGCAGTGGCTGCTGAATGCGATGCAGCATGCTTGTAAACCCTTCCAAGGTGTTACATAAATCGGTCTCATAATTCAAAAAACTTCAAAAACCTGTCTGTAAATAAATAATGATAAGCTTTGAGACGCCCGTAGTAAGTATGATGCAAACGCAATGGTGTAGTTTGTGTCTACAGAACAATAGTGGTCTAGGTGTTGCATTCCAGTAAACCTTTTATGGACCTTATGCATTGACCTTATGCATTGACGTCATCAAGCCGCCATCTTAGAGATAAACTGATGATAAAACAATGGAAACGCACAGATTTGTACTCGCTGCGCACATGATGGCCAATTAACATCTTCTGACCTCTATCTAGGCGAGGGCGCCCTACTCAAAATGACGTCATGTGCATTTAAAGGTCTATTGTACAGTTGTTTGTATAATTTTTGTGTGCATGGCCACCTCACTGTCTTGTTTTGCGGACTAAAAAGCTCAGTCTCAAAAATTAGGTTTAATTAATGAGCAATGTTTAAACGGGAAGAATGGATGAAGACTGCAACTATGCCAGTCTTAGGCTCTGTTTTAAAAAAAGGGGTTGTTTCTTCCGGTTCTATTTCATTCGCCTGTGAATGTCAGATCTGCTATTCTGGGAATTGCCAAACCACGTTGAAATCATTTGTAAGTTACACTACAGATTATTGCATGCATGTGAAAAGCCACTCAACAAAACATACTGTAGAACTACTGATTACAATTCCATTGTTTCCAAGGTCAAGACAGTGTCGAAACAATAATGGCGGCACAGTCCCTGCGTCCCACTTAGCCAAGATCAAGACCAAATCCGACTTGGTAACCAGCGTAATTGCCTTTATGTAAGTAATAGGGGTTGATTTGTGTGGTGGAGTAAGCCAGCACTTCAGGATATGATTCTGCAGTTCGTGGCTGTCAAACAACCCCGCCGCCATAATACCCTAGGGGACGGTTCATTTCTGCTGTTTATTAAGCGCCAAATTGTTGTATGCAATGTAAATCAGCCCTGTCAACATTTGGAAACCCGAAACTGGTGTTAATGGCGTCTCCTTCTACACAGCCTGCTCGAGTGCTGAAAAGCCACGGTCCCTCTGCATGTAAACCTCTATAGTCTCATCCTCCAGCCTGCTCGAGCGCTGAAAAGCCACGGTCCCTCTGCATGTAAACCTCTATAGTCTCATCCTCCAGCCTGCTCGGGTGCTTAAAAGCCACGGTCCCTTGCATGTTAAACCTGTAGTCTCATCCTCCAGCCTGCTCGGCGCTGAAAAGCCACGGTCCCCTGCATGTAAACCTGTAGTCTCATCCTCCAGCCTGCTCGAGCGCTGAAAAGCCACGGTCCCTCTGCATGTAAACCTCTATAGTCTCATCCTCCAGCCTGCTCGAGCGCTGGCACTGGTGAATAAAGACACCACTTTGGGCAAACACCTCTTTGGGAGAGACTGTCTAACAGCGTTGAAACTATAGGGTGACATTTTAGGGGGCACAAGGGGGTGCACCCCTCCTATAGATGGGCACTACTGGACAATTGAAACTGTACTTTCCGTTTGCATCTCTCTGATACAAGCCCCATTTTTCAGCACAGGCAGCAATGGGGGGAGTGCCCCTGTGTCCCCCTTATTTACGGATCTGCACATCTACATCTATCCCAATAGATCACGACCTGAAAGACTTTTTGAGTTCATAAAATCCATTTTGCATCGAACTGTGTAACCATATTTTTCTAAAGTTCATGAAAACAAGTACAAACGACAGTATTCCAACAAAAAAACGGGGACTGCTGATATGTTGGAAAACAACGGTAGCTCAATAGTGCAAGAACATGGTAAAATAATTGTTGTTACGAACCGTGCGCAAAACGGTCTTGCGCCACGAAGACTGTGCAAGTCTCACGCTTATCCTTACACAAGTGCGCGATGTATGCCGCCGTCAGCAATGGATCACAGCGTTACACACAATACACAATGCATTATTTGCAAAACTTTCGCAAATCTGCGTATTAATTAAATAAACACTAAGTTGACACCCCCATCAAACATATGCTACAAATAATACTACCTGTAATATATACATATATAAATAATACAAGGCAAGGCAGCTCATAAAAAGAAAGAGAGATCATAACAATGGTGATATACACTGACTCGAGTGCCCCTTTAAATATAAATAAGTATGACAGCAACACTTACACCAAATCAAGAGTTTCATCACTTGCTTTAATAGCGGTTTTTGCGTTTGACATGCTTGCATGTTCAATCCACAGTGACTCGTACATTTCCAGACAGGTCAATGTCAAATCTCAGAAGTAAAGGTTATATTTAAAAACAAAAAAACAAATTCTGAAACCAGACAATCACATCAATCTCTATTCTCCTTGTCCGATATCCCTTTCCGCTCTTCAAACCCCCAATCCAGGACAGCCCAAAGTGGCTGGTGGATTACGGGAGATTTGTCAACGGTTGTAGAATCGGAGGATTACATGATCGATTGTTATTTGAGGTCAGAGGAGGCAGTCTAATTGGGAACAAAGTTTTGAAACTTTTACTCCCTGGGTCCCTCGGGGACCAGTTACTCGTAAAAAGGAAGTTCAGTCAAACATCCTCGATCATGTTCAAACGAGAGTGGTCGGGTGAGCATTATAACATGGGTCGGATCAACGAAGCTGTGAGATTCTAAATTGTTAGTGTTTTTTTTTTAAATGGTAACCCCTTTTTGTGGTGCAGTATCGTGGCAAAGCGGTCTATAAACGCATCGGACTCGAGTTCTGATTGCTGGATCAACGGATTGTGGGTTCGATTCCAGGTCATGACGCTTGTGTCCTAATAGATCAAGGCGCTTAACCATGTTTGCTTCTCTCAACCCGTGTGTATAAATGGTAACCTGAGAGGGCTGAGACAGTCTTGTGTTGGGTAAAACCCTTAGCGCGAATGTAAGCAGCTTGGGGTTGTATGCTCCCCAGGAGTTGAGGAAGTTAGAGGAATGGTCTAAAATGTATGCCGATGAACATGGATAATAATGTTGTAAAGCGCCTTGATCTAAGCGCCATATATAAGAACCAAGTATTTTTTAGCACACCGTCTTGCCTTTCTCAATGACGTGACATTGAAGACAGTGAATGACCGAAGCTTCGAACTCAATGACTAGTAGTAATGTTAATATTCTCTTGGGTCATTAAATAGAGAGTGAAACCAAGGATGCCTCTAAAGCAAACTTAATCACCGTATAGATTGGAGGCCTGGGGAAACCTAAAGATGGGATGCTTTACTGGTATCAACAACACCAGAAACCCCGTACATTTCTAGGTTCTTAACATTCGCTACCACCACAGTACACAGTGTCAACGGCTCCATGTCCCACTTGAAGGGCTAAGAAAGTATGGTCAAGAGTTTTACTTAGCTTTGGACCTAACCGTGACAGGCCGGTATTCAAACTCACATATTGAAATCGACAAACCTTGGATACGGTCCTCAACACCATACAGTTACGGTCCCATCAAAGTTGACGAGGAGCAAAAACCTCCTTACAGATTACTGTCATCTTCTCTCAGAAAACGAAACTGCATATTTACATGGGATTACCGGTTCAGGCCCTGGCAACGACAAACATGATGAATCTCCTTCCCAATTTTGAAGCTGCCAAGTGAGCCGCAGCCAGGGTTACTGAATTGTGACATAGATGGATTGCGAGGTCAGTATGATTTGCACAGGTTTTATAGTTCAAATGCCGAATAATGTGAAATGTCGCGTTTGTGTTCAAACGTACGGCCAGTTTCTAGATGTCTTCCTTTTTTTTTGGACACTTTTCTACTTTCTAACTTTCTACTTTCTAACTTTCTACTTTATACCCTTTACTTGCTACTTTCTGCACTTGGTACTTTCTACAGAGTCGTTACCACAAATAACTGCTTCGTAAAACAGTTATTGGAAACAAAATGATTTTTTTAAATTTAAAATAAATTAATATAAACTGGCATTTCAAAAGAGGGAGTTTATTGTTCCTACTTTTTTGCGGAAGAATTGGTTCTTTTCATAAAGAATAAAAAGTTTAAGTTAGGGGACATGAGCAAGACCCGAATACATGTTTTAAAGTTTAGAATCCTAATCCTTTTTTCATTGGATTTCCTTCACTTTCACTTCCATCCTTATTCACACAGTCTCCATAGGACTTTTCGTTTGCCCGTCTGTTTTGAGTATAACGATTGTTGGTTTATCTGAAATCTTCTTCTTCTTCTACTTTGTCGTCCACATCGTTCCACCTTTCGATTAGAAATGAAAGATCCAAGGTAAAAAAGTTCACTCTCTATCAAGCTCGATACCAGAACCGATAACAAAATGTATTTCAGTCTCAAATGCTGTCGAAGTCGAAAACAAATAAAATTTGAAGACCCCCCCCCCATTCAAAAGAAGTAGAATACAATACAAATCACTGTTGCTTATTCTGAATGTCGCTATCGAAATAAGCCCGGTTTAAACATGCATAAAACTAGTACCGGTACTTGACAAAAAAAAACATAACCCCCTTCGTCAGTTCAGCGTGATCATGGAGTTTGATGAAGTGTTCACAGGTTTGTATGGTGTGTTTATTGAAAACTTAGAGGATAGAAATAAATTAACTCTTCCTCGCCCCCCCCCCCCCACCAAAAAAAAAAAAAAAAAAAAAGGGAAAGGAAAAAAGAAGCACTTTCACTTTAAAGGAATCAGTCACTCATTTTGATGAACCCAGTATCGAATATCACGTAGTCCGGTACCCCATTATACCCAGAGCAACTTCCCGATCTGATCTTGTCACAGACGAGTGGCTTTCGGGTTTTACATTTCCCCCTCTTTATAAATATCCCATACGCTCATGAATCATAATCACTCGTACTAAATAAAGATGATGAAATGGCAACAGTTGGTGATTCACAGATAAAAAAAAAAGGAAACACTGTCCAACTCCGAGCCCCCCCCCCCCGTCTCCCCAAACACTACAACACCACTTTCAGCAAACCCTGAGTCTCCAGAGACCGTGAGAGTGACGAGGGGGGGGGGGGGTTGAAGGGCTCCGACCATTATAGCTTGCCTTGGAGTATGGACATTTCCATTGTTGATAAACAAACCGCGCTGGTTGGCATGGAAGGCCGAATGTTAGCAAAACATTCAATCGTGTTTAACGGATGTTGTGACCAAATTCAACATTTCTGCAAACTTTTATTTAAACAAATCAAATTCCATGATTAGTTGCTTTCTTTCCAATAAATTCAACACTATTAATTTTTGAATGTTTGTGTGTCCACATTGTTACAAACTGTGGCTATCTGTTCTTGCTTTGCATTTATGGCTTCCCATAGTTTTCCAACTTTGGTTTGAAAATTACTCGGGCTGTGACGTGGCAATAGAAAGGTCTATAGCGGTCAGTCGTCGAAAAGCTTGTAGAAACCATTTCCGCACTTCGAGAAAACTCGAGCAATTATGGTACACAAATCCTAGGAAACGGGTTCGCCCCTCTTCGACCTTCTTGGCAAACCTGAATAAGAAACCCCATGAAGCAAGTGGAGCCTGAACTATATTTATTTGAACCATGTCCAGCCAACCACCTGGCCGCAAAACTGAGTGGTTTTTAAGTATCCATATTTGTATCAGATCACTGTACAGTCATTTGTTTATATATCTCCAATTAAATTCAACGTGACCATGGCAACGCATGTAAAAACAATGATGGCTCATTCTCGCTGTTTTACAAAAGAAACCGATGATAATGGCGGGATGACAGAGTTGTAATAACATCTTGACTATAACCAACATGATAACTTCTCTGCGCCCAGGAGTCCAAGTCTGGACTGCGTGATAATTATACCGTTTCAGAATGTTTTGTCAGCATGTTGATCTATGAGCTGAACATCCAGGGTTCGGAGATGAATCAAAAGCTCTTTATAACTTTCTCTCTAATGCCAGGGGGAATTAATGTTCATGTGTCATGCGTCACACTAGGGACATACCGCGGATATTATGTGTTCGAGGATGCAGTATTGTCACAACAGAGCCCCAGTCATGACACTTGTGCCCTTGAGCAAGGCACCTAACCATAATTGCTTTGTAAAAAGTTGGGAATGTAGTTCATTCTGCTCTACCAGCCAGGCTCCTAGTGGATGATACCCATGCCTACATCCTTACGGACTGTGAAGGGGGTAACCCTGTTTCAGCTCCAGGAGTAGGTGGCAACGTGGCCCTGGTGTCAGTTGATTTGGGTCAACAGCCCAAATCAGTTAAGTGTAGCCCTCACCTTGAAGTGGCCGTTCGACCTTGTGAGTTAGGCGATATCTCATTTAAAAAAATATATATATATAAAAAAGATTCCCGATAAAACGGCTCTCAAACTCAATAGTTTTCGTTGGTAGGGCCTACCTGTTTTTTGTAAAATTTTACAATATTATAGAATCACTAAATCACTAAAGGATATAGGTAACCAACTAACATCGTGTCACTATAGAATCAAAGTTAAATATGGTCGTTAGTTTCTTTCTGTACGAACATAAAGTTCTCACTAGTTTGAAGACCTCGGAAATGAAGAAGCTTATCTCGAATCGAAATAAGCCTTAAAATACCTGGCAAAACTTAAACCATTTTTGTTGTTGTAATTTTCATTCAGACGTGACCATGCCAAATTGACAATGTTCACATGCTGATTTATGGTGTACTCTGCTTTATTGTTGTTTTTGGTTGATGACGTGCTATGTAAAACTTTTTTTATTTTCAAGGCCCTGTACACTATTGGTAAGATCGAAAAACACAATGTTCACAGATTCACACATAACTTACATGATTTAAAGTAAGTAATGGTAGAAAGGGTTCCTTTAAATATTTCTGCCTAAAATGCTATTGTTTCTGAGAAACGAGTAAAACAATAGTAATTATCGCGCGCGATAATTTGAAAAAACTGAAAACACATAAAGTCTCTTTTCACTATTTTCTCGTGACCTCGACGACCAATTGAGCTCAAACTTTCACAGGTTTATTTGTTCATGCATATGTTTAATCACACAAAATGTGGACACTGATTTTGAGCTGTTACCAAAAGTGTACAATACCTTTAAGAACAAATCACTGATATTGACGAAACGGTTGAATCTTATGCTGGTTTTCACTATCATTATTGTGGATATATCGACTTGCCTACACTGCGAGACAGTCTATACATTTCCTCTCTAAGCCTCGATTTCGACTTACGCATTTGTATGCGGAAAGCTCTAATAATATACGAATATCCGTCTCGTAATCATCACCGCGAATGTGAAAAAACTGCACCTTTTTTTTAATCAGTTTGTTTTTCCACTGGTTTTTCCTATTAAGTGGTTGACACTATACTCTCACCCGTGTCACAATTACGCGTACAATATGTACAACAACAAAATGGGGTCAGAGCGGATGACGTCACGTCACGTCCAGGTGCATGGTTTGGTGAGTTGCGTGGCTGTGGTTTGATACGCTGTGATTTCAGAGGTAGAGTCGTCGTCACTCAGGCCGGCTGTTGAAGAAGTCATAAGGAAATTTTCACTTTGCGTTAATTGGCAGCGACAGTGAACGACCTTTTGTACAAAGACTTCAGTTCTTCAGTTCAAGGTTAAGGAATCACTGTCGGTGTAATAACTGTGAAAATATTGTTTGAGGTGAATAATGTGAGCAATGTTTAGAATCATTGAAAAGTGTCCTTGGGGATCCGTATGAGTCTATTTACATTTCGTAGTACAAATCATTTTTAATGGACGATGTGACCTGTGACATCATATGTTTATAAAAGAGCCACAGAGCCTGGACTTCCGGTGGGCACATTGTACACAGCTCAATGGAAGAATACAACAAATCTTATGTTTTATGGAGATCGCACTGTCTGATTTTCCTCAACTTTTGATATGAAAAAAGGGGGACATCTCAAAAGCTGTACAGCTGTTGCTTTTGTAAATTTTGAATTTATGTGAAAATTATGACACAAAATGTAAATTTTTCCCATTGTGTAGCATCTTGCCCGTCAGGAATAGCATTATAATGTACGAGGTCACCACTCTGTAAACAAATGTAACATGGTCTCTAAGAACACAGGAATACCCCGAACTATACCAGAACTAATCTTGTGAGGATGCGATGAAGGGAGGGGCGGGGGGGGGTGGCTTCGATGGGTGATGAAGACCGGTGAACCGATGATGGACCGGTTAAATGTGCAGCTTGTTCCTTGGAAGTCAGCGGATGACAATATTAATGTAATACTTCCAAAGACTAATTTGGTGTAATGCACATTATGAGTGATGCATAGTCAAACCTGGTGGGAAGTGAAACGTTCCGGTCACTTTTGGGGTTCACCGCGAGGTGAGCACTGTCAGGTGAAGACGGTCGTGCCACACCTGATCAACCGAATAGCACAATAATTTGTGATTTCTTAATCAGGATCGTAAACAAAGGATAACTTAATTACCCTTGAGGACTTCCCTTAAGGAAAGTATTAATTTGAGGCACCATAGTGTGGCCAGAGGTTCTACAGGGGATGTTAGGTTCGTTATTTAATCACAAAGTGTTCAGTATTTCTTTAATTGTTTTTTACACAAATTTAGGTGTGGGAGGCTCCGTCGTTTGGTCACGAAAACAGCCTCAGGGGTTTTTCTAATTTGCACTGGAGAAAAAAAGTCAATTATCGGTTTGGTTATTTGAAGTGATACCATGTGGATTATGATGTCAATTTTCGCGAGCAGACGAATGCGGATAATCCAATTAGCTTTTACTACCTCTGGATTTGTGGGACATAAATTTTGATTATCTTTCAATAACCACGAAGTTATTATAAAAAGGTTTAGGGAAAAGGTTCGTCACTATAAAACGTTAAGCAAAAAAAAAAAAAAAAAAAAAAAGGGGAAAGCCCTTTTACCAAGAGTTGGTCTGTTATTGTGAACTGCTGTGATTTTCCCACTACATTTGACCGACTTGCATACATCAAAATTGGGTATCGGGATTTACTATTAAAAGAAATTCACCTAAAGGCTAAAGTTGATTGCCTAAAAGTGTTGGGCAGATGTTGCACTAAAAGATGGGCAATCTGGAACTATTTTACTGGGTATAAAGTTGATTGCCCCGAAAGTGTTGGGCAATTGTTTCAACTAAAATATGGGCAACCTGAAACTAATATACTCATAAAGATGATTGCCCAAAAGTGTTTGGAAGTTTGTGTACTCAAAGATGGGCAATCTAAAACCGCCATACTCATTTATTGGGTTTTAAAAGTTGACGGCCCAAACGTGTATGGCAATGTTGTACTTTAGATGGCCATCCTGAAACAATCGTACTCTAATCCCTTGAGTCCAGCCGACCTGTACAAATTCTGAACAATGTAGCGGGTAAAACTACCTTGCCCTGGCCACTCAAACTTTGAATTATGTTTCTCAAGCGTGTTCTCTTAAAAGTCGTTATTGGGCGAATGTTGGTTGGCCCAAAGTTTTTTTTCTTCTAATTGTCCAATATTGCTATTTCAACAAAATGTTAGTGCACGGCTTATTTATCTGCATTGCCTGTTCTATAACAATAATGAAGTGTGAACAAAAGTATTCGAAGAATATTCGAAATATATAAAGTGCCTACTTCCATAATGTATTTTTACAACTTGTTACACAAAAAAGTTGGTTTTCAGAAATGTATAGTCATTTTAACTCATCCAAGTCCAAGTCACGAAACATTCTCGGAAAACACCATTGAATTATACTGAAAGGAGCTGTTTTTGAGAAGACAAAGTCAAAAGTGTTTTCCTCAAATTGACGGTAATTTAAAATGATGTCTCAAAATGGTTAGGTGGTGTACAATGTACCAAGCTCATATAAGTAGGTTTCCTATAGTTCAACATTTAAAACCTGTCTGCACCAATATTAGAGATTGAAAACATTAATTAAATCTTGATTCTCCTTAAATGCCTAAAAGGACGGAAATGTTTTTTTATTATTTTTATTTTTGAAACTTCAATACCAAACCAAACGCAGTATAAGTTACAGGGATTTGCAAAACTTGATACCCAAAGTTTACGGAACAGCCCATTAGTGCCGTATTCTATCTCTTGACCAGTACAGACTCAGTGTCGTTGTTGTGTTTAAAACTGAAGCTCAGTCAACAGATTAATGTACACGATACAATAATAACGTAATCAAGTATCTCATGATATGCAACAGAGAAGGAAATGGTAGAATGTAAAAGCGCCCCCACCGATGGTCCTATAACAATTGAAGATCCACTGACGATGCAGGTGACCTTCTCCTTGTGCACTTTAGCCTTCAGTGTTCATTTACATCACAAAGAAAGTTCTTAATGCAAATAATTTTGTCAACAAATTGTCGTCCCTCTCCCCGTGCCTCCACGCCCTGAGCTTTTAATGCCCCTTGACGCATCTCCTAAATCAGGCATTTCCGAGAGAGTTTTCTCAAATCGCCAGAGCTAAATCGATAGCTTCCGTTAGTGAGGGAGTTGTGGCGTCATGCTCTACCCCGACTGTGCCGAGATATTCATCAGATTCGCGGCGGTTGCCAAAACGGCCCTTTTTTAAGCGTCGCGAAATGCTTCATGGTGTGTCTGTTGGTGGCGCCACACTTCACAAATCCACTTCATCATTGGGATGCTAAGCCGAGTTGAAATCGTTTTGCTAAGCTGGCTAATTAGTGTAACATGTATACAAGAAGAGTACATCAGCCAAACCGTCACACACTCTGACCATAGAAGCTGACTCTGACGTGTACTAGAGGTATTGATAGCAAAACAAAGGCGCACAAAGCGAATTTTTGTCTTGAATCAAACTTGAAATTTTTGTCTAGTTTTGTTAAAAAAAAAAAAAAAAAAAAAAAAAAAACCACAAAAAAAACCAAAAACCAATAATAATTTACAAAACCCTGCTCTTCAGATTTTGTATGCCGTTGGCTGTACAAAAAAAAGGAGAAGATTTTTTCTATTCTAGCCTGACGGGTCTGACTGCTAATTGTAGTTACATTTTCCTTTTTTGTCACAAAAACGGCACTAAGAATGTTTTAACATACTGGTATGCCTTTTGTGTATTGTACTTCAAACAAGCCAGTAAAACGAGATTTGACGTCTTCAAAAAATAGTGTGCTTTATCTTGATTCAACCACTGTACTCTTAAAGGGAAGGTATACGATTGGTAATCACTCTACAAATTTATGGCAATAAAAATGGACTTGGTTAGAAGCAACTTTCGATAGTATGAAGCATTTTGAGAAACATTTCAAGTCAAAATAATGTGGATAATATGTAAAAAGATGTCAGTTTTTTATCCCCAAAACTTGAATTTGAGAAACTTTTCTCAGATTGTTATTCCTATAGGGATTATTCTTCATGCGTGGATATAACCACTCCAGATTTTTGGCGATTATTATCTCTAAAACGCTACCACCTTTTGAAATGAATTTTTCACATGTTAGTTTATTGTATATATATATATCTACATTTATAAAGGGTTAAAACAATCAAACGGTACCAAAAACCATAGGTATACGTTGCCTTTAAAAGAGAAGAAACAACATTTCGACGCTAAATAACACTAACAGTGCCGAGTAATGCGGGACTCATTTGCATACCAATCCGAAGCAGCAGTTTGCTGGGACAACAAATAGGCTAACAGTTACCGATTCGCACGAGTTAAACCAGTTGTTACAACATACAAGTTCTGTACCTCATCTTAATTCAATGAAGAAGAAAAAAACACGCAGTTTGGCCCACATAGCGTTCGATATGAGCCTTGTATTGCATTGGTGCTCACTGAAACACAGGTCACAGCAACTATGTATAGTGCTGTCAACAGAATATGTTGTTTTACTCGAAAATATTTGATGAGCAAATACAAGCAGGGAACCATTCACCAACAATGGCATGTTGTTTTGGCTGGTAACCCAATTTTGCTGGGCATGTTTTTCCTGTTTTTAGTGAAATAATTGTTTGTGTGCAGTATGGCTCTATGAATTTGAGTTGAGCCTCAGTTAGTAAATCTTTAAATGTGCTTCATCGAGCACGAGGAAGTTTCAAAATTAACTTGAAAAACAAAATATCACCGTTGCTTGAGTAAAGCAAGCATACAATACAGACAGGATATTGGGTAGATGTGGACTAATCAAACGAATTAACTTTTTAACCAAATTTCAACCTCAGAAGATACCTTTCTAGATTTCGTAGCTATAATTACTAATTAGTTAATCAGCTTTGACAAACATATATCTTTGCTCATCTCTGATTTATAAAAAAAAAAAAACATTTTGAGTTAGTTGCGTGCATTCGTTGGGTTCGCCCCGTGTTCCTGGTTTGATGGGCAGCATATTGCGCCATCAGCACCTTGTAAACCATTACATTGTGCTATGTAAAGGAATAGGTCTCAAACTTCAAAAAGTAGCTCCACATACTGACCGTTGAAGCGCCTTGAGCGTCTCTGAGTGACGGATATGAGCGCTATATAAGAAGCCAATATTGCATGGTGCACTATTAAACACTCCCATGTCAGAATTGACCCGGTCAGGGGCCTGGGGTCAATTTCACAAAGCTCTTCCTAACTTAGGACTAGTCCTAGGCAATGCTAAGAGATAGGACTGGTCCTAAGTACTGGTCCCTAACTTAGGACTAGTCCTATCTCTTAGCATTGCCTAGGACTAGTCCTAAGTTAGGAAGAGTTTTGTGAAATCGACCCCTGACCCCATCCGAATCTGAGCTAACCACCCATATTGTAAAAACCTGTTTCCGGGGTCAGCTTGATCCAGAAATGGGTCAAGTCCCCCTTGGGCCGAGATCCGGGTCAAATCTGACCAGAACAATTTTGAGAATGTGTGTTTATTGAAAAGTACCTGGGGTCGATTTCACAAAACTCTTCCTAACTTAGGACTAGTCCTAGGCAATGCTAAGAGATAGGACTAGTCCTAAGTTAGGACCAGTACTTAGGCTATTCCTATCTCTTAGCATTGCCTATAGGACTAGTCCTAAGTTAGGAAGAGTTTTGTGAAATCGACCCCTGGTGATTTAATGTATACACTTACACAGTCACTGATGTGTCAATTTTAACAGAGATGTTTGATTGTTCCTATTTCATCACAGTCACACTCAATGACAGAACACAAGTGAATAGTTCACTCAGTACTATGGGAATTGATAAGTGAAAGAACGTAATGTTTGAAGCTTTGAATGGTGGGGAAAATAAGGGATAACAGTAACTATAGTAAATATGCGGGTACAACCATGTGTAAATCTCTTTTCGGGAGGAGTGTTGGCGGTGTGATCTCGACGTTTCGAACAGTATACTCTGCTCGTCTTCAAGAGAAAGGTTGATTCTGGAGGAGGAGGATCCTTCCGGACATTTTTAGACAAAATGAAGTTACTAATTTTCATCGGAATAATTATAGAAATAGATTGATTTTTTTTACGGGTAAAGAAAACACAAAGATTCAAAATCGCCCGTGAAATCTTCTTCAGTTCCCCCATGAGGGTAGCAGGAGGAATCTTGCATCACTCGGCTCACTACCCTCCAGAGCATGGGAAATAGAGCATTATACTGCACGCTTTCACGGCTATCCAGGAACCATCCAAGTAAGTGATGGACTTACCGGATGATCTATCATTTCCGGCTGGTACTTGTGAAGATTCTCCGGGCAGTTTAGTCACCCTGGTTTAGGCAGAGATCGGGAAAACAAAAGAGCACATCCTCGATGATTAATACACGAATTGAGCAACTTTTAAAGGGACTGGCAGCCTGATTTAGACTTGAAAGAAACCGAACGAGAGGGTAGGCCTACAGGTACTAACAATTGTACCAGTACATGAATGTACACGCCATAAAGGGATGAGTTTTTGAGCTAAATTGGTATTTCAGTATCTTAAAAACAGCAATAGTATTCTCATGTTTTCCTTTAAAATGGGTTAAAGCATTGCATTTTACATTTCTAATGCTTTGCTTTTAGTTGCTTTGCTTTAATATACTTGTGCTTGCTTGCATATTGCTTGCATGCATTATAAAATGGAGTGCAACTGCTACTATGCGGAATTCGACTGATGCGTCCATGCACTCAGGTTGACTCGGATCACTGTGAAATTGGGTTCAGTGTTTCAAGCTCTCGGAAATCTTCCATGGATAACAATCATTGGTTGGGAAGCGGCTTAAAGGCACTGGACACACTATTTGTAATTATTCAAAAAACAAATTAGCATAAAAACTTACCTAGTTACAAGCAATGGAGAGCTGTTGATAGTATAAAACGGCTCCCTCTGAAGTGTTGTAGTTTTTGAGAAAGAGGTAATTTCTCACTCAAATAAAAAAGACTTCAGCGAAGCCTTCTATTAAGCACCTAAAAGCACACAAATTTGTGCAACGAGGGTGTTTTTTTCTTTCATTATTTTCTTGCAACTGCGATGACCAATTGAGTCCAAATTTTCACAGATTTGTTATTTTATGCGTGTGATTGGATACACCAAGTGAGAGTACTGGTTTTTGACAATTACCAAAGGTGTCCAGTGCCTTTAATACATTGTTTGACTATTAATGCATTGGCAGGTAGGGATGGACGTAACTCATCCCCAACTTCAAGAAAAGGATGGTGGTTCTTTTGGGGAGATTTGGATCTTATTATAGAAATTTACAGCTCACAGTTCCTAAAATATATAGACCTTATGCATTGACGTCATCATGCCGCCATCTTAGAGGTAAACAGCAGGACGGCTGTTTCGTTACAGGCAGGTGTTTTGTTTTTTGTTTTGTTTTTAAATAGGGGGCAATCTTTCTAGATTTTTCGCGTTTCAGTTTCCGGGTCAGCCGGGACGCGATTTCTTTTGCTGCAGCACACGTCGGCTATGGAGTCAACAGTAAAGGGATAGGCTGTTCTTCCCTATCCCTTAACTGTTGACTCCGTAGCCGACGTGTGCTGCAGAAGAAAAAAAATTGCAGCCTGAATCCGGGTCAATACTGACCCGGAAGTTCTGACCCGGGAGTTTTGTAGGTTGTGATTATATTGCGATGGCGCTACATAGTTTTGGGTAAATTTGCTGTATACACCCCCCAACCAAACAGTGCACCTCTACAGTGTCCACCACATCTCCAAAAGGGCTGGTAAACTGTCTTAACTAGCACGCGAATTTTGAAATATTTTGTTAAATTTTGTAGCTAGGCAAATGACGAAATATTTCAACATTAGCGTGCCAGTTATGACAGTAGTAAGCCCAGCACCAGCTGACGGATAAAGCCACCTTCAACACAGGTGTTCCAGTCGATGAGTGCAACTGTACTATACTTATGCAACAATTATGTATCCAGAATGATGTTTTGCGTGGGGTTGGTTGCCATTGGTGACTCAAACGCAAAGTGCGGCTGTTTTGGTGTGGACCTGTGTGTCGATGCAAAGATAACTCTGAGCCGAGCACGAACTCTATTCTGCCTTGACTTTTGTGGGTTTTAGTTCAAATCCTACTGAAAGCCAAGCCAGTGTGTTGAATGATTGTTATACGTGCAGCCATAAACCGAGTTTAAAGGCCTATAGTCTGGGATTTTTCCTCCTTTTCCAATTTCCCTATAAAAAAAGGGAGAAATCAATGAAAAAGAAAAGAAAAGAAAAACCTTTGCTTAAATCATTGAACTATGTCAGCAACAAATGTGGCTGTGGGGCAAGCTCAGCTCACTAAAGGGAGGGTGTATCATTTATACATTTATTTTAGTGCAGAAGAACACTTATTAGGATACCTTCATCAAGTTGGTCGTCTGCATTAAAAAAGTAAAGTGGATGCGTTTCCCGCCAAAAAGAAGAAGAAGAACGAATTTCACTGTACTAGTGCGAATATTGCGAAAAGCGCGGGTGCAAACGGACACAAATGCCAACTTTCCATATAATATTAGAACAATGCCTCACTGCATTAAAACAAAGCCCACTCTTTGACAAAGAAACATAATGTGACAAGACAGAGGTCTTAATTAATTTACACGTCAGCCGTGCACGCGGCGAATGACTATCACAAAACAGGTGCATGTGCTGCGGCTTGGTCGTGTGTCGGTGCTAAACATAGTCCGGTATATAAAACAACGAGGAGTGATAGAGTGACAGTCAGTGTTAATGGGCCGGCAAGAAGCATCGAACACGGCTCGGGCAGAGCGGTTATGGGGAGTCATTCGCGGTCAAAACGTTGTCTGGAAAAAAAGAAAGAAAACGAAAACCACATCTTTCCTTATGTTACAGATATGGTACAGAATAACTTGTTAACTAAATCAATCTTCAATGGGAACATTGTTTAACATGCATTAATTTCATCAACAAATAGTTCAAGTTTGCCTTTTTGTCGTCTACAATATAGCACTGTTTTTGGTAATCCTCTTATCAAAAGAATAAAGAAACATTTTCGCGTAGTTTCTGAAATTAGTGAAGCGCTGCAACGACTGCTAATGCTCAAGCCTCAACCTTTCTACTTTCGGCTAGTAAACACCACTTCTCAACTTGCCCTGTGACTACTAAAAAACTGTGCAACTGGGCTGTTTGTTTATGGCGCTCAGTTTCTTCTCAGATTGGAATAATGGATTTTTTGTTTGTGTTAATTATCTTTTGAGTGTGTTGATGTAACTTCAATTGACCAATAAACTGGTTATGATCGGCACCATTTACACCAGAAAGATACATTTATGACAATACCGAATTCAGATCTAGGCTACCTAAAACTTCTTGGGGAGTATAAAATGCACAGTTTACTAGCCCGGTGGGCTAAATATAAAGCGCAACGCCTGATGCTAGATAAGGCCTCTACGTGGTAAAACATTATAGCTCCATGGGTAAAACTTCATCTATGTAACACCTTTAGTCAAATCATACACTATGATTAGAATCCGCTTCACGCGTAGCCCCAATTAATTATAATTAGCGTGACGTTGAAGTTAGTCATTCACATTGACATGTGGTATACAAATTCACAATGTTGGAATTTGCCAGCTGGTTGGCCGTATCAATTACAAGTCATCAAAGAAAGTGCGAAGATCTATAATAAAAAAAAACATCTAATCGCAATCTACATGTTTGGTCCAACTTTTTCAAAACACCCCAATGCATCATTAATTACCGGTAAAACTTTTTGAGAGAAATAGATACTATGATTACGCAATCGGGACACTGTTTGGTATGGGCCTATAGACTTTTATCACAACAAATTCCTGATAGGCCTATTCTTAATTTCAATGACGCATCAATTAATGACACAAATTCTCCAAAAGTGTAAATAAAACATAAAACAAAATGTAAATGCACGTTCAAACAAACATAAAAACTTCAAAAACCTGCGTTTCAAATCGTACCCTATCCAGCCCCGCCCCCCCCTCAAAAAAACAAAAAAAACAAACAAACGTAAACAAACAAAAACCATGTTTGTCTCTGCGCATGTGTGAAAGTGATTGAACAAGCTCTGTGTGTAGCTAGGATCCGGCTAACGGAGAAATACTTTCCTGATTTTGACGGGTTATGACGAAATTTACGCAAACTAAACTTCCCTGGTCAGCCGTGTAGGCATAAAGACAAAAATACCGAGGACAAAGACAGCTCCACATAATTTAGAAGAACGAAATAAGGGAAAGTATTCGTCAAACAATGTGGCACTGACAGCAGTCAAGAACCAAGATGGCGCTGCCCACATGTTGCAATGACAGGTGGTAAACAACAGTCAGATGATTTGACAGCGGCTCATTCTCCAAACAGCATTGTGATCGAAGCAAGAAATTCGACTCTATCTTAAAGGAGCTGGACAAACTATACCTGCTGGAAGTGCTTGTAATAGTTGACAAGGTAGGACTAGGAGGAGAATACTGACAAATTAAAGTTTTAAACAAGTGCATTAATTAGTTACTAACTAAGTAAGTGATGCGATCAAGCTAAATGAGTCTTTTGTGGACCCTTGTCAATTTTTTTTTTTTATCTATTTGAAAGAAGTACAATCTCAGCTTTAAGGATATGAAAACCTGTGTTGATACCACCTTTGGTTCAAAAGTTATGGAAGTCGAAACACCAAGAGATGTATAGAAATGTAGACCCCTGTCGACCTATTTTGGCCTGTTATTCAATAATGCATTTACCAGCAAACGACTCATTTAGCTTGATCGCATCACATATGTTAATACTATTTACTACTATAGTAATAACTAATATTAGTACTGTACCTTAGTCAGTAGTAGTTGTAGAACTTTAGAACTGAGAAGAAATAAACGAAGGAATGAACAGATAAAGTGATGGGTGGCAAATCAAACACTACAGTAAAGAAGAGGATGCAAAGTATGTTTTCTTAAAAAGTATCAAAATGATTAATATTAATATTTGTTCTCTTAATCGTACATAGTTCAGATGGATGAAGGGATGAAGAACAATCCTTTTGAAGGAACATTACAGAATTGGTTTTTGCTAACAAAATAGTTGCTGGCAGTGTAAGCACTTTATGTAATCCACCATATACATAAACTGACAAACCTGTAGAAGTTTGAGATCAATCGGCCATCTGGGTCACGAGAAAATAGTGAAAAACCGATTACACATTTTTGCATGAAATCGTATAGATTCAACAAATGAATAAAACGCTCACTGAGCGATAAACTCCAATCAGCAAGTTAGTTTATTCATTTCTCATCAAATATGGCATTTCAGACATAAATATTTCAAGGGATGTTTTCTACTATCATCATTAGACCGTGTAAGTTTTATGTAAATCTGTGATCAAAAAGTATAATTGTTCTTACCAATTCTGTAATGTTCCTTTAAGCATCTAGGCAAGTTATCTGTGGTAGAGAAAGAAACAATTCTAAATTTTCTTTTTGCAGGAAATGCATTGGGCCCTAGTGAATCAGAATCAGAGAAAATGTGGACTAAAGAATGGAGTCATACCAAGACCCAGTAACTGGGGCGCTGTACTCCTTTCAAAAATAAACTTTGACTTCTTCAGTCGTACTAGCCTGAAGAAGTCAACATTTAAAAAAAACAGCGCCCCAGTTACTGGGTCTAAGTCATACCAGTTTTTTTTTAGCCATGATAAATCCAATGAAACATGTGTTGCTATATAGTATTCTGTTTATAAATAACTTGATCTACCGTGTTAAAGGAACATTACAGAATTGGTTTTTGCTAACAAAACAGTTGCTGGCAGTGCAAGCACTTTATGTAATCCACCGTATACATAAACTGACAAACCTGTAGAAGTTTGAGATCGATCGGCCATCTGGGTCACGAGAAAATAGTGAAAAACCGATTTCACATTTGCATGAAATCATATAGATTCAACAAATTATGAATAAAACGCTCACTGAGCGATAAACTCCAATCGGAAAATTAGTTTCATTCATTTCTCATCAAATATGGCATTTCAGACATAAATATTTCAAGGGATGTTTTCTACTATCCTCATCATTAGACTGTGTAAGTTTTAAATATAAATCTGTGATCAAAAAGTATATTTTTACAAGTTTTTTTCTTACCAATTCTGTAATGTTCCTTTAAACAAAGTATCTGATAGATCCCTCTGGCAGATTTATCATAATTGATATTGAGGTTGATGACACTATTTAGGCTACTCTGTGGTAAATGTATATTCTTACAATGAAGAGTGGCCTGATTGTGGGAATATCGTTATGGGTGGCTTCAATGCTGTGGTCTAGTGGTTAGACTGAAGGAGTTGCAGTCACAAGGTTGTGGGTTTGAATCCTGCCAAGTTAGATGATTGCTGATTTCACAATGACTAGAACAAGTCTAGTTACTGAAACACAATTTCTTGATTTGTGCAATTCATAACCATGGACGTTAATCCAATGTTTGTATGAGAGAGATTGGCTGTTGCCAGCTTGGTGTTTATATTCTCTTGTGGGAGTTTGCCAAGTTCCCTAGACTGGAATATCATATTATAAACAAACAAGCAAACAAAATGTTACTGAAGGGTGGTACTGGTAGGCACTGTTCCAACTTGAAAGTGCAGAGCAAAATCTCAATCATTGATTCCCCGAGAATTGTTTGGAGAAAAAAACAATCCTAGGGTTAGGCATTTGAGCTGGAAATCAAACCATTCTCCACCGGATCTTTACAGATTGGATTTAAAAAAGAGTTCTAATCTGCCCTTCGGGTAATACTGACTCGTCAGATTTTTGTTCTTAGTTATTAGCTCTATGGCCCTTTTCCGAACCACAAACACCCTTTCATTCACCAAATCCTAGGTAAAACCTTCCAGTTAGATTTTGCTCCCAGAAAAACAGATCACTCTATATGGCCCTTTTGGAACCAAGACTTGGGCTTGGGCTTAATTGGGCTTGGCTATGGCTGGCTTAGGCTCCACTAGTTATTTAGAAAACGTGCGTTTTCCTTACAGGGCTTCAAACTGGCAGACAGGGCCCAAGCTGGAGCCCAAGCCGAAACAGTGGTTTCGAAAAGGGCCTGGATAGATCATTACTCTGTCTACTCTCCAATGATATCAAATGGGCAGAGGTTTTGGGAACTTGGACATCTCGTCTTTGCTAAGCTTATTACAGTTCTAGATCAACACCTCAGCTAACCCTATTAGTAGGCCTACTCTCTAGTCTCTAGGAAGTTATAGGAAGAGATTAGGGGTTGAAACAGTCAAGTCAAATAGGGCTATGCTTCTAGGAAGAAAAATGCTCAAAGTGGAAATTGACTTTTCTTGAATATTAATTTTGAAGCTGGAGAAATCTTATTTTGAGGTCCCTTCGGTTGAGGTGTTGAATACTCTGAAGACAATTTTTGAAAGTAGTGCAAAGGGCACGCCCTTAAAGGAACAATACAGAATTGGTTTTTGCTAACAAAACAGTTGCCAGCAGTGTATGCTAAGCACTTTATGTAATCCACCATATAGGCCTACATAAACTGACAAACCTGTAGAAGTTTGAGTTCACAAGAAAATAGTGAAAAACCGATTACACATTTGCATGAAATCATATAGGTTCAACAAATGAATAAAACGCTCACTGAGCGATCAACTCCAATCGGAAAATTAGTTTATTTATTTCTCATCAAATATGGCATTTTAGACAGAAGTATTTCAAGGGATGTTTTCTACTATCATCATCATCAGACCGTGTAAGTTTTATGTAAATCTGTGATCAAAAGTAATTTTACAAGTTTTTTTCTTACCAATTCTGTAATGTTCCTTTAACACTAGCCTGGCGTATAATTGTCTAGTAAAAACTAGTATTGGCTAGTATTAAGTAGGCAGTTAGGCACCACTGTCTTTGGCAATTTCACACTAACTGGCCAAAAGATAACTTGGTAAGAGAGGCATGAGAGTGTGAGACAAAAGTCACTATTTTTGTCCCAGTCTTTTCCTGTACATTTCCAAAGCTGTTCATGAGTGCTCATAGCAAAAAGTCATAAATTAATCCACGACCTTTAGAAATTACTTGAAATGAAGGTCGCTTGAAAAGCGCTACGTATGTATAATAGACCTAGACATATGGCCTGAAAAGTAAAAAAAAGAACACCAAACAAATTACAAAATATTGTGACGGTAAAGTTCCTAACCCTTCAAGATTGTAAGCTAAGCAGTGGGTATTAAGGATATAACAATGGGAAATAAGTCACAGACAGACACTTTTGTGACAAAATTCCATCCACATTTGTATGCACAAATTAGCTTTTTACCCTTATAGTTTCTTTAAAAATAGCCAGGGAAGGGGCTTTCCTAATTTTGGCTGACCAGTAACTGTAGAATTGGTATCTGGACAGCATTGGGCCAATCAATTTATCTTAGTATAAATTCTACCAAATGATAACAAAAATGTCTGTCCTCGGACCTCGTTACATTCGTATAAATCTTGGAGATTTATGTACTCCAGTTTCTGAAATACTCGGTCATTTAACTTTGTTTTTCCCAACCACAATCCTTAGTTTGCTTTTGATTGTACACAAACAAAGATACATGACCAGGCCTTGTGCTTAAGCTTTTTGTAAAGTAGCCTGCCAGGCCGGTAAACTGTGCATTTTACTTGCCCCAGGAAGTTTTAGTAGCCAAGATTTTAAACAGGAATTGCCATAAAAATGTAATGTTCTGATGTGTTAATGTTAACGATCACTACCAGTTTCATGATCAAATGAAGTTATATTCACACACTCAATAACGATTAACACATTTTATACATTGATTATTCACATCTTAAAAGGAAGAAATTAGCATTTTAAACAAGTAGGTTGCACAGTTTTAGCCCACAGGGCAAGTTGAGAAGTGGTGTTTACTAGCCAATAGCATTTTTTTACTAGACAATGTTCACTGGGCTAGTGTTAAAGGGCAAGCCCTGATGACATCATATTTAATTTTGTTAATTACTATCCCCATGTTCACCTCCCATGTCACACTTTTGTGCTGTTGGCTACTAAAAACTGTGGAATCTACTTGTTATATGAGTTTTTGTGTTGTAAGTGTTAAAGGAACATTACAGAATTGGTAAGAAAAAATATACTTTTGATTACAGATTTACATAAAACTTACACGGTCTAATGATGATGATAGTAGAAAACATCCCTTGAAATATTTCTGTCTGAAATGCCATATTAGATGAGAAATGAATAAACTAATTTTCCGATTGGAGTTTATCGCTCAATGAGCGTTTTATTCATTTGTTGAACCTATATGATTTCATGCAAATGTATAGTCGGTTTTTCACTATTTTCTCGTGACCCAGATGGCCGATCGATCTCAAACTTCTCCAGGTTTGTCAGTTTATGTATATGGTGGATTACATAAAGTGCTTACACTGCCAGCAACTGTTTTTGTTAGCAACAACCAATTCTGTAATGTTCCTTTAAGTTGTTTTTTAGTTTGTGAATGTAACTTCATTTGACCATTAAACTGGTTGAGATCACTACCATTGATACATTAGAAAGATACATTTATGACAATCGATGTTTCAAATCTGGGCTTACGAAACTTCCTAGGGGCAAGTAAAATACACAAGTTTACTAGCCCGGTGGGCTACTTTACAAAAAAACCTTTAAAACCCCAAGGCCTTGGGGCCATTGTGAGACCCAGGGCACGTTTGGTTCAGTTTGGTGAAAAGAATAGCAAGCATTGTCTTAGTTTAGAAAAAACAAAAGTAGTTTAGAAAAAAAAACAATATTAAGAATAAGTTAATTTCTAAGCTTGTCTGTGAGAATGGTGATCAATGTCATCACATATCAGACTGAAATGTTGAAGCAGGAGCAATCATTTTTGTTGTTGAAATGATATCGCTCTGATTCTGCAGAGCAGGCCCAAGTTGACAACAAACCATCCGATGATGACCAATTTCCTTGCGATGGTTCTCTGGAAGAAAGAGAGTGTCTGCTGCAGAGACGAGAAATTTCAGACTTTTACACGGATTCAGACTTTTTGTACTGCATTGTGACAAAAATAGCTGTTATTTTCTTGCAATGTTAATCTTTGATACTTCTCTAGTGTTGAGGATAGTGTTAAGGCTCCTTCAAAATCTATCGCTTAAAGGAACATTACAGAATTGGTTTTTGCTAACAAAACAGTTGCTGGCAGTGTAAGCACTTTATGTAATCCACCATATAGGGGGCCTACATCAACTGACAAACTTGTCGAAGTTTGAGATCGATCGGCCATCTGGGTCATGAGAAAATAGTGAAAAACCGATTACACATTTGCATGAAATCATATAGATTCAACAAATGAATAAAACGCTCACTGAGCGATAAACTCCAATCGGAAAATTAGTTTATTCATTTCTCATCAAATATGGCATTTCAGACAGAAATATTTCAAGGGATGTTTTTGTACTATCATCATCATTAGACCATGTAAGTTTTATGTAAATCTGTGATCAAAAAGTACATTTTACAAGTTTTTTTCTTACCAATTCTGTAATGTTCCTTTAAAATCTACCAAAAGGTAACAATGCCATAATTTCAATACCTCCTAAAATTGAGAATACCATGTAGTTTCTGACTTGTTTGATTAGGAATGACTCTCATTCCTGGTCCAGTGACATTCTTAAAGAAATAAATAAGATTGCGATGGATGTGATGGCATCCCAGCATTGTCACTTACATGTAAATGTATTTAAAGTGAACAATTTGGACACCCAGTTTTTCAAATTCCAGCAAATTTGGACACCCTGTTATCAAATCCTGCTAAAACCTTGCATCCCAGCTGAATTGTGTAAAGTTGTTTGGTCTGCTATCAACATTACATGATTGCATTTTGTATTTTTTCTTTCAACTGTGGTCAATTGTCTGTAGATCAGAGGAGAGAGGGAGAATTAGTTTTAAAACTTTGTTCAGCCTGTATGTTAAATGTTACAAAATGGTGCATTACACACCAGTCAGGGTGTGTTGTTTGTGGCAGTTTTGGGAAGTAAACTTTCCTTGTGTAACTCACTTTTGACCGCTCAAAATGTTTTCGTCTTTCTTTCTCTGATTTATAAATTATATGGTTTGCAAATTTTTGTAAGCACCTTTTTCCAATAAATATATTGTTTTTTAAGGAAATTATGACAAGGTACATTTTTGACCGGGGTCAAAATTCAAGCCATACATGTACATAAGTTGTAAATACAACTGACACGATAAAAGTACATGTGTGTACAGTCGGAAAGAAAGTGCAATGACAGCATTTCGAAATATTTTTGAAATGAAAATGCATGCAAAAACTGCAAACCACATTTACAAATCAGAGAAAGAAATATGAAAAAAAAAAATGTTACTCACAGAAAGTTTACTTCCCATAACTGCCACAAGCAACACATCCTGACTGGTGTGTAATCCACCTTTTTGTAACATTTTGTGCTATGATTTTGATTTTGATCTGATGATTTTGATTTTGATTTGATTTTTTCAGCCATTGTGGATCCACTGCAGGATGGAGGCCTCAGCATGATGTCTCCAAACCTCTTCTTTTTGTGCTGGCTGATACCAAGTGACTGTCCCCCAGTATTGTTTAGCTCGTCTCCCTATCTATTTCTCTGGTGCCCTCTATTCTGTTTATACTACATGGCGCCCAGTAATTGATTTCTGAGCTCCAAGGGTTATCAGTTCTGCAGTTTACGTGTCCTGCCCAACTCCATTTTCTCTTTTTTACTGTTTTGAAGATGTCAGGAACAAACCCAGTCTTCGAAGATGTCAGGAACAAACCCAGGCTTCGAAGGTGTCAGGAACAAACCCAGTCTTCGAAGATGTCAGGAACAAACCCAGTCTTCGAAGGTGTCAGGAACAAACCCAGTCTTCGAAGGTGTCAGGAACAAACCCAGTCTTCGAAGATGTCAGGAACAAACCCAGTCTTCGAAGATGTCAGGAACAAACCCAGTCTTCGAAGATGTCAGGAACAAACCCAGTCTTCGAAGATGTCAGGAACAAAACACAGTCTACTATTCTACAAGATAAAACTTCAAGATTAAAATGGAAGCATGGGTTGCCAAAGTGAAAGGACTGCTTGCCAAGAAGTCTTGGGGGAAAGGAACCAAGGGATGGCTGATGTGGCGGGGCTACTCCAAGAAAAATTATGGTTTTATCAACGTCAAGGTTCCTGGATCAAACAAACCACAAGGATTAATGTGCACAGAGTGGCTTATACAGAGGAACTTGAAAGTTGCCCAAAGAATGTGATGTACGTATGTAAGCCACATGTGCCGTCGTCATTCACTATGTTGAACATTTTTGTCCCTTGAGACCTGCTGCATCAATATCACTCAAGGAAGACTTGCAAGGAAACACTATGCAAGTGAGGGCGAATACCCTGATTGCCCTGAAGTGTAAGTTTTTCAAGTACAGTATTTTTAATGACAAGTAATAAACCACAAGGGAATCTTAAATTTTAAACAATTTAGGGTTGAGCAAAGAAAAACTGACTACAGTTGGGTTTGAACCAGCGACCTCCGGACACGTGCCGGCGCTCTACCAACTGAGCTTTCTAGCCCTAATGTTGGCAGTCTCAGATCCCTATCATGTCAATTTTTGTTTAGGGGTGCCAGTCAGAATCCATACAACTGTTAACTGCAGTGTAGCCATGGAACACACCCAAGTTTACGATACAACCTAGGAAGCAGCAGCCAGGGGATCACTTATTAAGGGGATGCAACTTTTTGTTTCAAATGTCAAGTAATAAATCACAAGGGAAACTGACTGGGTAAATTTTTAAATAGTTTGGGGTTGAACAAAGAAAACTTGAGTAGAGCAGGATTTGAACCAACGACCTCCAGAAATGTGCCAGCACTCCACCAACTGAGCTATCTAGCCCTATGTTGGCAGTCTCCCTATTCGATAATGACATAAGAGGGAGACCGCCAACGTATGGCTTGAAAGCTCAGTTTGTGGAGCGCTGGCACAACTCTGGAGGTTCAAATCCCGCTCTAGTCAATTTTTCTTCATTCAACCCCAAACTACAATATTTTTATTTTGTCAAATTATCTTACATTCACGGTGGGCAAGGTTTGCAATAGCTGTGTTCAATTTGAATATTCGGCCAGTCATTTGGTTCCAGTTGCCCTTTTCTTCATGTTCTTGTACAGTTGTTGTGACAGTGTTCAGCACAGTGCAAATTGAGTCGATTGTATCAACACTGTGCCCTTCGTCTCTTGTATGGTTTTCCTTTGGCCCTGTCAGAGTAATATGTATTTCTGTTTCTTATCCATTTCAGCGAGGGCCTTAGCAGCTGGGGAGCCAAGAGTTACTGGACACCCAGCAGATTTACCCCCCTTTTACTGTTGAGTTGACCGTTATTTAACCAAATGCACGGCACTGTGATCTCTACAAGGACTATTTCTCGCAAAGGTGAGTCTGCCTTTTGGGTTTGTGACTGAAAATGCATGGCCTTTTTAACTGCTTGTGCCGTACTTGTTTTTTTCCCAAGGGCTTCTTTATCAAATCGTTTGTTTAAAGGTTTTATGACAGTCTCTTCATCATGTTTAGACATTTCAAATTTTTTCCCAAGCAGTAGCAGGCAGATATAGAAATTTGTATTTCCGAGTTCTAGTACCACCATGTGGGAAATGTGAGATGACTTCTCACACAGCCTATGGTTTCCCATTTGAGTGCCACTGGTGGTTAGTGCCTAAAGTGCTCGCCTCACACCAATGTGGCCCTGGTTCGAATCCCAGCTCAGGCCATTATGTGAGTACAGTTGTGTGTTGGTTCTCTCCTATCAGCCATATGCCACAAGGGTTTTTCTCTGGTCCCTCCGTTTTTCCTCTCTCAAACGCTTTTGATCTCTGGCTGTGCTCTGTGATTGTTTATGGGTCAATGTGGCTGGCTGCCCAGGGCGCCCTCGCATGCCTGATACTCGGAACACAGAGCTCCACATCCTTCTCAATTAAGCTTCTCAGCTGCAAGTAAGTATGTTTTTGTAACATTGAGGACTTGCAATAGCTGCGTTTGCAGCCATGGCCTTTTGAGACTGGTCACCAACTTATTGGTTATGGATTGCACCAGCCTCAGCCTGAGCCCTGTGATTGGCAAATCTATCTCACAATTTAGTCCTCTTTTTGTTTTGTTTTACCAAGGAATATATCTGTGCTGAATTTAGCATGACTTACGGCAGCACAAATAGATCTATTAAGATGAAGGGGGGGGGGGTCTAGCATGTTCAGTTTCCATACCTGCCTAATTGCTTTGCATAAATGTGCTAAGTAATACTGTGTGCAAGACGCCCATCGGCATCAGTTGTAGCCCTGTTTATCTTAAGTGGCTCATTAGAGCTCAACAGTTTCTTGGCACGTTGAGTTTTACCTTATCATTCGTCACCAATGTTGAAATAATTTCAGGCGGTGCGTGTTCCATCGATATTTTTGTGTGGTCTCTGTCAGGGGAAGTTGCACATTTTTGGCAGAATTTTTCATTCATTCATTCATTCATTCATTTGTTTTTTGTTTTTAAAACCAACTGGCAGCACAAAGCTGGATTATGTGATAAGAAAGATGAGTTAAAAATTGCACAGATTAGAGAAAAATAGCAACACCGAAATAGGGGGATACATTAACTCATAGAAAAAATACAAAGATAGAAATATTATTTTGGTAAAACATCAAAATGACATTGCTGAAATGCACAGAGTATCGTAGGAACCCTCCTATACATTGAAAAACCCCCTATGAAATAAGATCCCCTTTGACATAAAAACCCATCTTGCTCTGGTGGTTGGACATGACAATGTATTTTTTTTGGGGGGGGGGGTGGGGGGTTGTCACATTCCACTTGTGGAAAAGAAGATGTTTCTCAAAAGATTATTTTACTGTTGATCTACTTCAATGGCCACTGCACTCTCCCTCTCGTATCCTTGTAATTTGTGAATGTCCTTCTCTAGCCCTCTCTTTTCGGCCACGTCTTGTTCTTTTTCAATAGTCTACTACTAGCATGACCAGGACAAAATTTGTTTGCACCCATCTGCAGTGCGTTTTGTGAGGGAACAGGGCCCAATCTCATAGAGCTGCTTTAAGCAGAAAATATTGCTTAACAATTGCCTGCTAAGCAGAAATGAGAGGATACCAGTCACAAATTATGTGATATGGTTGTTCCGCTGGTAAGCTTATTCTGGTAAGCATAATTTTGTTGTGCTTAGCTACATTTTGTGCTTAAGCAGCTCTATGAAATTGGGCCCGGCTGTATCTATCGCAGATAGAAGCCTATCCTTGCACCAGCTGCAGCAATCCCAATATGATTCCCTTTGACATAAGAACCCCTCTTGCTCTTGTGGTTGGACCTCACAATTTTTGTTTTTTGTTTGGTTGTCGCATTGTCACTGACAGCATCTCTTGTGAAAACGAAGAGGGTTTTTTTGCGACAGTTTCTCAGAAGATTATTTTACTGTCGATCTACTTCAATGGCCACTGCACTCTCCCTCTCTCTCGTATCCTTGTAATTCGTGAATGTCCTTCTCTAGCCCTCTCTTTTCAGCCATGTCCTGTTCATTTTCAATCAGTCTACTTGCATGACTTAAGCACAACATTTGTTTGCACCCGTCTGCTGTGCGTTTTGTGAGGGAGCAGTTGTATCCATCGCAGATAGAAGCCTCCTTGCACCAGCAGCTGCTGCAATCCCAGTATTGTGAAGGCTGACTGTGAACGCCATGTTTGGGACTGCAGTGTGTTGTCTGAGGTACTTCTGTGTACAATTTTTTCTTGTCGGTGTGGAACTCACTATTAGAACCCCCACTTTCAGCGTGACATCATCTCGGCCAAGGCAAGACCCCGACACTCCTCTGCACCAGCGACGAGTTGGGGACGACCATCGCATTCAGGATTTGCTCATTGGTGATCTACATGTCTGCATGCAGATGTAGCACAGCATCCACTCCTAAGTTAACTGCAGAATTGACTCTGAGTCGGACTAACCTGTACCCTCCTCCGTCTCCTTCTTCCTGGTGATCATCCTCACTCTTGAGATGGAGTTTGTTTAGAATTTTCTGAAGTGCAACTCCACTCTTGGGTTGGATTTTCTCAACAGGGGTTGTTTCAGCAATTTTGGGTTGAAGTACCATGGCAGGTCTGGTGGGTAACTCTACAGTGGGAAAACAAACCCTGCTCATCTCTGATGGAAGCCAAATCAAGATGATCTTTTGATGGCCTGATGTAGACATTTGGTGAGTTTCTCATTTGGGGTTGATGTTTCATCTTCAGCTTTGGTCGGGGGGGGGGACACACTGTGTTTTTGTTTTCTGGAGCTATCCCTTTTTCTTTTTGTAGACCCCAGGTCCAACCAGCTCCATACTGAAGTGGGCAGAAGTGTAGCTTTCTGCTGGTCAGTCAGTTTTCTGTCTCGCATCCCCTCTCTCTCCAGATGTTACCCCCTTCATGTAACTGTGTACACATGGTTTTTGAGTGCGTATGTTTTTTTTAATGTGTATTGCAATGTTTTTAGACGTGCAAAACCAAAGGGCCTTTCACTGTACACGTATATGCGACAATAAAACTTATACTTACTTGTTACAAATGTTCGATAAGCTATCCTTTAGCAAGTCAGTGATCCTGACTTCTCAAAGTTTTCAGTGCATGCAGTTTTTATTTACAATTTTATAACCCCCCCCCTCCCTTCTCTCCTTGATCCATAGAAACACATAGACATAAACTGGTCCAACACAAAAAAGAGATGGTCTTCAATGGTCCCTTTTTCACAATTAACTTCACGTATATCAATATTTACTTTAAAGACATGTTTACCAAAATTTCTCTTTACTCTTCACCAGCTCTGCTAATTTTGACATATGTCTTTCGAACACCTTGTTTTTGTTTGAACAAAAGTTTAAGTCTAGTTTTATTAATGAAAGTCTATCGTCTATGTTATTTGTTTCCTTCTCTTTATTTATCTTTATGTTTTTTTCTATGCATGCTGGATGAACACCAATGTCATGAAGCAATGGGTCGTGAGCTGCTTCAAGTCAAGACCGGCA
The DNA here is from genome assembly GCA_032158295.1 of Pycnopodia helianthoides. Classification (NCBI taxonomy): domain Eukaryota; kingdom Metazoa; phylum Echinodermata; class Asteroidea; order Forcipulatida; family Asteriidae; genus Pycnopodia; species Pycnopodia helianthoides. The sequence continues at coordinate 6,218,086 of CM063253.1, read as the reverse complement.
GATTTCTTCGACAAGAAGTCCTGGACTCCATGACCGCACACAAGGACGAAGGTGTTCCTGACATCTCGAAGAGGCAACATGACACCATCCTAGCAGTCATTCACGGTGGATTGACGAAGAAACTACAGCCACTAGACATCAGCGTCAACCAGGTATTCAAGATCCACATCCGGGAACAGTGGGAGGAGTGGAAGAGTGGGTGAATTCACTCCAACACAGAGACGGGAAGAATGCGGCGGGCAACCTTCTCTGATGTCTGTGGTAGGGTCTTGCGGACATGGGCTGCAGAAACCTTCAACCCATCGACAATGGTTTCAAGAAAGCAGCGATCATCGAAGGCGAAGACATCGCGGAGGAGGAAGAAGCCGATCCTCAGTCAACAGACATCGATGACGAGTTGAGGGCCATGTTGCACAGTGACAGTGACGATGAAGACTAACGACATCTATACAAGAAAAACCAACCGGTTCTTTTCAGAGCCACCACAATATCAAAAAAGAGATTGATCGATATGCTGTTGTATGAATGAAGTAATAAAACAAAAAAAGTTCAAAGGGTCAAAAAAAAGGTTTCCCAAATCATAAAAAGAGTCCAAACAAATCCTGAAACTTAAGTTCCATCGAAGGTGATTTTACTGTTTATTGAATCAAACAAAAGTGCAATTCGTATGAAGCCTAGGCCTTTTCTATTATTATTATTTGTTTTTCAGAGGACGAAGGACGAAGGTGCTCCTGACATCTCGAAGAGGCAACATGACACCATCCTGGCAGTCATTCCCGGTGGATTGACGAAGAAACTACAGCCACGAGACATCAGCGTCGTTAAGTTCCATCGAAGGTGATTTTACTGTTTATTGAATCAAACAAAAGTGCAATTCGTATGAAGCCTAGGCCTTTTCTATTATTATTATTTGTTTCTTCGGAACTTCACACTATTCAAAATATTAGGTTAAGGCTAAAGCACACTTCGAAGTTGCTTTACAATAAATCATGGATGTAGAACACTGTCACACCACATTAACTCAAAAGAGGTTGGGTGAATGCGTATGCAAAAACGTTTAGGTAATTCTGATTGCAGCATTTTCGGAATGCAAAAAACAGCCAAAAAGAAAAGTTGACGGGCATTTACAAATAATGTTTGTATTGACGCCATTTTTGGAACGAAAACGTGACCACAAAGTGGGAATCAACACATTGCGGCATTGTAGGAATGAAAATACGGCCACAATGTCAGGGCCAAATTTCATGGCTCTGCTTACCGCGGATTTCTGCGCTTACGTATCACAGAATTATGTGCTACAAGGGCTCCGTAAGCGCAGAATTCTGCGGTAAGCAGAGCCAGGAAAATAAGCCCTGGTGAGTTGAGCACTAAGTTGTCTTATATGTCAACAATGCAAGGTGACTTGATGGTTGACCGCATTATTGAGACTGATTGCAGCATTGTCAGGAATAAAAACACAACTTCATATGTAAAGAAATCACCTCACGACGGTGTGATCATCACTTTGATCTCAAGCGTTACCTGATAAGGCGCAGGGATGTTTTTGTGCTGTCGAAAGTCAGATAAGACGCGTCTTATACGCAGGAAATTATGTGACATGGAAATGAGTCGAGCATGTATGTATCCTCACTTCCAAACAAGGTAAGGATCAATTCATCACATTTTTGTCCCACTACTATTTTGTTTCTAAATCTTCTGTTTTTTAGGAGTGCGGTTTTTAGTGAGACACAGTTTAAGCCATCAGCAGATAAGCTTTTCTTCTTGTGGCCAGGTTTTGCAGCGCATTATGGTGAAGGATGTCCAGAATTGCCATCTGCACTACCTCCAAAGCTTACAAGTTGCAGACATGGATCAACAGGATCAGCAAAATGAAGAGGATGGGGGGAAAAGGAACGTAAACATGCAAGACTCTCACACGGTAAGTTTTTAATGAAATATCGCCTAACTCACAAAACCGGAAGGCCACTTTTTAAAGGTGCACTCAACTGATTTGGGCTGTAGACCCAAATCAACTGTCACCAGAGACACGTTGATACCTACTCCTGGGGCTGAAGCTGGGTTACCCCCTTCACAGTCCGTAAGGATGTAGGCATGGGTATCATCCACTAGGAGCCTGGCTGGTAGAGCAGAATGCACTACCTTCCTAACTTTTTTTGTAGAAATTATGGTTTAGTGCCTTGCTCAAGGGCACACGTGTTATGACCGGGATTTGAACTCACTCTTTGCTGCTGACAACACCAGAGCTTCGGCCCGGTGAACTAGACTGCTCTGCCACGACACGCCACATCGGAATATAGTTTCAAGATTGAAAATGCAATGCACTTGATCAAATCAAATTTTACTCTGATTGCTATCCAAAGATGTATTGCTTAACGGGAGCTGCAGTTTGAGGGTGGGGGTCATGGATTGGTAAATACTCCAAATATAAATGACCATAAAAACTTACTTGGTGAGAAGCCTTGCAGCTGTTGACAATATGAACTCATTTTGAGAAAGGATTCCCTTCAAAGTAATAAGGTTTGGATAAGTTGTCACCCCAAAGCATTTCAGTCTGAGAAATGATTCATGCTTGAATAATTTCTCAGATTTCTGAGGGTTGGTGACCATTCACAAATGCTGCTGCAAGAGATGCAGTTGGTACCCACTATTGCCTCACTAATGGTGGATGGATTTGACGTTCTTGTGAAAATACTGTGTCAGTTTTTTTGCTCTTTTCTGTTCAGCAAGTAGATGCTGTATTCAGCTGAAACGTTCACACTTAACTTTCATTGTATGTATCTTTCTTTAAAACTTTGCCTGTAAATCAGTAACCATTGACCCTACCTTCAACAGGACGAGATAGGCTTCGATTTGTCTTAGTATAGCCATAAATGAGCAAGTACTTGAACATAACTATATGTAAATAATGATTATTTGTAAATAATGGTTATATGTAAATAATGGTTATATATAAATAATGATTATTTATAAATATTCATCATATGTAAATAATGGTTATATATAAATAATGATTATTTATAAATAATCATTATATATAAATAATGGTTATTTGTAAATAATCATTATATATAAATAATGGTTATATGTAAATAATGGTTATATATAAATAATGATTATTTATAAATAATCATTATATATAAATAATGGTTATTTGTAAATAATCATTATATATAAATAATGGTTATTTGTAAATAATGTATATATGTAAATAATGGTTATATATAAATAATGATTATTTATAAATAATCATTATATATAAATAATGGTTATTTGTAAATAATCATTATGTATAAATAATGGTTATATGTAAATAATGGTTATATATAAACAATGATTATTTATAAATAATCATTATATATAAATAATGGTTATTTGTAAATAATGGTTATTTATAAATGATGGTTATATGTAAATAATGGTTTTGTGGGAGCATGTACAAGAATAATCGTACCTATATTTCTCGCCAATTATATCAGGGCTCGAATTATACACTGGACTGCAGGACCGAGGCCTGTAATTTTAGTGTCAGGCCAATAAACTCAGGATCGGACCGGACAAGTCCGGCGGTCTTTCGTTTTTCAATTGAATATTAATACCTTAAAGGAACATTACAGAATTGGTTTTTGCTAACAAAACATTTGCTGGCAATGTAAGCACTTTATGTAATCCACCATGTACATAAACTGACAAACCTGTAGAAGTTTGAGATCGATCGGCCATCTGGGTCACGAGAAAATAGTGAAAAACCGATTACACATTTGCATGAAATCATATAGATTTAACAAATTAATAAAACGCTCACTGAGCGATAAACTCCACTCAGAAAATTAGTTAATTAATTTCTCATCAAATATGGGACTTCAGACAGAAATTTTTCGAGGGATGTTTTCTACTATCATCATCATTAGACCGTGTAAGTTTTATGTAAATCTGTGTTCAAAAAGTATATTTTACATTTTTTCCCCTTACCAATTCTGTAATGTACCTTTAACTGTGTAATGTCATTAAATTTAACACAAATGTTATTTTTTTTAAATTAATTGACTTTGAGTCTGGTAAGTAAATGTCTTTTCAATGCTATTGAGTATCCAAAATTTACTTACCCATAAAGCAAATGAGATCAATAAATCTTCCTTCTCAGGCATGCCTTTTCAAGCAAAAGTAGTGTTTAAACTTTAAAGAACGTCTTAACTTCTTTCTCATTGAGATTCTGGTCTTGTGAAAAATGAAAAATAAATTTTGATCGGGTGAAAATTGTTTAGCTACGACCCCTGTGGAGTTGTGGAACTTTTGCCCCAAATTCAAGCCCCGATATTCAGTACAGGCAGTCAATTCCTGATCTGTGTCTTTTACATTTTGCTAAGTTGCTAAAAACTCTGCTCATAACACCTCTCCCATCGTTAATTTAGTCGGAATTCATTCAACATGGAAGTTTTTTTCCCCCATATTTTTTACAGGAGGGGACTGATGTGACATTACTTGAGGACTATGGACAATTGACACAGTCATCACAACCTTACATCATGGCTGCATGATCGGCGCATCCCCTTCAGATGTTTTGTTATCAGGGCTATTGAATACCAAGCGATGGCAAAAGCAGCAAACTATTTTCAGCCTATACAGAACAACCTCATTCAAACACTCAAAGTTGTTTTAAACAACAACCTTTGAACAAGAAGTAACTATAACTGTAAATAGTAGTAAACTTGCGGGTACGACCATGTGTAAAATCTCTTTTGGGAGGAGTGTTGGCTCTAAGAAGAGCTGGTTTGGTCTCAACGTTTGGTACAGTATACTCTGCTCGTCTTCAGGAGAATGCTGGACTGCTGGTGGTGTTGCAGATTAAGTAGAGCTTGAGGGATGCACTTTTTGGGTGGGGAGTTTCCAAGTTGTTGTTGACCGGTGATGCATGGTAGTTGGCTGCTGGCTGGCTGGGTTCTACATCAACGACATCTGGTCACCTCAACTCAAGCCAGTCCTCCCAGCAGCAGCTCACCACAACACTGACACACTCCAGCGACGAAAATGCAAGGCTTAAGCCTTTTGATTTAATCAGACTGTAGCCCATTTTTCGACAAAAGTTCAAGGCTTAAGCCTTGTGATTTTATCAGATTTTTTGCCTCTTTTTCGACAAAAGTGCAAGGCCTTGTAAGCCTTGTGATTTTATCAGATTTTAGCCCATTTTTCAACAAAAGTGCAAGGCTTAAGCTTGTGATTTCATCAGATTTTAGCCCATTTTTCGACAAAAGTGCAAGGCTTAAGCCTTGTGATTTTATCAGATTTTTTGCCTCTTTTTCAACAAAAGTGTTAGGCTAAAGCCTTGTGATTTTATCAGATATTTCGCCTCTTTTTAAACAAAAGTGCAAGGCTTAAGCCTTGTGATTTTATCAGATTTTAGCCCAATTTTCAACAAAAGTGCAAGTGCCTTGTGATTTTATTAGATTTTTCGCCTCTTTTTCCACAAAAGTGCAAGGCCTAAGCCTTGTGATTTCTTCAGATTTTTCGCCTCTTTTTCGACAAAAGTGCGAGGCTTAAGCGTAGTGATTTTATCAGATTTTAGCCCATTTTTCAACAACATTGCAAGTCCACGAAAGTGCAAGGCTTAAGCCTTGTAATTTTATCAGATTTTTCGCCTCTTTTTCGACGAAAGTGCAAGGCTTAAGCCTTGTGATTTTATCAGATTTTAGCCCATTTTTCAACAATAGTGCAAGTCCACAAAGGTGCAGGGCTTAAGCCTTGTGATTTTATCAGATTTTAGCCCATTTTTCAACAAAAGTGCAAGGCTTAAGCCTTGTGATTTTATCAGATTTTAGCCCATTTTTCAACAAAAGTGCAAGGCTTAAGCCTTGTGATTTTATCAGATTTTTCACCTTTTTTTTGACAAAAGTGCAAGGCTTAAGCCTTGTGATTTTATCAGATTTTATGCCTCTTTTTCGACAAAAGTGCAAGGCTTAAGCCATGTGATTTTATCAGATTTTAACCCATTTTTCAACAAAAGTGCAAGGCTTAAGCCTTGTGAATTTATCAGATTTTTTCGCCTCTTTTTCCACAAAAGTGCAAGGCTTAAGCCTTGTGATTTTATCAGATTTTAGCCCATTTTTCAACAAAAGTGCAAGGCTTAAGCCTTGTGATTTTATCAGATTTTTCGCCTCTTTTTCGACAAAAGTGCAAGGCCTTGTGATTTTATCAGATTTTAGCCCATTTTTCAACAAAAGTGCAAGGGCTTGTGATTTTACCAGATTTTTCACCTTTTTTTTGACAAAAGTGCAAGGCTTAAGCCTTGTGATTTTATCAGATTTTAGCCCATTTTTCAACAACAGTGCAAGTCCACAAAAGTGCAAGGCCTTGTGATTTTATCAGATTTTTCGCCTCTTTTTCGACAAAATTGCAAGGCTTAAGCCTTGTGATTTTATCAGATTTTAGCCCATTTTTCAACAAAAGTGAATTTATCAGATTTTAGCCTCTTTTTCGACAAAAGTGCAAGGCTTAAGCCTTGTGATTTTATCAGATTTTTCGCCTCTTTTTCCACGAAAGTGCAAGGCGTAAGCCTTGTGATTTTATCAGATTTTTCGCCTCTTTTTCGACAAAAGTGCAAGGCTTAAGCCTTGTGATTTTATCAGATTTTAGCCCATTTTTGAACAAAAGTGCAAAGCTTAAGCCTTGTGATTTCATCAGATTTTTCGCCTCTTTTTCGACAAAAGTGCAAGGCTTAAGCCTTGTGATTTTATCAGATTTTAGCCCATTTTTGAACAAAAGTGCAAGGCTTAAGCCTTGTGATTTCATCAGATTTTTCGCCTCTTTTTCGACAAAAGTGCAAGGCTTAAGCCTTGTGATTTCATCAGATTTTAGACCATTTTTCCACAAAAGTGCAAGGCTTAAGCCTTGTGATTTTATCAGATTTTAGCCCATTTTCAACAAAAGTGCAAGGCTTAAGCCTTGAGGAATTATTCGATTTTTAGCCTCTTTTTCAACAAAAGTGCAAGGCTAAAGCCTTGTGATTTTATCAGATTTTTCGCCTCTTTTTTTGACAAAAGTGCAAGGCTTAAGCCTTGTGATTTTATCAGATTTTAGCCCATTTTTCGACAAAAGTGCAAGGCTTAAGCCTTGTGATTACATCAGATTTTAGCCCATTTTTCGACAAAAGTGCAAGGCTTAAGCCTTGTGATTTTATCAGATTTTTCGCCTCTTTTTTTGACAAAAGTGCAAGGCTTAATTAAGCCTTGTGATTTTATCAGATTTTAGCCCATTTTTTCGACAAAAGTGCAAGGCTTAAGCCTTGTGATTTTATCAGATTTTTCGCCTTTTTTTTCGACAAAAGTGCAAGGCTTAAGCCTTGTGATTTTATCAGATTTTAGCCCATTTTTCAACAAGAGTGCAAGGCTTAAGCCTTGTGATTTTATCAGATTTTTCGCCTCTTTTTCGACAAAAGTGCAAGGCTTAAGCGTAGTGATTTTATCAGATTTTAGCCCATTTTTCAACAACAGTGCAAGTACACAAAAGTGCAAGGCTTAAGCCTTGTGATTTCATCAGATTTTAGCCCATTTTTCGACAAAAGTGCAAGGCTTAAGCCTTGTGATTTTTTCAGATTTTAGCCCATTTTTCAACAAAAGTGCAAGGCTTAAGCCTTGAGAATTTATCCGATTTTTAGCCTCTTTTTCAACAAGTGTGCAAGGCTAAAGCCTTGTGATTTTATCAGATATTTCGCCTCTTTTTAAACAAAAGTGCAAGGCTTAAGCCTTGTGATTTTATCAGATTTTAGCCCAATTTTCAACAAAAGTGCAAGTGCCTTGTGATTTTATCAGATTTTTCGCCTCTTTTTCCACAAAAGTGCAAGGCTTCAGCCTTGTGATTTTGTCAGATTGTTCACCTTTTTTTCAACAAAAGTGCAAGGCTTAAGCCTTGTGATTTTATCAGATTTTAGCCCAATTTTCAACAAAAGTGCAAGTGCCTTGTGATTTTATTAGATTTTTCGCCTCTTTTTCCACAAAAGTGCAAGGCCTAAGCCTTGTGATTTTATCAGATTTTAGCCCATTTTTCAACAAAAGTGCAAGGCTTAAGCCTTGAGGAATTATTCGATTTTTAGCCTCTTTTTCAACAAAAGTGCAAGGCTAAAGCCTTGTGATTTTATCAGATTTTTCGCCTCTTTTTTTGACAAAAGTGCAAGGCTTAAGCCTTGTGATTTTATCAGATTTTAGCCCATTTTTCGACAAAAGTGCAAGGCTTAAGCCTTGTGATTTCATCAGCTTTTAGCCCATTTTTCGACAAAAGTGCAAGGCTTAAGCCTTGTGATTTTATCAGATTTTTCGCCTCTTTTTTGACAAAAGTGCAAGGCTTAATTAAGCCTTGTGATTTTATCAGATTTTAGCCCATTTTTCGACAAAAGTGCAAGGCTTAAGCCTTGTGATTTTATCAGATTTTTCGCCTTTTTTTCGACAAAAGTGCAAGGCTTAAGCCTTGTGATTTTATCAGATTTTAGCCCATTTTTCAACAAGAGTGCAAGGCTTAAGCCTTGTGATTTTATCAGATTTTTCGCCTCTTTTTCGACAAAAGTGCAAGGCTTAAGCGTAGTGATTTTATCAGATTTTAGCCCATTTTTCAACAACAGTGCAAGTACACAAAAGTGCAAGGCTTAAGCCTTGTGATTTCATCAGATTTTAGCCCATTTTTCGACAAAAGTGCAAGGCTTAAGCCTTGTGATTTTTTCAGATTTTAGCCCATTTTTCAACAAAAGTGCAAGGCTTAAGCCTTGAGAATTTATCCGATTTTTAGCCTCTTTTTCAACAAGTGTGCAAGGCTTAAGCCTTGAGAATTTATCAGATTTTTCGCCTCTTTTTCGACAAAAGTGCAAGGCTTAAGCCTTGTGATTTCATCAGATTTTTAGCCCATTTTTCAACAACAGTGCAAGTACACAAAAGTGCAAGGCCTTGTGATTTTATCAGATTTTTCGCCTCTTTTTCGACAAAAGTGCAAGGCTTAAGCCTTGTGATTTCATCAGATTTTAGCCCATTTTTCAACAACAGTGCAAGTACACAAAAGTGCAAGGCCTTGTGATTTTATCAGATTTTTCGCCTCTTTTTCGACAAAAGTGCAAGGCTTAAGCCTTGTGATTTCATCAGATTTTAGCCCATTTTTCGACAAAAGTGCAAGGCTTAAGCCTTGTGATTTTTTCAGATTTTAGCCCATTTTTCAACAAAAGTGCAAGGCTTAAGCCTTGAGAATTTATCGATTTTTAGCCTCTTTTTCAACAAAAGTGCAAGGCTTAAGCCTTGAGAATTTATCAGATTTTTCGCCTCTTTTTCGATAAAAGTGCAAGGCTTAAGCCTTGTGATTTTATCAGATTTTTAAACCTCTTTTTCAACAAAAGTGCAAGGCTAAAGCCTTGTGATTTTATCAGATTTTAGCCCATTTTTCAACAAAAGTGCAAGGCTTAAGCCTTGAGAATTTATCCGATTTTTAGCCTCTTTTTCAACAAGTGTGCAAGGCTTAAGCCTTGAGAATTTATCAGATTTTTCGCCTCTTTTTCGACAAAAGTGCAAGGCTTAAGCCTTGTGATTTTATCAGATTTTTCGCCTCTTTTTCGACAAAAGTGCAAGGCTTAAGCCTTGTGATTTCATCAGATTTTAGCCCATTTTTCAACAAAAGGGCAAGGCTTAAGCCTTGTGATTTTATCAGATTTTTCGCCTCTTTTTTTGACAAAAGTGCAAGGCTTAAGCCTTGTGATTTTATCAGATTTTAGCTCATTTTTCGACAAAAGTGCAAGGCTTAAGCCTTGTGAATTTATCAGATTTTTCGCCTTTTTCGACAAAAGTGCAAGGCTTAAGCGTAGTGATTTTCATCAGATTTTAGCCCATTTTTCAACAACAGTGCAAGTACACAAAAGTGCAAGGCTTAAGCCTTGTGATTTTATCAGATTTTTCGCCTCTTTTTCGACAAAAGTGCAAGGCTTAAGCCTTGTGATTTCATCAGATTTTAGCCCATTTTTCGACAAAAGTGCAAGGCTTAAGCCTTGTGATTTTTTCAGATTTTAGCCCATTTTTCAACAAAAGTGCAAGGCTTAAGCCTTGAGAATTTATCCGATTTTTAGCCTCTTTTTCAACAAAAGTGCAAGGCTTAAGCCTTGAGAATTTATCAGATTTTTCGCCTCTTTTTCGACAAAAGTGCAAGGCTTAAGCCTTGTGATTTTATCAGATTTTTTAACCTCTTTTTCAACAAAAGTGCAAGGCTAAAGCCTTGTGATTTTATCAGATTTTAGCCCATTTTTCAACAAAAGTGCAAGTCTTAAGCCTTGAGAATTTATCCGATTTTTAGCCTCTTTTTCAACAAAAGTGCAAGGCTTAAGCCTTGAGAATTTATCAGATTTTTAGCCCATTTTTCAACAAGAGTGCAAGGCTTAAGCCTTGTGATTTTATCAGATTTTTCGCCTCTTTTTCGACAAAAGTGCAAGGCTTAAGCGTAGTGATTTTATCAGATTTTAGCCCATTTTTCAACAACAGTGCAAGTACACAAAAGTGCAAGGCTTAAGCCTTGTGATTTCATCAGATTTTAGCCCATTTTTCGACAAAAGTGCAAGGCTTAAGCCTTGTGATTTTTCAGATTTTAGCCCATTTTTCAACAAAAGTGCAAGGCTTAAGCCTTGAGAATTTATCCGATTTTTAGCCTCTTTTTCAACAAGTGTGCAAGGCTTAAGCCTTGAGAATTTATCAGATTTTTCGCCTCTTTTTCGACAAAAGTGCAAGGCTTAAGCCTTGTGATTTCATCAGATTTTAGCCCATTTTTCAACAACAGTGCAAGTACACAAAAGTGCAAGGCCTTGTGATTTTATCAGATTTTTCGCCTCTTTTTCGACAAAAGTGCAAGGCTTAAGCCTTGTGATTTCATCAGATTTTAGCCCATTTTTCGACAAAAGTGCAAGGCTTAAGCCTTGTGATTTTTTCAGATTTTAGCCCATTTTCAACAAAAGTGCAAGGCTTAAGCCTTGAGAATTTATCCGATTTTTAGCCTCTTTTTCAACAAAAGTGCAAGGCTTAAGCCTTGAGAATTTATCAGATTTTTCGCCTCTTTTTCGACAAAAGTGCAAGGCTTAAGCCTTGTGATTTCATCAGATTTTAGCCCATTTTTCAACAACATGCAAGTACACAAAAGTGCAAGGCCTTGTGATTTTATCAGATTTTCGCCTCTTTTTCGACAAAAGTGCAAGGCTTAAGCCTTGTGAATTTCATCAGATTTAGCCCATTTTTCGACAAAGTGCAAGGCTTAAGCCTTGTGATTTTTCAGATTTTAGCCCATTTTTCAACAAAAGTGCAAGGCTTAAGCCTTGAGAATTTATCCGATTTTTAGCCTCTTTTTCAACAAAAGTGCAAGGCTTAAGCCTTGAGAATTTATCAGATTTTTCGCCTCTTTTTCGAAAAAGTGCAAGGCTTAAGCCTTGTGATTTTATCAGATTTTTAACCTCTTTTTCAACAAAAGTGCAAGGCTAAAGCCTTGTGATTTTATCAGATTTTAGCCCATTTTTCAACAAAAGTGCAAGGCTTAAGCCTTGAGAATTTATCGATTTTTTAGCCTCTTTTTCAACAAAAGTGCAAGGCTTAAGCCTTGAGAATTTATCAGATTTTAGCCCCAAACCATTTATTTTCAACAAGAGTTGTACAGAGGCATTAAGCCTTGTGATTTATCAGATTTTGCCCTTTTTCGACAAAAGTGCAAGGCTTAAGCGTGTGATTTTATCAGATTTTAGCCCTTTTTTCAACAACAGTTGGCAAGTACACAAAAGTGCAAGGCTTAAGCCTTGTGATTTATCAGATTTTTAGCCTTTTTCGACAAAAGTGCAAGGCTTAAGCCTTGTGATTTTTTCAGATTTTAGCCCATTTTTTCACAAAAGTGCAAGGCTTAAGCCTTGGATTTATCGATTTTTAGCCTCTTTTTCCCAAAGTGGCAAGGCTTAAGCCTTGTGATTTATCAGATTTTAGCCCATTTTTCGACAAAAGTGCAAGGCTTAAGCCTTGGATTTATCAGATTTTTAGCCCATTTTTCAACAAAAGTGCAAGACTTAAGCCTTGGATTTATCAGATTTTTCGCCTCTTTTTCGACAAAAGTGCAAGGCTTAAGCCTTGTGATTTCATCAGATTTTTAACCCTTTTTCGACAAAAGTGCAAGGCTTAAGCCTTGTGATTTTATCGATTTTGCCATTTTTCAACAAAAGTGCAAGGCTTAAGCCTTGAGAATTTATCCGATTTTTAGCCTCTTTTTCAACAAAAGTGCAAGGCTTAAGCCTTGAGAATTTATCAGATTTTTCGCCTCTTTTTCGACAAAAGTGCAAGGCTTAAGCCTTGTGATTTTCATCAGATTTTAGCCCATTTTTCAACAACAGTGCAAGTACACAAAAGTGCAAGGCCTTGTGATTTTATCAGATTTTTCGCCTCTTTTTCGACAAAAGTGCAAGGCTTAAGCCTTGTGATTTCATCAGATTTTAGCCCATTTTTCGACAAAAGTGCAAGGCTTAAGCCTTGTGATTTTTCAGATTTTAGCCCATTTTTCAACAAAAGTGCAAGGCTTAAGCCTTGAGAATTTATCCGATTTTTAGCCTCTTTTTCAACAAAAGTGCAAGGCTTAAGCCTTGAGAATTTATCAGATTTTCGCCTCTTTTTCGAAAAAGTGCAAGGCTTAATGCCTTGTGATTTTATCAGATTTTTAACCTCTTTTCAACAAAAGTGCAAGGCTAAAGCCTTGTGATTTTATCAGATTTTAGCCCATTTTTCAACAAAAGTGCAAGGCTTAAGCCTTGAGAATTTTATCCGATTTTTAGCCTCTTTTTCAACAAAAGTGCAAGGCTTAAGCCTTGAGAATTTATCAGATTTTTAGCCCATTTTTCAACAAAGTGCAAGGCTTAAGCCTTGTGATTTTATCAGATTTTTCGCCTCTTTTTCGACAAAAGTGCAAGGCTTAAGCCTTGTGATTTATCAGATTTTAGCCCATTTTTCAACAAAGTGCAAGGCTAAAGCCTTAGTTGATTTATCAGATTTTTCGCCTCTTTTTCGACAAAAGTGCAAGGCTTAAGCCTTGTGATTTTTCAGATTTTAGCCCATTTTTTCGACAAAAGTGCAAGGCTTAAGCCTTGTGAATTTATCAGATTTTTCGCCTTTTTCACAAAAGTGCAAGGCTTAAGCGTTGGAATTTATCAGATTTTTAGCCATTTTTCGAACAAAGTGCAGAGGCTTAAGCCTTGTGATTTTACAGATTTTAGCCTCATTTTTCAACAAAGTGCAAGACAAAAGTGCAAGCCTTGTGATTTTATCAGATTTTTGCCTCTTTTTCGACAAAAGTGCAAGGCTTAAGCCTTGTGATTTCATCAGATTTTAGCCCATTTTTCGACAAAAGTGCAAGGCTTAAGCCTTGGAATTTTTCAGATTTTAGCCCTTTTTCAACAAAAGTGCAAGGCTTAAGCCTTGAGAATTTATCAGATTTTTGCCTCTTTTTCGACAAAAGTGCAAGGCTTAAGCCTTGTGAATTTATCAGATTTTTTAGCCTCTTTTTCGACAAAAGTGCAAGGCTTAAGCCTTGTGATTTTCATCAGATTTTAGCCCATTTTTCAACAATCAAGTACACAAAGTGCAAGGCTTAAGCCTTGGATTTTATCAGATTTTTCGCCTCTTTTTCGACAAAAGTGCAAGGCTTAAGCCTTGTGATTTCATCAGATTTTTTGCCCATTTTTTCGACAAAAGTGCAAGGCTTAAGCCTTGTGATTTTTTCAGATTTTAGCCCATTTTTCAACAAAAGGGCAAGGCTTAAGCCTTGAGAATTTATCCGATTTTAGCCTCTTTTTCAACAAAAGTGCAAGGCTTAAGCCTTGAGAATTTTATCAGATTTTTCGCCTCTTTTTCGACAAAAGTGCAAGGCTTAAGCCTTGTGATTTTTATCAGATTTTTAACCCTTTTTTCAACAAAAGTGCAAGGCTAAGCCTTGTGATTTTATCAGATTTTAGCCCATTTTTCAACAAAAGTGCAAGGCTTAAGCCTTGAGAATTTATCCGATTTTAGCCTCTTTTTCACAAAAGTGCAAGGCTTAAGCCTTGTAGATTTATCAGATTTTTCGCCCTTTTTTTCAACAAAAGTGCAAGGCTTAAGCCTTGTGATTTTATCAGATTTTTCCCTTTTTCGACAAAAGTGCAAGGCTTAAGCCTTGTGATTTTATCAGATTTTAGCCCATTTTTCACAAAAGGCAAGGCTTAAGCTGTGATTTTATCAGATTTTAGCCCTTTTTACAAAAGTGCAAGGCTTAAGCCTTGTGATTTCATCAGATTTTAGCCCATTTTTCGACAAAAGTGCAAGGCTTAAGCCTTGTGATTTTATCAGATTTTAGCCCATTTTTCACAAAAGTGCAAGGCTTAAGCCTGAGAATTTTATCGATTTTTAGCCTCTTTTTCCAACAAGTGTGCAAGGCTTAAGCCTTGTGATTTTATCAGATTTTTTCCCTCTTTTCAACAAAAGTGCAAGGCTTAAGCCTTGTGATTTCATCAGATTTTAGCCCATTTTTCACAAAAGTGCAAGCTAAGCTTGTGATTTTCAGATTTTGCCCTTTTTCACAAAAGTGCAAGGCTTAAGCTTGGAATTTATCAGATTTTTAGCCTCTTTTTCGACAAAAGTGCAAGGCTTAAGCCTTGTGATTTATCAGATTTTAGCCCATTTTTCGACAAAAGTGCAAGGCTTAAGCCTTGTGATTTTATCAGATTTTTAGCCTCTTTTTCAACAAAAGTGCAAGGCTTAAGCCTTGAGAATTTATCAGATTTTAGCCTCTTTTTCAACAAAAGTGCAAGGCTTAAGCCTTGAGAATTTATCAGATTTTTAGCCTCTTTTTCAACAAAAGTGCAAGGCTTAAGCCTTGTGATTTATCAGATTTTAGCCCATTTTTCAACAAAAGTGCAAGGCTTAAGCCTTGTGATTTTATCAGATTTTTAGCCTCTTTTTCGACAAAAGTGCAAGGCTTAAGCCTTGTGATTTCATCAGATTTTAGCCCATTTTTCAACAAAAGTGCAAGGCTTAAGCCTTGTGATTTTATCAGATTTTAGCCCATTTTTCAACAAAAGTGCAAGGCTTAAGCCTTGTGATTTTATCAGATTTTAGCCCATTTTTCAACAAAAAGTGCAAGGCTTAAGCCTTGTGAATTTATCAGATTTTTCGCCTCTTTTTCGACAAAAGTGCAAGGCTTAAGCCTTGTGATTTTATCAGATTTTTAGCCTCTTTTTCGACAAAAGTGCAAGGCTTAAGCCTGTGATTTTATCAGATTTTACGCCATTTTTTCACAAAAGTGCAAGGCTTAAGCCTTGTGATTTATCAGATTTTTAGCCCTTTTTCAAAAAGTGCAAGGCTTAAGCCTGTGATTTTATCAGATTTTTCGCCATTTTTCGACACAAAAGTGCAAGGCTTAAGCCTTGTGATTTTATCAGATTTTTCGCCTCTTTTTCGACAAAAGTGCAAGGCTTAAGCCTTGTGATTTCATCAGATTTTAGCCCATTTTTCGACAAAAGTGCAAGGCTTAAGCCTTGGATTTTATCAGATTTTTAGCCCTTTTTTTCAACAAAAGTGCAAGGCTTAAGCCTTGAGAATTTATCAGATTTTAGCCTCTTTTTCGACAAAGTGCAAGGCTTAAGCCTTGTGATTTTATCAGATTTTACCCTTTTTCAACAAAAGTGCAAGGCTTAAGCCTTGTGATTTCATCAGATTTTAGCCCATTTTTCAACAAAAGTGCAAGCACAAAAGTTGCAAGGCCTTGGAATTTATCAGATTTTTGCCTCTTTTTCGACAAAAGTGCAAGGCTTAAGCCTTGGATTTCATCAGATTTTAGCCCTTTTTCGACAAAAGTGCAAGGCTTAAGCCTTGTGATTTTTTCAGATTTTAGCCCATTTTTCAAAAAAAAGGGCAAGGCTTAAGCCTTGAGAATTTATCCGATTTTAGCCTCTTTTTCAACAAAAGTGCAAGGCTTAAGCCTTGAGATTTATCAGATTTTGCGCCTCTTTTCGACAAAAGTGCAAGGCTTAAGCCTTGTGATTTTATCAGATTTTTAACCTCTTTTCAACAAAAGTGCAAGGCTAAAGCCTTGTGATTTTATCAGATTTTAGCCATTTTTCAACAAAAGTGCAAGGCTTAAGCCTTGAGAATTTATCAGATTTTTAGCCTCTTTTTCAACAAAAGTGCAAAAGGCTTAAGCCTTGTGATTTTATCAGATTTTTAGCCCTCTTTTTCGACAAAAGTGCAAGGCTTAAGCCTTGTGATTTCATCAGATTTTAGCCCATTTTTCGGCAAAAGTGCAAGGCTTAA
This sequence comes from Pycnopodia helianthoides, assembly GCA_032158295.1. Taxonomy (NCBI): domain Eukaryota; kingdom Metazoa; phylum Echinodermata; class Asteroidea; order Forcipulatida; family Asteriidae; genus Pycnopodia; species Pycnopodia helianthoides. The sequence goes on along the minus strand of CM063253.1, from coordinate 6,201,776 downwards.
GCCTGTGATTTTATGAGATTTTTCGCCTTTTTTTCAACAAAAGTGCAAGGCTTAAGCCTTGTGATTTTATCAGATTTTAGCCCATTTTTCAACAAAAGTGCAAGGCTTAAGCCTTGTGAATTCATCAGATTTTTCGCCTCTTTTTTGACAAAAGTGCAAGGCTTAAGCCTTGTGATTTTATCAGATTTTTCGCTCTTTTTCCTCAAAAGTGCAAGGCTTAAGCCTTGTGATTTTATCAGATTTTTCGCCTCTTTTTCCACAAAAGTGCAAGGCTTATGCCTTGTGATTTTATCAGATTTTAGCCCTTTTTTCGTCAAAAGTGCAAGGCTTAAGACTTGTAAATTCATCAATTTTCAGCCTATTTTCAACAAAAATGCAATGCAAATGCAAGGTTGGGGTTAGGGGTTAGGTTAAGGGTTGGCGTTAGGGTAAGGGAAAGGGTTAGGTGTTAGGGTAAGGTAAGGTGAGGGTAAGGGTAAGGGTAAGGGTTAGGTGTGTAAGGGTAAGGGTAAGGGTAAGGGTTAGGTGCTAGGGTAAGGGTAAGGGTAAGGGTAAGGGTTAGGTGTTAGGGGTAAGGGTAAGGGTAAGGGTAAGGGTAAGGGTAAGGGTAAGGGTAAGGGTAAGGGTAAGGGTTAGGTGTTAGGGTAAGGGTAAGGTAAGGGTAAGGGTAAGGGTAAGGGTAAGGGTAAGGGTAAGGGTAAGGGTAATGGTAAGGTTTAGGTGTTAGGGTAAGGGTAAGGGTAAGGGTAAGGGTTGGCGTTAGGGTAAGGGTTAGGTGTTAGGGTAAGGGTAAGGGTAAGGGTAAGGGTAAGGGTAAGGGTAAGGGTAAGGGTAAGGGTAAGGGTAAGGGTAAGGGTAAGGGTAAGGGTTAGGTGTTAGGGTAAGGTTGGGTTAGGTGTTAGGGTAAGGGTTGGTGTTAGGGTAAGGGTAAGGGTAAGGGTAAGCTAAGGGTAAGGGTAAGGGTAAGGGTTAGGTGCTAGGGTAAGGGTAAGGTTAAGGGTAAGGGTAAGGGTTAGGTGTTAGGGTAAGGGTAAGGTTAAGGGTAAGGGTAAGGGTAAGGGTAAGGGTAAGGTAAGGGTAAGGGTTAGGTGTTAGGGTAAGGGTAAGGGTAAGGGTAAGGGTAAGGGTAAGGGTAAGGGTAAGGGTAAGGGTTAGGTGTTAGGGTAAGGGTTGGGGTTAGGTGTTAGGGTAAGGGTTGGTGTTAGGGTAAGGGTAAGGGTTAGGTGTTAGGGTAAGGGTAAGAGTCGCGGCTAGGTGCTAGGGTAAGGGTTGGGGTTAGATGTTAAGGTAATGGTAAGGGTTAAAGTTAGGTGTTAGGGTAAAGGTAAATTTAACACATAACACAACACTATTCAATGTCTTCAGGGAAAGCTGAAACTAATATTTCATGTTTATTTCAATCAAATGACCTTGCACAGAAACGTACCAGCATCATACTACAAAATGTTTCATAATTTACCTCTAAACATCAGCTATTAGAAATCCCTTCTTACAAAATCTGGAAGGATACAACTCTTGCAAATAGTTTGAAAATATATTGATTGATCGATTATTTACCTCCTATCAAGCTTGAAAAATTAGTATATAATGTTGCTGTGTATTAATATATACAAAAACCTATTGATAAGGACGGAAGTCTTAAACTAAATATACACACAGAATCATAATTAAAATATACTTACTGTAAGTAAGTTACAGTTTTGTTACAAATTTGTATGCTCAATATAAAATCTTTACAGTAATCACACACTTTGTTGATCATTGCAGTCAAACACAAGTTAACACAACTACAGTTGTAAATGTGATAAAAGATAAATGAATACGCAACTAATCGGAAAAAGTTAAACTAATTTTACTCCAAAGGAAGACGTGTAAAAAAGATTGATGGAGGGTGTTCATTTTTGTAATTACTCCTCCAGTTAAGGACCATAACAACTTACTTGGTCAAGAGCACTGGAAAGCTGTTGAGGTTATACAAAATTCGTTTGGGGTTGAACAAAGAAAAATTTACTAGAGCAGGATTTGAACCAACGACCTCCGGATTGACCTCCGGATGCGCTCTACCAACTGAGCTATCTAGCCCTAGTTAAGCTAACTAAGGTCGTTGGTTCAAATCCCGCTGTAGTCAATTTTTCTTTGTTTAACCCCAAACCATTTTAAATTTACCCAGTCAGTTTCCCTTGTGGTTCATTACTTGACATTATAAAAAATGGTTAGAAACAACCCCCTTTGAAGTAATGTAGTTTAGGAGAAAGAGGTAATTATTTGTTGGCGGCAAATTTGAATCTGAGAAGAAAGGCTTCAGACATGAAGCCTTTATCGGGCATCTGAAAGCTAAAAAATCTATGCAGCAAGGGCGTTTTTTCGATCAATATTTGTTTGCAACTTTGATGACCAATTGAGCCCAAATTCTCACAGGTTTGTTAGTTTATGCAATAGTTGGGATACCACAAATGAGAATTTTGGTCTTTGACATCTACCAAAAGTATACCCTACCTTTAATGTGAGCTATTAATGTACCTCCGGTGTCACCTATAAATATACAGTACCAAACGGATCAAAGAGCCCTCAGGAAAAAAAAATGTGACTGAAATGATGTCATTTAGAAAACAAAAAGACACGTTGAAACGGATTGTAATCCAGAGCTGCCAACATTTGCATCTTGCAATCCGGAAGAGATTCTGCCCGACAATCAGGGTGAAACTTAGAAATACATTCAACATAATAGAAAAACAAGTTTCCATAATCAGGGAGATTGCAAAATTTGTTCATCAAAACATGAAAAAAAAGATTGGTTCATTTTCAGGGAACATTCTGCAGATTCAGGGAGAGTTGTCAGCTCTGGTAATCGGTGTATAAATGGAGAAGTGGAAATCCGAACCCTTCCCCAAATCTCAGATCCTTCTATAAACGTTTTCTTGCAGTGCACACGGAAGACGTACTTATCATGAGTCTAACGGCATTGGGGATCCACCAACTCAGCGTGGAACCTCATTCCAGAAAGTCCCTTCCTACGCAATGAATCACCCGAGTCCTCAATCATGTTTCTTTTATTTCCCCTTGAAGAAAATTGCCAGGACCTTCGCCTTCAACACTATAATGTCAAACCTTGTTAACGCTGATCTCTCAAAATCCTCCGAAAAACTCTGAGGAAATGAAGATTTAAATGTCGGAATTTCATAATTAACCCCAGGGAACATAAAGCTGGTTATAGTCACATTAACTTTTCCAGCCTGTTTCAGGTGTATCTCTCTTTTTCAACCGTTGGTATTATGCTTCTTTTCCCTAAACAATTTGTAAATAATCGCATCACCTGTAAACAAATCTACACTAAGTGCAAATTGGAAATAAATGATGTCATGGGCCGAAATAAAAATTATTACTTACATGTACATGTCTTAGGCCGGGAATCCATGTGTCCGTCATGCGTTGTGTTACATGTAGTGCCAAATCCTCTATTGAAATTACGCACCAAGCAATGTAGTACTTCTTACGGATAACACAGTCTTTAGCCTTCAGTAAGACTCTGCTAGGGTCGAAACGTCAGGCCACTACCTAATTTTGTGCATGGATAACACAATACACAAACAATATGCGTTAATTGACGTAGTACAGTCTTTATTCAGGCATTGTCCGCTACACACAGCGCATGGCGGCCAAACGGAAATTCAAGCCTTAGTTTTCCCTGGCCGAAAAAAAGTCAAGGAACCAGCATGTGCTTACATTACAATTTAACGTTGCTTCTTTTATCTGCCGCAATCAAAATAAGCCCCATATAAACACGCAAAAACTCCCTGACAACAACAAAATGATTTTGATTGGTTTTCACATAAAGCAATGCGACCAGCAAATTTGATGACATTTTCACAGGTTTGTGAGATTGTGTGTTTGTCAATAACTAGAGGGTGGGAATGAAGTCACTTGTCCAAATACAAGTGATGTATATATCACATAGAAAAATCCATTTTATAAACAACAAATATTTTTTAACTTTACAAAAGATAACTTATTTTTAAATGACACCATGAGATAAAAACATCCATAATTTAAAAAAAATATTTTTCAACTACTGTTTCTGGACGGAATGGTTTAACAGTTGGATACAAAGATATACCTTGGAAATAAAACTAGACTTGCCCCGACTTGCATAGACCCCCGTTATTTGCGTGTTTGTATTCAACACAAGAAAATCTCAATTAAATGCTAACTATGCATAGATTATAAGAAGAAACTATAAATAAAAAGTAAGCTTGCGGGTACAACCATGTGTAAATCCTTTTGTGAGGAGTGTTGGCTCTGAAAAGAGCCGGTGTGGTCTCAACGTTTCAAACAGTATACTCTGCTCGTCTTCAGGAGATGGTTGTACCCACAAGTTTACTACTTATCAATAGTTTCTTCTTATTTTTCCACACCATGCTTAGGCATAGATTGTGTGTTCTTAATTTCAATACAACACAACTACCACTCAGTCATATAAACACACACATGGTGTCAACCCCAAACCAGCATGGAGACAAAAAAGGTTTTACTTTTGTGAGACTGGAATGAATTGGCACTCTTTACAAAGTGAAGCATGGTGCACATCGGTCCTTGAATAATCCCAAGAACCTTGCCCCAATCAAGAGCCTTAACACCTCTACGATAACCACACAGGTTACAAGCAGTTTGTACTCAGAACTGCTCCGTCTGCAACATCATTGAATCACCACCACGCCTCAAGAATTCCCCGGCAAAGGTAAGGATCTCCATCTTGGTGACTACCCTCGGTGAGTGAGCTGGAGCTAGGCTGAAGTGCTCGCCTGGGGGGAACAGTGCGGCGTGCCGATGGTCATCTTGCCTCACGATACAGAGCCGAGGGTAGACGTTAAGGGAAGGCAGGAAATCTGGAGTTATTTGATCACTGTGATCTGCAAGGCAAAACAGTGGTCAATCAATTAAAGACGTTACTGTTAATAGTACAAGTCCAATTCAAGACACACAAATATCACGGAGACAAACAGGTTTTTATTTTTGTGAGACTGGAATGAATAGACACTCTTTTACAAAATGAAGCATGGTGCACATCAGTCTTTGAATAATCCCCAGAACCTTGCCCTAATCAAGACTTTCACACCTGTACGATAACCACACAGGTATTTTTAGCCTGCAGGACCCCTCCCTGTATCCATCACGTACATGTACATTGTACTTAACAGGCAAGCAGTAACTCACTACCACAAACCTGTTAACTGTGATGGAACAGGTATGTCTGTTGTTTAAGCTGGCATTAGTGGCTTGGCTCGGCAGGGAGAATCCATCAAAGTTCTTGATGTGATGGTCTACAGGTGTAAAGAGTTACACTGAGCGTTATACATGTGTTGGTCAGGGAGGAACTTTGACACGCATGTAAATATTCCTGAGAATGGCTTAAGGGCTTGGGTTCCCCCCCCCCGAAATGTAGATCCACAAAATCTCCCAGATGTTACAATGCAGGAGGTTTACAGACTCTGTGCATCACCAGAAATACAAAACTACAAGTTTTGGACACAATGTGGACTATTTCTTTCTCCCTTTGGTGACCGCTTCACTGTTTTCAAGAAAAATCTGAAGACTCAAGGAGGCTTTTTAGAAAATCCTGAACTCAGGAAAAATCATGTGAAATCACACACTTGGTTCACCATTGAGCAAGCTCGGACTGTGGTCAAGTGGTCCACCATCGGTCTATGGTTGGTAACTTTGTGCGCTTGCTCACATTACATTGAGAGTGCACTTTAAAAAAAAAATGTAATTAACAAACGTCTGCTAAGTTTGTTTAATCACAGTGACGGTGGTCGCATGGATAATATGTATTGAACAGAACATGATATTGGCAAAGCTAGACAACACCTTTTGGTTATTTCTGTCTCGTCGCCGAAGCACAAACACATTGAGCTTCCTCCCCACAAAGCCAACATTACTCAAAATATTTTGAAGGAACTGTTACCCAAAAAGAAGAGAAACGGTTTCCTGTTAACATTTCTGGACTATTTTTGAACGTGTGAGTTACAAACTCTAATCAGGACCACACGTTCAAAAACCCAAAACAGTGAATAATTCACTTCAGGCCTGGAATTTCACATTTTGAGAAGGCAAGGCTGTTTTCATTTTAGTTGCAAAGGGCACTTCCATTGGAAAATCTTAAAGACTGTGGGGAAACTTTTGAAGGGACACCAAGGCCAAGAACAAGGGGCAACAGAGGTCATGGCCTCTGTGGCCTCCTTGTAATTCCAGGCCTGCACTCTGGTCCAAACATAATTCCTCGTTTGTCCTCTCGTGCCCTGTCCCAACTCTGACAGTCAATTAGGACATGATCAGTACTGATTAAAGGCAAAGTATACCTTTGGTTTTTGGGACCGTGTGATTGTTTTAATCCTATATAAATGTAGATATATACAACAAAACTAACCTGTGAAAACTTCATTTCAAAAAGGTGTTTGCGTTTTTGAAATATCGTCAAAATCCCCAGCGAATATGTCCACGCATAAAGAATAATCCCTAATAGGAATACACGATCTGAGAAATGTCGCTGACAGAAACGTTTCTCAGATTCAAGTTTTGGGGGATAAAAACTGACATATTTTTGCCATATTTACATTATTTTGAATTGAAATATTTCTCAAAATGCTTTATACAAATCGAAAGTTGTTGTACTTCTACCCAAGTCAGTTTTGATTGCCATTAAATTTTAGAGTGATTACCAATCGTGTACCTTCCCTTTTAAAGTACAATTCTAAACAGAGGGACAAGTCCACTGTATCAATGTACAGGGTTTCCCACTCTTCAAGTTTACCCCCCCCCCCACCCAACCCACCCACCCAATCACCTCCCCCAAATGCTCCCGACTCCCTCTGGAGGGTGTCCCTAGTCATGACCCACGTAAAACAAGGTCAGCGCACTCGGGGACACCACCACAGATTGAGGGGACTCGTGTAGTAATCAAACACACCTGGGGAAACCTGCAGGAAAGCGATATATCAGCACTCCCGAATGAGTAGACAAGAAGCGCCAAAATAGAAGCCCGATATCCTGGCCAAAAGCCTCAACTTTCACCAGTCTCACACTTTTGATCAATGGACCAATCAAGGGATAAGAGCTGTGGCAAGTTCAAGAACTATCTATCCACCGAGTCGAAGGGGCCAATGAGTTCAGTGACTTTAGTTGCCATGGATACTCTTACTACGACCCTTCACAGTAAATGGGAAGTTGGTGGGTGGGTGGGTGGGTGGGTGGGGGGGGGGGGGAGTGGGCAAGTAGGTCGAGGATTACAACTGATTCCAATAACAGCAGTTTATTTATAAAAAAACAAACCTACACTTGCATAATCCAATAATCTTACTGCACTTTACACAGTATCCTATTACGGTGATAAACATTCTATTTTCAGCCACAGTTCCATAATAACCTATTTTGAGGATTACAGAAGATAATTAGGACCACTGTCTACTGCATGGTAAACATGGCAGATACACTTGATGACCTCCCCATGTCATAACAGGAGTTAGTTTGACTAGAAATGATAACTTCATAAGATCCATTACAAGACATGTAACAAATATTATCAAACCACCACTTGATGTTCATGCCCTCCCCCTCTGCCCCTTCCTCAGCCCAGGTGCCCCCATTTGAAATCTGAACTTTTAAGTTTCAAAATTACCGGAGTAAAATGTTACATTTTTTTCCATTTACATACAGACAATGTATTTAGTTTTACACTCGAGTGTGAAGTGTTCTTTTTTCAGCAAAAACAATTTATGAAATTAGATAAAGGGCATTTGTGAGGAATAAGCTCAAGTACAGAATAATCATTCTTAAGGTTAGGGCCCAAAATACTCCAAAAATTAATGACCATAAAAACTCACTTGGTGAGAAGCACTGCAGCTGTTGATAGTATCAACTGTTTTGAGAAAAGATTCCCCTTCTCGGTGTTATGGTTTGGATAACTGTTCACCCCAAAACATTTGAATCTGAGAAATGATTCATGCATGAATCATTTCTCAGATTTGTGAGTGTTGCATGGTGTCCACTCACAAATGCTGCTGCCAGAGATGCATTTGGTACCCACGGTCACCTCCCTAATGTTGGATGGAGCTGATGTTCTTGTGAAAATACTGTGAGAGTTTTTTTGCTTTTTTCAGCAATTAAACACTATATACATGTATAGCTGAAAGGTTCACATGTGACTTTTATTGCATCTTTCTTTATAATTTTGCCTATAAATCAGCATTTAGTTGACAAGAACCAATCTATGACCCTACCTTTAATGGCAAGAAGAAAAACGGTACTGTTCAACTATCAGACTATTGCTAATATTCACTGGTGCACAGAGCATGGAAGCTACAATTACTTATTAAGGATGTGTCAAAATCGGTGGCTGCGGTTATGGCTACAATGGATCCCTAAGTCAACGTGTGTTGAAGCATAGACTCCCCTTTGCTACAGCCACAGTAGTAGCCATAAGCCGCCAATTCCGACACTAGCCCTAACAACCTCGCTTTCACATCCACCACAAACAAGATACTCATCTCCCCATCAGGCACCCCCAAGTGTAACAAATCTCAACTCCGATTACTCTTCATTGACTCTAAACACACAACCAACTTGTATTGCACTAAGAGTCTAGGTAAACAGAACAATCAAGTCGTAAAGCTTGGACAAGTCTAATATACAGCTTTTCTTCTCAAATAACAAGACAAAAGTGACACATAAATTCCCCGATTTTTTTTTTGTGGTTAAACATGAAATCACAGGCACACAGCTGGTCAGAATTAAATGTTCGCTGGTCCTAGTTCTGACTCTCTAGACGAGGAATGCCTCTTTCCACACTAGTATATTGATCAGCCACCAGCAACAAATGTAACCTAATAAGAGACAAATTTTCCGATGTCCAACTGAATATCAAGATACTGTAATAATCCATTCAAAAGACCAATAATGACTTACTTTCTTTTTTTCCCCAACTTAGTGGCATAGCTGATCCCTAATTCTAGAACCTCCCAGACGTTACAATTAAGGAGGATTACAGACTCTGTGCATCACCAGAAATACAAACCTACAGGTCTAGATTTAATGTGGACTATTTCTTTCTTCCTTTTGGTGACTTGCTTTACTTCTTTCCAAAAAAAAAAGTTTGAAGCCTCAAAGGGGCTATGAGAAAAAAATCCTGAAATCAGAAAGAAAAATCCTAAGAAATCATACGCCTACGTCTAAATGGCAACTTACATGTTAGGCAAGATAAAAAATGGCTTCTCACTCAAAAACAAAAAAAGACTGCAATATTGATTCCGAAGGGAAAAAAAAACAAAAATGTCAGCGTATATCCCCCTCCGTCCACCATAATAAACAGGTTGAAGTTGAGTCCGATAAAAGAGGTAATTTCCCCTAAATACAAATATCAGTCAACAGTGTGAGGATGACGACTCTACTTTAGCAGGTACAGACACCTGTAGGCAAAACAGTCTCTCTCTCTCCCGCTCTCCTCGGAAGAACACTCATACCTGTTCCACTAGACTGTCTAATAAAAAAATGGACGGCTGGCTTTTGTTATTTGTTTTTGTTGTCGTTGAGAGATCCAATGCTTGGTGCCGGTGACACAAAAGGAAAACTTGTCTCCATTGTAAAAAAAAATAATAATAAATTGACGCTTTACAATTTTGGGGGAATGAAAAGTTTCCGCGTATAATGGAAGCGTTTGTCAACATGCATATAGATCGAACATTTTTTTTTTACTCGATTGTAAACACTGAGCAACTTTGAAAAAAGTTTGCGCTCAAATCTTAAACAGCTGCTTGCAAACTTGTGCAATTTTTGAAAAGGGGAATTAGTTTGAGTGGTTGGAAAGGAAGTTTTCTTCAACACCCTTCCAAAGATACAAAGTATTAAGCATAGAATGGGCCTATGTGACATCAGCACGTCACAAATATACAGATGTTCCTCTGCTCCAGTACCGCAGGCAAACAACTCTTCAAAATAGGGTCGCTTGAAGACCTACAGTCAGCGCTGAAACTAGGGTTAAATTTTAGGGGTGCACCAATTCTTCTAGGGGGTACTTCTGGCCAATTAAAACTGCATTTTCCATTTGCATTTCTCTTAAGTGAGCCTCTCTTACAGAGCTCTTGTTAGGCCATAACTTATTTTCTATAAGATAATCTGACTTTAGTGTAAAAATAAATACGTTTCAAAAATGTTATAATGGCTGCAATCACTTGTTATTGAACCTATCTCTTTGCAAGAGATAAATCTGCGATGGACCTATAGCCAGATATCTTTCTCATGACACACTCTGACTGTGTGCCGAGTTCCATGCTTGTATCATCAAAGGCACTATCAGGCCGTCCTGTTTGTATTTTCATACTATCATATGATCATAGTACTATCATATGATCATAGTACTATCATATGATCATAGTACTATCCATATGATCATAGTACTATCATATGATCATAGTACTATCATATGATCATAGTACTATCATATGATCATAGTACTATCATATGATCATAGTACTATCATATGATCATAGTACTATCATATGATCATAGTACTATCATATGATCATAGTACTATCATATGATCATAGTACTATCATATGATCATAGTACTATCATATGATCATAGTACTATCATATGATCATATACTATCATATGATCATATATCATATGATCATAGTACTATCATATGATCATAGTACTATCATATGATCATAGTACTATCATATGATCATAGTACTATCATATGATCATAGTACTATCATATGATCATAGTACCATCATATGATCATAGTACTATCATATGATCATAGTACTATCCATGATCATAGTACTATCATATGATCATAGTACTATCATATGATCATAGTACTATCATATGATCATAGTACTATCATATGATCATAGTACTATCATATGATCATAGTACTATCCATGATCATAGTACTATCATCGTCGGCTTAGAACTATAAGGTCGTTAGCGCAGTTTGTATGGTTTTTTATCAAATTGGTTTTGCATATTTGGAGCTCCTGTTAAATTGAGTTTATTGATCAAGAGTGGTCTCCAAAAATTAGTTTGGCAAAAAGAAACATTGAGTTTATAAGAAAAGATTTACTTGTGAATTTTTGATTTATTTTTTCAAACTTTTTTGCATTTTTCACTTAAACAACCTTTTTATTATTACGGATTTTAACTGCAATTAACGACCTTACAGCACTGAGCTGACGATATGATCATAGTACTATCATTATGATCATAGTACTATCATATGATCAGAGTACTATCACATGATCATAGTACTATCATATGATCATAGTACATACATGAATGTTGTGTAGAACGGCTATGACTACATGTACAAGCACTGACTCTGTATGCATTGCCCACGATAACTTCACCATACAAAATCACTGGTAATCAACAATTGCCCGCAATAACTTCACCATACAAAATCACTGGTAATCAACAATATATCGGTCAATACCTCATAAGGCACTGACTCCAAAGTGTCATCTCAACCCATACTAGAATACAAGATGGACTCGGCACCTGTTTGTCCCATATTTAACTGCTTGATCATCTGCTTGGCTGGCTGTCGGTTAGGATGTCCGTCAAAATAATCATTTGATGTTTGGGAGTACCTGAAACAGGATCCTTACAGGTGGACATTTATCGGAAAAACAGGACGACCGAGAGCTGGAAATGAGTCATTAAGAAGTACTTTTACTCATTCCGCCGCAAAATTAATCATAAAACGCTTTAGGGGATATTAAAAACATGTAATGCTGTCATCGCCATGTGGCACTCGCTGTTTTTATCGATAAAAACTTCTTTGTACCTGCGGGAACATGCACAACTGTTGCAAGGAGAGGGGTCTTACGTGTACCTCCCTCACTGCTGCAAATAGCCCCTTACCCACCCACCCACCTACCCACACATTGGCACACCTTCTATGATGTGAGAGATCATGATGTCCCCCAAAAGCTTCATTACCCATTCATCCATCCAAATGGCACACCTTTTTCAAAATGAGGGGCCATACCCAACCCCCCTTCAATGCTGCACATACCCCCCCCCAACCCCCAACTAAACCCTCCCGACACACACAACTATTCTGCTGTGAGGGGCTAAACTGTGGGTTTTTAGAAATGCATAATCACAATGTACTCATTAGGGTCATAGATTGGTAAATAAAACAACAAATTAATGACCATGAATACGTACTTGGGCGAGAAGCACTGCAGCTGTTGGTAGTATAAACTATTTTGAGATAGGAGTCCCTTCAAAGTAATATGGTTTGGATAATCTTTCACCCAAAAACATTTGAATCCGAGAAAATTAATCGTTTCTAAAATTTCTGGAAAACTGACTGAAAATCCAATCCACTGAGTCCGTTCTTGAATGCTGCGGCCAGAGACGAGATTGGTAGCCGTTGTCACCTCGCTAAACATGGATAGATTTGACATTCTTTATGAAAAATGACGTGACAGTTTTTTGCTGTTTTTCTCAACAACTAGACACACTGTATTCAGCTGAAACTTTCACAGGTGACTTATGGTATCTTTCTTGATAATTGTGCCTGTAAGTCAGCATTGCCTTGACAAAAAACAATCTATGACCCTACCTTCAATCACAGTTTACAGAATAAAGACAATGTTACTATTCGACAAACGAGTAATGAATGTTTATAATTGGGTTTTACCCTTACACCGATAGGTATTAAGCACTGTACATGTATATTCAGCACTTTCCCGAGCTCTGTGAAAAAAAAATCCACAGGCAAATCACTCGGACGGGATTCGAACCCACGACCTTTGCATAGCTAGAGCAGATGTCTTACCACTAGACCACCGAGCTAGCCCGATGGCTAGAGGTAGTTCGAATCCTTTGCTACGAAAGCTTAGATGCAGATATTTACTAATTACTAGTTAGTCATTAAGGTGCTACGTTTTATTTTCCTCTTTGCAATTAATTCAATTCACTTCCACTTGACGTTTATTTCCACAATGCAAAAATGTACACACAAGTAATTATAAAGAAGGTGTATTGAACAAAGATGTATAAAGAACTACTAGAGTAATAATTATATATGAGACACAATAAAACACGAGGCAACAAATACGTTTCAAAAATGTTATAATGGCTGCAATCACTTGTTATTGAACCTATATCTTTGCAAAAGATAAATCTGCGATGGACCTATAGCCAGATATCTTTCTCATGACACACTCTGACTGTAAAGAACTACTAGAGTAATAATTATATGAGACACAATAAAACATGAGGCAAATATGGAGGCATATCCAAAAGACCACGTCTTATGAAACAACATAGTGAACTTCTGAACAGAACTTCAGTTTACGACAGAACGTACAGACAGGGAGGAAACAGGACAAACAAACGCTACCTAACGATCATCGCTAGGACAGAACAAGGAGGAAAATCATTTAACAAGAAACTCATAGAAAAGAGACTAATTACCTGACTAACACAGCTACCCACCACTTCTCACTCAAAAGTAACATCATTACTTTTGTCAAGTAATAAACCACAAGGGAAACTGACAGGGTAAATTTCAAATAGTATGGGGGTTGAACAGAACTTCAGTTTACAACAGAACGTACAGACAGGGAGGAAACAGGAACCGAACAGAGATATTGACAAAATAGGGGGACCGCCAATATAGGGCTAGATAGCTCAGTTGGTAGAGCGCCGGTACGTTAATCCGGAGGTCGTTGGTTCAAATCCCGCTCTAGTCAATTTTTCTTTGTTCAACCCCCATATCATTATTTTTGTTAGGGAGCAGAAAGCAAGAGGGGTAGAAGTGCACAAGAGGGTTGCACCCCCCCCCAAAAAAAATGGCTACTATTGTCAATGTCAGTTACAATCTGATCATTACTGATTCATTACTTAGACATGTAGCGCAGAAACACTACTCAACGAATAAGCAATGTAGTCACAATTTGGGCCCTCTCTATTTTCTTATCGGGACCAAACACGGGAATTTTCGGAGAGAGAGGTAATTGTGAACGGCTGTGTTCCATTTCACCTGAACCCGCACGGCTTTGTAATTGTTCCTGGCAGGGGTACACGGGATTATGTAGAGGTACATTACAGGTATGATCTAATTGAAAAACTAAATGTGTCATGATCCGAGAGGGGTTTTTTTCCTACCACGTGCAACTCATACAGTTTGTGAGTTGACTCGGATTCCACTCAAAAATTTGGTGCACTAAATATGTATTGAGAAAACTTGTTGAATAGATGTAGTAACTTGCATCTGGGATAAAGAATAATATTTTGGTTAAACAGATATATACCAAAGTGTGATAAGCACTGTATACGCAGCAGTGCTTCCCTGAGTCCTGAGAAAACAAAATTCCACAGGCATACTCTTGGGTGGGATTCGAACCAACCACCCCCTCACTCTAGAGCAGATCTTAATATTAATAATAATAATTGGTTCTTATACATGTATAGCGCACATACCCTAGTAGCTAGATCAAAGTGCCTTACAACACTATTATCCCTGTTCATCGGGCATACTTTTAGACCATTCCTCAAACTTTCTCAACTCCCAGGGGAGCATACAACCCCAAGCTCCTTAAAGTAGGGTTCATAGGTTAATCCAACGTCACAAAACCGTCTCAGCCCTCTCAAGTGCCATTTATACACATGGGAAGCAGTTATGGTTAAGTGCCTTGCTTTAAGGACAGAAGTGTCTTGGCCAGGAATCAAACCCACACTCTGATGATTCAACCATCACTCAGAACATGAGTCTGATGGTAATGAAACCAAGGATGCCTCACAGTGAGCTTAATCACAGTAGCCCGGCAAGCCTGAGGAAACCTGTAAGCAAGGGTGCTTGCTTTATGTGAACCAGAAACACTGGGGTTAACCCCCTACTCTTCCACAATCAGTGTTCTGGGTTCTTTTACGCGCACTACCAATCTTAGTACAATGGACCTAGGGTTTAATGTTCCATCCAAAGGACAGAGCAATCATGTTAAAGAATATTGCTCAAGGACACAAGTGCCAACAAGACCGGGACTGGATCCCACACTCTACTGATCAGAAACGCAAGAGCTGGAGTCCGAAGCTCTTAACCGCTCGGCCATTACATAACATAAAAATTAAAATTTAGAAGGTGATATTCCATTAATATCTAAAGGGTGTAGAACATACCAAACGAGCGGCACTAGTTTGTAACCTTTGAACTCTGTCCCATTCATTACAAGGTAGTACCAAATAAAAGACTGTGTAGACTATGTTTAGGACTGAACTCACAATGTAATCACTCTCAAGAAATGTATTATTCAGGACGGGCTTGGTCTCACCCAGCATTCTAAGATGAAAATGGATATGATTTTGAATTTCCTGTTTTTTCTAAACCAAAGGAAACAAGCATGGTACAAGAAATAAGAAGGAAAGAGACAGAGAGAATATAAGAGGAAGAAAATACGAGAAAGTTAATGTTTGTTGAATCACAAACATATGTTGTTCGGGTTTTTTTTTTTTTCTTGTAAAAGTTTGAGCAGGCTCAAAGATCTACAACACGATCTAAAAATGGTGGTTAAATGATTTATAAGTAGTTCTTGAGCTATGCATAACACGAGAGTTGTTTGGGTGGTGTCCGAACACCTCAAAAAGCTGCAACCTAACCTACACGTACAAAAAGTCACGCAGGGCACGTGTAAATACACATGTATGTGCAGACTGTGTAATGCAGTGTCATGTTTACCGTCTCAGATGTAATGGCCGCAAGAGAAAAATCCTAGCCGGGGATATGGCTGTTGGGCACATATGCCGAGTCACTACCCCTCCAGAACTAAATTGAGGAAATTGGGAGCATAAACACTTTACACAAGCAGATCAACCGCAAACATGGTCCATAAAAAAAAAGAGGCTGCCCCGACACGAAACCATTATTTTTAAAGTTCATTTCCACGTCTGGGCAGGGTTGAGGTGTAGATGGGGGGGGGGGGGGGGGCGGGCGGGTGGGCTAGGGAAGTAGGAGATAGAGGCTACTCTAAGTATATCGCAAAGGGGTCTTCAAGACAGCGGACCCGAGTTGATTCTGAACTATTGGCTTCCTGTGAGAGGTGAAGAACGCCACTTGTCATAATCGTGATGACACGGTGATGGCCTGCCGGGGAAATTATACATCGTGAGATGTACATGTACATGAGCGTAACCCGACTGCGGGATTGTGTTTTCTCCTTGAGGAACGACCACGTCTTGTACATCTTCTGTTGGAAACACACACGCGCCAAAGTAAAAAGGCACAAGTTTCGTTCTCTCGGCAAACAAATATGTTCCACACCCTTGAGAGAACATATTACCCCATCACTTAGGGAACTTCATTGGCTACCAATTAGAGAACGAAATCCATTTTAAAATTGCTCTTCTAGTTTTTAAATGCTTGAACAAAACTACACCTCGTTATATTACCACTTTACTGTCACATTACACTCCTCCACGATTTCTTCGGTCCACACTTGACATCACTCGATTGAATGTTCCCCGAGCAAACAAAGTTCTAGGTCAAAAGGCCTTTAGTGTGGCTGGGCCAATGATTTGGAACAATCGTCCTACTGTGATTAGGAATCTAATACTCTATCTGCTTTTCGTAAAGTCCTTAAGACTCACCTTTTTCCATGTTAATTTCTTTCTAGTGCACTATGATCTTGATGGAATAGCGCCTTATAAATTTTAATTGTTATGTTAACGAGACTAAATGTGTGACTCGCGAGTCAGCATTATGGCTGTATTTTTCTATCCAACTCAACTCTGTAGGAGGTGTAAACAAACTAAGCCTTTGTGAATGCAATTTGTGTCAGAACAAGTACAAGATGTTAAGTAGTTTTTTTTTTTTGGGGGGGGGGAACACACACAATTCAAAACAAATCTCTTAGGCTGAGGTATTGGCTCTGAATAGTGCCCGTTGGTTATTCACGGCTTTTAGACTAGTGTGCTCTAGTCCTCATCAGGAGATTGTACAAAAGTACTCATTGAAAATACACATTTTCATGTGAACTAATTTAATAATAATAACAATAATAATAACTCTAATATGCAGTCCTTATAGCGCTTTATCACAATTCATCACAAAGCAATCTTTTTTGAAAAAAGAAGGTACGCAGAGCTATGTTTGAAGTACAGGTACAAGACTCATTTATTTACATAGCACCATGTAACGGTTTACAAGGTGCTGTGGCGCAATGTGCAGCCAACCATACCAGAAAACACCGGGGCGAACCCCCATTCTCTTAACGGTTTCTCTTAAAAGTGTACCAGGTTCTTTTACATGCCTGATGCAACAGGGACACAGGATGTAAACGGCTTTACGTCCCATCCAAAGGACAAAGCAATAATGGTTGAGTGTCTCCTAATAAGGACGCAAGCATCAAAGCCCAGGACTCGGACCCACACAACAACTTGATTCCAGTGGGCTTGACCGCCGCGCGCTCTTCCAGCTCCCTGAGCCGGATATTTGGCATCTCATCTAGAGACTGTCTTATACATCTCACCATTATGGAAGAAAGTGCATTCTGCTCTACCAGCCAGGCTCCTGTGGATGATACCCCCATGCCTACATCCTTACGGACTGTGAAGGGGGTATAACCCTATTTCAGCCCCAGGAGTAGGCGGCAACGTGCCCCTGGTGTCAGTTGATTTGGGCAGTTAAGGGTAGCCCTCACCTTGAAGAGGCCGTCTGGCTTTGTGAGTTGGGTGATATCTCGTGAAAAAAAGAAATTTAAATAAAAAATCTCAACATCCCAACGGAGCTGGTCCAAGGGGAAGGAATACCAGCCTGATGAAAGTGTCACAACCAGCAAGCCCAATGAGCGCCACACCTCAGTGGCAGAAACCAGCATTGTACACAACCGTCCACTATTATGATAACAGTAATTAAATCAATCGATTTCATTATCTGGTTATTACAACAGTTACATGTGCTTTCCCTGTTGGCATTCTACCTGACCTTTACCATTTCGATCAAGCATTACGTCCTCAAATCCAACCTCTCTGCAACACAGAGCTCTGACATTTCACATCCTTTTTACTTAATCTATGACCCCCTCCGTAAATCCAAACAACTTCTTGTTTGATTACAGGAGTATTTAGGCACCACCTTCTCCTCCCCTCCATCCTGGAAAAAAAGTGCACCCAATAAAAACTAACATATTACTACATCTATTCAATCATTTCCCCCCCCCCCAAACAACACTTGGCTTGACAATTAAATTTCCTAAAAATGCCAATCTGCAGTACAGGGAGCTGCCAGTGAAATATCAAGTTCCTCAGTCAGAGCTTAGAATACAATCCGTAATTGTTTGCAACAAGCTTAATGTATTTTTAAAACATGGCTCAAAGGCTAGATGGAGTATTATTTGGTTTGACCCATACACCGATGTGTGTAAAGCACTGTATACCCAGTCCATTGTACATGTTGTACTTTCCCGAGTCTTGTGAACAAAAAATCAACGTAGGCATATTGCTTGGGTGGGATTCAAACCCACGACCTTTGCCATTCTAGAGCAGATATCTTAACTAGACCACCGAGATTGCCCGGTAGCTAGATGCAGTTCGAATCCTACATTTTAGCAGCGGGTACCACAGCAATTTAACATTCTATTATAGCTAGATGGAATGATCTATTTTAGGAATGTTCATAGAATCATGTGGTTAAAGGCCCTATTGGTAAGATCGAAAAACACGAATGTTCACAGATTCACACATAACTTACATGACTTAAAGTAAGTAATGGTAGAAAGGGTTCCTTAAAAAACTTCTGCCTAAAATGCTATCGTTTCTGAGAAATGAGTAAAACAAGTGATAAAAACTCGATGTTTTAAAAAACAGAAAGCACAAGGTCTCTTTTCCACTGTTTTCTGGTGACCTCGATGACCAATTGAGCTCAAACTTTCACAGGTTAATGTTTGTTAATGCTTATGTTGAATCACACAAAATGTGGACACTGATTTTGAGCTGTTACTAAAAGTGTACAATATCTTTTAAAAATGGAAAGCAAAAATGGATGAGGCACAAATACAAGATTCAGTTCAAGTTGGTAAAGTTTTGCTCTACACCCATATGCTGTCCTGCAGACAAAAAAAGTATATCTTGGGTAGATTCGAACCCACAACCTTCCGCATTCTATACGTAGGGCAGTTTTGTTTGTCTCAACTGCTAGGACACTGAGCTTACATGACCAGTTTGAATCCTTAGCAATGGGTACCACTAAACAGGGAGATTTGACGAATGTGGAAATTACTGACAAATTACTTTCGGGCCTGGGTTCCCTCTTATTCTAGAACAAGAACCGCCAAAATGTTGAAATTCAGGAGGTTTACAGACTCTGTGCATCAACAGAAATACACAACTACAGGTTTGGACTCAATGTGGACTAGTTCTCTCTCCCTTTGGTGACTGCTTTACTTCTTTAAGAAAATCTGAAGGCTCAACAAGTTTTTGAGAAAAATCCTGTACTCAGGAGAAATCTAGAGAAATCATGAGCCTGACTAAAATGTTCTTTATCCCTTATGCAATGATTACACCAGTCAAATAAGTTCAAATTAGTAGCATGGAAAGTTAGGGACGAGCCAAAGCTTCCCTGTACTAAAATGTACAGACCCATATTGAAAATGTGACGTTACACCATTTTACAGTGAGGTTAGAGACTTGTAATTTTTCTGTCCACCTTCAAAAGGACTCTACTAAAATAATGAGTACATACAAAAATGAATTTGACCTTGGAGCCCCTCTACAAATGCCTGTACTTTTGTGAAGCATAACTTGAGCAATCAGTTTTTATTAAATTTGTACCCCTTCCCTCTGAAGTGTCCAAACAGCACGGTCAAGTACCCTTAACCCATGTACGCATTGGACTTTTGGGGGGCAAACTAACCAAGCAAAATTTGTAATTTGAACATTCTAAGTCCAGAGGGTAGTTTAACTGGCCACCTTCTGCCCAGGCAAACTAGCCTGGTCAAACTAACCGAGCCAAAATGTCCAGTGCATGAGTGGCGATGCCATGACAACGGCGGCATACAGAACTCAGAAATATGGCACCCCTTTGCTTGAAATTTTTGTCTTACTTTTATTTGGCACACCTCTCTGCAAGCTACATGTAGGACATGTCTTTTGTCAAATCTGGTTAGAGGTCACTGGCGTAGCGCCCTCATGGGTTCATATTTAGTCACTCGGTTTGCTCATTGTTCTATGGTTTGTTTCACCATCGTCTCGGTCTGCTCACCTATGATGTCAAATAATCCAAGTGCGGACACCGCTAAGATTTACCCCTTAGAATATTATCCATGATGGTTTTGGTTTATATATCAATTCAATGCGAACAGGGCTTTTATGAATACAGCGCTTACCTTACTCCCTTTTACAGGCAAGCAGCCTGTACAGACCTATTAACCCTGGCAACCAGTATTAATCACATTCATTATCAAGGCGTCCCTCAGGGATCCATCATTGGCCCACTGGCCACAGCAGCTCACTGGACAGTGTCTCCCCGATGCTGCTTGGACCTTCTCATTGGCAATTACGCCTAATTTACTTGATGTCGGACGACCACTGTTTACATATTGCAACACATCTCTTAATAAAAAATCAAAGTGGTGAGGTCATAACAAAACACTCATTTTTTTCTCAAAGCTTACAAAATTATTAAGCTTGACAGTCCGCATGTTCCCTGGCTGACCGCTGTTTCATATTTGCCAATACATATTTTGTCAAACAAGGGGAAATATGAATTAACGATGACAGCTTCGGGGAGAATTTTTACACTGACCATGTGCACACCATAATTTTTTTGCGTCATCTACTGGGAATTAGTTTATGAAAAACAATGTTAGGAACTCAGATAAAAATATTACAGAAAACTTACATGAAACTTACATTTTTTCCTGTCTTGGGTCATATCCTACAAGGGTGTAACATTGGCAAGGACTTGGTGTCACAACTTCTATGGTATGATCTAAAGACAGGCTGTGAAACACTTCTTTTTGAAACAATTGAAGAAAAAACGGGGGGGGGGGGAACGCCTACAGTTTGAAGAAAGACAAGACTTGTTGCCTGGCCTTTTTTTCGTTTTAGTTGATAAAAAAACTATATTATACAAACACATATTAGAAACTGACTATTTATCAATCTATGACCTTACCTTCAAACCCATGATCTTTACACATAAAGACGTAATATACATGAGCAACAGTTCAGTTTAATGTTCATTCAGAGCATACCTTTCTTTCTGTTTCTTGTGTTTATTTGTGGCACTTATGTGCTTTAGTGCCAATCACCTTTTCCTCTAAAAAGTGTTCCTAAATACCTGGGACAGTTTATCTATTCTGATTGGTCCAGAGGAGATCATGTGGCCATGTTTAAGCTTGCGATATAAACACAATTTGGCCCATCATGAAACTGAGCCTGAGGGCGTCACATGAATCAAAAATTTACAGAAAAGTTACATATTTTCCAACATTATTACTTTTTTTTAAGAAAAGGAGCACTCTGAAGGGAATAAGAGGAGTGACTCAGTCTTAAACGGCCAATGAAAACCTCGCAGGGTCGTGGCGTTCGGCTCGGTCCTTTACCACGTGGCCACAACTCTGCCAGTTTTAAATTTAAAAGGCTGTTTAAAGGCACTGGACACTATTGGTAATTACTCAAAAAAATTGTTAGCATAAAAACTCATTTGGTAACAAGCAATGGAGAGCTGTTGATAGTATAAAACATTGTGAGAAACTCTGAAGTAACGCAGTTTTTGAGAAAGAAGTAATAATTTGAATTCATTTTGACGGAGGTCTCGAAATCAAGCATCTGAAAGCACACAACTTCATGTGACAAGGGTGTTTTTTCTTCCATTATTATCTCGCAACTTCGAGGACTAAATTGAGTTCAAATTTTGTTAATTTGTGCATATGTTGAGATACACCAAGTGAGAAGACTGGTCTTTGACAATTACCAAAGGTGTCCAGTGTCTTTAAAGACCTCATCGCCACTCTTTTATTCCCTTAGTCAAGTTGACAGGCAAGATGGGTAACGCAGATTAAAATCAATGTTTGACAAAGCTACAAACTTTCAAGCTGCTCGTATGACACTGAAATTGCCCAAAAGGCCACACGCTGGCTAAATAATATTTTGCAACTTAGTAGCCCCTCATTCCGTGGGACCAGGGCCCAATTTCATAGAGCTGCTGAGCACAAAAATTTGCTTAGCATGAAATTTCTTCAAGTGATAAAAACAGGATTACCAACCAAATTTCCACGTGATTTTTAGGATAAGCAAAACAACAGCTGAATACCAGTAACAGGCAATGTGCAACACATGGAAATTTGGTTGATAACCTGTTTTTATCAAGGAAGAAAGTTCATGCTAAGCAAATTTTGTGCTTAGCAGCTCTATGAAAACGGACCAGGTCACATTTAAGTAGGTTGGCAACCTTCCCAGGGAAGCTGGCCAGCAAAAAGATAAAAAGTTTTGTTCAAACTTAATATAGATTTTCCTGTATGCAACAATGATAAAGAGTGTTGATTCTTATATGCAGCAGTAAAGGCCACACTGTTATGACTAGTTTGCCTTTAAAGGCACTGAACACGTTTGGTAATTGTCGAAGACCAGTTTCTCACTTGATGTATCCCAACATATGCACAAAATAACAAACCTGTGAAAATTTGGGCTCAATTGGTCATCGAATTTGCAAGAGAATAATGAAAGAAAAAACACCCTTGTTGTTTCATTACTTTGTGTGCTTTCAGATGCATAATAAAAAGGCTTCAGCTACAAGTCTTTCATTATTTGAGTGAGAAATTACCTCTTTCTCAAAAACTACGTTACTTCAGAGGGAGCCGTTTCTCACAATCTTTTATACTATCAACAGCTCTCCATTACTCGTCGTTACCAAGTAAGTTTTAATGCTAACAACTATTTTGAGTAACTACCAAAAGTGTCCAGTGCCTTTAAGTTGAGGATAAAAGTATCCACTTTCACCGTCAACTTTGTTATCTTACTCAACAGGATCAAATTGTTAGTTTTTGAGCAACAGTGCCAGCTGTGTACTGATAATCGAACTTAAAGGCAGGGTGTACTCTTGGTAATTACTCCACAAGTTAATAACCATACAAAACGTACTTGATAAAGAGCACTGGAGAGCTGTTGATATTTATAAAACATTGTTAGAAATGAACCGTTTTGAAGTGTTGCAGTTTAGAGAGAGAGGTAATTTTTCAGTTTTCACCCTAAATTTGAATCTGAGAAAGGCTTCATTTCTCCTGCACACAGTTCTATGCAACAGGTTTTTTTTTTCTTTCATTATCTTTATGCAACTTCGATGACCAATTATGAGCCCAAATTTTCACAGGTCTGTTATTTTATGCATATTGTTGGGATACACCAAGTGAGGATGCTGGTCTTTGACAATTTCCCAAAGTATACCCTGCTTTTAAAGGTATCATACAGAATCGGTAATGGATAGAAAGCGTTATCGTTAAATTTTAGTTTGAAAGCTCACTGTCTATTATGTTCAATACTAGAACCATTTCTTCTTAGAAATTTTCCCTCTAAAATGAAGTCATATTCCAGAAAACTGTATCTGAAGATCTAAAATAACGCAGCAGCTGATTTTGTTTGATACAACATAAAATTAAGGACAATGTGTTTACAATGCTGAAAGTTGTACATTTTTTTCCCACTATTTTCTACTGACTCACACAATGGATTAAGCACAAACTTTCACAGGTTTATTATTTCATAAGTGGTTGATCACACAAGAACATGAACACTGTCTGCGACTATTTTGTCAGCTCTGCCAATCCTGTGTAATACATTTAACAAACTCGGCATCACAGACGTGTACATGCGTACAGGCAGCAGTCCATGTGTGGACAGATCAACACACTACAGATGGCAGCACATGAACAACAAATACCAACTCAACAAAATGAGGCATAGGGGTTATTAGATTGGCCCCTTTGGGTGTATACCTCTCATTCTACATTCCCAACCCCCCCCCCAAAAAAAAGTCTGCCACCCCCCCACCAAATTTGTTTTCCCAGATATAATAACCAATATCATAGCGCAAACATGGTGCACCAAATGGCTTGAATTAGGCCTCCAATCCAAAATAATTCCAACGGGGGCACATCACCCCTCAGACTCCCCCCTGTGCGCTGCGCGACGGGTGGTGCTAACGCACCGATGTACCTTTTCTTTCAAATTCGCCCCCCCCCCCCCGAAAAAAAAAATAATAATAATAATAATAATAATAATGATAATTAATCGCTCCCCAAAAATAAATATCCCCCCCCCCCAAAAAAATAATAACTCCTGGTTTCGGGCCTGGTACCCCTCTCCCCAACCCACACCACATCAGATGGCTGGCTTATCACAAACATGACAACCCTGGGACAGGACCCCCTATCTACGCTATCAAGCTGGAATCCCTGTACAAAATCCATATGGGCTTTTCATTTCTGGTTGGGACGAGAAGGCACGGGACATTTGCCAGGCCATAAAGGCTGTGTGTCTCTGTCATCCCAGAAATGTGGGAAACAAATTCAGTTCTTCCCCTAAACTTGCGTGTGGCACGAACTCTTCATGAAGCATGTGGCACCGTCGAATAATTAATGAACGGAAACTAAAGAAGGGGAACAAACTGACTTACGCCTCAGGCTAAGGTCGGAAACAAATATATGTCTGGCTCCGGTTGGTAGCCTCAAACTGGTTAATCATGCCAAATATTATAATTTGTATATTTGACGTCTCCCCCACAACTTAAAAAAAATTAATAAATAAAAAATTTGTATCTTAAAAAGAAGAAACCTGATTTATTCTGAAAGTACATTGATAAAATGTATGTGTATGTATACAAAACAAAACAAGGCTTAAAAAACAAAAACAACAACAATTATGAAATTAACATTATTTGGTTTTACACATTCAGGGATGTGTGTAAAGCACTGTATTTTCAGTACTTTCCCGAGTCCTGTGAAAAAAAAATCCACAGGCATATTACTCGGGTGGGATTCGAGAGTAGATGCCTTACCACTAGACCACCGAGATTGCCCGGTAGCCGCAGTAGAGGCAGTTCAGACCCTATGTTTTAACGGGTAAACATCTATTAAAACAATGAAAAGAAAATTTAAAAAGGAAATTTGTTAAATCTTGTTGTTGTTGCTTTTTACTTGAAGCTATAGACGATGTGACCTGTGACATCACATGTTTACAAAAGAGCCACAGAGCCTGGACTTCCGGCGGGCACATTTGTACACAGCTCAATGGAAGAATACCACAAATCTTATGTTTTATGGAGATCGCACTGTCTGATTTTCCTCAACTTTTGATATGAAGAAAGGGGGGACATCTCAAAAGCTGTACAGCTGTTGCTTTTGTAAATTTTGAATTTATGTGAAAATTATGACACAAAATATAAATTTTCCCATTGAGCCTGTGTAGCATCTTGCCCGTCAGGAAATGCATTATAATGTACGAGGTCACCACTCTGTAAACAAATGTAACATGGTCTATAGGCTTGAAGGGGGGTTGCTAACTGCTCAAGTGCAGCACATAAATCTATGCAGATATCATATCTGTACAGATTTGGCTGAAGCAAATAGTAACATGAATCATGATTTTTTTTTTTGTGGTAAAACGTCATTTGCTTAGTCAAATAGTATTGCGGAGGGAGGTTTGGGGGGAAGGGGGGGAGGGGGTAGCAAAAAATTTGTGTCAGTGCCAGAAAAGTGTTCTCCCCTGTGAGGAATAATTTAGAGTAAAGCATCCATGTTGGAGAATGTGTTCCTGTCTGATTCATCAGCCGGAATTATAACATGATACACTGCAGCTTTCATACACTTATAAGTCCAAGGCTCATTCATCATTACAGTTAGCTGGCAGAGAATGACGTCAGGGGCTGCCAACATTTGTGCATCTTGCAATGATCAGGGAGATTTTGTGCAACCATCAGGGAGATATTCAGAATTACATTCAAAATGAATATGGACAAAGTTTCCATAATCAGGGAAGCAGACTGCAGGGAGATCTTCAAATTTGTTCGTCAGGACATGGAAAGATTGGTTTAATTTCAGGAACTTTCTGCAGAATAGGGAGCGTTCTTCCATGTCAGAAAATGGAAAGATCGATTTATTTACAGAGAACTTTCTGCAGAATCTGGGAGAGTTATTCATGTCAAACATGGAAAGATTGGTTTATTTTCAGGGAACTTTCTGCAGAATAAGGGAGAGTTCTTCCATGTCAGAAAATGGAAAGATCGGTTTATTTACAGAGAACTTTCTGCAGAATCTGGGAGAGTTATTCCATGTCAGAACATGGAAAGGTTGGTTTATTTTCAGGGAACTTTCTGCAGAATAAGGGAGAGTTCTTCTATGTCAGAAAATGGAAAGATCGGTTTATTTACAGAGAACTTTCTGCAGATTCTGGGAGAGTTATTCCATGTCAGAACATGGAAAGATTGGTTTATTTTCAGGGAACTTTCTGCTCTGTGGCGTACACGTAATTCTTACTGTGTAACTTAATATTTTTTCTTTCCTGAAAAACATTCATAGGTTAAAATTTTGCAACATCCCGGCAGGATTCGAAGGAATTTCCTTCTAAGTAACGCAAGAACCCAATTTATAATCCCACAGCCCACCCTTGATAAACAACACTGTGCTTTGATGTTAACAGACGCGATACAGTTGCGTGCCGTGGCCGAGTGGTTAAGTGCATCAGGTTCAAGCTCTGCTGTTTCTAATCAGAAGAGTGTGGGGTTCGAATCCCGGTCAAGGTACTTGGTGTCTTTGATTAAGATACCTTACCATAATAATAACTTTGTCCTTCAGATGTGATATTACGCCTTACTGTCCGTCCCGTGTGCTAGGATTGGTAGTGCACGTAAAAGACCCCACAACACTTATCGTGGAAGAGTAGGGGGTTAACCCTTGTGTTTCTGGTTCACATAGCAAGCACCCTTGTATACAAGTTTCCTCAGGCTTGCAAGCTGCAGTGATTAAAGTTCACTTAATACCAGAAATATGTTAAGGAGAATGGACGAGAAAGTGTAGATTCGTGAATAGAATGTACGAGCTGAAGGCGAGTACATTGTGTTCACGAATCTACACTTTAGAGTCTATTCTCTCAACTATTTCCTGAAAGCCTTTGATTATGTAACGAATCCACTCAACTGTAGATTCGTTATGAACCTACACTTTAATTAAGTGTAGCTTCAGTAGATTCGTAACGAATCTACAGTTAAGTGTAGATTCGTAAAAATAATCTACACTTTGAACTATAGAGTGATGTCACAGAAATAGTTTAAATAGAAAACAATAATATAATAATAATATGTTACTTTTCATATTTGAGAATACAAATGGACCGCACTTTGACTCTACGTTTCAGGCCCTGACATCAGCTGCCTATGAGTTATACAATAGAAGAGTAGGGGTGTGACCAATCCACTAACGATCACTGATGTCTTAGGCCAAGACTAGTGGAGTGAAAGCTACCCTAATGAGGTCTACCTTTCATTCTAACTCATGTAATTCAGCCACTTCAACCAAAGCAGGTTTTGATTTTTCACAAAGTGAGGGAGGGGGGGGGCTTTGGTTGTGAGACTGCGTCATCCCAATCTAAGGGTCTGTTCAGTGCAATTGACAGCATAAGATGTGGCATCCCCATCCAATGCAATCAGCGCCAACATGACCCATGAGGTGTCTCATGGACATGGTTCTTATCACACTAAAGCTGACTTGAAGGCTAACCTCCCTGGTGGAGTTGTTAGTCCCCCCAAACTGAGGTCATACTTCTGACTAGAAAGTTGTTTAAATACTCCAGTAACCTTTTCCACTGGCCTTTATCAGATGGACCCCCTCCACCAAAAAAAAAAAAAAAAAAAACACCTTATAAATGTCACATCAGTTTGTCCCTGTGGGGCACTTATCTTGTCTCTCCATAGGAGATGGTCTATTAAAATCGGGCACGTCCATGAAGTGAGTGCTAAACCCTACCCGCTGATGTCAACAGATGTAATGGCTTGATCAAACATGGGTCAAATTAAGGTAATTAAAGATACTGAAACAGCCTGAGTAACAACTGAGGGTCAAATCATTGACAAATAAGTAATCCAAAAGTTCACTAACGCTAACTTGGTGTGTAAAGATGGCACACGGACTAATTACTTTGTGAAGTGTGTTGATCAAAGCTGCCCTGTCTTTCAGACAATGGCGTCCGAATCAAACAAGTTACTTGGATTGACTATGACATTATTATACAAATGATGTGACCATTGTGAACACATACTAAGAACACCCATTGTGGTGGATATTTTCATGTGTTAGTTGTAAGGGTATTATACAGGATTGGCAAGAGTTAAAAGCATCATTGTTTAATTTTAGTCTGAAAGCTTACTGATAACGAAGTTCAAACTAGAACACTTTTTTTTTCCTGTGAAAATTTCCCCGTGAAATGAAGTCATGTTTGAGAAACTGTATCTGAAAAACTTTTTAAAATGGAACAACTGATTTTGGTTGTTACAACAAAAATTAAGGACAATGTGTTTAACATGCTGAAAATTGTGCACGGTTTTTCACTATTTTCTCCTGACTCACACAACAGATTGAGCCAAATTTTCACAGGTTTATTATTTCACGAACGGCTGATCACACAAAACATGAAAACATGAACACTGTCTGCAGCTATTTTGTCAGCTCTACCAACTCTGTTGAGCCAAATTTTCACAGGTTTATTATTTCACGAACGGCTGATCACACAAAACATGAAAACATGAACACTGTCTGCAACTATTTTGTCAGCTCTACCAACTCTGTTGAGCCAAATTTTCACAGGTTTATTATTTCACGAACGGCTGATCACACAAAACATGAAAACATGAACACTGTCTGCAACTATTTTGTCAGCTCTACCAACTCTGTGTAATACCTTTAAGATAACTTTCCTCACAGTTTGACAACTGGAATTAATGTACTCTCTGTACAAACATGCAACTTTGTTTTTTTGTAACTGATAAGAAAATAGAGTGGTAACTCCCTAGCACTCAAAAGTTTGTGAAGTGTTTTCCAGTTTTCTATGGCACTAAAATTTAAAAAAAAAATTGGAAATTTAGCTCATCAGCTGAAGAGGGCATGCCTGCTCTTTCCGGCTGATATTTCATCATCTTTTTTCGAGCAAAGACTGGTCGTATTCATGCCACAATCATTCTGTACTTTGTGCTACTGTTTTTATTTTTTCTGCCCATGTGTCCTTTTTAGTAATAAAAACAATATACTGTCATCATTTGCATCTATTAGTGCACTTGTACAGGTTTTTTAATGCAATTTTTTAATTTCTTGTCTTCATTTGTGCGTACATGTAGTTGCAAATATATATATTTAAAAAAAAATTCTGCTTTTATGACCAGCTTTTGCTTTTTGACTTGATGTACAAAATGTCCTCAAATCAGCCCTTGGCTGTCATGTGATATTATTAATGAATAAACCAACAATGAATGAATGAATAAATGAAAAGAAAAAAACTCTGAAACATCCTAGATCCAACAAGTAACAAGGAGGTCACACTTGAGCACATCAAAATTGAACAAATCAAAACATCAAAACATTATTTTACCATGGAACTTGACTAACTTTTGCTTTTCCCATCATGTTCGGAGGTACGCTACTCCCCAATGACAGTGGCAATCCTCTAAAAGCCCTACAGAGATTCCGAGAACACAATAAAGACATACTGGAATACAGAAGAGGACTAAACGGCTGCATGTAGAGCCTCAGAACTCTCTCAGTGTGGAACTAGACTGGCTTTTACTTTTCCCATCTTGTACAAAGGTACCCTACCCCCCCCCCCCCACACACACACCAACCCAATGACAGTGGCAATCCTCTAAAAGCACTACAGAGATTCCGAGAACACATTAAAGACATACTGGAATACAGAAGAGGACTAAACGGCTGCATGTAGAGCCTCAGAACTCTCCTACTGTGGAACTAGACTGGCTTTTACTTTTCCCATCTTGTACAAAGGAACCCTACCCCCCCCCCCCACACACACACCAACCCAATGACAGTGGCAATCCTCTAAAAGCATTACAGAGATTCCGAGAACACATTAAAGACATACTGGAATACAGAAGAGGAGTAAACGGCTGCATGTAGAGCCTCAGAACTCTCTCAGTGTGGAACTAGACTGGCTTTTACTTTTCCCATCTTGTACAAAGGTACCCTACCCCCCCCCCCACACACACCAACCCAATGACAGTGGCAATCCTCTAAAAGCACTACAGAGATTCCGAGAACACAATAAAGACATACT
This sequence comes from Pycnopodia helianthoides, assembly GCA_032158295.1. NCBI lineage: Eukaryota > Metazoa > Echinodermata > Asteroidea > Forcipulatida > Asteriidae > Pycnopodia > Pycnopodia helianthoides. The sequence goes on along the minus strand of CM063253.1, from coordinate 6,171,441 downwards.
GGAATACAGAAGAGGAGTAAACGGCTGCATGTAGAGCCTCAGAACTCTCTCAGTGTGGAACTAGACTGGCTTTTACTTTTCCCATCTTGTACAAAGGAACCCTACCCCCCCCCCCCCCACACACACACACCAACCCAATGGCAGTGGCAATCCTCTAAAAGCACTACAGAGATTCCGAGAACACAATAAAGACATACTGGAATACAGAAGAGGAGTAAACGGCTGCATGTAGAGCCTCAGAACTCTCCTACTGTGGAACTAGACTGGCTTTAGCTGAAAGCGCATCCCACTAATCATTTAAGTCTATCTAGGAAATGCTATCTTTGTTGCCATAATAATATAATCTTTAATCATAATTAGCTTATGGGTCTCGTTATCACTGACGACACCGCGCCAACTTAAATAGGGCTTAAATGTTTGTTTCCAGCATTAAAAGAGAATTATTCGCATTTCTGGCTAAGGGCAAACATGACTTTGCTAAAAGTATCTGATCCATCACGGGGTCCAATCTAAATATGTAGAGCATGTCTCCAACAGCCACAATCAACACGGTGTTATTTACTTCGTTTCCTTATCACGTAGTTGACAAGAAGCCAACGTTTGATATTAAAGAGAAACTTTAGTAGTTCCCTTTTCTCAAAAACCTTTTTCAATATTTTTTATTTTGTTAAAATACCTCATGATGGGATGTGATTTATGATCCGGGGAAAATACTGGCTTTGTTTGTAACAGGCTGTAAACAATATTGGTAAAATTGAAAATATAAATGTTCACAGATTTGCACATAACTTACATGGTACATGTATAAAGATGGTCATGGTGGAACAACTTCCCTTGACAACAATTTGCTTGAAATGCTATAGTTTTTAGGAAATGAGTAAAACATTTAGTTTTTATCTCGCGTGTCCAAAACCCGATGTTTGAAAACAGTGAAAACATATAATGGGGTTTTTCACTGTTTTCTCATGACTCCGAAGACGGATTGAGCTTAAAATTTCACAGGTTTGTTATTTCATGTATATGTTGGGTCACATAAAGTGCAGATACTGGTCTTTGACAAATACCAACATTATACATGTGCTTTGAAAAAGGAAATTCTATGGTAGATTTCCCTGACAGGAAGATGTAATGACGCAGAAAATACTTGATAAATATTTGCATTTAAACAGAACATGAATACTGATATTCTGAGAAAAACACCTAGCTGAAATAACCTTTTTTGAAATTTGACAGTGCAATTTCCATGTATATCACACTGAAACTCACCTATAGTCCACGCCATTTTCAGGATTTAGTTATGTTTTTTTATTTGCCCATATTTTATGGTCAGTGTCCTACATCGCTATGTCATGCTGTCCAGTCAGGGAAACTGTATAAATCATTGAGCAAAACACCTATTTCACATACAAAATTAACAATACAACTTTTTTTCTCATGTCTTTGTGTACAAAAACCTTGCATTGCAAGCACCTCAGCAATGAGGGCGCTGCATGCAGCACCTGCGCTTACGGATTGGTCTACCGGTCTACCCCTACATGTGTACCTTCAAAAATGTGTACCATTTTCAGGGTTCTGCCCAAAGTGGTCGGTGCCGGAAAACCCGCCCGGCACTCAGGATTCACCCAACCACCACTGGCAGAACCACCTCTGTTTCCAGCCACCACACATTTTGAAAATTTTCAAATTACACTTGTTTCCTTACAAAGGTTTTCAACAAAATGTAAAATTGGTTATTTATTTACCAGTAAAAATGATACACAAAGCCATTAATGTTGGTTTCCAGGGAAACAGTTTTCTACCACTCAAGAAATCCTGGGCAGAACCCTGCTTTTTATTTAAATGACAAAATTTATCTTTACATAAGCCTTATAAAGATGGGTTACTGTCTACATGAACTTTCTACTCATGCAGACACAGCGTACACATTTGACATTTGGTTGTTGAAGGGTGTAACAATACACTTCTTGCCTAAGAGGGTTAAAAGGGGAGGGGACTAGGGGGCAGATGGTCAAAGAGAGGCAAATTCACCAAAAATGGTCAGTGGCTGATGAATCATTTTTAGAAAATTAGTTGGAGAAGTGAGAGAAAAGGAAGAGCTTACCAAGAACTTTTTGGCGGTAGCCTAGAGGCACAAAGCGAGACGCCCACTTTGGGAATTCATCCGTGTTGATGGACACAAATACCATCTTATTGTATAACTCATAGGCAGCTGATGTCAGGGCCTGAAACATGCAGTCAAAGTGCAGTCCATTTTTATTTTCACTTATGAAAAGTAACATTATATTATTATATCTATATATTTCTGGTAATGAACCAAGGGTGCCTCATAAGTGAACTTAATCACTGTAGCTTGCAAGCCTGGGGAAACCTGTGAACCAGAAAAACGAGAGTTAATCCCTACTCTTCCACGATACGTGGTCTGGGTTCTTTTACGAGCACTACCAATACTAGTACCTGGGACCTACGGCTTAATGTAACCTTCTTAGGACAAAGCAACTATGGTAAAGTGACTTGCTTAAGGACACAAGTGACACAACTGGGACTCGAACCCACACTCTGCTGAACAGAAACACCAGAGCTTGAGTCCAGTGCTCTTAACTAATTGGCCACAACACGACACAAACTTCTAAACGCATTAGTCACATCCACGAATACATTCTATACACGTATGTAAAAACACAGCGTAGATCCTTGCCATTTCATTGGATGATTTTTGCTCATGCAGCATTCACTTAAACCATTACATGGCCGACAACACAATCGCGCATCTTGGTATTATTGGCTGTGCCTTCTTAGTATCCCAGGCTACACCACACCACACACACCACGCACGTGAACGCATTACACACACCAGTACGAAGTAGTGGATGCCAGAACACAGTCTTGTACATTTTGTTAGCAGCTTTTTCCCTTCAAATGACAAAGAACTACTTTGAACAAGGGTGCTATATAAACAATTAATGAATGATTTGCAGTCGTGCAGTGGAGAGAATACTTTCATTCATTGAAAGATGAAGCATTCCATCTTTCAACTCATGAAAATATTCTCACCATTGCACTCATAACCATTTATTATTTGTTTTATACTGCACAAAATAAGTACACTAAAGATATTGGAGTGATGAACAATGTTCACAATGACTGCACTCCTGAGCTGTTGAAAACTACAGCACAAGTTGTTTGAGTCAAAAAGAGACGGACATTTTGAACGACTACATGTTCTAAAATGCACAGAGACAGTCACTCCCCTTGCCTCGCTGCGATTGGGGTAGTGTGGTTTTTGTCAATAGCACACTTTCCAAATGATAATCACAACATCTGCCATTGCAACACAGAAGAAGAAAAAATCTGTTCTGAGTTATTGTACAGTGACCAGGGCCCGGTTTCACAAAGAGCTAAGATTGATCTTAACTATGAACGAATCTTAATTGCTAAATAAAGTGTGATGTCACAAAACATCGACAACTCAACTGTAGATGAATCTCAGTGCTTTGTGAAATCCAGTTCTAATTGTAGTTTAGCTTTTTGATGTTTCAATTTTCACGCACACATTTGCTCTTTGATGATGATGATGATGATTCACAACATTTGTATGGCGCCATATATCTGTTTCAGAAACATTCAAAGGCGCGAGATAGCACCATGTAATGGTTTACAAGGTGCTGGTGGTGCAATATGCAGCCAGTAACCAGGAACACTGGGGCAAACCCCTTCAGATCTCTTTTCAAAAAGTGCACTGGGTTCTTTTACGTGCATTACACAACACACAGGACATACGGCTTTACGTCCCATCCGAAAGACGCAGCATTAATGGTTAAGTGTCTTGCTTAAGGACACAAGTGTCACGGCCGGGACTCGAACCCACACTCTGCTGAACAGAAACACCAGAGCTTGAGTCCGATGCTCTTATCCGCTCGGCCACAATACGCCTTGCAGCCGACTAGCAAAAATACTTGTATGGTTAACACCAAATATTTCCCCGACTTTACCTATCTGGAGACTATCATAAATAACTTACTTCAATGAACTGCGCTCCATCCATCAAATGCCCTTTGTTTGCTAGAGCTATTAGCACAGGAAGATCATGCTCAAAGATGGAGTTCTCATGGTGCTCACCAAATTTAGTTCTGGTGTGAAAAAGAAAGAAGTACCTTAGAAAAGATGTGCAATCTTTGTCATAATAGATTAAACCATTCAATACCAGGGGCCAATTTCAAAGCGCTGCTTAACGGTAAGCAAATTGTTGAGCTTACTGTAGCAGAAAAATTTGCTGCAGGTTAGCAAGAAAATTAGGCAGCTTGCGTGGACACCGCGGATTTGCATTGTTACGTCGTTCATTTTCATACAGTAAGCACTGGAAAGTTAGCATGCCTTTTCAATCGCTTACGGTAAGCAGCACTATGAAATGGAAACTCAAACGGTAAGCACAAAATCGACTGTTAAGCAGCTCTTTGAAATTGTGCCCTTTTGGTCTAAACCACTCAATACCAGGGCCCAATTTCACAGAGATGCTTATACACAAAAATGCTAAGCAAAACAAAATTATGCTTGACAGAATAAGGTAACCAGCCAAACTACCATATTAGATGTACAATTTATGACTGGTAGCCTGCTCATTTTTGCTTAGCAGAAAATGGTTAAGCAATATTTTCTGCCTACACAGCTGTATGAATAATGTATGTAGAGCATTGTAAAGTGAGGTAAGAAGCATTTTGGCATCTGGGCCCAATTTCTCAGAGTTGCTAAAGCAGAAAACATTGCTTAAAAATGTTTTGCTCGAGAAGTAACTATAAATACATAGTGTGGTCTTGACGTTTCGAACAGTATAGTCTGCTTGTCTTCAGGAGCAAATGTTTGCTCAGCGAAAATAATCACCTAACCAGCTACAGTTGGTACATGTGACAAGGTATTTTGGCTGGTAACCTTAGTCTGGGAAGCATAAATTTGTGTGTGCTAAAGCTACATTTTGTGCTAAAGCAGCTCTATGAAATATGTTTAGATATGGAACACGCAATACAATCAGGTAGGGTCTGATAAGCCACTCAACGAGCAAAAGCTCTGATCTGAAGCAGAAGTCTAATGGCCAAGAGAAGTGAAACACAGAGTTGAAACCACCATAAACCCAAACTTCTGTTAATGAAACCAAGGATGCCTAATAAGTGAACTTGATCACTGTAGCTTGCGAGCCTGAGGAAACCTGTAAACAAGGGTGCTTGCTAATGTGAACCAAAAACACCGGGGTTAACTCCTACTCTTTCATGATAAGTGCTCTGGGTTCTTTTTCGAGCACTACAAATCCTGGTACCTGGGACCTACGGCTGAATGTCCCATCTGAAGTACGAAGCAATTATGGCAAAGCATCTTGCTCAAGGGCACAAGTGCCACGACCAGAACTCGAACCCACACTCTGCTGATCAGAAACACCAGAGCTCAAGTCCGTTGCTCGTAACTGCTAGACCACGACACCCCATAGATTACCTGTACATGTACATGGCATAGTTTGGTATGCAATATGCAAGCAATCTGTATAGTTCAAGTCATTGGATATTTAGTGACCTCCGGGTGGCAGCAGACAGACACAATTTTGCTTTCTAACCATGTGTAAGGAACGTCAAACCTAGTCAATGTGAGATGTGTCACTGGGAGTCTTCCATGGTTCTGAACAAACTCCACAATGAGATCAGTGCAACCCTAATCCCATGACACCCAGGCACCTATATCTACTCACCCACTATGGGTATGGAACCCAGTCAATGTGAGATGTGTTACTGGGAGTCTTCCATGGTCCTGAACAAACTCCACAATGAGATCAGTGCAACCCTAAACCCATGACACCCAGGCACCTATATCTACTCACCCACTATGGGTATGGAACCCAGTCAATGTGAGATGTGTTACTGGGAGTCTTCCATGGTCCTGAACAAACTCCACAATGAGATCAGTGCAACCCTAAACCCATGACACCCAGGCACCTATATCCACTCACCCACTATGGGTATGGAACCCAGTCAATGTGAGATGTGTTACTGGGAGTCTTCCATGGTCCTGAACAAACTCCACAATGAGATCAGTGCAACCCTAATCCCATGACACCCAGGCACCTATATCTACTCACCCACTATGGGTATGAAACCCAGTCAATGTGAGATGTGTTACTGGGAGTCTTCCATGGTCCCGAACAAACTCCACAATGAGATCAGTGCAACCCTAATCCCATGACACCCAGGTACCTATATCTACTCACCCACTATGGGTATGGAACCCAGTCAATGTGAGATGTGTTACTGAGAGTCTTCCGTGGTCCTGAACAGACTCCACAATGAGATCAGTGCAACCCTAATCCCATGACACCCAGGCACCTATATCCACTCACCCACTATGGGTATGGAACCCAGTCAATGTGAGATGTGTTACTGGGAGTCTACCATGGTCCTGAACAAACTCCACAATGAGATCAGTGCAACCCTAATCCCATGACACCCAGGTACCTATATCTACTCACCCACTATGGGTATGGAACCCAGTCAATGTGAGATGTGTTACTGAGAGTCTTCCGTGGTCCTGAACAGACTCCACAATGAGATCAGTGCAACCCTAATCCCATGACACCCAGGCACCTATATCCACTCACCCACTATGGGTATGGAACCCAGTCAATGTGAGATGTGTTACTGAGAGTCTTCCGTGGTCCTGAACAGACTCCACAATGAGATCAGTGCAACCCTAATCCCATGACACCCAGGCACCTATATCCACTCACCCACTATGGGTATGGAACCCAGTCAATGTGAGATGTGTTACTGGGAGTCTTCCGTGGTCCTGAACAAACTCCACAATGAGATCAGTGCAACCCTAATCCCATGACACCCAGGCACCTATTTCTACTCACCCACTATGGGTATGGAACCCAGTCAATGTGAGATGTGTTACTGGGAGTCTTCCGTGGTCCTGAACAAACTCCACGATGAGATCAGTGCAACTAGCAGCATCATCCTCACAACGTTGTCCCTCTTTCAAATTATACCTACATGTAAAACAGAGAAACGGATTAAATAAATACCTTCACTTTAGCCCTCTCTTTACCAAAATGTTTTGGCAAAAACAACCGCTTGTGACTGAATTGTTTGATAACTCAAGCGTGAAGCACACATTCTTTCACAAAAGAAAGCCTTTCGTTCAAAGGCTATTTTTACAAACTCTATTATTCCCTTGAATATGTTGTCCAACAGCACAATGAGTAATAAAAGATGTCTTTCTTATTGAATTCCCTTTAATATAATCCAAAAATCATTGGTCAATAAATGTCCAAGCTCTTAGTCTTTATTTCCTCAGTATGGTTTTTAATCTCAAGTTCTTTTTTGGACACAACTATATGGCGCTCCCTATGTGTTTGGCATTTCGGATCTTTCCACTCAAATTTGAAGAGATTTTGCGGTAGCAATCTTATTTTATTTTACCATCACTGGAAAGATAAAATCTTTCTCCTTCAAATGATGGTAAGCTTAGGTATGGAGGGTGAACAAACTACAGCTTTGTTACATATGGCATTTGTGCTCAGACTTGGGTGCTTTTTTGTGTGTAAGCTTGGTCAAAAGTCGCTAATGGTAAAGAAAAGGGGGTATGAGTGCAGTCAACAACAGCCACCAAAGGTAAAGAAAAGGGGTATGATTGCAGTAGACAAAAGTCGACAATGGTAAAGAAGAGGAGGTATAAGTGCAGTTGACTAAAGTTGCCAGTGGTACAGGAGTGCATAAACTCTCCATGATATTTGATGATATTTAACATTGTAATGACTGACCTATGAGGTGAGTGGAATGCATGTATCTGTGAGTCCGACTCATCTTGTAGTGTAGTCATCAGATTTCTTCCCAGGCTAAAGACTACAGCGTTGATCCCATCTTTACGAAACATTTCAACCTAAACAAAAGGATAGAAATAATTAACGAAATAAAGGCAAAAGGTCATAAAAACAGTAAATAATAACCAAGACAGGGAGAGCTTGGAACAGCATAACTCTGTACGCATTTTACATCTTGCACAAAATGTACACAAACAATTCATGCATAGCAGTAGTATTTATTATAAAGAAATACTTGAGAACAAAATCTCAATTTGCCCTTGTACCCCCTCTTTAATTTACACGCTCAAAACATCTGTTCGGAAAGAAAACCGACAAAACTGTTACCTGGGTAACCACCATTTGCGATTGCTGTTTACTCTTCTCAACATCTCTGCGCTCCAGATTCTCAGTCAGGACGGCCAGACAGTTCGCTCGTCCATACAGACGCTCACAGGCTACCTGGTAACATTCTAACGGGTACCAGTGATCGGTGCTAGCCAGGGTGGGTAGATATTTACCAGCTAGAGACAGAGGATACATGGTGGCCAGAAGAACGACGTCGTCTTTCTAAAAAGGAACAAAATAGTGATAACAGTGGATAGGTATGAATCGGCTAAAGTTTCAATAACTCCATGAGAGACAACAAGGTACCATGCAGGTATTTCTAGGCAAAAAAATCACGACACGATCTTAAAGATGCACAGCCCAATGCCAGGTTCTGTCTCTCTTTGAGCAAAAAGTGTGTATTATGTAGAGAAAAAGTTTGGGCTTGAAAAAAGAAAAAATTGAATACAGCAGCATTTGAACCAATGACCTCTAGGCTGCTAGGTTATTGTGCCGGCGCTCTACCAACTGAGCTATCTAGCACTAATGTTAACGATTGCATGGCCTCTGACTTGCAACCCGAACAAAGGTATTGACAAAATATGGAGACTGCAAACATAGGGCTAGAAATCTCAGTTGGTAAATCTCTCTGAAAAGAGCCGGTGTGGTCTCGACAGTATACTCTGCTCGTCTTCAGGAGAAAGAAGACGAGCAGAGTATAATGTTCGAAACGTCGAGACCACACCGGCTCTGAAAAGAGCCAACACTCTCATCAAAGAGATTTACACATGGTTGTACCCGCAAGTTTACTATTTATTTATAGTTCCTTCCTACCATACACTAGTAATTAATTACCTGGTATGCGGATTGTCTGAATGTGTGTCTGTTTGATAACCGTGTCACAGCCGGTGTTGAGACTTCTGAAAACCATTCCATTATCAACTTCTCCTGAAAGAAAAATAAAGTAAACTCAATACAGATCAACAAATCATCCCTTTGGTTAAAAGTCACTGCATCACATGTCTACTCATCGTTTGTGTTGAATTTTTGACTTCTTCCAGCATTTTAGCAGGCTCAAACACAGCATCAAAGCACAGAGTATGCACACTGAAGTTTATCACTGCAATGTTATTCTGGTGTATGTGTAGATCTGTTGCATTGTTTGATAGTATTCATGACGGGGTACGAAATTGACGCTGAACCACAGACCCGAGGCCAGTGAATTCAGCATCGGGCCAGTAAACTCATGACAAGTATGGCAGTATTGTGCTTCTCAATTGATCTCCACAATAATGCTTCACCGTAGAATATCTTTATTAATTAAATAAAAGTGTGTTCAGATGTTGACTTTGAGCCGGATAAATACATTCTTTTCATTCTGTAATCTGTTGAGTATTGAAGTATGTATCCGTAAAACAAATAAGATCAATCTTCTCTAAGAAGTCTCAGTACTTGTTAAAAAAGAGAGGAAACAAAAGTTAAAAAAAAAACCTGATTTTATTTTCTTCATATTTTGATTCTGGTCAACAACAAAACTCCAGTAAAATATTTGAGCTGCAAGCTCTGCGGTCTTGTGGATGTTCCCCTTAAATTTGAGCCCTGCATGATATTGCTGGTTTGCCTAATAAATGCACGCAATGCAAACTCTAGCTGTCACCCGGCAGACATTAACCCATGTTCTTCAAACCAGCTCCATGTTCAAACTAAGATATTTACTGTTAGCAGCACACTGGGCATGCGAGGCTTCAGTGCTTATCCCAGCGCCTACTCAACCAATGAAATCTGTTGAATATTTACACCCAGAGCCTGTTTATACCGACTTAGCTGACAGGGATACACAAGCAGGTAGGGCACCAGTCTAATTTTACCTCCAGAACTCCATGGTAGTCCATACGGATCAGCTGAGTATCCTGGCCTGGTGTCACACAGTGCTCACTGCCCTTCTCACCATACCCTCTGAAGGCTATCAAGGTGGGGAAGCCAATAACACGTAGTTGAGAACAGGTAATGGGATCCGACGTACAGTTCATGATGTACATTAATCCGCCATCTAGTAATTAATACAGGAAAAAACATGTCAATAGGATATGCATCTTTGTTTGCTCAGGACGACAACTTATAAACATAATAATACTGGGCCCTTTATCACATCCCATTATTTGTTTTTCAACAGTATCGATAAGCTGAGCTTTGTTTTTAAATTATGAGACCCATTTATGTAGCACCTTCTAATGGTTTACAAGGTGCTGCGGCCCACTCAGCAACCACTACCACAAACTTTGTGGCAAACCCCCTTCTCTTTGCAATAAGTGTAACTGGATTTTTTTCCGTGCATTACACAACACAATGAACCTACGGCTTTACGTCCCGAAGGACACAGCAATAATAGTTGAGTGTCTTGCTTAAGGACACAAGTGTCAAGACCGGGACTCCAACCCACACACTGCTGATCAGAAACACCAGAGCTTGAGTCCAGTGCACTTGACCGCCCGGCCATTAAAACATGTAGAAACAGTGCATAGATTGGCGAGTGGGTAACAATGGTATTGTTATTCAAGGCTTAGATATGCCTAAAGCACGGTTTATACTTCACGCAAAAGCGAATGTGAAACAAATTAACGTGACGCAAACAATCAAGCACGCACTGTTTTTCAGTTGTGATGCAGGGAAATATGAACCAGGCTTTACACTCTGCACGAAGCTCAAATTTCCACAGCACATCGACTGCTAGCCTGAACATCTAACGTCATACTTCGTGGCTTGTGAATAACTGAAGATACCTGCCTGACCAGATGCTGCCAGATGTACCTTTGACCTTGCATTCATTTCACGCGGAGATTCGCAGTCAATTCACACATACATGGACAAATATTACATGGTGAATAAAACAACATTAAATACATGATGTACAAACATTATGCACACGCTGCATGCAGACGATCAAAAGTGCAAGCTGACATTTATACATCACCTCAGACTATGGACTAATCCACAGATATGGAAAACTTACGTCACTGCACGTTTATCCAATGAAATCTTTGTATCCAAGGAAATTATTGGGCCTGTAAGACCAGTACCTGTCATTATCCTTGCGGATAAAGACAGGGGACCAGTCTAATCAACTGCCTTCTTTGAAACTATTTTAACCCTTGGACCCTTTCTGTATGCTTGAACCAAGTAACATCAAGGGCCAAGTTTGCGCAAGGAACAATGGTTAACTAGTGGCTGTTCAGTGACGTACGTAGGGCATGCGCTCAGAAGTTGTAGTGCAAACGTCTCTAGTCATGTCATGTCAACACGACCGGCGACTCAACATATGTTATCAATTTCCTATAACTGGTCCACTCGGCACTGTGCTGTGAAAACGGCTATTGGTAACCAGCGATGCGACCATGCCCAGTAGGCTGGTATACAAATAGTCGACTAGAGTGGTCCAACTATCACAGCGCTGCCAACATTTGTATCTTGCGATCTTTGTACAACAATCAGGGAGATATTTAGAGCTACATTCAACATAACAGGGAAAAAAGCTTCCATAATCAGGGAGATTGTCAAATTTGTCCATCAAAACATGGAAAGATTGGTTTATTTTCAAGGAACTTTCTGCAGAATCAGGAAGAGTTGGCAGCTCTGCTATCGTCGACTAGACAGAGTTCGAGCTAAGCTAGTCAAACTATGGTCAACGATAGTCCTTGCGCGAACTTGGCCTAGGCAGTTATCTTTCAACAATGATGACATACAAGCTTTAACCCACCAATCATCTTGACAGACTGTGCCAGTGTGCCAAACATGCCCATCTTTCTACGGCAGTTGCTGCAATCATTCTGGATGAAAGCTACCAATGTTGTTGACGAGATATCTTGTCTCCAGGGAACGTTGCCACGCAGTGGAGCTTGCTCTACGTCGGAACGCTCCATGATGCTTGACCATGTTGAATCGGTTACTTTATCAACACCGGCAATCTTCGGCTCTGCTGAGGCTGGGATGGAGCTCTAATCAAATCAATAAACAAATATAGAAAAATAACTTATTTTTGTGGAACTATATTTTGCTGAATCGAGAGGACTTCTTGTTATTAAAGGTACAGGTTGCCTTGGATCGGGCGAGTTGGTCTATAAAATACGTTGTAACCATTTGTTAAAAAATGCATATGGTTAGAAAGACGTTTTAAAAGTAGAATACAATGATCCACACAAATATGCCTCGAAATTGCGTGGTTTTCCTCCAACTTTGCAAACTAGCACGGTCGCCATTTTGTGGAGTCAAAATTGTGGAGTCAAAAATTTGACTCCACAAAATGGCCGACCGTGTTAGTTCACGATGTAAAAGGAAAATCACACAATTTCGAGGCATATTTGTTGGATCATTGCATTCTACTTTTAAAACATCTTTCTAACCATACGCATTTTATAACAAACTGTTACAAACGATTTTAAAGACCAACTCGCCCGATCTAAGGCAATGTGTACCTTTAACTTCACTGCCGCAGAGCGAGTTCTTAATTGGTCTCAACATTTCAACTAAACCCTGCTCTCGTCATCGTCAGGAGACTGAAGGGTGTTTGAGATGCTAGTCTCTTTATAGGGTTCAGAGGTTTCAGTGTAGAGTCAAGGAATCCAAACTAAGAAGCAAGATCCAAAACCATTACCAAACCTACATCGTGTCTGAGAACAAGTTTTGTAGATACCTTTTTAATCCACGAGCTGTTCCCCTTTGGTGGTTTCCTGGACTTGGCGCTGGTACTTTTAATCCCATGCAAATTACTCGGACTACAGATGTCTACATTCATGTCTATATCTGATGTTCCTAGAGTACTGTTGGCGCTTGTAGTACACGACTGTGGAGTGTAGGTAGTAAAGCCATAGGAAATCTGAAATGAAAAGAACAATTCATTTGGAATGGTTCATTGAATATGAGAAGGTGTTGTTCAAATTTTAGGAGGTAGGTTGACATGATGGCATTTCCACCAATGAGTTTTTGATTTCAAAGAGCTTCTGGGACCAGTATCCTCAGCACTAGAGAACTAAATCCAAGCTCATAGATTCTTATATCTGAAGAAGACACCTGGCTATTTCGTTCAGCCAGCACAGATAAAGGTCTGAAATTTCTCATCCATGTAAAAGAGAAGGGGGCTTGCTCTGTTGTTCCTTGCATGGTTTGTTGCCAACTTGTTCCACCTTAAACAATTATTATATTAAACCTGCTGCTTTATTTTATACACCATTCTTATTTACTAGCATTCAAGCTTGTAAAACTGCCCTCTATTCTGGCAAATTTGGTACAAAAGCAATCCAGTTATTCGACCGGGAACCCAGGGGGTCAGCCTAGGAGGGAAGTTAACCCATTTTCATTATAGCAATGGTCCATGTACGTACCCATGTAAGGAAACAGTTGTCTGCCGAGCACATTCTGGTGGGTGTGGTCAGGGGGCCCATGAGAAAGGGACCCCCCAAATTGAGCTAAATCAGCTTGTGGGTTAACCTGATGAAACCTATTGGAGAGTGTTTGGCTTAGTCCCATGTATCATGAATGGCCACTGCCAGACATTTTCCAGCGGTGGTGCGTGCCTGCCAGACTTATGATTGTTATGCTTATAAATAAAAAATGATATGTCCATAATGTATGTGTCGTAGTAATTGTCATAAGGTGGAAAGGTAGCTTGGCTCACATCATACTTGAAGAAACAACAGGAGGAACCAGAAAAAGGGGGTGACCACCTAAGACATGGGTAGACAATGTGAAGGAGTGGACGGACTGAACTGGGAGCAATTGTTGAGGACTGCTGAAGATTTGAGAGTTGAGGAGGAAGTGTGTTGTGGCTGCCATCTCTTCGGCCTAACAGCTACGGGATAGAGTAGAGTAGAGTAGTAATTGGCATTCAAGTATACTGTTTTAAAGATATTGTACACTTTTGGTAACAGCTCAAAATCAGTGTCCAGATTTTGTGTTATTCAACATATGCATTCTGAACAAACAAACCTGTGAAAGTTTAAGCTCAATTGGTCGTTGAGGTTACGAGAAAATAGTGAAAAGAGACCTTATGTGTTTTCTGTTTTTTCAAACATCAAGTTTTTATCACGCATGATAAAAACTATTGTTTTACTCATTTCTCAGAAACGATACCATTTTAGGCAGAAATATTTTAAGGAATCCTTTATACCATTACTTACTTTAAATCATGTAAGTTATGTGAGAATCTGTGAACATTTGTGTTTTTTGATTTTACCAATAGTGTACAGGGCCTTTAAACTGACTTACCAGATCATCCTCGTCTTGTCCAGCCCATGGTGAGTACTGAAGCTCCTCCCCTTCAGCATTGTATATTGCAACATCAATTTGCTCCAGGAAAGAAGCAACAACCCAAGGAGTTGGGGTGGTGTTTGGAAACACTTTTTGTTGCAAAACTAAACCTGAAATGATCAAAATAACAAAATAAGAAATCCTGCTTTCTCCAAGCATAACTAAAAATTGAATAAAAACTGAAAGGGAGGGTATACCTTTGGTTATTACATGTACTCCAAAAAATGAATGGTCATAAAAACTTACTTGGTAAGAAGCACTGCAGCTGTTGATAATGTATAACATTTTGAGAAACGATTCCCTTCTAAGGAATGTGGTTTAAGAGAGAGGGATTCAAAAACATTTCAATCTGAGAAACGTTTCTGCTCAGATTGTGTATTCCAATTACGGATTATTAGTTCCTGCGTGGACACAGCGGCTACTGAATCCCCTGAGCCCAATTTTATAAAGCTGTTTAGCAACTGAGTGCTGCACCGGTGACAACAACGTAAACTTTATGGAATGTTGGCTGGTAACCTGTTTCTGCTAAGCAATATTTGTCTGCGCTTACAGGCTTTATGAATTGGGCCCAGGTTTCCACACAGTGACATATTTGGTTGGTACTGCACAACCAAGCCAAGAAAGCTTGCTGTGAAGCAAGGGTGTATACAGAGTTCATCTTGGTGTGCCGTGGCCGAGCAGTTAAGCACATCGCACTCAAGATCTGGTGTTTCTGATGAGTGTTGGTTCGAGTCCTGGGCCTAATTTCATAGAGCTGCTTAAGCAGAAAATACTGCTTAACAATTTTCTGCTAAGCAGAAATCAGTAGAATACCAGTCACAAATTGTACATGTGACATGGTATTTTGGCCGGTAACCTTACTTTGGTAAGCATAACTTTGTTGTGCTGAGCTACTTTTTGTGCTTAAGCAGCTCTATGAAATTGGGCCCAGGTCTTGAAACTTGTGCCCTTAAGCTAGACACTTAACCATTATTGCTTTATCCTTCGGATGGGGCGTAAAGCCACAGGTCTTGTGTGTGTTGTGTAAATTGTGTAATGCATGTAAAAAAAACAGTACACTTATAGCTAGAAGAAGGGGTTTGTCCCGGTGTTTTCTGGAATGGTTGGCTGCACATTGCGCCACAGCACCTTGTAAACCGCTACATGGTGCTATGTAAATAAATGGGTCTCATATTTCAAATAAAGATCCAGAAAACTTGTAGATAAACTAATGAGCACTTTGAGATGCCCTCAGGTGTGATAAAGTGTTATATAAGAACCGAGTATTATTAACCAGTGAGCTTTGAAATTCAAACAAAACAAATTGTTTTTGTATTTAGAAATGATAATTCCCAATTCAGTACTTTGTCTTCAAAGGGAAGGTATACGTTTGGTAATCACTCTTAAAATTAAAGGCAATAAAAACTTATTTGGTTAGAAGTACAGCAGCTTCCAATAGTATAAAGCATTTTGAGAATCATTTCACTTTGGAGTAATGTGGTTATGGAAAAATATATTAGTTTTTATCAGAACAGATTTGAATCTGAGAAGCGTTTCTGTCAGAAAGGTTTCTCAGATTGTGTATTCCAATTGCGGATTATTTTTCATGCGTGGACATAACCGCTCGTGATTTTCGGCGATATCTCAAAAACGTCACCACCTTTTGAAAAGATATTTTCACAGGTTAGTTTTATTGTATAGATCTACATTTATATAGGATTAAAACAATCAAATGGTTCAAACAACCAAAGGTATACGTTCCCTTTAAATACTAAAAGTTTGAATAATTGGCCGAAAAAGACCCGAACTGACCTTTAGCATCAACTTCCTTCCACCAAAAAAGCACAGAGAAAGGAACACTCTTTGCATACGTAGCATCAACCCAGCGCGTCACCACTACACACAAAAAAGGGAAATACAATAAACAACAAATGCATACAAATAGTTGACCTGTAACATAATGCTGTCATCTTGATATTTCTTCCATCAGTGTTTCACATGTAACTCTATAAATCCAAGAGTAGAAATGCTCTGCAATGTTTTTTAAGATGAAAGGTCCGATTTTTGGAAGGTTTGACCCAAAGATTGTGATTTAAATCATAAAAAGCTATTGTTATAGATTTGAGAAAGTCAAAAGCTTTCATTTAAGGTATTGCATAAAAAATCTGCCAGTGACAAATTGATACTTAATTAAAAGCTAAAAATTAACTACTTTTGGGATGCCGACAACATTTCATGTTCACCAACAATGTACATTTGTGTACAAACAACTATGCATTTCACAAGTATTTTGTTCACTGGCATATGAGAAAGTTATTTTTATGTTTTTCATTTTGAAACTTCATCATCTGTCAAATTCGTTCACAGAAAAAGATTATATCAAACCCTTAAGTTGTGGAATCAAAATTTCAAACTCATACCCCAGTTTTTTGAAACAGATTTACACCACTGGTCGCCGTAGCACTGTATCATATCAGGGCCCAATTTCATAGAGCTGCTTAAGCACAAAAAATTGCTAAGCACAACAAAATTATGCTTACCAGAATAAGGTTACCGGCCAAACTGCCATGTCACATTTACAATTTGTGACTGGTGTTCTGCTGACTGGATTCTGCTTAGCAGAATTTTTAAGCAACATTTTCTGCTTAAGCAGCTTTATGAAATTGAGCCCTGATTAAGCAATCACAGTAAAACATTAAGCGTACCTTCAGCATGACGATGGATATCAACCAGAGCAAAACCTAATCCTGAGCCATCTTCCAGGAGAAACTCAGCAGCTGACCTTTTAAAGGCGTCTAGATAGGACCTTGTGTCACGACCCCAAGGGGCGTGGAAGCACACTAAGGTCGGCGACCTCTTGACCTTTGGCCTGATGATGTAACCTTCAAAGTTGTCCATGGTTAAGATTGATATTGACGACATCCTGACACTGAGGAACATTTTTAAGTCTTCAATGGCAGACTCAGTCCCTTCAAACTTTTGGAATGATGTCTTATCTTTCCTTTCTGAAAAAATATCATAACAAAATGAAATACTTACAAGTGTGCACAGCCACAATCATGGGTACACTTGTTGTTACAAAGACACCAAATGAACAACACATAAATATTGAGTAACTCTTTGCAGATCTTGTATTCGACAAACTCAAGTACTTTCTACTCTTCATTCACACGGCGCTGGTTAATTAATTTTACAAACAACATTGAACTAACTGAATACATTACTGGTTTTCAAACTGTTGTTCATAACATGGAAACAAAAGGAATGTTTACCCGTGATTGTGGCTGTGCAAAAATACAAATCAAAGAGTACAATATGGCTATCAAATTAAACTCCATTCAGTATTTTATAAGCTGTAACAGTTGGTAGTGTCACTCAATTTGTGCATAAACCAAGCCCACTTCACACAAACTGGTTGCAATAACTAACGTAGCAAATGTCTATTAGGGGTCATTCAGAATAATCAATGTTTAAAAGTTTCAACTTTTTTTCGAAATTGTTTTCGTTTCGACCCACCCAACCACCCACAAATTTTGATATTTTTTTTAAATATTGACTGACTAGTATTATACCCAGAACACTGAAGAACAAAGTAATGCCTCACATGAAGCAGATACTTTGAACAAATGTTCTCCCAGCTCAGGCTTTTCCTGGATTCCAGCACGCAACTTTGAAGTTGATACAGAAAAGGAAAATCCATGCCATCTCCCGGCTATCAAAACAAGGTTGGTCACCCATAGCAATTGAACTGCACAGACAGTTCTAGTATTTGAATTGAAAAGTGAATTTAAAACTGTTTTTTTTTTTTTTACAACATACCCACATAGCGGCCAATAATTATGTGAAGTAAACATTAAATTCCCTCCGGAAAATATGTACTAATATATTTGGTGAAAAATTGAAATGATGATGATGATGATTCACAGCATTTGTATGGCACCATATATCTGCTTTAGAAACATTCAAAGGGGCGAGATAGCACCATGTAATGGTTTACAAGGTGCTGGTGGTCCAATATGCAGCCAGTAACTAGGGACACCGGGGCGAACCCCTTCTCTTAGCAATAAGTGCACTGGGTTCTTTAACGTGCATTACACAACACACTGGACCAATGGCTTTACGTCCCATCCGTAGGACGCAGCAATTATAACAATAATAATGATTACATTTATATAGCGCTTTATACTAAAAATAAGTTTCTAAGCGCTTCACAAAGTAAATATAAACGATTAAGTAAGCAAACGTGAAAATTAAAGCTAGAAATATACAATAATAATACAAAATAATAATTATGGTTAAGTGTCTTGCTTAAGGACACAAGTGTCACAACCAGGACTCGAACCCACACTCTGCTCAACAGAAACACCAGAGCTTGAGTCCGATGCTCTTATCCGCTCGGCCACGACATGCCGTGTTTTCTGTACTTAGGTACATTCCTTTCAACAAGATTTCATGCCATAAAAATTGAAGATTTGAAAGACATACCCTTTTCCTCTAAGATGATGAACGCTGGAAGTTTAGCAATATTGTAGTCTTTCATCAACTTGGCAGACTCCTTAGACCCTGGGTGAACCATCAACACACCGACTCTACCAGTCAGAAGTTTGTTAATCTAAGGATACAGATAATAGGGGGAAAAACAGTTAAAATATAGTACCAGCTCGGTGGTGGAGCAGTATGACATCAGTTCTAAACGGAGGAAGGTCATGAGGTAATATGGTATGTATAATTTTTCACCCCCCAAAAATTGAATCTGAGAAACGATTGAGGCATGAATCGTTTCTCAGATTTCTGAGGGTTGGTGTCCGTTCGCGAAAGCTGCAGCCGGAGATGCAGTTGGTACCCGCTGTCAAATGTGGATGGATTCAACGTTTGTGTGAAAATAATGTCACAGTTTTTTGCTGTTTTCTCAGCAAGTAGACACTGACTGCACCCAGCTGAAACATGTGACTTTCTATCGTATCTCTCTTAAGCATTTGGCCAATAGATCAGCATTACGTTGACAAAAACCAATTTATGACCCTACCTTTGTAATCTGAACAATAATAAGCTACTACCATATTCCCAATTTACCTGAGTAACCTGTAACTCCACATCATGGTGACTCTTCTTATCTACGAGGGCGATAAGAACTAACTCCACCTGCAGATTCTCCAATGCTGCTTGACTAAACTCCGGCACTTTGGTCTTGAGTTTGGCCACCTGAAAACATACATGTACACAGTCTTTGAAAAGGTATTTATGCAAAGTGAATTACGTGACGTAAACTTGTGACACAAGAAAAATTGCTTTGCTTTTGCAATATGCATGGAGTATATAATATAATAATGTTCGGTTTTTATATAGCGCTTTACACACCCGAAGGGCGTCTCAAAGCGCTTCACACTTATTACCCCTGGTCACTGGGCCATTAGTTTCATTCCTTTAACCATCTCAGATCCCTGGGGAGTATACAGCCTGTGCAACAAATAATGCACTACTAAGCTAAATCAATCACAAGAACCATCTCTGCCCTCACAGGTACCCATTTTACCCCTGGGTGGAGAGAAGCAATTATAGTTAAGTGTCTTGCTGAGGGACACAAGTGTCACGACCGGGACTCGAACCCACACTCTGCTGAACACAAACACCAGAGCTTGAGTTTGGTGTTCTTAACCGCTCGGCCACAACACCCCACAACTGTGGAGTCAACTGTGGAGAATGTGTATTCGCAATGAATCAGTATGAATCAGGCTTTATCATGCACCTTCTCTTTGACTTTAAAGGAGTGAGACGCCTTCTCAAAACTTGTCCAGGATCAGTTACAGAAAAGTTTAAAGAGAGATTTTTCCCAGTAATATTCAAATATCAAACCGTATCTTGATTGAAACAAAATGAGCACACCAGCAACAACAGGTTCCAACAAAATTATGCTTACCAGAATAAGGTTACCAACCAAAATACTAATCCACATGCATCATCTGTGACTGGTATCCTGCAAATTATTGCTTAGCAGAACATTGTTCAGCACTTTTTGCTGCTTAAGCAGCTCTATGAAACTGGGCCAAGTTTTGATTTATAACATAATCAATGTTCTGCCACCACACATGTACCAGAAGTACATGTAGCCATGTTTACCAGCCTCCTTATTGACGCAGTGGTGTCCACTAACTTACCAGTTTCACGAACCACTGATGAAGATCCCTGGTTTTCCTGGCCCGTTGTACGTTGCAGGAATGGCAGTCCCAATGAAGCATTGTAAACAGGGAAGAGTGTCTGGGATGTTGAATCCCCTTGTAGTCTAGGAGGAAATGGACAAGTTCAATCAATGCAAACAGTGAGGTTTTACATGGTGGAGGATTGACGTGTGTGTGATCTCTGTAATGTGATCTCAGAAGTTCTTGCCTCCTGAATGCTACTCTCTACATATACAGACCTTCATCATGGTGCAGCCATCTTGTTCTTTTTCATTGAATTTATTGTAACCAAACCGAGCTGGAAGGGAAAATAGTCTGGTTCCTTATTGTACAATGAAAATTAGCATCTGTTACTGCTGTTGGATACAGGGAACATGACCAGGTGGTGGTAGAATGATACTAATGGGAGTACTGTTGTTACATTTGGGCTGGAGCTTCTTCATCTCATTTATCTTTTATTAGATAAGAGTGCAGAAGTGTATGGTTAATCTTGTTGGTGAAAAGTGTTGAATTTGGTCACATTTTCTGTTAATAGATTGAACGTTTTGCTAACATTTGGCTTTCCATGCCAACCGGAGAGGTTTGTTTATTGCAGACCTAAGTAACCTGAGCATAATGCATCTGACCTGACCTGACCTGACATGACCTATCCTGAGTATGAGTATCCTGAGTATACTGCATCTGACCTGACCTGACCTGAAACGATTCATGCATGAATCATTTCTCAGATTCAAATGTTTTGGGGTGAAAAGTTATCCAAACCATACTACTTGGAAGGGAATCCTCAAAATATTCTACAATCAACAGCTGCAGTGCAACTCACCAAGTAAGTTTTTATGGTCATTAATTTTGGACGTAGCTACCAATCTACAACCCTAGAAAATGTTTATCTTTTTAAAAACTGCCATTTACCTTTGATTGATTGAGGAATGCACCAAGCCTCCATGATCTATACACATATTTATCGGCACTTTGGTTGTTTCCTCTTCTCCAAAGTCCCTGTAGTTGTGTCTCTAGCTTTGAGGCAGATCCTGCAATGAAGGAGAGAAAAACTGAACTAGTTTCAGTCTGACTGAGAAGCAGAATTCCTTCCCGAGGCTTTCCAGTAATACAGCGATGAAGTTTGCTTTTGAGGCATTCCTGGTTTCAACACAAGCAATTAACCCCTTCAGAGATCATTCATTTCTGTATAAATATGATAAGTGATCACAGCGCCTTGGCGTTGATGATGTTGGTGATTTTGTAACTCAATTTGTGTCAGTGATAAATGTTTACAAAGATAATGTAATTTTGACTAGAGCCTAGGACTTGAACCTGTGACCTCCAGATTAATGTGTAGAGTGCTCTACCAACTGACTATCTAGCCGTATTTCTCCATATTTTGTTAATATCGGTGTGGGGGGGGGGCGATGCCAGTCTATATGCCAACCTTTAACAGCCATATAGCCAGGGATCACACCCAAGTTTACGATACAACCTGGGAAGCACAGGGCTTGTTAAATAAGTGGCAGGTTAGTTTTTTTATAATTTTGTTTTTTTAAAGCTATTTTGATTCTACAGGTTTTGTTAAATGCTTTTGCTTAAATGTTTACTTTTGTGTAAATTTTATTAATCTTCGGCGCAGTTCCATTTCAATAATGTTATCTCGAACTATATTTTTATTGCCGCAGGGTCTGGTTGTACAATCTTTGAGGACAGTTTTATGCTCATTTTGGACAAACCTCCATTCAACTTTATTCATCATATGTCTATGATTCAAATAAATATATAAAACAATTTCTTCATTCAAATTAACTTGAATTACACATCAAGTCAGTTAGAAAATTGTTGAAGTCACGATGATGTTATTTAGCTACCAATTGTGTGGTATTAGAAAGGTTATCCAGACCCAAGTGTATTCCGATATTACCGACATGGTGTGTGTGTAATGTCATCAAAAGTCAACTTCTGGTATGACAAAATAGATTACAATCATAGCAACTAATTACCACCATTTTGCTACAACTCCGGAGAAGTTTTACCTTGGTCTCTATAGAGCACACAAACTGGTTGATGAACAGACTGCCTTACGTAATAACTTAAGATGGCTTCGTTGAAAATAGGTAAGACCACCTTGTTTGAAGGCTCAGTGTGGTGTTCATCCCCATCTTGAGTATTACTAACAACAGTATCACCATCACTAGCTGTAGATATCAATAAGAAGAAAGCCTTCAGTCTTACACACATTAACCATCTCATCCTATACTTTGTCGACTCAGGACTATAAGGTCGTTAGTGCAGTTTGTATGGATTCCATAAAATTGGTTTATGGCATATTTTTGGAGCTCCTGGTAAAATGGAGTTTATTGATCAAGAGTGGTCTTACTCTTTGTCTGGCAAAATGAAACAGTCAGTTTCTGAGAAAACATTTACTTGTGGAATTTGGTTTATTTTTTTTGAACTTATTCGCATTTTTCACTTAACGACCATTGTTAATATTGAAATAGTCGTCAAACTGTGTTCGCACCATCGCTCCGCCCATAGCCGGCCGCCGGCCGATGACGTCGTGAATTTATTTTTGTCATTCCAAAATGGCCGCACACAGTGTTGATGGAAAAAAGTAATTTGGTGGTGCTAAAAAGGTATTATTTGAAATAACTTTTGAAAATGTTATTTATTTCAATATCCAAAACACCCAAGGCAAGCTAAGAGTTAGGTGAACACACCAGGCTGGTTTAAATCGCCGACCCGCCCGCAGGGAATGTGCCTTGAATTTGTTTGTTTTTCGCTGAAGAAAAGATGGTCCGGACGTGTGGCTAAGGATTCATGGATCGTTGGCCACAGAAGTGGGGCTAGACAATGACATGCATCCAGGCCCCTGGAGTAACGGAGGCCACTTGTGACTGAGGCCATGGCCTCCGTTGCCCCTGTGGCCTTAGTGCCCCTTCAAAACTTTCCAATGCAATGGCAATAGACTTTTAAGATTTCCAAATGGAGGTGCCCTTTGCAAAATAAAAAAGGCCTTTACTCTCAGTTCAATTTTTAAAACACAAGAGCTCACTCATTTGTGATTCAAGATTCGGAGGGAGTCCAGCATCCAGAGAAGAGTACAGCAGGTTTATTGTTTTTGTCTTGAACAATTTGTCAATGTATCGCGTACTAGCCCTGTAGGACGTCAGTATCCGTTGCACTGCGTTGCACTGCACTCCTCCGTCGCGTTGTACTTACTACTTAGTGTGCCGGTATGCAAGTTGCATAGGAGGAGTTAGTTGCGATAATCGTAACCCTCCATCCTCCCGACAGTCGGAGACCGGAGGGTTACGAGCCATGCAGTGCAAAAAAGTGGCGAAATTGCAATTTCGACTATTTTAGTCAGACTAGTCACCAGATTTGCCCAATTTTTACCCCTTTCAAAAAACATGACACACATTCTAAGAACATGGATTTGATCTTCAAGGTATAATGAATCCATTCATAACACTCTAAACATCGATGACAAATTATTTGAACAAAAAACGAACAAAAACTTACCAGAAACTGACCGAAATGTCCATGGACCGCACTCAACTGAAATCATGGACTGAAATCAACCAATCAGCGTAAACCAAACCGTTGTGTAGGCGTTGCGATCGTCTCGTGTGCGACTGTGCGTGCACGCAGTTAATGTATTTAACGGATTTTTGCCATTTGCAGTTTGCGCTGATTAATTGCAGCATTGATCTACATTATACTGACAGTATAATGTAGATCAATGAATTGCAGGAACAGCTTTCCAGAATGCGTGCTCAATCTGTAAATTTTTCCTCATAAATATCCTGTGATTGTGCAACTCAACAAAATGCGCTCAACGACGAGTTCGCTTACGCTGATTGGTCGAGATGTTGCTAGGTCACGAATTGCGAGGTTCGAAAACCGGACCTGAGATTGTCTACGCATCATGAAAATTTCGCTCAGTCTCTGGTAAGTTTTTGTCTTTTTTTCTTAAAATATTTTCTCAATGATGTTTTGAGTAATACGAATAGATTCATGACACATTGATGATCACATCCATGTTTTTAGAATGTGTGTCATGTTTTTTGAAAGTGGTAAAAATTGGGAAAAACTGGTGACTAGTCTGACCAAAATAGTCGAAATTGCAATTTCGCCACTTTTTTGCACTGCATGACTCATAAATCCCTCCGGTCTCCGACCGTCGGGAGGATGGAGGGTTACGATTATCGCAACTAAGGAGGAGTCCAACCTGGGCTATCGCTAGCCCCATGAATAGGGCCAATCCACTCCGTATCCTTGGCCCCAGCACCACTGCAGACCAATTCTTTCGCCCTATGATGTTTTTTATCTGCAAAGATCTAGATCGTGAAACTTACCGATTGAATGCTTATGTGCTTGCAAATAGCCGGACTGTTAAAATTTCTTTAAAAAACATCACACGTTTTTGGTGAAAATCAAATGATTTTCGAGAGTGAACTTTTAAAACGGTCTCAACGATCTTGATTATTTGCACTCGCGGCGTTAGTCTTGGTGCAAGACGTTGTTGTTCATTATCACCCAACTATCGCGAATAGCGGGCGCTGTTGGGAAACTTCCAGATCACCACCACACTGACTGACGATTTGCGGCTTAACGCCCTTTATCGGTGGAATAGTCGCGTCGTGTGTAGTGTTGAGTGACTGAACAAGAACGTCTTGCACCAAGACTATCGCGGCGTCTGCGAGTAAATTAGTCTGGTACCAACTCAATCATAGCAATTGATTGTATCGTTTTTCTGATGCTGTTGAGGGAGCCAGACAATTCAAAATAAGCAAGTTGTCAAGATCGTTGAGACAATTCTAAAAATATTAACTCTCGAAAATCATTTGATTTTCACCCAAAACGTGTGATGTTTTTTAAAGAAATTTTAACAGTCCGGCTATCTGCAAGCACATAAGCATTCAATCGGTAAGTTTCACGATCTAGATCTTTGCAGATAAAAAACATCATAGGGCGAAAGAATTGGTCTGCAGTGGTGCTGGGGCCAAGGATAAGGAGTGGATTGGCCCTATTCATGGGGCTAGGCTATCGCGTACTAACTTTTGCTGTCCGGAAACTGGATTACCCGTAAATTCCGAACTAGTCTAAGTTCTTCTTCGACTTGCAACATGCACTAAAATATTAATAAGCGATGGAAAAAGAAATTGACACTTTAAAGCATCTATACCTTGAATAGTATGGAAGAGGAGAAGCAAACAAATGGTGCACAACCGTCTCATCCTCAGCATGCAGGTGGTGGAGGAAGGAAACTGATTTTCTTCATTACCAAAACAAACACGCATGGATTGGATGATCCTCTTGAGGGCGCTCTAAATGGAGCGATTTGCAATCATTCGCTACAACTTTGCGATCAAAAGCCACGTGCTCTCTCCTCGATTCACAGCTAGGGCTCTCAACGTCCCGACTGGCTAATAATAATTATGGGCTCCGTCAGTGAAGTTTTGATAAACTTTTCATGCGGTGCACCAATTTGAAGCACTTTTTACCCCTTCACTGTATCTGTTCCAGACCAAAGGCCAATACTTTGAGATTCGATATAGCTCCACCCTGCTGAACTTTGGAAATCCCTATATACATAGCCTGTAGGCCTATGTTTTCACCATCTTGCAATCTATCCCAGTTTAATTCTTTGTCATTTTCTTGTAGCCTTTATCTTGGAGTGGCCCTTTGGTATTGTGTTTGGCGACTTTTCATAAAAAGAAATAAACAAAAAAGGCAGACCGTTTGGTAAAAAAAATGATAAGCACGTCCATTCTATTTGCAGAGCCAGGCTTGTCTACAGAGGGCACCCCACCAAATAATCTCCCATACCACACAGTGCAAAATGCTAAATATTCAAAAATACACGAACAATACTTAAAAGTCTCACAGCTTTTAACTTGAAAGGGAAAATTATTAATTGACTCTTGAACTTTTATTCTCTGCTCAATTTTATATGGGGAGTCCCTGGGCCCGTCGAGTTATTCTCCCTCCAAGTAAAAACACCCCCACACAGGTGTAACTTTCAAAACGTCCGAGCATCAATCTTGAAAAATGTCCCTACACCTCTCAGCAAATAGGCCCTTTTATTTCAGGGCCTATATGTCATCCAGAATACCTCGAGCTGGAAGTCAACAACCCCCAGGTCACAATTGGGCAACATTTTTACACTGAAACACTTTCTCGGGGCTCTCAAATCTGTCTAATATAGAATATTTTGAGGGCCTACAAAACATTAATGAGCTCGACGCTCTGTTTTCTCCTATTTGGTGGGGTGCACCCTTCAAGGTTTAAGGTTCATTTATTTCCAATGGTATCAAAACTAAAATGACATTATCACTCAAGAGATATCAGTACAAAGAATACGTCTTTACAGTATAGATTTCAAGAACTAGATGGAAACAAATAATTGACACTGCGGAGGGATCAATTTTTAGAAGCAGAGCTTGTAGGCAATGGTCCCTAATGACATGCATATGCATTGAGACAGAGAACCATGGAGGTCCGTGGTCGAGTCAAGCCACTAATGAACAATATCTAATAGGTCGAAGCACGTACTCAAAAAAAAGTAGACGCTTTAAGTAGTACAAGTAGACGGCGGACAAATGCAAACAGTGGACTAATTAGACTTACACGACGGCCCTACCTGTCAGCACGTACAGTACCAACCCAAACTGAGTGATCCCCCACGCAGGGGCTCCCCTAGCCCGAACATCTGACGTCACACTTCGAGGCTCGCGAATTACGCCAGAGACCGGCTTGGAGCGTTTGGAGGAATCCTGACAAACGCACCTTTGACCTTTGACCATGGTAGTTGATTATTTGAAAGATAGAGGAAGAGGAAGACGAAAGATTGGCCTTTTTAAGAAATACCAAGTCATTTATAGTTTTAATGATGTGGTTGCTGGTGGTAAGTAGAACAGATTAATTTTCAACTGCAAATTTTCAGTCTGAAATTTTTTCCAAATTTACAGCATAAAATTATCATTATTGTCCAAAAATTGCTATCAAAATAGGATTTTAAAGCAACAAATTTCGCTTACCATTATCGTTTACCATTATCTCTTCCAAACTGTGAAAATTATGCCCCAAGATTTAAAAAAATGAATCTCATTTTGCAAGGCTAGCAGTTGAAATATCTATGAATTCTAGTTATTTGTCAAAATTATTATGCACATTTTGTGGTGTTTGTATAAACATCAATCAAATTTCACAAGAAGACGATTCATTTTTGGAACGAAGGATTACAAAATCTACCCTTTTAGCCTGGTTTACGGATCAAATGAAAACAATATATAATCCCTCCCCTTTTTAGTGTTAAAAATACCCAGAAATGGGTCAATCTGACCATCTGACGCAGAATCCGAGTTAAAATCCCACATAAAAAAAACCCCAGTTTCCCGGGTCAGCATGACCCCCAAAATTGGTCTGCGGACACTCCCCCCACGACAGCCCACCCACCCACCCACCACAACCCCTGGGACCGGGAATCATAGTCAATTCTGACCGGGAGCTTCATAGGGTGACGTGTGTTACTTGTGTCGACAGACTGGTGTCCAAAAAGGAAGAAGACACCAGGAAATGTTCACTTGTTGGTTTCCGATATCATGATAAGGAAGTGATCCCTTGACAAGGAAGTCTATACTCAATCTAAATTGGTCATGTTATTCCTTCCACGTGTATTATTTATTGAAAAGCTAGCCGTTCATTTGAGTGCAAGACGGCTTCAATAAAAACGCCCGCTGCCTGACGATTGTAGTAATTGCCACCACCAAGTAAAAATTGCAGCTGTTCATACAACCCACTCACCGAAGGTCGGGCTAGAGCAATATCGGTACAGTATTAATTATAAATTTGTAATAATAATTAAAAAATAATAATAAAAATAACCATCATCACTATTAGTGTTGTTATTGTTGTTGCTGTTGTTGTTGCTGTTGTTGTTGTTGTTGCTGCTGCTGTTGTTGTTGATGATGTTGCTGTTGTTGTTGCTGTTGATGTTGTTTTGTGTTTTTGCTGATCGATGCTGATGCTGCTGCTTCCGTTGATGTTGTTGTTGTTGTTGTTGTTGTTGTTGTTGTTGTTGTTGTTGTTGTTGTTGTTGTTGTTGTTGTTGTTGCTTTCTATGATTCTGGTTTTGATGAAAATACTGCATAACCTCCACATATCGGGATGTACATTATTATGCAGGTGATTGAGCAGGATGAAATTACATAAAATGGACCCTTGATGATGTGTCACATTTCCATTGCTTGAAGTTTTCCCTTAGACAGCCATAACATCTCTAGAGTAAATTAGGTATAAGACCATCAGATACAAGAACAGTGCAATTCCTTACCTAATTGACCTCTTCAACTAAAAATGAGTTAGTTGAGTCCTGTTCATAATGATTTCTCACTCTAGGTGCCAGGGGTTTGAGCCAGCGTTTGCTTGGGTTTGTTTGATGGCTATGTGTTTCATGTAGGTGCTTACAAATTACAAATGTTTTTTGTTTTATTATAACCATGTTTTTAGGTTTTCTTTTATTGGTGTCTGCTGCAGGTGACTGCCTTGCCTTTACTTATAGTTTTGTCCTTGTATTTTAATGTGTAGGCCTATTGTTGTTTTTGCGTGTTTTTGCGGATTGGAAATATTGATTAATGATTTCCCTATTATTGTATAATTGCTGTTTTTTGTATTGCTTAGTATTTTTATTGTAAAAGTTAACACAATTTAGCCATTGCAATGGCTACAAGTTCAGTTTTAATAAACCATTAATAATAATAGTAATAATAGCTATTGTTGGGGCTTGACTAACATCTTGTGGTAGCTTGGTCCAATTCTACCTCCATGGTCCATTCTGCAAAATACTCTTGGCAGATTGAAGAGCCACGCGGTAGTACGCATTGCCGACGATGTTGTTATTATGTTCCACGGGTCTAGAGTCTAATCTGGGCTGATTGATTTATTACATTAGTGATGCTGTTATAATTACATGCCGTACTGCATGCCACGAGGTAAACATATGGACAGCTGGTGGGCAAAATGTGCATATTTTTTAACATGTGCTATGCACTTTTGATTAGTTGTATGTAAGGGGCGCAACATAAATTTTAAATACTATTATTATTATTATTATTATTTGGGGTTGAACAAAGAAAAATTGACAAGGGCGGGATTTGAACCAACGACCTCCGGATTAACGTACCGGCGCTCTACCAACTGAGCTATCTAGCCCTATGTTGGCGGTCTCCCCATTTTTGTTCGGGGGTGCCAGTCAGAAGCCATGCGAAGATCTGCTTTTAAATATCATGCTTTCAGAACATTGGTCATTCGTTCATATGAATTTGAAAGATATTGCATTAAATTAAAAATGTACATTTTAAACTACAATATAGTAGGCCCCATTGTCATTTAAAACGTGAAATACTTAACTAATGTGAATTATTTAACAAAGAGAGTACTGAGAGTGTTCAAGTATAATCTAATTTACTGACGTGTTACAGTATCGCCGGTCTGTGTGGTCGTGTCAAGGTCAGTCATCAGAGGGTGAATTGTTTGTACACGGCTGCATTGGCACACACTCGCACAGACGATCTCATGTACAGTACTTCCCGGTTTTTTTTTTTTTTTTTTTTTTAACGCCTAATGACCAAACAGTTTATTGTTGTGTGTCTCCGACGTACGAATTTTGAGGGATGGTGATGTTTTGAATTGATAAAAACAATTAACACACGATACACAAAATTGCAACATGCATATTTGTAGTTGGCTGCTGCATGGATGAAGGTCCACGAGATAACGTGAACTATAAATGTCAGGGCCCAACAATTTAACGCATATAAATAGGCTATAACCGAGGTCGTTTTTCTTTCAGTGTCTTAGGAAAGGAACAAGGATCGAAAGGAATATATTCAAAGGATACTAATTATCTAAACTTCAAGTTAATTGTACTAAAAGCTAAAATATGCTATTCAAGTACATCCCATGGTGGATAACGGCTGCTATCGAATTGCTATACTTTGAGTAGTTCAAATAATTATAGCCCAAGTTTCTGCCATTAGTGGCTCCTTGTGGAGTTGTCAAAAAGAAGACTAGTGTTTCAATCAATTATTATAATTATTTGTCCGGTCAAGACTCCAACGAACATACAGCTATAACAGAAACTATAACGTTGTTTACTTTGAACAGCTGTAAACCAAAAACCCATCACTGATGTTGGGAATGCAGAAGTAACACTGACTATACGCACTGACAGATCAAGAACTATTATGGAATCGGTTGACAAGACAAACCCATTCTAAGATGGCCAGGGAGGAAAGACCAAGAAACAGTGAAGCCTAAACCTCTCAAACGCCAATGAGGACGTAAGACATGGGCTGTGGTTTTAGTGTCTCTTCAATATTCTCGTATCACTTGCCATCACAAAACCATCATTTATTCTTACGCGACCCTGAAGAGAGAGCCCCGAGTCAATGTCCGAAGGTTTGGTCGATACTATTTCCCTTCCCCTCTAACGCTGTACCGTACTAGGTAATAATTGCTGACAATACTCCACGACGCACGTCATGCTCAATGCATGCATGACTGCGCTTGGTTACGCGTAGTAATTATATGCATTGTGTGTTGTGTTATGTTGTACATCACAATAGAACAGCCTTGTCTGGTGGTATATGCAATCAATTTAATGCTGTGTATTTATTCTTTATATCACAAAAATCAACGTTGTCTGGGGCCACTGAAATCGTGTGTCGACTGCTCACTCAGCCAGCAGGCATCGCCACAAAATTTTGAAGTCAACCACTGACCTTGAGTTAAAAAGGTAACACAGCTTCTCCCCCCAAAAAATATTTTGATCTCATCCATCATCTCATCAGATCATCGCAGTGACAATGCACAACAACGAGAGTCGTGACAATGCGTCCAGCAGTCGAGTAGATCACCATCCATCGGACCACAATGATGGTATGTACAGAGACTTTAAATACCCCCCCCCTTTTTTTGAGTTTTTCTAAACTTAGAGGTTACAAAGGGCAATATGGCAAGGGGGTGCAATGGTGTGTTCAAGATTTTGAGCCCAAGAGTTGGGGGGGGGGGGGGTTGAGCAATGACGTGTTCAAGATTTGAAGTCTGGGGAGGGGGAGGGGGCATATGTTCAAGATTTGGGGCATGGGAAGGGGGAGCGATGGTGTGTTCAAGATTTGGGGCATTGGAGGGGGCGGAGAAAGATGGTGTGTTCAAGATTAGGGGCATGGGAAGAGGAAAAGATGGTGTGTTCAAGGTTTGGGGCATGGGAAGGGGGAGTAATGGTGTGTTCAAGATTTGGGGCATTGGAGGGGGCGGGGAAAGATGGTGTGTTCAAGATTTGGGGCATTGGAAGGGGGAGTAATGGTGTGTTCAAGATTTGGGGCATTGGAGGGGGCGGGGAAAGATGGTGTGTTCAAGATTTGGGGCATTGGAGGGGGCGGGGAAAGATGGTGTGTTCAAGATTTGGGGCATTGGAAGGGGGAGTAATGGTGTGTTCAAGATTTGGGGCATTGGAGGGGGCGGGGAAAGATGGTGTGTTCAAGATTTGGGGCATTGGAGGGGGCGGGGAAAGATGGTGTGTTCAAGATTTGGGGCATTGGAGGGGGCGGGGAAAGATGGTGTGTTCAAGATTTGGGGCATGGGAAGGGGCAGCAATGGTGTGTTCAAGATTTGGGGCATTGGAGGGGGCGGGGAAAGATGGTGTGTTCAAGATTTGGGGCATGGGAAGAGGAAAAGATGGTGTGTTCAAGATTTTGGGCCCATGAAGGCCCGGGGAGCAATGGTTAGCTCAAGATTTGGGGCCTGGTAAGGGGGATGATGAGTTCAGGATTTCTATTCGGGGAGGGGTTAATGGTGGTAATGATACTAGAAATGGTTTACGGAAATACGGATATTTTCAGAATTGTGCACAAAGACGTTTGCCGCAAACATAGGGGTGTAGGCACACTTTTTATGCCCACGAAGGTCCCAATTTGTTTGCGGTTTTCAAATTCAAAAACAGCTTTATAAATTTGGTTCGTTCTTTTAAGTTGTGATATTGATGACACAATATGTATTGTACGCGTTAAAAATGCTTTAAGTACTTCGATGACTGACTTCTGACCTATACAAACGTGAATTTCTCTCAGCTGACAAGCTGTAATGCACTGTGTCGAAAAGTCCGTGGCCGGTTCCTTTAAATTGAGCGTATAATAGAAAACCAAATAAGAGAGGAACATCATCCATGCATCATTTCGGTGAATGTTTCAATGAAAGAAGGGTGTCGGGCTTTGTAACCGATTTGAAGGTTGCTTTGCAGAGCATGCAGGTCAACTCGGTTCAATGCCAACTCTGTTCAGAGCCAACTCGGTCGAACACCTTGTCCCGAGCGGCGTAACACGGGTGCTTTCAGTCTGAGGGATTCAACATTCGAGATGTTACTTGTCGATCGGTTCGTGTAAATGTTTGCATATCAAACAGTGCGGGCCTGGCTGGAATTACATGGAGGTCAAGACCTTTGTTGCCCCCTGGTGTTGGCCTTGATGCCCCGGCTTCAAGAGTTTCCCCATGAGATTTTCCAAATGGAAGTGCCCCTTTTGCAGAATCAAAATGGCCTTGCCCTCTCTGAAGGGTGAAGTTCCAGTATTCAAACTGAACTCGTCTATACGGCCTTTATGTTGTTTTCTAAATGATTGAGCTATCATTCAATATTTACAGGGAAGGCATCGTCCTGCAAAATCTACGCAACATCCTCCAAAAGTACATCCAATCTACCGGCGGCTCTGCTATCCCCAGTGAGGCTGGAGTTTGGCGTGATGAGCAGCGATGTGGCGATTCTATCATTTTCTCCCGATGAGAAACATACTAAAACAGCCTACAAAGTTTGTAAGTTACCCTCATAAATTATGTTTTTACATTAGACATCAAAGTTCAAGACACCATACAGTGATTTTCAATACATTTTTTTTTTTTTTTTTTGGAAGATGCGCAGAGAGCCCAAGTGCGCCCTCATCGATTTAAGGGTGCAACTGAATCACAATGGTTCATCAGTTTGGGATAAAACAACTTCTTTCGTCATTACGGATGCTTTTAACGGCTTAAAAGTGCCGTTTTTAAATTAGTAATTTCAGTTAAAAATCCAACGCACTCCGAAGTGTATTTTCACCGATTTGCTATCTTTCCAAGTTTGAAATTATTTTTGTGTTACAACTTGTCAAAGTTCCGATTTCAATTGCGACTGTTCATGTTACAGCGATGACGTATTAAGTCTTTAATAGCTGTTTTGAAGCAATAGACACAATCGGCGACCGGAGTCACGTGACTCATAGTGGGTATACAATCTAAGCCTACCAAGCAAGCGATGAACAGTGTGAATAGAAAAGCATGGCTGCGCCTGTGACTGCTTCTGCCGTAAGGTAGGAAGCAGCCATGCTTTTTCATGCACACTAGGCCCCACGTGTTGCTTGCTTGGTTGGTTTACATTTTTTACCCATTGTAAGTCACGTGACTACGGTCGCCAATTGTGTGTCTATTGAGAACAACATTGCAATTGTATCAACATAACACTTTCGAATGCTTCAAAAGCACAAATCAATTTTCAATCGACTCCCACTCTCGTCGTATTCAGTCAACGTTGTGTAAAATTAGCAGAATTGTTGATTGCATTTCTATTCAGACAACTTGCAGGTAAGTGAGCGGAATGAAAGTAATCACAAAAATATTAGCAAACGAAACCCATTATTCTACTTCGAGGGATGGATTCAGAGGTAATGCATTTCATCTCTGAGAGGGCAAGGCCATTTTCCATTTTGCAAAGGACATTCATTGGAAAATCTTAAACTCTATGGAAAACTTTTGAAGGGGCACCAAGGCCAACCCCAGGGGCAACATGCAGCGGCCATGACCACAGTGGCCTCCGTGTGAACCAGGCCTGAATTCCTCCACAGTTGATTTTCAGAGTTTTTTTTTTGATAAAGCACACGTGTACAACATTGGTAATTTTCACAGACTATAGTATCCACACTTTATGTGACCCAATACATGAAATAACAAACCTGTGAAATGTTAAGCTCAATCGGTCTCCGGAGTCATGAGAAAACAGTGAAAATAAAACATTAAATGTTTTCACTGTTTTCAAACATCGGATTTTATCACCAATGATAAAGACTAATAGTTTTACTCATTTCCTAAAAACTATAGCCTTTCAAGCAAAACTAGTTCAAGGGAAGTTTCCCACCATGACCGTCTATATACCATGTAAGTTATGTGCAAATCTGTGAACATTTATATTTTCAATCTTACCTAGTGCGCGTTCACATCTGGCATAATGCTGCAATCTATTAAGTAACTTTTGTTCTGGGCCATCTAAAATGCTACTGGAAGTATTTTTCTCTGAAGAATTTGTACCGGTATTAACTTCATAATTACTGACCTTTCAGATTGAAACTTATCAACTTTTATGACGTGATCACCAATGTTGGACACCCTTTAACACTTTTTATTCGACAGATTTGCGGCCCGACTCTGCCTCTATCTACAAACCCGTGAACGACACCCGCGCGGCGTGGGTACCCGTTGTCAACAAACGCGGCTTCAACTTTACCGATGGGTCAACCATCGCAATAACATACCACAACGGTCGCTTTGATGTTGGGATCAGGGGAACCAACGGATCGACATTCACCCATGACTTTGAGCGTTCGAGTTATACGAGCAGCTGGTACGTTAATTTAGCGAGTAAATCCAAAGCCAAGTGGAACTTCTATCAGTGAAACTCTGCACCTCAAACGAACACCCTGTTTCAAAGCTATACATTTGGTAGCAAATAATTTGTACTTACACAGGTATTGTACATGTATATAGGATTGGGAGCTCACAAAATAGCCACAGACAGTGTTTAAGTGTTTTGTGATCAACCATACATGAATTAACAAACATGTGAAATTTAAGGGTGAATCAATTGTGTTAGTCAGGAGAAAAATAGTGAAAAACCATGCACAATTTTCAGCGTGTAAACACATTGTCCTTAATTTCGGTTGTAATTATAGAAACCAGCTGTTGCGTTTTTATAGTTTTTGAAGGTTTCAGATAAAGTATTCTTGTAGTTTATTTCAGAGGGAAATATTTTACAGAAAAAAATGGTTACTTCTTAATTAGTGGAGCTTTCAGACTAAAACTAAACATTGATTGCCCACCCAAATCTGGGCAAAACAATGGGGAAAATTCGGGAAAAGCAAGAAAGAAAAAAACAACAGAGAAAGCAACAAACACTTTTTACCAGGTATGAGAAATTGGTAGTTATGTTTTTATCTGTGTATCATTGTGCCCCCAACCAAAGAGTCTCACGCCCATGGATTTTCTTATAGATCTAGCATAGGAGGCCCAATCAGGTGCCACAAAACCATGGCTGTGCATATTACCACATACTAATTAGTTTATGTTATATTTCATTGGTCTTAAAAATGTTGTATATTGCTTATAGTAAGTAATGGTATTTATTTAAAATGATATGGAATCGAAATCATTGAAAAATACGTAATAAAATACCTGATTTCTTACTGAACGTAAATGTGTTACCTGTGGTTTAAATTGAATCGTCGAGTAATTCTCTTCAATTGATTAAAACAATAGAATCGATGTTTTTTGTTTACTCCAAAGCTGCAACTGAAATATTGAGCAGCAGCAGAAGAAAATTGAATGTGCACCGATGTTGTATTTCTGTACTACAGACAGTTTAAGGAACAACAGAATTGGTTTTTGCTAACAAAACAGTTGCTGGCAGTGTAAGCACTTTATGTAATCCACCATATACATAAACTGACAAACCTGTAGAAGTTTGAGATCGATCGGCCATCTGGGTCACGAGAAAATAGTGAAAAGCCGATTACACATTTGCATGAAATCATACAGATTCAACAAATGAATAAAACGCTCACTGAGCGATAAACTCCAATCGGAAAATTAGTTTATTAATTTCTCATCAAATATGGCATTTCAGACAGAAATATCAGTACCAGACCTCCGGACCGAAACATAGTTCTGCCCACTGGAGATGTTTTGCACACAATTGGCAAGGTATTGGTAATGTGAAACCGAACCGGAATCTCACAAAAACATGAAACATCATTCAAAGGTGTTTCAATAATCAAAATGCTTCATCGAAATCAGATTTGGAATATTTAGTAACTTTTTGAAAGAGTAGAATGAGCAGTCGACTATTTTGTGTCTGTTGATACCGGAAACAACACTCTTCGCACTATTAATGAAAATTATCGACTAGAATTAAAGGAACATTACAGAATTGGTAAGAAAAAAACTTGTAAAATATACTTTTGATCACATATTTACATAAAACTTACACGGTCTAATGATGATGATAGTAGAAGACATCCCTTGAAATATTTCTGTCTGAAATGCCATATTTGATGAGAAATGAATAAACTAACTTTCCGATTTGAGTTTATCGCTCAGTGAGCGTTTTATTCGTTTGTTGAATATATATGATTTCATGCAAATGTGTAATCGTTTTTTTTCACTATTTTCTCGTGACCCAGATGGCCGATCGATCTCAAACTTCTACAGGTTTGTCAGTTTATGTATATGGTGGATTACATAAACTGCTTACACTGCCAGCAACTGTTTTGTTAGAAAAACCAATTCTGTAATGTTCCTTTAAGTTGCTGATACCAAAACCTTTTGTTTAAACTCCCTTTATGTACTCTGTATTATTTGATGTTTTACTTATTTCACAAATGACACCGAACTAAACTGCATTGCTGCCTGTTGCATACTTATACGAATTACACTGCTTAAATCTGATGTTTGCATTTAGGCAACTAAAACAGAGAAAGTTGTCAACGGATTCATTTATGCGGAAAACTGAACTTGTTATTGTTTTCTATTCTAAGTTCTTTAGAGACTTAAAGATCTCACTCCGCGGCAGTGCAGTTAATTACGAGAAGTCCCCCAGATTCAGAAAGCTAAAGTAGTAGTCCAGGCCGATCTTAGTTAATAAACAGGACAGTTCTTTTCAGAACTGCATGAGAACTCTCCCGAATTCCGAAAAATCTACTCCGCGGTAGTAGAACAAATAGCAAGACAAGTTCTCTAAAGAACAAAAATCTACACAGCAAAGTAGATAATAATATACACATGGTGTTACCGCAAACCGAATATACATTGATACCTCACCATGCAATGCCTCAAAAACCATATTCTAAGTTGCATTGCGGCTTTTGGATTGTTTGTCGTCTAATGGATGGCATTTGGAAAACAACTCAATGGTAACTAAAGTTTACTTCACGTAACAATGTATAGGCTACGTCTTTAAGGCAAATGAAATAAGGCAAATGAAGAAGAGTTTCCCATCTCCAAGGAGTCGTTCCTGAATTTGGGAGACGAGGAGATATAGACCAACACTTGGTCTATGCCTCAAGGCCTTATAAAATCAAAAACTAAAAATTATTTTGTGCTTATTGAGAAAGTCTGTTCGGAACCCTGAACCATAACTTCCCCTCAGAATATACTACGAACCATTTCCCCCAAAAAATCCGTTGCACAAAAGGAGAAAATAATAAGGGAATCAATGTGTGGTGAAGAAACTATAAACTTTTTAAAACTACATTTAAACCCGCCGAGGCCTGGTTCTTGATAATATCACCGAGGTGATATTATCAAGAACCAGGCCTCGGCGGGTTTAAACACTAGTTTAAAACCGATTCTACACACTTTGATTCCCATTCATAAATACCTTTCTCCTAAAAATATCCAAAAACCCTGTAAAAGTTGAGAACAAATCTGACAGTTTAGCCTTAGCTCACCTCGACTCGGCGTTGAATTTCTATGCGTGTAGAAAAACCGCGTCGCGCAATTTTCGAGCTTGCGCGCTTAAGTTTCAAGCTATCGCACGCAAGTTTCCAACTTGCGCGAAATAAACTAGGTTTAAACCAGGTTACGGGCCTACCAGGCCCGTAACCAGATGGTTTTTTTTTGGGGGGGGGGAGCGAATGTGAAAGATTTGGGGCGGATTTTTATTTTATTTTTTTTGTGTGGGGGGGAGCGGACTTTTTTCTTTGTTTTTTTCTTTTTTTGGGGGGGGGGGGGTCCGCCCCCCGCCCCCTGGTTACGGGCCTGCTCTCTGACCCAGTCTTGAGTTTGGTCACTGCGGGTCCCTGCGTTACTGACGTCACTTCATTGAACTTTTTACAAGACGCTATATATTTGTGTACACAATCAAAGCAGGTTTTAACTACCAGTTACCACTCAAGGTACAACTTTTTTTAGTAAGACAAGTTAAAGAACTAAATTTCTGGTTACCGTTACCAATCTCTCGACATAATATGGATTAGATTAAATTATCTGTCATTCAAAACGAACACAATGATCATACTAGACAGGGAGCCTGGATAGAGGGCGCAGTCTACTGCTAAGTTAATGTTAGGATGTGTACCACTCCTTAACACTGTTAGGAAATTTGGGGTGGTACATTTTGCATCAGAAGCATAAGGCCATATACTCTCATGATTCAGTCGAATTGAATCAATTGGAAATGATTGATTGAAATTAAAATATTGGTTGTGCCCGGTGTACTAAAAGATAGTAATGTTTTCACTTTGTCAATATTTTAGCTCAATACTCTTGTTACAAAAACTTCAAGTGGCATGTTTTAATAACTTGTTCTGGTGGCGAAAATTAGTTCTGACCTGCATGGTACAAGTTTTATTAACCCACTGACGTTAATATTCTATTCCTTTTTCAATGAAACTCCTCTGTTGTAATCTCACTGCGTTTTGTCTCAGTTGTTTCTTTCTACCATTAGACCTTGTCGAAAATTTCAAATACACCCAGTCGGTTTGTGGCTGTGCTAAAGTATTTTCATGGTATGTGTTAGTTGAAGTATGGTCGTTCTAGATTGAACTGTGACATTATAGTTTTCATTGTAAAACATGACTCGATAAAACGAAAACCCAGACTTGTGTTATTGTTGAAGTTCATTGGCATGTGGTGCTCAGTATGAGGAAGTACAACCAAGTTAACTTCATAGTTAAATACATGTACATTAAATCACTGTTACATTGAGTTGTGTGTGAACGAGTTGTTTGTGTTTTAATAACAACTTAATAAACCCAGACTCAATACAATGGATGGAAGGATCTCGATGTACGTTTTGCTGGTGTGTGTTTGGTGTTCACTTGATACAGGCGGATTCCTGATGGTTGTCACTGCTCAACCAGCAGTGTATGCGGAGATCTTAACACCAGAGGCCGATCGTAAGGAGGGCGGGCAGGTTGATACGAGGTGTACCGCTACAAACCTCGAGTCGAATCATATCGTTCAGTGGGCAACCGTAGACCCAGAGAAAACCCTGAGATGGGGTGAAGCTACTGTTTGGAGTGCGAATGGACGATTCACCTTCACTACATTGGTAGATGTGAATACTCAAACAGTTGTTCAAGACTTTACCATCACCAATGTGCAGAGGACCGATACTGATGAATATGTGTGTAAAGTCAATTACCAAATACCGACCGCAGGCACCGCCATCGTAGCCACATTTAGTGTAACACTTTCAGTGTTATACTTCCCCAGTGAGTCCTTCCCTATGTGCTCACCTTCTGGACCCATTACAGTAGACGCAGGGACAGAGTTACATATGAGGTGTTCATCTGAGAGCAGTCATGGGACAGTCACAATGACGATCAATCCCACTATACAGACTACTAGATACACCACATGGACATCAGTAATCAACGATGATAACGATACAGTCGTAAGTACATTAGATTTGACAGTGGATGATTCTGATAATGGTGTTGCATTTGAATGCTTCATATCATCAATGTATTTCGCTGGTATGCAACATACATGTAACATCGGACCAATTACAATGAAGAACACCGTGACATTACCCACGACAGAAACTACGGCATACTCCACACAAACAAGTAACTCCCTCCATGTTGTTCCGAAAACAGATCCCATGGCGGAACTAATTACTGGATCTCAAACGTTGACGTCACAAGACAATAACAGTACGAGCACAATGACAAGTTTAGGTTCGTCTGATAAAGCCCCAAATTCAACTCCATGGTTTCTACCTTTCATAGTTGTCTTGGTCTTCGCTGTTACATTCTTCGTCATCATCGTCATTCTCATTCTTCGTGATGTCAGAAAGAACCGTCTGATAAAAAGACCCGCATCTGAGAAAGAACCCCGAGTCACCAAACCTGATCCCTACATGGAGCTGCAGCCAACGGAGGACAAGAATCGCGTCTACATGGAACCCACACAAGATACCTACTACCAACCAGTTGAAGTAGAGAATGAAAGCCCACAGCATGACTACGCTCAGCCAGAGGACAGCACCACCACCAGCTATGAAGCGGTCAGGGTGCCACAGAGTTCAGCTGAGAAGCAGTATCAGAACATTAACAATTAGACATTTATGATATACTTGTGCAAATATAATGGTAAAGTAGATGCAATATTCTGGAGGAAAATCACTCATATCAATAGAGTGCGGATAATACACAGCGCACTGTGAACAAAATTTCCCCCTAGTACGCTTCAATACAAAATGGAAAACATAACATATTTTTTTAAACAGAAGTCATTTCCATTTTCTCTAGTTTTCAAGAGAGATACCTGTCAGCCTAACTGAGAAAACTTCTTTGAAGGCACAGTACACGTTTGGTAATTGGAGCCTACTAATTTTGTTAATCACATATAAATGTAGTTACATACAATATAACTAACCTGTGAAAATTTCACTTAAAATTGGTCGCGTTTTTGAGATATCACCGAAAAACCGGAGCGAATATTTCCACGCAGGAGGAATATTCCCCATAGGAATACACAGTCTGAGAAGCGTCTGACAGAAACGCTTCTCAGATTCAAATTTTGAGGAATAAAAAGTAATATATTTTCCATAACCGTAGTACTTCGAAGTTAAAAGTTTCTCAACATTCATTACACTACCCAAAGCTGCTGTCCTTCTTACCAAGTAAGTTTTTATTGCCATTCATTTTCAGATTAATAACCAAACGTTTACTGTGCCTTTAAATAACGGTGAACAAGTGACGCCAAGGCAACAACGAGGACCAAGTAAGGACAGTTTATAGCTTTGGTTGGATCTGCGTTTTATAATTATCTTCAAAAAAATAATTTTATAATTATTAAGATATTCTTACTGGAGCAGTTAAAACTCAGAATAGCCATCTTGAATGAATAATAATGTTGGAGAACTCAAATTTACCTCTGTAACAAAAATTGTTTATACATTTAAACATTTTCAAACAAATAGCTATATCAACTAAAACTACAGCTGTATGTGGTGGTATAACGAAGACATGTAAGGACAAGAACAGGTGATGTTAGGTCCTCACGTCGATTGTAATTATATGTGTATCAAATATCGATTTTAAGCAAAACGAAGCTCTTATAATTCTGTGCGAGTT
The DNA here is from genome assembly GCA_032158295.1 of Pycnopodia helianthoides. Taxonomy (NCBI): domain Eukaryota; kingdom Metazoa; phylum Echinodermata; class Asteroidea; order Forcipulatida; family Asteriidae; genus Pycnopodia; species Pycnopodia helianthoides. The sequence goes on along the minus strand of CM063253.1, from coordinate 6,129,394 downwards.
CAGTCAATAATGAACAAGAATAAGAACAACAATTACAGGTAACGGTTTCGTGTCACTGCCCAGTGATAATTACACTAATTCGGCTCGGTCCAGACTCCATTCAATCAAGATTATGTACAACTTTTCACTATACTTTCACTCTTTGATAAGTGAAATCTAACACAAAAATTACAATGTAAAGTTTATAACGTATCTTCTTACCTGTTCCTTTTTTAATAAGATGCTGTTTGATCAAACCTCTCATCATCCTCAATGATTATGTTTATATAGCGGAAATTAAGTGTTTTCACTGCTGTAAATTAAAAATGTAATGTAATGCTATGACTTCATGATTAAAAATGCAATTCAAGATTTTTTGAAAAGTGAGCCCTCTATTGAGTTTTGAATTCAAATGTTAAGAGCACTCCCTGGTGCAACCTCATATAAATCCCACAGATTAGTCGCTAAAAATCTCTATTTTCACATACAAATAAAGAATAGGTTATTTCTGAAGCACCTTCCCACATTATCATTATATTATTTACTATAAATTAAGCTCACATTAAATTATCCTAGAGTGTGTAAAGTAGGTTTTTTCCAAGAGAGCTGCCAGTTCAAAATCGGACCCCGTTTTGAATCATTCGTTGTCGATTCAAACTGAACCAACGTAAGTATGTAATCAACTAATAAACAACAATGACTAAATAGGTCGATTGCATTATGTGATTCCGTCAACGAAGGACAACAACGAATAAAGGTCATCTTTTGGGTCGGGATTTTGTTCATGTTATAATTCCTTACATTCCGTATAGACTGCGGCAAATCCGAGTTTTTCATTATGGGAATAATTCTTTGAGAATTGGTACTGGTGTGAACTTTATAGCTTTCAGACTGAAATTGATTGGTTTCTATCGATAAGAATGTTGCACAAAGCTTTTAGAAATGACTGTTTGTGCATCAGCCCATAGACATTTGCACCTTGTTTACTTCACAATATTTATAATGTTCATGTAAAGATATGTTTCCTTAAATTATAAATCAGAAATTGATATTATTCACTGGCGTATCTATTCTATTCCTATTTCAATGAAACTCCTCTGTCGTAAGCTCACTGTGTTTTGTCTCTTCAGTTGTTTCTTTCTCACCATTAGACCTTGTTGGAACTTTAAAATGTTACAATCAGTCGGTAGAGTATTTTCATGGTATGTGTTAGTTAAGGTATGGTCGTTCTAGATTCAGTTGAACTGTGGCATTATAATGCTCATTGTAAAAAAATGACTCGATACAAAGAAAACCCAGACTTGTGTTATTGTTGAAGTTCATTGACGTGTGGTGCTCAGTATGATGAAGTACAACCAAGTTAACTTCGTGTTAGTTAAGGTATGGTCGTTCTAGATTCAGTTGAACTGTGGCATTATAATGCTCATTGTAAAAAAATGACTCGATACAAAGAAAACCCAGACTTGTGTTATTGTTGAAGTTCATTGACGTGTGGTGCTCAGTATGATGAAGTACAACCAAGTTAACTTCATCGTTAAATACATGTACATTAAATCACTGTTACATTGAGTTGTGTGTGAACGCAGGATCATTCTACTTAGTGCATTTCCATCCTTTATCCGTCGTGTCCAGGAGTGATTTAGTAGCAACTTAATAAACTCAGATTCAATGCAATGGATGGAAGGATCTCCATGTATGTTTTGCTGGTGTGTGTTTGGTGTTCACTTGATGCAGGCGGATTCCTGATGGTTGTCACTGCTCAACCAACAGTGTCTGCGGAGATCTTAACACCAGAGGCTGATCGTAAGGAGGGTGGGCAGGTTGATATGAGGTGTACCGCTACAAAACTCCAGTCGGATCACACCGTGGAGTGGAGGACTGAAAACAAGACCCTCCGATGGGGTGGAACCACTGTTGATACGAATGGACGATTCACTTTCGATACATCGGTAGATGTGAATACTCAAACAGTTTTTCAAGACTTTACCATCACCAACGTGCAGAGGACCGATACTGATGAATATGTGTGTAATGTCAAAGACCCAATACCGACCGGGGGCCACGACATCGTAGCCACATCCAATGTAACACTGTCAGTGTTATACTTCCCCAGTGAGTCCTTCCCTATGTGCTCCCCTTCTGGACCCATTACAGTAGACGCAGGGACAGAGTTACATATGAGGTGTTCATCTGAGAGCAGTCACGGAACAGTCACAATGGCGATCAATCCCACTATACAGACTACTAGATACACCATATGGACATCAGTAATCAACGATGATAACGATACAGTCGTAAGGACATTAGATTTGACAGTGAATGATGCTGATAATGGTGTTGCATTCGAATGCTTCATATCATCAATATATTTTTTTACTGGTATGCATCGTACATGTCACATCGGACCAATTACAGTGAAGAACACCGGGACGTTACCCATGACAGAACCCACAACATCATTCGCGTCAACAACATCAACGGCAGGATCAACGACACCATCGACTGGAAATTCTACAGCATCGTTCGTTCCTGCCGTCATTGTTGGAGCAGTAGCTGGAGGACTAATTGCATTTCTTCTCATCGTAATCCTGATCTTTATTTGCTGTAAACGACGCTCCGGCAATTCGGATCCCAAATCAGGACAGTCCAATGCAGACATCAATCAAACAAATACTGAATTGACACTGGATAGACTTGAACATTCTCAGATCAGTTTCAACGAGTATGGAGAGCTTGACTCAACACAACATGGGTTACAGGATAATATCATATATGTCCCCTCCCAAAGCCCAATATCCGGACCAGGCGCAACTTATGATGACACTGCGCCGGTACGAACAGCAGAGGCGACTGATCCAAATCTAATATACGCAAAACCATTCCGTACCAGAACTAAAAGGACTGAATATGAAGTGAAGAAGCAACAGTCAAACCTGACCGATGATCCTACAACTCAGCAGAGTTACAACAATCCTGCATTTGATTCCAGTGTCTATGATAGAACAACATCGCCCTCTGGGGACGACTTATTCACACCCATCAAACCGACGGCTGTAGTCAGACCAACTCGACCTAGTAACGCGTCGACTCGTACCCACGATGACCGGATGATACCCTCTTCCCCACCCCCAACAAGCGTCAACGACGGTACCCCAAGCCAGGAAAACGCTGACGAAGCTTCATATGCCGAAGTATCTGTACCCATGAGGCAGCAGAGTAGTCATGGCAACCCAGGATCTGAGGATCACATTGTCTATGCTGAATTGGATTTGTCATCAGACGAGATTCTAGATGACGGCAGCAACCCACAACCAGCATCTGAAGCAGCGATGTACTCGAGCGTAATGATAAAGTAACATTGATCTATATTAATATAGATATCGTAGGATGAGCAGGACTCGGCCCTTCTCATTGCCACCAGGCCCGGTATTCTCTCTCCCAATTTCATCCTCGTACCTCCTCCTATTGCATATCCGTTCTTATTTATGTTCTTAAATAAATAAATAGCATCTTCATAGCAATTTTACTGCAATTCAATCTTGTTCTCGTTGCTCTCTTCTCACTAAACGAACTACATCAATTTTTGACATCAGTTTTCATGGTTCATTTGTATACATTTTGCAGAGATATTTTTTTGTAATCATGGTCCTAATCGTTAGCCAAAGCATTTTGTCAAACAATTTCTCTATCACACTTTATAAATAATTACAAACTTTTCACATTAAACCTAATTTGGGTTTTATATTGTACCGATAACGAGATTTTATTTATAAAACCCTGCCCTGCTCAAAAAAGAACTAAAACACAAAAATGCAACCTCATACTATTATTTGAACCTCGACTCAAAAGTTCATTGTAAAAAAAAAACGCTTCTTGGAAAAAATATTATGTCAAAAGCGTCACGAATTTTACTTCGGAAAAATTACTGAAGGCATTTTTATTTCTCCGTATCGATTGGTTGTGTATGTATCCAACCACACGCACAACCAATGCCACACCCAATGCCACACCCACCTCCACACCATCGCCAATGGGTGTTCCCACACGCCCTCCAAGTTTCCCCTTCACTATCTCCCGTAACTTCCAAACAGCGTTGTGGTTGGAAACCTTTACTATTCTGTAAACACAATAATTTCGTAAATTTATGATTATTTCACGCTTGAAATCGGTCAGCATTGTGGGCTTTGGAGTTTTAAGATTTTATAATACATGCATGTACACTTTGTTTATGTAAACACATCCAAATTAAATTTACAGAATAAACAAATATCGTAAAAAATCTGCATAGGTTCGGGTTTCATTAAATCATAATTAAGAAATTGATATTATTCAGTTCTGATCTGCATGGCACAAGTTTCATTAAATCATAAATCAGATATAAATCATAAATCAGTCTACCATTAGACCTTGTTGGAACTTTCAAATGTTACAATCACTCGGTATGGGGCTGCTAAAGTCATAGAGTATTTTCATGGTATGTGTTAGGGTATGGTCGTTCTAGATTCAGTTGAACTGTGACATTATATTCTCATTGTAAAACATGTCTCGATACAACGAAAACCCAGACTTGTATTATTGTTGAAGTTCATTGACGTGTGGTGCTCAGTATGAGGAAGTACAAACAAGTTAACCTCATTGTTAAATGCATGTACATTAAATCACTGTTACATTGAGTTGTGTGTGAACGCAGGATAATTCTACTTTGTGCATGTCCATCCTTTATCCGTCGTGTCCAGGAATGATTTAATAGCAACTTAATAAACTCAGATTCAATACAATGGATGGAAGGATCTCCATGTATGTTTTGCTGGTGTGTGTTTGGTGTTCACTTGATGCAGGCCGATTCCTGATGGTTGTCACTGCTCAACCAGCAGTGTATGCGGAGATCTTAACACCAGAGGCTGATCGTAAGGAGGGCGGGCAGGTTGATATGAGGTGTACCGCTACAAACCTCGAGTCGGATCATATCGTGGCGTTGAGGACTGAGGACCCAGTACAGACCCTGAGATGGGGTGAAACCACTGTTGATAACAATAGACGATTCATCTTCGATACATCGGTAGATATAGCTACTCAAACAGTTGTTCAAAACTTTACCATCACCAATGTGCAGAGGACCGATACTGATGAATATGTGTGTACAGTCAATGACCCAATACTGACCGGAGGCGCCCACATCGTAGCCACATCCAGTGTAACACTTTCAGTGTTATACTTCCCCAGTGAGTCCTTCCCTATGTGCTCCCCTTCTGGACCCATTACAGTAGAAGCAGGGACAGAGTTACATATGAGGTGTTCATCTGAGAGCAGTTACGGAACAGTCACAGTGACGATCAATCCCACTATACAGACTACTAGATACACCACATGGACATCAGTAATCAACGATGATAACGATACAGTCGTAAGGACATTGGATTTGACAGTGAATAATGATGATAATGGTGTTGCTTTCGAATGCCTCATCACTTCAATCTATTTCACTGTCATGCAAAGTAGTTGTCAAATCGGGCCAATTACAGTAAGGAACACCATGACAGAACCCACAACACTAGAGCACATAACAACTGCGTCCCAAAGCATGACGTCACAAAACAATGACGTTACTGGCACTATGGCAAATCTCTGCTCGTCTGAACCATCCTCATCTTCAGGTCCATGGATTCTAGCGTTTATAATTGCCATGATTTTTGCTATTACATTCTTCGTCATCACCATCATTCTCATTCTTCGTGATGTCAGAAAGAACCGTCTGATAAAAAGACTCACATCTGAGAAAGAACCCCAAGTCACCAAACCTGATCCCTACATGGAGCTGCAGCCAACGGAGGACAAGAATCGCGTCTACATGGAACCCACACAAGATACCTACTACCAACCAGTTGAAGTAGAGAATGAAAGCCCACAGCATGACTACGCTCGGCCAGAGGACAGCACCACCACCAGCTATGAAGCGGTCAGGGTGCCACAGAGTTCAGCTGAGAAGCAGTATCAGAACATTAACAATTAGATATTGATGATATACAAGTACATAATGGTATAGCAGATTCGGTATTCTGGCAGAAAATCACTCGTTTCAATGAAGTGCGGATAATACACAAGTACACAACGCACTGTGACCAAATATCTCCCCTAGTACGCTTCAATACAAAAAGTAAAACATCTTCCACACTTGCTTTGGTTGGAGCCGCGTTTTATAACAATTTTTAAACAAACTATGTTCAGAATAATGACGATATTCCTACTGGAGCAGTTAAAACCCACACTAGCCAACTTAATACACTGGACACCTTTGGTAATTGTCAAAGACCACTTGGTGTATCTCAACAAATGCACAAAATAACAAACCTGTGAAAATTTGAACTCAATTGGTTGTCGAAGTTGCGAGATAATAATGCAAGAAAAAACACCCTTGTCACACAAAGTTGTGTGCTTTCAGATGCTTGATTTTGAGACCTCACGCGTGAGGTCTCAAAATCAATTCAATATTTTACTGAGAAATTACTTCTTTCTCAAAAACTACGTTACTTCAGAGGGAGCCGTTTCTCACAATGTTTTATACTATCAACAGCTCTCCATTGCTAGTTACCAAGTAAGTTTTTATGCTAACAATTATTTTGAGTAATTATCAATAGTGTCCAGTGCCTTTAATGAACCTTAGTGTTGGAGGACTCAAATTTACCTCTGTAACAAAATTGTACATACATAAACATTTCAAACGAACAGTTAGCAACTAAAACATACAGCTTTAGGTGGTGGTATACGAACGCCTGTATGGATAAGAACAGGTGATATGATGTCCTTACATCAATTGTAGTTATATGTGTGTTAAATATCGACTTTAAGCAAAACGAAGCTCTTATCATTCCATGTGAATTCATTCGATACTTTCAAGTGACGCAAGAACGACATCTAAACAACAAGAATTGCAGGTAACGGTTTCGTGTCACTGCCCAGCGAAGTTACACTAATTCGGCTCGGTCCAGACTCCATTCAATCAAGATTATGCACAACTTTTAACTACTTTTACTCTTTGATAAATCAAATCAAATTACAATGTAAAGTTTAAGAACATATTTTCTTACCTGTTCCATTTTTGTTAAGATGCTGTTTGATGATTAAGCGGAGATGGAGTAACTTCACTGCTGTAAATTAATAAATCGACATAAAGCTATAACTTCATAATAAAAAATGCATTTCAAAAAGATTTGAAAAGTGAGCCCTCTGTTGAGTTTTGAATTCAAGTGTTATGAGGACTTTCTGGCGTAGACTGGTCCCCGTCTTTATCCGCAAGGATAAGGACAGGCACCGGTCTATTAGTTAAAATGGTGGTCACTGCTAGACTGGTCCCCTGTTCTTATCCGCAAGACCGCAATGGGATGCGAGGTCAAAGGTGCGTTTGTCATGATTCCTCCAAACGCTCAAAGCCAGTGTCGCGGTCTCAGATGTCCGGTGTGCTAAAAGCTCCGGACTACCAAATACGGTAGTATTACGTCATGCTATACCTGCGCACAGCAAGCGAAAGTAGTCGATTTTAGTGCCGGGCTGAGTCGACTGTTTTGCTAGAGCTCGTAGCTGTCATGGCGGCGTCCACAAGTAAATTGAGTGGTGAACGAGTTAATCGTCTACCACAGTATTGTGAAAAAAGCAATCACATAATCGAGTATTTGAGGAGCGTGAATTACAGACAAGGTTCTTCTGAAAGCGACTGAACAGAAAAGAATCGGAAAAGAATTTTAAAAAAGGTCTCGGAGATTTATTCGCGGCGTCCGCAGATGCAGAGCACGGGAAACCCACGCCCGCAACGATCCGGAAAGCTTGGCTCGCCGGACATCTGAGACCGTGATTACAGCGTGCCGAAATGCCCGGTGACATCACCCGGAACTTTTAGCACACCGGACATCTGAGACCGCGACACCGGTCTCTGGCGTAATTCACGAGCCTCGAAGTGTGACGTCAGATGTTCGGGTTATCCCTGGTGCAACCTCATATTATAAATCCCACAGATTATTCGCTTAAATTCTTTATAACACACCTCTTGCTAGTTCTGTATTCTGGTTGGCTGAAACACGTGGGATGAACTATTATAGGCTAGTGCATGAGATTTGCACAACCATGAACTAGACGTCGCACGCGCGTAGTTTGCGGGAAATAGTTCTCGAAGCGGGAAATAGTCTTTCAATTTTTGACTGGTTACAGCGCCCTCAAGAGGTTGCCAGACTCATCTTAATAAGAAAAAAGGTGGCGTCTGGATCGGATCACGGTAGTTTCTTTTCTTATTTCATATTTTGGACCGAGTTGTGCTATAAAACACACATGGACTGCCATGATTCGGTCACTAGAGCTCGTCTATCCCCCTCGGGCCTGTGAGTGACCAGAAGAGGGACCTATTTCCCTCGGCCTTCGGCCTCGGAACTCACAGGCCCTCGGGGGAATAGACGTGCTCTAGTGACCTCATTGCCAGTCCATATGTGTATAATGACTTTCGGCCAATTGCACTAACATCGATCGTAATGAAATGTCTTGAAAAAATGGTCTTACGTAACCTTATTCAGCCCATCCAAGACCGTATTGACACTTATCAATTTGCATACCAGAGAAATAAGTCGGTGCAAGATGCGGTTTTGGCTTTCACGCAAGCTATTTACCAACACTAACCCTAACTTAGACAAACCGCAATGCTACGCCCGGGCACTATTCATTGACTTTGCGTCTGCATTTAATACAATACAACCATTTCGTCTGATGGAGAAACTCAAATCTCTAGATGTAAAACCATCCTTAATTCTTTGGATTTGTGACTTTCTCTCAGCGAGAACTCGGCGAGTGAAAGTTAACGGTACACTTTCAGACCTCATTACGACGAACACGGGATCTCCACAGGGATGTGTGTTATCACCAAGCTTGTTCATAATCTACACAAAATGACTGTGTTTCTAACTTTCATTCAGTGAACTTATTGAAATATGCCGATGACACTGTTATATACGGGCTCATAAATGATAATGATGAAAAGGATTACAGGCAATCTATACAGGAATTCAATATATGGTGTAAGGACAATTTTCTTGAACTCAACCCCAATAAAACAAAAGAAATAGTTTTTTGATTTTAGGCGCAAGAAGGCAAATAATCCTTCGACAGACCCAGTCTGTACTGCAGGGATTAACATTGAAACTGTGCAAAGTTACAAATACCTTGGCACAACCATTGATAGTAAGCTCGATTGGAGTGAACATTGTAAAGCCCTTACTAAAAAGGGTAACCAGAGGTTGTACTTCCTGCGTAAGTTACGCTCCTTTCGAGTTGATAAGGTTATAATGACTCTTTTTTACACCTCGGTAATACAGAGTGTTATCGTTCATGATTGTGTTGTCTGATATAATAGAGCTAGGAAAACAGACAAAGATAAACTCAAAAGGGTAGTTAAACAAGCTTCTAAGATTCTGGGAGTAGTTATAAACTTGGATGAAATCTGCCAGGAGAGGGCACTAGCCAAAGCTCAGGGTATACTAGGAAATGATGATCATCCCCCTAAATAAATACTATAGAATGCTTGGCAGTGGTAGAAGGTGGCAATCAGTAAGGACCAGAACAAGCAGATACTCGAATTCATTTGTCCCCTATTCCGTTCGTCTTCTTAATGATCAGCCTACAAGTTATTAAATGTTTGTCTATTGTATGTCTTTGGTAGTTGTTTTAATCAGATTTTCAGATATTTGTATTGTACCTACTATGCCTGCTTGTTTGTATATATTGTTTATTGTATATTTTTTATATCAATCTTTTTATCCTGTTGCATGTAACGAAACAATTTTCCTTTTTGGACTAATAAAAGAATAATAATAATACTATTCTCTCATACAAATGACGATTACGTTATTTCTAATACACTTTCCAACAGTATCCTTTTATGGTCATTTACTATAAATCAAGCTCACATTGAATTCTCCAAGAGTGTGCAAAGTAGGTTTTTTTCAAGATGGCTGCCGGTGTGGACGGAGATTCTGTCCCCCCGGAGATTCTGTCCCACATACGGGGAACTGTGTATAAGCTTCTTCTGATAGCGCCCTCTATTGAATCATCCTCCTTCAGCCCATGTTAATTTCCCATATGAGGGACAGAATATCCGGGGGACATATTTCCCTATGACACTGGTTCTAAATTTCAATTCATTTTTTTAAATTATACCCCTTTATAAAAGTTCGTAGCTGCTGGATCAGCGTTATTACGTTTCAATACTACTTTCGGGATGAGCCGTAAACTAAGCTCTCTCCAGAGAACTAAAATTTTCCTAAATTTCACATCAACTCACCCAAGAGGATATTGAGCAAAATGATCGTGCAGTATCAAAGCGCTGACTCCTTTAAAGGTTAACCATCGATGGTGAATAATTCACGTGGTGAAAATAACCTAAATAATACTCAACTCAGGAAATGTAAAGAACGGAAAATGACCCCAATCGCCGCGGCTCGTGGTGCAGGAATAACCCTGGCCAGATGTTCTAAGGAACGCCCGCAATGTGCCCCTCCCTTCTATGGCTCACTGCGTTTCAGTTATCTAGAGTGCTCGATTGTCTGATCGGACCCCGTTTTGAATCATTCGTTATGGAAACTGGTACAACGTAAGTATGTGATCAACTAACAAAAAACATGACTAATAGGTCGACTACATTATGTGATCCCGTCAACTAATAAGGACAACTACGAATAAAAGGTCATATTGTTGGTCAGGGATTTTGTTCATGTTTATATCTCTTTGAAAAGACCGCGGCAATCCAAACTTAAGAAAATGCGTGACCCTCAGAGTTTTTCATATCGGTATAATTCTCTGAAAATTGGTGCTGGTGTGTTTGAACTTTATAGGGAGTAGGCTTCCAGAATGAAAACGATCGGTTTATATCGAGAAGAATGTTGTACAAAAGCTTTAAGAAAAAACTGTTAGTGCATCAGCCCCAAGAAAATTTGCACCACGTTTACTTCACAATATTTATACTGTTCATGTAAAATAATGATTTTGTAAAGTACTTTGAAAATGATAATCCCTTCATCGTCTTCCATCTTAATATCACCCTTCTGACATTGTACGTCATTTCCGAGGCTCTTCTTGAGTTTGGTTTTTGCGGGTTCTACGTTAGTGACGTCACTTCGTTGAAACTTTTAAAAGCCGCTTTTTTGTACACGTTTAGAGGTTTTAACTAGGTTTGCCACTAGAAGGTGCAACTCACTTTTTTGTAATTTTTTTTTAAAATTAACTAGTGGTTACCGTTACCACTTCATTTACTATGGATTATAATGGATTATCTGTCATTCAAAACGAACACAATGATCAAACTAGACAGGGAGACTGGATAGAGGGCACAGTCTTCTGCTAAGTTGATGCTAGGATGTGTACCACTCCATCACACGGCTAAAAAATTGGGGGTGGAGCATATTGCATTGGAAGCATACCACGTATCAGCAAGTCTCATGATCCAGTCGAATTGAGTCAAAGCGAAATGATTGATTTAAATTAAATTATTGGTTGTGCCCAGTGTATATAATGATATTCATGTTGTCAATTTTTCAACATTTTAGCTCTGTACTATTGTTGCAAAAACTTCAAGTGTCATATTTTAATAATTTATTCGATGAAAGGTGAACGGTTTTTCTTTCTGGATGCGAACATTAGTTCTGAACTGCATGGTACAAGTTTCATTAAATCATAACTTAAGAATTTGTTAGTAATCACTGGCGTTAATATTCTGATCCTTTTTCAATGAAAATCCTCTGTCGTAATATCACTGTGTTTTGTCTCTTCAGTTGTTTCTTTCCACCATTAGACCTTGTTAAAACTTTCAAATGTTACAATCAGTCGGTTTGTGGTCGTGCTAAAGTACTGCAGTATTTTTATGATAATGTGTTATTTGAGGTATATTCGTTCAAGTTTAACTTGAATTGTGACATTATAGTTCTCATTGTAAATTATGACTCAAAACAAAGAAAACCCGGAGTTGTATTATTGTTAGGGTTCATTGACGTGTGGTGCTCAGTATGAGGAAGTACAACCAACTAAACTTCACCGTTAAATACATGTACATTAAATCACTGTTACATTGAGTTGTGTGTGAACGCAGGATCATTCTACTTCGTGCATTTACATCCTATATCCGTCGTGTCCAGGAATGATTTGATAGCAACTTAATAAACTCAGATTCAATACAATGGATGGAAGGATCTCCATGTATGTTTTGCTGGTGTGTGTTTGGTGTTCACTTGATGCAGGCGGATTCCTGATGGTTGCCAGTGCTCAACCAGCAGTGGATGTGGTGTTCTTAACACCAGAGGCCGATCGTAAGGAGGGCGGGCAGGTTGATATGAGGTGTACCGCTACAAACCTCGAGTCGAATCATATCGTTCAGTGGGCAACCGAAGACCCAGAGTTGAGCCTGAGATGGGGTGAAGCTACTGTTTGGAGTGCGAATGGACGATTCACCTTCGATACATTGAAAGATGCGAATACTCAAACAGTTGTTCAAGACTTTACCATCACCAATGTGCAGAGGACCGATACTGATGAATATGTGTGTAAAGTCAATTACCAAATACCGACCGGAGGCAGCGACATCGTAGCCACATCCAGAGTAACACTTTCAGTGTTGTACTTCCCCAGTGAGTCCTTCCCTATGTGCTCCCCTTCTGGACCCATTACAGTAGACGCAGGGACAGAGTTACATATGAGGTGTTCATCTGAGAGCAGTCACGGAACAGTCATAATGACGATCAATCCTACTATACAGACTACTAGATACACCACATGGACATCAGTAATCAACGATGATAACGATACAGTCGTAAGGACATTGGATTTGACAGTGAATGATGCTGATAATGGTGTTGCATTCGAATGCTTCATATCATCAATGTATTTCGCTGGTATGCAACGTACATGTCATATCGGACCAATTACAGTGAGGAACAACACCAATCCAGAACCAACGATTATCTTCACAACATCCTCATTTGGTCCTGCCGTCATTGTCGGGACAGTAGCCGGAGGACTAATTGCATTTCTTCTCATCGTAATCCTGATCTTTATTTGCTGTAAACGACGCTCCGGCAACTCGGATCCCAAATCAGGACAGTCCAATGCAGACATCAATCAAACAAATACTGAATTGACACTAGATAGACTTGAACATTCTCAGATCAGTTTCAACGAGTATGGAGAGCTTGACTCAACACAACATGGGTTACAGGATAATATCATATATGTCCCGTCCCAAAGCCCAATATCCGGACCAGGCGCATCTTATGATGACACTGCGCCGGTACGAACAGCAGAGGCGACTGATCCAAGTCTAATATACGCAAAACCATTCCGTACCCGAACTGAAAGGACTGAACATGAAGTGAAGAAGCAACAGTCAGACCTGACCGATGATCCTACAACTCAGCAGAGTTACAACAATCCCGCATTTGATTCCAGTGTCTATGATAGAACAACATCGCCCTCTGGGGACGACTTATCCACACCCATCAAACCGACGGCTGTAGTCAGACCAACTCGACCTAGTAAGCCCACACCCTATAAACCCAAACCAACAGAGCGTAGAAGTAACGCCTCGACTCGTACCCACGATGACCGGATGATACCCCCTTCCCCACCCCCAACAAGCGTCAACGACGGTACCCCAAGCCAGGAAAATGCTGACGATGCTTCATATGCCCAAGTATCTGTACCAATGAGGCAGCAGAGTAGTCATGGCAACCCAGGATCTGAGGATCACATTGTCTATGCTGATTTGGATTTGTCATCAGACGAGATTCTAGATGACGGCAGCAACCCACAACCAGCATCTGAAGCAGTGATGTACTCCAGCGTAATGATAAAGTAACATTGATCTATATTAATATAGATATCGTAGGATGAGCAGGACTCGGCCCTTCTCATTGCCACCAGGCCCGGTATTCTCTCTCCCAATTTCATCCTCGTACCTCCTCCTATTGCATATCCGTTCTTATTTATGCCTCGAATAAATAAACAGCATCTTCACCCCCCTCATATCAGTTTTACTGCAATTCAATCTTGTTCTCGTTATTCTCTTCTCACTACGAACTATAGCAATTTTTGACATCAGTTTTCATGGTTCATTTGTTTACATTTTGCAGAGATATTCTTTTTGTAATCGGGTTATTATACTACCATGATCTTGAGAATCTATATCGTTAGCCAAGACATTTTGTCCTCAATTTCTCTAACACACTTTATAATAAATGACAAACTTTTCACATTAAACCTTATTTGGGTTTTATATTGTACCGATAACGAGAAATGATTGGGTTTTTTTTATTTAAAACCCTGCCTTGCTGAAAAGAGAACCACGCACAAAAATGCAACCTATTGAACCTCGACTTCTAACTTCATTGTAACAATTATGCTTCTTGGAAAAAAAAAATTGTGTCAAAAGCGTCACGATTTTTAATTAGGAAAAATTACTTCAGAAGTTGTTGTTTCTTCTTATCAATTGGTTGTGTATGTATCCAACCCATAGAGCTATATATATTGACTAGAGCGCTAACTTGCTCTGAGTTTAGAAGCCACCCTGGGCGCAGACATGTTTGATGTGTTGCGTGACTACGGAACGATTTTAATTTTAAGAGAGCACACATGGCCGCGAAAATTTTGCATTCGGCGTGCGCGCTTACGTACGCGCCATATTTAATCTAACGATCATTGCTCTTGTAAACAGGTGATTTTAGTGATGTCTTAAAAAAATATGTAGTAGGTGATTCTCTGATGTTGTTACTTACGTCTTAGGAAAAATGCTGAGTCGAACTAAAGCCTTGTTTGTGAGGATTCAATGCTTCAAGATGTCAAGGGGGAAAAAACGAAATCTGCTTCAAGGATACACAATATGCCGGCAAGAATGACGAACTCAAAAAAAAAACCGTATACGCGCAAACGCACATGTTAAACATGACGCACATGACGCTCGCAGTTTGTACGCTCATTAGCAGATTGTGCGTTCACATTTGCTGCATATTTGGTTCGATGACGCATAGAAAAGAACAAACGCTTTATCATGCAAATAGCCGTACAATTGCCGTACAAAATTTCAAGCTTTTGTATTGGTTTGTACATAAACATGGATGCGCCCACACGGCTTCAAAACCTTAGTGCGTGTATAACGGGGTGTTAGCGCTCTAGTCAATATATATAGCTCTATGATCCAACCACACGCGCACCCAATGCCACACCCAATGCCACACCCAATGCCACACCCAATGCCACACCCAATGCCACACCCAATGCCACACCCAATGCCACACCCAATGCTACACCCACCTCCACACCATCGCCAATGGGTGTTCTCACACGTCCTCCAAGTTTCCCCTTCACTATCTCCCATAACTTCCAAACAGCGTTGTGGTTGGAAACCTTTACTATTCTGTAAACACAACAATTTTGTATTTTTTTGATTATTTCACTTGCATGAAATCGGTCTGTATTGTGGGCTTTAAGGTTTTAAGATTTTAAAATACATGCATGTACACATTGTTTATGTAAACGCATCCAAATTAAATTTACAGAATAAACTAATGTCCAATGTATAATTCTTTTAGAAAAACCATGTATGATACTGTTTGTAAAAGTGATGCAGATTTTAGTAAGCTATCGGAAAGAGACAAACAACAATTTAATGACCTCTCAAGCAAAAAGGTATTGTATATTGCTTAGCCAATTATATTTGTATGTCTGCTAAGTTAAAGGAAATCAATGTTCCAAATAATTAGTTTAACATTGATGCTTTTGCTAACTCCTCCGTCATGATGTAAACTGCAATTTGTATATTTTAGATATTGTTGTAACCGTTCCCCAGGGTAATGGGGTATGTTCTTTCTGGAATAAAACAAGAAATCAAATCAACATCGTACAAAATCACTCATGCGTTTCAATTAAAAGGCATGAACAAATGATGTAAGTTGTTTGCAAATGCATCCATGCTTATTCAGCAAAAAGTAATATCCAAGGAAGTTATTTCTGTCAAAGTCATGTTTATTTTAATGTATGTTTTTACAGTAATGCTAAAAAATAAAGTTAATATGATTGGTAAACGTTAAGATTAGAGGGGCTGTATCGTTATGACCAAAGCAGAATTTGCTGGACATAAAATTATGAACTCTCACCCAGTTACTGCACGCGCACGCGCTCTCCATAGAATGATACGGATGGAGTGCGCACGCGTGCAGTAACTGTGTGAAAGTTTATAATGTACAGCCACAGGCCAGCCTGGATCATGACGACACAGTGCCTTGAATTTGTTTTCACATCACATGTTCAGGTTGTCAGAGTCAGAATAAAAAATGGTTATTCGTTTGTACTCGGATTACATCAATGATGCAAAAAGAAAAAACTGCTTAATATGATTTTTAAAATATGAATATTCATTTGGAATTAGTATTAATGATTATGTATGAACCTGCTCCTATAAATAAATTACTGGCAACACTTTCAGATTAAAATAAATAACAAGATTTTAAGTTAGAAAAAAAGGTTTTAGAAAACGAAAATTAGTTTGTAATGTAATCAAAATACACTGTATGGACCTGTTTAATATGAATAAATTGGCTTTTAATAAAAATGGTTGTTCGTTTGTAATCAGATTGTATTTAAATATGTATAAAGCTGCTGGCTTTGAATAAATTAATGACGAGTGATTGATATCAACAAGTGATATCTTGAAAGTCCATCCCAATCATAAACGTTAGGGCCTCATCGCCTCTACACGTTTATTTTGCCATTTCTCTTGCAAATTTTGATGTTTATGTTGTACCTTTCCTTTTAAAATAGGGGTCATAAAGATAATAGACTCACTTCTTAAGATGTCGTAAAACCCATTTTGTAAGGATCGTCAAGATTTTGTCCATAATATAGGTTTTCCCGGCCACTTTCAACAGAAATTCATTCAATTTAACACCAGGCCCATTCAATTATGTCTGAAAATAAATGTGCCATTGCATTCATCATACAACAGACAAAAGGGGTAATTCAGTTTCAACAGTTTAGCATTCACTGGTCAAATAGGATGATTCAATCTCATCAGGTCGCAAATTCATTCAACTTCATTAAAGCTAAGCCAGCAGCAAGAGGCTGGTCAACCGTTCAATTTCACCACTTAGCAAACATTTGCATGAATGTGAATGCGTGTTATTTTATTGATTTAATTGTTCTGGTTTTGAAGCCAAGGATTCCCCCAAGAAGCGAACTTAATTACTATACTTTATAGCCAAGTATCCCAAAGGATAGAAGACGAGGAAGGAAGTTCAAGTTTTAGATGTGCGAGGAAAACCAACAGATTTGTTACAGGGGAAAACCCACGCGATCAGGTAGAGACAGAAAACCCAATCCATATAGTGTCCCGTAAGGGATTCGAACCGGGGTCCTAGAGGTAGAAGGCTACGCCAACCAATTCATTTTTTGATGAAGTTTAATTAATTTCTGCTGAATTTAGCCGGGAAGACCTACCTTTCGCTTGAGACAAAAGGAACCCACTTTCTTTGAAAACTATTTTATGATCAGCGCATGCCAAACAGGGTAATCATGACCCAGTCAGTTCCGTGGGTGCTTCGGGGGAGTGGCACATACATAAATATATTAGTTGATGACCTTAACTTGAACTGTCGAGCATCTTTTTTTATGCAGAATCAAATATGTGCCACCGGCATGGGCAAATTTTGACGTCCAAATATCGTTTACATTCTTAAAGATTAAATAAAACGGTACCTTAGTTACCTTGACCCCTTATGCTACTGCAAGACTGTTAGCAGTAGTATTCAAAGAGCAAGTTGTGCCCACTTGTATCTGGATAATTGGTTTACTTGTTTCAAACCATCCTACTGATTCAACGACGAACTAATAAGTTAACTGCAAGTACACAAATGAATGTCATAGATTCAGTTGAACTGTGAAATTATTATGACGCTTACAAAAACATGCCTCTATAGAAATGGGAAAAACACGAGTTGATATTATCAAAGTTCATTGGTGTGTGGTGCTTAACACACACAAGTATTACTATGGTGCACTAAAGTCATGTATTCGTGTGTGTGTGTGTTAAATCACTATTACATTTCAACCAGGTATGTGTACATGTATGATTATGCTCCTCCATGCATTAAACTTCAGACCTTTTCCCTAAAATAAATTCTTGTGTTTTCGGATCATCCAAGTTTCATCAATTGGTTTCAACACAATGGATGGAAGGATCTCAATGTATGTTTTGCTGGTGTGTGTTTGGTGTTCGCTTGATGCAGGCGGATTCATGATGGTTGTCACTGCTCAACCAGCAGTGTATGCGGAGATCTTAACACCAGAGGCCGATCGTAAGGAGGGCGGGCAGGTTGATATGAGGTGTACCGCTACAAACCTCGAATTGAATCATACCATAGCATGGTGGACTGAGAAACCAGTAATGCTCCTGAGATGGGGTGGAGCCACTGTTGCTAACAATCAACGATTCATCTTCGATACATCGGTAGATATGGCTACTAGAAGAGTTGTTCAAGACTTTACCATCACCAATATGCAGAGGACCGATACTGATGAATATGTGTGTACTGTCAATGACCCCATACCGACCGGAGGCAGCGACATCGTAGCCACATTCAGTGTAACACTCTCAGTGTTATACTTCCCCAGTGAGTCCTTCCCTATGTGCTCCCCTTCTGGACCCATTACAGTAGAAACAGGGACAGGGTTACATATGAGGTGTTCATCTGAGAGCAGTCACGGAACAGTCACAATGACGATCAATCCCACACAGACTAGATACACGTGGACATCAGTAATCAACGATGGTATCGATACAGTCGTAAGGACATTAGATTTGACAGTGGATGATTCTGATAATGAAGTTGCATTCGAATGCTTCATATCATCAATGTATTTCGCTGGTATGCAACGTGCATGTCATATCGGACCAATTACAGTGAGGAACACCGTGACATTACCCATGACAGAACCCACAGCATCGTTCACGTCAACATCATCCACGTCAGGATCAACGACACCATCGACTGGAGATCCTACGCCATGTTCAGAGAATGAAGTTACTTCGACGTCCTCCTCGGCATCCACTCAATCTACGACCGCAGCTTCGTTCAGTCCTGCCGTCATTGTCGGAGCAGTAGCCGGAGGACTAATTGCATTTCTTCTCATCGTAATCCTGATCTTTATTTGCTGTAAACGACGCCCCGGCAACTCGGATCCCAAATCAGGACAGTCCAATCCAGACATCAATCCAACAAATACTGAATTGACACTGGATAGACTTGAACATTCTCAGATCAGTTTCAACGAGTATGGAGAACTTGACTCAACACATCATGGGTTACAGGATAATATCATATATGTCCCCTCCCGAAGCCCAATATCCGGACCAGGCGCGTCTTATGATGACACTGCGCCGGTGCGAACAGCAGAGGCGACTGATCCAAGTTTAATATACGCAAAACCATTCCGTACCCGAACTAAAAGGACTGAACATGAATTGAAGAAGCAACAGTCAGACCTGACCGATGATCCTACAACTCAGCAGAGTTACAACAATCCCGCATTTGATTCCAGTGTCTATGATAGAACAACATCGCCCTCTGGGGACGACTTATCCACACCCATCAAACCGACGGCTCTAGTCAGACCAACTCGACCTAGTAAGCCCACACCCTATAAACCCAAACCAACAGAGCGTAGGAGTAACGCCTCGACTCGTACCCACGATGACCGGATGATACCCTCTTCCCCACCCCCAACAAGCGTCAACGACGGTACCCCAAGCCTGGAAAACGCCGACGATCCTTTATATGCCCAAGTATCTGTACCCATGAGGCAGCAGAGTAGTCATGGCAACCCAGGATCTGAGGATCACATTGTCTATGCTGATTTGGATTTGTCATCAGACGAGATTCTAGATGACGGCAGCAACCCACAACCAGCATCTGAAGCAGTGATGTACTCCAGCGTAATGATAAAGTAACATTGATCTATATTAATATAAATATCGGAGGATGAGCAGGACTCGGCCCTTCTCATTGCCACCAGGCCCGGTATTCTCTCCCAATTCCACGTCCTCCAAGTTTCCCCTTCACT
Source organism: Pycnopodia helianthoides (assembly GCA_032158295.1). Lineage (NCBI taxonomy): Eukaryota > Metazoa > Echinodermata > Asteroidea > Forcipulatida > Asteriidae > Pycnopodia > Pycnopodia helianthoides. The sequence goes on along the minus strand of CM063253.1, from coordinate 6,109,285 downwards.
ATGTCTCATAAATTCCAAACAGCGTTGTGGTTGGAAACCTTTACTATTCTGTAATCACAACAATGTCGTAAATTTTTGCTTATTTCACTTGCATGAAATCGGTCTGTCTTGCGGGTTTGAGGGTTTTGAAATACATGCATGTACACTTTGCTTATGCAAATAAACTAATGTTCAATGTATAATTCTTTTAGAAAAGCCATGTATGATATCTGTTTGTAAAAGTAATGCAGGTTTTAGTATGCTATCAGAAAGAGACCAATTTATTTTGTTAATGATATCTCCTGCAAAAAGGTACTGTATATTGCTTAGCCAATTATATTTGTATGTCTGCCAGGTTAAAGGTAATCAATGTTCCAAATAAATAGTTTGACATTGATGCTTTTGATTACTCTTCAGTCATGATGTAAGCTGCAATTTGTATATTTTAAATATTGTTGTAACCGTCCCCCTTGGTAATGGGGTATGTTCCTTCTGGAGAAATCAAATCAAATCAATATCGTAAAAAAATCACTCATGCGTTACGATTAAAAGGCATGAACAAATGATGTAAATTGTTTGCAAATGCATCCATGCTTATTCAGAAGGAAAGTAATATTCAAGGAAGTTATTTCTGTCAAAGTCATGTTTATTTGAATGTATGTTTTTTACAGTAATGCTAAATAATGAAGTTAATATGATTGGTGCACGTTAAGATTAGAGGGGCTGTATCGTTATGAGACAAAGCAGACTTGTTGCTGGACGTGGAATTATGAACTCCCATAACTCCCCACACGCGCTCTCCATAGATACGGATGGAGTGCGCACGCGTGGAGTAACTATGTGTAAGTCCACAATTCCATGTACAGCCACAGGCCTGCTTGGATCATAAAAACAAAGCCCCTTGATTTTTTTCCCCCAAATAACATTTTCAGGTTTTAATCATAAAAGTATACAGAGTCAGAGCAAGACATGAATATTCATTTGTACTCAGAATATATCAATGATGTAAACACCTGCTTGCTTTGATTTTCAAAGTATGAATATTCATTTAAAATTAGGATATGTAATTATGTATGAACCTGCTCCTATAAATAAATTACTGGCAATACTTTCAGATTAAAATAAATAACAAGATTTTGAGTCAGACAAAAAAATAGTTGGAGAAAACGAAAATTGGTTTGTAATGGAAACGGAATACATGAATATGTATGGACCTGTTTGATTGGAATAAATTGGCTTTTAATACAAATATTTGGTCGTTTGTAATCAAATTGTATAAATATGTATGAACCTGCTGGCTTTGAATAAATTAATGACGAGTCATTGATATCAACAAGTGATATCTTGAAAGTCCATCCCAATCATAAAAGTTAGGGCCTCATCGCCTCTACACGTTTATTTTGCCATTTCTCTTACAAATTTTGATGTTTATTTGTACCTTTCCTTTTAAAATGTAATTAAGATTATAGACTCACTTTTTAATATGTCTTAAAACCCATTTTGTAAAGATCGTCAATATTTTTTCCATAATATAGGCTCATGCAATTATGTCTGAAAAAATGTGCCATTGCATCAGCATTCAACAGACAAAAGGGGTAATTCAGTTTCAACAGTTTAGCATTCACTGGTCAAATAAGATGATTCAATCTCATCAGGTCGCAAATTCATTCAACTTCATTAAAGCTAAGCCAGCAGCAAGAGGCTGGTCAACCGTTCAATTTCACCACTTAGTAAACATTTGCGTGAATGTGAATGCGTGTAACTTTATTGATTTATTTGTTCTGAAACCAAGAATTCCACCCAAAAAGCGAACTTAATTACTATACTTTATAGCCAAGTATCCCAAAGGAGAGAAGACGAGGAAGGAAGTTCCAGAAATTTATTCCACGGGGGAAACCACGGCGATCAGGTAGGGACTGAAAACCCAATCCACATAGTGCCCAATGCGGGATTTGAACCGGGATCTTGGAGGTAGAAGGTGATAAAGAAAACAATAGCTGGGAAGACCTACCTTTCGCTTGAGACAAAAGGAAACCACTTTCTTTGATCAACTATTTTATGTTCAACTCAAGCCACAAAAAAGGGTTAAAAATGACCCAGTCAGTGCCGTGGGTGCTTCGGGCGAGTGGCATATACATAAATATAAGTTGATGACCTTAACTGAATTGTCACGCTTTTTTTCTGCAGAATCAAATATGTGCCACCGGCATGGAAATAAGAAAAAACACGACTTGATATTGTCAAAGTTCATTAGTATTGTAGTAAGGTGCACTTGTAAGTCATGTATTCGTGTGTGTGTTAAATCACTATTACAATTCTACCAGGTATATGTGTACCTGAGTGTATGATCATGCCCCTCCAAACGTTGACGCCACAAAACAATGACGCACCATGACAAGTCTAGGTTCGTCTGATCAAGCACCATCTTTAACTCCATGGTTTCTAGCTTTCATAGTTGTCTTGGTCTTCGCTGCTTCATTCTTCGTAATTATCGTCATTCTCTTCCTTCGTAATGTCAGAAAGAACTATTTGATAAAAAGACTCACATCCGAGAAAGAACCCCGAGTCACCAAACCTGATCCCTACATGGAGCTGCAGCCAACGGAGGACATGATTTAAAAAGTTTAAAACGTATTAATTTGGGGATTGGACATTTTGCATCAGATGCATACCACGTACAAGGCCATAGTCTCATGATTCAGTCAAATTGAATCAATGCGAAATTATTTATTCAAATCAAATTATTTGTTGTGCCGAGTGTATTTTAAGATATTCATGTTTTCAATTTGTCAACATTTTAGCTTTATTCTATTGTTGCAAAAACTTCAAGTGACATGTTTTATTAACTTACTCACTGGCGTTAAAATTCCATTCTTTTTCAATGAAAATTCTCTGTTGTAATCTTGCTGCGTTTTGTCTCAGTTGTTTCTTTTTACCATTAGATCTTGATGGAACTTTCAAGTGTTACAATCGCTTAGTTTGTGGTCGTACTAAAGTAGTGCAGTATTTTTATAATATAGGTGAGACTTGTATTATTGTTAAAGTTCATTGACGTGTGGTGCTCAGTATGAGGAAGTACAACAAAGTTAACTTTGTACTTACATGTACATTAAATCACTGTTACATTGAGTTGTGTGTGAACGCAGGATCATTCTACTTCGTGCATTTCCATCTTTATCCGTCGTGCCCAAGAATGATTTAATAGCAACTTAATAAACACAGATTCAATACAATGGATGGAAGGATCTCGATGTATGTTTTGCTCGTGTGTGTTTGGTGTTCACTTAATGCAGGCGGATTCCTGATGGTTGTCACTGCTCAACCAGCAGTGTATGCGGAGATCTTAACACCAGAGGCCGATCGTAAGGAGGGCGGGCAGGTTGATATGAGGTGTATCGCTATTAATATAGGGTCAAGTCATATCGTTCAGTGGGCAACCGAAGACCCAGAGTTGAGCCTTACATGGGGTGAAACTACTGTTTTGAATGCGAATGGACGATTCATCTTTGATACATTGGTTGATGTGAATACTAAAACAGTTGTGCAAAACTTTACCATCACCAATGTGCAGAGGACCGATTCTGATGAATATGTGTGTAATGTCAATGTCCCAATACCGGGCGGAGGCGCCGACATCGTAGCCACATCCAGTGTAACACTTTCAGTGTTATACTTCCCCAGTGAGTCCTTCCCTATGTGCTCCCCTTCTGGACCCATTACAGTAGACGCAGGGACACAGTTACATATGAGGTGTTCATCTGAGAGCAGTCACGGAACAGTCACAATGACGATCAATCCCACTATACAGACTACTAGATACACCACATGGACATCAGTAATCAACGATGATAACGATACAGTCGTAAGGACATTAGATTTGACAGTGAATTATTCTGATAATGGTGTTGCTTTCGAATGCTTCATATCATCAATGTATTTCGCTGGTATGCAACGTACATGTCATATCGGACCAATTACAGTGAGAAACACCGTGACATTACCCATGACAGAAACTACGGCATACTCCACACAAACAACTAACTCCCTTCATGTTGTTCCGAAAACAGATCCCATGGCGCAACTAACTACTGGGCCTCAAACATTGACGTTACGAAACTATGACCTTACGAGCACCATGACAATTCAAGGTTCGTCTGATCAACCCCCATCTTCAACTCCATGGATTCTAGCTTTCATAGTTGTCTTGGTCTTCGCTGTTACATTCTTCGTCATCATCGTCGTTCTCATTCTTCGTGATGTCAGAAAGAACCGTCTGATAAAAAGACTCACATCTGAGAAAGAACCCCAAGTCACCAAACTTGATCCCTACATGGAGCTGCAGCCAACGGAGGACAAGAATCGTGTCTACATGGAACCCACACAACATACCTACTACCAACCAGTTGAAGTAGAGAATGAAAGCCCACAGCATGACTACGCTCAGCCAGAGGACAGCACCACCACCAGCTATGAAGCGGTCAGGGTGCCACAGAGTTCAGCTGAGAAGCAGTATCAGAACATTAACAATTAGACATTCATGATATAACTGTACATGCATAATGGTAAAGTAGATGCAATATTCTAGACGACAATCAATCATACAAATGGAGTGCGGATAAAACACAACGCACTGTCAACAAATATCTCCCCCTTGTACACTTTAAAACAAAATGGAAAACATCGCGCACTTTTTGAACAGAAGTCATTTCCATTTTTCTCTAGTTTTCAAGACAGATACCTGTCAAACTACCTGAGAAAACTTCTTTAAATAACGGTGAACAAGTGACGCCAGGGCAACAACGAGGACCAAGTAAGGACAGTTTATGGCTTTGGTTGGATCTGCGTTTTATAACAAGCTTTATACAAATTAATTTTATAATTATTACGATATTCCTACTAGAGCAGTTAAAACTCAGAACAGCCAACAAGAATAAATGTTTCTGTTGGAGGACTCAAATTTACATCTGTATAACAAAATTGGGTATAAATATTAAGTTCAAAGAAATAGTTAGCAACGAAAACTACAGCGGAGGTGGTCGTATACGAACACCCGTAAGGATAAGAACAGGTGATGTAATGTCCTCAAGTCAACTGTAATTTTTTTAAAGTCAAATATCGACTTTAAGCAAAACGAAGCTCTTATCATTCCATGTGAATTCAACCAATACTTTCAAGTGACGCAATAACGACATATGAGGAACAAGAATTACAGGTTAGGGTTTCGTGTCACTGACCAGCGGAATTACACTAATTCGGCTCGGTCCAGACTCCATTCAATTAAGATTATGTACAAATTTTTACTGCTTTTACTCTTTGATAATTCAAATCAAATTAAAACTGTAAAGTTGAAAACGTGTCTTCTTACCTGTTCCTTGTTTATTATGATGCTGTTTGATCAAACCTCTCATCATCCTCAATGATTAAGCGGAGATAGAGTAACTTCGCTGCTATAAATAAATAAATCGACATAAAGCTGTAACTTCATAATTACAAATGCATTTCAAAAAGATTTGAAAAGTGAGCCCTCTATTGAGTTTTTGAACCTCATATAAATCCAATAGATTGTTCGCTAAAATTCTCTATTTTCTCATACAACTGATGATTACGTTATTTATGATACACTTTCCCACATTATCCTACTATGATTTACTATAAATCAAGCTCACATTAAATTCTCTAAGAATGTGCTAAGTAGTTTTTTTCAAGATGGCTACCGGTTCTGTAATACTACCCGTGGTGAGTCTAATAAACACTTTGTTTCGTAGCTGCTGGATCAGCGTTATTACGTTTCAATACTACTTTCGGGATGAGCTATAAGCTAAGCTCTCTCTAGTGAACTCAAGTTTTCCCTAAATTTCCGTCAACTCACCCATGAATAAATTGAGCAAAATGATCGTGCAGTATCAAAGAGCTGACTCCTTTATAGATTAAACATCGATGGTGAATAATTCACTTGTTGAAAATACCCTAAATAATACTTAACTCAGGAAATATAAAGAACGGAAAATGACCCCTATCGCCGCGGCTCGTGGTGCAGGAATAACCCTGGCCAGATGTTCTAAGGAACGCCCGCAATGTGCCCCTCCCTTCTATGGCTCACTGCGTTTCAGTTATCTAGAGTGCTCGATTGTCTGATCGGACCCCGTTTTGAATCATTCGTTGTGGATTCAAATTAGTACAACGTAAGTATGTAATCAACTGACTAACAACACACAGGTCCTGAGATGGGGTGGAACCATCGTTGGTAACAATCGTCGATACATCTTCGATACATCGATAGATTTGGTTAATCGGAGAGTTGCTCAAGACTTTACCATCACCAATGTGCAGAGGAACGATACTGATGAATATATGTGTAATGTCAATGACCCAAAACCGACCGGAGGCCACGACATCGTAGCCACATCCAGTGTAACACTTTCAGTGTTATACTTACAGTAGACGCAGGGACAGAGTTACATATGAGGTGTTCATCTGAGAGCAGTTACGGAACAGTCACAATGACGATCAATCCCACTATACAGACTACTAGATACACCACATGGACATCAGTAATCAACGATGATAACGATACCGTTGTAGGGACATTAGATTTGACAGTGAATGATGCTGATAATGGTGTTACATTCGAATGCGTCATATCATCAATGTATTTCGCTGGTATGCAACATACATGTCACATCGGACCAATTACAGTGAGGAACACCGGGACATTACCCATGACAGAAACTACGGCATACTCCACACAAACAACTAACTCCCTCTATGTTGTTCCGAAAACAGATCCCATGGCGCAACTAACTACTGGACCTCGAACATTGACGTCACAAAACTATGACCTTACGAGCACCATGACAATTCAAGGTTCGTCTGATCAAGCCACATCTTCAACTCCATGGTTTCTAGCTTTCATAGTTGTCTTGGTCTTCGCTGTTACATTCTTCGTCATCATCGTCATTCTCATTCATCGTGATGTCAGAAAGAACCGTCTGATAAAAAGATTCACATCTGAGAAAGATCACCGAGTCACCAAACCTGATCCCTACATGGAGCTGCAGCCAACGGGGGACAAGAATCGCGTCTGCATGGAACCCACACAAGATACCTCCTACCAACCAGTTGAAGTAGAGAATGAAAGCCCACAGCATGACTACGCTCAGCCAGAGGACAGCACCACCACCAGCTATGAAGCGGTCAGGGTGCCACAGAGTTCAGCTGAGAAGCAGTATCAGAACATTAACAATTAGACATTCATGATATACATGTACATAATGGTATAGCAAATGCAGAATTCTGGCAGAAAATCACTCATTTCATTGGAGTGCGGATAATACACAAGTACACAACGCACTGTGAACAAATATCTCCCCTAGTACGCTTCAATACAAAAAGTAAAACATCATCATGGACCAGGAAAAGACATTTTGTAGCTTTGGTTTGAGCTGCGTTTTATAACAATCTTTGTACAAATATGTTTTATAATGATTACTAAATTCCTACTAGAGCAGTTAAAACTCACATTAGCCAACAAGAATGAACTTTATATGTGAGGACTCAAATTTACCTCTGTAAAAAATTGTATATACATAAACATTTCAAACAGACAGTTAGCAACTAAAACACAAGCTCTAGGTGGTGGTATATGAACACGTGTAAGGATAAGAACATGTGATGTTATGTCCTCACATCAATTTTAATTATATGTGTGTCAAATCTCGACTTTCAGCAAAACGAAGCTCTTATCATTCCATGCGAATTCAATCAATACTTTCAAGTGACGCAATAACGACATCTAAAGAACAAGAATTACAGGTAACGGTTTCGTGTCAGAGCCCAGCGGAATTACACTAATTCGGCTCGGTCCAGACTCCATTCAATTAAAATTATGTACAACTTTTCACTACTTTTACTCTTTGATAAATCAAATCAAATTACAATGTGAAGTTTAAAACGTATCTTCTTACCTGATCCTTGTTTATTAAGATGCTGTTTGATCAAACCTCTCATCATCCTCAATGATTATATTTGAATAGCGGAGATGAAGTAACTTCACCGCTGTAGATTATTAAATCGACATAAAGCTATGACTTCATAAATAAAAATGCATTACAAAAACAAATTGAAAAGTGAGCCCTCTATTGAGTTTTAAATTTAAATGTTAAGAGGACTCCCTGGTGCAACCTGATATAAATCTCACAGATTATTCGCTGAAATTCTCTGTTTTCTCAAACAAATGAAGAATATGTTATTTCTAAAATACTTTCCCACATTATCCTATTATGATTGACTATAAATCAAGCTCACATTAAATTCTCCAAGAATGTGCAAAGTAGGTTTTTCCAAGATGGCTGCCGGTTCGCAATTTCAATTCAATTTTTGTAGTACTACCCTCGGTGAGTCTAATAAGCACTTTAAAACATTTCGTAGTTGACCGATCAGCGTTCGTGTTGATACTACTTTCGGGATGAGCTATAAACGAAGCTCTCTCTAGTGAACTCAAGTTTTCCCTAAATTTCACATCAACTCACCCAAGAGGATAATGAGCAAAATGATCGTGCAGTATCAAAGAGCTGACTCCTTTAAAGGTTAACCATCGATGGTGGATAAATCACGTGGTGAAAATAACCTAAATAATACTCAACCCAGGAAATGTAAAGAACGGAAAATGACTCCTTTCGCCGCGGCTCGTGGTGCAGGAATAACCCTGGCCAGATGTTCTAAGGAACGCCCGCAATGTGCCCCTCCCTTCTATGGCTCACTGCGTTTCAGTTATCTAGAGTGCTCGATTGTCTGATCGGACCCCGTTTTGAATCATTCGTTGTGGATTCGAATTGGTACAACGTAAGTATGTAATCAACTGACAAACAACATGACTAAGTATATAGGTCGGTTACATTATGTTATGCCATCAACAACGGACGACAACAAAAAATTAAAGGCCATATTGTTTTTCAGGGATTTTGTTCATGTTTATAATTCTTTGTATAGACTGGGGCAATCAAAATTTATGAATATGCATGATTTTCAGAGTTTTTATGGGAATAATTCTCTGAGAATTGGTACTGGTGTGAACTTTACAGGGAGTGGGCTCTCATAATGAAGTCGATCGGTTTCTATCGATAAGAATGTTGTACAAAGCTTTAAGAAATGACTGTTTGTGCATCAGCCCCTACAGCTTTGCACCTTGTTTACTTCACAATATTTTAAATATAAAGTTCATGTTAAATTAATATCTAGTAAAATATTTTGAAAATGATAATCTCATCATCGTCCTCCATCTTATTGTCACCTTTCTGACATTGTACGTCATTTCCAAGGCTCTCCAACTGACCCAGTCTTTAGTTTGGTCACTGCGGGTCCATGCGTCAGTGACGTCACTTCATTGAACTTTTTAGAAGCCGATAAATATTTTTGTTCACAATCAAATCAGATTTTAACTACCTGTTACCACTCAAGGTACAACTCTTTTTAGTAAGAAATGTAAAAGAACTACATTTCTTCTTACCATTACCAATCTCTCGATATTATATGGATTATATTAAATTATCTGTCCTTCAAAACGAACACAATGATCATACTAGACAGGGAGACTTGATAGAGGGCGCAGTCTTCTGCTAAGTTAATGTTAGGATGTGTACCACAAGATAACATTGCCAGGAAATTTGGGGATGGGACATTTTGCATCAGAAGCATACCACGTACAAGGCCATAGTCTCATGATTCAGTCGAATTGATTCGACGGAAAATAATTGAATTAAATTAAATTCTTGTTGTGCCCAGTGTAATTAAAGATATTCGTGTTTTCAATTTGTCAATATTTTAGCTCAATACTATTGTTGCAAAAACTTCAAGTGACATGTTTTAATAACTTATTCGATGAAAGGTGAACGGTTTTTCGTTCTGGTGGCGAACATTAGTTCTAATCTGCATGGTACAAGTTTCATTTAATCATAAATCATAAATCAACAATTGATATTATTTAGTGGCGTTAAATATTCTATTCCTTTTTCAATGAAACTCCTCCGTCGTAATCTCACTGTGTTTTGTCTCTTCAGTTGTGTCTTTCTACCATTAGACCTGTTGGATCTATCAAGTGTTACAATCAGTTCCTTTGTGGTCGTGCTAAAGTAGTGCGGTAATTTTATGACGGCTTATTTGCGGTGCGGTTGTTCTAGATTCAGTTGAACTGTGACAATATAATTCTCATTGTAAAACATGACTCGATAACATGAAAACCCAGGCTTGTCTTATTGTTGAAGTTCATTGACGTGTGGTGCTCAGTATGAGGAAGTACAACCAAGTAAACTTCATTGTTAAATACATGTACACTAAATCACTGTTACATTGAGTTGTGTGTGAACGCAGGATCATTCTACTTCGTGTATTTCCATCCTTTATCCGTCGTCTCCAGAAATTATTTACTAGCAACTTAATAAACTCAGATTCAATACAATGGATGGAAGGATCTCCATGTACGTTTTGTTGGTGTGTGTTTGGTGTTCACTTGATGCAGGCGGGTTCCAGGTGGTTGTCACTGCTCAACCAACAGTGAATGCGGTGTTCTTAACACCAGAGGCCGATCGTAAGGAGGGCGGGCAGGTTGATATGAGGTGTACCGCTACAAACCTCGAGTTGAATCATATAGTAGCGTGGAGGACTGAGGACCCAGTAAAGGTCCTGCGATGGGGTAATGCCACTGTTGGTTCGAATAGACGATTCATCTTCGATACATCGGTAGATATGGTTATTCGGACAGTTGTCCAAAACTTTACCATCACCAATGTACATAGAAACGATACTGATGAATATTTGTGTATTATTAATGACCCAATACCAGGCGGAGGCAGCGACATCCTAGCCACATCCAGTGTAACACTTTCAGTGTTATACTTCCCCAGTGAGTCCTTCCCTATGTGCTCCCCTTCTGTACCCATTACAGTAGACGCAGGGACAGAGTTACATATGAGGTGTTCATCTGAGAGCAGTCACGGAACAGTCACAATGACGATCAATCCCACTATACAGACTACTAGATACACCACATGGACATCAGTAATCAACGATGATAACGATACAGTCGTTAGATCATCAAATTTAACTGTGGATGATGCTGATAATGGTATTGCATTCAATTGCGTCATTGCATCGATGTATTTCGCTGGTATGCAACGTACATGTCATATAGGACCAATTACAGCGAGGAACACCGTGACAATACCCATGACAGAACCCACAACATCGTTCACGTCAACACCATCTACGTCAGGATTAACGAAACCATCGACTGGAATGTCTACACTAACTTCGGAGAATGAAGTTACTTCGACATCCTCCTCGGCATCCACTCAATCTACGGCCGCAGCTTCGTTCAGTCCTGCCGTCATTGTCGGAACAGTAGCCGGAGGACTAATTGCATTTCTTCTCATCGTAATCCTGATCTTTATTTGCTGTAAACGACGCTCCGGCAACTCGGATCCCAAATCAGGACAGTCCAATCCAGACATCAATCAAACAAATACTGAATTGACACTAGATAGACTTGAACATTCTCAGATCAGTTTCAACGAGTATGGAGAACTTGACTCAACACAACATGGGTTACAGGATAATATTATATATGTCCCCTCCCAAACCCCAATATTCGGACCAGACGCGTCTTATGATGACATTACACCGGTACGAACAGCAGAGGCGACTGATCTAAGTCTAATATACGCAAAACCATTCCGTACCCGAACTAAAAGGACTGAACATGAAGTGAAGAAGCAACAGTCAGACCTGACCGATGATCCTACAACTCAGCAGAGTTACATCAATCCCGCATTTGATTCCAGTGTCTCTGATGAAACAACATCGCCCTCTGGGGACGACTTATCAACACCCATCAAACCGACGGCTCTAGTCAGACCAACTCGACCTAGTAAGCCCCACCCTATAAACCCAAACCAGCAATAAGTGTCAATGACGGTACCCCAAGCCTAGAAATTACCGACGATTCTCCTTATGCCCGAGCCTATGTACCCATGATGCAGCAGAGTAGTCATGGCAACCTATAGGATATGAGGACATTTGAATTTGTCATCAAACGAGATTCTAGATGACGGCAGCAACCCACAACCAGCATCTGAAGCAGTGCTGTACTCCAGCATAATGAGAAACTAACATTGATCTATATTAATATAGATATCGTAGGATGAGTAGGACTCGGCCCTTCTCATTGCCTCCAGGCCCGGTATTCTCTCTCCCAATTTCATCCTCGTACCTCCTCCTATTGCATATCCGTTCTTATATATGTATGCCTTGAGTACTTGAATAGCATCTTCATATCATTTTTACTGCAATTCAATCTTGTTTTCGTTGCTCTCTTCGAGCCGTTTCCAAAAGTGTACAATACCTTTAACAAACTCTAGCTTTTTCTGACACCAGTTTTCGTGGTTCATTTTTGTACTACCATGAACCTGAGAATCTACATCCTTAGCCAAAACATTTGTCCTACATTTTCTCTATCACACTTTATAAATAATGACAAACTTTTCACATTAAATCTAATTTGGGTTTTATATTGCACCGATAACGAGAAACGATTTTAAAACGATAAATAAAACCCTGCTTTGCTGAACAAAGAACCACAACACAAAAATGCAACCTAATTGAACCTCGACTCAAAAGTTCATTGTAAAAAACACGCTTCTTGGAAAAATTATTATGTCAAAAGCGTCACGAATTTTAAGCAGGAAAAATTGCTGCAGGAGTTTTTGTTTCTCCGTATCATAGTTGTGTATGTATCCAACCACACGCGCATCCACTGCCACACCCAATGCCACACCCAATGCCACACCCACCTTCACACCATCGCCAATGGGTGTTCTCACACGTCCTCCAAGTTTCCCCTTCACTATCTCCCATAACTTCCAAACAGCGTTGTGGTTGGAAACCTTTACTATTCTGTAAACACACCAATTTCGTAAATTTGTGATTATTTAACGCTTGAAATCGGTCAGTATGGGCTTTGGGGTTTTAAGGTTTTAAAATACATGCATGTACACTTTGTTTATGTAAACACATTCAAATTAAATTTACAGAATAAACTAATATCGTAACAAATCTGCATAGGTTCGGGTTCCATTAAATCATAATTTAAGAAATTTATATTATTCCGTTCTGATCTGCATGGCAAAAGTTTAATTAAATCAGATATCAGAAATTTCTATAAATAACTATCGTTAATATTATATTCTTTTTTCAATGAAACTCCTCTTTTATAATCTCACTGTGTTTTGTCTACCATCAGACCTTGTTGGAACTTTAAAGTGTTACAATCACTCGGTATGATGACTGTGCTAAAGTAGTAAGAGTATTTTCATGGTACGTGTTAGTTGAGGTATGGTCGTTCTAGATTCAGTTGAACTGTGACATTATAATTCTCATTGGAAAACATGACTCGATACAACGAAAACCAGGAGTTGTATTATTGTTGAAGTTCATTGACGTGTGGTGCTCAGTATGAGGAAGTACAACCAAGTTAACTTCATCGTTAATTACATGTACATTAAATCACTGTTACATTGAGTTGTGTGTGAACACAGGATCATTCTACTTCGTGCATTTCCATCCTTTATCCGTCGTCTCCAGGAATGATTTAATAGCAACTTAATAAACTCAGATTCAATACAATGGATGGAAGGATCTCCATGTATGTTTTGCTGGTGTGTGTTTGGTGTTCACTTGATGCAGGCGGATTCCTGATGGTTGTCACTGCTCAACCAGCAGTGTCTGCGGTGTTCTTAACACCAGAGGCCGATCGTAAGGAGGGCGGGCAGGTTGATATGAGGTGTACCGCTACGAACCTCGAGTCGGATCATATCGTAGCATGGAGGACTGAGGACCCAGTACGGATTCTGAGATGGGGTGGAACCACTGTTGGTACGAATCGACGATTCATCTTCGATACATCCGTAGATTTGGTTACTCGGACAGTTGTTCAAGACTTTACCATCACCAATGTGCAGAGGAACGATACTGATGAATATGTTTGTTTTATTAACGATCCAATACCGGGCGGAGGCAGCGACATCGTAGCCACATCCAGAGTAACACTCTCAGTGTTATACTTCCCCAGTGAGTCCTTCCCTATGTGCTCCCCTTCTGGACCCATTACAGTAGACGCAGGGACAGAGTTACATATGAGGTGTTCATCTGAGAGCAGTTACGGAACAGTCACAATGGCGATCAATCCCACTATACAGACTACTAGATACACCACATGGACATCAGTAATCAACGATGATAACGATATAGACTCAAGGACATTATATTTGACAGTGAATGATGCTGATAATGGTGTTGCATTCGAATGCTTCATATCATCAATGTATTTCGCTGGTATGCAACGTTCATGTCATATAGGACCAATTGCAGTGAGGAACACCGTGACATTACACATGACAACTGGATCTCAAACGTTGACGTCCCAAAACCATGACAGTACGAGTACCATGACAAGTCTAGGTTCGTCTGATCAAGCCCCATCTTCAACTCCATTTCTTCCAGCTTTCATAGTTGCTTTGGTCTTCGCTGTTACATTCTTCGTCATTACCGTCATTCTCTTCCTTCTTAATGTCAGAATGAACCGTCTGATAAAAAGACTCGCATCCGAGAAAAAACCCCAAGTCACCAAACCTGATCCCTACATGGAGCTGCAGCCAACGGGGGACAAGAATCGCGTCTACATGGAACCCACACAAGATACCTACTACCAACCAGTTGAAGTAGAGAATGAAAGCCCAGAGCATGACTACGCTCGGCCAGAGGACAGCACCACCACCAGCTATGAAGCGGTCAGGGTGCCACAGAGTTCAGCTGAGAAGCAGTATCGGAACATTAACAATTAGACATTCATGATAAACCTGTACATAACGTTGTAGCAGATGCAGAGTTCTGGCAGAAAATCACTCATTTCAATAAAGTGCGGATAATACACAAGTACACAACGCACTGTGAACAAATATCTCCCCTAGTACGCTTCAATACAAAAAGTAAAACATCATCCACGGACCAAGAAAGGACAGTTTCTAGCTTTGGTTGGATTCGCGTTTTATAAAAATCTCTGTTGAAATTTGTTTTATAATGATTACTTACTTCCTACTAGAGCAGTTAAAAGTCACACTAGCCAACAAGAATTAACTTAGTATTTGAGGACTTAAATTTACCTCTTAAAAAAATTGTATATACATAAACATTTCAAACAGACGTCAGTTAGCAACTAAAACTACAGCTATAGGTTGTGGTAATATGAACATCTCTAAGGATAAGAACATGTGATGTAATGTCCTCGTTTCAATTTTAATTATTGGTGAGTTAAATATCGACTTTAAGCAAAACGAAGCTCTAATCATTCCATGCCAATTCAATCAATACTTTCAAATGCGCAATAACGACATCTAAAGAACAAGATTTACAGGTAATGGTTTCGTGTCAGAGCCCAGCGGAATTACACTAATTCGGCTCGGTCCAGACTCCATTCAATCAAGATTATGTACAACTTTTCACTACTTTTACTCTTTGATAAATCAAATCAAATTACAATGTAAAGTTTAAGAACATATTTTCTTACCTGTTCCATTTTTATTAAGATGCTGTTTGATCAAACCTCTCATCATCCTCAATGATAATGTTTATATAGTAGAGATGGAGTTACTTCAATGCTGTAAATTAATAAATCGACATAAAGTTATGCATTCAGGGAGTGGTCTTTCATAATGAAATCGATCGGTTTCTATCTTTAAGAATGCTGTAAAAAACTTTAAGTAATGACTGTTAATGTGCATCAGCCCCTATATACAGCTTTGCACTTTGTTTACTTCACATTATTAATAATGTTCATGTTACATAATTATTTTGTAAATCACTTTGAAAGTGATAATCCCATCATCGTCCTCCATCTTATTGTCATCCTTCTGACATTGTACGTCATTTTCGAGGCTCTCTGGGTTCTCCCCAACTAACCCAGTCTTGAGTTTGGTCACTGCCGGTCCCTGCGTTAGTGACGTCACTTCATTGAACTTTTTAGAAGTCGCTATACATTTTTGCACACAATCAAAGCAGCTAGCTGTTCAGTACATTTGCCACTCAAGGTACAACTCTTTTGTTTTCTAACGAAAGTGAAATAACTAAATTAGTGGTTTCCATTACCACTTCATTCATGTACTATATGAATTATATTAAATTAGCTATTATTCAAAACGACCACAATGATCATACTAGACAGGGAGACAGTATAGAAGGCGCACTCTACCGCTATAAGTTAATGTTACGATTTGTACCAAACCATAACACTGCATGCCATAGTCTCATGATTCAGTCGAATTGAATCAATGCGAATTGATTGATTTAAATTAAATTCTTGTTGTGCCCAGTGTATCTAGAGATATTCGTGTGGTCAATTTGTTATTTTTTTAGCTCAATACTATTGTTGCAAAAACTTCAAGTGACATGTTTTAATAACGTATTCGATGAAAGGTAAACGGTTTTCGTTCTGGTGGCAAACATTAGTTCTGATCTGCATGGTACAAGTTTCATCAAAACATAAATCAGAAATTTATATTAATCACTGGCGTTAATATTTTATTCCTTTTTCAATAGAACTCCTCTGTCGTATAATCTCACAACTTTTGACTCTTTAGTTGTTTCTTTCTACCATTAGACCTTGTTTTAACGTTAAAATGTTACAGCCAGTCGGTTTGTGGCTGTGCTAAAGTAGTAGAGTATTTTCATGGTACGTGTTAGTTGAGGTATGGTCGTCCTAGATTCAGTTGAACTGTGACATTATAATTCGCATTGTAAAACATGACTCGATACAACAACCCAGACTTGTATTATTGTTAAGGTTCATTGACGTGTGGTGCTCAGTATGAGGAAGTACAACCAAGTTAACTTCATTGTTAAATATATGTACATTAAATCACTGTTACATTGAGTTGTGTGTGAACGCATGATCATTCTACTACCTGCATTTCCACCCTTTATCCGTCGTGTACAATCCCACTATACAGACTACTAGATACACCACATGGACGATCTATAATTATCTCGATACAGTCACAGGGACATTAAATTTGACAGTGAATGATTCTGATAATAATATTACATTCGAATGCACGCGCTATCCATAGATTAGGGAGGTTTAGCTGCACGTTGCGCGAGCAAAAACGTGAACGGGAACGTCAGAAAATTTTGTTGTAAAAATCTCACGTTTTAGGCGTACGTGAAGTTACCATTTTTCACGTCAGGTACGTACGTGCAGACGTCATACGTGAGCATGAAATAAGCCCAAAGTGGTGACGTTACCTAGAAACGACACAATTTTCTGACGTTCACGTTCACGTTTTTGCTCGCGTAACGTGCAGCTAAACCTCCCTATTGATACGGAGAGTGCGCACGCGTGCAGTAACTATGTGAAAGTTTATAATTCCATGTACAGCCACGGCCTGCTTGGATCATGACAACACAGCGCCTTGAATTTATTTTCAAAAAATGAATATTCTTTTGTACTCAGATAACATCAATGATGTTTTTTTAAATATTAATATTCATTTGTAATTAGGATATATGATTATGTATGAACCTGCTCCTATGAATAAATTACTCGCAACACTTTCTGATTAAAAGAAGTAACAAGATTTTAAGTTAAGTCAGAAAAAAAGTTTAAGAAAACGAAAATTGGTTTGTAATGGAAGCGGAATACATGAATATATATGGATCTGTTTGATTAGAATAAATTGGCTTTTAATAAAAAAAAAAATGGCTATTCGTTTGTAATCAGATTGTATTAATATGTATGAACCTGCTGGCTTTGAATAAATTAACAACCAGTGATTGATGATTATATCAACACGTGATATCTTGAAAGTCCATCCCAATCATAAAAGTTAGGGCCTCATCGCCTCTACACGTTTATTTGCCATTTCTCTTGCAAATGTTGATGTTTATGTTGTCCCTTTCCTTTTAAAAAAGGGAAAAATAAGATAACAGACTCACTTCTTAAGATGTCGTAAAACCCATTTTGTAAGGATCGTCACGATTTTTCTATAATAATAGGTTTTCCCGGCCAATTTCAACAGAAATTCATTCAATTTAACAACAGGCTCATGCAATTATGTCTGAAAATAAATTTGCCATTGTATCAGCATGCAACAGACAAAAGGGGTAATTCAATCTCATCAGGTCGCAAATTCATTCAACTTCATACAAGCTAAGCCAGCAGCAAGAGGCTGGTCAACCGTTCAATTTCACCACTTAGCAAACATTTGCGTGAATGTGAACGCGTGTAATTTTATTGATTTGTTTGTTCTGGTTTTGAAACAAAGAATTCCACCAAAAAGCGAACATAATTACTATACTTGATAGCCAAGTATCCCAAAGGAGAGAAGACGAGGAAGGAAGTTCCAGAGATTTATTCCACGGGGGAAACCCTGGCGATCAAGTAGGGACAGAAAACCCAATCCACATAGTGCCCAATGCGGGATTTGAACCGGGGTCCTTGAGGTAGAAGGTGATAAAGAAAAATTAGCCGGGAAGACCTACCTTTCGCTTGAGACAAAAGGAAACCACTTTCTTTGATCAACTATTTTATATTCAACTCAAGCCACAAAAAGGGTTAAAAATGACCCAGTCAGTGCCGTGGGTGCTTCGGGCGAGTGGCATATACATAAATATAAGTTGATGACCTTAACTGAAATGTCACGCTTTTTTCTGCAGAATCAAATATGTGCCACCGGCATGGGCAAATTTTGACGTCGCGTTTCACGTCCAAGTATAGATAACATTCTTATAGATTAAAGAAAACCTTCAATACCTCAGCCCTCAAGCGATTGAAAGACTGTACGCAGTAGTATTCAAAGAGCAAGTTGTGCCCACTAATATCTGAGTAAAATTGTTTTATATTTTTTTCTTTTAACCATCCTACTGATTCAACGACGAAATAATATCAAACTGCAAGTACACAAATGATTGTCATAGATTCAGTTGAACTGTGACATTAATATGACGCTTATAAAAACATGCCTCTATAGAAATGAGAAAACACGAGTTGATATTGTCAAAGTTCATTGGTGTGTGGTGCAAAACACACAAAGGTATTACTACGGTGCACTTGTAAGTCATGTATTCGTGTGTGTGTTAAATCACTATTACATTTCTACCCGGTATGTGTACCTACGTGTATGATTATGCTCCTCAAACGTTGACGTCACATAACTATGACAGTACGAACACCATGACAAGTCTAGGTTCGTCTGATCAAGCCCCATCTTCAACTCCATGGTTTCTAGCTTTCATAGTTGTCTTGGTCTTCGCTGCTACATTCTTTGTCATCATCTTCATTCTCTTCCTTCGTGATGTCAGAAAGAACCGTCTGATAAAAAGACTCACATCTGAGAAAGAACCCCAAGTCACCAAACCTGATCCCTACATGGAGCTGCAGCCAACGGAGGACAAGAATTTAAAAGTTTAAAACGTATCAATTTGGGGATGTGACGATTTGCATCAGAAGCATAGGCCATAGTCTCAAGATTCAGTCATTGAATCAATGCGAAATGATTGATTCAAATTAAATTATTGGCTGTGCCGAGTGTATTTTAAGATATTCATGTTTTTAATTTGTCAACATTTTAGCTCTATACTATTGTTCCAAAAACTTCAAGTGACATGTTTTAATAACTTATTCGATGAAAGGTGGACGGTTTTTCGTTTTTCAAAAATTGATATTAATCCATGGCGTTAGTTTTCTATTCCTTTTTCAAGGAAACTCCTCTGTCATAATCTCACTGTGTTTTGTCTATACATTATACCTTGTATAATGTTGTTGCAAAAACTTAGAGTGACATGTTTTAATAACTTATTCGATGAAAAGTGAACGGTTTTTCGTTCTGGTGGCGAACACCAGTTCTGATCTGCATGGTACAAGTTTCACTAAATCATAAAACAGAAACTGATATTATTCACTGGCATTAATATTCTATTCCTTTTTCAATGAAACTCTTCTGTCGTAATCTCACTGTGTTTTGTCTCTTCAGTTGTTTCTTTCTACCATCAGACCTTGTTGGAACTTTTAAATGTTACAGTCAGTCGGTTTGTGGCTGTGCTAAAGTCGTAGAGTATTTTCATGGTATGTGTTAGTTGAGGTATTGTTGTTCTAGATTCAGTTGAACTGTGACATTCTCATTGTCAAACATGACTCGATACAAAGAAAACCCAGACTTGTGTTGTTGTTGAAGTTCGTTGACGTGGGGTGCTCAGTATGAAGAAGTACAACCAATACATTAAATCACTATTACATTGAGTTGTGTGTGAACGCAGCTTAATATGCCTCTATAGCAACTTAATAAACACAGATTCAACACAATGGATGGAAGGATCTCCATGTATGTTTTGCTGCTGTGTGTTTGGTGTTCACTTGATGCAGGCGGATTCCTGATGGTTGTCACTGCTCAACCAGCAGTGTATGCGGAGATCTTAACACCAGAGGCTGATCGTAAGGAGGGCGGGCAGGTTGATATGAGGTGTACCGCTACAAACCTCGAGTCGGATCATATCGTGGAGTGGAGGACTGAGGATCCATTACGGACCCTGAGATGGGGTGAAACCACTGTTCATATGAATGGACGATTCATCTTCGATACATCGGTAGATATGGCTACTCAAACAGTTGTTCAAGACTTTACCATCACCAATGTGCAGAGGAACGACACTGATGAATATGTGTGTACAGTCAATGACCCAATATCGGGCGGAGGCCACGACATCGTAGCCACATCCAGTGTAACACTTTCAGTGTTATACTTCCCCAATGAGTCCTTCCCTATGTGCTCCCCTTCTAGACCCATTACAGTAGACGCAGGGACAGAGTTACATATGAGGTGTTCATCTGAGAGCAGTCACGGAACAGTCACAATGACGATCAGTCCCACTACACAGACTACTAGATACACCACATGGACATCAGTAATCAACGATGATAACGATGCAGTCGTAAGTACATTAGATTTGACAGTGAATGATGCTGATAATGGTGTTACATTCGAATGCTTCATATCATCAATATATTTCGCTGGTATGCAACGGACATGTCATATAGGACCAATTACAGTGATAAACACCGGGACATTACCCATGACAGAAACTACGGCATACTCCACACAAACAACTAACTCCCTTCATGTTGTTCCGAAAACAGATCCCATGGCGCAAATAACTACTGGATCTCAAACGTTGACGTCCCAAAACCATGACAGTACGAGCACCATGACAAGTCTAGGTTCGTCTGATCAAGCCCCATCTTCAACTCCATTTCTTCCAGCTTTCATAGTTGCTTTGGTCTTCGCTGTTACATTCTTCGTCATTACCGTCATTCTCTTCCTTCGTAATGTCAGAATGAGCCGTCTGATAAAAAAACTCACATCTGAGAAAGAACCCCAAGTCACCAAACTTGATCCCTACATGGAGCTGCAGCCAACGGAGGACAAGAATCGCGTCTACATGGAACCCACACAAGATACCTCCTACCAACCAGTTGAAGTAGAGAATGAAAGCCCAGAGCATGACTACGCTCGGCCAGAGGACAGCACCACCACCAGCTATGAAGAGGTCAGGGTGCCACAGAGTTCAGCTGAGAAGCAGTATCAGAACATTAACAATTAGACATTCATGATATAACTGTACATACATAATGGTAAAGTAGATGCAATATTCTAGACGACAATCAATCATATCAATGGAGTGCGGATAAAACACAACGCACTGTCAACAAATATCTCCCCTTGTACACTTCAATATAAAATGGAAAACATCGCGCACTTTTTAAACAGAAGTCATTTCCATTTTTCTCTAGTTTTGAAGACAGATACCTGTCAAACTACCTGAGAAAACTTCTTTAAATAACGGTGAACAAGTGACGCCAGGGCAACAACGAGGACCAAGTAAGGACAGTTTATGGCTTTGGTTGGATCTGCGTTTTATAACAAGCTTTATACAAATTAATTTTATAATTATTACGATATTCCTACTAGAGCAGTTAAAACTCAGAACAGCCAACAAGAATAAATGTTTCTGTTGGAGGACTCAAATTTACATCTGTATAACAAAATTGTGTATAAATATTAAGTTCAAAGAAATAGTTAGCAACGAAAACTACAGCGGAGGAGGTCGTATACGAACACCCGTAAGGATAAGAACAGGTGATGTAATGACCTCACGTCAACTGTAATTTTTTTAAAGTCAAATATCGACTTTACGCAAAACGAAGCTCTTATCATTCCATGTGAAATCAACCAATACTTTCAAGTGACGCAATAACGACATATGAGGAACAAGAATTACAGGTTAGAGTTTCGTGTCACTGACCAGCGGAATTACACTAATTCGGCTCGGTCCAGACTCCATTCAATTAAGATTATGTACACATTTTTACTGCTTTTACTCTTTGATAATTCAAATCAAATTAAAACTGTAAAGTTGAAAACGTGTCTTCTTACCTGATCCTTGTTTATTATGATGCTGTTTGATCAAACCTCTCATCATCCTCAATGATTAAGCGGAGATAGAGTAACTTCACTGCTGTAAATAAATAAATCGACATAAAGCTATAACTTCATAATTACAAATGCATTTCAAAAAGATTTGAGAAGTGATCCCTCTATTGAGTTTTTGAACCTCATATAAATCCAACAGATTGTTCGCTAAAATTCTCTATTTTCTCATACAACTGAAGATTACGTTATTTATGATACACTTTCCCACATTATCCTATTATGATTGACTATAAATCAAGCTCACATTAAATTCTCCAAGAATGTGCAAAGTAGGTTTTTTTCAAGATGGCTACCGGTTCTGTAATACTACCCGTGGTGAGTCTAATCAACACTTTGTTTCGTAGC
Source organism: Pycnopodia helianthoides (assembly GCA_032158295.1). NCBI lineage: Eukaryota > Metazoa > Echinodermata > Asteroidea > Forcipulatida > Asteriidae > Pycnopodia > Pycnopodia helianthoides. The sequence continues at coordinate 6,086,375 of CM063253.1, read as the reverse complement.
TGCTGGATCAGCGTTATTACGTTTCAATACTACTTTCGGGATGAGCTATAAGCTAAGCTCTCTCTAGTGAACTCAAGTTTTCCCTAAATTTCCGTCAACTCACCCAGGAATAAATTGAGCAAAATGATCGTGCAGTATCAAAGAGCTGACTCCTTTATAGATTAACCATCGATGGTGAATAATTCACGTGATGAAAATATCCTAAATAATACTCAACTCAGGAAATATAAAGAACGGAAAACGACTCCTATCGCCGCGGCTCGTGGTGCAGGAATAACCCTGGCCAGATGTTCTAAGGAACGCCCGCAATGTGCCCCTCCCTTCTATGGCTCACTGCGTTTCAGTTATCTAGAGTGCTCGATTGTCTGATCGGACCTCGTTTTGAATCTTTCGTTGTGGATTCAAATTGGTACAACGTAAGTTTGTAATCAACTGACAAACAACATGACTAAGTCAGTCGACTACATTATGTGATCCCGTCAACAATGGACGACAACAAGGAATCAAATGTCATCTTTTTGGTCAAGGATTCTGTTTATGTTTATAATTCTTTGTATAGACTGCGGCAATCAGAATTTATGAAAATGCATTATTTTCAGAGTTTTTCATACGGGAATAATTCTCTGAGAATTGGTACTGGTGTGAACTTTATTGAAAACTATCGGTTTCTATCCAGAAGAATGTTGCACAAAGCTTTTAGAAATGACTGTTTGTGCGTCAGCCCATACCTATTTGCACCTTACAATATTTATAATGCTCATGTAAAATTATTATTTTCTAAAATCACTTTTAAAATGATAATCCCATCATCGTCCTCCGAACCATCTTATTGTCACCCTTCTGACATTGTACGTCATTTCCGAGGCTTTCTGGGTTCTCCCCAACTAACCCAGTCTTGAGTTAGGTCACTGCGGGTCCCTGCGTTAGTGACGTCACTTCATTGAACTTTTTAGAGGTCGATATATATTTTTGTACACAACCAAAGCAGATTTTAACTACCTGTTATCACTCAAAGTACAACCCCTTTTTAGTAAGAAATGTAAAAGAACTACATTTCTTGTTACCGTTACCAATCTCTCGATATTATATGGATTATATTAAATTATCTGTCATAAAACGAACACAATGATCAGACAGGGAGACTGGATAGAGGGCGCAGTCTGCTGATAAGTTATTGTTAGGATGTGTACCACTCTATAACACTGCTAGGAAATGTGGGGATGGCACATTTTGCACCGGAAGCATAGGGCACTTTGCATCGGAAGCATACCACGTACAAGGCCATAGTCTCATGATTCAGTCGAATTGAATCCGTGGAAAATTAATGATCTAACAAAAATATATGTTGTCCCCAGTGTATTTAAAACATTAATACTTTCATTTTGACAATATTTTAGCTCTGACTATTGATGCAAATCCTTCAAGTGGCTTGTTTTAATCGCTTATTCAATGAAAGGGAAAGGTGAACGGTTTTTCTTTCTGGTGGCAAACCTTAATTCTAATCATGCATAGTTACAAGTTTCATAAAATCTTAATTTAAGAAATTGATATTACAGTTGTTCTAGATTCAGTTGAACTATGACATTATAATTTTCATCGAAAACATGACTCGATAAAACGAAAACCCGGAATTGTATTATTGTTGTTGAAGTTCATTGACGTGTGGTGCTCAGTACGAGGAAGTACAACCAAGTTAACTTCATTGTTAAATACATGTACATTAAATCACTGTTACATTGAGTTGTGTGTGAACGCAGGATCATTCTACTTCGTGCGTTTCCATCCTTTATCCGTCGTGTCCAGGAATGATTTGATAGCAACTTAATAAACTCAGATTCAATACAATGGATGGAAGGATCTCTATGTATGTTTTGCTGCTGTGTGTTTGGTGTTCACTTGATGCAGGCGGATTCCTTATGGTTGTTACTGCTCAACCAGCAGTGTATGCGGAGATCTTAACACCAGAGGCCGATCGTAAGGAGGGCGGGCAGGTTCATATGAGGTGTACCGCTACAAACCTCGAGTCGAATCACACCGTGGAGTGGAGGACCGAACACGAGACCCTAAGATGGGGTGGAACCACTGTTTGGAATAAGAATGGACGATTCATCTTCGATACATCGGTAGACATTGTTACTCGGACAGTTGTTCAAAACTTTACCATCATCAATGTGCAGAGGGTCGATACTGATGAATATGTGTGTAATGTCAATGTCCCAATACCTTCCGGAGGCAATGTCATCGTAGCCACATCCAGTGTAACACTTTCAGTGTTATACTTCCCCAGTGAGTCCTTCCCTATGTGCTCCCCTTCTGGACCCATTACAGTAGACGCAGGGACAGAGTTACATATGAGGTGTTCATCTGAGAGTAGTCACGGAACAGTCACAATGACGATCAATCCCACTATACAGACCACTAGATACACGTGGACATCAGTAATCAACGATGATAACGATATTGTAAGGACATCAAGTTTAACTGTCGATGATGATGATAATGGTGTTGCATTTGATTGCGTCATCGCATTAATGTATTTCACTACTATGCAACGTACTTGTCAAATCGGGCCGATTACAGTGAGGGACACCATGACAGAACCCACAACACTAGAGCAGATAACAACTGCATCCAAAAGCATGACGTCACAAAACAGTTGCGCCCGTCTACAACTCCATGGATTATAGCTTTCATAGTTGTCTTGGTCTTCGCTGCTACATTCTTCGTCATCACCGTCATTCTCTTCTTTCATAATGTAAGGAAGAACCGTCTGATAAAAAGACTCACATCTGAGAAAGAACCCAGAGTCACCAAACCTGATCCCTACATGGAGCTGCAGCCAACGGAGGACAAGAATCGCGTCTACATGGAACCCACACAAGATACCTACTACCAACCAGTTGAAGTAGAGAATGAAAGCCCAGAGCATGACTACGCTCGGCCAGAGGACAGCACCACCACCAGCTATGAAGCGGTCAGGGTGCCACAGAGTTCAGCTGAGAAGCAGTATCAGAACATTAACAATTAGACATTTATGATATTCCTGTATATAATGTTATAGCAGATGCAGAGTTCTGGCAGAAAATCACTCGTTTCAATGGAGTGCGGATAATACACAAGTACACAACGCACTCTGAACAAATATCTCCCCTAGTACGCTTCAATACAAAAAGTAAAACATCATCCACGACCAAGAAAGGACAGTTTCTAGCTTTGGTTGGATTTGCGTTTTATAAAAATCTCTGTTCAAATTTGTTTTATAATGATTACTAACTTCCTACTAGAGCAGTTAAAAGTCACACTAGCCAACAAGAATTAATTTAGTATTTGAGGACTTAAATTTACCTCTTAAAAAAATTGTATATACATAAACATTTCAAACAGACAGTTAGCAACTAAAACTACAACTATATGTGGTGGTAATATGAACATCTCTAAGGATAAGAACGTGTGATGTAATGTCCTCGTTTCAATTTTAATTGATGGTGAGTTAAATATCGACATAAAGCAAAACGAAGCTCTTATCATTCCATGCGAATTCAATCAATACTTTCAAGTGACGCAATAACGACATCTGAGGAACAAGAATTACAGGCAACGGTTTCGTGTCACTGCCCAGCGGAATTACACTAATTCGGCTCGGTCCAGACTCCATTCAATTAAAATTATGTACAACTTTTCACTACTTTTACTCTTTGATAAATCAAATCAAATTACAATGTAAAGTTTAAAACGTATCTTCTTACCTGATCCTTGTTTATTAAGATGCTGTTTGATCAAACCTCTCATCATCCTCAATGATTATATTTGAATAGCGAGGATGAAGTAACTTCACCGCTGTAGATTATTAAATCGACATAAAGCTATGACTTCATAAATAAAAATGCATTACAAAAACAAATTGAAAAGTGAGCCCTCTGTTGAGTTTTAAATTTAAATGTTAAGAGGACTCCCTGGTGCAACCTGATATAAATCTCACAGATTATTCGCTGAAATTCTCTGTTTTCTCAAACAAATGAAGAATATGTTATTTCTAAAATACTTTCCCACATTATCCTATTATGATTGACTATAAATCAAGCTCACATTAAATTCTCCAAGAATGTGCAAAGTAGGTTTTTTCAAGATGGCTGCCGGTTCGCATTTTCAATTCAATTTTTGTAGTACTACCCTCGGTGAGTCTAATAAGCACTTTAAAACATTTCGTAGTTGACCGATCAGCGTTCGTGTTGATACTACTTTCGGGATGAGCTATAAACGAAGCTCTCTCTAGTGAACTCAAGTTTTCCCTAAATTTCACATCAACTCACCCAAGAGGATAATGAGCAAAATGATCGTGCAGTATCAAAGAGCTGACTTCTTTATAGATTAACTTTCGATGGTGGATAAATCACGTGGTGAAAATAACCTAAATAATACTCAACTCAGGAAATGTAAAGAACGGAAAATGACTCCTTTCGCCGCGGCTCGTGGTGCAGGAATAACCCTGGCCAGATGTTCTAAGGAACGCCCGCAATGTGCCCCTCCCTTCTATGGCTCACTGCGTTTCAGTTATCTAGAGTGCTCGATTGTCTGATCGGACCCCGTTTTGAATCATTCGTTGTGGATTCGAATTGGTACAACGTAAGTATGTAATCAACTGACAAACAACATGACTAAGTATATAGGTCGGTTACATTATGTTATGCCATCAACAACGGACGACAACAAAAAATTAAAGGCCATATTGTTTTTCAGGGATTTTGTTCATGTGTATAATTCTTTGTATAGACTGGGGCAATCAAAATTTATGAATATGCATGATTTTCAGAGTTTTTGTGGGAATAATTCTCTGAGAATTGGTACTGGTGTGAACTTTACAGGGAGTGGGCTCTCATAATGAAGTCGATCGGTTTCTATCGATAAGAATGTTGTACAAAGCTTTAAGAAATGACTGTTTGTGCATCAGCCCCTACAGCTTTGCACCTTGTTTACTTCACAATATTTTAAATATAAAGTTCATGTTAAATTAATATCTAGTAAAATATTTTGAAAATGATAATCTCATCATCGTCCTCCATCTTATTGTCACCTTTCTGGCATTGTACGTCATTTCTAAGGCTCTCTGGGTTCTCCCCAACTGACCCAGTCTTTAGTTTGGTCACTGCGGGTCCATGCGTCAGTGACGTCACTTCATTGAACTTTTTAGAAGCCGATAAATATTTTTGTTCACAATCAAATCAGATTTTAACTACCTGTTACCACTCAAGGTACAACTCTTTTTAATAAGAAATGTAAAAGAACTACATTTCTTCTTACCATTACCAATCTCTCGATATTATATGGATTATATTAAATTATCTGTCCTTCAAAACGAACACAATGATCATACTAGACAGGGAGACTTGATAGAGGGCGCAGTCTTCTGCTAAGTTAATGTTAGGATGTGTACCACAAAATAACATTGCCAGGAAATTTGGGGATGGGACATTTTGCATCAGAAGCATACCACGTACAAGGCCATAGTCTCATGATTCAGTCGAATTGATTCGACGGAAAATAATTGAATTAAATTAAATTCTTGTTGTGCCCAGTGTAATTAAAGATATTCGTGTTTTCAATTTGTCAATATTTTAGCTCAATACTATTGTTGCAAAAACTTCAAGTGACATGTTTTAATAACTTATTCGATGAAAGGTGAACGGTTTTTCGTTCTGGTGGCGAACATTAGTTCTAATCTGCATGGTACAAGTTTCATTTAATCATAAATCATAAATCAACAATTGATATTATTTAGTGGCGTTAAATATTCTATTCCTTTTTCAATGAAACTCCTCCGTCGTAATCTCACTGTGTTTTGTCTCTTCAGTTGTGTCTTTCTACCATTAGACCTGTTGGATCTATCAAGTGTTACAATCAGTTCCTTTGTGGTCGTGCTAAAGTAGTGCGTTAATTTTATGACGGCTTATTTGCGGTGCGGTTGTTCTAGATTCAGTTGAACTGTGACAATATAATTCTCATTGTAAAACTTGACTCGATAACATGAAAACCCAGGCTTGTCTTATTGTTGAAGTTCATTGACGTGTGGTGCTCAGTATGAGGAAGTACAACCAAGTAAACTTAAGCGTTAAACACATGTACATTAAATCACTGTTACATTGAGTTGTGTGTAAACGCAGGATCATTCTACTTCGTGTATTTCCATCCTTTATCCGTCGTCTCCAGAAATTATTTACTCGCAACTAAATAAACTCAGATTCAATACAATGGATGGAAGGATCTCCATGTATGTTTTGCTGGTGTGTGTTTGGTGTTCACTTGATGCAGGCGGGTTCCAGGTGGTTGTCACTGCTCAACCAACAGTGAATGCGGTGTTCTTAACACCAGAGGCCGATCGTAAGGAGGGCGGGCAGGTTGATATGAGGTGTACCGCTACAAACCTCGAGTTGAATCATACAGTAGCGTGGAGGACTGAGGACCCAGTAAAGGTCCTGCGATGGGGTAATGCCACTGTTGATTCGAATAGACGATTCATCTTCGATACATCGGTAGATATGGTTATTCGGACAGTTGTCCAAAACTTTACCATCACCAATGTGCAGAGGACCGATACTGATGAATATGTGTGTAATGTTAATTACCAAATACCGACCGGAGGCAACGACATCGTAGCCACATCCAATGTAACACTTTCAGTGTTATACTTCCCCAGTGGGTCCTTCCCTATGTGCTCCCCTTCTGGACCCATTACAGTAGACGCAGGGACAGAGTTACATATGAGGTGTTTATCTGAGAGCAGTCACGGAACAGTCACAATGACGATCAATCCCACTATACAGACTACTAGATACACCACATGGACATCAGTAATCAACGATGATAACGATACAGTCGTAAAGACATTAGATTTGACAGTGAGTGATTCTGATAATAATATTACATTCGAATGCTTCATATCTTCAACGTATTTCGCTGGTATGCAACGTACATGTCATATCGGACCAATTACAGTGAGGAACACCATGACATTACCCATGACAGAACCCACAACATCATTCACGTCAACACCATCCACGTCAGGATCAACGACACCAACGACACCATCGACTGGAAATTCTTCGACCGCAGCTTCGTTCAGTCCTGCCGTCATTGTCGGAACAGTAGCCGGAGGACTAATTGCATTTCTTCTCATCGTAATCCTGATCTTTATTTGCTGTAAACGACGCCCCGGCAACTCGGATCCCAAATCAGGTCAGTCCAATCCAGACATCAATCAAACAAATACTGAATTGACACTAGATAGACTTGAACATTCTCAGATCAGTTTCAACGAGTATGGAGAGCTTGACTCAACACAACATGGGTTACAGGATAATATCATACATGTCCCCTCCCGAGGCCCAATATCCGGACCAGGCGCGTCTTATGATGACACTGCGCCGGTAAGATCAGCACAGGCGACTGATCCAAGTCTAATATACGCAAAACCATTCCGTACCCGAACTAAAAGGACTGAACATGAAGTGAAGAAGCAACAGTCAGACCTGACCGATGATCCTACAACTCAGCAGAGTTACAACAATCCCGCATTTGATTCCAGTGTCTATGATAGAACAACATCGCCCTCTGGGGACGACTTATCCACACCCATCAAACCGACGGCTGTAGTCAGACCAACTCGACCTAGTAAGCCCACACCCTATAAACCCAAACCAACAGAGCGTAGGAGTAACGCCTCGACTCGTACCCACGATGACCGGATGATACCCTCTTCCCCACCCCCAACAAGCGTCAACGACGGTACCCCAAGCCTGGAAAACGCTGACGATGCTTCATATGCCCAAGTATCTGTACCCATGAGGCAGCATAGTAGTCATGGCAACCCAGGATCTGAGGATCACATTGTCTATGCTGATTTGGATTTGCCATCAGACGAGATTCTAGATGACGGCAGCAACCCACAACCAGCATCTGAAGCAGTGATGTACTCCAGCATAATGATAAAGTAACATTGATCTATGTTAAAGAAACATTACAGAATTGGTAAGAAAAGAACTTGTAAAATATACTTTTTGATCACAGATTTACATAAAACTTACACGGTCTAGTGATGATGATAGTAGAAAACATCCCTTGAAATATTTCCGTCTAAAATGCCATATTTGATGAGAAATTAATAAACTAATTTTCCGGTTGGAGTTCATCGCTCCGTGAGCGTTTTATTCATTTGTTGAATCTATATGATTTCATGCAAATGCGTAATCGGTTTTTCACTATTTTCTCGTGACCCAGATGGCCGATCGATCCCAAACTTCTACAGGTTTGTCAGTTTATGTAAAAGGTGGATTACATAAAGTGCTTACACTGCCAGCAACTGTTTTGTTAGCAAAAACCAATTCTGTAATGTTCCTTTAATATAGATATCGTAGGATGAGCAGGACTCGGCCCTTCTCATTGCCACCAGGCCCGGTATTCTCTCTCCCAATTTCATCCTCGTACCTCCTCCTATTGCATATCCGTTCTTATTTATGCCTCGAATAAATAAACAGCATCTTCATCCCCCTCATATCAGTTTTACTGCAGTTCAATCTTGTTCTCATTATTCTCTTCTCACTAAACGAACTATAGCAATTTTTTACATCAGTTTTCATGGTTCATTTGTTTACATTTTGCTGAGATATTCTTTTTGTAATCGGGTTATTATACTACCATGATCCTGAGAATCTATATCGTTAGCCAAGACATTTTGTCCTCAATTTCTCTAACACACTTTATAATAAATGACAAACTTTTCACATTAAACCTAATTTGGGTTTTATATTGTACTGATAACGAGAAATGAATGGGGTTTTTTTTATATATAAAACCCTGCCTTGCTGAAAAGAGAACCACGCACAAAAATGCAACCTATTGAACCTCGACTTCTAACTTCATTGTAACAACTATGCTTCTTGGAAAAAATTGTGTCAAAAGCGTCACAAATTTTAATTAGGAAAAATTACTGCAGAAGTTTTTGTTTCTTCTTATCAATTGGTTGTGTATGTATCCAACCACACGCGCACCCACTGCCACACCCAATGCCACACCCAATGCCACACCCAATGCCACACCCAATGCCACACCCAATGCCACACCCACCTCTACACCATCGCCAATGGGTGTTCTCACACGTTCACCAAGTTTCCCCTTCATTATCTCCCATAACTTCCAAACAGCGTTGTGGTTGGAAACCTTTACTATTCTGTAATCACAACAATTTCGTCAATTTTTGGATTATTTCACTTGCATGAAATCGGTCTGTATTGTGGGCTTTAGGGTTTTAAGATTTTGAATTACATGCATGTACACATTGTTTATGTAAACGCATCCAAATTAAATTTACAGAATAAACTAATGTCCAATGTATAATTCTTTTAGAAAAACCATTGATACTGTTTGTAAAAGTAATGAAGATGTTAGTATGCTATCGGAAAGAGACAAATTTATTTGTTAATGACCTCTTAAACAAAAAGGTATTGTTTATTGCTTAGCCAATTATATTTGTATGTCTGCAAAGTTAAATGAAATCAATGTTTCAAATAATTAATTTAACATTGATGCTTTTGCTAACTCCTCCGTCATGATGTAAACTGTAATTTGTAAATTTTAAATATTGTTGTAACCGTTCCCCAGGGTGCTAGGGTATGTTACTTTTGGAATAAAACAAGAAATCAAACCAAAATAAATTTCGTAAAAAATCACTCATGCGTTACAATTAAAAGACATTGATGTAATTTGTTTGCAAATGCATCCATGCTTATTCAGCAAAAAAATTAATATCCAAGGAAGTTATTTCTGTCAAAGTCATGTTTATTTTAATGTATGTTTTTTACAGTAATGCTAAAAAATTAAATTAATATGATTGGTGCACGTTAAGATTAGAGGGGCTGTATCGTTATGAGACAAAGCAGACTTGTTGCTGGACATGGAATTATGAACTCTCACCCAGTTACTGCACGCGCGCACGCGCTCTCCATAGGCCATTTTCGAATCCACGGCTTCGGCTCCGGATTGGGCTTCAGGCCCAGTTTTCTTGTCTGATACCCTGACCGCAAAGCATGCGTAAGGTAAAATAATTGAGGGAGCCTAGCTAGCCTGAGCCGATTTTGGAGCCGAAGCCGTGAATTCGAAAAGGGACATAGAATGATACGGATGGAGTGCGCACGCGTGCAGTAACTATGTGAAAGTTTATAATTCCATGTACAGCCACAGGCCTGCTTGGATCATGACAACACAGCGCCTTGAATTTATTTTCAAAAAATGAATATTCTTTTGTACTCAGATAACATATCAATGATGGTTTTTTAAATATTAATTTTCATTTGGAATTAGGATATATGATTATGTATGAACCTGCTTCTATGAATAAATTACTCGCAACACTTTCAGATTAAAATAAGTAACAAGATTTTAAGTCAGAAAAAAAGTTTAAGAAAACGAAAATTGGTATGTAATGGAAGCGGAATACATGAATATGTATGGATCTGTTTGATTGGAATAAATTGGCTTTTAATAAAAAGTGGCTATTCGTTTATAATCAGAATGTATTAATATGTATGAACCTGCTGGCTTTGAATAAATTAATGACGAGTGATTGATATCAACAAGTGATATCTTGAAAGTCCATCCCAATCATAAACGTTAGGGCCTCATCGCCTCTACACGTTTATTTGCCATTTCTCTTGCAAATTTTGATGTTTATGTTTTCCCTTTCCTTTAAAAAAAAAAGATATTTAAGATTACAGTCTCACTTCTTAAGATGTCGTAAAACCCATTTTGTAAAGATCGTCAAGATTTTTTCCATAATATAGGTTTTCCCAGCCACTTTCAACAGAAATTCATTCAATTTAACACCCGGCTCATTCAATTATGTCTGAAAATAAATGTGCCATTGCATCAGCATTCAACAGACAAAGGGGTAATTTAGTTTCAACAGTTTAGCATTCACTGGTCAAATAAGATGATTCAATCTCATCATGTCGCAAATTCATTCAACTTCATTCAAGCTAAGCCAGCATCAAGAGGCTGGTCGTTCAACCGTTCAATTATTTCACCAATTGCAAACATTTGCGTGAATGTGAATGCGTGTTATTTTATTTTAAAATGACTGTTTGTGCATAAGCCCCTATAAATTTGCACCTTGTTTTCTACACAATATTTGTAATGTTCATGTAAAATATTATTACTTTGTAAATCACTTTGAAAATGATTATCCCGTCATCGTCCTCCGTCTTATTGTCACCCTTCTGACATTGTCCGTCATTTCCAAGGCTCTCTGGGTTCTCCCCAACTAACCCAGTCTTGAGTTTGGTCACTGCGGGTCCCTGCGTTAGTGACGTCACTTCATTGAACTTTTTAGAAGCCGATATACATTTTTGTACACAATCAAAGCACCTGTTAACTCCGTTTGCCACTCAAGGTACAGCTCTTTTGTTTTCTAAAGAAGGTATTAAAATAATTAAATTAGTAGTTACCGTTACCACTTTCTTCATGTACTATGGATTATATTAAATTAGCTTTTATTCAAAACGAAGACAACGATCAACGATCATTGAATCATAAATCAGAAATTGATATTAATCACTGCCGTTAGTATTCTATCCCTTTTTCAATGAAACTCTTCTGTCGTAATCTTACTGTGTTGTTCTTTCCACCATTAGACCTTGTTGGAACTTTCAAATGTTACAATCACTCGGTATGTGATGTGCTAAAGTAGTAGAGTATTGTCATGGTATGTGTTTGTAGAAGTATGGTCGTTCTAGATGTAGTTGAACTGTGCCATTTTGAACCTCATTGTAAAACATGGCTCGATAACTTTCAAATGTTACAATCAGTCGGTGTGTCGCTTTGCTAAAGTAGTTAAGAGTATTTTCATGGTACGTGTTTGAGGTATGGTCGTTCTAGATTCAGTTGAACTGTGACATTATAATTCTCATTGTTAAACATGACTTAATTAATACAACGAAAACCCAGATTTGTATTATTGTTGAAGTTCATTGGCGTGTGGTTGGGGTGGAACCACTTGTTTTAATGCGCATAGACGATTCATGTACGATACATCGGTAAATATGGTTACTCGAAAAAATTGTTCAAGACTTTACCATCATCAATGTGCAGAGGACCGATACTGATGAATATGTGTGTAATGTCAATGACCCAATACCAACCGGAGGCAGCGACATCGTAGCCACATCCAATGTAACACTTTCAGTGTTATACTTCCCCAGTGAGTCCTTCCCTATGTGCTCCCCTTCTGGACCAATTAGAGTAGAAACAGGGACAGAGTTACAAATGAGGTGTTCATCTGAGAGCAGTCACGGAACAGTCACAATGACGATCAATCCCACTATACAGACTACTAGATACACCACATGGACATCAGTAATCAACGATGATAACGATACAGTCGTAAGGACATTAGATTTGACAGTGAATGATGCTGATAATGGTATTGCATTCGAATGCTTCATATCATCAATGTATTTCGCTGGTATGCAACGTACATGTCATATTGGACCAATTACAGTGAGGAACAACGGGACGTTACCCATGACAGAAACTACGGCATACTCCACACAAACAAGTAACTCCCTCCATGTTGTTCCGAAAACAGATCCCATGGCGCAACTAATTACTGGATCTCAAACGTTTACGTCCCAAAGTTATGACAGTACTAGCACTATGACAAGTATAGGTTCGTCTGATCAAGCCCCATCTTCAACTCCATGGATTCTAGCTTTCATAGTTGTCTTGGTTTTCTCTGCAACATTCTACTACATCATCGTCATTCTCTTCCTTTGCAATGTCAGAAAGAACCGTCTGATTAAAAGACTCACATCCGAGAAAGAACCCCAAATCACCAAACCTGATCCCTATGGAGCTGCAGCCAACGGAGGACAAGAATCGCGTCTCAGGGAACCCACCAAGATACCTACTACCAACCAGTTGAAGTAGAGAATGAAAGCCCAGAGCATGACTACGCTCAGCCAGAGGACATCACCACCACCAGCTATGAAGCGGTCAGGGTGCCACATAGTTCAGCTGAGAAGCAGTATCAGAACATTAACAATTAGACATTCATGATAAACCTGTATATAACGTTATAGCAAATGCAGTATTCTGACAGAAATTTACTCATTTCATTGGAGTGCGGATAATACACAAGTACACAACGCACTGTGAACAAATATCTCCCCTAGTACGCTTCAATCCAAAAAGTTAAACATCATCCACGGACCAAGAAAGGACAGTTTCTAGCTTTGGTTTGAGCTGCGTTTTATAACAATCTTTGTACAAATTAATTGTATAATTATTACTATATTCCTTCTGGAACAGTTAAAACTCTCCATGTATGTTTTGCTGGTGTGTGTTTGGTGTTCACTTGATGCAGGCGGACTCCTGATGGTTGTCACTGCTCAACCAGCAGTGTATGCGGAGATCTTAACACCAGAGGCTGATCGTAAGGAGGGCGGGGAGGTTGATATGAGGTGTACCGCTACAAACCTCGAGTTGGATCACACCGTGGAGGGGAGGACTGAAAACAAGACCCTCCGATGGGGTGGAACCACTGTTCATACGAATGGACGATTCATCTTCGAGACATCGGTAGATATGGTTACTCAAACAGTTGTTCAAGACTTTACCATCACCAATGTGCAGAGGACCGATACTGATGAATATTTATGTAATGTAAATTACCAAATACCGATCGGAGGCAACGACATCGTAGCCACATCTAGTGTAACACTTTCATTGTTATACCTCCCCAGTGAGTCCTTCCCTATGTGCTCCCCTTCTGGACCCATTACAGTAGACGCAGGGACAGAGTTACATATGAGGTGTTCATCTGAGAGCAGTCACGGAAAAGTCACAATGACGATCAATCCCACATACAGACTACTAGATACACCACATGGACATCAGTAATCAACGATGATAACGATACAGTCGTAAAGACATTAGATTTGACAGTGAATGATGCTGATGATGGTATTGCATTCGAATGCTTCATATCATCAATGTATTTCGCTGGTATGCAACGTACATGTCACATCGGACCAATTACAGTGAGGAACACCGTGACATTACACATGACAGAAACTACGGCATACTCCACACAAACAACTAACTCCCTCCATGTTGTTCCGAAAACAGATCCCATGGAGCAACTAATTACTGGATCTCAAACAATGGTAATTGTCAAAGACCAGTCTTCTCACTTGGTGTATCTCAACAAATGCACAAAATAACAAACCTGTGAAAAATTGAACTCAATTGGTTGTCGAAGTTGCGAGATAATAATGCAAGAAAAAACACCCTCGTCACACAAAGTTGTGTACTTTCAGATGCTTGATTTGGAGACCTCACGCGTGAGGTCTCAAAATCAATTCAATATTTTACTGAGAAATTACTTCTTTCTCAAAAACTACGTTACTTCAGAGGGAGCCGTTTCTCACAATGTTTTATACTATCAACAGCTCTCCATTGCTAGTTACCAAGTAAGTTTTTATGCTAACAATTATTTTGAGTAATTATCAATAGTGTCCAGTGCCTTTAATGAACCTTAGTGTTGGAGGACTCAAATTTACCTCTGTAACAAAATTGTACATACATAAACATTTCAAACGAACAGTTAGCAACTAAAACATACAGCTTTAGGTGGTGGTATACGAACGCCTGTATGGATAAGAACAGGTGATATGATGTCCTTACATCAATTGTAGTTATATGTGTGTTAAATATCGACTTTAAGCAAAACGAAGCTCTTATCATTGCATGTGAATTCATTCGATACTTTCAAGTGACGCAAGAACGACATCTAAACAACAAGAATTGCAGGTAACGGTTTCGTGTCACTGCCCAGCGAAATTACACTAATTCGGCTCGGTCCAGACTCCATTCAATCAAGATTATGCACAACTTTTAACTACTTTTACTCTTTGATAAATCAAATCAAATTACAATGTAAAGTTTAAGAACATATTTTCTTACCTGTTCCATTTTTGTTAAGATGCTGTTTGATGATTAAGCGGAGATGGAGTAACTTCACTGCTGTAAATTAATAAATCGACATAAAGCTATAACTTCATAATAAAAAATGCATTTCAAAAAGATTTGAAAAGTGAGCCCTCTGTTGAGTTTTGAATTCAAGTGTTATGAGGACTTTCTGGCGTAGACTGGTCCCCGTCTTTATCCGCAAGGATAAGGACAGGCACCGGTCTATTAGTTAAAATGGTGGTCACTGCTAGACTGGTCCCCTGTTCTTATCCGCAAGACCGCAATGGGATGCGAGGTCAAAGGTGCGTTTGTCATGATTCCTCCAAACGCTCAAAGCCGGTGTCGCGGTCTCAGATGTCCGGTGTGCTAAAAGCTCCGGACTACCAAATACGGTAGTATTACGTCATGCTATACCTGCGCACAGCAAGCGAAAGTAGTCGATTTTAGTGCCGGGCTGAGTCGACTCTTTTGCTCGAGCTCGTAGCTGTCATGGCGGCGTCCACAAGTAAATTGAGTGGTGAACGAGTTAATCGTCTACCACAGTATTGTGAAAAAAGCAATCACATAATCGAGTATTTGAGGAGCGTGAATTACAGACAGGGTTGTTCTGAAAGCGACTGAACAGAAAAGAATCGGAAAAGAATTTTAAAAAAATAGGTCTCGGAGATTTATTCGCGGCGTCCGCAGATGCAGAGCACGGGAAACCCACGCCCGCAACGACAGCATGCTGAAACGCCCGGCTACGTCATCCGGAAAGCTTGGCTCGCCGGACATCTGAGACCGTGATTACAGCGTGCCGAAATGCCCGGTGACGTCACCCGGAACTTTTAGCACACCGGACATCTGAGACCGCGACACCGGTCTCTGGCGTAATTCACGAGCCTCGAAGTGTGACGTCAGATGTTCGGGTTATCCCTGGTGCAACCTCATATAAATCCCACAGATTATTCGCTTAAATTCTTTATAACACACCTCTTGCTAGTTCTGTATTCTGGTTGGCTGAAACACGTGGGATGAACTATTATAGGTTAGTGCATGAGATTTGCACAACCATGAACTAGACATCGCACGCGCGTAGTTTGCGGGAAATAGTTCTCGAAGCGGGCAATAGTCTTTCAATTTTTGACTGGTTACAGCGCCCTCAAGAGGTAGCCAGACTCATCTTAATAAGAAAAAAGGTGGCGTCTGGATCGGATCACGGTAGTTTCTTTTCTTATTTCATATTTTGGACCGAGTTGTGCTATAAAACACACATGGACTGCCATGATTCGGTCACTAGAGCTCGTCTATCCCCCTCGGGCCTGTGAGTGACCAGAAGAGGGACCAATTTCCCTCGGCCTTCGGCCTCGGAACTCACAGGCCCTCGGGGGAATAGACGTGCTCTAGTGACCTCATTGCCAGTCCATATGTGTATAATGACTTTCGGCCAATTGCACTAACATCGATCGTAATGAAATGTCTTGAAAAAATGGTCTTACGTAACCTTATTCAGCCCATCCAAGACCGTATTGACACTTATCAATTTGCATACCAGAGAAATAAGTCGGTGCAAGATGCGGTTTTGGCTTTCACGCAAGCTATTTACCAACACTAACCCTAACTTAGACAAACCGCAATGCTACGCCCGGGCACTATTCATTGACTTTGCGTCTGCATTTAATACAATACAACCATTTCGTCTGATGGAGAAACTCAAATCTCTAGATGTAAAACCATCCTTAATTCTTTGGATTTGTGACTTTCTCTCAGCGAGAACTCGGCGAGTGAAAGTTAACGGTACACTTTCAGACCTCATTACGACGAACACGGGATCTCCACAGGGATGTGTGTTATCACCAAGCTTGTTCATAATCTACACAAATGACTGTGTTTCTAACTTTCATTCAGTGAACTTATTGAAATATGCCGATGACACTGTTATATACGGGCTCATAAATGGTAATGATGAAAAGGATTACAGGCAATCTATACAGGAATTCAATATATGGTGTAAGGACAATTTTCTTGAACTCAACCCCAATAAAACAAAAGAAATAGTTTTTTGATTTTAGGCGCAACAAGGCAAATAATCCTTCGACAGACCCAGTCTGTATTGCAGAGGTTAACATTGAAACTGTGCAAAGTTACAAATACCTTGGCACAACCATTGATAGTAAGCTCGATTGGAGTGAACATTGTAAAGCCCTTACTAAAAAGGGTAACCAAAGGTTGTACTTCCTGCGTAAGTTACGCTCCTTTCGAGTTGATAAGGTTATAATGACTCTTTTTTACACCTCGGTAATACAGAGTGTTATCGTTCATGATTGTGTTGTCTGATATAATAGAGCCAGGAAAACAGACAAAGATAAACTCAAAAGGGTAGTTAAACAAGCTTCTAAGATTCTGGGAGTAGATATAAACTTGGATGAAATCTGCCAGGAGAGGGCACTAGCCAAAGCTCAGGGTATACTAGGAAATGATGATCATCCCTTAAATAAATACTATAGAATGCTTGGCAGTGGTAGAAGGTGGCAATCAGTAAGGACCAGAACAAGCAGATACTCGAATTCATTTGTCCCCTATTCCGTTCGTCTTCTTAATGATCAGCATACAAGTTAATGTTTGTCTATTGTATGTCTTTGGTAGTTGTTTTAATCAGATTTTCAGATATTTGTATTGCACCTACTATGCCTGCTTGTTTGTATATATTGTTTATTGTATATTTTTTATATCAATCTTTTTATCCTGTTGCATGTAACGAAACAATTTTCCTTTTTGGACTAATAAAAGAATAACAATAATACTATTCTCTCATAAATGACGATTACGTTATTTCTAATACACTTTCCAACAGTATCCTTTTATGGTCATTTACTATAAATCAAGCTCACATTGAATTCTCCAAGAGTGTGCAAAGTAGGTTTTTTTCAAGATGGCTGCCGGTGTGGACGGAGATTCTGTCCCCCCGGAGATTCTGTCCCACATACGGGGAACTGTGTATAAGCTTCTTCCGATAGCGCCCTCTTTAAAATCATCCTCCTTCAGCCCATGTTAATTTCCCATATGAGGGACAGAATATCCGGGGGACAGATTTCCCTATGACACCGGTTCTAAATTTCAATTCATTTTTTTAAATTATACCCGTAGTGAGTCTAATCAACACTTTATAAAAGTTCGTAGCTGCTGGGTCAGCGTTATTACGTTTCAATACTACTTTCGGGATGAGCCATAAACTAAGCTCTCTCCAGAGAACTAAAATTTTCCTAAATTTCACATCAACTCACCCAGGAGGATATTGAGCAAAATGATCGTGCAGTATCAAAGAGCTGACTCCTTTAAAGGTTAACCATCGATGGTGAATAATTCACGTGGTGAAAATAACCTAAATAATACTCAACTCAGGAAATGTAAAGAACGGAAAATGACCCCTATCGCCGCGGCTCGTGGTGCAGGAATAACCCTGGCCAGATGTTCTAAGGAACGCCCGCAATGTGCCCCTCCCTTCTATGGCTCACTGCGTTTCAGTTATCTAGAGTGCTCGATTGTCTGATCGGACCCCGTTTTGAATCATTCGTTATGGAAACTGGTACAACGTAAGTATGTGATCAACTAACAAAAAAACATGACTAATAGGTCGACTACATTATGTGATCCCGTCAACTAATAAGGACAACAACGAATTAAAGGTCATACTGTTGGTCAGGGATTTTGTTCATATTTATAACTCTTTGAAAAGACCGCGGCAATCCAAACTTAAGAAAATGCGTGACCCTCAGAGTTTTTCATATCGGTATAATTCTCTGAAAATTGGTAGTGGTGTGTTTGAACTTTATAGGGAGTAGGCTTCCAGAATGAAAACGATCGGTTTATATCGGTAAGAATGTTGTACAAAAGCTTTAAGAAAAAACTGTTAGTGCATCAGCCCCAATAAGTTTGCACCTTGTTTACTTCACAATATTTATACTGTTCATGTAAAATAATGATTTTGTAAAGCACTTTGAAAATGATAATCCCATCATCGTCCTCCATCTTATTATCACCCTTATGACATTGTACGTCATTTCCGAGGCTCTTCTTGAGTTTGGTTTTTGCGGGTTGTACGTTAGTGACGTCAATTCATTGAAACTTTTAAGAGCCGCTTTTTCTGTATACACATTTAGAGGTTTTAACTAGGTTTGCAACTCCAAGGTACGACTCCTTTTTTTTTTTTTTTTTTTTTTAGAATTAACTTGTTGTTACAGTTACCACTCTTCATGTACTATGGATTATATTAAATTATCTGTCATTCAAAAGGAATACATACTAGACAGGGAGACTAGATAGAGGGCGCCGTCTACTGCTAAGTTAATGCTAGGATGTGTACCACTCCATAATACTGCTAGGAAATTTGGGGACGGGGCATTTTGCATCGGAAGCATACCACGTATCAGCGAGTCTCATGATTCAGTCGAATTGAATCAATGCGAAATGATTGATTTAAATTAACTTATTGGTTGTGTCGAGTGTATTTAAAGATATTTGTCGACATTTTAGCTCTGTACTATTGTTGCAAAAACCTCAAGTGACATGTTTTAATAACTTATTCGGTGAAAGTTGAACGGTTTTTCATTCTGGTGGCGAACATTAGTTTTGAACTGCATGGTACAAGTTTCATTCAATAATAATTTAAGAACTTGTTAGTAATCACTGGCGTTAATAGTCTATTCCCTTTTCAATGAAACTCCTCTTTCGTTTTCTCACCGTGTTTTGTCTCTTCAGTTGTTTCTTCCCACCATTAGACCTTGTTCGAACTTTCAAATGTTATACAATCAGTTGCTTTGTGGTCGTGCTAAAGTACTGCAGTATTTTTATGATGATGTGTTAGTTGAGGTATATTTGTTCTAGTTTCAGTTGAGCTGTGATGTTTGACCCTCCCTGTAAAGATGACTCGACAACATGAAAACCCAGACGTGTGTTGCTCAGTATGAGGAAGTAAAATCAAGTTAAACTTCATCGTTAAATACAAGTACATTAAATCACTGTTACATTGAGTTGGGTGTGAACGCAGGATCATTATATTTCAGGCATTTCCACTCTATATCCGTCTTCTCCAGGAATGATTTAATAGCAACTTAATAAACTCAGATTCAATACAATGGATGGAAGGATCTCCATGCATGTTTTGCTGGTGTGTGGTTGGTGTTCACTTGATGCAGGCGGATTCCTGATGGTTGTCACTGCTCAATCAGCAGTGTATGCGGAGATCTTAACACCAGAGGCTGATCGTAAGGAGGGCGGGCAGTTTGATATGAGGTGTACCGCTACAAACCTCGAGTCGGATCATATCGTGGAGTGGAGGACTGAGGACCCGGTACAGACCCTGAGATGGGGTGAAACCACTGTTCATACGAATAGACGATTCATCTTCGATACATTGGTAGATATGGCTACTCAAACAGTTGTCCAAGACTTTACCATCACCAATGTGCAGAGGAACGATACTGATGAATATGTGTGTAATGTCAGAGACCCAATACCGGGCGGAGGTAACTACATCGTAGCCACATCCAATGTAAAACTGTCAGTGTTTTACTTCCCCAGTGAGTCCTTCCCTATGTGCTCCCCTTCTGGACCCATTACAGTAGACGCAGGGACACAGTTACATATGAGGTGTTCATCTGAGAGCAGTCACGGAACAGTCACAATGACGATCAATCCCACTATACAGACTACTGGATACACGTGGACATCAGTAATCAACGATGATATCGATACAGTTGTAAGGACATCAAATATAACTGTGGATGATGCTGATAATGGTATTGCATTCGATTGCGTCATTGCATCGATGTATTTCACTACTATGCAACGTGTTTGTCATATCGGGTCGATTACAGTGAGGGACACCATGACAGAGCCCATAACACTAGAGCAGATAACAGCTGCAAATCTCTGCTCGTCTGATCCAGCCCCAATTCCAACTCCATGGATTATAGCTTTCATAGTTGTCTTGGTCTTCGCTGTTACATTTTTCGTCATCACCATCCTTCTCATTCTCTGTACATACATAATGGTAAAGTAGATGCAATATTCTAGACGACAATCAATCATATCAATGGAGTGCGAATAAAACACAACGCACTGTGAAAAATATCTCCCCCTGGTACACTTCAAAACAAATTGGAAAACATCACGCACTTTTTTAACAAAGCCGTTTCCATTGTTATACTTCCCCAGGTTCTGTTTTTGTCGGAATTAATATTTTTATTAGCTGTTCTGACTTCTTAGAAGTCGGAACAGGTTTTGTTTTCGTCGAGATTTTTATTATTTTGTATTATTATTATTATTATTTCTATCTGCCTAAATCCCCATAGCATTTGATGTACACAATTTTGGACAGTCCGTTTAAAAGCATCAAAACTTATAAAAACATTGTCAGTAGAAAAAACAAAATTCTCAGTCGAATTTAACACCATGAAAACTCTGCCTACAATTTGATATGTGTTTATATACGAAAAGGAGTCTTCATTCACAAACTAGAAAGACAAACACCAGTTGTTTCAGATCCATGCAGCGCTCTAGTTGGAGATTGTAGAAAATTAAATTCCAACAAAAAACTGTCATTCCTTTTTATATCCGTTAATGTAGATTCTGAAAGAGAAACTTCGCTGACAGCAGAATTGAGTCAAACTCTCTATTTCGGGATATTTATACTCAGCTTTATTTGTTTTATTTTTTATTTTATTTTTTTTTTCCACCCCAAAATATTGTTGAATAAGTTCAAATTTTTTTGTCACAGTTTCATCCTTGTAGAAATATAACCAGGAATATAGATTCTGAAAAAGAAACTTCTGACAGAACTGCATCATCAACTCTCTGTTTCGGGTTATTAAAATCAGATTTATGTATTTGTTTTAAGGGGGGGGGTTCCTAAAGTTTTTTGAATAAGTTCCATATAATAGTCATCACAATTTCATTCTTGCCAAGGTCATTTGTGTTAAAACAGTTCTAGTTTAGAAACGCGATGGTTGACAGCAGATTTTGCTGAAGTTCACTTTCGCAATTAGTGTTCATTAAGATTCACTTTCTTTTTGTATCGGGTATCCTAACTGCATGCTTGGTATTTTAGAATGTACCGAGTTATAACACACTAATAAAAGGTAACCAGTAGCATCAAACTTACTCTCATTAATATTCATCCCCATATGGGTAAAGCAATGAGTAACCTCCACAGCTTGCGGCTAGCAGAACACATTGAGGGCCTTTGTTTTATTGTGTCTAGATTATTATGTCCTCTACAAAGTGGAAACGGCTAGAATGTGCTTGATCGACCCCAGTTTCTCCCAACCCAAACGTCCATGGGTTTTAACCAGGATTTGCTATAAAAGGGTGTCCAAACTTGCTGGAAATTTAAAATCTGGGTGTCCAAAGTGATCACTTACAATACATTTACATGTAAATGACAGATAAAACAGGGTGTCCAAATTTAAAACAGGGTGTTCAAAAGACATCCAGACACCCCCCCCCCCCCCCTCTGGCTAACACTATGCAAACGTCGCAGCTTGACTTGTGTTTGCCCCCTCCCTCTCCCCACCTCCCCTCGCTCACTGTCAACCTACTCCACTAAAACACAAACTCCACTGGCTTCCTGCATCCCGAGTTTTCACTACTCATCTTCCAATCGCTCATGCACTAGACTCCCCTGCTGCATCTCTACCTGCATGGATTGCCGCTTCCCCCATTCACACAATCCAAATTATCTGCGGCATATCGTTTGTTGATCATGTTTGTTTTCAGTTCCAGAGTAAACTTTTTTACACCCTTTTTATCCCTTCTTTCGCGTTCGATACGTTTGTCTTTGTAGTTATGTAACTTAGATAAAATTTAGGTATATTTGTGTGTTTATTACCATTCACCTTTTCCCCTAAATTCGTCCAATTCACTTGAATTTCATATTAATTTTTTGCATTTTTCTTAAATTTGTCCTTATTGTTTTACTGTAAAGCGCTTTGAGGCTTAAGGCGCTCTATAAACCCATTATTATTATTATTATTAACTTCAGTTTCTTCTTGTATGCGCTTTAATGTAACCCAGGACATGTCCTCTGTTGGCAAATTCGTGGTTTCTTCCCTGCCTTGCAGTTCTGTGACCCAGACTGGGGCCTTGCATGTGGATTGGGTTTTCAGTCCCAATTGCGTAGGTTTTCCCATTGGGCTTTTCCTCCCACGTCTAAAACTTACATTTATACAGCATCTTCTCCTTAGGCTTATGGGTCACAATTCTAGTTATTATTATTATTCTTTCTATCTGCCTAAATCATACCACTCGTTTAGCGAGACTGGTATCTTCAGGTTGCTCCACACTGCACTACAACAGGTATAAGACATACTTTATGCCACTACACGACTTGATACCTACCGGTCCGTCTAAAAACATGACCAAATAACATCATTACCATGATGTCCAAAACCAAAATCCGTTCCGCTCTTCTTAAAAAAGAACGAACCTGACATCCACATAAATACAAATATTGAAAATAAACTCAAAACCTTTTCCTTCCGCAATCCGGTTTTAAAAAGGACACCAAACACCTTTCAATATTTTTCCGAAACTTTCTGCATTCAGATGGAAAACACATAAATGAATGGGTACCCACACTCTTGAATTAATTATTATTTAATAATTAATTACCATATAAGAGATTATAATGTAAACGCAAACAGCAATCCATTATTTTCTTTACAAAACACTACCCACAACCCATAAACCCTTGTCTCGATGTCAAACCCGTTTATACACCTTATAATATAACTAAGGTACCACAATACTACAATTTACCCGCAACCGGGTATATATACCATTTCCTCGGGAAATGAGATTTTCAAAATCAAATCATGGAACATCTTCCAAAATAAAAACAAACACGAGCAAAAAAAAGTATAACCACTCCCCCGTTCACACACCCGCAGGCGGGACAGAACAGAAATATTTGCTCCAAAACAATAGAAAATCATTACAACCCTTCACACACAAACAACCCGTGATACCTTTCCCAATTCCGCAACCGGAAGGGAACAAATAATCTGGCTCATATACTCAATTAGTACTCCACACATCTGTAGAAATGGTACTACAATTTTATTTCTCATTTTTTCGCATTCGAAAAGGGAAAATTTCGCCATTTCCACAAAAAAACAAACACAAACTTGCCACGGAATCCAGAATCCCACATTCAGTATTCCCGCGCATTTTGTGCGAGCCAACCACCGGAACTACTGGACACTAACACCTTCTGAACACAAAGGAACTTCAACCAACCAATCAACTACCCGCAACTCCTGGAAGCATACACCTGAGTGACCTTCGCAGCGTCCACTTTTTCTCTGGATATATACCCTGTCACCACGGCGATCACGCCACTGACAACATGTCGACCAAGCTAAGTAAATCCTTCAAGCTACGCACCAAAACAAGCCCTCAACCTCCTCCCAGCCAGGACCCACCATCTCCTGCATCCTCCAACTCTAGCGACTTCCAGTGCGGACAACTGCCCCTGATAGACCGCCTAGAGGACTCCCTAATTACATCTCTCGAGGTCAGGGAGGAATTCGCAAACGAAACCCCTGTCCCTCGTATCAGGCTATCAGAAACTGACTTCAACAAAGTGAAACTTTTGGCGGAACCAGTCAACAGACTATCGGCCGCCAAAAGCCACATCACTAGTCAACTAGGAGTTTACAACCAAGCCATAACAACAAACAAACCTCCGGTCTACCTAAAATCAACGGCGAAACCACCACACCCGCACCGAGGCCTAACCTTTCAGCCCTCCTTTACGGAGAACTGGAATAGACTCACGTCAAAAGCCTCGTTGCTTCTAGTACAACTAGCACTGGAAGAGTACAAGTTCCAGGAGAAGGAGATCGAACAGAAATTGGGGACGGCGAGGAAAGAGGCAAGAACCAAGCTTGTAGCAGACTTTGAAGGAGCCAACCTGAGAACGGCCACTCAACTCTTCGGGTACTTCACAAGACCAAGACAACCGGCAAGCAAGGGCTCGAAGAGAAAACGGGAGCACCTGTAACTCGTTTACTTTCAAACAAACCGGTCCTTTTCAGGACCACCCCATCTTCCAAAGAGAGATAATATACAGCTTTGTTATTTATTTTTCATTAAATAAATAATTTAATAATAATAATATAATACGACAAATCCAAGTATATATTATTACTGAACACAACTACTGGTATAACTCTTCTTTCATAAGTATGACTAAACGAAAGTTTGATAAACGAGCAAACAGCTCCCAAAGAAAAGCCAATAACTTTTCACACACATGCTCCAAATCTAAACGGTTCAAAAAGAATAATATTCTTAAACAACTGGCAGAAGAAAGTGAACATTTCATAACCAACCTATCCAAGGCAAACCTTTCCACAATTGAGAAAGTTGCTTTAGGAAAAGGTCTCAACTTTGTTCCCACTCCGGCCAAACCCACCCGTAAAAAACTTCTGAGTGATTTCAATATCTTCCAAAGAAGAATGAGAATTGCCTTCCTAATGCACAACAAACCTACCAAGGCTCAACCTTTCAAACCACCCTCAAAATGGCATCCAAATTCAACACAATGTGCGACACTCGAGAATTATTTGGAAGCCACAAAATACCAATTTGCTCATATTCGATTGCGCAATCAGCTCAGAAATAGACCAAACAAGAAATATCAGCCATAACCAAACTAAAAAACAATCCAGACATCGTAATTAAACCTTACGACAAAGGAAGAGACATTTGCATAATGAACCGCACTGATTACCTTGAAGTAGGCTACCGACATCTTGAATCCAAGCACTACACAAAGCTTGACCAAGATATCACACAACAGACCATTACAATGGTCCACAACCTACTCATCAATATGCATAGAAGCAAATACATCAACAAACAAACCCTGGCTTATCTTGATCCACTCTCACAACCAGGCCACTGCCCTACTATGTATTTTCTGCCGAAGATACACAAAACACCACCCGCGGGCACGCCTTTCGTAGGGAGACCTATAATAAGTGGATGCTCAAGCCCTACAGCCAAAATATCAGAATTTGTGGACTTTTTCCTTCTTCCGATAGTTACCGCCCAACCAACATATGTCCGCGATACCGCAGACATATTGCGCAAACTTGAGGATTCCACATTTCCACCCAATGTTCTGATAACAAGTATTGATGTTGTCTCAATGTACACAAACGTCCGTCAAACGGAAGCAATAAACAGTGTTTGCGATGCCCTAGACCGAACCAACCACCCATACTCTATCACAAAACCACCCTCCAACTGCATCCGTAAGTTATTGGAACTGATATTAGGAAGAAACTGCTTCCATTTCAGTAACAACTACTATCTCCAAAAAATCGGATGCGCCATGGGTTCAACAGCAAGCCCTGAAATCTGTGATATTACACTACATGTTCTGGAAAAACAAATCCTGGAAAAAGCTGATCACATCCTAACCTGGTGGCGTTATAGAGACGACATACTTGTCATCTATAACAACACCCTTGACAATTTCAAGAGCCTTATCAACGACATGAATCAAATACACCCAACCCTCAAATTCACTTTTGAGGCCTCTGATACTGCCATCAACTACCTTGACCTAACAATCTTCAAAGGTAAAAGGTTCAGTGAAACTGGTATTTTAGACACAAAAGTATATACCAAACCTACTGAAACCTACCAATACCTACACAAGACATCATCACACCCCCCACATGTGTTCAAAGCATTCATATACGGAGAAACACTCCGATATGCCAGAAACACAAATAACGAAGATGATTTCTTAATTAAAGTCAACAATTTCTCTGAAAAGCTAATAGCAAGAGGCTATAACCTTTCAGAGATAAACAAAATCACGGAAACAGTATCACACAGAGAACGATCTAATTTGATTCATAAACAACAAGAAAAAACGGAAAGCAAAACTCCATTGGTTTTCAGTACGACATACAACCCGTACATCAACCAAAGTGACCTAAACAAATCCATCAAACAAAACTGGTCTCTAATACGCAATCATGAAACACTTTCGGGGATCTTTCCAGACCCTCCTTTCATTGCGTATAGAAAAGATCAAAACATAAGGGAAAAGATGATCAGAGCAAAACTAAACCGGAGTCCAACCGACTCAACCTCTAAACAGCTCGCTCCACCCCCTGATGATTCGGGTTTTGAAGACCCGGATGAAACACTAAACATCCTAATATCCTTATTGGAGGAACAGGTCACATATACTGAAAACTCAACTCAGGACTAAAAATC
Source organism: Pycnopodia helianthoides (assembly GCA_032158295.1). Lineage (NCBI taxonomy): Eukaryota > Metazoa > Echinodermata > Asteroidea > Forcipulatida > Asteriidae > Pycnopodia > Pycnopodia helianthoides. The sequence goes on along the minus strand of CM063253.1, from coordinate 6,059,081 downwards.
CGCATACGGAAAATATTACATTTTACCTGAACCTAAGCGAACTACACAAATAATATGTCTTTCACAAGACATAAGACCTACAGATTCTATTAGAATCACCCACATGCAACTGATGAGTGCCAAGAAGGCATGAAAACATGTTATTGCTATACACAAAGAGGATCTGAAAAAATATCCTCGCGGTCTACCCCTTGAAAACCAATTTGTTGACACATTTGTCAACCAGTTCCTCTGGTCCTATTTATGTTTGTCATATCACCCCCGTCAATTTGACAAAAATACGAACATATTACCCAGACGCAAACCTCACCCATAAAGCATGTAAAAACACTTTAACAGTTTTATGTAAATCTCAAGTCAACAGTGTTGGAGTGTCACTGAATGGGACAGCGCCATCATTTCTCTATCATTTTGTTTAATTCTTAAAAAAAAAAAACTTAGTGATTATGAAAGACTTAGATCCTAAATCAAACTGAAGCCTAGTACAAAAACTAAACAATAATTTTAATACTGGTAAATTTTTTAATTAATTAGCCACTTTACAGCGATGTGAATATATTTCATTAGCCATCTTTGTTAGAACCATATCTCAAAAAGCATACCACCGATCGTCAAACTTTTTTCAGTTTTAGACTTCTGGTGTACTGTAGATGTGTCTTCCGGCCTAAAATTACGAAAGACGTCACAATGACGTAATTTATTGCGCGTTTTGTATCTGTGCACAAAACAGACAGGATAAAGTGAAAACAAATCTGACTTCCAGAAACATAATTTTTCGATAAAGCTCAAATTAATGTCCAAGATTACACAAATCTTTTTTTAAACAAGAAAGATTTTATTGACAGTCAGTTTAAAAGCATCAACACTTATTAAAACATTGTCAGTAGAAAAAAACAAAATTCTCAGTCGAATTTAACACCATGAAAACTCTGCCTACAATTTGATATGTGTTTATATACGAAAAGGAGTCTTCATTCACAATTTTTTTAAAAGTTGAGGGCGCTATAGGAGTTTAACGGTACTCTTGCTTGCATTTTTTGCAACTCTACAAGTCTTTAGCCGGTTTTTGACCCATGATGTTGCGTTTTGTGATGTGAGTATAAATAGAGTCATTCCTGCAACGACTGACACAAGTTTACGTTCACAAGAATTGAGAAGAATAATTTTTGTAATCTCTCAGCGTCGAGAGGAAAACCGCTCAAGATCGTTTTTCAGATTTAGCGTGAACATATAGACAACAACCGTCTGGGTTTTTGGACGATCAGCGGGTGCGACTTATTTGCGCTGGGAAACCCGTTCGTCAGAAAACCACAAATTTGGTGAGGAAAGGTGAAGAGTAATTACCATTCCCCATGGCTATAGGGACAGTGTTATATTTGGGGTGAAGAGCCAAAAATAACAATCAACTCATATCCCATATAAATTTACTTTTTTAGCCTAACAAGAAAAATAACATACTCGATCGGATGAAAGGGCACAAAATTTGTTACAATTACGATTTTAATACAACAGCATTGACCAAGCTTTACATTAAGCCTATGCTTTTAAGGTTATTTTTGTAAGCGTGTAAACCGTTTCTAAAACGGTCGGTTACTTCGAGTAACTATCTGTTCAATGAACAAAATTTCAAATAAAAAAAACCTGTTTACACAACCGAACATATATAATCAAAAACATTGCATCTCCACAGCAGCCTTTTGATTTCGCATTCAACCCTGCAAAATATACGAGCATGCGCAGTCAAATTGTTGTGGAACGCCCCCTAGCGTTCGTTGTTTTTTCACAAAATATTGCTTTACGCACAGTAGTAATGAAATTATACAAAGACTGCAAGCCTGTAAATTGGGAATTATAATATGTGCTGTTTAAAATTGTGATCACAGTTATTATGGTCAGCGTTAAGCGGGACTTTTTAAGTAAATTTTTCAACGTTTATCCGAACCGTACAAATGTAAAAATTTAACCGGATGATCTGTCACTTAACCAAGTAACCATTACAGGCTTACGTATAAGCCTGCACATTCAAGGTAATTTTTTGTAAATGTGTAACCGTTTCTGAAACAGTTGGTGACCCATGTTAAGCCCAGTTCATACTTCCTGTGAATGCAAATGCGAAGCGAAATTGACGTCACAACTCTGTTTTCGCTGCAAATAATTTGCAAGAGTTGAGCACAGCTCAACCGCTGCGAATTATATCGTGCGAATTTGTGTCGTAAATTTTCACTTAAGAGCAGTTTCATTAACACAATTTCAAGTAAAAAAAACCTGTTTACACAACCGCACATGTGATCAAAAATATTGTGTCTTCATTCTTCATTGCAGCATTTTGACGTTGCGCATTGACCCTGCAAAATAAACGAGCATGCGCAATCAAATTGTTGTGGAGCGCCACCTAGTGTCAATGTTTCTTAAAAATATTGCTGCATGCACTTGTATTGAAATAACAAAAACTACGAGCCTGTAAATTGGGAATGATGTGTGTGTGTAAAAATTTAACGGGATATTGTTGGGATATTGTGCTGTGAAAATGTAGATTACGCGACACTTTTTGAGTGAATTTTTCAACGTTTATCCGAACCGTAATGCAAAAGTTTAACCGGATGATCTGTTAATTAACCGAGAACCGTCACAGGGTTATTTTTTGTCTCTGTCAAAAGCAAAATTTAAAGTTAAAAAACCTGTTTACACAACCACCCATGTGATCAAAAACATTGTGTCTTCAATGCATCATTTTGAATTTGCGCAACCAACCTGCAAAATAAACGAGCATGGACCTTTTTACAAATACACGGTGTGAACGCGTTTCCCATAGAGCCGCAGTGCATGCTGGTCTTGCTCGTTTTCTGGCTGTGCACAAAACACTTGGCGTTTAAAGTGTAAATGTTTTTGTTTTTTTTATTATTATTAATGGTTTATTTAATCTGAATAAAAAAACAACCAAAAGGTTGACAACATTCAAATTTACAAATTTTTACAGAGTTAAGAAAAATGGAATTAACAATAAACAGGTTAAATCTTTACACAAACACACACATTTTTTTTCAAGAAAATGAAAGTTAAGCATAAATTGGTAAAATCATGCCATCAAAAACAAACAAAGAATATCAAAAAACAGGCAAAGGCAAACATCTATACACACACACAAAATTGACCCAGCAACCCGATAATTTATTTCATGATTCTTGCTAATGAGGGTAGCGTGGATTTTTTGTATCGCTCAGTATTGCATTTTGGTATGTGAAAGCCAGTTGTCGAAGCTACTCTGAGTTGCATATTACAAGTGTTAGTTCTCTCCGGAGGTAATAAGTGACAAAAATTTGTTGAACAACGAAGATTATTACCAAACTTAAGCAACAGATTATGGCGTCTAGATTCTAAAGTGGGAATATTAAGATTAGTAAGAGCATGTGAGTAAGTAATATATCCATAGCCTAAAATAATACGAAGGGCTCGTTTCTGCACAGAATTATTTTGCTCCTTGCTTATTGAAGTTTGCCATACTTGGCAGGCATACTCTAGAACTGGTCTTATGTAACAAATGAAAACCGCAAGTATGTCAAACACAGGAACCTTAGCTTTCTTAAGTATACATGGAGTATAAAGTCTACGAGAAGCTTTAGAAATTATGTCAGTTTTGCTGGTCAAATACACTGTTTTTAAACTATATTTTCAAAAAAAGTTAATTGTTAATATCCTGAATTACATAAAGTGTTTTGAAATGTGAAATACTTTTAATAATTTTTGTTTCATGCCAAAACAACAAATCAAAGGACCGCTACAATTAGCCATAATTAATCATTAATTGGTGAATTGTGGCACCGTGGCTACAGGTCCGTGTTGTTTGGTGAACATCCAGTCACCTTTTAAGTTAAAGGAACATTACAGAACTGGTAAGAACAAAACTTGTAAAATATACTTTTTGATCACAGATTTACATAAAACTTACACAGTCTAATGATGATGATAGTAGAAAACATCCCTTGATATATTTCTGTCTGAAATGCCATATTTGATGAGAAATGAATAAACTAATTTGCCGACTTGGAGTTTATCACTTAGTGAGCGTTTTATTCATTTGTTGAATCTATACGATTTCATGCAAAATGTGTAATCGGTTTTTCACTATTTTCTCGTGACCCAGATGGCCGATCGATCTCAAACTTCTACAGGTTTGTCAGTTTATGTATATGGTGGATTACATAAAGTGCTTACACTGCCAGCAACTGTTTTGTTAGCAAAAACCAATTCTGTAATGTTCCTTTAAGAGTATAATAAGTATTATAGATCGCGCACCTCGGGTTGCCCAGAAGTAGTTCGTAGTAGATGTCATGGACGAACATTTTTAATTAATTATCCACGTGACAGCGGTGTGAATATTCTTTGTTTTCTTATTCTTTGTTTATGTCCAAATTCCATTGCATTTGTACACGTTTTTTCTTTAAGCCTAATAGCCTAAAGTTCTCTTGGGTAAAAAGAAAGAGTTAGATCCTATATCAAATTGAAGCCTAGGACATCAATTTAACTCTGAATGTAATATATGTTCAAATTCTTGATTAATTAGCCAATTTACAGCGAGATGAATATGTAATTAGCCAACCTTGTTCGCACCATATCTCAAAAAGTATACACCCGATCGTCAAACTTTTTTTCAGTTTTAAAAGTCCGGTATACTGGATGTGCCTCCCGCCCTAAAATTACGGACGACGTCACAATGACGTCATTTATTGCGCGTGTTGTATCTGTGTACAAAACCAAAGGCTCTAAAAGTGTAAATATTTAATTTGTCAAATTTCAAAATAAGTATAATTTAGCTACTTAAAATCCACAAATTATTGTACCATCATTATAATCAATCAACGATTAGATTGGTAAATATAACCCCATGGATAAAACACTGGATTGCGCAATCACGGCAGTGTGTCTGAGATTGCGCGTCAAGTTACAGTAATTCAAACTTATGGACCACATAATTTTTTTTGAAAAACCATGTATGATTCTAGACTGTTTGTAAAAGTAAAGCAGATTTTAGTATGCTACCGTAAAGAGACAAAGACAACTTAATGACCTTTCGGGTAAAATGGTATTGTAAATTGCTCAGCCAATTATATTTGCATGTCTGCTATTAGTTACAGGATATCAATATTCAAAATAGTTAGTTTAACATTGTTACTTTTGCTACCTCCTCCGTCATGATGTAAACTGCAATTTGTATATTTAAAATATAAAGGGGTATGTTCCTTTAGGAAAAAAGCAGGAACTCAAATCAAATCAATATCGTAAAAATCACCCATGCGTTACAATTAAAAGGCATGAACAAAATTAATGATGTAAATTGTTTGCAAATGCATCCATGCTTATTCAGCAAAAAAAATCAAAATCCAAGGAAATTATTTCTGTCATAGCCATGTTTATTTTAATGTATGTTTTTACAGTAATGCTAAAAAATTAAATTAATATGATTGGTGCACGTTAAGATTAGAGGGGCTTTGTCGTTATGAGACAAAGCAGACTTGTTGCTGGACATGGAATTATGAACTCTCACCCAGTTACTGCACGCGCGCGCGCGGTCTCCATAGAATGATACGGATGGAGTGCGCACGCATGCAGTAACTGTGTCAAAGTTCACAATTTGACAAGAGTCAAAACAAAACAAGAATGTATCAATGACGTAAAAACCTGCTTGCTATGATTTACTAAGTATGAATATTCATTTGGAATTAGGATATATGATTATGTATGAACCTGCTCCTATAAATAAATTACTGGCAACATTTTCAGATTAAAATAAATAACAAGAATTTGATTCAGAAAAAATAGTTTAAGAAAACGAAAATTGGTTTGTAATGTAATCGGTATAAACATGAATATGTATGAACCTGCTTGATATGAATAAATTGGCTTTAAATAAAAATGTTTGGTCGTTTGTGATCAGATTGTATTAATATGTATGAACCTGCTGACTTTGAATAAATTAATGACGAGTAATTGATATCAATAAGTGATATCTTGAAAGTCCATCCCAATCAGAAAAGTTAGGGCCTCATCGCCTCTACACGTTTAATTGCCATTTCTCTTGCAAATTTTGATGTTCATGTCGTCCCTTTCCTCTTTAAATAGACTCAGATTATAGACTCACTTCTTAAGATGTCGTAAAACCCATTTTGTAAAGATCGTCAAGATTCTTTCCATAATATATGTTTTCCCGGCCATTTTCAACACAAATTCATTCAATTTAACACCCGGCTCATATGTCTGAAAATATGCGCCATTGCATCAGCATTCATCAAACAAAAGGGGTAATTCAATTTCAACAGTTTAGCATTCACTGGTCAAACAAGATTAATCAATCTCATCTGGTCGCAAATTCATTCAACTTCATTAAAGCTAAGCCAGCAGCAAGAGGCTGGTCAACCGTTCAATTTCACAACTTAGCCAACATTTGCATGGATGTGAATGCGTGTAATTTTATTGAATAATTTGTTCTGGTTTTGAAACCAAGAATTCCACCAAAAAGCGAACTTAATTACTATACTTTATAGCCAAGTATCCCAAAGGAGAGAAGACGAGGAAGGAAGATCCAGAAATTCATTCCATGGGGGAAACCACGGCGATCAGGTAGGGACTGAAAACCCAATCCACATAGTGCTCCGTGCGAGATTTGAACCGGGGTCTTGGAGGTAGAAGGTGATAAAGAAAAAAATAGCCGGGAAGACCTACCTTTCGCTTGAGACAAAAGGAAACCACTTTCTTTGATCAACTATTTTATGTTCAACTCAAACCACAAAAAGGGTTAAAAATGACCCAGTCAGTGCCGTAGGTGCTTCGGGCGATACATAAATATAAGTTGATGACCTTTTTCTGCAGTATCAACTATGTGCCACCGGCATGGGCAAATTTGACGTCACATTTCACGTCAAAATACAGATTATATTCTTATAGATTAAAGAAATCCTTAAATACTTCAGCCCTCAAGCAATTGAAAGACTGTAAACAGTAGTATTCAAAGAGCAAATGGTGCCCACTTTTATCTGAGTGATCGGTTTACTTTTTTTCAAACCATCCCGTACAGATTCAACGACGAAATAATAAGTTAACTGAAAGTGCACAAATGAATGTTATAGATTCAGTTGAACTGTGACATTATTTTCACGCTTATAAAAACATGCCTCTGTGGAAATGAGAAAACCACGACTTGATATTTTGTCAAAGTTCATTAGTGTGTGGTGCTTAAAACGCAAAAGTATTACAGTAATAAGTCATGTATTCGTGTGTGTTAAATCACTATCACATTTCTACCAGGTATGTGTACCTGCGTGTTTGATTATGCTCCTCAAACGTTGACGTCACAAAACTATGACGCACCATGACAAGTCTAGGTTCGTCTGATCAAGCACCATCTTCAACTCCATGGTTTCTAGCTTTCATGGTTGTTTTGGTCTTCGCTGCTACATTCTTCGCCATTATCGTCATTCTCTTCCTTCGTAATGTCAGAAAGAACTGTTTGCTAAAAAGACTCACATCTGAAAAAGAACCCCGAGTCACCAAACCTGATCCCTACATGGAGCTGCAGCCGACGGGGGACAAGAATGAAAAAGTTTAAAACGTATTAATTTGGAGATGGGACATTTTGCATCAGATGCATACCACGTACAAGGCCATAGTCTCATGATTCAGTCAAATTGAATCAATGCGAAATGATTGATTCAAATCAAATTAATTGTTGTGCCGAGTGTATTTTAAGATATTCATGTTTTCAATTTGTCAACATTTTAGCTTTATACTATTGTTGCAAAAACTTCAAGTGACATGTTTTATTAACTTACTCACTGGCGTTAATATTCTATTATTTTTCAATGAAAATCCTCTGTTGTAATCTTGCTGCGTTTTGTCTCAGTTGTTTCTATTTACCATTAGATCTTGATGGAACTTTCAAGTGTTACAATCGGTCAGTTTGTGGTCGTACTAAAGTAGTGCAGTATTTTTATAATAGGTGAGTTGCGATACGGTTGTTCTAGATTCAGTTGAACTGTGCCATTTTGAAACTCATTGTAAAACATGGCTCGATAACTTTCAAATGTAACAATCAGTCGGTTTGTGGCTTTGCTAAAGTAGTAAGAGTATTTTCATGGTACGTGTTTGAGGTATGGTCGTTTTAGATTCCGTTGAACTGTGACATTATAGTTTTCATTGTAGACATGACTCGGTATTAAAAAACGAAAACCCAGACTTGTATTTATTGTTAAAGTTCATTGACGTGTGGTGCTCAGTATGAGGAAGTACAACCAAGTTAACTTCAGTGTTAAATACATGTACATTAAATCACTGTTACATTGAGTTGTGTGTGAATGCAGTATCATTCTACTTCGTGCATTTCCATTCTTGATCCGTTGTCTCCAGGAATGATTTAATAGCAACTTAATAAACTCAGATTCAATACAATGGATGGAAGGATCTCGATGTATGTTTTGCTGGTGTGTGTTTGGTGTTCACTTGATGCAGGCGGATTCCTGATGGTTGTCACTGCTCAACCAGCAGTGTCTGCGGTGTTCTTAACACCAGAGGCTGATCGTAAGGAGGGCGGGCAGGTTCATATGAGGTGTACCGCTACAAACCTCGAGTCGGATCATATCGTAGCATGGAGGACTGAAGACCCGGTACAGACCCTGAGATGGGGTGAAACCACTGTTTGGAATGCAAATGGACGATTCATCTTCAATACATCAATAGATATGGCTACTCAAACAGTTGTTCAAGACTTTACCATCACCAATGTGCAGAGGACCGATACTGATGAATATGTGTGTAGAGTCAATGACCCAATACCGACCGGAGGCCACGACATCGTAGCCACATTCAGTGTAACACTTTCAGTGTTATACTTCCCCAGTGAGTCCTTCCCTATGTGCTCCCCTTCTGGACCCATTACAGTAGACGCAGGGACAGAGTTACATATGAGGTGTTCATCTGAGAGCAGTCACGGAACAGTCATAACGACGATCAATCCCACTATACAGACTACTATATACACCACATGGACATCAGTACTCAACGATGATAACGATACAGTCGTAAGGACATTAGATTTGACTGTGAATGATGCTGATAATGGTGTTGCATTCGAATGCTTCATATCATCAATGTATTTCGCTGGTATGCAACGTACATGTCATATCGGACCAATTACAGTAAGGAACACCATGGCAGAACCCACAACACTAGAGCACATAACTGCGTCCCAAAGCATGACGTCACAAAACAATGGCGTTACTGGCACTATGGCAAATCTCTGCTCGTCTGATCCATCCTCATCTTCAGCTCCATGGATTCTAGCGTTTATAACTGCCATGATTTTTGCTATTACATTCTTCATCATCACCATCAGTCTCATTCTCATTCTTCGTGATGTCAGAAAGAACCGTCCAATCAAAAGTCTCGCATCGGAAAAAGAACCCCGAGTCACCAAACCTGATCCCTACATGGAGCTGCAGCCAACGGAGGACAATAATCGCGTCTACATGGAACCCACACAAGATACCTACTACCAACCAGTTCAAGTAGAGAATGAAAGCCCAGAGCATGACTACGCTCGGCCAGAGGACAGCACCACCACCAGCTATGAAGCGGTCAGGGTGCCACAGAGTTCAGCTGAGAAGCAGTATCAGAACATTAACCATTAGACATTTATGATATACATGTACATAATGGTATAGCAGATGCGATATTCTGGCAGAAAATCACTCATTTCAATGGAGTGCGGGTAATACACAAGTACACAACGCACTGTGAACAAATATCTCCCCTAGTACGCTTCAATACAAAAAGTAAAACATCATCCACAGACCAAGAAAAGACAGTTTCTAGCTTTGATTGGATCTGCGTTTTATAACAATCTTTAAACAAATTAATGTTAGAATTATTACAATATTCCTACTTGAGCATTTAAAACTCACACTAGCCAACAAGAATTAACGTTAGTGTCGGAGGACTCAATATTACCTCTGTAAAAAAAAATTGTACATACATAAACATTTCAAACAAACAGTCAGCAACTAAAACTACGGCTATAGGTGGTGGTGTACGAACTACTGTAAGGATCAGAACAAGTGAGGTGATGGCCTCATAACTATTTGTGTGTCAAATACCGACTTTAAGCAAAACGAAGCTCTTATCATTCCATGCGAATAAAATCAATACTTGAAAATGACGCAATAATGACATCTGAAGAAAAAGAATTACAGGCAACGGTTTCGTGTCATTAGACTAATTCGGCTCGGTCCAGACTCCATTCAATGAAGATAATGTACAACTTTTCACTACTTTTACTCTTTGATAAATCAAATCAAATTACAATGTAAAGTTTAAGAACATATTTTCTTACCTGTTCCATTTTTGTTAAGATGCTGTTTGATCAAACCTCTCATCATCCTCAATGATTAAGCGGAGATGGAGTAACTTCACTGCTGTAAATTAATAAATCGACATAAAGCTATAACTTCATAATAAAAAATGCATTTCAAAAAGATTTAAAAAGTGACCCCTCTGTTGACTTTTGAATTCAAATGTTATCAGTACTCCCTTGTGCAACAGGATATTCGCTAAAATTCTCTATTCTCTCGTACAAATGACGATTACGTTATTTCTGATACACTTTTAACAGTAGCCGGCCTTTTATGACCATTTACAATAAATCAAGTTCACATTAAATTCTCCCAAGTGTGTCCAAAGTAGGTTTTTTTCAAGATGGCTGCCGGTGCGGGAGGAGATTCTGTCCCCGAACTGTGTCCCCCATACGGCGAACTGTGTAGAAACTTCTTCTGATAGCGCCTTCTTTTGGATCATCCTCCTTCAGCCCATGTTAATTTCCCATATGAGGGACAGAATCTCAGGAGGACAGATTTCCCTATGACACCGGTTCTAAATTTCAATTAATTTTTTTAAGTTATAGCAGTGGTGAGTCTTATAAACACTTTATAATATTTCGTAGCTGCTAGATCAGCGTTATTACGTTTCAATACTACTTTCGGGATGAGCTTTAAACTAAGCTCTCTCTAGAGAAATAACATTTTCCTAAATTTTACATCAACTCACCCAGGAGGATAAAAATGATCGTGCAATATTAAAGAGTTGACTCCTTTATAGATTAACCATCGATGGTGAATAAATCAAGTGGTGAAAATGTGCTCCTCCCTTCTATGGCTCACTGCGTTTCAGTTATCTAGAGTGCTCGATTGTCTGATCAGACCCCGTTTTAAATTATTCGTTGTGGATTCAAACTGGTACAACGTAAGTATGTGATCAACTAACAAAAAACATGATTAATAGGTCGACTACATTATGTGATCCCGTCAACTAATAAGGACAACAACGAATAAAAGGTCATATTATTGGTCAGGGATTTTGTTCATGTTTATAACTCTTTGAAAAGACCGCGGCAATCCAAACTTAAGAAAATGCGTGACCCTCAGAGTTTTTCATATCGGTATAATTCTCTGAAAATTGGTAGTGGTGTGTTTGAACTTTATAGGGAGTAGGCTTCCGGAATGAAAACGATCGGTTTATATCGGTAAGAATGTTGTACAAAAGCTTTAAGAAAAAACTTTTAGTGCATCAGCCCCAATAAGTTTGCACCTTGTTTACTTCACAATATTTATACTGTTCATGTAAAATAATGATTTTGTAAAGTACTTTGAAAATGATAATCCCTTCATCGTCTTTCATCTTAATATCACCCTTCTGACATTGTACGTCATTTCCGAGGCTCTTCTTGAGTTTGGTTTTTGCGGGTTCTACGTTAGTGACGTCACTTCGTTGAAACTTTTAAAAGCCGCTTTTTTGTACACGTTTAGAGGTTTTAACTAGGTTTGCCACTAGAAGGTGCAACTCACTTTTTTGTAATTTTTATTTAAAATTAACTAGTGGTTACCGTTACCACATCATTTACTATGGATTATAATGGATTATCTGTCATTCAAAACGAACACAATGATCAAACTAGACAGGGAGACTGGATAGAGGGCACAGTCTTCTGCTAAGTTAATGCTAGGATGTGTACCACTCCATCACACGGCTAAAAAATTTGGGGGTGGAGCATATTGCATTGGAAGCATACCACGTATCAGCAAGTCTCATGATTCAGTTGAATTGAGTCAAAGCGAAATGATTGATTTAAATTAAATTATTGGTTGTGCCCAGTGTATTTAATGATATTCATGTTGTCAATTTGTCAACATTTTAGCTCTGTACTATTGTTGCAAAAACTTCAAGTGTCATGTTTTAATGATTTATTCGATGAAAGGTGAACGGTTTTTCTTTCTGGATGCGAACGTTAGTTCTGATCTGCATGGTACAAGTTTCATTAAATCATAACTTAAGAATTTGTTAGTAATCACTGGCGTTAATATTCTGATCCTTTTTCAATGAAACTCCTCTGTCGTAATATCACTGTGTTTTGTCTCTTCAGTTGTTTCTTTCCACCATTAGACCTTGTTAAAACTTTCAAATGTTACAATCAGTCGGTTTGTGGTCGTGCTAAAGTACTGCAGTATTTTTATGATAATGTGTTATTTGAGGTATATTCGTTCAAGTTTAACTTGACATTATAATTCTCATTGTAAATTATGACTCAAAACAAAGAAAACCCGGAGTTGTATTATTGTTAGGGTTCATTGACGTGTGGTGCTCAGTATGAGGAAGTACAACCAACTAAACTTCACCGTTAAATACATGTACATTAAATCACTGTTACATTGAGTTGTGTGTGAACGCAGGATCATTCTACTTCGTGCATTTCCATCCTTTATTCGTCGTGTCCAGGAATGATTTAATAGCAACTTAATAAACTCAGATTCAATACAATGGATGGAAGGATCTCCATGTATGTTTTGCTGGTGTGTGTTTGGTGTTCACTTGATGCAGGCGGATTCCTGATGGTTGCAAGTGCTAAACCAGCAGTGTATGCGAAGATCTTAACACCAGAGGCTGATCGTAAGGAGGGCGGGCAGGTTGATATGAGGTTTATCGCTACAAACCTCCAGTCGAATCATATCGTAGAGTGGAGGACTGAGGACCCAGTACAGGTCCTGAGATGGGGTGGAACCACGTATGTTATTACGCATAGACGATACATCTTCGATACATCGGTAGATATGGCTACTCGGACAGTTGTTCAAGACTTTACCATCACCAATGTGCAGAGGACCGATACTGATGAATATGTGTGTAATGTCAATTACCAAATACCGACCGGAGGCCAAGACATCGTAGCCACATCCAGTGTAACACTTTCAGTGTTATACTTCCCCAGTGAGTCCTTCCCTATGTGCTCCCCTTCTGGACCCATTACAGTAGACGCAGGGACAGAGTTACACATTAGGTGTTCATCTGAGAGCAGTCACGGAACAGTCACAATGACGATCAATCCCACTATACAGATTACTAGATACACCACATGGACATCAGTAATCAACGATGATAACGATACAGTCGTAAGGACATTAGATTTGACAATGGATGATGCCGATAATGGTGTTACATTCGAATGCTTCGTATCATCAATGTATTTCGCTCTAATGCATCGTACATGTCATATCGGACCAATTACCGTGACTGACAACGTGACAATAACCATGACAGAACCCACAACATCGTTCACGTCAACATCATCCACGTCAGGATCAACGACACCAACGACTGGAGATTCTACGCCATCTTCAGAGAATGAAGTTAGTTCGATGTCCTCCTCGGCATCCACTCAATCTACGTCCACAGCTTCGTTCGTTCCTGCCGTCATTGTCGGGACAGTAGCCGGAGGACTAATTGCATTTCTTCTCATCGTAATCCTGATCTTTATTTGCTGTAAACGACGCCCCGGCAACTCGGATCCCAAATCAGGTCAGTCCAATCCAGACATCAATCAAACAAATACTGAATTGACACTAGATAGACTTGAACATTCTCAGATCAGTTTCAACGAGTATGGAGAACTTGACTCAACACAACATGGGTTACAGGATAATATCATATATGTCCCTTCCCGAAGCCCAATATCCGGACAAGGCGCGCCTTATGATAACACTGCGCCGGTGCGAACAGCAGAGGCGACTGATCCAGGTCTAATATACGCAAAACCATTCCGTACCCGAACTAAACGGACTGAACATGAAGCGAAGAAGCAACAGTCAGACCTGACCGATGATCCTACAACTCAGCAGAGTTACAACAATCCCGCATTTGATTCCAGTGTCTATGATAGAACAACATCGCCCTCTGGGGACGACTTATCCACACCCATCAAACCGACGGCTGTAGTCAGACCAACTCGACCTAGTAAGCCCACACCCTATAAACCCAAACCAACAGAGCGTAGGAGTAACGCGTCGATTCGTTCCCACGATGACCGGATGATACCCTCTTCCCCACCCCCAACAAGCGTCAACGACGGTACCCCAAGCCAGGAAAATGCATATGCCCGAGTATCTGTACCCATGAGGCAGCAGAGTAGTCATGGCAACCCAGGATCTGAGGATCACATTGTCTATGCTGATTTGGATTTGCCATCAGATGAGATTCTAGATGACGGCAGCAACCCACAACCAGCATTTGAAGCAGTGCTGTACTCCAGCGTAATGATAAAGTAACATTGATCTATATTAATATAGATATCGTAGGATGAGCAGGACTCCGCCCTTCTCATTGCCTCCAGGCCCGGTATTCTCTCTCCCAATTTCATCCTCGTACCTCCTCCTGATGCATATCCGTTCTTATTTATGTCTTGAATATTTAAATACCATCTTCATATCAATTTTACTGCAATTCAATCTTGTTCTCGTTGCTCTCTTCTCACTAAACGAACTATATCAATTTTTGACATTAGTTTTCTTGGTTCATTTGTATACATTTTGCAGAGATATTATTTTGTAATCGGGTTATTATACTACCATGATCCTGAGAATCTATATCGTTAGCCAAGACATTTTGTCCTACAATTTCTCTATCACACTTTATAAATAATGACAAAATATTCACAATTAACCTAATTTTGGTTTTATATGGTACCGATAACGAGAAATGATTGGGTTTTTTTTTTATATGAAACCCTGCCTTGCTGAAAAGAGAACCACGCACAAAAATGCAAACTATTGAACCTCGACTTCAAACTTCATTGTAACAATTATGCTTCTTCGAAAAAATTGTGTCAAAAGCGTCACGAATTTTAATTAGGAAAAATTACTGCAGAAGTTTTTGTTTCTTCTTATCAATTGGTTGTGTATGTATCCAACCACACGCGCACCCACTGCCACACCCAATGCCACACCCAATGCCACACCCAATGCCACACCCAATGCCACACCCAATGCCACACCCAATGCCACACCCAATGCCACACCCAATGCCACACCCAATGCCACACCCAATGCCACACCCACTGCCCACCCAATGCCACACCCAATGCCACACCCAATGCCACACCCAATGCCACACCCAATGCCACACCCACCTCCACACCATCGCCAATGGGTGTTCTCACACGTTCACCAAGTTTCCCCTTCACTATCTCCCGTAACTTCCAAACAGCGTTGTGGTTGGAAACCTTTACTATTCTGTAAACACAACAATTTTGTAATTTTTGGATTATTTCACTTGCATGATATCGGTTTGTCTTGTGGGCATAAGAGTTTTAAGATTTTAAAATACATGCATGTACACATTGTTTATGTAAACGCATCCAAATTAAATTTACAGAATAAACTAATGTCCAATGTATAATTCTTTTAGAAAAACCATGTATGATACTGTTTGTAAAAGTAATGCAGATTTTAGTAAGCTATCGGAAAGAGACAAACAACAATTTAATGACCTCTCAAGCAAAAAGGTATTGTATATTGCTTAGCCAATTATATTTGTATGTCTGTTAAGTTAAAGGAAATCAATTATCCAAATAATTTTTTTAACATTGATGCTTTTGCTAACTCCTCCGCCATGATGTAAACTGCAATTTGTATATTTTAAATGTTGTTGTAACCGTTCCCCAAGGTGTTAGGGTATGTTCCTTTTTGGAATAAAACAAGAAATCAAATCAAAATCAATTTTGTAAAAAAATCACTCATGCGTTACAATTAAAAGACATTGATGTAATTTGTTTGCAAATGCATCCATGCTTATTCAGCAAAAAATTAATATCCAAGGAAGTTATTTCTGTCATAGCCATGTTTATTTTAATGTATGTTTTTACAGTAATGCTAAAAAATTAAATTAATATGATTGGTGCACGTTAAGATTAGAGGGGCTTTGTCGTTATGAGACAAAGCAGACTTGTTGCTGGACGTGGAATTATGAACTCTCACCCAGTTACTGCACGCGCGCACGCGCTCTCCATAGAATGATACGGATGGAGTGCGCACGCGTGCAGTAACTATGTGAAAGTTCACAATTTGACAAGAGTCAAAACAAAACAAGAATGTATCAATGACGTAAAAACCTGCTTGCTATGATTTACTAAGTATGAATATTCATTTGGAATTAGGATATATGATTATGTATGAACCTGCTCCTATAAATAAATTACTGGCAACATTTTCAGATTAAAATAAATAACAAGAATTTGATTCAGAAAAAATAGTTTAAGAAAACGAAAATTGGTTTGTAATGTAATCGGTATAAACATGAATATGTATGAACCTGCTTGATATGAATAAATTGGCTTTAAATAAAAATGTTTGGTCGTTTGTGATCAGATTGTATTAATATGTATGAACCTGCTGGCTTTGAATAAATTAATGACGAGTGATTGATATCAACAAGTGATATCTTGAAAGTCCATCCCAATCATAAACGTTAGGGCCTCATCGCCTCTACACGTTTATTTGCCATTTCTCTTGCAAATGTTGATGTTTATGTTTTCCCTTTCCTTTAAAAAAAAAAGATAATTAAGATTACAGTCTCACTTCTTAAGATGTCGTAAAACCCATTTTGTAAAGATCGTCAAGATTTTTTCCATAATATAGGTTTTCCCGGCCACTTTCAACAGAAATTCATTCAATTTAACACCCGGCTCATTCAATTATGTCTGAAAATAAATGTGCCATTGCATCAGCATTCAACAGACAAAAAGGGTAATTCAATTTTTAACAGTTTAGCATTCACTGGTCAAATAAGATGATTCAATCTCATCAGGTCGCAAATTCATTTAACTTCATTAAAGCTTAGCCAGCAGCAAGAGGCTGGTCAACCGTTCAATTTCACCATTTAGCAAACATTTGCGTCAATGTGAATGCGTGTTACTTTATTGATTTATTTGTTCTGGTTTTGAAGCAAAGGATTCCACCAAAAAGCGAACTTAATTACTATACTTTATAGCCAAGTATCCCAAAGGAGAGAGGACGAGGAAGGAAGTTCCACAGATTTATTCCACGGGGGAAAACCCCGGCGATCATAGGGACTGAAAACCCAATCCGCATAGCGCCCAATGCGGGATTTGAACCGGGGTCTTGGAGGTAGAAGGTGATAAAGAAAAATTAGCCGGGAAGACCTACCTATCGCTTGAGACAAAAGGAAACCACTTTCATTGATCAACTAATCTATGTTCAACTCAAGCCACAAAAAGGGTTACAAATGACCCAGTCAGTGCCGTGAGTGCTTCGGGCGAGTGGCATATACATAAACAAAAGTTGATGACCTCAACTGAATTGTCACGCTGCAGAATCAAATTATGTGCTACCGGCATGGGCAAATTTGACGTCACATTTCATGTCCAAATAAAGATAACATTCTTATAGATTAAAGAAAACCTTGAATACCTCAGCCCTCAAGCGATTGAAAGACTGTAAGTATTCAAAGAGCAAATGGTGCCTACTAATATCTAAGTAATTCGTTCAAACCATCCCGTACAGATTCAACGACGAAATAATAAGTTAACTGAAAGTGCACAAATGAATGTTATAGATTCAGTTGAACTGTGACATTATTAGCACGCTTATAAAAACATGCATCTGCAGAAATGAGAAAAACACGACTTGATATTGTCAAAGTTCATTAGTGTGTGGTGCTTTGAACGCAAAAGTATTACAGTAATAAGTCATGTATTTGTGTGTGTTAAATTACTATCACATTTCTACCAGGTATGTGTACCTGCTTGTTTGATTATGCTCCTCAAACGTTGACGTCACAAAACTATGACGCACCACGACAAGTCTAGGTTCGTCTGATCAAGCACCACCTTCAACTCCATGGTTTGTAGCTTTCATGGTTGTCTTGGTCTTCGCTGTTACATTCTTCGCCATCATCGTCATTCTCATTCATCGTGATGTCAGAAAGAACCGTCTGATAAAAAGACTCACATCTGAGAAAGAACCCCGAGTCACCAAACCTGATCCCTAAATGGAGCTGCAGCCAACGGGGGACAAGAATTAAAAAGTTTAAAAAGTATCAATTAGGGGATGGGACATTTTGCATCAGATGCATACCACGTACAAGGCCATAGTCTCGTGATTCAGTCGAATTAAAACATTGCGAAATGATTAATTCAAATAATTATTGGTTGTGCCAAGTGTATTTTAAGATATTCATGTTTTTCAATTTGTCAACATTTTAGCTTTATACTATTGTTGCAAAAACTTCAAGTGACATGTTTTATTAACTTATTCCATGAAAAGTGAATGGTTTTTTGTTTGTCAGAAATTGATTATACTCATGCACTGCCGTTACGTTATTCTACTCCTTTTTCAATGAAACTCCTCTGTTAAGCTCACTGCGTTTTGTCTCAGTTGTTTCTTTTTACCATTAGACCTTATTAACTTTAAAATGTTACAATCAGTTGGTTTGTGGTCGTGATAAAGTAGTGCAGTATTTTTTATAATAGTTGAGTTGCAGTACGGTTGTTGTATCTTCAGTTGAACTGTGCCATTTTGAACCTCATTGTAAAACATGGCTAGATAACTTTAAAATGTTACAATCAGTCGGTTTGTCGCTTTACTAAAGTCGTATAGTATTTTCATGGTACGTGTTTGAGGTATGGTCGTTCTAGATTCAGTTGAACTGTGAAGTTATAGTTCTCATTGTAAAACATGACTTGATAACACAAAAACCCAGACTTGTATTATTGTTGAAGTTCATTGACGTGTGGTGCTCAATATGAGGAAGTACAAAAAAGGTAACTTCATCGTTAAATACACGTACATTAAATCACTGTTACATTGAGTTGTGTGTGAACGCAGGATCATTCTACTTAGTGCAGTTCCATCCTTTATCCGTTGTGTCCAGGAATGATTTAATAGCAACTTAAAAAACTCAGATTCAATACAATGGATGGAAGGATCTCCATGTATGTTTTGCTGGTGTGTGTTTGGTGTTCACTTGATGCAGGCGGATTCCTGATGGTTGTCACTGCTCAACCAACAATGTCTGCGGAGATCTTAACACCAGAGGCTGATCGTAAGGAGGGCGGGCAGGTTGATATGAGGTGTACCGCTACGAACCTCGAGTCGGATCATATCGTAGCGTGGAGTACTGAGGATCCATTACGGATTCTGAGGTGGGGTGGAACCACTGTTGATAACAGTAGACGATTCATCTTCGATACATCGATAGATTTGGTTAGTCGGAGAGTTGTTCAAGACTTTACCATCACCAATATGCAGAGGACCGATACTGATGAATATGTGTGTAATGTCAATGACCCAATATCGGGCGGAGGTAATGTCATCGTAGCCACATCCAGTGTAACACTTTTAGTGTTATACTTCCCCAGTGAGTCCTTCCCTATGTGCTCCCCTTCTGGACCCATTACAGTAGACGCAGGGACAGAGTTACAAATGACGTGTTCATCTGAGAGCAGTCACGGAACAGTCATATTGACGATAAATCCCACTATACAGACCACATGGACATCAGTAATCAACGATGATAACGATTTAGTCGTAAGGACATTAGATTTGACAGTGGATGATTCTGATAATGGTGTTGCATTCGAATGCTTCATATCATCAATGTATTTCGCTGGTATGCAACGTACATGTCACCTCGGACCAATTACAGTGAAGAACACCGTGACATTACACATGACAGAAACTACGGCATACTCCACACAAACAACTAACTCCCTCCATGTTGTTCCGCAAACAGATCCCATGGAGCAACTAATTACTGAACCTCAAACATTGACGTCACAAAACTATGACTTTACGAGCACCATGACAATTCAAGGTTCGTCTGATCAACCCCCATCTTCAACTCCATGGTTTCTAGCTTTCATAGTTGTCTTGATCTTCGCTGTTACATTCTTCGTCATCATCGTCGTTCTCATTCATCGTGATGTCAGAAAGAACCGTCTGATAAAAAGACCCGCATCTGAGAAAGAACACCGAGTCACCAAACCTGATCCCTACATGGAGCTGCAGCCAACGGAGGACAAGAATCGCGTCTACATGGAACCCACACAAGATACCTACTACCAACCAGTTGAAGTAGAGAATGAAAGCCCACAGCATGACTACGCTCAGCCAGAGGACAGCACCACCACCAGCTATGAAGAGGTCAGGGTGCCACAGAGTTCAGCTGAGAAGCAGTATCAGAACATTAACAATTAGACATTGATGATATACATGTACATAATGGTATAGCAGATGCGGTATTCTGGCAGAAAATCACTCATTTCAATGGAGTGCGGATAATACACAAGTACACAACGCACTGTGAACAAATATATCCCCTAGTACGCTTCAATACAAAAAGTAAAACATAATCCACGGACCAAGTACGGACAGTTTATAGCTTTGGTTGGAGCTGCGTTTTATAACAATCTTTAAACAAATTAATGTTAGAATTATTACGATATTCCTACTTGAGCATTTAAAACTCACACTAGGCAACAAGAATTAACGTTAGTGTCGGAGGCTCAATATTACCTCTGTAAAAATAATTGTACATACATAAACATTTCAAACAAACAGTCAGCAACTAAAACTACAGCTCTATGTGGTGGTGTACGAACTATACTGTAAGGATCAGAACAAGTGAGGTGATGGCCTCATAACTATTTGTGTTTCAAATACCGACTTTAAGCAAAACGAAGCTCTTATCATTCCCTGCGAATTAAATCAATACTTAAATAATGACATCTGAAGAAAAAGAATTACATGCAACGGTTTCGTGTCACTGCCCAGCGGAATTACACTAATTCGGCTCGGCAGACTCCATTCAATCAAGATAATGTACAACTTTTCACTACTTTTACTCTTTGATAAATCAAATCAAATTACAATGTAAAGTTTAAGAACATATTTTCTTACCTGTTCCTTTTTATTAAGATGCTGTTTGATCAAACCTCTCATCATCCTCAATGATTAAGCGGAGATGGAGTAACTTCACTGCTGTAAATTAATAAATCAACATAAAGCTATAACTTCATAATAAAAAAATGCATTTCAAAAAGATTTGAAAAGTGAGCCCTCTGTTGAGTTTTGAATTCAAGTGTTATGAGGACTTTCTGGCGTAGACTGGTCCCCTGTCCTTATCCGCAAGGATAAGGACAGGCACCGGTCTATTAGTTAAAATGGTGGTCACTGCTAGACTGGTCCCGTGTCCTTATCCGCAAGACCACAATGGGATGCGAGGTCAAAGGTGCGTTTGTCAGGATTCCTCCAAACGCTCGAAGCCGGTCTCTGGCGTAATTCACGAGCCATGAAGTGTGACGTCAGATGTTCGGGCTATCCCTGGTGCAACCTCATCTAAATCCCACAGATTATTCGCTAAAATTCTCTATTCTCTCATACAAATGACGATTACGTTATTTCTGATACACTTTCAACAGTAGCCGGCCTTTTATGATCATTTACTATAAATCAAGTTCACATTGAATTCTCCAAGAGTGTGCAAAGTAGGTTTTTTTCAAGATGGCTGCCGGTGTGGACGGAGATTCTGTCCCCGGAGATTCTGTCCCCCATACGGGGAACTGTGTAGAAGCTTCTTCTGGTAGCGCCCTCTTTGAATCATCCTCCTTCAGCCCATGTTAATTTCCCATATGAGGGACAGAATCTCAGGGGACAGATTTCCCTATGACACCGGTTCTAAATTTCAATTCATTTTTTTTTTTTTTAATTATACCCGTGGTGAGTCTTATAAACACTTTATTAAATTTCGTAGCTGCTGGATCATCGTTTTTACGTTTCAATACTACTTTCGGGATGAGCTTTAAACTAAGCTCTCTCTAGAGAAGTAAAATGTTCCTAAATTTCACATCAACTCACTCAGGAGGATAAAAATGATCGTGCAGTTTCAAAGAGCTGACTCCTTTATAGATTTACCATCGATGGTAAATAATTCACGTGGTGAAAATAACCTAAATAATACTCAACTCAAGAAAAATAATGTAAAGAACGGGAAATGACTCCTATCGCTGCGGCTCGTGATGCAGGAATAACCCTGGCCAGATGTTCTAAGGAACGCCCGCAATGTGCCCCTCCCTTCTATGGCTCACTGCGTTTCAGTTATCTAGAGTGCACGATTGTCTGATCGGAAGCATACCACGTATCAGGCCATAGTCTCATGATTCAGTCATTGAATCAATGCGAAATGATTGATTTAATGCACGTAAAAGAACCCAGTGCACTTATCGAAAAGAGAAAGGGTTTGCCCCGGTTTTCCTGGTTTGATTGGCTGCATATTGCGCCACAGCACCCTGAAACCAATACATTGTGCTATGTAAAGGACCAGCCGTCGATTTCACCAAATTCTTCCTAACTTAGGATTAATCTTAGGACTTGGGACGAGTTAAGTTCCGTATCGCATTGAACCCATCCTAAGTTAGGACGAGTAATACCCATCCTAACTCGACATAGGATTAATCCTAGCGCTTCGTGAATTTGGCTGCAGGTACAATACTTCAAAACGTAGCTCCACAATACCTTGCAGGAAAATACTGAATGTTGAAGCGCCTTGAGCTTCACTGAGTGACGGATATGAGCGCTGTATAAGAAGCCACTATTATTATTACTCTATTATTTACTATAAATCAAGCTCACATTCAATTCTCCTAGAGTGTGAAAGGTTTTTTTTCAAGATGGCTGCCGGTTCAAAATTTCAAGTCAATTTGTTTTAACAGTACCCATGATGAGTCTCATAAACACTTTATAATATTTCGTAGCTGCTGGATCAGCGTTATTACGTTTCAATACTACTTTCGGAACGAAATTAAACTAAGCTCTCTCTAGAGAACTAAAGTTTTCCTAAATTTCACATCAACTCACCAAGGAGGATATTGCGCAAAATGATCGTGTAGTATCAAAGAGCTGACTCCTTTATAGATTAACCATCGATGGTGAATCATTCACGTGGTGAAAATAACCTAAATAATACTCAACTCAGGAAATATAAACAACGGAAAATGACCCCTATCGCTGCGGCTCGTGGTGCAGGAATAACCCTGGCCAGATGTTCTAAGGAACGCCCGCAATGTGCCCCTCCCTTCTACGGCTCACTGCGTTTCAGTTATCTAGAGTGCTCGATTGTCTGATCAGACCCCGTTTTGAGTCATTCGTTGGCGATTCAAATTAGTACAACGTAAGTATGTAATCAACTGATAAACAATTGACTAAGTAGGTCGACTACATTATGTGATCCCGCCAACAAAGGACAACAACGAATAAAAGGTCACCTTCTTGGTCAGGGATTTTGTTCATGTTATTTGTAAAGCCTGCGGCAATCCGAATTTTAAAAAATGCAGTTTTTCATATGGTAATAATTCTCTCAGAATTGGTATTGAAGTGTGTGGACTTTATTGGGAGTGGGCTTTCAGGATGAAATCAATCGGTTTCTATCGATAAAAATGTTGCACAGAGCTTTAATAAATGACTGTTTGTGCTTCAGCCCCTACAGCTTTGCACCTTGTTTACTTCACAAAATTTATAATGATCAAGTAAAATAATTATTTTGTTACTCCCAACATCGTCTAAGTCTGGCCCTTCTGACATTGTACGTCACTTCAAAGGCTCTCTGGGTTCTCCACCCACTAACTCAGTCTTGAGTTGGTCAATGCTGGTCGCAAATCTTTTTTTCATACCACACGCTGGCTGTTGTATACACGCATAAGGTATAGGCGCCTCCCGGGACCCTTTACCCTTGACCCCGTAGTAAGTGTTTGGTACAAAACAAAAATGCCTGCGGGTCCCTACGTTAAAGTGACTTCACTTCATTTAACTTTTTACAAGCCGCTATACATTTTTGTACACAATTAAAGCAGCTGTTCAACACGTTTGCCACTCAAGGTACAACTCTTTTGTTTTCTAATTAAATTAAGATAATTAATCTGGTGGTTACCGTTGCCACTTTCTTTATGTACTATGGATTACATTTAATTAGCTTTTATTCAAAATAAATACAATGATCATACCAGACAAGGAGACTGGATAGAGGACGCAGTCTCAATCATGGCTGCAGGAAGCCGCATGTAGCGTACGGGAGGTCAGCCACATGTATAAGTGTTATTAAATCATAGTTGAATGACTTGTTATAAATCACAGTCGTTAATATTCTATTCCTTTTTCAATGAAACTCCTCTGTCGTAATATCACTGTGTTTTGTCTCTTCAGTTGTTTCTTTCCACCATTAGACCTTGTTGGAACTATAAATAATTACAATCGGTCGGTTTGTGGCTGTGCTAGAGTATTTTCATGGTATGTGTTAGTTAAGATATGGTCGTTCTAGATTCAGTTGAACCGTGAAATTATAATTCTCATTGTAAAACATGACTCGATACAACGAAAACCCAGATATGTGTTATTGTTGAAGTTCATTGACGTGTGGTGCTCAGTATGAGGAAGTACAACCAAGTTAACTTCATCGTTAAATACATGTGCATTAAATCACTGTTACATTGAGTTGTGTGTGAACGCAGGATCATTTTACTTCGTGCATTTCCATCCTTTATCCGTAGTGTCCAGGAATGATTTGATAGCAACTTAATAAGCTCAGATTCAATACAATGGATGGAAGGATCTCCATGTATGTTTTGCTGGTGTGTGTTTGGTGCTCACTTGATGCAGGCGGATTCCTGATGGTTGTCACTGCTCAACCAGCAGTGTTTGCGGAGATCTTAACACCAGAAGCCGATCGTAAGGAGGGCGGGCAGGCTGATATGAAGTGTACCGCTACAAACCTCGAGTCGAATCATATCGTGGAGTGGAGGACTGAACACCAGACCCTGAGATGGGGTGAAACCACTCTTCATACGAATGGACGATTCATCTTCGATACATTGAAATATATGGCTACTCAAACAGTTGTTCAAGACTTTACCATCACCAATATGCAGAGGACCGATACTGATGAATATGTGTGTAATATTTTTGACCCAGCACCGACCGGAGGCGCCGACATCGTAGCCACATCCAGTGTAACACTTTCAGTGTTATACTTCCCCAGTGAGTCCTTCCCTATGTGCTCCCCTTCTGGACCCATTACAGTAGACGCAGGGACAGAGTTACATATGAGGTGTTCATCTGAGAGCAGTCACGGAACAGTCATAATGACGATCAATCCCACTATACAGACTACTAGATACACCACATGGACATCAGTAATCAACGATGATAACGATACAGTCGTAAGGACATTAGATTTGACAGTGGATGATGCTGATAATGGTGTTGCATTCGAATGCTTCTATCATCAATGTATTTCGCTGGTATGCAACGTACATGTCACATCGGACCAATTACAGTGAGGAACACCGTGACATTACCCATGACAGAAACTACGGCATACTCCACACAAACAACTAACTCCCTTCATGTTGTTCCGAAAACAGATCCCATGGCGCAACTAATTACTGGACCTCGAACATTGACGTCACAAAACTATGACCTTACGAGCACCATGACAATTCAAGGTTCGTCTGATCAACCCCCATCTTCGACTCCATGGATTCTAGCTTTCATAGTTGTTTTGGTCTTCGCTGTTACATTCTTCGCCTTTACCGTCATTCTCTGTATTCGTAATGTCAGAAAGAACCGTCTGATAAAAAGACTCACATCTGAGAAAGAACCCCGAGTCACCAAACCTGATCCCTACATGGAGCTGCAGACAACGGAGGACAAGAATCGCGTCTACATGGAACCCACACAAGATTCCTACTACCAACCAGTTGAAGTAGAGAATGAAAGCCCACAGCATGACTACGCTCAGCCAGAGGACAGCACCACCACCAGCTATGAAGCGGTCAGGGTGCCACAGAGTTCAGCTGAGAAGCAGTATCAGAACATTAACAATTAAACATTATGATACACCTGTATATAATGTTATAGCAGATGCATAATTCTGTCAGTAAATCCCACATTTCATTGGAGTGCGGATAATACACAACGCACTGTGAACAATTATCTCTCCTAGTACGCTACAAAAAGTAAAACATCATACAAGGACCAAG
The DNA here is from genome assembly GCA_032158295.1 of Pycnopodia helianthoides. NCBI lineage: Eukaryota > Metazoa > Echinodermata > Asteroidea > Forcipulatida > Asteriidae > Pycnopodia > Pycnopodia helianthoides. The sequence continues at coordinate 6,032,665 of CM063253.1, read as the reverse complement.
AAAGGACAGTTTCTAGATTTGGTTGGAGCTGCGTTTTATAACAATCTCTGTACAAATTAGTTTTATAATAATTACTTTATTCCTACTGGAGCAGTTAAAACTCACACTAGCCAATCGAATGAATGTTAGTGTTGGAGGACTCATATTGACCTCTGTGACAACATTGAATATACATAAACATTTCACAAAAATTGTCTGCAACTAAGACTACAGCTATAGGTGGTGGTAAAAAAACACCTGTAAGGATCAGAACAAGGTGATGGCCTCACATCAATTGTAAATATTTGTGTGTCAAAAATCGCATTAAGAAAAACGAAGCTCTTACCGTTCATTGCGAATTCCGTCAATACTTTCAAGTGACGCAATAACGACATCTGAAGAACAAGAATTTCATGCAACGGTTTAGTTTCACTGCCCAGCGGAATTACACTTATTCGGCTCGGTCCAGACTCCATTCAATCAAGATTATGTACAACGTTTTGATAAATCAAAACAAATTACAATGTAAAGTTCAAAACGTATCTTCTTGCTTGTTCCTTGTTTATTAAGACACCGTTTGATCAAACCTCGCATCATCCTCAATGATTATGTTTATATAGCGGAGATAGAGTAACTTGACTGCTGTAGTTTAATAAATCGACATAAAGCTATAATAAAACAAAAATGCATTTCAAAACAGTTTGAAGAATGAGCCCTCTATTAAGTTTTGAGTTCAAATGTTAAGAGGTGTAACCTCGTATAAACCCCACAGATTATTCGCAAAAATTTACTATTTTCTCTAACAAATGAAGATTAGGTTATTTTTGATACACCTTCGCACAATATGCTATTATTATTTACTTTAAATCAAGCTCACATTAATGTCTCTTAGGGGGTGCAAAGTATGTTTTTCCTGAGATGGCTGTCGGTTCCGAATTTTAATTCAATGTTTTTAAAGTACCAATGGTGAGTCTTCTAAAACACTTTATAATATTTCGTAGCTGCTGGATCAGCGTTATTACGTTTCAATACTACTTTCGGGATGAACTATAACGAGGATATTGAGCAAAATGATCGTGTAGTATCAAAGAGCTGACTCCTTTATAATGTTAACTTTCGATTGTGAATAATTCACGTGGTGCAAATAACCTAAATAATACTCAACTCAGGAAATGTAAAGAACGGAAAATGACCCCAATCGCCGCGGCTCGTGGTGCAGGAATAACCCTGGCCAGATGTTCTAAGGAACGCCCGCAATGTGCCCCTCCCTTCTATGGCTCACTGCGTTTCAGTTATCTAGAGTGCTCGATTGTCTGATCGGACCCCGTTTTGAATCATTCGTTGTGGATTCAAATTGGTACAACGTAAGTATGTAATACTAATCAACTGACAAACAACATGACTAAGTCAGTCGACTACATTATGTGATCTCGTCAACAAAGGACAACAACGAAATAAAGGTCATCTTTTTGTTTAGTGATTTTTTATCTGAAAATTTGTTATTCTGGTGTGAACTTTATTACAGGGAGTGGGCTTTCAGATAAAAATCGATCGGTTTCTATCAAAAAGAATGTTGTACGAAGCTTTAAGAAACGACGGTTTGTGCATCAGCCCCTATAAACTTGCACCGTGTTTACTTTTAAATATTTATTATGTTCAAGTAAAATGATTATTTTGATAATCCGCTGGCTCCGTTTTGTATTCATCATCGTGCTTGACTACGCCCTGGGACAAAGCCCTCAAAGAACAAGAGGAGCTCGGCTTCACCATCACCCCAATAAAGTCTAGAAGAATCGGCCCAGTGACCCTCTCCGACCTAGACTTCGCAGGTGACATTGCCCTACTGTCTGACAACATCATAGAGGCACAGGAGCTACTAAGCAGAGTTGAGTCGGAGTTTGAGAAGGTTGGTCTCCATCTCAATGTCAAGAAGACGGAGTACATGGCATGCACCATTGGAGATCATGTTCCGCTTAAGAATTTCGGAGGTGCATCACTCAAGAAGGTGGACGACTTTAAGTACCTCGGCTCCAGGATGCAGAGCACAGAGAAAGACATCAAAGTCCGTAAGGCGCTCGCATGGAAAGCCATCCATGACATGAAGAAGATCTGGATACATCAGCTCTCCAAAGGTTTAAAACTGAGATTCTTTCATGATGCAATCGAAACCAACCTGCTGTATGGGTGCGAGTCCTGGACTCTCAACAAGGCAATTACCAAATCTCTCAACGGTTGCTACACCAGGATGCTACGGATGGCACAGAATGTCTCCTGGAGGGATCACATCACCAACCTGTAGCTTTATGGCAACATCCCTCCACTGAGTGAGAAAGTCAAGGAGCGTTGGTTGCGCTTTGCTGGTCACTGCCTACGGCACCCAGAACTACCAGCCAATAAAGTCATCGTGTGGGAGCCCACCCACAGCAGGCGCGGTCCCGGAAGACCCACCAAGACCATGTTCAAGACCCTGATCGAGGATGCAGGAGTAAACAACAAGGAGGAGCTAATCGGTTGTATGCAGGATAGAGTTGTGTGGCGTGTCAGACATCGAGCCCGACTCAAACATGCGGCAACGCGACAACTTGGGTCGACTAAAGGAGTGAGTGAGTGAGTGAGTGAGTGATAATCCCAACATCGTCTTAGTGTTACCCTTCTGGCATTGTCCGTCATTTTCGAGGTTCTCTGGGTTCTCCCCCAACTAACCCAGTCTTGAGTTTGGTCACTGCGGGTCCCTGCGTTAGTGACGTCTCATTATTGAACAAGCCGCTATACATTTTTGTACACAATCAAAGCAGCTGGTAACTACGTTTGCCACTCAAGGTACAACTCTTTTGTTTTATAAGGAAGGTAAGATAGTTAAATTAGTGGTTACCCATAACACTTTCTTCATGTACTATGGATTATATTGAAAGATCTGTCATGCAAAAACGAACACACTGATTATACTAGACAGGGAGACTGGATAGAGGGCGCACTGCAGTCTTCTGCTAACTTAATGTTAGGATGTGTACCACACCATAACACTGCTAGGAAATTTGGGGATGGGACATTTTGCATCAAATGCATACCACGTATCAGGACATAGTCTCATGATTCAGTCGAATTGAATCAATTGCGAAATTATTGATTTAAAGTAAATTATTTTTGTGCCAAGTGTATTTAAAGATATTCATGTTTTCAATTTGTAAACATTTTAGCTTAATACTTTTGTTGCAAAAACTTCAAGTGACATATTTTAATAACTTACTCGATGAAAAGTAAACGATTTTTCGTTCTGGTTTCGATCTGGTTCTGATCTGCATTGAACAAGTTTCATTAAATCAAAAATCAGAAATTGATATTAATCACTGGCGTTAATATTCTGTTCCTTTTTCAATGAAACTCCTCTTTTATAATCTCACAGTGTTTTGTCTCTTCAGTTGTTTCTTTCTGCCATTAGACCTTTTGGGAACTTTAAAATGTTACAATCAGTCGGTTTGTGGCTGTGCTAAAGTAGTAGATATTTTCATGCTATGTGTTAGTTGAGGTATAGTCGTTCTAGTGTCAGTTGAACCATGACATTATAGTTCTCATAGTAAAACGTGACTCGATAACACAAAAACCCAGACTTGTATTATTGTTGAAGTTCATTGACGTGTGGTGCTCAGTATGAGGAAGTACAACCAAGTTAACTTCATCGTTAAATACAAGTACATTAAATCACTATTACATTCAGTTGTGTGTGAACACAAGATAACTCTACTTCGTGCATTTCCATCCTTTATCCGTCGTGTCCAGGAATGATTTAATAGCAACTTAATAAACTCAGATTCAATACAATGGATGGAAGGATCTCGGTGTATGTTTTGCTGGTGTGTGTTTGGTGTTCACTTGATGCAGGCGGATTCCTGATGGTTGTCACTGCTCAACCAGCAGTGTCTGCGGTGTTCTTAACACCAGAGGCCGATCGTAAGGAGGGCGGGCAGGTTGATATGAGGTGTACCGCTACAAACCTCGAGTCGGATCATATCGTAGCGTGGATAACGATACAGTCGTAAGGACATTAGATTTGACAGTGAATGATTCTGATAATGGTGTTGCATTTGAATGCTTCATATCATCAACGTATTTCGCTGGTATGCAACGTACATGTCATATCGGACCAATTACAGTGAGGAACACCGGGACATTACCTATGACAGAACCCACAACATCATCCACGTCAACATCATCCACGTCAACATCATCCACGTCAAGATCAACGACAACAACGACTGGAGATTCTACGGCCGCAGCTTCGTTTAGTCATGCCGTCATTGTCGGGACAGTAGCCGGAGGACTAATTGCATTTCTTCTCATCGTAATCCTGATCTTTATTTGCTGTAAACGACGCTCCGGCAACTCGGATCCCAAATCAGGACAGTCCAATCCAGACATCAATCAAACAAATACTGAATTGACACTAGATAGACTTGAACATTCTCAGATCAGTTTCAACGAGTATGGAGAGCTTGACTCAACACAACATGGGTTACAGGATAATATCATATATGTCCCCTCCCAAAGCCCAATATCCGGACCAGGCGCATCTTATGATGACACTGCGCCGGTACAAACAGCAGAGGCGACTGATCCAAGTCTAATATACGCAAAACCATTCCGTACCCGAACTAAAAGGACTGAACATGAAGTGAAGAAGCAACAGTCAGACCTGACAGATGATCCTACAATTCAGCAGAGTTACAACAATCCCGCATTTGATTCCAGTGTCTATGATAGAACAACATCGCCCTCTGGGGACGACTTATCCACACCCATCAAACCGACGGCTGTAGTCAGACCAACTCGACCTAGTAAGCCCACACCCTATAAACCCAAACCAACAGAGCGTAGGAGTAACGCGTCGACTCGTTCCCACGATGACCGGATGATACCCTCTTCCCCACCCCCAACAAGCGTCAACGACGGTACCCCAAGCCAGGAAAACGCTGACGATGCTTCATATGCCCAAGTATCTGTACCCATGAGGCAGCAGAGTAGTCATGGCAACCCAGGATCCGAGGATCACGTTGTCTATGCTGATTTGGATTTGCCATCAGACGAGATTCTAGATGACGGCAGCAACCCACAACCAGAATCTGAAGCAGTGATGTACTCCAGCGTAATGATAAAGTAACATTGATCTATATTAATATAGATATCGTAGGATGAGCAGGACTCGGCCCTTCTCATTGCCACCAGGCCCGGTATTCTCTCTCCCAATTTCATCCTCGTACCTCCTCCTATTGCATATCCGTTCTTATTTATGTCTCGAATAAATAAACAGCATCTTCATCCCCCTCATATCAGTTTTACTGCAATTTAATCTTGTTCTCGTTATTCTCTTCTCACTACGAACTATAGCAATTTTTGACATCAGTTTTCATGGTTCATTTGTTTACATTTTGCAGAGATATTCTTTTTGTAATCGGGTTATTATACTACCATGATCCTGAGAATCTATATCGTTAGCCAAGACATTTTGTCCTCAATTTCTCTAACACACTTTATAATAAATGACAAACTTTTCACATTAAACCTTATTTGGGTTTTATATTGTACCGATAACGAGAAATGATTGTTTTTTTTTTATTTAAAACCCTGCCTCGCTGAAAAAGAACCACGCACAAAAATGCAACCTATTGAACCTCGACTTCTAACTTCATTGTAAAAATTATGCTTCTTGGAAAAAATTGTGTCAAAAGCGTCACGAATTTTAATTAGGAAAAATTACTGCAGAAGTTTTTGTTTCTTCTTATCAATTGGTTGTGTATGTATCCAACTACACGCGCACCCACTGCCACACCCAATGCCACACCCAATGCCAAACCCAATGCCACACCCACCTCCACATCATCGCCAATGGGTGTTCTCACACGTCCTCCAAGTTTCCCCTTCACTATCTCCCATAACTTCCAAACAGCGTTGTGGTTGGAAACTTTAACTAATCTGTAATCACAACAATTTCGTCAATTTTTGATTATTTCACTTGCATGAAATCGGTCTGTATTGTGGGCTTTAGGGTTTTAAGATTTTGAAATACATGCATGTACACATTGTTTATGTAAACGCATCCAAATTAAATTTACAGAATAAACTAATGTCCAATGTATGACAGTTTGAGAAAAACCATGTATAACACTGTTTGAAAAGTAATGCAGATGTAAGTACGTTATCGGAAAGAGACAAATTTTTTTTTTAATGACCTCTCAAACAAAAAGGTATTGTGCTTAGCCAATTACATTTGTATGTCTGCTAAGTTAAAGGAAATCAATGTTCCAAATAATTAGTTTAACATTGATGCTTTTGCTAACTCATCCGTCATGATGTAAACTGCAATTTGTATATTTTAAATATTGTTGTAACCGTTCACCCTTGGTAATGGGGTATGTTCTTTCTGAAGAAATCAAATCAAATCAATATCGTAAAAAAATCACTCATGCGTTACAATTAAAAGACAAGAACAATTGATGTCATTTGTTTGCAAATGCATCCATGCTTATTCAGCAAAAAAATTAATATCCAAGGAAGTTATTTTTGTCAAAGTCATGTTTATTTTAATGTATGTTTTTTACAGTAATGCTAAATAATGAAGTTAATATAATTGGTGGACGTTAAGATTAGAGGGGCTTTGTCGTTATGAGACAAAGCAGACTTGTTGCTGGACATGGAATTATGAACTCTCACCCAGTTACTGCACGCGCGCACGCGCTCTCCATAGAATAGGGAGGTTTAGCTGCACGTTACGCGGGCAAAAACGTGAACGTGAACGTCAGAAAATTTTGTTGTAAAAATCTCACGTTTTAAGCATACGTGAAGTTACCATTTCTCACGTCAGGTACGTACGTGCAGACGTCATACGTGAGCATGAAATAAGCCCAAAGGGGTGACGTCACCTAGAAACGACACAATTTTCTGACGTTCACGTTCACGTTTTTGCTCGCGTAACGTGCAGCTAAACCTCCCTATTGATACGGATGGAGTGCGCACGCGTGCAGTAACTGTGTCAAAGTTCATAATTCCATGTAAAGCCACAGGCCTGCTTAGATCATGACGACACAGCGCCTTGAATTTATTTTCAAAAAATGAATATTCTTTTGTACTCAGATAACATCAATGATGGTTTTTTTTAAATATTAATATTCATTTGGAATTAGGATATATGATTGTGTATGAACCTGCTCCTATGAATAAATTACTCGCAACACTTTCAGATTAAAATGAAACAAGTCAGAAAAAAAATTAAGAAAACGAAAATTGGTATGTAATGGAAGCGGAATACATGAATATGTATGGATCTGTTTGATTGGAATAAATTGGCTTTTAATAAAAACAAGAAAAGTTGTGTTTGGTAAACACAAATGGCCCGCAAGCCAGTCCGTTTCTTGACATTTGACCCAGGTGGTCTAAAAATAGGAGGCTTCTGTATCCGGAGACCAATCCACACACCAGTTTGGAGTTCATATACCAAGTCTGTCTGAAGTTATCACTGGGACATAATTTCTTTTTTTTAAGGCATTTATTATTTTATTTTAATAAAATTGACCGTACATTTGACCTGGGGAGGCGGGGGGGGGCAAAAACAATATACTTCCGAGGGTGGGGGAAGGGGTTGGGGAAGGGGAGGAGGGGAGGATGGGTGGGGAAGGGGTGGTGGAAGGGCAGGGTCGGGTTGGGAGGGGGGTAGCAGGACCAATTTACACAACCTAAATTCTCTTTAAAAGGTTAAATGCCACTTTTTATTTCAACCTTGACATTTGAACCACAAATTAGCCGTAATGACCTTGCCATTTGACTGGGGGGGGGGGGTCCACAAACAATACACTTTCGAGGGACCCCAAGACCAATCCATACACCAAGTTTTGAGCTGACATTTGAGTCCTCCTCGAGTTGTAATTTGCACACACACATGCACACACATGCACACACACGCACGCCCGCAAACAGACAACCCATATAACACCCATGCACACACACACACACACACACACACATCCTTACGGATCCGGTTTGTGGGGTACTGCTATTGTTGTTCTATTATTCCCTTTTCTGAAGAATTCCCTTGTGGGGCCCAATTGTTCCTATTGAAATGACCTTGTGGGGTCCATTGTTCCATTGTTGTCAGGACCCCACATATGCCCTTCTGTGTGTACACACACACACACACACACACACACACATCCGGAAGGACATGTCAGAAACAGTATGCCCCTTCGGTGGCTTCGCCAACCGCGGGGCATAAAAATGGCTATTCGTTTATAATCAGATTGTATTAATATGTATGAACCTGCTGGCTTTGAATAAATAAATGACGAGTGATTGATATCAACAAGTGGTATCTTGAAAGTCCACCCCAATCAGAAACGTTAGGGCCTCATCGCCTCTACACGTTTATTTGCCATTTCTTTTGCAAATTTTGATGTTTATGTTGTCCCTTTCCTTTTAAAATAAGGGTAATCAAGATAATAGACTCACTTCTTAAGATGACGTGAAACCCATTTTGTAAAGACCATCAAGATTCTTTCCATATTAAAGGTTTTCCCGGCCACTCTCAACAGAAATTCACTCAATTTAACACCAGGATCATTCAATTATGTCTGAAAATAAATGTGCCATTGCATCAGCATTCAACAGACAATGGGGGTAATTCAGTTTCAACAGTTTAGCATTCACTGGTCAAATAAGATGATTCAATCTCATCAGGTCGCAAATTCATTCAACTTCATTAAAGCTAAGCCAGCAGCAAGAGGCTGGTCAACCGTTCAATTTCACCACTTAGCAAACATTTGCGTGAATGTGAATGCGTGTTATTTTATTGATTCATTTGTTCTGGTTTTGAAGCCAAGAATTCCACCAAAAAGCGAACTTAATTATTATACTTTATAGCCAAGTATCCCAAAGGAGAGAAGACGAGGACAGAAGTTCCGGTTTTAGATGTGCGAGTAAAACCAAGAGATTTATTCCACGGGGGAAAACCCCGGCGATCAGGTAGGGACTGAAAACCCAATCCACATAGTGCCGGGGTTTCAACCGGGGTCTTGGAGGTAGAAGGTGAGAAAGAAAAATACCCGGGAATACCTACCTTTCGCTTGACACAAAAGGAAACCACTTTCTTTGATGAACTATTTTATGTTCAACTCAAGCCACAAAAAGGGTTAAAAATGACCAATTCAGTGCCGTAGGTGATTTGGGCGAGTGGCATATACATAAATATAAGTTGATGACCTCAACTGAATTGTCACGCTTTATTCTGCAGAATCAAATATGTGCCACCGGCATTGGCAAATTTTGACGTCACATTTCACGTCCAAAATAGATTCTTATAGATTAAAGAAATCCTTAAATACCTCAGCCCTCAAGCTATTGAAAGACTTCAAGCAGTAGTATTCAAAGAGCAAGATGTGCCCACTTATATCTGAGTAATTGGTTTACTTTTTGTCAACCATCCTACTGACTCAACGACGAAATAATAAGTTAACTGAAAGTGCACAAATGAATGTTATAGATTCAGTTGAACTATGACATTATTATCACGCTTATAAAAACATGCCTCTGTAGAAATGAGAGAAACACAACTTGATATTGTCAAAGTCCATTAGTGTGTGGTGCCTAACACACAAAATTATTACAGTAAGGTGCGGGTCGGGCCAGTCTTGGTGACTGACCTTGACTACGCTGACGATATTGGCCTCATATCTGACACAGCAGAAAAAGCAGGGGTGCTGTTGCTCGCGGTGGAATCAGAGTGCAAGAAGATCGGCCTTCATCTCAATACGAAAAAGACAAAAGACAAAAGTGCTTGTCTTCAACGTCGAGGACACGATTGTCCTCACTGGCGATGGAGCAGTGCTAGAGGTGGTGGAAGACTTTAAGTACCTCGGGGCCTACATCGCCTCAACAGAGAAGGAGCTGAAGGTCAGGAGGGCTCTGGCATGGAGTGCGGCACACTCGATGAAAAAAGTGTGGAAGGCCAAGCTCAGCGACGACCTCAAGAGGCGACTCTTTGTGGCAACAGTCGAGTCAGTGCTGCTCTACAGCTCTAAAACATGAACCTTAACTGTACAACAAGAGAAATCCCTTGATGGTTTCTATACCAGGATGCTGCGCATGGCACTTGACGTCACCTGGAAAGACCATGTACACAACAATGACCTGTGTGGTGACCTTCCGCGTATCTCAATAAAGATCAGGGAGAGGAGGATGGGTCTGGCAGGCCACTGCATTCGACACCCGGAGCTGGTAGCCCATCACACCATCTTGTGGGAGCCAAATCAGGGAACTGGCAGAAGGGGACGGCGGCGAGCCACATTCATCAACACTTTGCGGCGGGATGTTGGCCTCAGTGACACAGGGGAGATGAGGACCCTAATGCTGGACAGGGAAGAGTGGAGGGCTGCGACCAAGTCCCGAGTTGGTGTAGGATAGACTACGCATCGTAAGTCGTGTATTCGTGTGTGTGTTAAATCACTATTACATTTCTACCAGGTATGTGTACCTGCGTGTATGATTATGCTCCTCAAACGTTGACGCCACAAAACTATGACGCACCATGAGCACCATGACAAGTCTAGGTTCGTCTGATCAAGCCCCATCTTCAACTCCATGGTTTCTAGCTTTCATAGTTGTATTGGTCTTCGCTGCTACATTCTTCTACATCATCGTCAATCTCTTCCTTCGTAATGACAGAAAGAAACGTCCAATCAAAAGACTCACATCTGAGAAAGAACCCCAAGTCACCAAACCTGATCCCTACATGGAGCTGCAGCCAACGGAGGACAAGAACCAAAAAGTTTAAAACGCACCAATTTGGGGATGGGACATTTTGCATCAGATGCATACCACGTACAAGGCCACAGTCTCATGATTCAGTCAAATTGAATCAATGGGAACAAATTTATTCAAATCAAATTATTGCTTGTGCCGAGTGTATTTTAAGATATTCATGTTTTTAATTTGTCAACATTTTAGCTTTACACTATTGTTGCAAAACTTCAAGTGACATGTTTGGTTTTATTCGATGAAAGGTGAAGGGTTTTTTGTTTGTCAGAAATTGATATTACTCACTGGCATTAATAATCTATTCCTTTTTCAACGAAACTCCTTTGTCGTAATCTCACAACTTTTGTCTCTTCAGTTGTTTCTTTCTACCATCAGACCTTGTTGGAACTTTCAAATGTTACAATCAGTCGGTTTGTGGCTGTGCTAAAGTAGTAGAGTATTTTCACGGGATGTGTTAGTTGAGGTATATTCGTTGAATTCGTTCTAGATTCAGTTGAACTGTGATATTCTTATTGTAAATCATGAATCGATAACATGAAAACCCAGACATATATTATTGTTGAAGTTCATTGACGTGTGGTGCTCAGTATGAGGAAGTATACAACCAAGTTAACTTCATCGTTAAATACATGTACATTAAATCACTGTTACATTGAGTTGTGTGTGAACGGAGGATCATTATATTTTAAGGATTTCCATCCTATATCCGTCGTGTCCAGGAATGATTTCATAGCAAGTTAATAAACTCAGATTCAACAGAATGGATGGAAGGATCTCTATGTATGTTTTGCTGCTGTGTGTTTGTTGTTCACTTGATGCAGGCGGATTCCTGATGGTTGTTACTGCTCAACCAGCAGTGTATGCGGAGATCTTAACACCAGAGGCTGATCGTAAGGAGGGCGGGCAGGTTGATATGAGGTGTACCGCTACAAACCTCGAGTTGAATTATACCATAGCATGGTGGACTGGGGACCCAGTACTGATTCTGAGATGGGGTGGGACCACTATTATGATTATGTATGAACCTGCTGTTATATATAAACTAATAAAATGAGATTTTAAGTCAAAAGAAAAGATTAAGATAACGAAAATTTGTTTTTCATTGAAACGGAATACATGAATATGTATGGACCTGTTTGATATGAATAAATTGGCCTTCAATAAAAATTGTTATTCGTTTGTAATCAGATTGTATTAATATGTATGAGCCTGCTCCCTTTGAATAAATTAATGACGAGTGATTGATATCAACAAGTGATATCTTGAAAGTCCATCCCAATCAGAAACGTTAGGGCCTCATCGCCTCTACACGTTTATTTGCCATTTCTCTTCCAAATTTTGATGTTTATGTTGTCCCATAGGGTTGTCCCTTCCCTTTAAATATAGGTGTAATTAAGATTATAGACTCACTTCTTAAGATGTCAAAAAACCCAATTTGTAAAGATTGTCCAGATTGTTTCCATAATATAGGTTTTCCCGGCAAATTTAAACAGAAATACATTCAAATTAACACCCGGCTCATTCAATTATGTCTGGGAAAAAAATGTGCCATTGCATCAGCATCCAGCATACAAAAAGGGTAATTCAGTTTAGCATTCACTGGTCAAAAAGGATGATTTAATCTCATCAGGTCGCAAATTCATTCAACTTCATTAAAGCTAAGCCAGCAGCAAGAGGCTGGTAAACCGTTCAAATTCAAGCCACAAAAAGGGTTACAAATTACCCAGTTAGAGCCGTGGGTGCTTCGGGCGAGTGGCATATACAGAAATATAAGTTGATGACCTTAACTGATCTGCAACGCTATTTTTCTGCATAATTAAATATGTGCCACATTTATCGTCCAAATATAGATTATACTTTTTGTGAGTGCTCAGAGATCATGAATTTGTTAGTTCTTTTAATAGAAAACCTTAAATACCTCAGCCCTCAAGCGATTGAAAGACTGTAAGCAGTAGTATTCAAAGAGCTAGTTGTGCCCACTTATATCTGAGTAATTGGTTAACTTTTTTCAAACCATCCTACTGATTCAACGAAGAAATAACAAGTTAACTGAAAGTGCACAAATGAATGTTATAGATTCAGTTGAACTGTGACATTATTATCACGCTTTTAAAAACATGCCTCTGGCGAACAACAGCTCTGATCTGCATGGTACAAGTTTCGATAAATAATAGTTTAAGAACATGGTGGTAATCACTGGCGTTAATATTCTATTCCTTTTTCAATGAAACTCCTCTGTCGTAATCTCACTGTGTTTTGTCTCTTCATTTGTTTCTTTCTACCGTTAGACCTTGCTGGAACTTTAGAATATTACAATCAGTTGCTTTGTGGTCGTGCTAAAGTACTGCAGTATTTTTATGATAAATTGTTAGTTGAGGTATATTCGTTCTAGTTTCAGTTGAATTGTGGCATTATAATTCTCATTGTAAAACATGACTCGATAACACGAAAACCCAGACTTGTAATATTGTTGAAGTCCATTGACGTGTGGTGCTCAGTATTGAGGAAGTACAACCAAGTTAACTTCATCGTTAAATACATGTGCATTAAATCACTGTTAGATTGAGTTGTGTGTGAACGCAGGATCATTTTACTTCGTGCATTTCCATCCTTTATCCGTCGTCTCCAGGAATGATTTAATAGCAACTTAATAAACTCAGATTCAATACAATGGATGGAAGGATCTCTATGTATGTTTTGCTGGTGTGTGTTTGGTGTTCACTTGATGCAGGCGGATTCCTGATGGTTGTCACTGCTCAACCAGCAGTGTATGTGGAGATCTTAACACCAGAGGCCGATTGTAAGGAGGGTGGGCAGGTTGATATGAGGTGTACCGCTACGAACCTCGAGTCGGATCATATCGTGGAGTGGAGGACTGAAAACCAGACCCTGAGATGGGGTGGAACCACTTTTGAAACGAATAGACGATTCATCTTCGATACATTAGTAGATATGGTTACTTGGACAGCTGTCGAAGATTTTACCATCACCAATCTGCAGAGGACCGATACTGATGAATATGTGTGTACTGTCAATGACCCAATACCGACCGGAAGCCACGACATCGTAGCCACATCCAGTGTAACACTTTCAGTGTTATACTTCCCCAGTGAGTCCTTTCCTATGTGCTCCCCTTCTGGACCCATTACAGTAGACGCAGGGACAGAGTTACATATGAGGTGTTCATCTGAGAGCAGTCACGGAACAGTCACAATGACGATCAATCCCACTATACAGACTACTAGATACACCACATGGACATCAGTAATCAACGATGATAACGATACAGTCGTAAGGACATTAGATTTGACAGTGAATGATGCTGATAATGGTGTTACATTCGAATGCTTCATATCATCAGTGTATTTCGCTGGTATGCAACGTGCATGTCACATCGGACCAATTACAGTGAGCAACACCGGGACATTACACAGGACAGAAACCACGGCATACTCCACACAAACAACTAACTCCCTCCATGTTGATCCGAAAACAGATCCCATGGCGCAACTAATTACTGGGCCTCAAACATTGACTTCACAAAACTATAACTTTACGAGCACCATGACAATTCAAGGTTCGTCTGATCAAGCCCCATCTTCAACTCCATGGTTTCTAGCTTTCATAGTTGTCTTGGTCTTCGCTGTTACTTTCTTCGTCATTATCGTCATTATCGTCGTTCTCTTCCTTCGTGATGTCAGAAAGAACCGTCTGATAAAAAGACTCACATCCGAGAAAGAACCCCGAGTCACCAAACCTGATCCCTACATGGAGCTGCAGCCAACGGAGGACAAGAATCGCGTCTACATGGAACCCACACAAGATACCTACAACCAACCAGTTGAAGTAGAGAATGAAAGCCCAGAGCATGACTACGCTCGGCCAGAGGACAGCACCACCACCAGCTATGAAGCGGTCAGGGTGCCACAGAGTTCAGCTGAGAAGCAGTATCAGAACATTAACAATTAGACATTCATGATATAACTGTACATACATAATGGTAAAGTAGATGCAATATTCTAGACGACAATCAATCATACCAATGGAGTGCGGATAAAACACAACGCACTGTCAACAAATATCTCCCCTTGTACACTTCAATATAAAATGGAAAACATGGCGCACTTTTTTAAACAGAAGTTTTTTCCATTTTTCTCTAGTTTTGAAGACAGATACCTGTCAAACTACCTGAGAAAACTTCTTTAAATAACGGTGAACAAGTGACGCCAGGGCAACAACGAGGACCAAGTAAGGACAGTTTATGGCTTTGGTTGGATCTGCGTTTTATAACAATCTTTATACAAATTAATTTTATAATTATTACGATATTCCTACTAGAGCAGTTAAAACTCAGAACAGCCAACAAGAATAAATGTTTCTGTTGGAGGACTCAAATTTACATCTGTATAACAAAATTGTGTATAAATATTAAGTTCAAAGAAATAGTTAGCAACGAAAACTACAGCGGAGGTGGTCGTATACGAACACCCGTAAGGATAAGAACACGTGATGTAATGTCCTCACGTCAAATGTTATTTTTTTAAAGTCAAATATCGACTTTAAGCAAAACGAAGCTCTTATCATTCCATGTGAATTCAATCAATACTTTCAAGTGACGCAATAACGACATCTGAGGAACAAGAATTACAGGTTAGGGTTTCGTGTCACTGCCCAGCGGAATTACACTAATTCGGCTCGGTCCAGACTCCATTCAATTAAGATTATGTACAATTTTTTACTGCTTTTACTCTTTGATAATTCAAATCAAATTAAAACTGTAAAGTTGAAAACGTGTCTTCTTATCTGTTCCTTGTTTATTATGATGCTGTTTGATCAAACCTCTCATCATCCTCAATGATTAAGTGGAGATAGAGTAACTTCGCTGCTGTAAATAAATAAATCGACATAAAGCTGTAACTTCATAATTACAAATGCATTTCAAAAAGATTTGAAAAGTGAGCCCTCTATTGAGTTTGAACCTCATATAAATCCAATAGATTGTTCGCTAAAATTCTCTATTTTCTCATACAACTGAAGATTACGTTATTTATGATACACTTTCCCACATTATCCTATTATGATTTACTATAAATCAAGCTCACATTAAATTCTCCAAGAATGTGCTAAGTAGTTTTTTTCAAGATGGCTACCGGTTCTGTAATACTACCCGTGGTGAGTCTAATAAACACTTTATAATATTTCGTAGCTGCTGGATCAGCGTTATTACGTTTCAATACTACTTTCGGGATGAGCTATAAGCTAAGCTCTCTCTAGTGAACTCAAGTTTTCCCTAAATTTCCGTCAACTCACCCAGGAATATATTGAGCAAAATGATCGTGCAGTATCAAAGAGCTGACTCCTTTATAGATTAACCATCGGTGGTGAATAATTCACGTGGTGAAAATATCCTAAATAATACTCAACTCAGGAAATGTAAAGAACGGAAAACGACCCCTATCGCCGCGGCTCGTGGTGCAGGAATAACCCTGGCCAGATGTTCTAAGGAACGCCCACAATGTGCCCCTCCCTTCTATGGCTCACTGCGTTTCAGTTATCTAGAGTGCTTGTCTAAAACATTCGTTGTCGACTCAAATTGGAACAACGTAAGTATGTAATCAACTGACTAACAACATGACTAAGTAGGTCGACTATATTATGTGATCCCGTCAACAAAGAACGACAACAACGAATAAAAGGTCATATTTATGGTCAGGGATTCTGTTTATGTTTATAATTCTTTGTATAGACTGCGGCAATTAGAATTTATGAAAATGCATGACTTTTCGAGTTTTTCATATGGGAATAATTGTCTGAGAATTGGTACTGGTGTGTGTGAGCTTTATAGGGAGTGGGCTTTCATAATGAAATCGAACCTTTTCTATCGATAATAATGTTGTACAAAGCTTTAAGAAATGACTGTTTGTGCATCAGCCCCTATACATTTGCACCTTGTTTACTTCACAATATTTTTAATGTTCATAGTAAATTATTATTTAGTAAATCATTTTTAAAATGATAATCCCATCATCGTCGTCTTCCATTTTATTGTCACCCTTCTGACATTGTACGTTATTTCCGAGGCTCTCTGGGTTCTCCCCAACTAACCCAGTCTTGAGTTTGGTCACTGCGGGTCCCTGCGTTAGTGACGTCACTTCATTGAACGTTTTACAAGCCGCTACATTTTTGTTCACAATCAAAGCAGATTTTAACTACCAGTTACCACTCAAGGTACTACTCTTTTAATTAAGAAATGTTAAACAATTAAATTTCTTGTTATCTTTACCAATCTCTCGACATAAAATGGATTATATTAAATTATCTGTCGTTCAAAACGAACACAGTGATCATACTAGACAAGGAGACTTGATAGAGGGCGCACTCTACTTCTAAGCTAATGTTAGGAATGGATGTGTACCACTCTATAACACTGCTAGGAAATTTGGGGAAATTTTTTGCATCAGAAGCATACCACGTATAAAGGCTTCATGATTCAGTCGAATTGAATCAATGGGAAATTATTGATTTAAATTAAATTATTGGTTGTGCCGAGTGTACTAAAAGATAATAATGTTTTCAATTTGTCAATATTTAGCTCAATACTAGTGTTACAAAAACTTCAAGTCACATGTTTTAATAACTTGTTCTGGTAGCGAAAATTAGTTCTGATCTGCATGGTACAAGTTTTATTAAATCAAAAATCAGAAATTAATATTAATCACTGGCGTTAACATTCTATTCCTTTTTCAATGAAATTCCTCTGTCGTAATCTCACCGCGTTTTGTCTCTTTGGTTGTTTCTTTCTACCATTAGACCTTGTTGAACAATCACTCGGTTTGTGGCTTTGCTAAATGGTATCTGTTCGTTAATGTATGGTCGTTCTAGATTCAGTTGAATTATGACATTACAGTTCTCATTGTAAAACATGGCTCGATACAACGAAATCCAGACTTGGGTAATTGTTAAATTTCATTGACGTGTGGTGCTCAGTATGAGGAAGTACAACCAAGTTAACTTCATCGTTAAATACATGTGCATTAAATCACTGTTAGATTGAGTTGTGTGTGAACGCAGGATCAATCTACTTCGTGCATTTCCATCCTTTATCCGTCGTCTCCGAGAATGATTTAATAGCAACTTAATAAACTCAGATTCAATACAATGGATGGAAGGATCTCCATGTATGTTTTGCTGGTGTGTGTTTGGTGCTCACTTGATGCAGGCGGATTCCTGGTGGTTGTCAC
This sequence comes from Pycnopodia helianthoides, assembly GCA_032158295.1. NCBI lineage: Eukaryota > Metazoa > Echinodermata > Asteroidea > Forcipulatida > Asteriidae > Pycnopodia > Pycnopodia helianthoides. The sequence continues at coordinate 6,014,648 of CM063253.1, read as the reverse complement.
TGCTCAACCAGCAGTGTATGCGGAGATCTTAACACCAGAGGCTGATCGTAAGGAGGGCGGGGAGGTTGATATGAGGTGTACCGCTACAAACCTCGAGTCGGATCATATCGTGGCGTGGAGGACTGAGGACCAGACCCTGAGATGGGATGAAGCTACTCTTTGGAATGTGAAGGAACGACTCATCTTCGATACATCGGTAGATGTGAATACTCAAACAGTTGTTCAAGACTTTACCATCACCAATGTGCAGAGGACCGATACTGATGAATATGTGTGCAATGTCAATGACCCAATATCGGGCGGAGGCAATGTCATCGTAGCCACATCCAGTGTAACACTTTCAGTGTTATACTTCCCCAGTGAGTCCTTCCCTATGTGCTCCCCTTCTGGACCCATTACAGTAGACGCAGGGACAGAGTTACATATGAGGTGTTCATCTGAGAGCAGTCACGGAACAGTCATAATGACGATCAATCCCACTATACACACTACTAGATACACCACATGGACATCAGTAATCAACGATGATAACGATACAATCGTAAGGACATCAAGTTTAACTGTCGATGATGATGATAATGGTGTTGCATTCGATTGCGTCATCGCATCAATGTATTTCGCTACTATGCAACGTACTTGTCAAATCGGGCCGATTACAGTGAAGAAAACCATGACAGAACCCACAACACTAGAGCAGATAACAACTGCATCCAAACATTGACGTCACAAAACAATTGCGCCCCATCTACAACTCCATGGATTATAGCTTTCATAGTTGTCTTGGTCTTCGCTGCTACATTCTTCGTCATCACCGTCATTCTCTTCTTTCATAATGTAAGGAAGAACCGTCTGATAAAAAGACTCACATCTGAGAAAGAACCCCAAGTCACCAAACCTGATCCCTACATGGAGCTGCAGCCAACGGAGGACAAGAATCGCGTCTACATGGAACCCACACAAGATACCTACTACCAACCAGTTGAAGTAGAGAATAAAAGCCCAGAGCATGACTACGCTCAGCCAGAGGACAGCACCACCACCAGCTATGAAGCGGTCAGGATGCCACAGAGTTCAGCTGAGAAGCAGTATCAGAACATTAACAATTAGACATTCATGATATAACTGTACATACATAATGGTAAAGTAGATGCAATATTCTAGACGACAATCAATCATATCAATGGAGTGCAGATAAAACACAACGCACTGTGAAATATATCTCCCCCAGGTACACTTCAATACAAATTGAAAAACATCACGCACTTTTTGAACAGAAGCCGTTTCCATTTTTCTCTAGTTTTCAAAAGACAAATTGAAAACTCCTTAAAACAACGGTGAACGAGTGACGCCAAGGCAACAACAAGGATCAAGTAAGGACAGTTTATAGCTTTGGTTGGATCTGCGTATTATACCAAACTTCTTAAAAATTAAGTTTAGAATTATTATGATATTCCTACTGGATGGAGCAGTTAAAACTCACAAAAGCCAACTTGAGTGAATATTAGTGTTGAAGAACTCAAATTTACCTCAGTAACAAAAATTGTATATACATAAACATTTCAAACAAATAACTATATCAACTATTACAGATACGGTTTGGTGTCACTACATGGAGCTGCAGCCAACGGAGGACAAGAATCGCGTCTACATGGAACCCACACAAGATACCTACTACCAACCAGTTGAAGTAGAGAATGAAAGCCCACAGCATGACTACGCTCGGCCAGAGGACAGCACCACCACCAGCTGTGAAGCGGTCAGGGTGCCACAGAGTTCAGCTGAGAAGCAGTTTCAGAACATTAACAACTAGACATTCATGATATACGTGTACATAACGTTATAGCAGATGCAGAATTCTGTCAGAAATCACTCATTTCAATAAAGTGCGGACAATACACAACTACACAACGCACTCTGAACAAATATCACCCCCAGTACGCTTCAATACAAAAAGTAAAACATCATCCACGGACCAAGAAAGGACAAATTCTAGCTTTGGTTGGATTTGCGTTTTATAAAAATCTCTGTTCAAATTTGTTTTATAATGATTCCTAAATTCTACGGAGCCCCTTAGGGGACAGGTAAAAAACAAATTTGAAAAAGTAAAAAAAAAATACAAAATTATTTCGTTCCCTCGAAATAGTATTTCGTTACATCGAAATACTATTTCGTTGCCACGAAATATTATTTCGTTCCCTCGAAATGTTATTTCGTTACCTCGAAATCATTTCGTTCCCTCGAAATGTTATTTCGAGGGAACGAAATAACATTTCGTGGGAACGAAATAATATAATATTTCGTTCCCTCGAAATAATATTTCGTTCCCACGAAATAATATTTCGAGGGAACGAAATAATATTGGATTTTTTTTTAACCTTTTAATTTTTTTTTCTACCTGTCCCTTTAGGGGCTCCGTAAAATTCCTACTAGAGCAGTTAAAACTCACATTAGCCAACAACAATGAACTTTATATCGTCACCGACGCCACGAACCGACACACACGTAGATACCACTATACCAGTAAAAAGTAGCAATCGGAGAAAACAGCGTTTAAAGTTGAACGTTTTTTAAAATCAAGCTTTCCTACAAAATTCCGGGGTATTTTCAACTAGTTTTCTTATAGTGGGGACTTGATGCTTTAAACTTCATCCATACGGTGCTTTTTACTGCTTTTCGTCCTAAATTAATCAGCAATAAAGTAGGAAAGGTTTGTGTCAGTTCGTGGCGTCGAAAATTTACGCAACCAGGCATTTTCAGTCGCCACGAAGTGACACCATCCAATGTATTACAATGCGTGTGTGTCAGTTCGTGAAAATGTACATGTAGGTCAGCGCGCGCTACACACCAAGGTTTGTGGAAACGTTTTTTTTTTCACTTTTGAGGTTTGTGCGCGCCGTGTGTTGCAATGGTAAATTGATAGTGTCAGTTCGTGGCGACGAAAATTGTCAGTTTCGATGCAAAGTTGCCTAGCCTCATCATCGTAATTCAAAAAGTAAAGCTCCTGAAGCGCTCAAACTTCATGAAATTGTAGGCCTTCGTTACATTGTCTAAACATGCAAAAAACTGAAAACTAAAAAAAAGTTGGTTTGTACACAGTGTGCCAGTTCGTGGCGTCGGTGACGAAGTGAGGACTAAAATTTACCTCTGTAAAAAATTGTATAAACATAAACATTTCAAACAAACAGCTAGCAACTAAAACTACAGCTATAGGTGGTGGTATACGAACACCTGTAAGGATAAGAACAGGTGATGGAATGTCCTCACATCAATTTTAATTATTTGTGTGTCAAATATCGACTTTAAGCAAAACGAAGCTCTTATCATTCCATGCGAATTCAATCAATACTTTCAAGTGGCTCAATAACGACAAGAATTGCAGGCAGCGGTTTCGTGTCACCGCCCAGCGGAATTACACTAAATCGGCTCCGTCCAGACTCCATTCAATCAAGATTATGTACAATTGTTCACTGCTTTTTCCTTTTGTTAAATTAAATCAAATTACAATGTGAAGTTTAAGAACGTATTCTTACCTGTTCCTTGTTTATTAAGATGCTGTTTGATCAAACCTCTCATCATCCTCAATGATTATGTTTGGATAGGTGAGATGGAGTAACTTTACTGCTATAAATTAATAAATCGACATAAAGCTATATGTTATTTCCGAAACACTTTCCCACATTATCCTACTATGATTCACTATAAATCAAGCTCACATTAAATTCTCCAAGAATGTGCAAAGTAGGTTTTTCAAGATGGCTGCCGCTTCGCATTTTTAATTTTATTTTTGTAGTACTACCCGTGGTGAGTCTAATAAACACTTTAAACATTTCGTAGCTGATCGATCAGCGTTCGTTTCAATACTACTTTCGGGATGAGCTATAAACTAAGCTCTCTCTAGTGAACTCAAGTTTACCCTAAATTTCACATCAACTCACCCAGGAGGATATTGAGCAAAATGATCGTGCAGTATCAAAGAGCTGACTCCTTTATAGATTAACCATCGATGGTGAATAATTCACTTGGTGAAAATAACCTAAATAATACTAAACTCAGAAAATGTAAGAACGGAAAACGACTCCTATCGCCGCGGCTCGTGGTGCAGGAATAACCCTGGCCAGATGTTCTAAGGAACGCCCGCTGTGCCCCTCCCTTCTATGGCTCACTGCGTTTCAGTTATCTAGAGTGCTTGATTGTCTGATCGGGCCCCGTTTTGAATCATTCGTTGTGGATTCAAATTGGTACAACGTAAGTATGTGATCAACTAACAAACAAACATGACTAAGTAGGTCGACTACATCATGTGATCCCGTCAACAAAGGACAACAACGAATAAAAGGTCATATTGTTGGTCAGGGATTTTGTTCATGATTATAATTTTTCGTACAGACTGGGGCAATCAACATTTATGAAAATGCATGATTTTCAGAGTTTTTTTATGGGAATAATTCTCTGAGAATCGGTACTGGTGTGAACTTTACAGGGAGTGGGCTAAAATATAATAAAACCGATCGGTTTATACAGCTTTGCACCTTGTTTACTTCACAATATTTATAAAGTTCATGTTAAATTATTATTTAGTCAATCATTTTAAAAATGATAATCTCATCATCGTCGTCTTCCATTCATTTTATTGTCACCCTTCTGACATTGTACGTCATTTCCAAGGCTCTCTGGGTTCTCCCCAACTAACCCAGTCTTGAGTTTGGTCACTGCGGGTCCCTGCGTTAGTGACGTCACTTCATTGAACTTTTCAGAAGCCGCTACATTTTTGTTCACAATCAAAGCAGATTTTAACTACCAGTTACCACTCAAGGTACTACTCTTTTAATTAAGAAATGTTAAACAATTAAATTTCTTGTTACCGTTCCCAATCTCTCGACATAATATGGATTATATTTAATTATCTGTCATTCAAAAAGAACACAATGATCATACTAGACAGGGAGACGGGATAGAGGGTGCAGTCTTCTGCTTAGTTAATGTTAGGATGTGTACCACTCTAAACACTGCTATGAAATTTGGGGATGAAGCATTTTGCAACAGAAGCATACCACGTATAAGGCCTCATGATTCAGAAGGAAAACGACTGACTTAAAATAAATTATTGGTTGTGCCCACTGTATTTAAAGATATTCAAGATTTCAATTTGTCAACATTTAAAGGAACATTACAGAATTGGTTTTCCTAAGAAAACAGTTGCTGGCAGTGTAACCACTTTATGTAATCCACCATATACATGAACTGACAAACCTGTAGTTTGAGATCGATCTGCCATCTGGGTCACGAGAAAATAGTGAAAAACCGATTACACATTTGCATGAAATCATATAGATTCAACAAACGAATAAAACGCTCACTGAGCGATAAACTCCAATAATATTTCAAGAGATGTTTTCTACTATCATCATCATTAGACCAAGTAATTTTTATGTAAATCTGTGATCATAAGTATATTTTACAAGTTTTTTTATTACCAATTCTGTAATGTTCCTTTAAGCTTTATACTATTGTTGCAAAAACTTCAAGTGATATGTTTTAATTTACTTATTCGATGAAAAGTGAACGGTTTTTCGTTCTGGTGGAGAACACCAGTTCTGATCTGCATGGTACAAGTTTCATTAAATCATAAATCAGATGCTGATGTTAATCATATTAATCAATATTCTATCATTCCTTTTCCAATGAAACCCTTCTGTCGTTATCTCACTGTGTTTTGTCTCTTCAGTAGTTTCTTTCTACCATTAGACCTTGTTGGAACTTTTAAGTGTTGCAATCAGTCGGTTTGTGGCTGTGCTAAGGTAATAAGAGTGTTTTCATGGTAGGCCTGTGTGTTAGTTGAGGTACGGTCGTTCTAGATTCAGTTGAACTGTGAAATTATAATTCTCATTGTAAAACATGACTCGATACAACGAAAACCCAGACTCGTATTATTGGTGAAGTTCATTGACGTGTGATGCTAAGTATGAGGAAGTACAACAAAGTTAACTTCATCGTTAAATACATGTACATTAAATCACTGTTATATTGAGTTTTGTGTGAACGTGGGATCATTTTACTTCATGCATTTCCATCCTTTATCCGTCGTGTCCAGGAATGATTTAGTAGCAACTTAATAAACTCAGATTCAATACAATGGATGGAAGGATCTCCATCTTCAGAGAAAAAAGTTACTTCGACATCCTCCTCGGCATCCACTCAATCTACGACCGCAGCTTCGTTCAGTCCTGCCGTCATTGTTGGAGCAGTAGCCGGAGGACTAATTGCATTTCTTCTCATCGTAATCCTGATCTTTATTTGCTGTAAACGACGCTCCGGCAACTCGGATCCCAAATCAGAACAGTCCAATCCAGACATCAATCCAACAAATACTGAATTGACACTAGATAGACTTGAACATTCTCAGATCAGTTTCAACGAGTATGGAGAGCTTGACTCAACACAACATGGATTACAGGATAATATCATATATGTCCCTTCCCTAAGCCCAATATCCGGACCAGGCACGTCTTATGATGACACTGCGCCGGTAAGATCAGCACAGGCGACTGATCCAAGTCTAATATACGCAAAACCATTCCGTACCCGAACTAAAAGGACTGAACATGAAGTGAAGAAGCAACAGTCAGACCTGACCGATGATCCTACAACTCAGCAGAGTTACAACAATCCCGCATTTGATTCCAGTGTCTCTGATGAAACAACATCGCCCTCTGGGGACGACTTATCCACACCCATCAAACCGACGGCTCTAGTCAGACCAACTCGACCTAGTAAGCCCCCACCATATAAACCCAAACCAGCAATAAGTGTCAATGACGGTACCCCAAGCCTAGAAAATACCGACGATCCACCTTATGCCCGAGCCTATGTACCCATGAGGCAGCAGAGTAGTCATGGCAACCTAGGATCTGAGGACATTTGAATTTGTCATCAGACGAGATTCTAGATGACGGCAGCAACCCACAACCAGCATCTGAAGCAGTGATGTACTCCAGCATAATGAGAAACTAACATTGATCTATATAAACATAGATATCGTAGGATGAGCAGGACTCGGCCCTTCTCATTGCCTCCAGGCCCGGTATTCTCTCTCCCAATTTCATCCTCGTACCTCCTCCTATTGCATATCCGTTCTTATATATGTATGCCTTGAGTACTTAAATAGCATCTTCATGTCATTTTTACTGCAATTCGTTGCTCTCTTCGAGCCGTTTCCAAAAGTGTACAATACCTTTAACAAACTATAGCTTTTTCTGACACCAGTTTTCGTGGTTCATTTTTGTAATCGTGTTATTATACTACCATGATCCTGAGAATCTATATCGTTAGCCAAGACATTTTGTCCTACATTTTCTCTATCACACTTTATAAATAATGACAAACTTTTCACATTAAATCTAATTTGGGTTTTATATTGCACCGATAACGAGAAACGATTTTAAAACGATAAATAAAACCCTCCCTTGCTGAACAAAGAACCACAACACAAAAATGCAACCTAATTGAACCTCGACTCAAAAGTTCATTGTAAAAAACACGCTTCTTGGAAAAATTATTATGTCAAAAGCGTCACGAATTTTAATAAGGAAAAATTACTGCAGAAGTTTTTGTTTCTTCTTACCAATTGGTTGTGTAAGTAACAAACCACACGCGCATCCAGTGCCACACCCAATGCCACACCCAAATGCCACACCCACCTCCACACCATCGCCAATGGGTGTTCTCACACGTCCTCCAAGTTTCCCTTCACTATCTCCCCTAACTTCCAAACAGCGTTGTGGTTGGAAACCTTTACTATTCTGTAATCATAACAATTTCGTAATTTTTTTATTATTTCACTTGCATGAAATCGATCTGTGTTGTGGGCTTGAAGGTTTTAAGATTTTGAAATACATGTAGTATGCACACTTTGTTTATGTAAACGCATCCAAATTAATTTTACAGAACAAACTAATATCCAATGTATAATTTTTTGAGAAAAACCGTGTATGATACTGTTTGTAAAAGTAATGAAGATGTTAGTATGCTATCGGAGAGAGACAATCGTATTTTTCTAATGACCTCTCAAGCAAAAAGGTATTGTATATTGCTTAGCCAATTATATTTGTATGTCTGCTAAGTTAAAGGAAATCAATGTTCCAAACATTTAATGTATATACGGACGGGCGCAGGGTCCAGTCTCGATCCACGGCTGTACGTCATCAAAACCGGTGAAATGTTTAATTCATGATTATGTAAATGAAGTGATGACGACACGCTCATTTCGCGAAACGGCCGCTGCAATGCAACAGATTCACGTCAAGTTATTGTCTTTTAAAAAACATGTCTGAAATTTTGAAACTTTGTGTAAGTGAAATTAAGGTCTTTATTACACTCCAGCAAACATGAATTTTATACATGCAGCGTATTTTATTATCTCGTTCATATCCATCTTTAAAATTGATGCTTTGCTAACTCCTCCGTCATGATGTAAATTGCAATTTGTATACTTTAAATATTGTTGTAACCGCTCCCCACGGTAAAGGGGTATGTTCCTTCTGGATTAAAACAAGAAATCAAATCAAATCAATATCGTAAAAATCACTCATGCGTTACAATTATAAGGCATGAACAAATGATGTAAATTGTTTGCAAATGCATCCATGCTTATTCAGAAAAAAGTAATATCCAAAGAAGTAATTTCTGTCAAAGTCATGTTTTTTTAATGTATGTTTTTACAGTAATGCTAAAAAATGAAGTCAATATGATTGGTGCACGTTAAAATTAGAGGGGCTCTGTCGTTATGACCAAAGCAGACTTGTTGCTTGACATGAAATTATGAACTCCCACCCAGTTACTGCACGCGCGCACGCGCTCTCCATAGAACGACGATATGGATGGAGTGCGCACGCATGCAGTAACTGTGTTAAAGTTCATAATTCCATGTACAGCCACAGGCCTGCTTGGATTATGAAAACACAGCGCCGTGAATTTATTTTCACATCACTTGTTCAGGTTTTGATCCTTAAAGTATACTGAGTCAGAACAAAATATCAATACTCATTTGTACCCAGATTACACCAATGATGTCCAAACCTGATTGCTATGATTTTTAAAGTATGAATATTTATTTGGAAAAGAATAAATAACAAGATTTTGAGTCAGAAAAAAAGTTGAATGATGGAAACGGAGTACATGAATATGTATGGACCTGTTCGATATTATTAAATTGGCTTTTAAAAAAAAATAGTTATTCGTTTATAATCAGATTGTATTAATATGTATGAATCTGCTGGCTTTGAATAAATTAATGACGAATAATTGATATCAACACGTGATATCTTGAAAGTCCATCCCAATCATAAAAGTTAGGGCCTCATCGCCTCTACACGTTTATTTGCCATTTCTCTTGCAAATTTTGATGTTTATGTTGTCCCTTTCCTTTTAAAATAGGGGTAATCAAGATTATAGACTCCCTTCTTAAGATGTCGTAAAACCCATTTTGTAAAGATCATCAAGATGTTTTCCATAATATAGGTTTTCCCAGCCACTTTCAACAGAAATTCATTCAATTTAACACCCGGCTCATTCAATTATGTCTGAAAATAAATGTGCCATTGCATCAGCATTCAACATACAAAAGGGGTAATTCAATTTCAACAGTTTAGCATTCACTGGTCAAATAAGATGATTTAATCTCATCAGGTCGCAAATTCATTCAACTTCATTAAAGCTAAGCCAGCAGCAAGAGGCTGGTCAACCGTTCAATTTCACCACTTAGCAAACATTTGCGTCAATGTGAATGCGTGTTATTTTTTATTTTTTGATTTATTTGTTCAGGTTTTGAAGCCAAGGATTCCCCCAAGAAGCAAACTTAATTACTATACTTTATAGCCAAGTATCCCAAAGGATAGAAGACGAGGATGGAAGTTCCAGTTTAAGATGTGCGAGGAAAACCAAAAGATTTGTTACAGGGGAAAACCCACGCAAACAGGTAGAGACAGAAAACCCAATCCACCTAGTGTCCCGTATAGGATTCGAACCGGTGTCCTAGAGGTAGAAGGCTACGCCAACCAATTCATTTTTTGATGAAGTTTAATTAATTTCTGCTGAATTTAGCAGGGAAGACCTACCTTTCGCTTGAGACAAAAGGAACCCACTTTCTTTGATCAACTATTTTATGATCAACGCATGCTAAACAGGGTTAATCATGACCCAGTCAGTGCCGTGGGTGCTTCGGGGGAGTGGCACATACATAAATATATTAGTTGATGACCTTAACTTGAACTGTCGAGCTTCTTTTTTGCAGAATCAAATATGTGCCACCGGCATGGGCAAATTTTGACGTCCAAATATAGTTTACATTCTTAAAGAATAAAGAAAACGGTACCTTAGTTACCTTGACCCCTTATGCTATTGCAAGACTGTACGCAGTAGTATTCAAAGAGCAAGTTGTGCCCACTTATATCTGAGTAAATGGTTTACTTGTTTCAAACCATCCTACTGATTCAACGACGAAATAATAAGTTAAATGCAAGTACACAAATGAATGTCATAGATTCAGTTGAACTGTGAAATTATTATGACGCTTACAAAAACATGCCTCTATAGAAATGGGAAAAACACGAGTTGATATTGTCAAAGTTCATTGGTGTGTGGTGCTTAACACACACAAGTATTACTATGGTGCACTAAAGTCATGTATTCGTGTGTGTGTGTGTGTGTTAACAGATTTTAGGCCAAGTCTTTGAGCCTCAAATAATTTATTACTACTAGACAGGCTGGTGGGTTGCCGTGGGGCATATTTTGCTTCGTGGTCGGATGTTGGTGCAACTAACTGACCATGTGTTACAAATTAACTTCCCATTGGTCTTTTATTTGTTTCACGGCTTGCGGGCAGCGTCCCCCCTTGGATCCACCATGGATCGACTGTCCACGTGGCAAAGACAGTCACTTTTGTTTGAGCAGTCCTTGTATTAACTTGTTATCTTGTACTTCGACGGCCACCATGGCGGGTTCCGTGACAGCCTCATCCTCGGCCCCCACTCCGGTGGCAGACGTGGAGCCGGCTGCATTGGGACGTCCAGTTGCGGTGTCGGCCTCAGCATCATCGCCTTATTCTGGGATAGAGCGACCTTACACCACGGTGTGCCCGTGGTGTGGGTCATTGGTGATTCATTCGTCGACGGGATGTCCCGGACGGCGGCGTGGTGCAGTGATGAAGCTTGCCTTCGGGACTGTGAAGTTCGAAACTATGGAAGGCGTGGTCTGTGCCTGTCACAATACAATGGCTTTCTGCATGAGACATGGGCTACAGCCAACCAAACCCCGGATGTTTGTATCCTGCACGTGGGGTCGAACGACCTCGACCGCCTGCCCAAAAAGGACATATTAATTTTTGTGTTGCCCTGTTATCACACTATTCCACTATTTGATAAATTCACAACGAGGCTATTGTGGCGGCGGTCATTATTCCATAATGACCGTTTGGCGGAATTTCATTGTGTACACCTTCATAGTCCTCGGGTGTATTCATTCAATTAGTACTTTCTGAAGCATTTGCTCTTTATTTTGTTGTTTTATACCTGTTGGCAAATTTAGCTTTGAAACTTATTCTGCCATTGACCTGCTACCACTATGGTATTTTATTTGATTTGTTAACATGCAACCCATGTATGCCATTTGAGTTGTTATTTAACTCTTCCCCTTACATTTATTAAATGATGATTTCGCGGATTGGATTACTACCGGAAATCAATTTGGGGTATTATTGTATAAGATTTCGCGGATTGGATTACTACCGGAAATCAATGTTGATAATAATTGTATGAGATTTCGCGGGTTGGATTACTACCGGAAATCAATTTTTGATACAATTTGTATATGAGATTTCGCGGGTTGGACTACTACCGGAAATCAGTTTTGATAATAATTGTATGAGATTTCGCGGGTTGGACTACTACCGGAAATCAGTTTTGATAATAATTGTATGAGATTTCGCGGGTTGGACTACTACCGGAAATCAGTTTTGATACAATTTGTATATGAGATTTCGCGGGTTGGACTACTACCGGAAATCAGTTTTGATAATAATTGTATGAGATTTCGCGGGTTGGACTACTACCGGAAATCAGTTTTGATAATAATTGTATGAGATTTCGCGGGTTGGACTACTACCGGAAATCAGTTTTGATAATAATTGTATGAGATTTCGCGGGTTGGACTACTACCGGAAATCAGTTTTGATAATAATTGTATGAGATTTCGCGGGTTGGACTACTACCGGAAATCAGTACTGTTCTTGCAAATATATTAAGAGTTGCTTTCAGTTTGCAAAAATGCAGTTTGGTTAATTGGTTGCATTTGTAACAAACTGTTCATGGTTTTAAGATCATGTAATTTTACTCCGTATTCAATTAGAATAAAAGGGCTGCTCAAGCCACACAGTACAAACGCCATGTGTCTTTACTTGTCTTATGTGGTAATAAATCACTATTACATTTCTACCAGGTATGTGTACACGTATGATTATGCTCCTCCATGCATTAAGCTTCAGACCTTTTCCCTAAAATAAATTCTTGTGTTTTCGGATCATCCAAGTTCAATAAATTGGTTTCAATACAATGGATGGAAGGATCTCCATGTATGTTTTGCTGGTGTGTGTTTGGTGTTCACTTGATGCAGGCGGATTCCTGATGGTTGTCACTGCTCAACCAGCAGTGTATGCGGAGATCTTAACACCAGAGGCTGATCGTAAGGAGGGCGGGCAGGTAGATATGAGGTGTACCGCTAGAAACCTCGAGTCGAATCACATCGTGGAGTGGAGGACTGAACACCAGACCCTAAGATGGGGTGAAACCACTGTTGAAACGAATGGACGATTTATCTTCGATACATCGGTAGATACGGTTACTCGGACAGTTGTTCAAGACTTTACCATCACCAATGTGCAGAGGAACGATACTGATGAATATGTGTGTAACGTCAAAGACCCAATACCGGGCGGAGGTAACGACATCGTAGCCACATCCAGTGTAACACTTTCAGTGTTATACTTCCCCAGTGAGTCCTTCCCTATGTGCTCCCCTTCTGGACCCATTACAGTAGACGCAGGGACAGAGTTACATATGAGGTGTTCATCTGAGAGCAGTCACGGAACAGTCACAATGACGATCAATCCCATTATACAGACTACTAGATACACCACATGGACATCAGTAATCAACGATGATAACGATACAGTCGTAAGAACATCAAATTTAACTGTGGATGATGCTGATAATGGTGTTGCATTCGATTGCGTCATTGCATCGATGTATTTCACTACTATGCAACGTATTTGTCATATCGGGCCGATTACAGTGAGGGACACTATGACAGAACCCACAACACTAGAACACATAACAACTGCATCCCAAAGCATGACGTCACAAAACAATGGCGTTACTGACACTAAGGCAAATCTCTGCTCGTCTGATCCAGTCCCGTCTACAACTCCATGGATTATAGCTTTCATAGTTGTCTCGGTCTTATCCGCTACATTCTTCGTCATCACCGTCATTCTCTTCTTTCATAATGTAAGGAAGAACCGTCTGATAAAAAGACTTGAATCCGAGAAAGAGCCCCGAGTCACCAAACCTGATCCCTACATGGAGCTGCAGCCAACGGAGGACAAGAATCGCGTCTACATGGAACCCACACAAGATACCTACTACCAACCAGTTGAAGTAGAGAATGAAAACCCACAGCATGACTACGCTCAGCCAGAGGACAGCACCACCACCAGCTATGAAGCGGTCAGGGTGCCACAGAGTTCAGCTGAGAAGCAGTATCAGAACATTAACAATTAGACATTGATGATATACATGTACATAATGGTATAGCAGATGCGGAATTCTGGCAGAAAACCACTCATTTCAATGGAGTGCGGATACTACACAAGTACACAACGCACTGTAAACTAATATCTCCCCGAGTACGCTTCAATACAAAAAGTAAAACATCATCCACGGACCAAGAAAGGACAGTTTCTAGCTTTGGTGGAGCTGCGTTTTATAACAATCTCTGTACAAATTAGTTTTATAATGATTACTAAACTAGAGCAGTTGAAACTCACACTAACCAAGTCAGTCGACTACATTGTGTGATCCCGTCAACGGAGGACAACAGTGAATAAAAGGTCATATTTTAGGTCAGGGATTCTGTTTATAATTCTTTGTAAAGACTGCGGCAACACAAATTTATGCGGTTCCCTGCGTTAGTGACGTCACTTCATTAAAACTTTGAAAAAGCCGCATTTTTCTACACATCCAAAAGGTTTTAACTACGTTTACCACTAAAAGGGACAACTCTTTTTCTAGGAAAGGTTCAAGAATTTAGTTAGTGGTTATCGTTACCACTCTCTTCATGTGCTATGGAATAAATTGAATTGTCTGTCATATAAAACCAACACAATGATCGTACTAGACAGGGAGTCCAGATAGAGAGCGCAGTCTTCAGCTTCAGCTAATGTTACCACTTCATAACACTGCTAGGAAATTTGGGGTGGGGCATTTTGCACCAGAAGCATAAATGATACGTATTAAGGCCATAATATCATGATTCAGTCGAATTGAATCAATGGAAAACGATTGAATTAAATTAAATTCTTGTTGTGCCCAGTGTATTTAAAAATATTCGTAATTCCAATTTTTCAACATTTTAGCTCTGTACTATTGTTGCAAAAAACATGTTTTAATGACTTATTCGATGAAAGGTGAACGGTTTTTCGTTCTGGTGGCAAACTATAGTTCTGATCTGCATGGTACAAGTTTCATCAAAACATAAATCAGAAATTATATTAATCACCGGCGTTAATATTTTATTCATTTTTCAATAAAACTCCTCTGTCGTATAATCTCACTGTATTTTGTCTCTTCAGTTGTTTCTTTCTACAATTAGCCCTTGTTTTAACGTTAAAATGTTACAATCAGTCGGTTTGTGGCTGTGCTTAAGTAGTATGGTATTTTCATGGTATGTGTTAGTTGAGATATGGTCGTTCTAGAATCAGTTGAACTGTGACAATAAGGTCTCATTGTAAAACATGACTCGATAATACGAAAACCCAGACTTGTTTTATTGTTGAAGTTCATTGACGTGTGGTGCTCAGTATAAGGAAGTACAACCAAATCGTTAAATACATGTACATTAAATCACTGTTACATTGAGTTGTGTGTGAACGCAGAACCATTCTACTTCGTGCATTTCCATCCTATATCCGTTGTGTCCAGGAATGATTTAATAGCAACTTGATAAACTCAGATTCAATACAATGGATGGAAGGATCTCTATGTATGTTTTGCTGGTGAGTGTTTGGTGTTCACTTGATGCAGGCGGATTCCTGATGGTTGTCACTGCTCAACCAACAGTGTCTGCGGAGATCTTAACACCAGAGTCCGATCGTAAGGAGGGCGGGCAGGTTGATATGAGGTGTACCGCTACAAACCTCGAGTCGGATCATATCGTGGCGTGGGAAACTGAGGACCCAGTACAGGTCCTGAGATGGGGTGAAACCACGTATGTTGATACGAATGGACGATTCATCTTCGATACATCGGTAGATATGGCTACTCAAACAGTTGTTCAAAAATTTACCATCACCAATATGCAGAGGGCCGATACTGGTGAATATATGTGTACAGTCAGTGACCCAATACCGGGCGGAGGCAACGCCATCATAGTCACATCCAGTGTAACACTTTCAGTGTTATACTTCCCCAGTGAGTCCTTCCCTATGTGCTCCCCTTCTGGACCCATTACAGTAGACGCAGGGACAGAGTTACATATGAGGTGTTCATCTGAGAGCAGTCACGGAACAGTCACAATGACGATCAATCCCACTATACAGACTACTAGATACACCACATGGACATCAGTAATCAACGATGATAGCGATACAGTCGTAAGGACATTAGATTTGACAGTGAACGATGCTGATAATGGTGTTACATTCGAATGCTTCATATCATCAATGTATTTCGCTGGTATGCAACGTACATGTCACATCGGACCAATTACAGTGAGGAACACCGGGACATTACCCATGACAGAAACTACGGCATACTCCACACAAACAACTAACTCCCTTCATGTTGTTCCGAAAACAGATCCCATGGCGCAACTAACTACTGGATCTCAAACGTTGACGTCACAAAACTATGACAGTACGAGCACCATGACAAGTCTAGGTTCGTCTGATCAAGCCCCATCTTCAACTCCATTGATTCTAGCTTTCATAGTTGTCTTGGTCTTCGCTTTTACATTCTTCGTCATCATCGTCATTCTCATTCATCGTGATGTCAGAAAGAACCGTCCAATCAAAAGTCTCGCATCTGAGAAAGAACCCCAAGTCACCAAACCTGATCCCTACATGGAGCTGCAGCCAACGGAGGACAAGAATCGCGTCTACATGGAACCCACACAAGATACCTACTACCAACCAGTTGAAGTAGAGAATGAAAGCCCAGAGCATGACTACGCTCGGCCAGAGGACAGCACCACCACCAGTTATGAAGCGGTCAGGGTGTCACAGAGTTCAGCTGAGAAGCAGTATCAGAACATTAACAATTAGACGTTCATGATATACCTGTATATAACGTTAAAGCAGATGCAGAATTCTGGCAGAAAATCACTCATTTCAATGGAGTGCGGATAATACACAAGTACACAACGCACTTGGAACAATTATCTCCCCTAGTACGCTTCAATACAAAAAGTAAAACATCATCATGGACCAGGAAAAGACACTTTGTCGCTTTGGTTTGAGCTGCGTTTTATAACAATCTTTGTACAAATATGTTTTATAATGATTACTAAATTCCTACTAGAGCAGTTAAAACTCACACTAGCCAACAACAATGAACTTTATACCGTCACCGACGCCACGAACCGACACACACGTAGATACCACTACCAGTAAAAAGTAGCAATCGGAGAAAACAGCGTTTAAAGTTGAACGTTTTTTAAAATCAAGCTTTCTTACAAAATTCCGGGGTATTTTCAACTAGTTTTTTTATAGTGGGGACTTGATGCTTTAAACTTCATACATACGGTGCTTTTTACTGCTTTTCGTACTAAATTAATCACTAATAAAGTAAGAAAGGTTTGTGTCAGTTCGTGGCGTCGAAAATGTACGCAAACAGGCATTTTCCGTCGCCACGAAGTGACACCATCCAATGTATTACAATGCGTGTGTGTCAGTTCGTGAACATGTAGGTCAGTGCGCGCTACACACCAAGTTCGTGGAAACGTTTTTTCACTTTTGAGGTTTGTGCGCGCCATGTGTTGCAATGGTAAATTGATAGTGTCAGTTCGTGGCGACGAAAATTGTCAGTTTCGGTGCAAAGTTGCCTAGCCTCATCATCGTAATTCAAAAAGTAAAGCTCCCGTTGAAACTTCATGAAATTGTAGGCCTTGGTTAACATTGTCTAATCATGCAAAAAACTGAAAACTAAAAAAAGTGGGTTTCTACACAGTGTGCCAGTTCGTGGCGTCGGTGACGATATGTGAGGACTAAAATTTACCTCTGTAAAAAATTGTATAAACATAAACATTTCAAACAAACAGCTAGCAACTAAAACTACAGCTATAGGTGGTGGTATACGAACACATCTAACGATAAGAACAGGTGATGTAATGTCCTCGTATCAATTTTAATTATTTGTGTGTCAAATATCGACTTTAAGCAAAACGAAGCTCTTATCATTCCATGCGAATTCAATCAATACTTTCAATTGGCGCAATAACGACAAGAATTGCAGGCAGCGGTTTCGTGTCACCGCCCAGCGGAATTACACTAGTTCGGCTCGGTCCAGACTCCTTTCAATCAAGTTTATGTACAATTGTTCACTGCTTTTTCCTTTTGTTAAATCAAATCAAATTACAATGTGAAGTTTAAGAACGTATTTTCTTACCTGTTCCTTGTTTATTAAGATGCTGTTTGATCAAACCTCTCATCATCCTCAATGATTATGTTTGAATAGGTGAGATGGAGTAACTTTACTGCTGTAAATTATTAAATCGACATAAAGCTATGACTTCATATATAAAAATGCATTACAAAAACAAATTGAAAAGTGAGCCCTCTGTTGAGTTTTGAATTAAATGTTAAGAGGACTCCCTGGTGCAACCTGATATAAATCTCACAGATTATTCGCTAAAATTCTCTATTTTCTCAAACAAATGAAGAATATGTTATTTCTGAAAAAGTTTCCCGCATTATCCTTATTATGATTTACTATAAATCAAGCTCACATTAAGTTCTCCAAGAATTTGCAAAGTAGTTTTTTTCAAGATGGCTGCCGGTTCAAAATTCCAAATCAATGTGTTGTAATACTACCCGCGGTGAGTCTAATAAACACTTTATAATATTTCGTAACTGCTGGATCTGCGTTATTACGTTTCAATACTACTTTCGGGATGAACTATAAACTAAGCTCTCTCTAGTGAACTCAAGTTTTCTCTAAATTTCCGTCAACTCACCCAGGAACATATTGAGCAAAATGATCGTGCAGTATCAAAGAGCTGACTCCTTTATATGTTAACTTTCGATCGTGGATAATTCACTTGGTGGAAATAACCTAAAGAATACTAAATTCAGGAAATGTAAAGAACGGAAAACGACTCCTATCGCCGCGGCTCGTGGTGCAGGAATAACCCTGGCCAGATGTCCTAAGGAACGCCCGCAATGTGCCCCTCCCTTCTATGGCTCACTGCGTTTCAGTTATCTAGAGTGCTCGATTGTCTGATCGGACCCCGTTTTGAATCATTCGTTGTGGATTCAAATTGGTACAACGTAAGTTTGTAATCAACTGACAAACAACATGACTAAGTCAGTCGACTACATTATGTGATCCCATCAACAAAGAATGACAACAACGAATAAAAGGTCATATTTTTGGTCAGGGATTCTGTTTATGTTTATAATTCTTTGTACAGACTGCGGCAATTAGAATTTATGAAAATGCATGACTTTCCGAGTTTTTCATATGGGATTAATTCTCTGAGAATTGGTACTGGTGTGTGTGTGAGCTTTATAGGGAGTGGGCTTTCATAATGAAATCGAACCTTTTCTATCGATAATAATGTTGTACAAAGCTTTAAGAAATGACTGTTTGTGCATCAGCCCCTATACATTTGCACCTTGTTATTTCACAATATTTATAATGTTCATAGTAAATTATTATTTAGTAAATCATTTTGAAAATGATAATCCCATCATCGTCCTCCATCTTATTGTCACCCTCCTGACATTGTACGTCATTTCCAAGGCTCTCTGGGTTCTCCCCAACTAACCCAGTCTTGAGTTTGGTCACTGCGGGTCCCTGCGTTAAGTGACGTCTCTTCATTGAACTTTTCAGAAGCCGCTACATTTTTGTTCACAATCAAAGCAGATTTTCACTACCGGTTACCTCTCAAGGTACAGCTCTTTTTTTAGTAAAAAATGTAAAACAACTAAATTTCTTGTTACCGTTTCCAATCTCTCGACATAAGATGGATTGTATTAAATTGTCTGTCATTTAAAACGAACACAATGATCATACTAGACAGGGAGACTGGATAGAGGGCGCAGTCTTCTGCTAAGTTAATGTTAGGATGTGTACCAAACCATAACACTGCTAGGAAATTTGGGGACGGGGCATTTTGCATCGGAAGCATACCACGTATCAGCAAGTCACATGATTCAGTCGAATTGAATCAATGGAAAACGATTGACTTAAATTAAATTATTGGTTGTGCCAAGTGTATTTAAAGATATTCATGATATCAATTTGTCAACATTTAAGCTCTGTACTATTGTTGCAAAAACTTAGAGTGACATGTTTTAATAACTTATTCGGTGAAAGTTGAACGGTTTTTTATTCTGGTGGCGAACATCAGTTCTGATCTGCATGGTACAAGTTTCACTGAATCATAAATCAGAAACTGATATTATTCACTGGCGTTAATATTCTATTCCTTTTTCAATGAAACTTCCTGTCGTAATCTCACTGTGTTTTGTCTCTTCAGTTGTTTCTTTCTACCATTAGACCTGTTGGACCCCTTTGAAAGTGATAATCCCATCATCGTCCTCCATCTTATTGTCACCCTTCTGACATTGTACGTCATTTCCAAGGCTCTCTGGGTTCTCCCCAACTAACCCAGTCTTGAGTTTGGTCACTGCAGGTCCCTGCGTTAGTGACGTCACTTCATTGAACAGTACATTTGCCACTCAAGGTACGCTCTTTTGTTTTCTAACGAAAGTGAAAAAGCTAAATTAGTGGTTACCATTACCACTTCATTCATGTACTATATGAATTATATTAAATTAGCTTTTATTCAAAACGACCAAAATGATCATACTAGACAGGGAGACAGGATAGAGGGCGCACTCTACCGCTAAGTTATTGTTACGATTTGTACCAAACCATAACACTGCAGGCCATAGTCTCATGATTCAGTCGAATTGAATCAATGCGAAATGACTGATTTAAATTAAATTCCTGTTGTGCCCAGTGTATTGAAAGATATTCGTGTTTTCAATTTGTCAATATTTTAGCTCTGTACTGTTGTTACAAAAACTTCAAGTGACATGTTTTAATAACTTATTCGATGAAAGGTGAACGGTTTTTCGTTCTGGTGGCAAACATTAGTTCTGATCTGCATGGTACAAGTTTCACCAAAACATAAATCAGAAATTTATATTAATCACTGGCGTTAATATTTTATTCCTTTTTCAACAGAACTCCTCTGTCGTATAATCTCACTGTATTTTGTCTCTACAGTTGTTTCTTTCTACCATCAGACCTTGTTTTAAAGTTAAAATGTTACAATCACTCGATTTGTGGCTGTGCTAAAGTAGTAGAGTATTTTCATGGTATGTGTTAGTTGAGGTATGGTCGTTCTAGATTCAGTTGAATTGTGACATTATAATTCTCATTGTAAAACATGACTCGATACATAGAAAACCCAGACTTGTATTACTGTTGAAGTTCATTGACGTGTGGTGCTCAGTATGAGGAAGTACAACCAAGTTAACTTCATTGTTAAATACATGTACATGAAATCACGGTTACATTGAGTTGTGTGTGAACGCAGGATCATTCTACTTCGTGCATTTCCATCCTTTATCCGTCGTGACCAGGAATGATTTAGTAGCAACTTAATAAACTCAGATTCAATACAATGGATGGAAGGATCTCCATGTATGTTTTGCTGGTGTGTGTTTGGTGTTCACTTGATGCAGGCGGATTCCTGATGGTTGTCACTGCTCAACCAACAGTGTCAGCGGAGATCTTAACACCAGAGGCCGATCGTAAGGAGGGCGGGCAGGTTGATATGAGGTGTATCGCTAATAAGATAGGGTCAAGTCATACCGTTCAGTGGGCAACCGAAGACCCAAAAAAACCCTGAGATGGGGTGAAGCTACTGTTTGGAGTGCGAATGGACGATTCATCTTCGAAACATCGATATATTTGAATACTCAAACAGTTGTTCAAGACTTTACCATCACCAATGTGCAGAGGGCCGATGCTGATGAATATGTGTGTAAAGTCAATAACCAAATACCGACCGGAGGCAGCGACATCGTAGCCACATCCAGAGTAACACTTTCAGTGTTATACTTCCCCAGTGAGTCCTTCCCTATGTGCTCCCCTTCTGGACCCATTACAGTAGACGCAGGGACAGAGTTACATATGAGTTGTTCATCTGAGAGCAGTCACGGAACAGTCACATTGACGATCAATCCCACTATACAGACTACTAGATACACCACATGGACATCAGTAATCAACGATGATAACGATACAGTCATAAGTACATTAGATTTGACAGTGGATGATTCTGATAATTGTGTTGCATTCGAATGCTTCATATCATCAATGTATTTCGCTGGTATGCAATGTACATGTCATATCGGACCAATTACAGTGAGAAACACCGTGACATTACCCATGACAGAACCCACAACATCATTCACGTCAACATCATCCACGTCAGGATGTACGACACCATCGACTGGAAATTTTACGCCAACTTCAGAGAATGAAGTAACTTCAACGTCCTCCTCGGCATCCACTCAATCTACAGCCGCAGCTTCGTTCGTTCCTGCCGTCATTGTCGGAGCAGTAGCCGGAGGACTAATTGTATTTCTTCTCATCGTAATCCTGATCTTTATTTGCTGTAAACGACGCTCCGGCAACTCGGATCCCAAATCAGGACAGTCCAATCCAGACATCAATCAAACAAATACTGAATTGACACTAGATAGACTTGAACATTCTCAGATCAGTTTCAACGAGTATGGAGAGCTTGACTCAACACAACATGGGTTACAGGATAATATCATATATGTCCCCTCCCGAAGCCCAATATCCGGACCAGGCACGTCTTATGATAACACTGCGCCGGTACGAACAGCAGAGGCGACTGATCCAAGTCTAATATACGCAAAACCATTCCGTACCCGAACTAAAAGGACTGAACATGAAGTGAAGAAGCAACAGTCAGACCTGACCGATGATCCTACAACTCAGCAGAGTTACAACAATCCCGCATTTGATTCCAGTGTCTATGATAGAACAACATCGCCCTCTGGGGACGACTTATCCACACCCATCAAACCGACGGCTGTAGTCAGACCAACTCGACCTAGTAAGCCCACACCCTATAAACCCAAACCAACAGAGCGTAGGAGTAACGCGTCGACTCGTTCCCACGATGACCGGATGATACCCTCTTCCCCACCCCCAACAAGCGTCAACGACGGTACCCCAAGCCAGGAAAATGCTGACGATGCTTCATATGCCCAAGTATCTGTACCCATGAGGCAGCAAAGTAGTCATGGCAACCCAGGATCTGAGGATCACATTGTCTATGCTGATTTGGATTTGTCATCAGATGAGATTCTAGATGACGGCAGCAACCCACAACCAGAATCTGAAGCACTGATGTACTCCAGCGTAATGAGAAACTAACATTGATCTATATTAATATAGATATCGTAGGATGAGCAGGACTCGGCCCTTCTTATTGCCACCAGGCCCGGTATTCTCTCTCCCAATTTCATCCTCGTACCTACTCCTATTGCATATCCGTTCTTATTTATGCCTCGAATAAATAAACAGCATCTTCATCCCCCTCATATCAGTTTTACTGCAATTCAATCTTGTTCTCGTTTCTCTCTTCTCACTAAACGAACCATAGCAATTTTTGACATCAGTTTTCATGGTTCATTTGTATACATTTTGCAGAGATATTCTTTTGTAATCGTGTTATTATACTACCATGATCCTGAGAATCTATATCGTTAGCCAAGACATTTTGTCCTCAATTTCTCTATCACACTTTATAAATAATTACAAAATATTCACAATTAACATAATTTGGGTTTTATATTGTACCGATAACGAGAAATGATTGGGTTTTTTTTTTTTATAAAACCCTGCCTTGCTGAAAAGAGAACCACGCAAAAAATGCAACCTATTGAACCTCGACTTCTAACTTCATTGTAAAAATTATGCTTCTTAGAAAAAAATGTGTCAAAAGCGTCACGAATTTTAATAAGGAAAAATTACTGCAGAAGTTTTTGTTTCTTCGTATCAATTGGTTGTGTATGTATCCAACTACACGCGCACCCACTGCCACACCCAATGCCACACCCAATGCCACACCCAATGCCACACCCAATGCCATACCCACCTCCACACCATCGCCAATGGGCGTTCTCAAACGTCCTCCAAGTTCCCCCTACACTATCTCTCATAACTTCCAAACAGCGTTGTGGTTGGAAACCTTTACTATTCTGTAATCACAACAATTTTGTAATTTTTTGATTATTTCACTTGCATGAAATCGGTTTGTCTTGTGGGCATAAGAGTTTTGAAATACATGCATGTACACATTGTTTATGTAAACGCATCCAAATTAAATTTACAGAATAAACTAATGTCCAATGTAAAAAAAATTGAGAAAAACCATGTATGATACTGTTTGTAAAAGTAATGCAGATATTAGTATGCTATCGGAAAGAGACAATTTTTTTTTGTTAATGACCTCTTAAACAAAAATGTATTGTATATTGCTTAGCCAAATATATTTGTATGTCTGCTAAGTTAAATGAAATTAATGTTCAAAGTAATTAGATTAATATTGATGCTTTTGCTAACTCCTCCGCCACGATGTAAACTGCAATTTGTATATTTTAAATATTGTTGTAACCGTTCCCAAGGGTAATGGGGTATGTTCCTTCTGGAATAAAACAAGAAATCAAATCAAATCAATATCGTAAAAACGTTCCCATTAAAAGGCATGAAACGATGATGTAAAATTTGCAAATGCATCCATGCTTATTCAGAAGAAAAACACTATTCAAGGAAGTTATTTCTGTCAAAGTCATGTTTATTGTAATGTATGTTTTTACAGTAATGGTAAAAAATGAAATCGATATGATTGGTGGACGTTAGGATTAGAGGGGCTCTGTCGTTATGACCAAAGCAGACTTGTTGCTGGACATGGAATTATGAACTCCCACCCAGTTACCGCACGCGCGCACGCGCTCTCCATAGAATGATACGGATGGAGTGCGCACGCGTGCATTAACTCTGTCAAAGTTCACAATTCCATGTAAAGCCACAGGCCTGCTTGGATCATGACGACACAGCGACTTGAATTTATTTTCACATCACAATTTCAGGTTTTTATCATAAAACTATGCCGAGTCAGAATATAAAATGTAAATTCGTTTGTACTCAGATTCATCAATGATGTAAAAAGCTGCTTTATATGGTTTTTTAAATAATATGAAAATTCATTTGGAATAATACGATATATAATTATGTATGATCCTGCTCCTATAAATAAACTACTGGCAACACTTTCAGATTAGAATAAATAACAAGATTTTGAGTCAAAATAAATGGTATTGGAATAAATGGGCTTTTAATAAAAATGGCTATTCGTTTATAATCAGATTGTATTAATATGTATGAACCTGTTGACTTTGAATAAATTAATGACGAGTATTTGATATCAACAAGTGATATCTTGAAAGTCCACCCCAATCATAAAAGTTAGGGCCTCGTCGCCTCTACACGTTTATTTGTCATTTCTCTCTTTCTGCAAATTTTGATATTTATGTTGTCCATTTCCTTTTAAAATAGGGTTGATTAAGATTATAGACTCACTTCTTAAGATGTCGTAAAACCCATTTTGTAAAGATCGCCCAGATGTTTTCCATAATATAGGTTTTCCCGGCCACTCTCAACAGAAATTCACTCAATTTAGCACCAGGCTCATTCAACTATGTCTTTAAAATAAATGCGCCATTGCATCAGCATTCAACAGACAAAAGGGGTAATTCAGTTTCAACAGTTTAGCATTCACTGGTCAAATAAGATGATTCAATCTCATCAGGTCGCAAATTCATTCAACTTCATTAAAGCTAAGCCAGCAGCAAGAGGCTGGTCAACCGTGCAATTTCACCACTTAGCAAACATTTGCATGAATGTGAATGCGTGTTATTTTATTGATTTATTTGTTCTGGTTTTGAAGCAAAGGATTCCCCAAAAAGCGAACTTAATTACTATACTTGATAGCCAAGTACCCCCAAAGGATAGAAGACGAGGAAGGAAGTTCCAGTTTTAGATGTGCGAGGAAAACCAAGAGATTTGTTACAGGGGAAACCCGCACGATCAGGCAGGGACTGAAAACCCAATCCACCTAGTGTCCCGTATAGGATTCGAACCGGTGTAAGGTAGAAGGCTACGCCGACCAATTAATTTTGTGATGAAGTTTAATTTATTTCTGCTGAATTTAGCCGGGAAGACCTACCTTTCGCTTGAGACAAAAGGAAACCCCTTTCTTTTATCAACTATTTTATGTTCAACGCAAGCCAAAAAGGGTAAATAATGACCCAGTCAGTGCCGTGGGTGCTTCGGGTGAGTGGCATTTACATAGTTGATGACCTCAACTGAACTGCCACGCTTTTTTGACGTCACATTTCACGTCCAAATATAGATTATATTCTTATAAATTTAAGAAAACATTAAATATCCTCAGATAAACTCAGATTCAATACAATGGATAGACGTATCTCTATGTATGTTTTGTTTTTGTGTGTTTGGTGTTCACTTGATGCAGGCGGATTCCTGATGGTTGTCACTGCTCAACCAGCAGTGTCTGATCGTAAGGAGGGCGGGCAAGTTGATATGAGGTGTACCGCTACAAACCTCGAGTCGGATCATATCGTAGCGCGGAGGACTGAGGACCCAGTACAGATTCTGAAATGGGGTGAAATCACTGTTGATATGAATGGACGATTCATCTTCGATACATCGGTAGATATGGCTACCCGAACATTTGTCCAAAACTTTACCATCACCAACGTACAGAGGGCCGATATTGATGAATATGTGTGTAATGTCAATGTCCCAAAACCGATCGGAGGCCACGACATCGTAGCCACATCCAGTGTAACACTTTCAGTGTTATACTTCCCCAGTGAGTCCTTCCCTATGTGCTCCCCTTCTGGACCCATTACAGTAGACGCAGGGACAGAGTTACAAATAATGTGTTCATCTGAGAGCAGTTACGGAAAAGTCATAATGACGATCAATCCCACTATACAGACTACTAGATACACCACAATGGCATCACTGTTCTATAATTATATCGAGACAGTCGTAAGGCCATTAGATTTGACAGTGGATGATTATAATAATGGTGTTACATTCGAATGCTTCATATCATCAATGTATTTCGCTGGTATGCAACCTACATGTCATATTGGACCAATTACAGTGAGGAACAACGGGACGTTACCCATGACAGAAACTACGGCATACTCCACACAAACAACTAACTCCCTCCATGTTGTTCCGAAAACAGATCCCATGGCGCAACTAATTACTGAAACTCAAACGTTGACGTCCCAACGTTATGACAGTACTAGCACTATGACAAGTATAGGTTCGTCTGATCAAGCCCCATCTTCAACTCCATGGATTCTAGCTTTCATAGTTGTCTTGGTTTTCTCTGCAACATTCTTCTACATCATCGTCATTCTCTTCCTTTGTAATGTCAAAAAGAACCGTCTGATAAAAAGACTCAGATCCGAGAAAGAACCCCAAATCACCAAACCTGATCCCTATGGAGCTGCAGCCAACGGAGGACAAGAATCGCGTCTCAGGGAACACACCAAGATACCTACTACCAACCAGTTGAAGTAGAGAATGAAAGCCCAGAGCATGACTACGCTCAGCCAGAGGACAGCACCACCACCAGCTATGAAGCGGTCAGGGTGCCACAGAGTTCAGCTGAGAAGCAGTATCAGAACATTAACAATTAGACATTTATGATATACATGTACATAATGGTATAGCAGATGCAGAATTCTGGCAGAAAATCACTCATTTCAATGGAGTGCGGATAATACACAAGTACACAACGCACTGTGAACAAATATCTCCCCTAGTACGCTTCAATACAAAAAGTAAAACATCATCCACGGACCAAGAAAGGACAGTTTCTAGCTTTGGTTGGATTTGCGTTTTATAAAAATCTCTGTTCAAATTTGTTTTATAATGATTACTAACTTCCTACTAGAGCAGTTAAAAGTCACACTAGCCAACAAGAATTAACGTTAGTATTTGAGGACTTAAATTTACCTCTTAAAAAAATTGTATATACATAAACATTTCAAACAGACAGTTAGCAACTAAAACTACAACTATATGTGGTGGTAATATGAACATCTCTAAGGATAAGAACGTGTGGTGTAATGTCCTCGTTTAAATTTTAATTGATGGTGAGTTAAATATCGACTTAAAGCAAAACGAAGCTCTTATCATTCCATGCGAATTCAATTAATACTTTCAAGTGACGCAATAACGACATCTGAGGAACAAGAATTACAGGTAACGGTTTCGTGTCACTGACCAGCGGAATTACACTAATTCGGCTCGGTCCAGACTCCATTCAATCAAGATTATGTACAAATTTTCACTACTTTACTCTTTGATAAATCAAATCAAATTACAATGTAAAGTTTAAGAACATATTTTCTTACCTGTTCCATTTTTATTAAGATGCTGTTTGATCAAACCTCTCATCATCCTCAATGATAATGTTTACATAGTAGAGATGGAGTTACGACATAAAGTCGATTGTTTTTGTTTAACTATTTGTTTAGTAATTCCAACGTTTTATTCATACAATTCATGTTTTTCTTGTAACCACTTTTTGTACCTTTCAAATATTTTTGTAAGAATGCATTCAATTTGGCCCTCGGGCTACGATTTGTGTTTGTTTTTAATAAAATATCTAAAATATCTAACTAAAAGTTATGCATTCAGGGAGTGGTCTTTCATAATGAAATCGATCGGTTTCTATCTTTAAGAATGATGTACAAAACTTTAAGTAATGGCTGTTAATGTGCATCAGCCCCTATATAAAGTTTTGCACTTTGCTTACTTCACATTATTAATAATGTTCATGTTACATAATTATTTTGTAAATCACTTTGAAAGTGATAATCCCTTCACCGTCTTATTGTCACCCTTCTGACATTGTACGTCATTTTCGAGGCTCTCTGGGTTCTCCCCAACTAACCCAGTCTTGAGTTTGGTCACTGCGGGTCCCTGCGTTAGTGACGTCACATCATTGAACTTTTTAGAAGCCGCTACATATTTTTGCACACAATCAAAGCAGCTGTTCAGTACATTTGCCACTCGAGGTACAACTCTTTTGTTTTCTAACGAAAGTGAAATAAATAAATTAGTGGTTACCGTTACCACTTCATTCATGTACTTATGAAATATATTAAATTAGCTATTATTCAAAACGACCACATTGATCATACTATACAGGGAGCCTGGATAAAGGGCGCACTCTACCGCTAAGCTAATGTTACGAAGCATACCACGTATAAGGCCATAGTCTCATGATTCAGTCGAATTGAATCAATGCGAAATTGTTGATTTAAGTTAAACTATTGTTGTGCCAAGTGTATTTAAAGATATTCATGTTTCCAATTTGTCAATATTTTAGCTCAATACTATTGTTGCAAAAACTTCAAGTGACATGTTTTAATAACTTATTCGATGAAAGGTGAACGGTTTTTCGTTCTGGTGGCAAACATTAGTTCTGATCTGCATGGTACAAGTTTCATCAAAACATAAATCAGAAATTTATATTAATCACTGGCGTTAATATTTCATTCCTTTTTCAATAGAACTCCTCTATCGTATAATCTCACAACTTTTGTCTCTTCAGTTGTTTCTTTCTACCATTAGACCTTGTTTTAACGTTAAATTGTTACAGCCAGTCGGTTTGTGGCTGTGCTAAAGTAGTGGAGTATTTTCATGGTATGTGTTGAGGTATGGTCGTTCTAGATTCAGTTGGATGGTGACATTACAATTCTCATGTAAAACATGAGTCGGTAACACGAAAACCCAGACTTGTACTATTGTTGAAGTTCATTGACGTGTGGTGCTCAGTATGAGGAAGTACAACCAAGTTAACTTCATCGTGTACCTTAAATCACTGTTACATTGAGTTGTGTGTGAACGCAGGATCATTCTACTTCGTGCATTTCCAACCTTTATCCGTCGTCTCCAGGAATGATTTGATAGCAACTTAATAAACTCAGATTCAATACAATGGATGGAAGGATCTCCATGTATGTTTTGCTGGTGTGTGTTTGGTGTTCACTTGATGCAGGCGGATTCCTGATGGTTGTCACTGCTCAACCAGCAGTGTCTGCGGAGATCTTAACACCAGAGGCCGATCGAAAGGAGGGCGGGCAGGTTGATATGAGGTGTACCGCTACAAACCTCGAGTCGAATCACACCGTGGAGTGGAGGACTGAAAACAAGACCCTCCGATGGGGTGAGACCACTGTTTGGAATACGAATGGACGATTCATCTTCCATACATCGGTAGACATTGTTACTCGGACAGTTGTTCAAGACTTTACCATCATCAATGTGCAGAGGGCCGATATTGATGAATATGTGTGTAATGTCAAAGACCCAATACCGACCGGAGGCAGCGACATCGTAGCCACATCCAATGTAACACGTTCAGTGTTATACTTCCCCAGTGAGTCCTTCCCTATGTGCTCCCCTCCTGGACCCATTACAGTAGACGCAGGGACAGAGTTACATATGAGGTGTTCATCTGAGAGCAGTCACGGATCAGTCATAATGACGATCAATCCCACTATACAGACTACTAGATACACCACATGGACATCAGTAATCAAAGATGATAACGATACAGTCGTAAAGACATTAGATTTGACTGTGAATGATGCTGATAATGGTGTTGCATTCGAATGCTTCATATCATCAATGTATTTCGCTGGTATGCAACATACATGTCACATCGGACCAATTGCAGTGAGGAACAAAGGGACATTACCTATGACAGAACCCAAAACATCATCCACGTCAACATCATCCACGTCAACATCATCCACGTCAACATCATCCACGTCAGGATCAACGACACCAACGACTGGGAATTCTTCGGCCACAGCTTCGTTCAGTCCTGCCGTCATTGTCGGAGCAGTAGCCGGAGGACTAATTGCATTTCTTCTCATCGTAATCCTGATCTGTATTTGCTGTAAACGACGCTCCGGCAACTCGGATCCCAAATCAGGACAGTCCAATCCAGACATCAATCAAACAAATACTGAATTGACACTAGATAGAATTGAACATTCTCAGATCAGTTTCAACGAGTACGGAGAGCTTGACTCAACACAACATGGGTTACAGGATAATATCATCTATGTCCCCTCCGAAAGCCCAATATCCGGACCAGGCGCATCTTATGATGACACTGCGCCGGTACAAACAGCAGAGGCGACTGATCCAAGTCTAATATACGCAAAACCATTCCGTACCCGAACTAAAAGGACTGAACATGAAGTGAAGAAGCAACAGTCAGACCTGACCGATGATCCTACAACTCAGCAGAGTTACAACAATCCCGCATTTGATTCCAGTGTCTATGATAGAACAACATCGCCCTCTGGGGACGACTTATCCACACCCATCAAACCGACGGCTGTAGTCAGACCAACTCGACCTAGTAAGCCCACACCCTATAAACCCAAACCAACAGAGCGTAGAAGTAACGCCTCGACTAGTACCCACGATGACCGGATGATACCCTCTTCCCCACCCCCAACAAGCGTCAACGACGGTACCCCAAGCCTGGAAAACGCCGACGATGCTTCATATGCCCAAGTATCTGTACCCATGAGGCAGCAGAGTAGTCATGGCAACCCAGGATCTGAGGATCACATTGTCTATGCTGATTTGGATTTGTCATCAGACGAGATTCTAGATGACGGCAGCAACCCACAACCAGCATCTGAAGCAGTGATGTACTCCAGCATAATGATAAAGTAACATTGATCTATGTTAAAGGAACATTACAGAATTGGTAAGAAAAGAACTTGTAAAATATACTTTTTGATCACAGATTTACATAAAACTTACACGGTCTAATGATGATGATAGTAGAAAACATCCCTTGAAATATTTCTGTCTATAATGCCATATTTGATGAGAAATTAATAAACTAATTTTCCGATTGGAGTTCATCGCTCAGTGAGCGTTTTATTCATTTGTTGAATCTATATGATTTCATGCAAATGCGTAATCGGTTTTTCACTATTTTCTCGTGACCCAGATGGCCGATCGATCCCAAACTTCTACAGGTTTGTCAGTTTATGTAAAAGAAGTTACATAAAGTGCTTACACTGCCAGCAACTGTTTTGTTAGCAAAAACCAATTCTGTAATGTTCCTTTAATATAGATATCGTAGGATGAGCAGGACTCGGCCCTTCTCATTGCCACCAGGCCCGGTATTCTCTCTCCCAATTTCATCCTCGTACCTCCTCCTATTGCATATCCGTTCTTATTTATGCCTCGAATAAATAAACAGCATCTTCATCCCCCTCATATCAGTTTTACTGCAATTCAATCTTGTTCTCGTTATTCTCTTCTCACTAAACGAACTATGGCAATTTTTGACATCAGTTCTCATGGTTCATTTGTTTACATTTTGCTGAGATATTCTTTTTGTAATCGGGTTATTATACTACCATGATCTTGAGAATCTATATCGTTAGCCAAGACATTTTGTCCTCAATTTCTCTAACACACTTTATAAATAATGACAAACTTTTCACATTAAACCTAATTTGGGTTTTATATTGTACCGATAACGAGAAATGTGGTTTTTTTTTTTATTTAAAACCCTGCCTTGCTGAAAAGAGAACCACGCACAAAAATGCAACCTATTGAACCTCGACTTCTAAGTTCATTGTAACAATTATGCTTCTTGGAAAAAATTGTGTCAAAAGCGTCACGAATTTTAATTAGGAAAAATTACTGCAGAAGTTTTTGTTTCTTCTTATCAATTGGTTGTGTATGTATCCAACCACACGCGCACCCACTGCCACACCCAATGCCACACCCAAATGCCACACCCAATGCCACACCCAATGCCACACCCACCTCCACACCATCGCCAATGGGTGTTCTCACACGTCCTCCAAGTTTCCCCTTCACTATCTCCCATAACTTCCAAACAGCGTTGTGGTTGGAAATCTTTACTATTCTGTAAACACAACAATTTTGTATTTTTTTGGTTTATTTCACTTGCATGAAATCGGTCTGTATTGTGGGCTTTAGGGCTTTAAAATTTTGAAATACATGCATGTACACATTGTTTATGTAAACGCATCCAAATTAAATTTACAGAAGAAACTAATGTCCTTTTAGAAAAACCATGTATGATACTGTTTGTAAAAGTGATGCAGATTTTAGTATGCTATCGGAAAGAGACAAACAACAATTTAATGACTTCTCAAGCAAAAAGGTATTGTATATTGCTTAGCCAATTATATTTGGATGTCTGCTAAGTTAAAGGAAATCAATGTTCCAAATAATTAGTTTAACATTGATGCTTTTGCTAACTCCTCCGCCATGATGTAAACTGCAATTTGTAAATTTTAAATGTTGTTGTAACTGTTCCCCAAGGTGCTAGGGTATGTTCTTTTTGGAATAAAACAAGAAATCAAATCGAAATCAATTTCGTAAAAAAATCACTCATGCGTTACAATTGAAAGACATTGATGTAATTTGTTTGCAAATGCATCCATGCTTATTCAGCAAACAAATAATATCCAAGGAAGTTATTTCTGTCATAGCCATGTTTATTTTAATGTATGTTTTTAAAGTAATGCTAAAAAATTAAATCAATATGATTGGTAAACGTTAAGATCAGAGGGGCTGTATCGTTATGAGACAAAGCAGACTTGTTGCTGGACATGAAATTATGAACTCTCACCCAGTTACTGCACGCGCGCACGCGCTCTCCATAGAATGATACGGATGGAGTGCGCACGCGTGCAGTAACTATGTCAAAGTTCATAATTCCATGTACAGCCACAGGCTTGCTTGGATCATGACAACACAGAGCCTTGAATTTATTTTCAAAAAATGAATATTCTTTTGTACTCAGATAATATCAATGATGTTTTTTTTTAATATGAATATTCATTTGGAATTAGGATATATGATTATGTATGAACCTGCTTCTATGAATAAATTACTCGCAACACTTTCAGATCAAAATCAGTAACAAGATTTTAAGTCAGAAAAAGTTTAAGAAAACGAAAATTGGTATGTAATGGAAGCGGAATACATGAATATGTATGGATCTTTTGATTGGAATAAATTGGCTTTTAATAAGAAATGGCTATTCGTTTGTAATCAGATTGTATTGATATGTATGAACCTGCTGGCTTTGAATAAATTAATGACGAGTGATTGATATCAACAAGTGATATCTTGAAAGTCCATCCCAATCATAAAAGTTAGGGCCTCATTGCCTCTACACGTTTATTTGCCATTTCTCTTGCAAACTTTGATGTTTATGTTGTCCCTTTCCCTTTAAAACAGGGTTGATTAAGATTATAGACTCACTTCTTAAGATGTCGTAAAACCCATTTTGTAAAGATCGTCAAGACTTTTTCCATAATATAGGTTTTCCAGGCCACTTTCAACAGAAATTCATTCAATTTAACACCCGGCTCATGCAATTATGTCTGAAAATAAATGTGCCATTGCTTCAGCATTCAACAGACAAAAGGGGTTTGGTATTCACTGGTCAAATAAGATGATTCAATCTCATCAGGTCGCAAATTCATTCAACTTCATTAAAGGTAAGCCAGCAGCAAGAGGCTGGTCAACCGTTCAATTTCACCACTTAGCAAACATTTGCGTAAATGTGAATGCGTGTTATTTTATTGATTTATTTGTTCTGGTTTTGAAGCCAAGGATTCCCCCAAAAAGCGAACTTAATCACTATACTTTATAGCCAAGTACCCCAAAGGAGAGAAGACGAGGAAGGAAGTTCAAGTTTTAGATGTGCGAGGAAAACCAAGAGATTTGTTACAGGGGAAAACCCACGCGATCAGGTAGAGACAGAAAACCAAATCCACATAGTGTCCCGTATAGGATTCGAACCGGGGTCCTAGAGGTAGAAGGCTACGCCAACCAATTCATTTTTTGATGAAGTTTAATTAATTTCTGCTGAATTTAGCCGGGAAGACCTTTCGCTTGAGACAAAAGGAACCCACTTTTTTGATCAACTATTTTATGATCAACGCATGCTAAACAGGGTTAATCATGACCCAGTCAGTGCCGTGGGTGCTTCGGGGGAGTGACACATACATAATCATATTAGTTGATGACCTTAACTTGAACTGTCGAGCTTTTTTTTTTGCAGAATCAAATATGTGCCACCGGCATGGGCAAATTTTGACGTCCAAATATAGTTTACATTCTTAAAGAATAAAGAAAATGGTACCTTAGTTACCTTAACCCATTATGCTATTGCAAGACTGTAAGCAGTAGTATTCAAAGAGCAAGTTGTGCCCACTTATATCTGAGTAATTGGTTTACTTGTTTCAAACCATCCCACTGGTTCAACGACGAAATAATAAGTTAAATGCAAGTACACAAATGAATGTCATAGATTCAGTTGAACTGTGAAATTATTATGACGCTTATAAAAACATGCCTCTATAGAAATGGGAAAAAACACGAGTTGATATTGTCAAAGTTCATTGGTGTGTGGTGCTTAACACACACAAGTTCTACTATGGTGCACTAAAGTCATGTATTCGTGTGTATGTTAAATCACTATTACATTTCAACCAGGTATGTGTACATGTATGATTATGCTCCTCCATGCATTAAACTTCAGACCTTTTCCCTAAAATAAATTCTTGTGTTTTCGGATCATCCAAGTTCAATAAATTGGATTCAACACAATGGATGGAAGGATCTCCATGTATGTTTTGCTGGTGTGTGTTTGGTGTTCACTTGATGCAGGCGGATTCCTGATGGTTGTCACTGCTCAAACAACAGTGTATGCGGAGATCTTAACACCAGAGGCCGATCGTAAGGAGGGCGAGCAGGTTGATATGAGGTGTACCGCTACAAACCTTGAGTCGAATCACATCGTGGAGTGGAGGACTGAACACCAGACCCTAAGATGGGGTGAAACCACTGTTGAAACGAATGGACGATTTATCTTCGATACATCGGTAGATATGGTTACTCGGACAGTTGTTCAAGACTTTACCATCACCAATGTGCAGAGGACCGATACTGGTGAATACGTGTGTAAAGTCAATGAACCATTATCAGCCGGAGGCCACGACATCGTAGCCATATCCAGTGTAACACTCTCAGTGTTATACTTCCCCAGTGAGTCCTTTCCTATGTGCTCCCCTTCTGGACCCATTACAGTAGACGCAGGGACACAGTTACATATGAGGTGTTCATCTGAGAGCAGTCACGGAACAGTCATAATGACGATCAATCCCACTATACAGACTACTAGATACACCACAGGGACATCAGTAATCAACGATGATAACGATACAGTCGTAAGTACATTAGATTTGACAGTGAATGATTCTGATAATGGTGTTGCATTCGAATGCTTCATATCATCAATGTATTTCGCTGGTATGCAACGTACATGTCACATCGGACCAATTACAGTGAGGAACACCGGGACATTACCCATGACAGAAACTACGGCATACTCCACACAAACAACTAACTCCCTTCATGTTGTTCCGAAAACAGATCCCATGGCGCAACTAATTACTGAAACTCAAACATTGACGTCACAAAACTATGACCTTACGAGCACCATGACAACTCAAGGTTCGTCTGATCAAGCCCCATCTTCAACTCCATGGATTCTAGCTTTCATAGTTGTTTTGGTTTTCTCTGCAACATTCTTCGTCATTATCGTCTTTCTCTTCCTTTGTAATGTCAGAAAGAACCGTCTGATAAAAAGACTCACATCCGAGAAAGAGCCCCGAGTCACCAAACCTGATCCCTACATGGAGCTGCAGCCAACGGAGGACAAGAATCGCGTCTACATGGAACCCACACAAGATACCTACTACCAACCAGTTGAAGTAGAGAATGAAAGCCCACAGCATGACTACGCTCGGCCAGAGGACAGCGCCACCACCAGCTATGAAGCGGTCAGGGTGCCACAGAGTTCAGCTGAGAAGCAGTATCAGAACATTAACAATTAGACATTGATGATATACATGTACATAATGGTATAGCAGATGCAGAATTCTGGCAGAAAATCACTCGTTTCAATGAAGTGCGGATAATACACAAGTACACAACGCACTGTGAACAAATATCTCCCCTATAGTACGCTTCAATACAAAAAGTAAAACATCATCATGGACCAGGAAAAGACATTTTGTAGCTTTGGTTTGAGCTACCTTTTATAACAATCTCTGTACAAATTTGTTTTATAATGATTACTAAATTCCTACTAGAGCAGTTAAAACTCACACTAGCCAACAACAATGAACTTTATATCGTCACCGACGCCACGAACCGACACACACGTAGATACCACTACCAGTAAAAAGTAGCAATCGGAGAAAACAGCGTTTAAAGTTGAACGTTTTTTAAAATCAAGCGTTCCTACAAAATTCCGAGGTATTTTTCAACTAGTTTTCTTGTAGTGGGGACTTAATGCTTTAAACTTCAGCCATACTGATTTTCGTCCTAAATTAATCAGCAATAAAGTAAGAAAGGTTTTTGTCAGTTCGTGGCGTCGAAAATTTACGCAACCAGGCATTTTCCGTCGCCACGAAGTGACACCATCCAATGTATTACAATGCGTGTGTGTAAGTTCGTGAAAATGTAGGTCAGCGCGCGCTACACACCAAGGTTTGTGGAAACGTTTTTTTTTCACTTTTGAGGTTTGTGCGCGCCGTGTGTTGCAATGGTAAATTGATAGTGTCAGTTCGTGGCGACGAAAATTGTCAGTTTCGGTGCAAAGTTGCCTAGCCTCATCATCGTAATTCAAAAAGTAAAGCTCCCGTTGAAACTTCATGAAATTGTAGGCCTTGGTTAACATTGTCTAATCATGCAAAAAACTGAAAACTAAAAAAAGTGGGTTTGTACACAGTGTGCCAGTTCGTGGCGTCGGTGACGATATGTGAGGACTAAAATTTACCTCTGTAAAACATTGTATATACATAAACATTTCAAACAAACAGCTAGCAACTAAAACTACAGCTATAGGTGGTGGTATACGAACACATCTAACGATAAGAACAGGTGATGTAATGTCCTCGTATCAATTTTAATTATTTGTGTGTCAAATATCGACTTTAAGCAAAACGAAGCTCTTATCATTCCATGCGAATTCAATCAATACTTTCAATTGGCGCAATAACGACAAGAATTGCAGGCAGCGGTTTCGTGTCACCGCCCAGCGGAATTACACTAATTCGGCTCGGTCCAGACTCCTTTCAATCAAGTTTATGTACAATTGTTCACTGCTTTTTCCTTTTGTTAAATCAAATCAAATTACAATGTGAAGTTTAAGAACGTATTTTCTTACCTGTTCCTTGTTTATTAAGATGCTGTTTGATCAAACCTCTCATCATCCTCAATGATTATGTTTGAATAGGTGAGATGGAGTAACTTTACTGCTGTAAATTATTAAATCGACATAAAGCTATGACTTCATATATAAAAATGCATTACAAAAACAAATTGAAAAGTGAGCCCTCTGTTGAGTTTTGAATTAAATGTTAAGAGGACTCCCTGGTGCAACCTGATATAAATCTCACAGATTATTCGCTAAAATTCTCTATTTTCTCAAACAAATGAAGAATATGTTATTTCTGAAAAAGTTTCCCGCATTATCCTTATTATGATTTACTATAAATCAAGCTCACATTAAGTTCTCCAAGAATTTGCAAAGTAGTTTTTTTCAAGATGGCTGCCGGTTCAAAATTCTAAATCAATGTGTTGTAATACTACCCGCGGTGAGTCTAATAAACACTTTATAATATTTCGTAACTGCTGGATCTGCGTTATTACGTTTCAATACTACTTTCGGGATGAACTATAAACTAAGCTCTCTCTAGTGAACTCAAGTTTTCTCTAAATTTCCGTCAACTCACCCAGGAACATATTGAGCAAAATGATCGTGCAGTATCAAAGAGCTGACTCCTTTATATGTTAACTTTCGATCGTGGATAATTCACTTGGTGGAAATAACCTAAAGAATACTAAATTCAGGAAATGTAAAGAACGGAAAACGACTCCTATCGCCGCGGCTCGTGGTGCAGGAATAACCCTGGCCAGATGTCCTAAGGAACGCCCGCAATGTGCCCCTCCCTTCTATGGCTCACTGCGTTTCAGTTATCTAGAGTGC
The DNA here is from genome assembly GCA_032158295.1 of Pycnopodia helianthoides. NCBI lineage: Eukaryota > Metazoa > Echinodermata > Asteroidea > Forcipulatida > Asteriidae > Pycnopodia > Pycnopodia helianthoides. The sequence goes on along the minus strand of CM063253.1, from coordinate 5,975,846 downwards.
TCGATTGTCTGATCGGACCCCGTTTTGAATCATTCGTTGTGGATTCAAATTGGTACAACGTAAGTTTGTAATCAACTGACAAACAACATGACTAAGTCAGTCGACTACATTATGTGATCCCATCAACAAAGAATGACAACAACGAATAAAAGGTCATATTTTTGGTCAGGGATTCTGTTTATGTTTATAATTCTTTGTACAGACTGCGGCAATTAGAATTTATGAAAATGCATGACTTTCCGAGTTTTTCATATGGGATTAATTCTCTGAGAATTGGTACTGGTGTGTGTGTGAGCTTTATAGGGAGTGGGCTTTCATAATGAAATCGAACCTTTTCTATCGATAATAATGTTGTACAAAGCTTTAAGAAATGACTGTTTGTGCATCAGCCCCTATACATTTGCACCTTGTTATTTCACAATATTTATAATGTTCATAGTAAATTATTATTTAGTAAATCATTTTGAAAATGATAATCCCATCATCGTCCTCCATCTTATTGTCACCCTCCTGACATTGTACGTCATTTCCAAGGCTCTCTGGGTTCTCCCCAACTAACCCAGTCTTGAGTTTGGTCACTGCGGGTCCCTGCGTTAAGTGACGTCTCTTCATTGAACTTTTCAGAAGCCGCTACATTTTTGTTCACAATCAAAGCAGATTTTCACTACCGGTTACCTCTCAAGGTACAGCTCTTTTTTTAGTAAAAAATGTAAAACAACTAAATTTCTTGTTACCGTTTCCAATCTCTCGACATAAGATGGATTGTATTAAATTGTCTGTCATTTAAAACGAACACAATGATCATACTAGACAGGGAGACTGGATAGAGGGCGCAGTCTTCTGCTAAGTTAATGTTAGGATGTGTACCAAACCATAACACTGCTAGGAAATTTGGGGACGGGGCATTTTGCATCGGAAGCATACCACGTATCAGCAAGTCACATGATTCAGTCGAATTGAATCAATGGAAAACGATTGACTTAAATTAAATTATTGGTTGTGCCAAGTGTATTTAAAGATATTCATGATATCAATTTGTCAACATTTAAGCTCTGTACTATTGTTGCAAAAACTTAGAGTGACATGTTTTAATAACTTATTCGGTGAAAGTTGAACGGTTTTTTATTCTGGTGGCGAACATCAGTTCTGATCTGCATGGTACAAGTTTCACTGAATCATAAATCAGAAACTGATATTATTCACTGGCGTTAATATTCTATTCCTTTTTCAATGAAACTTCCTGTCGTAATCTCACTGTGTTTTGTCTCTTCAGTTGTTTCTTTCTACCATTAGACCTGTTGGACCCCTTTGAAAGTGATAATCCCATCATCGTCCTCCATCTTATTGTCACCCTTCTGACATTGTACGTCATTTCCAAGGCTCTCTGGGTTCTCCCCAACTAACCCAGTCTTGAGTTTGGTCACTGCAGGTCCCTGCGTTAGTGACGTCACTTCATTGAACAGTACATTTGCCACTCAAGGTACGCTCTTTTGTTTTCTAACGAAAGTGAAAAAGCTAAATTAGTGGTTACCATTACCACTTCATTCATGTACTATATGAATTATATTAAATTAGCTATTATTCAAAACGACCAAAATGATCATACTAGACAGGGAGACAGGATAGAGGGCGCACTCTACCGCTAAGTTATTGTTACGATTTGTACCAAACCATAACACTGCAGGCCATAGTCTCATGATTCAGTCGAATTGAATCAATGCGAAATGACTGATTTAAATTAAATTCCTGTTGTGCCCAGTGTATTGAAAGATATTCGTGTTTTCAATTTGTCAATATTTTAGCTCTGTACTGTTGTTACAAAAACTTCAAGTGACATGTTTTAATAACTTATTCGATGAAAGGTGAACGGTTTTTCGTTCTGGTGGCAAACATTAGTTCTGATCTGCATGGTACAAGTTTCACCAAAACATAAATCAGAAATTTATATTAATCACTGGCGTTAATATTTTATTCCTTTTTCAACAGAACTCCTCTGTCGTATAATCTCACTGTATTTTGTCTCTACAGTTGTTTCTTTCTACCATCAGACCTTGTTTTAAAGTTAAAATGTTACAATCACTCGATTTGTGGCTGTGCTAAAGTAGTAGAGTATTTTCATGGTATGTGTTAGTTGAGGTATGGTCGTTCTAGATTCAGTTGAATTGTGACATTATAATTCTCATTGTAAAACATGACTCGATACATAGAAAACCCAGACTTGTATTACTGTTGAAGTTCATTGACGTGTGGTGCTCAGTATGAGGAAGTACAACCAAGTTAACTTCATTGTTAAATACATGTACATGAAATCACGGTTACATTGAGTTGTGTGTGAACGCAGGATCATTCTACTTCGTGCATTTCCATCCTTTATCCGTCGTGACCAGGAATGATTTAGTAGCAACTTAATAAACTCAGATTCAATACAATGGATGGAAGGATCTCCATGTATGTTTTGCTGGTGTGTGTTTGGTGTTCACTTGATGCAGGCGGATTCCTGATGGTTGTCACTGCTCAACCAACAGTGTCAGCGGAGATCTTAACACCAGAGGCCGATCGTAAGGAGGGCGGGCAGGTTGATATGAGGTGTATCGCTAATAAGATAGGGTCAAGTCATACCGTTCAGTGGGCAACCGAAGACCCAAAGAAAACCCTGAGATGGGGTGAAGCTACTGTTTGGAGTGCGAATGGACGATTCATCTTCGAAACATCGATATATTTGAATACTCAAACAGTTGTTCAAGACTTTACCATCACCAATGTGCAGAGGGCCGATGCTGATGAATATGTGTGTAAAGTCAATAACCAAATACCGACCGGAGGCAGCGACATCGTAGCCACATCCAGAGTAACACTTTCAGTGTTATACTTCCCCAGTGAGTCCTTCCCTATGTGCTCCCCTTCTGGACCCATTACAGTAGACGCAGGGACAGAGTTACATATGAGTTGTTCATCTGAGAGCAGTCACGGAACAGTCACATTGACGATCAATCCCACTATACAGACTACTAGATACACCACATGGACATCAGTAATCAACGATGATAACGATACAGTCATAAGTACATTAGATTTGACAGTGGATGATTCTGATAATTGTGTTGCATTCGAATGCTTCATATCATCAATGTATTTCGCTGGTATGCAATGTACATGTCATATCGGACCAATTACAGTGAGAAACACCGTGACATTACCCATGACAGAACCCACAACATCATTCACGTCAACATCATCCACGTCAGGATGTACGACACCATCGACTGGAAATTTTACGCCAACTTCAGAGAATGAAGTAACTTCAACGTCCTCCTCGGCATCCACTCAATCTACAGCCGCAGCTTCGTTCAGTCCTGCCGTCATTGTCGGAGCAGTAGCCGGAGGACTAATTGTATTTCTTCTCATCGTAATCCTGATCTTTATTTGCTGTAAACGACGCTCCGGCAACTCGGATCCCAAATCAGGACAGTCCAATGCAGACATCAATCAAACAAATACTGAATTGACACTAGATAGACTTGAACATTCTCAGATCAGTTTCAACGAGTATGGAGAGCTTGACTCAACACAACATGGGTTACAGGATAATATCATATATGTCCCGTCCCATAGCCCAATATCCGGACCAGGCGCAACTTATGATGACACTGCGCCGGTACGAACAGCAGAGGCGACTGATCCAAGTCTAATATACGCAAAACCATTCCGTACCCGAACTAAAAGGACTGAACATGAAGTGAAGAAGCAACAGTCAGACCTGACGGATGATCCTACAACTCAGCAGAGTTACAACAATCCCGCATTTGATTCCAGTGTCTATGATAGAACAACATCGCCCTCTGGGGACGACTTATCCACACCCATCAAACCGACGGCTGTAGTCAGACCAACTCGACCTAGTAAGCCCACACCCTATAAACCCAAACCAACAGAGCGTAGGAGTAACGCGTCGACTCGTTCCCACGATGACCGGATGATACCCTCTTCCCCACCCCCAACAAGCGTCAACGACGGTACCCCAAGCCAGGAAAATGCTGGCGATGCTTCATATGCCCAAGTATCTGTACCCATGAGGCAGCAAAGTAGTCATGGCAACCCAGGATCTGAGGATCACATTGTCTATGCTGATTTGGATTTGTCATCAGATGAGATTCTAGATGACGGCAGCAACCCACAACCAGAATCTGAAGCAGTGATGTACTCCAGCGTAATGAGAAACTAACATTGATCTATATTAATATAGATATCGTAGGATGAGCAGGACTCGGCCCTTCTCCTTGCCACCAGGCCCGGTATTCTCTCTCCCAATTTCATCCTCGTACCTACTCCTATTGCATATCCGTTCTTATTTATGCCTCGAATAAATAAACAGCATCTTCATCCCCCTCATATCAGTTTTACGAACCATAGCAATTTTTGACATCAGTTTTCATGGTTCATTTGTATACATTTTGCAGAGATATTCTTTTGTAATCGGGTTATTATACTACCATGATCCTGAGAATCTATATCGTTAGCCAAGACATTTTGTCCTCAATTTCTCTATCACACTTTATAAATAATGACAAAATATTCACAATTAACATAATTTGGGTTTTATATTGTACCGATAACGAGAAATAATTGTGTTTTTTTTTTTATAAAACCCTGCCTTGCTGAAAAGAGAACCACGCAAAAAAATGCAACCTATTGAACCTCGACTTCTAACTTCATTGTAAAAATTATGCTTCTTAGAAAAAAATGTGTCAAAAGCGTCACGAATTTTAATAAGGAAAAATTACTGCAGAAGTTTTTGTTTCTTCGTATCAATTGGTTGTGTATGTATCCAACTACACGCGCACCCACTGCCACACCCAATGCCACACCCAATGCCACACCCAATGCCACACCCAATGCCACACCCAATGCCACACCCACCTCCACACCATCGCCAATGGGTGTTCTCACACGTCCACCAAGTTTCCCCTTCACTATCTCCCGTAACTTCCAAACAGCGTTGTGGTTGGAAACCTTTACTATTCTGTAATCACAACCATTTCGTAATTTTTTGATTATTTCACTTGCATGAAATCGGTCTGTCTTGTGGGCATAAGAGTTTTAAGATTTTAAAATGCATGCATGTACACATTGTTTATGTAAACGCATCCAAATTAAATTTACAGAATAAACTAATGTCCAATGTAAAAAAAATTGAGAAAAACCATGTATGATACTGTTTGTAAAAGTAATGCAGATATTAGTATGCTATCGGAAAGAGACAAATTTATTTTGTTAATGACCTCTTAAACAAAAATGTATTGTATATTGCTTAGCCAATTATATTTGTATGTCTGCTAAGTTAAATGAAATTAATGTTCAAAGTAATTAGATTAATATTGATGCTTTTGCTAACTCCTCCGCCACGATGTAAACTGCAATTTGTATATTTTAAATATTGTTGTAACCGTTCCCAAGGGTAATGGGGTATGTTCCTTCTGGAATAAAACAAGAAATCAAATCAAATCAATATCGTAAAAACGTTCCCATTAAAAGGCATGAAACGATGATGTAAAATTTGCAAATGCATCCATGCTTATTCAGAAGAAAAACACTATTCAAGGAAGTTATTTCTGTCAAAGTCATGTTTATTGTAATGTATGTTTTTACAGTAATGGTAAAAAATGAAATCGATATGATTGGTGGACGTTAGGATTAGAGTGACTCTGTCGTTATGACCAAAGCAGACTTGTTGCTGGACATGGAATTATGAACTCCCACCCAGTTACTGCACGCGCGCACGCGCTCTCCATAGAATGATACGGATGGAGTGCGCACGCGTGCAGTAACTATGTCAAAGTTCGTAATTCCATGTAAAGCCACAGGCCTGCTTGGATCATGACGACACAGCGACTTGAATTTATTTTCACACCACATTTTCAGGTTTTAATCATAAAACTAGGCCGAGTCAGAAAATAAAATGTAAATTCGTTTGTACTCAGATTCATCAATGATGTAAAAAGCTGCTTTATATGGTTTTTTAAATAATATGAAAATTCATTTGGAATAATACGATATATAATTATGTATGATCCTGCTCCTATAAATAAACTACTGGCAACACTTTCAGATTAGAATCAATAACAAGATTTTGAGTCAAAATAAATGGTATTGGAATAAATGGGCTTTTAATAAAAATAGCTATTCGTTTATAATCAGATTGTATTAATATGTATGAACCTGTTGACTTTGAATAAATTAATGACGAGTGATTGATATCAACAAGTGATATCTTGAAAGTCCACCCCAATCATAAAAGTTAGGGCCTCATCGCCTCTACACGTTTATTTGCCATTTCTCTCTATCTGCAAATTTTGATGTTTATGTTGTCCATTTCCTTTTAAAATAGGGTTGATTAAGATTATAGACTCACTTCTTAAGATGTCGTAAAACCCATTTTGTAAAGATCGCCCAGATGTTTTCCATAATATAGGTTTTCCCGGCCACTCTCAACAGAAATTCACTCAATTTAACACCAGGCTCATTCAATTATGTCTGAAAATAAATGTGCCATTGCTTCAGCATTCAACAGTCAAAAGGGGTAATTCAGTTTCAACAGTTAAGCATTCACTGGTCAAATAAGATGATTCAATCTCATCAGGTCGCAAATTCATTCAACTTCATTAAAGCTAAGCCAGCAGCAAGAGGCTGGTCAACCGTGCAATTTCACCACTTAGCAAACATTTGCGTGAATGTGAATGCGTGTTATTTTATTGATTTATTTGTTCTGGTTTTGAAGCCAAGGATTCCCCCAAAAAGCGAACTTAATTACTATACTTTATAGCCAAGTACCCCAAAGGATAGAAGACGAGGAAGGAAGTTCCAGTTTTAGATGTGCGAGGAAAACCAAGAGATTTGTTACAGGGGAAACCCGCACGATCAGGCAGGGACTGAAAACCCAATCCACCTAGTGTCCCGTATAGGATTCGAACCGGTGTCCTAGAGGTAGAAGGCTACGCCGACCAATTCATTTTGTGATGAAGTTTAATTTATTTCTGCTAAATTTAGCCGGGAAGACCTACCTTTCGCTTGAGACAAAAGGAACCCACTTTCTTTTATCAACTATTTTATGTTCAACGCAAGCCAAAAAGTGTAAATAATGACCCAGTCAGTGCCGTGGGTGCTTCGGGCGAGCGGCATATACATAGTTGATGACCTCAACTGAACTGCCACGCTTTTTTGACGTCACATTTCACGTCCTAATATAGATTATATTCTTATAAATTTAAGAAAACATTAAATATCCTCAGATAAACTCAGATTCAATACAATGGATAGACGTATCTCTACGTATGTTTTGTTTTTGTGTGTTTGGTGTTCACTTGTTGCAGGCGGATTCCTGGTTGTTGTCACTGCTCAACCAGCAGTGTATGCGGAGATCTTAACACCAGAGGCTGATCGTAAGGAGGGTGGGCAGGTTGATATGAGGTGTACCGCTACAAACCCCGAGTCGGATCATATCGTAGCGTGCAGGACTGAGGACCCAGTACAGATTCTGAAATGGGGTGAAACCACTGTTGATACGAATGGACGATTCATCTTTGATACATCGGTAGATATGGCTACCCGAACATTTGTCCAAAACTTTACCATCACCAATGTGCAGAGGACCGATACTGATGAATATGTGTGTAATGTCAATGTCCCAAAACCGATCGGAGGCCACGACATCGTAGCCACATCCAGTGTAACACTTTCAGTGTTTTACTTCCCCAGTGAGTCCTTTCCTATGTGCTCCCCTTCTGGACCCATTACAGTAGACGCAGGGACAGAGTTACAAATAATGTGTTCATCTGAGAGCAGTTACGGAACAGTCACAATGACGATCAATCCAACTATACAGACTACTAGATACACCACATGGACATCAGTAATCAACAATGATAACGATACAGTCGTAAGGCCATTAGATTTGACAGCGGATGATTATAATAATGGTGTTGCATTCGAATGCTTCATATCATCAATGTATTTCGCTGGTATGCAACATACATGTCATATTGGACCAATTACAGTGAAAAACACCGGGACATTACACACGACAGAAACTACGGCATACTCCACACAAACAAGTAACTCCCTCCATGTTGTTCCGAAAACAGATCCCATGACGCAACTAATTACTGGACCTCGAACATTGACGTCACAAAACTATGACCTTACGAGCACCATGACAATTCAAGGTTCGTCTGATCAACCCCCATCTTCGACTCCATGGATTCTAGCTTTCATAGTTGTTTTGGTCTTCGCTGTTACATTCTTCGCCTTTACCGTCATTCTCTGTATTCGTAATGTCAGAAAGAACCGTCTGATAAAAAGACTCACATCTGAGAAAGAACCCCGAGTCACCAAACCTGATCCCTACATGGAGCTGCAGACAACGGAGGACAAGAATCGCGTCTACATGGAACCCACACAAGATTCCTACTACCAACCAGTTGAAGTAGAGAATGAAAGCCCAGAGCATGACTACGCTCAGCCAGAGGACAGCACCACCACCAGCTATGAAGCGGTCAGGGTGCCACAGAGTTCAGCTGAGAAGCAGTATCAGAACATTAACAATTAGACATTCATGATATTCCTGTATATAATGGTATAGCAGATGCGGTATTCTGGCAGAAAATCACTCATTTCAATGGAGTGCGGATAATACACAAGTACACAACGCACTGTGAACAAATATCTCCCCTAGTACGCTTCAATACAAAAAGTAAAACATCATCCACGACCAAGAAAGGACAGTTTCTAGCTTTGGTTGGATTTGCGTTTTATAAAAATCTCTGTTCAAATTTGTTTTATAATGATTACTAACTTCCTACTAGAGCAGTTAAAAGTCACACTAGCCAACAAGAATAAATTTAGTATTTGAGGACTTAAATTTACCTCTTAAAAAATTGTATATACATAAACATTTCAAACAGACAGTTAGCAACTAAAACTACAACTATATGTGGTGGTAATATGAACATCTCTAAGGATAAGAACATGTGATGTAATGTCCTCGTTTCAATTTTAATTGATGGTGAGTTAAATATCGACACAACGCACTGTGAACAATTATCTCCCCTATAGTACGCTTCAATACAAAAAGTAAAACATCATCATGGACCAGGAAAAGTCATTTTGTAGCTTTGGTTTGAGCTGCGTTTTATAACAATCTCTGAACAAATTTGTTTTATAATGATTACTAAATTCCTACTAGAGCAGTTAAAACTCACACTAGCCAACAACAATGAACTTTATATTGTCACCGACGCCACGAACCGACACACACGTAGATACCACTACCAGTAAAAAGTAGCAATCGGAGAAAACAGCGTTTAAAATTGAACGTTTTTTAAAATCAAGCTTTCCTACAAAATTCCGGGGTATTTTCAACTAGTTTTCTTGTAGTGAGGACTTGATGCTTTAAACTTCAGCCATACGGTGCTTTTTACTGCTTTTCGTCCTAAATTAATCAGCAATAAAGTAAGAAAGGTTTGTGTCAGTTCGTGGCGTCGAAAATTTACGCAACCAGGCATTTTCCGTCGCCACGAAGTGACACCATCCAATGTATTACAAATGCGTGTGTGTCAGTTCGTGAACATGTACATGTAGGTCAGCGCGCGCTCGTACACACCAAGGTTTGTGTCAGTTCGTGGAAACGTTTTTTTCACTTTTGAGGTTTGTGCGCGCCATGTGTTGCAATGGTAAATTGAACCTTTGTGTCAGTTCGTGGCGACGAAAATTGTCAGTTTCGGTGCAAAGTTGCCTAGCCTCATCATCGTAATTCAAAAAGTAAAGCTCTCGTAGCGCTGAAACTTCATGCAATTGTAGGCCTTGGTAGACTTGATTTCAAGTCTGAGATCACGGTTATTTCTCTGATGAATCAGCCACGCAAAACGCCACCACAGATTAGCTATCAAACGCCCTAACTCGCAATCTCAGACTTGACCCTCTTGTGTGTACGGCATATTCATTATTCACAACTTAAATTTACATAACAACACTGATACCAGAGAGATGACCAATCAGGAGGCCACAAAACCAATATAGGCCGCGTCTATTGCAAGTAGGTTACAATCACATCAACATTCTCTACAAAATCTCATTGGCCTCAGCTTGGTTTGAATTTTTTATAGTGCTTGGTACGTATGATATTAATAATTTAAAGCTAAAATAGTACAAGATCTTAAACTGTTTAAAAAATAAACATAATATAATACCTGATTCCTACTAGACGAAAAACTGTTAACCTATGGTTTGAATGAAATCGTCCAGTAATTTTTCTCTAACGTTTTTATTTATTTTGAATTTAGAAAAAAAGAAACAATTTGTGTTTTTTAAATTTTTATTCTGAACTCAATTTGAATCACTGAGCAGAGGCAGTTCAGTTACAATGTGCATCAATGTTGTATTTCTGTACTATATCCCGTGATATAAACGGTTGAATTTGAATATGCATTTTATTGCAGCCTTCTGCGATTCTGACCAATAAGAGCGTTCCGTCCACTTTTGGACTAATTCGCCATAGGGTGTGTACAAACCGATGAACAAGATTCCCAAGTCTGTGATCGTAGGCTAATGACGGAGGTTAATCCACAAGAGGGCGCTATTTCAGGCAATAATGCATTGGCTATCGGGTAGACTAAAAGCCACGATCGCAGACTTGGAACCAAGTCTAAGGCCTTGGTTAACATTGTCTAAACATGCATAAAACTGAAAACTAAACAAAAGTTGGTTTGTACCCAGTGTTCCAGTTCGTGGCGTCGGTGACGAAGTGAGGGCTAAAATTTACCTCTGTAAAACATTGTATATACATAAACATTTCAAACAAACAGCTAGCAACTAAAACTACAGCTATAGGTGGTGGTATAGGAACACCTGTAAGGATAAGAACAGGTGATGTAATGTCCTCACATCAATTGTAACTATTTGTGTGTGAAATATCGACTTTAAGCAAAACGAAGCTCTTATCATTCCATGCAAATTCAATCAATACTTTCAAGTGGCGCAATAACGACAAGAATTGCAGGCAGCGGTTTCGTGTCACCTCACAGCGGAATTACACTAAATCGGTTCCGTCCAGACTCCATTCAATCAAGATTATGTACGATTGTTCACTGCTTTTTCCTTTTGTTAAATCAAATCAAATTACAATGTGAAGTTTAAGAACGTATTTTCTTACCTGTTCCTTGTTTATTAAGATGCTGTTTGATCAAACCTCTCATCATCCTCAATGATTATGTTTGAATAGGTGGGATGGAGTAACTTTACTGCTGTAAATTAATAAATCGACATAAAGCTATGACTTCATCAATAAAAATGCATTACAAAAACAAATTGAAAAATGAACCCTCTATTGAGTTTTGAATTAAATGTTAAGAGGACTCCCTGGTGCAACATGATATAAATCCCACAGATTATTCGCTAAAATTCTCTATTTTCTCAAACAAATGAAGAATATGTTATTTCTGAAAAAGTTTCCCACATTATCCTTATTATGATTTACTATAAATCAAGCTCACATTAAGTTCTCCAAGAATTTGCAAAGTAGTTTTTTTTCAAGATGGCTGCCGGTTCAAAATTCTAAATCAATGTGTTGTAATACTACCCGCGGTGAGTCTAATAAACACTTTATAATATTTCGTAACTGCTGGATCTGCGTTATTACGTTTCAATACTACTTTCGGGATGAACTATAAACTAAGCTCTCTCTAGTGAACTCAAGTTTTCTCTAAATTTCCGTCAACTCACCCAGGAACATATTGAGCAAAATGATCGTGCAGTATCAAAGAGCTGACTCCTTTATATGTTAAAGATCTACTTCAGCAATATCTGCGAAATAAAACAAATTGCTGAATCTTAAACATAATGTTATTAAGTATTCTGACCTTGTAGATTGGATTGTTTTAAACATATATTTTTTTCGTAATTTTAACCGGAAAAAATAATCCGATCTTAGGGTTTTTAAAAACTCGCGCGCTTCCATGGCTCCCTCCATAGGCACCATGCATGTCCCATACTGAAGCACGTGTATTTACGCGCACCACGAACCAACTATAAGATACGTGGGTGAACCAGCGAATGATGACGTACTTATAAGAAAGGGGAAACCAGGAAGTAGCGATGTGTCGTGTGTTTACACGGTAACTATGTGTGATGATCTCATTATTCGAATACATTCACCAAGTTAAGACGTGAGAATTGACCATGCCGAACTCATGTTCTGTTGGTGGATGTACTTGGAACGCAGATAGGAACCCAGATGTGAGTTTTTGTTGCGATTCCCAAGAGATCCTGTCCAGAGAAGGGAATGGGTGCGTTCGGTGACCAACACAGGGTTTCACGGTGACAAAATGGACCATGATTTGCAGTGCCCATTTTACGGACGACTGTCGGGTTGCAACATCGCAACTAAAGAGCAGTTTTGGATTAAAAAGCTATAACAGGCTTAAGCCAGGTTCAATCCCAACCATGAAAGCCCCATCTGCAGTGCTATCATCTTTTCAAACAGAGAGTAAAACAGGCACAGCCAAATGAAACTAAGCGATTCAGCCAACACTCGTCTGGCATGTCATTTAAGAAAAGAGAGAAGAGCTGGGTAAGCAACTTTTAAGTTCTAAAACTAAGTTCTATGAGTATGCAGTTGATATTTTACCATCGTTTCTTTTCATTTCAAAACATGCACTTCTCGCAAGAGATTTCAAACTCAATAGTAGGGCTACCAAAACCATCAACAATTTTCCTTTTCACTCGATGTGATTGTGAGCATGATTCGAGTTCGAAGTTTAGGAAAGTTTGTAACTAGTTACCAATTATACTTCACCTCCTTGACCTTGTCATCCCAGTGCACATACATGTGTACAAGACTCCCCTTCAACTTCAAGTACAACCTACAGACTTCATTATTGACCTTACATTGCTTTTCCAGTTTAGTTTGCTTTCAACATCATTGTATCCCTGGGGGAGGAGTACCAGGGGAAGGACCATGGTAAAAAATTACTTTGGCCTACAAAGGGCAAAGTCATACATGTGTGTGAATACAATGCCCAAATTATGACATTTTGACTTAGAGGTTAAATACAATGTTTGTTTTGATCTTTTGTTCAGGTTTTGCAAGAAGCTTTTGCTGAATATATGCTAAGTATGGTGACCAGGAGCCCACTGGTGAACAACTTCTCCCATCTTATGTGATGGAAAGTTCAATCACATCAGAGGAGGTAATGAAACGGTTTACTGGCTTGTTGCAGAAACAACCTTAATTATGTTTAGGGGAGAAATATTCAACCGCGGGGGGTGGGGGTCAGCTTCAAAATGCCTGGACCCCGAGCTGAGGGTTATTTTTATTTCATTACACATCAAAATGTGCAGTATCGGAATAATAATTAACTTTACTTTGCATAATCATACACTTGTCAGGCCTGGAATTTCATCTTGGAGAGGGCAAGGCCATTTTCATTTTGTGAAGGGTACTTCCATTGGAAAATCTTAAAGTCTATGGGAGACTTTTGAAGGGGCACCAAGGCCAACACAAGGGCAACGAAGGCCATGGCCTCCGTGTAATTCCAGGCCTGACTTGTGAATATCTTAAAAGTTAACAATTTCCCTCAAGATTTTTAACAAATTTATAAACCCCTAGGTTTGAGATGCATGATTCATGTCTGTTTGCAATTTTGTTTCAAGCAGAATTATTAAAATGAAAGAAAGGTTTATTTTGTCCTCCTATTACATGTATTAAAGAGATACTGTTGACATAGTTTAAACACCTTATTGTTAATGCGGAGGATTATTTCTGATGGTAAAATATGATTTATTCATCAAGCCATTGTGGATTTTTTTCTTTATTGATTATACATTGTCGCAATGTAGATTGAAATATGCTTTTATTTGTACTTACCTGTGGATAAAATGATTCAGTCCTTAGTTCAACTTACCTTTTTAACAAACTTAATGGAACAGTCTTATTAGCATACCACGACATAATTTAGGTACACCAGTCAATCAGGCCATGGATTGTCAATCAGGCCATGGATTGTCAAATGCACTACTATACAGTGTGGTATGTTTCTTTTGTTGAAGTTAGCCTTTGTTGTATACCTGCAATTACTTTGGTCATATACTGAACCATTCCTTTAAACCTTTTAGCCAGGGTTTCATCAGGCTTAATGTAGCGGTAATGTAATATAGATGTGACAATAAAGTTGTAGCTCAAACATTCAGCTACATTACATAACTCCGATTGTTTGTGTCCTTTCACTTTCAGCTTATGAGTAGATTTAATAGTAGTATAATAATAGGAATAGTGAGGATGGGTGTGGTCGAGTACAAAGAGAGTGAGTGAAAAAGGAACCTGTGTCAAAATCATAGGCAGTATAGGAAATTGTGAATGTCAGTGGACATCAAAACCTGAGATAGAGAGGGTGTGTGAGGTACTACTCTAGCCACCAACCAGTACAGTCTTGCAAGCAGATTTGTGCATCAGTTGGCATAAAAATATATGCCAAAGCCAAAGCTCAGTGGATGCAGCTACTGAGGCAAATCAATTTAAATAATGCTTGAGTGCGGTATTCAGGCCGCCACCACATGTAGGAGGGCTAGCAGAACCAACCAGCACAACCCAAGAGTACGACGCATTTGAAATCCGTAAGTTTGTAAATTCTATTTACTCAAAATCCTACACTGCTAACTTAAGATGTTCTGATAACTAAATTGTGAATGTAGCCTAATTCAGGTTAGCCCACTATTTAAGGAGTGCTCAGGAGAAAGAATTGAAGTAAACTCTGTTTTCTTTTAACATTGAAATTCCTAAACCTTTTAGGAAAGTATCACTGTTAGTTATTTGAGTCTCTTCACCATGTTGGGACTAAGTGATAGTTTCGTTGATATTGCAGATAATTGGAAAGTAATATGTATGTGTCTAGTTCCCATGCTTCGATAGTTTTGGTTGACTGTTTTTTATATCAGATGGCCTTTAGTACGGGTTGGAGTTCTAAAGTGAAGGACATTATTGAAGACGCCGTGTGACTGTGGGACGGGGCTTCCCAAACTCCTAAAGCCAATGCAGAGGGCTCACAAACTGGCAGAGCATGAAGGAGCTATGAGCCAGAGAGAGAGAGAGAGAGAGAGAGAGAGAGAGAGAGGTCCTCAACACAGCACCTTAACAACAAAACCCGAGTACCATGTCGTTTAATATATATTGTTTTAAGATGAACAGTTAATAGTGAGAAACCAGGTGGAAGGTACACCAAAACTTATTTTGTATTTAAAGAGAGATTGAGAGACAGCCACTGAAGTGAATTGGTCTGTATTGTTGCAAAGCTAGTAAAAGTGATTATAAATGTTAAAGTTCCCATGGACAGAATTGTAACATTAATTGCAAGTTAGCAAATGAGGTGAAAGCTACACCACAGTTGAGCAAGAAAGATATCTAAGAAAAAAACTTGATTTCATAAGAAGCTTCTTGAATTCAAACAAAGGAACAATGTGAATTATTATTTGCTGAATTCTAATTTTGATCTAAATGCCGGTGAATTATTTGGAATGTTAAATAAACTATGTACAGTTTAAGTGGATAAGAAAACTAAAGGATTCTGGTTTTACTTGGGACTTATTTCTGTTATTCTTTGAATCTGGTTCTGACATACATGTATTGTACATATTTTTGTACACCCTTTACTATCTTATGAGAAGAGTTGTTTTAATGCCCATGTAGCTTTTACTTGACCGCAACCACATCTGGTAATTTAAATGTAGGGTTTTATTGAGTACATGTACACATGTATACCGTACTTATTTGTTATTGTTATTATTATTTGTTAGAAGGGGGATCAACCACAAACTTGTTTGCTACGTAAGATTAATGAGCAGCCCCAGTTTGTGCATATTGCATGGTGAACTAAAGTAGTTTTTTTTGGGGGGGGGGAGAAAAAGAGGAGTTGGAGTACATGTATTGGGGTTTGCATATTTCATGTGTAATGTGTTTTCAATCCAGGGCAAACACAAAACAATTACACTTCTTTTTGACAATTTGCCAGACAACCTGTCTTTCTAAGCTTTGACTGTAATTTGAAATGTTTGTTTACATTTTCTTGAAAGTCTACATTGAGCTGAAAATTTTGATAAGGTCTTTTAGAATGTCTGTAGGCAAGAAGAGTAAGGATCGCATGGAATTAGTTTTGCAACATTCCCTTTTAATTTAGCTGTTTTCTATTTAATTACTCAATGAAAATTGAAACTAGACAGAGAGGTCAACTTTGGTGATACAACTTTTCTTGACATTAAGTATTACATGTACACTGTACTCTTAACTCCAAAAATATTGCTTTTTGTACATAAGGTGGTCATTTACCATGTAGTATATGCAAGAAGGGTAAGGAACTCATAGTTATATTTTCTTTTAATGGCAACGTGTCCCTTTAATTTATTAATTAAGCTGCTTTCTATTTATTTACTTCACTTGAAGAGGGGTAGTTGACTTTGCAAAAACAATTGTTGTTTTATTCTATTTTTCTTGAAATAAAATAATACTCATAAAGACTAAAGACTGATATGTGTATATTATTAAAAGTATTTATTGTCATTTACTCATGGATCATCTAAAAATGATTGTAACACACTGAAAATTTAGAGTAAATGGAGGCCACCAATCCCACCATGTTTGTATCCTCAATTCTGAAAACCTTCCTGAAAACCATGTACCACTACTAGATTAGCAGAACATGTTTTGATCATAGTATGATTTGAAACTTTGCATGGTGGGATCAGGTTTGCAGTGATGCTATGTATAAAATCTCGTTGTGAGTAGTGGTGGTTTTAAAAAGAACAGGTGGTTTGACAACTTCCTGAAGAGGATCAGGGCATACTGATCAAAAAATCAAGTTGTGAAACCACTGTTTCTTTTCAGAACCACCACTACTCAAAAGAGATTTTACCTATGGTGTCAGCGCAAACCTCACCTAATTATAGACATTGTTCTTGTAATGACACACATCCCATCTCAGTGAGCCCAATATTAACAGATTTTTATCAAAGATTGTGGTTCTCAAAAAAGTTCCCCTTTTGAAGCCTCTTTGCTGTATAACTTCCATGTTTGTAATATGTACATGTAAGTTGAATGCATTTCACTATTTTCCATTGAGAGGCACAACAGCATGAGCTTTATGTTTGACAAATAATTTGTACATCTATTTTTTGAGTCTCATTTACAAACATTTTATCAACTATAGGGGCTAAAAATACCACACTAAATTCGAGTGAGAAGAGGAATTCTTATTATATGATTGGCAATAAATTTTAGGGTTTTTAAGTTACTAATAGTCAAGTGGCGGGTAAACCCTTTATATTGTCCATTGGGGTTGGGATATGTCCTTCGGATGGCGTCCATGATACATGAAGGAAGTGGCACTCTGTTGAACCTTCCGAGGTAGCCCGTACACCATCTGACAACTTGCCTGTAAACAACATGGCGATTTCTTCTGCAAACAAAGTAGTTGAAGAAAATCAAATTAGGTAAACATTTGATATCAATATTTGTTTAAAAACACAGTTTTCCCATTTTGAAGAAATCACGTACGAGTAAAGGTGGAAATATACTCTTCTGGTTTGTCCAGTCAAAAAACTTGTAGGAGAACCCCCCCCCCACACACACACACACACACCCTTACATATGGCTGTTACAGGGGTACTTTCATTGTTGTTCTCCTTTTTCTGAAGAAATCCTAATTGGGTCACCACCAGAACAAAGAAAACCTTATGGGGTAGCATTGCTCCGTAAGTTGGCATGTGTAAGCTCACACACACACACACACACTCAAGTGTGTCATGAGCTCCAATCGTGGACCCTCCTTTGTTCAACTCTTTGTCCTGACAAACGTGGACCCCATTGTTTTCCTTTGTGATAACAAACATGGACCTATTGTCCCTTTTGTTGTAAGTCCTCGGTTTGATTGCACTACAAACTCACACACACACACTTTTGGGTTCTTTAAAGAAGTCATAAGCTGTAACATACTCAACAATTGTGACAGAGATCAAAGTGTTCAGAAAAAATCTTGTACAGGTTTTATGGTTATTCGTTTTTCTGAGTTGAATAAATCTAATCCAACAGTCAATTATACTCAGGGTCAGGTAAGAGGCGTAATAATTTTTTGGGGGGGAGGGTTTGCTCCTTACATTAATTTTACAGTTCAATTAAAAAAAGACACTTACTGGTCTAGAGTCCCTTCAACTGCATCTCTGCCATAGTATTCACCGGTACTGTAAATACGCGGTTTGAAGTACAGCCGATGCAGACAGACTGCTTCAAACCAATCATGCACAGCAAGGCTTTGGTTTTCATCCTCTACATTAATGTTCAATGCTGCCATTTGGGCTCTTGTCTTCTGCACTTCCTTACAGCAGATGCAGTTCACTGCCATTGGTTGGACCACACAGTGTCCGCATGAGCACCTGAAAGAAAAATTTAAATAACAGAAAATTAACGGATGAAAGTGTTGCTGTACTGACATAGGATGGACTATGTTCATGACCATTAACTAATTTTACGTGAACGGGGGTAATACAAAATGAGTGGGGATTGAAACGATGCGTGTCTCATTTATACATCTAAGTAAAAAATCATGCAATGTTTCGCATTGTTTATCAATGGCCGTTGTTCTTAATTTGTGTCTCTGGGAAATTGTTTTTATTTTATTTTTTTTATTTGAAAAGTGGTTTGTAATTGTAGTTCTGTTTTAAAGAATAAACATGACATATCATACTAGCCTAAAAGAAAACTATGAGAAATAATTAGCAAATGAGCTTGACATAAAAAATAATCCAATTAGGCTAGGACCTACCTCAATCATTTGCTAAAAAAAATAAATAAATAAATGCGGTAGAACAGTGACACTGACAGAAAATACGGCTTGTCAGGATCAGTTCGGTACTGAAAATAAATGTTATCTCCGACACACTGAGATTTGATGATTGTATTGTGAAAAAATTAATGGATAAACGAGGAATTACAGAAACAAATAAAACAACATTCATCTATTTTCCTTCTCCATGGAACCCGGTTCTCCGATAAGGATACCTGCACTAACCCAATGGGAACAATTTTTGAGTGACACCATTCAATGTATCATGAAAACGTGAACCATATTGGACAACAGCAACCATTTCGTGAGAAAAAAAAATCAACTTTCTGCTGCTATTTCTATCCATTATAGCGGCCTCATATGCCGCATAGATAAATAAGTACTTCATGACGATAAAAAACAGTAAACATAGCATTGTTTGTTCTTCAAAAAACCTGTGGGACTCACCATTCAGTATTGTTTAGTCGACCTCCTGCATCAGGATTCGCACGTTCACGATCATCGGCGGCCAGTGGCTCAAACCTGTATGGTTTGGCACCTCGCACTTCCTCGTCAAGCACTCCCCCAGCTTCATCAACGCCCTCTTCGTCTTCGGAAGAGCTCCCTCCACCGTCAGATCTATCCTCACTATCAATACTATCATCTGTATTTCCTAATTCTTCTTCGTCCACACTGTGTTCCTCCCACGATCCGCTAATGTCTGACATTTTGTCCTCGTTTACTGTGTGAATAGCTATAGACGCGTACAATAAACACACTTCGCTGCGCGGGGGGTAAACAAGCCGTCTCCATTCATGTACGTCATCAGAGTCTATGGTATATTTTTATCACGTGACATGCCGTTTCCAAAAACTCGGTATGAGGAGCTGCTGAACGCTGGCCTAAATGACCTTTTTTTTTTTAATTACGCAACTACCGCTAAGTATTTTCATTAATATATACGTAATCATGAAACACAAATTGATTGGATTTCGCCAAAGTTTAAATTATCTTAGTACCGTTGAAGTAGATCTTTAACTTTCGATGGTGGATAATTCACTTGGTGGAAATAACCTAAATAATACTTAACTCAGGAAATATAAAGAACGGAAAATGACTCCTATCGCCGCGGCTCGTGGTGCAGGAATAACCCTGGCCAGATGTTCTAAGGAACGCCCGCAATGTGCCCCTCCCTTCTATGGCTCACTGCGTTTCAGTTATCTAGAGTGCTCGATTGTCTGATCGGACCCCGTTTGGAATCATTCGTTGTGGATTCAAATTAGTACAGCGTAAGTATGTAATCAACTGACTAACAACATGACTAAGTAGGTCGACTACATTATGTGATCCCGTCAACAAAGAACGACAACAACGAATAAAAGGTCATATTTTTGGTCAAGGATTCTGTTTATGTTTATAATTCTTTGTATAGACTGCGGCAATTAGAATTTATGAAAATGCATGACTTTTCGAGTTTTTCATATGGAAATAATTCTCTGAGAATCGGTACTGGTGTGTGAGCTTTATAGGGAGTGGGCCTTCATAATGAACCTTTTCTATCGATAATAATGTTGTACAAAACTTTAAGAAATGACTGTTTGTGCATCAGCCCCTATACATTTGTGACTTGTTATTTCACAATATTTATAATGTTCATAGTAAATTATTATTTAGTAAATCATTTTGAAAATGTTAATCCCATCATCGCCCTCCATCTTATTGTCACCCTTCTGACATTGTACGTCATTTCCGAGGCTCTCTGGGTTCTCCCCAACTAACCCAGTCTTGAGTTTGGTCACTGCGGGTCCCTGCGTTAGTGACGTCACTTCATTGAACTTTTTAGAAGCCGCTTTACATTTTTGTACACAATTAAAGCAGGTTTTAACTAAACACACAAAAAGGAATACAAAAGTACCATCAGTGTTCCAAAAGCCCTTTGTGTTACTCAGCAAGACTCCAAAAAGCACCAAAGTGTCCTCCCTACCGGTTACCACTCAAGATACAACTCTTTTTAGTTAGAAAACTAAAAAGTCACGGTTACCAATCTCTCGACCTAATAATATGGATTATATAGAATTATTTGTAATTCAAAACGAACGCAATTATCATACTAGACAGGGAGACGGGATACAGTGCGCAGTCTTCTGCTAAGTTGATGGATGTGTACCACTCCATAACACTGCTAGGAATGTTTGCATCAGAAGCCTACCACGTGAAAGGCCTTATGGATCAGCCGAAATGAATCAATAGGAAATAATTGATTTAAATTAAATTATTGGTTGTGCCGAGTGTATTTTAAGATATTCATGTTTTCAATTAGTCAACATTTTAGCTCTGTACTTTTGTTGCAGAAACTTCAAGTGACATGTTTTAATAACTTATTCGATAAAAGGTGAACGGTTTTTCATTCTGGTGGCGAACATTAGTTTTGATCTGCATGGTACAAGTTTCATTGAATCATAAATCAGAAATTTATATTAATCACTGGCGATAAAATTCTGTTCCTTTTTCAATAAAAATCCTCTGTTATAATCTCACTGTGTCTTGTCTCTTCGGTTGTTTCTTTCCACCATTAGACCTTGTTGGAACTTTCAAATGTTACAATCAGTTGGTTTGTGGCTGCGCTAAAGTAGTGGAGTATTGTCATGGTATGTGTTTGGGAGGTATGTTCGTTCTAGATTCAGTTGAACTGTGACATTATAATTCTCATTGTAAAACATGACTCGATACAACGTTAACCCAGACTTGTGTTATTGTTGAAGTTCATTGAGGTGTGGCGCTCAGTATAAGGAAGTACAACCAAGTTAACTTCATTGTTAAATACATGTACATTAAATCACTGTTACATTGAGTTGTGTGTGAACGCAGGATCATTCTACTTCGTGCATTTCCATCCTTTATCCGTCGTGCCCAAGAATGATTTAATAGCAACTTTATAAACTCAGATTCAATACAATGGATGGAAGGATCTCCATGTATGTTTTGCTGATGTGTGTTTGGTATTCACTTGATGCAGGCGGATTCCAGATAACTGTCACTGCTCAACAAACAGTGTATGCGGAGATCTTAACACCAGAGGATGATCGTAAGGAGGGCGGGCAGGTTGATATGAGGTGTACCGCTAGAAACTTCGAGTCGAATCATATCGTGGAGTGGAGGACTAAACACAAGACCCTAAGATGGGGTGGAACCACTGTTGAATCGAATCGTCGATTCATCTTCGATACATCGATTGATGTGAATACTCGAACAGTTGTTCAAGACTTTACCATCACCAATGTGCAGAGGACCGATACTGATGAATATGTGTGTAACGTCAATGTCCCAATACCGACCGGAGGAACCACCACCGTAGCCATATCCAGAGTAACACTTTCAGTGTTATACTTCCCCAGTGAGTCCTTCCCTATGTGCTCCCCTTCTGGACCCATTACAGTAGACGCAGGGACAGAGTTACAAATGAAGTGTTCATCTGAGAGCAGTTACGGAACAGTCACAATGACGATCAATCCCACTGTACAGACTACTAGATACAACACAATGACATCAACGGTCTATAATTATATCGAGACAGTCGTTAGGCCCCTAGATTTGACAGTGAATGATTCTGATAATGGTGTTGCATTCGAATGCTCCATATCATCAATGTATTTCGCTGGTATGCAACGTACATGTCACATCGGACCAATTACAGTGAAGAACAACGGGGCATTACCCATGACAGAACCTACAACTTCATTCACGTCAACATCATCCACGTCAGGATCAACGACACCATCGACTGGAAATTCTACGCCATCTTCAGAGAATGAAGTAACTTCGATGTCCTCCTCGGCATCCACTCAATCTACGGTCGCAGCTTCGTTCAGTCCTGCCGTCATTGTCGGAGCAGTAGCCGGAGGACTAATTGTATTTCTTCTCATCGTAATCCTGATCTTTATTTGCTGTAAACGACGCTCCAGCAACTCGGATCCCAAATCAGGACGGTCCAATCCAGACATCAATCCAACAAATACTGAATTGACACTAGATAGACTTGAACATTCTCAGATCAGTTTCAACGAGTACGGAGAGCTTGACTCAACACAACATGGGTTACAGGATAATATCATATATGTCCCCTCCCAAAGCCCAATATCCGTACAAGGCGCATCTTATGCTGACACTGCGCCGGTAAGATCAGCACAGGCGACTGATCCAAGTCTAATATACGCAAAACCATTCCGTACCCGAACTAAAAGGACTGAACATGAAGTGAAGAAGCAACAGTCAGACCTGACCGATGATCCTACAACTCAGCAGAGTTACAACAATCCCGCATTTGATTCCAGTGTCTCTGATGAAACAACATCGCCCTCTGGGGACGACTTATCCACACCCATCAAACCGACGGCTCTAGTCAGACCAACTCGACCTAGTAAGCCCCCACCATATAAACCCAAACCAGCAATAAGTGTCAATGACGGTACCCCAAGCCTAGAAAATACCGACGATCCACCTTATGCCCGAGCCTATGTACCCATGAGGCAGCAGAGTAGTCATGGCAACCTAGGATCTGAGGACATTTGAATTTGTCATCAGACGAGATTCTAGATGACGGCAGCAACCCACAACCAGCATCTGAAGCAGTGATGTACTCCAGCATAATGAGAAACTAACATTGATCTATATTAACATAGATATCGTAGGATGAGCAGGACTCGGCCCTTCTCATTGCCTCCAGGCCCGGTATTCTCTCTCCCAATTTCATCCTCGTACCTCCTCCTATTGCATATCCGTTCTTATATATGTATGCCTTGAGTACTTAAATAGCATCTTCATGTCATTTTTACTGCAATTCGTTGCTCTCTTCGAGCCGTTTCCAAAAGTGTACAATACCTTTAACAAACTATAGCTTTTTCTGACACCAGTTTTCGTGGTTCATTTTTGTAATCGTGTTATTATACTACCATGATCCTGAGAATCTATATCGTTAGCCAAGACATTTTGTCCTACATTTTCTCTATCACACTTTATAAATAATGACAAACTTTTCACATTAAATCTAATTTGGGTTTTATATTGCACCGATAACGAGAAACGATTTTAAAACGATAAATAAAACCCTCCCTTGCTGAACAAAGAACCACAACACAAAAATGCAACCTAATTGAACCTCGACTCAAAAGTTCATTGTAAAAAACACGCTTCTTGGAAAAATTATTATGTCAAAAGCGTCACGAATTTTAATAAGGAAAAATTACTGCAGAAGTTTTTGTTTCTTCTTACCAATTGGTTGTGTAAGTAACAAACCACACGCGCATCCAGTGCCACACCCAATGCCACACCCAAATGCCACACCCACCTCCACACCATCGCCAATGGGTGTTCTCACACGTCCTCCAAGTTTCCCCTTCACTATCTCCCCTAACTTCCAAACAGCGTTGTGGTTGGAAACCTTTACTATTCTGTAATCATAACAATTTCGTAATTTTTTTATTATTTCACTTGCATGAAATCGATCTGTGTTGTGGGCTTGAAGGTTTTAAGATTTTGAAATACATGTAGTATGCACACTTTGTTTATGTAAACGCATCCAAATTAATTTTACAGAACAAACTAATATCCAATGTATAATTTTTTGAGAAAAACCGTGTATGATACTGTTTGTAAAAGTAATGAAGATGTTAGTATGCTATCGGAGAGAGACAATCGTATTTTTCTAATGACCTCTCAAGCAAAAAGGTATTGTATATTGCTTAGCCAATTATATTTGTATGTCTGCTAAGTTAAAGGAAATCAATGTTCCAAACATTTAATGTATATACGGACGGGCGCAGGGTCCAGTCTCGATCCACGGCTGTACGTCATCAAAACCGGTGAAATGTTTAATTCATGATTATGTAAATGAAGTGATGACGACACGCTCATTTCGCGAAACGGCCGCTGCAATGCAACAGATTCACGTCAAGTTATTGTCTTTTAAAAAACATGTCTGAAATTTTGAAACTTTGTGTAAGTGAAACTAAGGTCTTTATTACACTCCAGCAAACATGAATTTTATACATGCAGCGTATTTTATTATCTCGTTCATATCCATCTTTAAAATTGATGCTTTGCTAACTCCTCCGTCATGATGTAAATTGCAATTTGTATACTTTAAATATTGTTGTAACCGCTCCCCACGGTAAAGGGGTATGTTCCTTCTGGATTAAAACAAGAAATCAAATCAAATCAATATCGTAAAAATCACTCATGCGTTACAATTATAAGGCATGAACAAATGATGTAAATTGTTTGCAAATGCATCCATGCTTATTCAGAAAAAAGTAATATCCAAAGAAGTAATTTCTGTCAAAGTCATGTTTTTTTAATGTATGTTTTTACAGTAATGCTAAAAAATGAAGTCAATATGATTGGTGCACGTTAAAATTAGAGGGGCTCTGTCGTTATGACCAAAGCAGACTTGTTGCTGGACATGAAATTATGAACTCCCACCCAGTTACTGCACGCGCGCACGCGCTCTCCATAGAACGACGATACGGATGGAGTGCGCACGCATGCAGTAACTGTGTTAAAGTTCATAATTCCATGTACAGCCACAGGCCTGCTTGGATTATGAAAACACAGCGCCGTGAATTTATTTTCACATCACTTGTTCAGGTTTTGATCCTTAAAGTATACTGAGTCAGAACAAAATATCAATACTCATTTGTACCCAGATTACACCAATGATGTCCAAACCTGATTGCTATGATTTTTAAAGTATGAATATTTATTTGGAAAAGAATAAATAACAAGATTTTGAGTCAGAAAAAAAGTTGAATGATGGAAACGGAGTACATGAATATGTATGGACCTGTTCGATATTATTAAATTGGCTTTTAATAAATAAAAAAAATAGTTATTCGTTTATAATCAGATTGTATTAATATGTATGAATCTGCTGGCTTTGAATAAATTAATGACGAATAATTGATATCAACACGTGATATTTTGAAAGTCCATCCCAATCATAAAAGTTAGGGCCTCATCGCCTCTACACGTTTATTTGCCATTTCTCTTGCAAATGTTGATGTTTATGTTGTCCCTTTCCTTTTAAAATAGGGGTAATCAAGATTATAGACTCCCTTCTTAAGATGTCGTAAAACCCATTTTGTAAAGATCATCAAGATGTTTTCCATAATATAGGTTTTCCCAGCCACTTTCAACAGAAATTCATTCAATTTAACACCCGGCTCATTCAATTATGTCTGAAAATAAATGTGCCATTGCATCAGCATTCAACATACAAAAGGGGTAATTTAATTTCAACAGTTTAGCATTCACTGGTCAAATAAGATCACTCAATCTCATCAGGTCGCAAATTCATTCAACCTTATTAAAGCTAAGCCAGCAGCAAGAGGCTGGTCAACCGTTCAATTTCACCACTTAGCAAACATTTGCGTGAATGTGAATGCGTGTAATTTTATTTATTCATTTGTTCTGGTTTTGAAACCAAGAATTCCCCCAAGAAGCAAACTTAATTACTATACTTTATAGCCAAGTATCCCAAAGGTATAAGACGAGGAAGGAAGTTCCAGTTTAAGATGTGCGAGGAAAACCAAAAGATTTGTTACAGGGGAAAACCCACGCAATCAGGTAGAGACAGAAAACCCAATCCACCTAGTGTCCCGTATAGGATTCGAACCGGTGTCCTAGAGGTAGAAGGCTACGCCAACTAATTCATTTTTTGATGAAGTTTAATTAATTTCTGCTGAATTTAGCCGGGAAGACCTACCTTTCGCTTGAGACAAAAGGAACCCACTTTCTTTGATCAACTATTTTATGATCAACGCATGCTAAACAGGGTTAATCATGACCCAGTCAGTGCCGTGGGTGCTTCGGGGGAGTGGCACATACATAAATATATTAGTTGATGACCTTAACTTGAACTGTCGAGCTTCTTTTTTGCAGAATCAAATATGTGCCACAGGCATGGGCAAATTTTGACGTCCAAATATAGTTTACATTCTTAAAGAATAAAGAAAACGGTACCTTAGTTACCTTGACCCCTTATGCTATTGCAAGACTGTACGCAGTAGTATTCAAAGAGCAAGTTGTGCCCACTTATATCTGAGTAAAACACGAGTTGATATTGTCAAAGTTCATTGGTGTGTGGTGCTTAACACACACAAGTATTACTATGGTGCACTAAAGTCATGTATTCGTGTGTGTGTTAAATCACTATTACATTTCTACCAGGTATGTGTACATGTATGATTATGCTCCTCCAAGCATTAAACTTCAGACCTTTTCCCTAAAATAAATTCTTGTGTTTTCGGATCATCCAAGTTCAACAAATTGGTTTCAACACAATGGATGGAAGGATCTCCATGTATGTTTTGCTGGTGTGTGTTTGGTGTTCACTTGATGCAGGCGGATTCCTGATGGTTGTCACTGCTCAACCAGCAGTGTATGCGGAGATCTTAACACCAGAGGCTGATCGTAAGGAGGGCGAGCAGGTTGATATGAGGTGTATCGCTTTTTCGCTACATTATGTGATCCCGTCAACGAAGGACAACAACGAATAAAAGGTCATATTTGTGGCCGGGGATTCTGTTTATAATTCTAATTTTTTGTAAAGACTGCGGCAATCCAAATTTATGAAAATTTATGACTTTCCGATTTTTTTCAGATGGGAATATTTCAATGAGATTGGTACTGGTGAGAGAGTGGGCTTTTAGAATGAAATCGATAAGAATGTTGTACAAAGCTTTAAGAAAAAACTGTTAGTGCATCAGCCCATATACATTTGCACCTTGTTTACTTCACAATATTTATAACGTTCATGTAAAATTATCATTTTGTAAATCACTTTGGAAATGATAATCCCATCATCTTCCTCCGAGCCATCTTATTGTCACCCTTCTGACATTGTACGTCATTTCCAAGGCTCTGTGGGTCCTACCCAAATATTCCAGTCTTGAGTTTGGTCACTGCGGGTCCCTGCGTTAGTGACGTCACTGCATTGAACTTCTTAGAAGTCGATATATATTTTTGTACACAATCAAAGCAGATTTTAACTACCTGTTACCACTCAAGGTACAACTCTTTTTAGTAAGAAATGTAAAAGAATTAAATTTCTTGTTACCGTTACCAATCTCTCGATATTATATGGATTATATTAAATTATCTGTCATAAAACGAACACAATGATCTTACTAGACAGGGAGATTGGATAGAGGGCGCAGTCTACTACTAAGTTAATGTTAGGATGTGTACCACTCCATAACACTGCTAGGAAATTTGGGGATGGGACATTTTGCATCGGAAGCATACCACGTATAAGGCCATAGTCTCATGATTCGGTCGAATTGAATATATGGAAAATGATTGAATTAAATTAAACTCTTGTTGTGCCCAGTGCATTTATTGATATTCATGTTTTCAATTTGTCAACATTTTAGCTCAATACTATTGTTGCAAAAACTTCAAGTGACATGTTTTAATAACTTATTTGATGAAAGATGAACGGTTTTTCGTTCTGGTGGCGAACACCATCTCTGATCTGCATGTATGGTACAAGTTTCATTAAACATAAATCAGAAATTGATATTAGTCACTGACGTTGATATGTTATTCCTTTTTCAATGAAACTTCTATGTTATAATCTCACAACGTTTTGTCTCTTCAGTTGTTTCTTTCTGCCATTAGACCTTGCTATAACTTCAAAATGTTACAGTCAGTCGGTTTGTGGCTGTGCTAAAGTAGTAGAGTGTTTTCATGGTGTGTTAGTACAGTAAAGGTATGGTCGTTCTAGATTCAGTTGAACTGTGACATTAAACATAACTCGATACAAAGAAAACCCAGACTTGTTTTATTGTTAAATTTCATTGACGTGGTGCTCAGTATGAGGAAGTACAACCAAGTTAACTTCATCGTTAAATACATGTACATTAAATCACTGTTAGATTGAGTTGTGTGTGAACGCAGGATCATTCTACTTCGTGCATTTCCATCCTTTATCCGTCGTGTCCAGGAATGATTTAATAGCAACTTAATAAACTCAGATTCAATACAATGGATGAAAGGATCTCCATGTATGTTTTGCTGGTGTGTGTTTGGTGTTCACTTGATGCAGGCGGATACCTGATGGTTGTCACTGCTCAACCAGCCGTGTATGCGGAGATCTTAACACCAGAGGCCGATCGTAAGGTGGGCGGGCAGGTTGATATGAGGTGTACCGCTAGAAACCTCTTGTCGGATCATATCGTTCAGTGGGCAACCGAAGACCCAGAGTTGAGCCTTAGTTGGGGTGAAACCACTATTTCAAATGCGAATGGACGATTCATCTTCAATACATTAATAGATGTGAATAATCAAACAGTTGTTCAAAACTTTACCATCACCAATATGCAGAGGACCGATACTGATGAATATGTGTGTAATGTCAATGACCCAATACCGACCGGAGGCAATGTCATCGTAGCCACATCCAGTGTAACACTTTCAGTGTTATACTTCCCCAGTGAGTCCTTCCCTATGTGCTCCCCTTCTGGACCCATTACAGTAGACGCAGGGACAGAGTTACATATGAGGTGTTCATCTGAGAGCAGTCACGGAACAGTCACAATGACGATCAATCCCACTATACAGAATACTAGATACACCACATGGACATCAGTAATCAACGATGATAACGATACAGTCGTAAGTACATTAGATTTGAGAGTGAATGATTCTGATAATGGTGTTGCATTCGAATGCTTCATATCATCAATTTATTTCGCTGGTATGCAACGTACATGTCATATCGGACCAATTACAGTGAAAAACACCGTGACATTACCCATGACAGAACCCATCACATCATTCACGTCGACATCATCCACGTCAGGATCAACGACACCATCGACTGGAAATTCTACGCCATCTTCAGAGAATGAAGTAACTTCGACGTCCTTCTCGGCATCCACTCAATCTACGACCGCAGCTTCGTTCAGTCCTGCCGTCATTGTCGGGACAGTAGCCGGAGGACTAATTGTATTTCTTCTCATCGTAATCCTGATCTTTATTTGCTGTAAACGACGCTCCGGCAACTCGGATCCCAAATCAGGACAGTCCAATCCAGACATCAATCAAACAAATACTGAATTGACACTAGATAGACTTGAACATTCTCAGATCAGTTTCAACGAGTATGGAGAACTTGACTCAACACAACATGGGTTACAGGATAATATCATCTATGTCCCTTCCCTAAGCCCAATATCCGGACCAGGCGCATCCTATGATGACACTGCGCCGGTGCGAACAGCAGAGGCGACTGATCCAAGTCTAATATACGCAAAACCAGTCCGTACCCGAACTAAAAGGACTGAACATGAAGTGAAGAAGCAACAGTCAGACCTGACCGATGATCCTACAACTCAGCAGAATTACAACAATCCCGCATTTGATTCCAGTGTCTATGATAGAACAACATCGCCCTCTGGGGACGACTTATCCACACCCATCAAACCGACGGCTGTAGTCAGACCAACTCGATCTAGTAAGCCCACACCCTATAAACCCAAACCAACAGAGCGTAGGAGTAACGCCTCGACTCGTACCCACGATGACCGGATGATACCCTCTTCCCCACCCCCAACAAGCGTCAACGACGGTACCCCAAGCCTGGAAAACGCTGACGATGCTTCATATGCCCAAGTATCTGTACCCATGAGGCAGCATAGTAGTCATGGCAACCCAGGATCTGAGGATCACATTGTCTATGCTGATTTGGATTTGCCATCAGACGAGATTCTAGATGACGGCAGCAACCCACAACCAGCATCTGAAGCAGTGATGTACTCCAGCGTAATGATAAAGTAACATTGATCTATAGATATCGTAGGATGAGCAGGACTCGGCCCTTCTCATTGCCACCAGGCCCGGTATTCTCTCTCCCAATTTCATCCTCGTACCTCCTCCTATTGCATATCCGTTCTTATTTATGCCTCGAATAAATAAACAGCATCTTCATCCCCTCATATCAGTTTTACTGCAGTTCAATCTTGTTCTCATTATTCTCTTCTCACTAAACGAACTATAGCAATTTTTTACATCAGTTTTCATGGTTCATTTGTTTACATTTTGCTGAGATATTCTTTTTGTAATCGGGTTACTATACTACCATGATCCTGAGAATCTATATCGTTAGCCAAGACATTTTGTCCTCAATTTCTCTAACACACTTTATAAATAATGACAAACTTTTCACATTAAACCTAATTTGGGTTTTATATTGTACCGATAATGAGAAATGATTGGGTTTTTTGTTTTTTTTTAAACCCTGCCTTGCTGAAAAGAGAACCACGCACAAAAATGTAACCTATTGAACTTCGACTTCTAAATTCATTGTAACAATTATGCTTCTTGGAAAAAATTGTGTCAAAAGCGTCACGAATTTTAATTAGGAAAAATTACTGCAGAAGTTTTTGTTTCTTCTTATCAATTGGTTGTGTATGTATCCAACCACACGCGCACCCACTGCCACACCCAATGCCGCACCCAATGCCACACCCACCTCCACACCATCGCCAATGGGTGTTCTCACACGTCCTCCAAGTTTCCCCTTCACTATCTCCCATAACTTCCAAACAGCGTTGTGGTTGGAAACCTTTACTATTCTGTAATCACAACAATTTTGTATTTTTTGGATTATTTCACTTGCATGAAATCGGTCTGTATTGTGGGCTTTAGGGCTTTACGATTTTGAAATACATGCATGTATACACATTGTTTATGTAAACGCATCCAAATTAAATTTACAGAATAAACTAATGTCTAATGTATAATTCTTTTAGAAAAACCATGTATGATACTGTTTGTAAAAGTGATGCAGATTTTAGTATGCTATCGGAATGAGACAAACAACAATTTAATTACTTCTCAAGCAAAAAGGTTTTGTATATTGCTTAGCCAATTATATTTGTATGTCTGTTAAAGGAAATCAATGTTCCAAATAATTATTTTAACATTGATGCTTTTGCTAACTCCTCCGTCATGATGTAAACTGCAATTTGTATATTTTAAATGTTGTTGTAACCGTTCCCCAAGGTGCTAGGGTATGTTCTTTTTGGAATAAAACAAGAAATCAAATCAGAATCAATTTCGTAAAAAAATCACTCATGCGTTACAATTAAAAGACATTGATGTAATTTGTTTGCAAATGCATCCATGCTTATTCAGCAAAAAAATTAATATCCAAGGAAGTTATTTCTGTCATAGCCATGTTTATTTGAATGTATGTTTTTACAGTAATGCTAAAAAATGAAGTCAATATGATTGGTGCACGTTAAGATTAGAAGGGCTGTATCGTTATGAGACAAAGCAGACTTGTTGCTGGACATGGAATTATGAACTCTCACCCAGTTACTGCACGCGCGCACGCGCTCTCCATGAAATAATACGGATGGAGTGCGCACGCGTGCAGTAACTATGTGAAAGTTTATAATTCCATGTACAGCCACAGGCCTGCTTGGATCATGACGACACAGCGCCTTGAATTTATTTTCAAAAAATGAATATTCTTTTGTACTCAGATAACATCGATGATGTTTTTTTTTAAATATTAATATTCATTTGGAATTAGGATATATGATTATGTATGAACCTGCTTCTATGAATAAATTACTCGCAACACTTTCAGATTAAAATAAGTAACAAGATTTCAAGTCAGAAAAAGTTTAAGAAAACGAAAATTGGTATGTAATGGAAGCGGAATACATGAATATGTATGGATCTGTTTGATTGGAATAAATTGGCTTTTAATAAGAAATGGCTATTCGTTTGTAATCAGATTGTATTAATATGTATGAACCTGCTGGCTTTGAATAAATTAATGACGAGTGATTGATATCAACAAGTGATATCTTGAAAGTCCATCCCAATCATAAAAGTTAGGGCCTCATCGCCTCTACACGTTTATTTGCCATTTCTCTTGCAAACTTTGATGTTTATGTTGTCCCTTTCCCTTTAAAACAGGGTTGATTAAGATTATAGACTCACTTCTTAAGATGTCGTAAAACCCATTTTGTAAAGATCGTCAAGACTTTTTCCATAATATAGGTTTTCCAGGCCACTTTCAACAGAAATTCATTCAATTTAACACCCGGCTCATGCAATTATGTCTGAAAATAAATGTGCCATTGCTTCAGCATTCAACAGACAAAAGGGGTTTGGTATTCACTGGTCAAATAAGATGATTCAATCTCATCAGGTCGCAAATTCATTCAACTTCATTAAAGGTAAGCCAGCAGCAAGAGGCTGGTCAACCGTTCAATTTCACCACTTACCAAACATTTGCGTAAATGTGAATGCGTGTTATTTTATTGATTTATTTGTTCTGGTTTTGAAGCCAAGGATTCCCCCAAAAAGCGAACTTAATCACTATACTTTATAGCCAAGTACCCCAAAGGAGAGAAGACGAGGAAGGAAGTTCAAGTTTTAGATGTGCGAGGAAAACCAAGAGATTTGTTACAGGGGAAAACCCACGCGATCAGGTAGAGACAGAAAACCAAATCCACATAGTGTCCCGTATAGGATTCGAACCGGGGTCCTAGAGGTAGAAGGCTACGCCAACCAATTCATTTTTTGATGAAGTTTAATTAATTTCTGCTGAATTTAGCCGGGAAGACCTTTCGCTTGAGACAAAAGGGACCCACTTTTTTGATCAACTATTTTATGATCAACGCATGCTAAACAGGGTTAATCATGACCCAGTCAGTGCCGTGGGTGCTTCGGGGGAGTGACACATACATAATCATATTAGTTGATGACCTTAACTTGAACTGTCGAGCTTTTGTTTTTGCAGAATCAAATATGTGCCACCGGCATGGGCAAATTTTGACGTCCAAATATAGTTTACATTCTTAAAGAATAAAGAAAATGGTACCTTAGTTACCTTAACCCATTATGCTATTGCAAGACTGTAAGCAGTAGTATTCAAAGAGCAAGTTGTGCCCACTTATATCTGAGTAATTGGTTTACTTGTTTCAAACCATCCCACTGGTTCAACGACGAAATAATAAGTTAAATGCAAGTACACAAATGAATGTCATAGATTCAGTTGAACTGTGAAATTATTATGACGCTTATAAAAACATGCCTCTATAGAAATGGGAAAAAACACGAGTTGATATTGTCAAAGTTCATTGGTGTGTGGTGCTTAACACACACAAGTTCTACTATGGTGCACTAAAGTCATGTATTCGTTTGTGTGTTAAATCACTATTACATTTCAACCAGGTATGTGTACATGTATGATTATGCTCCTCCATGCATTAAACTTCAGACCTTTTCCCTAAAATAAATTCTTGTGTTTTCGGATCATCCAAGTTCAATAAATTGGTTTCAACACAATGGATGGAAGGATCTCCATGTATGTTTTGCTGGTGTGTGTTTGGTGTTCACTTGATGCAGGCGGATTCCTGATGGTTGTCACTGCTCAACCAGCAGTGTATGCGGAGATCTTAACACCAGAGGCTGATCGTAAGGAGGGCGGGCAGGTAGATATGAGATGTACCGCTAGTGATGTAGAGTCGAGTCAAGTCGTTCAGTGGGCAACCAAAGACCCAGAGTTGAGCCTGAGATGGGGTGAAACCACTATTTCAAATGCAAGAGGACGATTCAAGTTCAACACAACGGTAGGCCTAGATATGAATACTCAAACAGTTGTGCAAAACTTTACCATCACCAATGTGCAGAGGGCCGATACTGATGAATATGTGTGTAAAGTCAATGAACCATTATCAGCCGGAGGCAACGCTATCGTAGCCACATCCAGTGTAACACTTTCAGTGTTATACTTCCCCAGTGAGTCCTTCCCTATGTGCTCCCCTTCTGGACCCATTACAGTAGACGCAGGGACAGAGTTACATATGACGTGTTCATCTGAGAGCAGTCACGGAACAGCCACAATGACGATCAATCCCACTATACAGACTACTAGATACACCACATGGACATCAGTAATCAACGATGATGACGATACAGTCGTAAGGACATTGGATTTGACAGTGAAAAATCATGATAATGGTGTTGCTTTCGAATGCCTCATCACTTCAATCTATTTCACTGCCATGCAACGTAGTTGTCAAATCGGGCCAATTACAGTAAGGAACGCCATGACAGAACCCACAACACTAGAGCACATAACAACTGCGTCCCAAAGCATGACGTCACAAAACAATGGCGTTTCTGGCACTATGGCAAATCTTTGCTCGTCTGATCCATCCTCATCTTCAGCTCCATGGATTCTAGCGTTTATAATTGCCATGATTTTTGCTATTACATTCTTCGTCATCACCGCCATTCTCTTTCTTAGTAATGTCAGAAAGAACCGTCTGATAAAAAGACTCACATCTGAGAAAGAACCCCGAGTCACCAAACCTGATCCCTACATGGAGCTGCAGCCAACGGAGGACAAGAATCGCGTCTACATGGAACCCACACAAGATACCTACTACCAACCAGTTGAAGTAGAGAATGAAAGCCCACAGCATGACTACGCTCAGCCAGAGGACAGCACCACCACCAGCTATGAAGCGGTCAGGGTGCCACAGAGTTCAGCTGAGAAGCAGTATCAGAACATTAACAATTAGACATTCATGATATAACTGTACATACATAATGGTAAAGTAGATGGTAAAGTATAGATGCAATATTCTAGACGACAATCAATCTTATCAATGGAGTGCGGATAAAACACAACGCACTGTCAACAATTATCTCCCCCTTGTACACTTCAATACAAAATGGAAAACATCACGCACTTTTTGAACAGAAGCCGTTTCCATTTTTCTCTAGTTTTCAAAAGACAAATTAAAACAACGGTGAACGAGTGACGCCAAGGCAACAACGAGGACCAAGTAAGGACAGTTTATAGCTTTGGTTGGATCTGCGTATTATACCAAACTTCTTAAAAAATTAAGTTTATAATTATTATGATATTCCTACTGGATGGAGCAGTTAAAACTCACAAAAGCCAACTTGGGTGAATATTAGTGTTGGAGAACTCAAATTTACCTCTGTAACAAAAATTGTATATACATTTAAACATTTTCAAACAAATAACTATATCAACTAAACTACAGCTCTAGGTGGTGGTATAACGAAGACATGTAAGGACAAGAACAGGTGATGTTAGGTCCTCACGTCGATTGTAATTATAGGTGTATCAAATATCGACTTGAAGCAAAACTAAGCTCTTATAATTCCGTGCGAGTTCAATCAATACTTTAAGAACCAGATTAAGAGCAACAATTACAGATACGGTTTCGTGTCACTGCCCAGTGGTATTACTCTAATTCGGCTCGGTCCAGACTCCATTCAAAGAAGATTATTTACAACTTTTCACTACTTTCAATCTTTAATAAAGTAAATCTAACATAAAATGACTGTATAAAGTTTATAACGTTTATATCTCGCTTTGTCCTTTTTTTTTATTAAGATGTTGTTTGATCAAACCTCTCATCATCCTCAATGATTATGTTTGAATAGCGGACATGAGGTTATTTCACTGCTGTAAATTAAAAATGTTATGTAATGGTATGACTCAATGATTAAAAATGCATTTCAATGGTTTTTTTTAAGTGAGCCCTCTATTGAGTTTTGAATTCAAACGTTAAGAGCACTCCCTGGTGCAACCTCATATAAATCCCACAGATTATTCACTAAAATTCTCTATTTTCTCATACAAATGAAGAATTGGT
This sequence comes from Pycnopodia helianthoides, assembly GCA_032158295.1. Taxonomy (NCBI): domain Eukaryota; kingdom Metazoa; phylum Echinodermata; class Asteroidea; order Forcipulatida; family Asteriidae; genus Pycnopodia; species Pycnopodia helianthoides. Next base: position 5,939,275 of record CM063253.1, on the reverse strand, counting down.
TATTTCTGAAGCACCTTCCGAACATTATCCTATTGTTATTTACTATAAATCAAACTCACATCAAATTCTCCTAAAAAGTGCAAATAAGTTTTTTTTTCAAGATGGCTGCCAGTTCTAAATTTCAATTTAATGTGTTTTATTACTACCAGTGGTGAGTCTAATAAAACACTTTATAATATTTCGTAGCTGCTGGATCAGCGTTATTACATTTCAATACTACTTTCGGGATGAACTATAACGAGGACATTGAGCAAAATGATCGTGCAGTATCAAAGAGCTGACTCCTTTATAATGTAAACTTTCGATCGTGGATAATTCACGTGGTGGAAATAACCTAAATAATACTCAACTCAAGAAACGTAAAGAACTGAAAATGACCCCTATCGCCGCGGCTCGTGGTGCAGGAATAACCTTGGCCAGATGTTCTAAGGAACGCCCGCAATGTGCCCCTCCCTTCTATGGCTCACTGCGTTTCAGTTATCTAGAGTGCTTGATTGTCTGATCGGACCCCATTTTGAATCATTCGTTGTGAATTCAAATTGGTACAACGTAAGTATATAATCAACTGACAAGACAGGTAAATAAAGACATTCTGGTTACCGTTTCCAATCTCTCGACATCATATGGACTATATTAAATTATCTGTCAACCAAAACGAACACAATGATCATAGGGAGACTGGACAGAGGGCGCAGTATAAAATGTTAGGATGTGTACCACTCCATAACACTGCTAGGAAATTTGGGGACGGGGCATTTTGCATCAGAAGCATACCACGTATCAGGCCATAGTCTCATGATTCAGTCATTGATCAATGCGAAATGATTGATTTAAATTAAATTATTGGTTGTACCAAGTGTATTTAAAGATATTCATGTTTTCAATTTGTCAAGCTTTATACTATTGTTGCAAAAACTTTGAGTGACATGTTTTAATAACTTATTCGATGAAAAGTGAACGGTTTTTCGTTCTGGTGGCGAACACCAGTTCTGATCTGCATGGTTCAAGTTTCATTAAATCATAAATCAGAAACTGATATTAATCACTGGCGTTAACATTCTATTCCTTTTTCAATGAAACTCTTCTGTCGTAAACTCACTGTGTTTTGTCTCTTTAGTTGTTTCTTTCTCACCATTAGTATGGTGGCCCTGAAGGGACATCGCACGTCGCAAATATCTTTGCAAATATTTGCGATGTCGCAGATATCATTGCAAATACTTTGTCGCATACTTTTTTGCATAGTTTGCATATTTGTGCCAGGTAATTTTTCAAGAGCCTAGAGGGTCTTACATTGTTTGGGTTCATCTTAGTCAACGACCGTCAATGACAGTGCGAACGGAATACCAAATTCTCGAGATTCGTCACACAGAAAAACGACCACGGATGCCTACATTATTATTCTACCTCGATGTAATGGTTATACACGCATGCGGAAAGAACAGAAGAGTAGTCAATCATACCCACAACTGCAACCGACTACCCACCCGTGTGTACATGTAAATGAAATGAAGCCTGGAACCCAAACAACTTCAAGGCCCTTTAGACTCTTGAAAAAAAAACCGGCACAAATATGCAAACTATGCAACAAAGTATGCGACAAAGTATGCTATAATATTTGCGACATCGCAAATATTTGCAAAGATATTTGCAAAGATATTTGCGACATCGCAAATATCTGCAAAGATATTTGCAAAGATATTTGCGACATTGCAAATCTTTGCAAACATCGCAAATATTTGCAAAGATATTTGCGATGTGCGATGTCCCTTCAGGGCCACCATACATTAGACCTTGTTTGAACTTTAAAATGTTACAATCAGTCGGTTTGTGGCTGTGCTAAAGTAGTAGAGTATTTCATGGTATGTGTTAGTTAAGGTATGGTCGTTCTAGATTCAGTTGAACTGTGACTTTATAATTCTCATTGTAAAACATGAATCGATAAAACGAAAACCCAGACTTGTGTTATTGTTGAAGTTCATTGACGTGTGGTGCTCAGTATGATGAAGTACTACCAAGTTAGCTTCATCGTTAAATACATGTACATTAAATCACTGTTACATTGAGTTGTGTGTGAACGCAGGATCATTCTACTTCGTGCATTTACATCCTATATCCGTCGTGTCCAGGAATGATTTGATAGCAACTTAATAAACTCAGATTCAATACAATGGATGAAAGGATCTCCATGTATGTTTTGCTGGTGTGTGTTTGGTGTTCACTTGATGCAGGCGGATTCCTGATGGTTGTCACTGCTCAACCAGCACTGTATGATTGGTGCACGTTAATATTAGAGGGGCTGTATCGTTTTGACCAAAGCAGACTTGTTGCTGGACATGGAATTATGAACTCTCACCCAGTTACTGCAGGCGCGCATGCGCTCTCCATAGAATGATACAGATGGAGTGCGCACGCGTGCAGTAACTATGTGAAAGTTTATAATTCCATGTACAGCCACAGGCCTGCTTGGATCATGACGACACAGCGCCTTGAATTTATTTTCAAAAAATGAATATTATTTTGTACTCAGATAACATCGATGATGTTTTTTTTAAAATATTAATATTCATTTGGAATTAGGATATATGATTATGTATGAACCTGCTTCTATGAATAAATTACTCGCAACACTTTCAGATTAAAATAAGTAACAAGATTTCAAGTCAGAAAAGTTTAAGAAAACGAAAATTGGTATGTAATGGAAGCGGAATACATGAATATGTATGGATCTGTTTGATTGGAATAAATTGGCTTTTAATAAGAAATGGCTATTCGTTTGTAATCAGATTGTATTAATATGTATGAACCTGCTGGCTTTGATTAAATTAATGACGAGTGATTGATATCAACAAGTGATATCTTGAAAGTCCATCCCAATCATAAAAGTTAGGGCCTCATTGCCTCTACACGTTTATTTGCCATTTCTCTTGCAAACTTTGATGTTTATGTTGTCCCTTTCCCTTTAAAACAGGGTTGATTAAGATTATAGACTCACTTCTTAAGATGTCGTAAAACCCATTTTGTAAAGATCGTCAAGACTTTTTCCATAATATAGGTTTTCCAGGCCACTTTCAACAGAAATTCATTCAATTTAACACCCGGCTCATGCAATTATGTCTGAAAATAAATGTGCCATTGCTTCAGCATTCAACAGACAAAAGGGGTTTGGTATTCACTGGTCAAATAAGATGATTCAATCTCATCAGGTCGCAAATTCATTCAACTTCATTAAAGGTAAGCCAGCAGCAAGAGGCTGGTCAACCGTTCAATTTCACCACTTACCAAACATTTGCGTAAATGTGAATGCGTGTTATTTTATTGATTTATTTGTTCTGGTTTTGAAGCCAAGGATTCCCCCAAAAAGCGAACTTAATCACTATACTTTATAGCCAAGTACCCCAAAGGAGAGAAGACGAGGAAGGAAGTTCAAGTTTTAGATGTGCGAGGAAAACCAAGAGATTTGTTACAGGGGAAAACCCACGCGATCAGGTAGAGACAGAAAACCAAATCCACATAGTGTCCCGTATAGGATTCGAACCGGGGTCCTAGAGGTAGAAGGCTACGCCAACCAATTCATTTTTTGATGAAGTTTAATTAATTTCTGCTGAATTTAGCCGGGAAGACCTTTCGCTTGAGACAAAAGGAACCCACTTTTTTGATCAACTATTTTATGATCAACGCATGCTAAACAGGGTTAATCATGACCCAGTCAGTGCCGTGGGTGCTTCGGGGGAGTGACACATACATAATCATATTAGTTGATGACCTTAACTTGAACTGTCGAGCTTTTGTTTTTGCAGAATCAAATATGTGCCACCGGCATGGGCAAATTTTGACGTCCAAATATCGTTTACATTCTTAAAATATAAAGAAAACGGTACCTTAGTTACCTTGACCCCTTATGCTAGTGAAAGACTGTAAGCAGTAGTATTCAAAGAGCAAGTTGTGCCCACTTTATATCTGAGTAATTGGTTTACTTGCTTCAAACCATCCCACTGGTTCAACGACGAACTGATAAGTTAACTGCAAGTACACAAATGAATGTCATAGATTCAGTTGAACCGTGAAATTATTATGACGCTTACAAAAACATGCCTCAATAGAAATGGGAAAAACACGAGTTGATATTGTCAAAGTTCATTGGTGTGTGGTGCTTAACACACACAAGTATTTTGGTGCACTAAAGTCATGTATTCGTGTGTGTGTTAAATCACTATTACATTTCAACCAGGTATGTGTACATGTATGATTATGTTCCTCCATGCATTAAGCTTCAGACCTTTTCCCAAAAATAAATTCTTGTGTTTTCGGATCATCCAAGTTCAATAAATTGGTTTCAACACAATGGATGGAAGGATCTCCATGTATGTTTTGCTGGTGTGTGTTTGGTATTCACTTGATGCAGGCGGATTCCTGATGTTTGTCACTGCTCAACCAGCAGTGTATACGGAGATCTTAACACCAGAGGCTGATCGTAAGGAGGGCGGGCAGGTTGATATGAGGTGTACCGCTAGTGATGTAGAGTCGAATCAAGTCGTTCAGTGGGCAACCGAAGACCCAGAAATGAACCTGAGATGGGGTGAAACTACTGTTTGGAATGCTAATGGACGATTCATCTTCGATACATCGATAGATGTGAATACTCAAACAGTTGTTCAAGACTTTACCATCACCAATGTGCAGAGGACCGATACTGGTGAATATGTGTGTACAGTCAATGAACCAATACCGACCGGAGGCAGCGACATCGTAGCCAGATCCAGTGTAACACTTTCAGTGTTATACTTCCCCAGTGAGTCCTTCCCTATGTGCTCCCCTTCTGGACCCATTACAGTAGACGCAGGGACAGAGTTACATATGAGGTGTTCATCTGAGAGCAGTCACGGAACAGTCACAATGACGATCAATCCCACTATACAGACTACTAGATACACCACATGGACATCAGTAATCAACGATGATAACGATACAGTCGTAAGGACATTGGATTTGACAGTGAATAATGATGATAATGGTGTTGCTTTCGAATGCCTCATCACTTCAATCTATTTCACTGCCATGCAACGTAGTTGTCAAATTGGGCCAATTACAGTAAGGAACACCATGGCAGAACCCACAACACTAGAGCACATAACAACTGCGTCCCAAAGCATGACGTCACAAAACAATGGCGTTACTGGCACTATGGCAAATCTCTGCTCGTCTGATCCATCCTCATCTTTAGCTTCATGGATTCTAGCGTTTATAATTGCCATGATTTTTGCTATTACATTCTTCGTCATCACTATCATTCTCATTCTCATTCTTCGTGATGTCAGAAAGAACCGTCCAATCAAAAGTCTCGCATCGGAGAAAGAACCCCGAGTCACCAAACCTGATCCCTACATGGAGCTGCAGCCAACGGAGGACAAGAATCGCGTCTACATGGAACCCACACAAGATACCTACTACCAACCAGTTCAAGTAGAGAATGAAAGCCCACAGCATGACTACGCTCGGCCAGAGGACAGCACCACCACCAGCTATGAAGCGGTCAGGGTGCCACAGAGTTCAGCTGAGAAGCAGTATCAGAACATTAACAATTAGACATTTATGATATACGTGTATATAACGTTATAGCAGATGCGGTATTCTGGCAGAAAATCACTCATTTCAATGGAGTGCGGATAATACACAAGTACATAACGCACTGTGAACAAATATCTCCCCTAGTACGCTTCAATACAAAAAGTAAAACATAATCTACGAACCAAGAAAAGACAGTTTCTAGCTTTGATTGGATCTGCGTTTTATAACAATCTTTAAACAAATTAATGTTAGAATTATTACGATATTCCTACTTGAGCATTTAAAACTCACACTAGCCAACAAGAATTAACGTTAGTGTCGGAGGACTCAATATTACCTCCTGTAAAAAAAATTGTACATACATAAACATTTCAAACAAACAGTCAGCAACTAAAACTACAGCTATAGGTGGTGGTGTACGAACTACTGTAAGGATCAGAACAAGTGAGGTGATGGCTTCATAACTATTTGTGTGTCAAATACCGACTTTAAGCAAAACGAAGCTCTTATCATTCCATGCGAATTAAATCAATACTTAAAAGTGACGCAATAATGACATCTGAAGAAAAAGAATTACAGGCAACGGTTTCGTGTCACTGCCCAGCGGAATTAGACTAATTCGGCTCGGTCCAGACTCCATTCAATGAAGATAATGTACAACTTTTCACTACTTTTACTCTTTGATAAATCAAATCAAATTACAATGTAAAGTTTAAGAACATATTTCCTTACCTGTTCCATTTTTGTTAAGATGCTGTTTGATCAAACCTCTCATCATCCTCAATGATTAAGCGGAGATGGAGTAACTTCACTGCTGTAAATTAATAAATCGACATAAAGCTATAACTTCATAATAAAAAATGCATTTCAAAAAGATTTAAAAAGTGACCCCTCTGTTGACTTTTGAATTCAAATGTTATCAGTACTCCCTTGTGCAACAGGATATTCGCTAAAATTCTCTATTCTCTCTTACAAATGACGATTACGTTATTTCTGATACACTTTTAACAGTAGCCGGCCTTTTATGACCATTTACAATAAATCAAGTTCACATTAAATTCTCCCAAGTGTGTCCAAAGTAGGTTTTTTTCAAGATGGCTGCCGGTGCGGGAGGAGATTCTGTCCCCGGAGATTCTGTCCCCCATACGGCGAACTGTGTAGAAACTTCTTCTGATAGCGCCTTCTTTTGAATCATCCTCCTTCAGCCCATGTTAATTTCCCATATGAGGGACAGAATCTCAGGAGGACAGATTTCCCTATGACACCGGTTCTAAATTTCAATTAATTTTTTTAAGTTATGGCAGTGGTGAGTCTTATAAACACTTTATAATATTTCGTAGCTGCTAGATCAGCGTTATTACGTTTCAATACTACTTTCGGGATGAGCTTTAAACTAAGCTCTCTCTAGAGAAATAACATTTTCCTAAATTTTACATCAACTCACCCAGGAGGATAAAAATGATCGTGCAATATCAAAAAGTTGACTCCTTTATAGATTAACCATCGATGGTGAATAAATCAAGTGGTGAAAATGTGCTCCTCCCTTCTATGGCTCACTGCGTTTCAGTTATCTAGAGTGCTCGATTGTCTGATCAGACCCCGTTTTAAATTATTCGTTGTGGATTCAAACTGGTACAACGTAAATATGTGATCAACTAACAAAAAACATGATTAATAGGTCGACTACATTATGTGATCCCGTCAACTAATAAGGACAACAATGAATAAAAGGTCATATTATTGGTCAGGGATTTTGTTCATATTTATAACTCTTTGAAAAGACCGCGGCAATTCAAATTTAAGAAAATGCGTGACCCTCAGTGTTTTTCATATCGGTATAATTCTCTGAAAATTGGTAGTGGTGTGTTTGAACTTTATAGGGAGTAGGCTTCCAGAATGAAAACGATCGGTTGATATCGGTAAGAATGTTGTACAAAAGCTTTAAGAAAAAACTGTTAGTGCATCAGCCCCAATAAATTTGCACCTTGTTTACTTCACAATATTTATACTGTTCGTGTAAAATAATGATTTTGTAAAGCACTTTGAAAATGATAATCCCATCATCGTCTTCCATCTTATTATCACCCTTCTGACATTGTACGTCATTTCCGAGGCTCTTCTTGAGTTTGGTTTTTGCGGGTTGTACGTTAGTGACGTCACTTCGTTGAAACTTTTAAAAGCCGCTTTTTCTGTATACACATTTAGAGGTTTTAACTACGTTTGCAACTCAAAGGTACAACTCTTTTTTTTCTTTTTCTTTTTTTAGGATTAACTAGTTGTTACAGTTACCACTCTTCATGTACTATGGATTATATTAAATTATCTGTCATTCAAAAGGAATACATACTAGACAGGGAGACTAGATAGAGGGCGCCGTCTACTGCTAAGTTAATGCTAGGATGTGTACCACTCCATAATACTGCTAGGAAATTTGGGGACGGGGCATTTTGCATCGGAAGCATACCACGTATCAGCAAGTCTCATGATTCAGTCGAATTGAATCAATGCGAAATGATTGATTTAAATTAACTTATTGGTTGTGTCGAGTGTATTTAAAGATATTTGTCGACATTTTAGCTCTGTACTATTGTTGCAAAAACCTCAAGTGACATGTTTTAATAACTTATTCGGTGAAAGTTGAACGGTTTTTCATTCTGGTGGCGAACATTAGTTTTGAACTGCATGGTACAAGTTTCATTCAATAATAATTTAAGAACTTGTTAGTAATCACTGGCGTTAATAGTCTATTCCCTTTTCAATGAAACTCCTCTTTCGTTTTCTCACCGTGTTTTGTCTCTTCAGTTGTTTCTTCCCACCATTAGACCTTGTTCGAACTTTCAAATGTTATACAATCAGTTGCTTTGTGGTCGTGCTAAAGTACTGCAGTATTTTTATGATGATGTGTTAGTTGAGGTATATTTGTTCTAGTTTCAGTTGAGCTGTGATGTTTGACCCTCCCTGTAAAGATGACTCGACAACATGAAAACCCAGACGTGTGTTGCTCAGTATGAGGAAGTAAAATCAAGTTAAACTTCATCGTTAAATACAAGTACATTAAATCACTGTTACATTGAGTTGGGTGTGAACGCAGGATCATTATATTTCAGGCATTTCCACTCTATATCCGTCTTCTCCAGGAATGATTTAATAGCAACTTAATAAACTCAGATTCAATACAATGGATGGAAGGATCTCCATGTATGTTTTGCTGGTGTGTGTTTGGTGTTCACTTGATGCAGGCGGATTCCTGATGGTTGTCACTGCTCAATCAGCAGTGTATGCGGAGATCTTAACACCAGAGGCTGATCGTAAGGAGGGCGGGCAGGTTGATATGAGGTGTACCGCTACAAACCTCGAGTCGGATCATATCGTGGAGTGGAGGACTGAGGACCCGGTACAGACCCTGAGATGGGGTGAAACCACTGTTCATACGAATAGACGATTCATCTTCGATACATTGGTAGATATGGCTACTCAAACAGTTGTCCAAGACTTTACCATCACCAATGTGCAGAGGAACGATACTGATGAATATGTGTGTAATGTCAGAGACCCAATACCGGGCGGAGGTAACTACATCGTAGCCACATCCAATGTAATACTGTCAGTGTTTTACTTCCCCAGTGAGTCCTTCCCTATGTGCTCCCCTTCTGGACCCATTACAGTAGACGCAGGGACACAGTTACATATGAGGTGTTCATCTGAGAGCAGTCACGGAACAGTCACAATGACGATCAATCCCACTATACAGACTACTGGATACACGTGGACATCAGTAATCAACGATGATATCGATACAGTTGTAAGGACATCAAATATAACTGTGGATGGTGCTGATAATGGTATTGCATTCGATTGCGTCATTGCATCGATGTATTTCACTACTATGCAACGTGTTTGTCATATCGGGTCGATTACAGTGAGGGACACCATGACAGAGCCCATAACACTAGAGCAGATAACAGCTGCAAATCTCTGCTCGTCTGATCCAGCCCCAATTCCAACTCCATGGATTATAGCTTTCATAGTTGTCTTGGTCTTCGCTGTTACATTTTTCGTCATCACCATCCTTCTCATTCTCTGTACATACATAATGGTAAAGTAGATGCAATATTCTAGACGACAATCAATCATATCAATGGAGTGCGAATAAAACACAACGCACTGTGAAAAATATCTCCCCCTGGTACACTTCAAAACAAATTGGAAAACATCACGCACTTTTTTAACAAAGCCGTTTCCATTGTTATACTTCCCCAGGTTCTGTTTTTGTCGGAATTAATATTTTTATTAGCTGTTCTGACTTCTTAGAAGTCGGAACAGGTTTTGTTTTCGTCGAGATTTTTATTATTTTGTATTATTATTATTATTATTTCTATCTGCCTAAATCCCCATAGCATTTGATGTACACAATTTTGGACAGTCCGTTTAAAAGCATCAAAACTTATAAAAACATTGTCAGTAGAAAAAACAAAATTCTCAGTCGAATTTAACACCATGAAAACTCTGCCTACAATTTGATATGTGTTTATATACGAAAAGGAGTCTTCATTCACAAACTAGAAAGACAAACACCAGTTGTTTCAGATCCATGCAGCGCTCTAGTTGGAGATTGTAGAAAATTAAATTCCAACAAAAAACTGTCATTCCTTTTTATATCCGTTAATGTAGATTCTGAAAGAGAAACTTCGCTGACAGCAGAATTGAGTCAAACTCTCTATTTCGGGATATTTATACTCAGCTTTATTTGTTTTAGTTTTTTTTTTTTTTTTTTTTCCACCCCAAAATATTGTTGAATAAGTTCAAATTTTTTTGTCACAGTTTCATCCTTGTAGAAATATAACCAGGAATATAGATTCTGAAAAAGAAACTTCTGACAGAACTGCATCATCAACTCTCTGTTTCGGGTTATTAAAATCAGATTTATGTATTTGTTTTAAGGGGGGGGGGGGTTCCTAAAGTTTTTTGAATAAGTTCCAATATAATAGTCATCACAATTTCATTCTTGCCAAGGTCATTTGTGTTAAACAGTTCTAGTTTAGAAACGCGATGGTTGACAGCAGATTTTGCTGAAGTTCACTTTCGCAATTAGTGTTCATTAAGATTCACTTTCTTTTTGTATCGGGTATCCTAACTGCATGCTTGGTATTTTAGAATGTACCGAGTTATAACACACTAATAAAAGGTAACCAGTAGCATCAAACTTACTCTCATTAATATTCATCCCCATATGGGTAAAGCAATGAGTAACCTCCACAGCTTGCGGCTAGCAGAACACATTGAGGGCCTTTGTTTTATTGTGTCTAGATTATTATGTCCTCTACAAAGTGGAAACGGCTAGAATGTGCTTGATCGACCCCAGTTTCTCCCAACCCAAACGTCCATGGGTTTTAACCAGGATTTGCTATAAAAGGGTGTCCAAACTTGCTGGAAATTTAAAATCTGGGTGTCCAAAGTGATCACTTACAATACATTTACATGTAAATGACAGATAAAACAGGGTGTCCAAATTTAAAACAGGGTGTTCAAAAGACATCCAGACACCCCCCCCCCCCTCTGGCTAACACTATGCAAACGTCGCAGCTTGACTTGTGTTTGCCCCCTCCCTCTCCCCACCTCCCCTCGCTCACTGTCAACCTACTCCACTAAAACACAAACTCCACTGGCTTCCTGCATCCCGAGTTTTCACTACTCATCTTCCAATCGCTCATGCACTAGACTCCCCTGCTGCATCTCTACCTGCATGGATTGCCGCTTCCCCCATTCACACAATCCAAATTATCTGCGGCATATCGTTTGTTGATCATGTTTGTTTTCAGTTCCAGAGTAAACTTTTTTACACCCTTTTTATCCCTTCTTTCGCGTTCGATACGTTTGTCTTTGTAGTTATGTAACTTAGATAAAATTTAGGTATATTTGTGTGTTTATTACCATTCACCTTTTCCCCTAAATTCGTCCAATTCACTTGAATTTCATATTAATTTTTTGCATTTTTCTTAAATTTGTCCTTATTGTTTTACTGTAAAGCGCTTTGAGGCTTAAGGCGCTCTATAAACCCATTATTATTATTATTATTAACTTCAGTTTCTTCTTGTATGCGCTTTAATGTAACCCAGGACATGTCCTCTGTTGGCAAATTCGTGGTTTCTTCCCTGCCTTGCAGTTCTGTGACCCAGACTGGGGCCTTGCATGTGGATTGGGTTTTCAGTCCCGATTGCGTAGGTTTTCCCATTGGGCTTTTCCTCCCACGTCTAAAACTTACATTTATACAGCATCTTCTCCTTAGGCTTATGGGTCACAATTCTAGTTATTATTATTATTCTTTCTATCTGCCTAAATCCCCATAGCATTTGTACACAATTTTGTTTAATTCTTTAAAAAAAAAAACTTAGTGATTATGAAAGACTTAGATCCTAAATCAAACTGAAGCCTAGTACAAAAACTAAACAATTATTTTAATACTGGTAAATTTTTTAATTAATTAGCCACTTTACAACGATGTGAATATATTTCATTAGCCATCTTTGTTAGAACCATATGTCAAAAAGCATACCACCGATCGTCAAACTTTTTTCAGTTTTAGACTTCTGGTGTACTGTAGATGTGTCTTCCGGCCTAAAATTACGAACGACGTCACAATGACGTAATTTATTGCGCGTTTTGTATCTGTGCACAAAACAGACAGGATAAAGTGAAAACAAATCTGACTTCCAGAAACATAATTTTTCGATAAAGCTCAAATTAATGTCCAAGATTACACAAATCTTTTTTTAAACAAGAAAGATTTTATTGACAGTCAGTTTAAAAGCATCAACACTTATTAAAACATTGTCAGTAGAAAAAAACAAAATTCTCAGTCGAATTTAACACCATGAAAACTCTGCCTACAATTTGATATGTGTTTATATACGAAAAGGAGTCTTCATTCACAATTTTTTTTAAAGTTGAGGGCGCTATAGGAGTTTAACGGTACTCTTGCTTGCATTTTTTGCAACTCTACAAGTCTTTAGCCGGTTTTTGACCCATGATGTTGCGTTTTGTGATGTGAGTATAAATAGAGTCATTCCTGCAACGACTGACACAAGTTTACGTTCACAAGAAATGAGAAGAATAATTTTTGTAATCTCTCAGCGTCGAGAGGAAAACCGCTCAAGATCGTTTTTCAGATTTAGCGTGAACGTATAGACAACAACCGTCTGGGTTTTTGGACGATCAGCGGGTGCGACTTATTTGCGCTGGGAAACCCGTTCGTCAGAAAACCACAAATTTGGTGAGGAAAGGTGAAGAGTAATTACCATTCCCCATGGCTATAGGGACAGTGTTATATTTGGGGTGAAGAGCCAAAAATAACAATCAACTCATATCCCATATAAATTTACTTTTTTAGCCTAACAAGAAAAATAACATACTCGATCGGATGAAAGGGCACAAAATTTGTTACAATTACGATTTTAATACAACAGCATTGACCAAGCTTTACATTAAGCCTATGCTTTTAAGGTTATTTTTGTAAGCGTGTAACCGTTTCTAAAACGGTCGGTTACTTCGAGTAACTATCTGTTCAATGAACAAAATTTCAAATAAAAAAAACCTGTTTACACAACCGAACATATATAATCAAAAACATTGCATCTCCACAGCAGCCTTTTGATTTCGCATTCAACCCTGCAAAATATACGAGCATGCGCAGTCAAATTGTTGTGGAACGCCCCCTAGCGTTCGTTGTTTTTTCACAAAATATTGCTTTACGCACAGTAGTAGTGAAATTATACAAAGACTGCAAGCCTGTAAATTGGGAATTATAATATGTGCTGTTTAAAATTGTGATCACAGTTATTATGGTCAGCGTTAAGCGGGACTTTTTAAGTAAATTTTTCAACGTTTATCCGAACCGTACAAATGTAAAAATTTAACCGGATGATCTGTCACTTAACCAAGTAACCACTACAGGCTTACGTATAAGCCTGCACATTCAAGGTAATTTTTTGTAAATGTGTAACCGTTTCTGAAACAGTTGGTGACCCATGTTAAGCCCGGTTCATACTTCCTGTGAATGCAAATGCGAAGCGAAATTGACGTCACAACTCTGTTTTCGCTGCAAATAATTTGCAAGAGTTGAGCACAGCTCAACCGCTGCGAATTATATCGTGCGAATTTGTGTCGTAAATTTTCACTTAAGAGCAGTTTCATTAACACAATTTCAAGTAAAAAAAACCTGTTTACACAACCGCACATGTGATCAAAAATATTGTGTCTTCATTCTTCATTGCAGCATTTTGACGTTGCGCATTGACCCTGCAAAATAAACGAGCATGCGCAATCAAATTGTTGTGGAGCGCCACCTAGTGTCAATGTTTCTTACAAATATTGCTGCATGCACTTGTATTGAAATAACAAAAACTACGAGCCTGTAAATTGGGAATGATGTGTGTGTGTAAAAATTTAACGGGATATTGTTGGGATATTGTGCTGTGAAAATGTAGATTACGCGACACTTTTTGAGTGAATTTTTCAACGTTTATCCGAACCGTAATGCAAAAGTTTAACCGGATGATCTGTTAATTAACCGAGAACCGTCACAGGGTTATTTTTTGTCTCTGTCAAAAGCAAAATTTAAAGTAAAAAAACCTGTTTACACAACCACCCATGTGATCAAAAACATTGTGTCTTCAATGCATCATTTTGAATTTGCGCAACCAACCTGCAAAATAAACGAGCATGGACCTTTTTACAAATACACGGTGTGAACGCGTTTCCCATAGAGCCGCAGTGCATGCTGGTCTTGCTCGTTTTCTGGCTGTGCACAAAACACTTGGCGTTTAAAGTGTAAATGGTTTTGTTTTTTTTGTTTTTTTATTATTAATGGTTTATTTAATCTGAATAAAAAAACAACCAAAAGGTTGACAACATTCAAATTTACAAATTTTTACAGAGTTAAGAAAAATGGAATTAACAATAAACAGGTTAAATCTTTACACAAACACACACATTTTTTTTCAAGAAAATGAAAGTTAAGCATAAATTGGTAAAATCATGCCATCAAAAACAAACAAAGAATATCAAAAAACAGGCAAAGGCATACATCTATACACACACACACAATTTACCCAGCAACCCAATAATTTATTTCATGATTCTTGCTAATGAGGGTAGCGTGGATTTTTTGTATCGCTCAGTATTGCATTTTGGTATGTGAAAGCCAGTTGTCGAAGCTACTCTGAGTTGCATATTACAAGTGTTAGTTCTCTCCGGAAGTAATAAGTGACAAAAATTTGTTGAACAACGAAGATTATTACCAAACTTAAGCAACAGATTATGGCGTCTAGATTCTAAAGTGGGAATATTAAGATTAGTAAGAGCATGTGAGTAAGTAATATATCCATAGCCTAAAATAATACGAAGGGCTCGTTTCTGCACACGTTCTAAAGAATTATTTTGCTCCTTGCTTATTGAAGTTTGCCATACTTGGCAGGCATACTCTAGAACTGGTCTTATGTAACAAATGAAAACCGCAAGTATGTCAAACACAGAACCTTAGCTTTCTTAAGTATACATAGAGTATAAAGTCTACGAGAAGCTTTAGAAATTATGTCAGTTTTGCTGGTCAAATACACTGTTTTTAAACTATATTTTCAAAATAAGTTAATTGTTAATATCCTGAATTACATAAAGTGTTTTGAAATGTGAAATACTTTTAATAATTTTTGTTTCATGCCAAAACAACAAATCAAAGGACCGCTACAATTAGCCATAATTAATCATTAATTGGTGAATTGTGGCACCGTGGCTACAGGTCCGTGTTGTTTGGTAAACATCCAGTCACCTTTTAAGTTAAAGGAACATTACAGAATTGGTAAGAACAAAACTTGTAAAATATACTTTTTGATCACAGATTTACATAAAACTTACACAGGCTAATGATGATGATAGTAGAAAACATCCCTTGAAATATTTCTGTCTGAAATGCCATATTTGATGAGAAATGAATAAACTAATTTGCCGACTTGGAGTTTATCACTTAGTGAGCGAATCTATACGATTTCATGCAAAATGTGTAATCGGTTTTTCACTATTTTCTCGTGACCCAGATGGCCGATCGATCTCAAACTTCTACAGGTTTGTCAGTTTATGTATATGGTGGATTACATAAAGTGCTTACACTGCCAGCAACTGTTTTGTTAGCAAAAACCAATTCTGTAATGTTCCTTTAAGAGTATAATAAGTATTATAGATCGCGCACCTCGGGTTGCCCAGAAGTAGTTCGTAGTAGATGTCATGGACGAACATTTTTAATTAATTATCCACGTGACAGCGGTGTGAATATTCTTTGTTTTCTTATTCTTTGTTTATGTCCAAATTCCATTGCATTTGTACACGTTTTTTCTTTAAGCCTAATAGCCTAAAGTTCTCTTGGGTAAATATGAAAGAGTTAGATCCTATATCAAATTGAAGCCTAGGACATCAATTTAACTCTGAATGTAATATATGTTCAAATTCTTGATTAATTAGCCAATTTACAGCGAGATGAATATGTAATTAGCCAACCTTGTTCGCACCATATCTCAAAAAGTATACACCCGATCGTCAAACTTTTTTCAGTTTTAGAAGTCCGGTATACTGGATGTGCCTCCCGCCCTAAAATTACGGACGACGTCACAATGACGTCATTTATTGCGCGTGTTGTATCTGTGTACAAAACCAAAGGCTCTAAAAGTGTAAATATTTAATTTGTCAAATTTCAAAATAAGTATAATTTAGCTACTTAAAATCCACAAATCATTGTACCATCATTATAATCAATCAACGATTAGATTGGTAAATATAACCCCATGGATAAAACACTGGATTGCGCAATCACGGCAGTGTGTCTGAGATCGCGCGTCAAGTTACAGTAATTCAAACTTATTACTTAAAAAAATCATACCTCCTGAACCACATGTCATAGAGTCGTAATGTTTGTGCTGTCTTGTAGCTTACAATACTCGTGACATTTTGTTTACACGGATGACCCCACTTTGACCTTTACTTCCGGTCCAAACAGGAAGCTCAACAATTCAAATAATCATATCTCCTGAACCACATGTTACAAAGTCGTAAGGTTTGTGTTGTTATGTAGGTTACAACACTTGAGACGTTTTATTAAGAACGATCACCCAATTTTTGACATTTACTTCTGGTCCAAACAGGAAGCACAATTTAAATAATCATATCTCCTGAACCACATGTCACAAAGTCGTAAGGTTTGTGTTGTTATGTAGGTTACAACACTTGAGACGTTTTATTAAAAACGATCACCCAATTTTTGACCTTTCCTTCCGGTCCAAACAGGAAGTTCAAAGTATACAAGTTAGATCTCCTGAACCGTATGTCATAGAGTCCTAATCTTTGAGCTGTCTGGTAGCTTAATGCACATTTGACATTTTATTCAAAAGCATGACCCCACTTTGACTTTTCCTAGCGGTCCAAACAGGACATTCAATTTTTAAAAATCACATCTCCTGAACCACATGTCATAAATTCCCTATCAAAGTGGTGTCTTGTAGCTTGTGATACACTTGACATTTTATCCATACAAATGACCCAACTTTGACCTTTCCTTCCGGTCTAAACAGGAAGTTCAAATTATAAAAATCTCTTGTTCTGAACCACAAAGTCCTGTCAAGGGTCTTCTATCTCAAAGTCAGGCTCACTTTAAATGTTTGGAGCGTATCATCAAAGTTAAAAAAAAAAACGGAACAGCTTTGTGTTTGTTCACAAACACCTAATGTCTAGTTATTATTATTATTCTTTATTTCTGTCAAAATTGCCATAGCTTTTGTACACGATTTTGTACGAGCCTAATCTCTAAAGAAATAAATAAGGGAGATTCAGATCTTACATCAAATTGAAGCTTAGTACATGAAATTATTCTAAGAGTAAAATTGTTCAAATTCTTCATTAATTAGCTGAGTTATAATGACATGAATATTTAATTGGGCAATCTTGTGCCCACCATATCTCAAAAAGTATAGCCCCGATCTTTTTTCAGTTTTAGACTTCTGGTATACTGTAGATGTGCATGCCGGCCTAAAATTACGGACGACGTCATAATGACGTCATATATTGCGCCTTTTTGTATCTGTGTACAAAACATAGGATAAAGTGAAAACAAATCCGCCTTCCAGAAACATAATTTTTTTTAATTAAGCTCAAATTAAATGTCCTACACTACACAATTCTTTCTTAAAACAAGAAAGATGTTGTTGATGGTCAATTTAAAAACATAAAAACTTATTAAAACATTGTCAGTAGAAAAAACCCGAATTCCCAGGCAAATTTTCACGGAATTGGTACGGCGTCTAATAAGGTTTCTATTCTCAAAAAACTTGTACAATTCTAAACTCGTTTTGAAGTCCTAGACCCATTTGTAAACCCTTTAGTTGCGTTTTTTGTAGAATATACAAAGAGTCAATCCTGTCGCCGACTTACACAAGTCTACGTTTTTTCACAATCACGGCAATGCGTCGGAGATTTCTTTGATATTCGGTTCCTAACCGGTTAGAGGACCCATTGCTTTGTGCACAGCCCATTCGATTTGTACTTGAGCAACACATGTACATGTAATTCCTACGTAGGTTAGATATCTGTGTGCAAAAAGCATTGTACACGATCGATGGACGCGAGACATGCAACTTGGTTTTTGTGTAATTTGCACGGAAAGCGACGAATTTGACGTGGCAATACCATCGTGTGATGAACATTAACGGATTGCAAAATAAGAGAATATTAAAAATTCTTACATTTAAATGGATAGTATTAGATTGTCTTTATAAAATCATTGACATTTCCCGGTACTGAAAAACAGAACGTGCGTTGCTTTCAATGCTAACTGCATTGGACTAGACTGCACCGAATTCAACAACATTTGCACATTTTTCTTTCCATAATAGTTAGTGATCTTTTTTGGGTTTGTTACAACAGTAGTCGCCAGACACACAAAGCCTGAAGGTCACTTCAAGGTGTGGGCTACGAATCAATTGTTTTCCAGGGGCCATTAACACATACTCCTGGAGCTGAAACAGGGGACCCCCTTTACAGTCCATAAGGATTCAGGATTGGGTGTCATTCCTGGCTGGTACAAAGCACTACTTCACCAACTTTTACGAAGCAATTATGCCCAAGGACACTAGTGTCAAGACCGGAGTTTGAACCCACACCCCGATGACTTAGCCACCAGAGCTCGAGTCTGACGCAATAACCACTCGGCAACGACACGCCACAAGATATGTCAGGCATGATGGTGTAATGGTTCATTATTTCCCATTAGCCATCAAATATTCGATTTTATGTATTCACCATAGCCTTGCTTATAACTTTGCTTAGTTTTAACAAGCAATACGATTAAAATTCTTAATTAATTAATTACACGGTCGTCACATGAATAATTCATTAGTCAATCTTTTTAGCACCATAATTTCAAAAAGTACACCCCCTTTTCAAACTGTTTTCATTTACAGACTTCTTGCGAATTGGAGATTAGCCTTGGGTTGACCTTATCATCCGGGTCAACCGGAAGTTCCAATATATCTCAAGATGTACGCATACGATTTTCATATTTTTTCGGTTATAGACTCATTGGGCATAAAAATTAGGCAAGTGTTATCGTGACCCTAAGTTGACCCTAACTTCCGCGTCAACCGTTTTTAGGCACATTTAAAGTTTAAATATTTAACTCTTGTAAAAGGTCAACTGTCTTCTATGTCAAAGTCAGGCTCACAATAAAGGTCTGCAGCATTTAATCAAAGACAAACAAAATCGGAACAGCTCAGCGTTTGTTCACAAACGCTTAGTGTCTAGTTGTAATCGTGTTATTGTACTACCATGAACCTGAGAATTTACATCCTTAGCCTTAACATTTGCCTACAATTTCTCTATCACACTTTATAAATAATGACAAACTTTTCACATTAAATCTAATTTGGGTTTTATAATATTGCACCGATCACGAGAAACGAGTTTTTATTAAATAAAACCCTGCCTTGCTGAAAAAAGAACCATAACACAAAAATGCAACCTCATTGAACCTCGACTCACAAGTTCATTGTAAAAAAACACGCTTCCTGGAAAAACTATTATGTCAAAAGCGTCACGAATTTTAAGCAGGAAAAATTACTGCAGGAGTTTTTGTTTCTCCGTATCAATTGGTTGTGTATGTATCCAACCACACGCGCACCCACTGCCACACCCAATGCCACACCCAATGCCACAACCAATGCCACACCCACCTCCACATCATCGCCAATGAGTGTTCTCACATATCCTCCAAGTCCCATAACTTCCAAACAACAATTTCGTCAATTTTTGATTATTTCACTTGCATGAAATCGGTCTGTATTGTGGGCTTTAGGGTTTTAAGATTTTGAAATACATGCATGTACACATTGTTTATGTAAACGCATCCAAATTAAATTTACAGAATAAACTAATGTCCAATGTATAATTTGTTTTGAAAAACCATGTATGATTCTAGACTGTTTGTAAAAGTAATGCAGATTTTAGTATGCTACCGTAAAGAGACAAAGACAACTTAATGACCTTTCGGGTAAAATGGTTTTGTAAATTGCTCAGCCAATTATATTTGCATGTCTGCTATTAGTTAAAGGATATCAATATTCAAAATAATTAGTTTAACATTGTTACTTTTGCTAACCCCTCCGTCATGATGTAAACTGCAATTTGTATATTTTAAATATAAAGGGGTATGTTCCTTTAGGAAAAAAAGCAAGAAATCAAATCAAATCAATATCGTAAAAATCACCCATGCGTTACAATTAAAAGGCATGAACAAAATTAATGATGTAAATTGTTTGCAAATGCATCCATGCTTATTCAAAAAAAAAGAGTAATATCCAAGGAAGTTAATTCTGTCAAAGTCATGTTTATTTGAATACATGTTTTACAGTAATGCTAAAAAATGAAGTCAATATGATTAGTGCACGTTAAGATTAGAGGGGCTGTACCAAAGCAGACTTGTTACTCTCACCCAGTTACTGCACGCGCGCACGCGCTCTCCATAGAACGATACGGATGGAGTGCGCACGCAAGCAGTAACTGTGTCAAAGTTCATAATTGCACGTACAGCCACAGGCCTGCTTGGATCATGACGACACAGCCCCTTGAAAGCATTTCCACAACACATTTTCTGGTTTTAATCATAAAAGTATGCAGAGTCAAAACAAAACAAGAACGTATCAATGACGTAAAAAACCTGCTTGCTATGATTTACTAAGTATGAATATTCATTTGGAATTAGGATATATGATTATGTATGAACCTGCTCCTATAAATAAATTACTGGCAACATTTTCAGATTAAAATAAATAACAAGAATTTGATTCAGAAAAAATAGTTTAAGAAAACGAAAATTGGTTTGTAATGGAAACGGAATGCATGAATATGTATGGACCTGTTTGATATGAACAAATTGGCTTTTATTACAAATATTTGGTCGTTTGTAATCAGATTGTGTTAATATGTATGAACCTGCTGGCTTTGATTAAATTAATGACGAGTGATTGATATCAACAAGTGATATCTTGAAAGTCCATCTCAATCATAAAAGTTAGGGCCTCATCGCCTCTACACAGTTATTTGCCATTTCTCTTGCAAATTTTGATGTTTATGTTGTCCCTTTCCTCTTTAAATAGACTCAGATTATAGACTCACTTCTTAAGATGTCGTAAAACCCATTTTGTAAAGATCGTCAAGATTCTTTCCATAATATAGGTTTTCCCGGCCACTTTCAACACAAATTCATTCAATTTAACACCCGGCTCATATGTCTGAAAATATGCGCCATTGCATCAGCATTCATCATACAAAAGGGGTAATTCAATTTCAACAGTTTAGCATTCACTGGTCAAATAAGATGATTCAATCTCATCAGGTCGCAACTTTCGTTCAACTTCATTAAAGCTAAGCCAGCAGCAAGAGACTGGTCAACCGTTCAATTTCACCACTTTGCAAACATTTGCGTAAATGTGAATGCGTGTAATTTTATTTATTTTTTTGTTCTGGTTTTGAAACCAAGAATTCCACCAAAAAGCGAACTTAATTACTATACTTGATAGCCAAGTATCCCAAAGGAGAGAAGACGAGGAAGGAAGATCCAGAAATTCATTCCATGGGGGAAACCACGGCGATCAGGGACTGAAAACCCAATCCACATAGTGCTCCGTGCGAGATTTGAACCGGGGTCTTGGAGGTAGAAGGTGATAAAGAAAAAAATAGCCGGGAAGACCTACCTTTCGCTTGAGACAAAAGGAAACCACTTTCAACTATTTTATGTTCAACTCAAGCCACAAAAAGGGTTAAAAATGACCCAGTCAGTGCCGTGGGTGCTTCGGGCGAAACATAAATATAAGTTGATGACCTTTTTCTGCAGTATCAACTATGTGCCACCGGCATGGGCAAATTTCACGTCACATTTCACGTCAAAATACAGATTATATTCTTATAGATTAAAGAAATCCTTAAATACCTCAGCCCTCAAGCAATTGAAAGACTGTAAACAGTAGTATTCAAAGAGCAAATGGTGCCCACTTTTATCTGAGTGATCGGTTTACTTTTTTTCAAACCATCCCGTACAGATTCAACGACGAAATAATAAGTTAACTGAAAGTGCACAAATGAATGTTATAGATTCAGTTGAACTGTGACATTATTTTCACGCTTATAAAAACATGCCTCTGTAGAAATGAGAAAACCACGACTTGATTTTTTGTCAAAGTTCATTAATGTGTGGTGCTTAAAACGCAAAAGTATTACAGTAATAAGTCATGTATTCGTGTGTGTTAAATCACTATCACATTTCTACCATGTATGTGTACCTGCGTGTTTGATTATGCTCCTCAAACGTTGACGTCACAAAACTATGACGCACCATGACAAGTCTAGGTTCGTCTGATCAAGCACCATCTTCAACTCCATGGTTTCTAGCTTTCATGGTTGTTTTGGTCTTCGCTGCTACATTCTTCGCCATTATCGTCATTCTCTTCCTTCGTAATGTCAGAAAGGACCGTCTGATAAAAAGACTCACATCTGAAAAAGAACCCCGAGTCACCAAACCTGATCCCTACATGGAGCTGCAGCCAACGGGGGACAAGAATTAAAAAGTTTAAAACGTATCAATTAGGGGTGGGACATTTTGCATCACATGCATACCACGTATAAGGCCATAGTCTCATGATTCAATCGAATTGAATCAATGCGAAATGATTGATTCAAATCAAATTATTGATTGTGCCGAGTGTATTTTAAGATATTCATGTTTTTAATTTGTCAACATTTTAGCTATATACTATTGTTGCAAAAACTACAAGTGACATGTTTTATTAACTTACTCACTAGCGTTAATATTCTATTATTTTTCAATGAAAATCCTCTGTTGTAATCTTGCTGCGTTTTGTCTCAGTTGTTTCTATTTACCATTAGATCTTGATGGAACTTTCAAGTGTTACAATCGGTCAGTTTGTGGTCGTACTAAAGTAGTGCAGTATTTTTATAATAGGTGAGTTGCGGTACGGTTGTTCTAGATTCAGTTGAACTGTGCCATTTTGAACCTCATTGTAAAACATGGCTCGATAACTTTCAAATGTAACAATCAGTCGGTTTGTGGCTTTGCTAAAGTAGTAAGAGTAATTTCATGGTACGTGTTTGAGGTGTGGTCGTTCTAGATTCAGTTGAACTGTGCCATTTTGAAACTCAATGTAAAACATGGCTCGATAACTTTCAAATGTTACAATCAGTCGGTTTGTCGCTTTGCTAAAGTAGTAAGAGTATTTTCATGGTACGTGTTTGAGGTGTGGTCGTTCTAGATTCAGTTGAACTGTGACATTATACCACGTATAAGGCCATAGTCTCATGATTCAATGCGAAATAATTGATTTATTGGTTGTGCCCAGTGTATTTAAAGATATTCAGGTTCTCAATTTGTCAACATTTTAGCTCTATATACTATTGTTGCAAAAACTTCAAGTGACATGTTTTAATAACTTATTCGATAAAGGTGAACGGTTTTTCGTTCTGGTGGCGAACATTAGTTCTGATCTGCATGGTACAAGTTTCATTAAATAAAAAATTTAAGAACTTGTTAGTAATCACTGGCGTTAATATTCTATTCCTTTATCAATGAAACGAAACTCCTCTGTCGTGATCTCGCTGCGTTTTTTCTCAGTTGTTTCCTTCTACTATTAGACCTTACTGGATCTTTCAAATGTTACAATCAGTATTTTTATGATAAAGTTTTAGTTGAGGTATATTCGTTCTAGTTTCAGTTGAATTGTGACATTATAATTCTCATTGTAAGACATGACTCGATAACACGAAAACACTATTGTTGCAAAACTTCAAGTGACATGTTTGGTTTTATTCGATGAAAGGTGAAGGGTTTTTTGTTTGTCAGAAATTGATATTACTCACTGGCATTAATAATCTATTCCTTTTTCAATGAAACTCCTCTGTCGTAATCTCACTGTGTTTTGTCTCTTCAGTTGTTTCTTTCTACCATTAGACCTTGTTGGAACTTTCAAATGTTACAATCAGTCGGTTTGTGGCTGTGCTAAAGTAGTAGAGTATTTTCATAGATTCAGTTGAACTGTGATATTATAATTCTTATTGTAAATCATGAATCGAAACCACGAAAACCCAGACTTGTGTTTTTGTTGAAGTTCATTGACGTGTGTTGCTCAGTATGAGGAAGTACAACCAAGTTAACTTCATCGTGTACCTTAAATCACTGTTACATTGAGTTGTGTGTGAACGCAGGATCATTCTACTTCGTGCATTTCCATCCTATGGATATCCTATCAGATATAATCACAAGGGGTAAGCCTTGCTTTTTTGTTGAAATTGGGCTTAAAATCAGATAAAATCACAAGGGGTTAGCCTTGCACTTTTGTTGAAATTCGGCTCAAAATCAGATAAAATCACAAGGGGTAAGCCTTGCATTTTTGTTGAAATTGGGTTGAAAACGGATAAAATCACAAGGGGTAAGCCTTGCAGTTTTGTTAAAATTATGCTTAAAATCAGATAAAATCACAAGGGGTAAGCCTTGCAGTTTTGTTGAAATTGGGCTCAAAATCAGATAAAATCACAAGGGGTAAGCCTTGCAGTTTTGTTGAAATTGGGCTCGAAATTAGATAAAATCACAAGGGGTAAACCTTGCACTTTTGTTGAAATTCGGCTCAAAATCAGATAAAATAACAAGGGGTAAGCCTTTCAGTTTTGTTAAAATTATGCTTAAAATCAGATAAAATCACAAGGGGTTAGCCTTGCATTTTTTGTTGAAATTTGGTTGGAAACGGATAAAATCACAAGGGGTAATCCTATGATGATGTGTTAGTTGAGGTATATTTGTTCTAGTTTCAGTTGAGCTGTGATGTTTGACCCTCCCTGTAAAGATGACTCGACAACATGAAAACCCAGACGTGTGTTGCTCAGTATGAGGAAGTAAAATCAAGTTAAACTTCATCGTTAAATACAAGTACATTAAATCACTGTTACATTGAGTTGTGTGAGAACGCATGATCATTCTACTTCGTGCATTTCCATCCTTTATCCGTCGTGTCCAGGAATGATTTAATAGCAACTTAATAAACTCAGATTCAATACAATGGATGGAAGGATCTCCATGTATGTTTTGCTGGTGTGTGTTTGGTGCTCACTTGATGCAGGCGGATTCCTGATGGTTGTCACTGCTCAACAAACAGTGTCTGCGGTGATCTTAACACCAGAGTCCGATCGTAAGGAGGGCGGGCAGGTTGATATGAGGTGTACCGCTACAAACCTCGATTCGGATCATATCGTGGTGTGGAGGACTGAACACCTCACCCTAAGATGGGGTGGAACCACTATTTCTGTAAATCGACGATTCATCTTCTATACATCGGTAGATGTGAATGCTCGAACAGTTGTCCAAGACTTTACTATCGACAATGTGAAGAGGACCGATACTGATGAATATGTGTGTAATGTCTTTGTCCCAATACCGACCGGAGGCAATGTCACCGTAGCCACATCCAGTGTAACACTTTCAGTGTTATACTTCCCCAGTGAGTCCTTCCCTATGTGCTCCCCTTCTGGACCCATTACAGTAGACGCAGGGACAGAGTTACATATGAGGTGTTCATCTGAGAGCAGTCACGGATCAGTCATAATGACGATCAGTCCCACTATACAGACTACTAGATACACCACATGGACATCAGTAATCAACGATGATAACGATACAGTCGTAAGGACATTAGATTTGACAGTGGATGATGCTGATAATGGTGTTGCATTCGAATGCTTCATATCATCAATGTATTTCGCTGGTAAGCAACGTTCATGTCATATCGGACCAATTACAGTGAGGAACACCGGGACATTACCCATGACAGAAACTACGGCATACTCCACACAAACAACTAACTCCCTTCATGTTGTTCCGAAAACAGATCCCATGGCGCAACTAACTACTGGGCCTCAAACATTGACGTCACGAAACTATGACCTTACGAGCACCATGACAATTCAAGGTTCGTCTGATCAACCCCCATCTTCAACTCCATGGATTCTATCTTTCATAGTTGTCTTGGTCCTCGCTGTTACATTCTTCGTCATCATCGTCGTTCTCATTCTTCGTGATGTCAGAAAGAACCGTCTGATAAAAAGACTCACATCTGAGAAAGAACCCCAAGTCACCAAACTTGATCCCTACATGGAGCTGCAGCCAACGGAGGACAAGAATCGTGTCTACATGGAACCCACACAACATATCTACTACCAACCAGTTGAAGTAGAGAATGAAAGCCCACAGCATGACTACGCTCAGCCAGAGGACAGCACCACCACCAGCTATGAAGAGAGCAGGGTGCCACAGAGTTCAGCTGAGAAGCAGTATCAGAACATTAACAATTAGACATTCATGATATAACTGTACATACATAATGGTAAAGTAGATGCAATATTCTAGACGATAATCAATCATATCAATGGAGTGCGGATAAAACACAACGCACTGTCAACAAATATCTCCCCCTTGTACACTTTAAAACACAATGGAAAACATCGCGCCCTTTTTTGAACAGAAGTTATTTCCATTTTTCTCTAGTTTTGAAGACAGATACCTGTCAAACTACCTGAGAAAACTTCTTTAAATAACGGTGAACAAGTGACGCCAGGGCAACAACGAGGACCAAGTAAGGACAGTTTATGGCTTTGGTTGGATCTGCGTTTTATAACAAGCTTTATACAAATTAATTTTATAATTATTACGATATTCCTACTAGAGCAGTTAAAACTCAGAACAGCCAACAAGAATAAATGTTTCTGTTGGAGGACTCAAATTTACATCTGTATAACAAAATTGTGTATAAATATTGAGTTCAAAGAAATAGTTAGCAACGAAAACTACAGCGGAGGTGGTCGTATACGAACACCCGTAAGGATAAGAACAGGTGATGTAATGTCCTCACGTCAATAGTAATTTTTAAAGTCAAATATCGACTTTAAGCAAAACGAAGCTCTTATCATTCCATGTGAATTCAACCAATACTTTCAAGTGACGCAATAACGACATCTGAGGAACAAGAATTACAGGTTAGGGTTTCGTGTCACTGACCAGCGGAATTACACTAATTCGGCTCGGTCCAGACTCCATTCAATTAAGATTATGTACAAATTTTTACTGCTTTTACTCTTTGATAATTCAGATCAAATTAAAACTGTAAAGTTGAAAACGTGTCTTCTTACCTGTTCCTTGTTTATTATGACGCTGTTTGATCAAACCTCTCATCATCCTCAATGATTAAGCGGAGATAGAGTAACTTCACTGCTGTAAATAAATAAATCGACATAAAGCTATAACTTCATAATTACAAATGCATTTCAAAAAGATTTGAAAAGTGAGCCCTCTATTGAGTTTTTGAACCTCATATAAATCCAATAGATTGTTCGCTAAAATTCTCTATTTTCTCATACAACTGAAGATTACGTTATTTATGATACACTTTCCCACATTATCCTATTATGATTGACTATAAATCAAGCTCACATTAAATTCTCCAAGAATGTGCAAAGTAGGTTTTTTCAAGATGGCTACCGGTTCTGTAATACTACCCGTGGTGAGTCTAATAAAAACTTTGTTTCGTAGCTGCTGGATCAGCGTTTTTACGTTTCAATACTACTTTCGGGATGAGCTATGAGCTAAGCTCTCTCTAGCGAACTCAAGTTTTCCCTATATTTCCGTCAACTCACCCAGGAATAAATTGAGCAAAATGATCGTGCAGTATCAAAGAGCTGACTCCTTTATAGATTAACCATCGATGGTGAATAATTCACTTGTTGAAAATATCCTAAATAATACTCAACTCAGGAAATATAAAAAACGGAAAACGACTCCTATCGCCGCGGCTCGTGGTGCAGGAATAACCCTGGCCAGATGTTCTAAGGAACGCCCGCAATGTGCCCCTCCCTTCTATGGCTCACTGCGTTTCAGTTATCTAGAGTGCTTGATTGTCTGATCGGACCCCATTTTGAATCATTCGTTGTGGATTCAAATTAGTACAACGTAAGTATGTAATCAACTGACAAACAACATGACTAAGTCAGTCGATTACATTATGTGATCCCGTCAATAAAGGGCAACAACGAATAAATGTCATCTTTTTGGTCGGGGATTTTTGTTCGTGTTTATAGTTCTTTGTACAGACTGCGGTAATCAAAATTTATGAAAATGCATGA
Source organism: Pycnopodia helianthoides (assembly GCA_032158295.1). Lineage (NCBI taxonomy): Eukaryota > Metazoa > Echinodermata > Asteroidea > Forcipulatida > Asteriidae > Pycnopodia > Pycnopodia helianthoides. The sequence continues at coordinate 5,910,946 of CM063253.1, read as the reverse complement.
CTTTAAGAGTTTTTTATATGGGAATAGTTTTCTTGAAGTTGGTACTGATGTGAACTTTATAGGAAGAAGGCTTTCAGATTGATATCGATCGGTTTCTATCGATAAGAATGTTGTACAAAGCTTTAAGAAACGACTGTTTGTGCATCAGCCCCTACAGCTTTGCACCTTGTTTACTTCACGATATTTATTAAAATAATTATTTTGTAAATCACATTGAAAGTGATAATCTCATCATCGTCCTCCGTCTTATTGTCACCCTTCTGACATTGTATGTCATTTCCACTCAAGGTACAACTCTTTTTAGTTAGAAAAGTAAAAAGTCACGGTTACCAATCTCTCGACCTAATAATATGGATTATATAGAATTATCTGTCATTCAAAACGACCACAATGATCAAACTAGACAGGGAGACTGGATAGAGGGCGCAGTCATCTGCTAAGTTAATGTTAGGATGTGTACCACCACTCCATAACACTGCTAGGAAATTTGGGGACGGGGCATTTTGCATCAGAAGCATACCACGTATAAGGCCTTATGGATCAGCCGAAATGAATCAAAAGTAAATAATTGATTTAAATTAAATTATTGGTTGTGCCAAGGGAATTTAAAGATATACATGTTTTCAATTCGTTAACATTTTAGCTTTATACTTTTGTTGCAAAAACTTCAAGTGACATGTTTTAATTACTTATTAGATGAAAGGTGAACGGTTTTTCATTTTGGTGGCGAACACCAGTTCTGATCTGTATGGTCAAGTTTCATTGAATCATAAATCAGAAATTGATATTAATCACTGCCGTTAGTATTCTATTCCTTTTTCAATGAAACTCTTCTGTCGTAATCTCACTGTGTCTTGTCTCTTCAGTTGTTTCTTTCCACCATTAGACCTTGTTTGAACTTTCAAATGTTACAATCACTCGGTATGTGATGTGCTAAAGTAGTAGAGTATTGTCATAGTATGTGTTTGTGGAAGTATGGTCGTTCTTGATTCTGTTGAACTGTGCCATTTTGAACCTCATTGTAAAACATGGCTCGATAACTTTAACATGTTACAATTAGTCGGTGTGTCGCTTTGGTAAAGTAGTAGTTAAGAGTATTTTTATGGTACGTGTTTGAGGTATGGTCGTTCTAGATTCAGTTGAACTGTGGCATTATAGTTCTCATTGTTAAACATGACTCGATACAAAGAAAACACAGACTTGTATTATTGTTGAAGTTCATTGACGTGTGGTGCTCAATATGAGGAAGTACAACCAGGTTAACTTCATCGTTAAATACATGTACATTAAATCACTATTAGATTGAGTTGTGTGTAAACGCAGGATCATTCTACTTCGTGCATTTCCATCCTTTTTCCGTCGTGTCCAGGAATGATTTAATAGCAACTTAATCAACTCAGATTCAATACAATGGATGGAAGGATCTCCATGTATGTTTTGCTGGTGTGTGTTTGGTGTTCACTTGATGCAGGCGGACTCCTGATAATGGTTGTCACTGCTCAACCAACAGTGAATGCGGAGATCTTAACACCAGAGGCTGATCGTAAGGAGGGCGGGCAGGTTGATATGAGGTGTACCGCTACAAACCTCGAGTCGAATTATATCGTGGAGTGGAGAACTGAAAACAAGACCCTCCGATGGGGTGGAGCCACTGTTTTGAATGCGAATGGACGATACATCTTCGATACATCGGTAGATTTGGTTACTCGGACAGTTGTCCAAGACTTTACCATCGCCAATGTGCAGAGGAACGATACTGATGAATATGTGTGTAATATCCTTGACCTAATACCGACCGGAGGCAGCTACATCGTAGCCACATCCAGTGTAACACTTTCAGTGTTATACTTCCCCAGTGAGTCCTTCCCTATGTGCTCCCCTTCTGGACCTATTACAGTAGACGCAGGGACAGAGTTACATATGAGGTGTTCATCTGAGAGCAGTCACGGAACAGTCACAGTGACGATCAATCCCAATATACAGACTACTAGATACACCATATGGACATCAGCAATTTATGATAATCTCGATACAGTCGTAAAGACATTAGATTTGACAGTGAATGATGCTGATGATGGTATTGCATTCGAATGCTTCATATTATCAATGTATTTCGCTGGTATGCAACGTACATGTCATATCGGACCAATTACAGTGAGGAACAACGGGACATTACCCATGACAGAAACTACGGCATACTCCACACAAACAACTAACTCCCTCCATGTTGTTCCGAAAACAGATCCCATGGCGCAACTAATTACTGGACATCAAACATTGACGTCACAAAACTATGACCTTACGAGCACCATGACAACTCAAGGTTCGTCTGATCAAGCCCCATCTCCAACTTGGTTTCTACCTTTCATAGTTGTCTTGGTCTTCGCTGCTACATCATTCGTCATTACCGCCATTCTCTTTCTTAGTAATGTCAGAAAGAACCGTCTGATAAAAAGACTCACATCTGAGAAAGAACCCCGAGTCACCAAACCTGATCCCTACATGGAGCTGCAGCCAACGGAGGACAAGAATCGCGTCTACATGGAACCCACACAAGATACCTACTACCAACCAGTTGAAGTAGAGAATGAAAGCCCACAGCATGACTACGCTCAGCCAGAGGACAGCACCACCACCAGCTATGAAGAGGTCAGGGTGCCACAGAGTTCAGCTGAGAAGCAGTATCAGAACATTAACAATTAGACATTCATGATATACCTGTACATACATAATGGTAAAGTAGATGCAATATTCTAGACGACAATCAATCATATCAATGGAGTGCGGATAAAACACAACGCACCATGAAAAATATCTCCCCCTTGTACACTTCAAAACAAAATGGAAAACATCACGCACTTTTTGAACAGAAGCCGTTTCCATTTTTCTCTAGTTTTCAAAAGACAAATTGAAAACTCCTTAAAACAACGGTGAACAGGTGACGCCAAGGCAAAAACGAGGACCAAGTAAGGACAGTTTATAGCTTTGGTTGGATCTGCGTATTATACCAAACTTCTTAAAAATTAAGTTTATAATTATTATGATATTCCTACTGGATGAGCAGTTAAAACTCACAAAAGCCAACTTGAGTGAATATTAGTGTTGGAGAACTCAAATTTACCTCTGTAACAAAAATTGTATATACATAAACATTTCAAACAAATAACTATATCAACTATTACAGATACGGTTTCGTGTCACTGCCCAGTGGTATTACTCTAATTCAGCTCGGTCCAGACTCCAATTAAAGAAGATTATTTACAACTTTTCACTACATTAAATCTTTAATAAATTAAATCTAACACAAAAATTACAATGTAAAGTTTATAACGTATCTTCTTGCTCGTTCCTTTTTATTAAGATGTTGTTTGATCGAACCTCTCATCATCCTCAATGATTATGTTTATGTAGCGGAGATGAAGTTATTTCACTGCTGTAAATTAAAAATGCTATGTAATGCTATGACTTCATGATTAAAAAATGCATTTCAAGATTTGTTGAAAAGTGAGCCCTCTATTGAGTTTTGAATTCATATGTTAAGAGCACTCCCTGGTGCAACCTCATAAATCCTACAGATTATTCGCTAAAAATCTCTATTTTCTCATACAAATGAAAACTGGGTTATTTCTGAAGCACCTTCCCATATTATCCTATTATTATTTAATGTTTCTGTAATTTTGTGTTCTATAATTTGAAATTCCAAGGGACAGTTATACACTGTCGTGTAACACGTATGGATGGCCATTGAGACTTGTACTGTTTCCCGTATCATTGTGCCTTGGCCGCATTGCTACAATTGTGAATTCCTTTCATGTGCACTGATTAGGACCATTAACAAGAGGTACCAACCAACATACTTGATACTAGAATGGAGATAACTGAGGTACGTGCTTTGTTAATATGCCTCTTGTGTGTTCTTTCCACTGAGGCTACTACAATCCGAAATGGCGCCTTCACCAATCAATTTACCACCCATAAGAATTTGCTTAGAAACAGATACCTCAAAGCTCCTATCAGGTATTACCCAAATAGCAGTGCAACGTTCAGTCTTCCAGTAATATGCTCTGGGGTGGATTTCACAAAACTCTTCCTAACTTAGGACTAGCCCTAGGCAATGCTAAGAGATAGGACTAGTCCTAAGTTAAGACCAGTTACTTAAGACTAGTCCTATCTCTTAGCAGTGCCTAGGACTAGTTCTAAGTTAGGAAGAGTTTTGTGAAATCCACCCCTGGTGACGTACAACCGAACCCAGGACCAGAGTCTATAACGCAATCGTCAAACAATACGCAGAAATGTAACCGATACAGCATAAACCAACTATATTGCATAGGCTCTAAGACTGTTAAAGCTTATCTACCCACGGAGGTTCGGAGCACTATTACAGAGTTAAATCTTCGGCAAAGTTGGATATAAGAAATGTAAACATCTACGTCATCAGGCTATACCAACAATCATTAATCCATTGCGTAGACAGGCTGCAAGTGATGACAGAAAACGCAATCCTGATAACATTATATATGTTGCACCTACCCTCTTCAACAACTTCAATGACCCACCCAGCACTCAGTCTGACAGTTTTAGAGCTGTCTCAACACACACAGCCAAGAGATGAACACCGTGAATGTGAACAAAGCCTATAAATATTCAGCAAAAGGTATGAAATTAATATGCTTCAATGTCCGATCACTTCTCTTTAAGTTGGAAGAAATGCGCCTGTTAGCAGCCAATACAAAACCCCACCTTATTGGCCTTGTTGAAACGTGGCTTAATGACTCAATAGACACTCAGGAACTTCAAATACCCAATTATAATATTTATAGGAAAGATCGGAATCGATTTGGAGGCGGAGTTGCAGTATTTGTTAGAGATACAGTTAACCACAAAATACTTCTTAATAATAGCATGGACAAAGTCGAATCAATATGGCTAGAGATTCAGCTGCAATCAACAAGACCACTATTTATCAGCTATGTTTATCGGGCACCGGATAACGAGGCCTTCTTTGAGAATTTTCCAGCTGTTCTTGATGATGTCAAGAGTATGTACAACTCAAGAACTCCACCGGAAGTAACCTGCTTGGGCGATTGTAATGCTGACTATTTGTCTCCAAGTTCAAGCCATTGGAAAAAATTTAAATCGCTTTTGAATAATTACGAACTAAATCAATTAGTCACCTGTCCTACAAGAATCACCCAACATAGTTCTACCTGCGTAGATCATGTCTGGACCAACCAACCCTCTATGTACACTAACTCAGGAACAACCGAGGTCAATCTTAGTGACCATTTATTGATTTATGCTGTTCGCAAGTCTGTGAACATTCCAAAGGGTCAAAAATATATTCGTGCTCGCTCTTTTCGAAATTTTGACGAAGAAGTTGTAATCATGCTCTTAGACATCAACCATGGGATATACTGGAACAATATACAGATCCAAATGCAGCGTGGACTGTTTGCAAGGAAATGCTAATGAGTGTTTGTGATATTTACAGCCCAGTGAAAAGTCTGAGAGTTAGCACAAAGAAAGCAGAGTGGATCAACGATGGATATTTGGAACTCCGTCGACAATCTATGAGGGTCAAACATATTGCTAACACCAACAGAGCCAATAATGACGAGCTTTATAGAACAGCAAATGTTCTTAGGGATAGACTGAATAATCTGGGTGTTAAACAGTATTTCAGCAAAATTCTTTTTGACAATAAAGGGATTACCAACAAATTGTGGACCACTCTTAAAAGACTGCTCCCGAGTAAGAAATCAACTGTTTCTTACACCCATGCCGAAGACAAAACAAAGAAACTTGAAATTTGAAAATCTTTTTAATGATCATTTTGCTAATGTGGGACAAATTCAGGACAACCAGTTTGACGCTATATCCGTGGTTGATACAGAATTGAATCTGAACAGCGGTCTCGCTATCGATCAACAGAACTTTAAATTTTGTCCAGTTTCTACTGGTGAGGTAATGAAGCTTCTTAGGAAAATATACCTACTGGAAAAGCCTTTGGTATGGATGGGATTAACGGCCGTTTTTGTAAATGTGGTGCTGATGTTCTTGCCAAACCGCTTGCTTTAATTTTTCAATTAAGTTTAAGTTTGCAGACTGGTATTGTTCCTGATGAATGGAAATTGGCCAAGGTTACTCCAATCCACAAAGGTGGTTCAATTCATGACCCTAGTCAATATGTAGACCTATTTCAGTTATATCAATTGTGATGAACATTTTTTAGTGTATTGTTCATAACCAGTTTTCTCTTTTTCTCACAGTAAATGACTGTTTAGCACAGGAGCAGTCGGGCTTCAGACCTCTCCATTCCACACAAACAGCACTTATTGATGTCTCTGACTTTTTACTTTAAAAGATGGACAACGGTAAATTTATTGGTGCAGTGTTTTTAGATCTTCGCAAAGCGTTTGACACTGTCAATCACACAATCTTGCTGAACAAATTAAATATTGTTGGTGTAAGAGGTCTGGAGCTCGACTGGTTCCGGTCCTACCTTTGTGGAAGGACACAGGTAACTAAAATTGGAAATGTCCTGTCAAACAAATCTGATGCCATCAATTTTGGAGTCCCTCAAGAAACTATCTTGGGCCCATTATTATTTTCAATTTTTATTACTGATCTCACATCTATGACTGAGCATACTAAAATTGTTCTTTATGCTGATGACACTTCTATTTTTTATTCAAGTAAAGATATTCATCAGATTAACATATATCTAAATCGTGATCTACAGAAAATATCTAACTGGCTCAACGACAATAGACTAAAATTCAATACTACCAAGTCCAAAAGTATGTTGATAGGCTCAGCCCAAAAACTTGCCAGATGTGAACATTCAAACCTTGATATTTTTGTTAATGATAATTGCCTGGAACAAAACACAAGTTATAAATATTGGTGTTCATATTGGTTGTAAAATGAAATGGACAGAACATAATGACAATGTAGCTTCCTCTGTTAAATAGACTTACAAATGTCTTGCCTACGCATATCCTTAACCTTATTGTGAAAAGTCTTATATGCTAGGTTCCAATGTTTTTTGACGTTTGTGCAATGTTTTTATCTTGTAACTTTTTACTATTGTATATATTTAGTGCATTTTTGTAGTTTTTATGTAAGCTGTGATCCATGGGAGACCATTGAGTTTTTTTCACTGAATGGATTACCCAGGAAAAACAAGAAATAAATAAATAAATAAATACTATAAATCAAGCTCACATTAAATTCTCCTAAAGTGTGTAAGGTAGGGTTTTTCAAGATGGCTGCAAGTTCTACATCGGACCCGTTTTGAATCATTCGTTGTGGATTCAAACTGAACCAACGTAAGTATGTTATTAACTGACAAACAACATGACTAAGCAGGTCGATTGCATTATGTGATCCCGTCAACGAAGGACAACAACGAATAAAAGGTCATATTTTTGGTCGGGGATTTGGTTCATGTTATAATTCCTTATATTCCGTATAGACTGCGGCAATCCGAATTTAAGAAAATGCGTGACTTTCAGAGTTTTTTATATGGGAATAATTCTCTGAGAATCGGTACTGGTGTGAGCTTTATTGAAAACTATCGGTTTCTATCCAGAAGAATGTTGCACAAAGCTTTTAGAAATGACTGTTTTTGCATCAGCCCATATACATTTGTACCTTATTTACTTCAAAGTATTTATAATGTTCATGTAAAATTATGTTTCATTTAATCATAAATCAGAAACTGATATTATTCAGTGGCGTATCTATTGTATTCCTCTTTCAATGAAACTCTTCCGTCGTAATCTCACTGCGTTTTGTCTCTTCAGTTGTTTCTTTCTACCATCAGACCTTGTTGGAACTTTCAAATGTTACAATCAGTCGGTTTGTGGCTGTGCTAGAGTATTTTCATGGTATGTGTTAGTTAAGATATGGTCGTTCTAGATTCAGTTGAACTGTGACATTATAATTCTCATTGTAAAACATGACTCAATACAACGAAAACCCAGACTTGTGTTATTGTTGAAGTTCATTGACGTGTGGTGCTCAGTATGAGGAAGTACAACAAAGTTCACCTTCATCGTTAAATACATGTACATTAAATCACTGTTACATTGAGTTGTGTGTGAACGCAGGATCATTATACTTCATGCATTTCCATCCTTTATCCGTCGTGTCCATGAATGATTTAGTAGCAACTTAATAAACTCAGATTCAATACAATGGATAGAAGGATCTCCATGTATGTTTTGCTGGTGTGTGTTTGGTGTTCACTTGATGCAGGCGGATTCCTGATGGTTGTCACTGCTCAACCAACAGTGTATACGGAGATCTTAACACCAGAGGCTGATCGTAAGGAGGGCGGGCAGGTTGATATGAGGTGTACCGCTACAAACCTCGAGTCGGATTATATCGTGGCTTGGAGGACTGAGGACCCAGTACAGACCCTGAGATGGGGTGGAGCCACTGTTCATACGAATGGACGATTCATCTTCGATACATCGGTAGATATGGTTACTCGGACAGTTGTTCAAAACTTTACCATCACCAATGTGCAGAGGGCCGATAGTGATGAATATGTGTGTACAGTCAATGACCCAATACCGACCGGAGGCCACGACATCGTAGCCACATCCAATGTAACACTTTCAGTGTTATACTTCCCCAGTGAGTCCTTCCCTATGTGCTCCCCTTCTGGACCCATTACAGTAGACGCAGGGACAGAGTTACATATGAGATGTTCATCTGAGAGCAGTTACGGAACAGTCATAATAACGATCAATCCCACCATACAGACCACTAGATACACGTGGACATCAGTAATCAACGATGATAACGATACAATCGTAAGGACATCAAGTTTAACTGTCGATGATGATGATAATGGTGTTGCATTCGATTGCGTCATCGCATCAATGTATTTCACTACTATGCAACGTACTTGTCAAATCGGGCCGATTACAGTGAAGAAAACCATGACAGAACCCACAACACTAGAGCAGATAACAACTGCATCCAAAAGCATGACGTCACAAAACAATTGCGTCCCGTCTACAACTCCATGGATTATAGCTTTCATAGTTGTCTTGGTCTTCGCTGCTACATTCTTCGTCATCACCGTCATTCTCTTCTTTCATAATGTCAGAAAGAACCGTCTGATAAAAAGACTCACATCTGAGAAAGAACCCCGAGTCACCAAACCTGATCCCTACATGGAGCTGCAGCCAACGGAGGACAAGAATCGCGTCTACATGGAACCCACACAAGATACCTACTACCAACCAGTTGAAGTAGAGAATGAAAGCCCAGAGCATGACTACGCTCGGCCAGAGGACAGCACCACCACCAGCTATGAAGCGGTCAGGATGCCACAGAGTTCAGCTGAGAAGCAGTTTCAGAACATTAGCAATTAGACATTTATGATATACGTGTATATAACGTTGTAGCAGATGCAGAATTCTGGCAGAAAATCACCCGTTTCAATGAAGTGCGGATAATACACAAGTACACAACGCACTGTGAACAAATATGTCCCCTAGTACGCTTCAATAAAAAAAAAGGAAAACATCATCATGGACCAGGAAAAGACATTTTGTAGCTTTGGTTTGAGCTGCGTTTTATAACAATCTCTGAACAAATTTGTTTTATAATGATTACTAAATTCCTACTAGAGCAGTTAAAACTCACACTAGCCAACAACAATGAACATTATATCGTCACCGACGCCACGAACCGACACACACGTAGATACCACTACCAGTAAAAAGTAGCAATCGGAGAAAACAGTGTTTAAAGTTGAACGTTTTTTAAAATCAAGCTTACCTACAAAATTCCGGGGTATTTTCAACTAGTTTTCTTATAGTGGGGACTTGATGCTTTAAACTTCATACATACGGTGCTTTTTACTGATTTTCGTCCTAAATTAATCAGCAATAAAGTAGGAAAGGTTTGTGTCAGTTCGTGGCGTCGAAAATTTACGCAACCAGGCATTTTCAGTCGCCACGAAGTGACACCATCCAATGTATTACAATGCGTGTGTGTCAGTTCGTGAAAATGTAGGTCAGCGCGCGCTACACACCAAACTTTTTTTTCACTTTTGATGTTTGTGCGCACCGTGTGTTGCAATGGTAAATTGAATCTTTGTGTCAGTTCGTGGCGACGAAAATTGTCAGTTTCGATGCAAAGTTGCCTAGCCTCATCATCGTAATTCAAAAAGTAAAGCTCCTGTAGCGTTGAAACTTCATGCAATTGTAGGCCTTGGTTAACATTGTCTAAACATGCAAAAAAACTGAAAACTAAACAAAAGTTGGTTTGTACACAGTGTGCCAGTTCGTGGCGTCGGTGACGATATGTGAGGACTAAAATTTACCTCTGTAAAACATTGTATATACATAAACATTTCAAACAAACAGCTAGCAACGAAAACTACAGCTAAAGGTGGTGGTATAGGAACACCTGTAAGGATAAGAACAGGTGATGTAATGTCCTCACATCAATTGTAATTATTTGTGTGTGAAATATCGACTTTAAGCAAAACGAAGCTCTTACCATTCCATGCAAATTCAATCAATACTTTCAAGTGGCGCAATAACGACAAGAATTGCAGGCAGCGGTTTCGTGTCACCTCCCAGCGGAATTACACTAAATCGGCTCGGTCCAGACTCCATTCAATCAAGATTATGTACAATTGTTCACTGCTTTTTCCTTTTGTTAAATCAAATCAAATTACAATGTGAAGTTTAAGAACGTATTTTCTTACCTGTTCCTTGTTTATTAAGATGCTGTTTGATCAAACCTCTCATCATCCTCAATGATTACGTTTTAATAGCTGGGATGGAGTAACTTTACTGCTGTAAATTAATAAATCGACATAAAGCTATGACTTCATCAATAAAAATGCATTACAAAAACAAATTGAAAAGTGAGCCCTCTATTGAGTTTTGAATTAAATGTTAAGAGGACTCCCTGGTGCAACCTGATATAAATCCCACAGATTATTCGCTGAAATTCTCTATTTTCTCAAACAAATGAAGAATATGTTATTTCTGAAAAAGTTTCCCACATTATCCTTATTATGATTTACTATAAATCAAGCTCACATTAAATTCTCCAAGAATTTGCAAAGTAGTTTTTTTCAAGATGGCTGCCGGTTCAAAATTCTAAATCAATGTGTTGTAATACTACCCGCGGTGAGTCTAATAAACACTTTATAATATTTCGTAACTGCTGGATCTGCGTTATTACGTTTCAATACTACTTTCGGGATGAACTATAAACTAAGCTCTCTCTAGTGAACTCAAGTTTTCTCTAAATTTCCGTCAACTCATCCAGGAACATATTGAGCAAAATGATCGTGCAGTATCAAAGAGCTGACTCCTTTATATGTTAACTTTCGATCGTGGATAATTCACTTGGTGGAAATAACCTAAAGAATACTAAATTCAGGAAATGTAAAGAACGGAAAATGACTCCTATCGCCGAGACTCGTGGTGCAGGAATAACCCTGGCCAGATGTTCCAAGGAACGCCCGCAATGTGCCCCTCCCTTCTATGGCTCACTGCGTTTCAGTTATCTAGAGTGCTCGATTGTCTGATCGGACCCCGTTTTGAATCATTCGTTGTGGATTCAAATTGGTACAACGTAAGTTTGTAATCAACTGACAAACAACATGACTAAGTCAGTCGACTACATTATGTGATCCCATCAACAAAGAATGACAACAACAAATAAAAGGTCATATTTTTGGTCAGGGATTCTGTTTATGTTTATAATTCTTTGTACAGACTGCGGCAATTAGAATTTATGAAAATGCATGACTTTCCGAGTTTTTCATATGGGATTAATTCTCTGAGAATTGGTACTGGTGTGTGTGTGAGCTTTATGGGGAGTGGGCTTTCATAATGAAATCGAACCTTTTCTATCGATAATAATGTTGTACAAAGCTTTAAGAAATGACTGTTTGTGCATCAGCCCCTATACATTTGCACCTTGTTTACTTCACAATATTTATAATGTTCATAGTAAATTATTATTTAGTAAATCATTTTGAAAATGTTAATCCCATCATCGCCCTCCATCTTATTGTCACCCTTCTGACATTGTACGTCATTTCCGAGGCTCTCTGGGTTCTCCCCAATTAACCCAGTCTTGAGTTTGGTCACTGCGGGTCCCTGCGTTAGTGACGTCACTTCATTGAACTTTTTACAAGCCGCTACATTTTTGTTCACAATCAAAGCAGATTTTAACTACCGGTTACCACTCAAGGTACTACTCTTTTAATTAAGAAATGTAAAACAATTAAATTTCTTGTTATCTTTACCAATCTCTCGACATAAAATGGATTATATTAAATTATCTGTCGTTCAAAACGAACACAATGATCATACTAGACAAGGAGACTTGATAGAGGGCGCACTCTACTTCTAAGCTAATGTAAGGAATGGATGTGTACCACTCTATAACACTGCTAGGAAATTTGGGGAAATTTTTTGCATCAGAAGCATACCACATATAAAGGCTTCATGATTCAGTCGAATTGAATCAATGGGAAATTATTGATTTAAATTAAATTATTGGTTGTGCCGAGTGTACTAAAAGATAATAATGTTTTCAATTTGTCAATATTTAGCTCAATACTAGTGTTACAAAAACTTCAAGTCACATGTTTTAATAACTTGTTCTGGTAGCGAAAATTAGTTCTGATCTGCATGGTACAAGTTTTATTAAATCAAAAATCAGAAATTAATATTAATCACTGGCGTTAACATTCTATTCCTTTTTCAATGAAATTCCTCTGTCGTAATCTCACCGCGTTTGGTCTCTTTGGTTGTTTCTTTCTACCATTAGACCTTGTTGAACAATCACTCGGTTTGTGGCTTTGCTAAATGGTATCTGTTCGTTAATGTATGGTCGTTCTAGATTCAGTTGAATTGTGACATTATAATTCTCATTGTAAAACATGACTCAATACAACGAAAACCCAAACTTGTGTTATTGTTGAAGTTCATTGACGTGTGGTGCTCAGTATGAGGAAGTACAACAAAGTTCATCTTCATCGTTAAATACATGTACATTAAATCAATGTTACATTAAGTTGTGTGTGAACACAGGATCATTCTACTTCGTGCATTTCCATCCTTTATCCGTCGTGTCCAGGAATGATTTAGTAGCAACTTAATAAACTCAGATTCAATACAATGGATGGAAGGATCTCCATGTATGTTTTGCTGGTGTGTGTTTGGTGTTCACTTGATGCAGGCGGATTCCTGATGGTTGTCACTGCTCAACCAGCAGTGTATGCGGAGATCTTAACACCAGAGGCTGATCGTAAGGAGGGCGGGCAGGTTGAAATGAGGTGTATCGCTAATAAGATAGGGTCAAGTTCAAGTCATACCGTTCAGTGGGCAACCGAAGACCAGGAGAAAACCCTGAGATGGGGTGTAACTACTGTTTGGAGTGCGAATGGACGATTCACCTTCAATACATTGGTAGATGTGAATACTCAAACAGTTGTACAAGACTTTACCATCACCAATGTTGAAACTCACACTAACCAAGTCAGTCGACTACATTATGTGATCCCGTCAACGGAGGACAACAGTGAATAAAAGGTCATATTTTAGGTCAGGGATTCTGTTTATAATTCTTTGTAAAGACTGCGGCAACACAAATTTATGCGGTTCCCTGCGTTAGTGACGTCACTTCATTAAAACTTTGAAAAAGCCGCATTTTTCTACACATCCAAAAGGTTTTAACTACGTTTCCCACTAAAAGGGACAACTCTTTTTCTAGGAAAGGTTCAAGAATTTAGTTAGTTGTTATCGTTACCACTCTCTTCATGTGCTATGGAATAAATTGAATTGTCTGTCATATAAAACCAACACAATGATCGTACTAGACAGGGAGTCCGGATAGAGAGCGCAGTCTTCAGCTTCAGCTAATGTTACCACTTCATAACACTGCTAGGAAATTTGGGGTGGGGCATTTTGCACCAGAAGCATAAATGATACGTATTAAGGCCATAATATCATGATTCAGTCAAATTGAATCAATGGAAAATGATTGAATTAAATTAAATTCTTGTTGTGCCCAGTGTATTTAAAAATATTCGTGTTTCCAATTTTTCAACATTTTAGCTTTGTACTATTGTTGCAAAAAACATGTTTTAGTGACTTATTCGATGAAAGGTGAACGGTTTTTCGTTCTGGGGGCAAACATTAGTTCTGATCTGCATGGTACAAGTTTCATCAAAACATAAATCAGAAATTATATTAATCACCGGCGTTAATATTTTATTCCTTTTTCAATAAAACTCCTCTGTCGTAATCTCACAACGTTTTGTCTCTTCAGTTGTTTCTTTCTACAATTAGCCCTTGTTTTAAAGTTAAAATGTTACAATCAGTCGGTTTGTGACTGTGCTTAAGTAGTAGGGTATTTTCATGGTATGTGTTAGTTGAGGTATGGTCGTTCTAGAATCAGTTGAACTGTGACAATAAGGTCTCATTGTAAAACATGACTCGATAATACGAAAACCCAGACTTGTTTTATTGTTGAAGTTCATTGACGTGTGGTGCTCAGTATAAGAAAGTACAACCAAATCGTTAAATACATGTACATTAAATCACTGTTACATTGAGTTGTGTGTGAACGCAGAACCATTCTACTTTGTGCATTTCCATCCTATATCCGTTGTGTCCAGGAATGATTTAATAGCAACTTAATAAACTCAGATTCAATACAATGGATGGAAGGATCTCCATGTATGTTTTGCTCTTGGGTGTTTGGTGTTCACTTAATGCAGGTGGATTTCTGATGGTTGTCACTGCTGAACCAGCAGTGTCTGCGGTGTTCTTAACACCAGTGTCCGATCGTAAGGAGGGCGGGCAGGTTGATATGAGGTGTATTTCTACAAACCTCGAGTTGGATCATATCGTGGCGTGGAGGACTGAGGACCCAGTACAGGTCCTGAGATGGGGTGAAACCACGTATGTTGATACGAATAGACGATTCATCTTCGATACATCGGTAGATATGGCTACTCAAACAGTTGTTCAAAAATTTACCATCACCAATATGCAGAGGGCCGATACTGGTGAATATGTGTGTACAGTCAATGACCCAATACCGGACGGAGGCAGCTACATCGTAGCCACATCCAGTGTAACACTTTCAGTGTTATACTTCCCCAGTGAGTCCTTCCCTATGTGCTCCCCTTCTGGACCCATTACAGTAGACGCAGGGACAGAGTTACATATGAGGTGTTCATCTGAGAGCAGTCACGGAACAGTCACGATGACGATCAATCCCACTATACAGACTACTAGATACACCACATGGACATCAGTAATCAACGATGATAGCGATACAGTCATAAGTACATTAGATTTGACAGTGGATGATTCTGATAATTGTGTTGCATTCGAATGCTTCATATCATCAATGTATTTCGCTGGTATGCAATGTACATGTCATATCGGACCAATTACAGTGAGAAACACCGTGACATTACCCATGACAGAACCCACAACATCATTCACGTCAAAATCACCCACGTCAGGATCAACGACACCATCGACTGGAAAATCTACGCCATCTTCAGAGAATGAAGTTAGTTCGACGTCCTCCTCGGCATCTACTCAATCTACAGCCGCAGCATCGTTCGTTCCTGCCGTCATTGTCGGAGCAGTAGCCGGAGGACTAATTGCATTTCTTCTCATCGTAATCCTGATCTTTATTTGCTGTAAACGACGCTCCGGCAACTCGGATCCCAAATCAGGACAGTCCAATCCAGACATCAATCAAACAAATACTGAATTGACACTAGATAGACTTGAACATTCTCAGATCAGTTTCAACGAGTATGGAGAGCTTGACTCAACACAACATGGGTTACAGGATAATATCATATATGTCCCCTCCCGAAGCCCAATATCCGGACCAGGCGCATCTTATGCTGACACTGCGCCGGTACGAACAGCAGAGGCGACTGATCCAAGTCTAATATACGCAAAACCATTCCGTACCCGAACTAAAAGGACTGAACATGAAGTGAAGAAGCAACAGTCAGACCTGACCGATGATCCTAAAACTCAGCAGAGTTACAACAATCCCGCATTTGATTCCAGTGTCTATGATAGAACAACATCGCCCTCTGGGGACGACTTATCCACACCCATCAAACCGACGGCTCTAGTCAGACCAACTCGACCTAGTAAGCCCACACCCTATAAACCCAAACCAACAGAGCGTAGGAGTAACGCATCGACTCGTACCACCGATGACCGGATGATACCCCCTTCCCCACCCCCAACAAGCGTCAACGACGGTACCCCAAGCCAGGAAAACGCTGACGATGCTTCATATGCCCAAGTATCTGTACCCATGAGGCAGCAGAGTAGTCATGGCAACCCAGGATCTGAGGATCACATTGTCTATGTTGATTTGGATTTGTCATCAGACGAGATTCTAGATGACGGCAGCAACCCACAGCCAGCATCTGAAGCAGTGATGTACTCCAGCGTAATGATAAAGTAACATTGATCTATATTAATATATATATCGTAGGATGAGCAGGACTCGGCCCTTCTCATTGCCACCAGGCCCAGTATTCTCTCTCCCAATTCCACGTCCTCCAAGTTTCCCCTTCACTATCTCTCATAACTTCCAAACAGCGTTGTGGTTGGAAAACTTTACTATTCTGTAATCACAACAATGTCGTAAATTTGTGCTTATTTCACTTGCATGAAATCGGTCTGTCTTGCGGGTTTGAGGGTTTTGAAATACATGCATGTACACTTTGCTCATGTAAATAAACTAATGTTCAATGTATAATTCTTTTAGAAAAGCCATGTATGATATCTGTTTGTAAAAGTAATGCAGGTTTTAGTATGCTATCAGAAAGAGACCAATTTATTTTGTTAATGACATCTCCTGCAAAAAGGTACTGTATATTGCTTAGCCAATTATATTTGTATGTCTGCTAAGTTAAAGGAAATCAATGTTCCAAATAAATAGTTTAACATTGATGCTTTTGATTACTCTTCAGTCATGATGTAAACTGCAATTTGTATATTTTAAATATTGTTGTAACCGTCCCCCTTGGTAATGGGGTATGTTCCTTCTGGAAAAATCAAATCAAATCAATATCGTAAAAAAATCACTCATGCGTTACGATTAAAAGGCATGAACAAATGATGTAAATTGTTTGCAAATGCATCCATGCTTATTCAGAAGGAAAGTAATATTCAAGGAAGTTATTTCTGTCAAAGTCATGTTTATTTTAATGTATGTTTTTTACAGTAATGCTAAAAAATGAAGTCAATATGATTGGTGCACGTTAAGATTAGAGGGGCTGTATCGTTATGAGACAAAGCAGACTTGTTGCTGGACATGGAATTATGAACTCTCACCCAGTTACTGCACGCGCGCACGCGCTCTCCATAGATACGGATGGAGTGCGCACGCGTGCAGTAACTATGTGTAAGTCCATAATTCCATGTACAGCCACAGGCCTGCTTGGATCATAAAAACAAAGCCCCTTGATTTTTTTTCCCAAATAATATTTTCAGGTTTTAATCATCAAAGTATACAGAGTCAGAGCAAGACATGAATATTCATTTGTACTCAGAATATATCAATGGTGTAAACACCTGCTTGCTATGATTTTCAAAGTATGAATATTCATTTGAAATTAGGATATGTAATTATGTATGAACCTGCTCCTATAAATAAATTACTAGCAATACTTTCAGATTAAAATAAATAACAAGATTTTGAGTCAGACTAAAAAATAGTTGGAGAAAACGAAAATTGGTTTGTAATGGAAACGGAATACATGAATATGTATGAACCTGTTTGATATGAATAAAATGGCTTTTACTACGAATATTTGGTCGTTTGTAATCAAATTGTATAAATATGTATGAACCTGCTGGCTTTGAATAAATTAATGACGAGTCATTGATATCAACAAGTGGTATCTTGAAAGTCCATCCCAATCAGAAAAGTTAGGGCCTCATCGCCTCTACACGTTTATTTGCCATTTCTCTTGCAAATTTTGATGTTTATTTGTACCTTTCCTTTTAAAATGTAATTAAGATTATAGACTCACTTTTGAATATGTCTTAAAACTCATTTTGTAAAGATTGTCAATATTTTTGCCATAATATAGGCTCATGCAATTATGTCTGAAAATAAATGTGCCATTGCATCAGCATTCAACATACAAAAGGGGTAATTCAGTTTCAACAGTTTAGCATTCACTGGTCAAATAAGATCACTCAATCTCATCAGGTCGCAAATTCATTCAACCTTATTAAAGCTAAGCCAACAGCAAGAGGCTGGTCAACCGTTTAATTTCACCACTTAGCAAACATTTGCGTGAATGTGAATGCGTGTAACTTTATTGATTTATTTGTTCTGAAACCAAGAATTCCACCCAAAAAGCGAACTTAATTACTATACTTTATAGCCAAGTATCCCAAAGGAGAGAAGACGAGGAAGGAAGTTCCAGAGATTTATTCCATAGGGGAAACCCCGGCGATCAGGTAGGGACTGAAAACCCAATCCACATAGCGCCCAATGCGGGATTTGAACCGGGGTCTTGGAGGTAGAAGGTGATAAAGAAAAATTAGCCGGGAAGACCTACCTTTCGCTTGAGACAAAAGGAAACCACTTTCTTTGATCAACTATTTTATATTCAACTCAAGCCACAAAAAGGGTTTAAAATGACCCAGTTAGTGCCGTGGGTGGTTCGGGCGAGTGTCATATACATAAATAAAAGTTGATGACCTCAACTGAATTGTCACGCTTTTTTTCTGCAGAATCAAATATGTGCCACCGGCATGGAAATGAGAAAAACACGACTTGATATTGTCAAAGTTCATTAGTATTGTAGTAAGGTGCACTTGTAAGTCATGTATTTGTGTGTGTGTTAAATCACTATTACAATTCTACCAGGTATGTGTACCTGCGTGTATGATTATGCCCCTCACGCATTTCATTGGAGTGCGGATAATACACAAGTACACAACGCACTGTGAACAAATATCTCCCTTAGTACGCTTCAATACAAAAAGTAAAACATCATCCACGGACAAAGTAACGACAGTTTCTAGCTTTGGTTGGATCTGCGTTTTATTACAATCTTCAGACAAATTAAGTTTAGAATCATGACGATATTCCTACTGGAGCTGCCAACAAGAATAAATGTTAGTGTTTGAGGACTCAAATTTACCTCTTTAAAAAAATGTGTATATTTTATACAAAACATTTCCTAAACATTTCAAACAACATTCAGCAACTAAAACTACAGTCATACAAAATTATTTTTTAGAGTGAATACGATATTCCTACATGACACTTATGTCCTTAAGCAAGACACTAATAATCATCATTGCTCGGCCTTCGGATGGGACGTAAAGCCGTAGGTCCCGTGTGTTGTGTAATGCACGTAAAAGAACCCAGTGCACTTATCGAAAAGAGAAAAGGTTTGCCCCGGTGTTTCTTATTTGATTGGCTGCATATTGCGCCGCAGCACCTTGTAAACCATTACATGGTGCTATGTAAAGGACCAGGTATAATACTTCAAAACGTGGCTCCACAATACCTTGCAGGAAAATACTGACTGTTGAAGCGCTTGAGCTTCACTGAGTGACGGATATGAGCGCTATATAAGAAGCCACTATTATTATTACTCTATTATTTACTATAAATCAAGCTCACATTCAATTCTCCTAGAGTGTGCAAAGTTGTTTTTTTCAAGATGGCTACCGGTTCTAAATTTCAAGTCAATTTGTTTTAACACTACCCATGACGAGTCTAAGAAACACTTTATAAAAGTTCGTAGCTGCTGGATCAGCGTTATTACGTTTCAATACTACTTTCGGGATGAGCTATAAACTAAGCTCTCTCTAGTGAACTACAGTTTTCCTAAATTTCCCATCAACTCACCCAGGAGGATATTGAGCAAAATTATGGTGCAGTATCAAAGAGCTGACTCTTTTATTGGTTCACTTTCGATCGTGAATAATTCACGTGGTGGAAATTACCTAATAATACTCAACTTGGGAAATGTAAAGAACGGAAAATGACTCCTATCGCCGCGGCTCGTGGTGCAGGAATAACCCTGGCCAGATGTTCTAAGGAACGCCCGCAATGTGCCCTCCCTTCTATGGCTCACTGCGTTTCAGTTATCTAGAGTGCTCGATTGTCTGATTGGACCCCGTTTTGAATCATTCGTTGTGGATTCAAATTGGTACAACGTAAGTTTGTAATCAACTGACAAACAACATGACTAAGTCTGTCGACTACATTATGTGATCCCGTCAACAAAGAATGACAACAACGAATAAAAGGTCATATTTTTGGTCAGGGATTCTGTTTATGTTTATAATTCTTTGTATAGACTGCGGCAATTAGAATTTATGAAAATGCATGACTTTCCGAAATTTTCATATGGGAATAATTCTCTTAGAATTGGTACTGGTGTGTGAGCTTTATAGGGAGTGGGCTTTCATAATGAAATCGAACCTTTTCTATCGATAATAATGTTGTACAAAGCTTTAAGAAATGACTGTTTGTGCATCAGCCCCTATACATTTGCACCTTGTTATTTCACAATATTTATAATATTCATAGTAAATTATTATTTAGTAAATCATTTTGAAAATGTTAATCTCATCATCGCCCTCCATCTTATTGTCACCCTTCTGACATTGTACGTCATTTTCGAGGCTCTCTGGGTTCTCCCCAATTAACCCAGTCTTGAGTTTGGTCACTGCGGGTCCCTGCGTTAAGTGACGTCACTTCATTGAACTTTTTACAAGCCGCTTTACATTTTTGTACACAATTAAAGCAGGTTTCAACTAAACACACAAAAAGGAATACAAAAGTACCATCAGTGTTCCAAAAGCCCTTTGTGTTACTCAGCAAGACTCCAAAAAGCACCAAAGTGTCCTCGCTACCGGTTACCACTCAAGATACAACTCTTTTTAGTTAGAAAAGTAAAAAGTCACGGTTACCAATCTCTCGACCTAATAATATGGATTATATAGAATTATTTGTAATTCAAAACGAACGCAATTATCATACCAGACAGGGAGACTGGATAGAGGGCGCAGTCTTCTGCTAAGTTAAAGGATGTGTACCACTCCATAACACTGCTAGGAATTTTTGCATCAGAAGCATACCACGTATAAGGCCTTATGGATCAGCCGAAATGAATCAATAGGAAATAATTGATTTAAATTAAATTATTGGTTGTGCCGAGTGTATTTTAAGATATTCATGTTTTCAATTTGTCAACATTTTAGCTCTGTACTTTTGTTGCAGAAACTTCAAGTGACATGTTTTAATAACTTATTCGATAAAAGGTGAACGGTTTTTCATTCTGGTGGCGAACATTAGTTTTGATCTGCATGGTACAAGTTTCATTGAATCATAAATCAGAAATTTATATTAATCACTGGCGATAAAATTCTGTTCCTTTTTCAATGAAAATCCTCTGTTATAATCTCACTGTGTTTTGTCTCTTCGGTTGTTTCTTTCCACCATTAGACCTTGTTGGATCTTTCAAATGTTACAATCAGTCGGTTTGTGGCTGCGCTAAAGTAGTTGAGTATTGTCATGGTATGTGTTAGTTGAGGTATGTTCGTTCTAGATTCAGTTGAACTGTGACATTATAATTCTCATTGTAAAACCTGACTCGATACAACGTAAACCCAGACTTGTGTTATTGTTGAAGTTCATTGACGTGTGGTGCTCAGTATGAGGAAGTACAACCAAGTTAACTTCATTGTTAAATACATGCACATTAAATCACTGTTACATTGAGTTGTGTGTGAACGCTGGATAATTCTACTTCCTGCATTTCCATCCTTTATCCGTCGTGTCCAGGAATGATTTAATAGCAACTTAATAAACTCAGATTCAATACAATGGATGGAAGGATCTCGATGTATGTTTTGCTGGTGTGTGTTTGGTGTTCACTTGATGCAGGCGGATTCCTGATGGTTGTCACTGCTCAACCAGCAGTGTCTGCGGAGATCTCAACACCAGAGGCCGATCGTAAGGAGGGCGGGCAGGTTCATATGAGGTGTACAGCTACAAACCTCGAGTCGGATCATATCGTGGAGTGGGGGACTGAAGACCCAGAACAGGTCCTGAGATGGGGTGAAACCATTTTTTATAGTCCTAATGGACGATTCATCTTCGATACATCGGTGGATATGGCTACTCAAACAGTTGTTCAAGACTTTACCATCACCGATATGCAGAGGGCCGATACTGATGAATATGTGTGTAATATCAATGACCCAATACCGGGCGGAGGCAATGTCATCGTAGCCACATCCAGTGTAACACTTTCAGTGTTATACTTCCCCAGTGAGTCCTTCCCTATGTGCTCCCCTTCTGGACCAATTACAGTAGAAACAGGGACAGAGTTACAAATGAAGTGTTCATCTGAGAGCAGTTACGGAACAGTCAAAATGACGATCAAATCCACTATAAAGACTACTAGATACAACACAATGACATCAACGGTCTATAATTATATCGAGACAGTCGTAAGGCCATTAGATTTGACAGCGGATGATTATAATAATGGTGTTGCATTCGAATGCTTCATATCATCAATGTATTTCGCTGGTATGCAACGTACATGTCACATCGGACCAATTACAGTGAGGAACACCTTGACATTACCCATGACAGAACCCACAACATCATTCGCGTCAACATCCTCTACGTCAGGATCAACGACACCATCGACTGGAAATTCAACGCCAACTTCAGAGAATGAAGTTACTTCGACGTCCTCCTCGGCACCCACTCAATCTACGGCCGCAGCTTCGTTCAGTCCTGTCGTCATTGTCGGAGCAGTAGCCGGAGGACTAATTGCATTTCTTCTCATCGTATTCCGGATCTGTATTTTCTGTAAACGACGCTCCGGCAACTCGGATCCCAAATCAGGACAGTCCAATCCAGACATCAATCAAACAAATACTGAATTGACACTAGATAGACTTGAACATTCTCAGATTAGTTTCAACGAGTATGGAGAACTTGACTCAACACAACATGGGTTACAGGATAATATCATATATGTCCCTTCCCTAAGCCCAATATCCGGACCAGGCGCATCTTATGATGACACTGTGCCGGTGCGAACAGCAGAGGCGACTGATCCAAGTCTAATATACGCAAAACCATTCCGTACCCGAACTAAAAGGACTGAACATGAAGTGAAGAAGCAACAGTCAGACCTGACCGATGATCCTACAACTCAGCAGAGTTACAACAATCCCGCATTTGATCCCAGTGTCTATGATAGAACAACATCGCCGTCTGGGAACGACTTATCCACACCCATCAAACCAACGGCTCTAGTCAGACCAACTCGACCTAGTAAGCCCACACCCTATAAACCCAAACCAACAGAGCGTAGGAGTAACGCCTCGAGTACCCACGATGACCGGATGATACCCTCTTCCCCACCCCCAACAAGCGTCAACGACGGTACCCCAAGCCAGGAAAACGCTGACGATGCTTCATATGCCCAAGTATCTGTACCCATGAGGCAGCAGAGTAGTCATGGCAACCCAGGATCTGAGGATCACATTGTCTATGCTGATTTAAATTTGTCATCAGATGAGATTCTAGATGACGGCAGCAACCCACAACCAGCATCTGAAGCAGTGATGTACTCCAGCATAATGATAAAGTAACATTGATCTATGTTAAAGAAACATTACAGAATTGGTAAGAAAAGAACTTGTAAAATATACTTTTTGATCACAGATTTACATAAAACTTACACGGTCTAGTGATGATGATAGTAGAAAACATCCCTTGAAATATTTCCGTCTAAAATGCCATATTTGATGAGAAATTAATAAACTAATTTTCCGATTGGAGTTCATCGCTCAGTGAGCGTTTTATTCATTTGTTGAATCTATATGATTTCATGCAAATGCGTAATCGGTTTTTCACTATTTTCTCGTGACCCAGATGGCCGATCGATCCCAAACTTCTACAGGTTTGTCAGTTTATGTAAAAGGTGGATTACATAAAGTGCTTACACTGCCAGCAACTGTTTTGTTAGCAAAAACCAATTCTGTAATGTTCCTTTAATATAGATATCGTAGGATGAGCAGGACTCGGCCCTTCTCATTGCCACCAGGCCCGGTATTCTCTCTCCCAATTTCATCCTCGTACCTCCTCCTATTGCATATCCGTTCTTATTTATGCCTCGAATAAATAAACATCATCCCCCTCATATCAGTTTAACTGCAGTTCAATCTTGTTCTCATTATTCTCTTCTCACTAAACGAACTATAGCCATTTTTTACATCAGTTTTCATGGTTCATTTGTTTACATTTTGCTGAGATATTCTTTTTGTAATCGGGTTATTATACTACCATGATCCTGAGAATCTATATCGTTAGCCAAGACATTTTGTCCTCAATTTCTCTAACACACTTTATAATAAATGACAAACTTTTCACATTAAACCTAATTTGGGTTTTATATTGTACTGATAACGAGAAATGAATGGGTTTTTTTTTTTATATAAAACCCTGCCTTGCTGAAAAGAGAACCACGCACAAAAATGCAACCTATTGAACCTCGACTTCTAACTTCATTGTAACAACTATGCTTCTTGGAAAAAATTGTGTCAAAAGCGTCACAAATTTTAATTAGGAAAAATTACTGCAGAAGTTTTTGTTTCTTCTTATCAATTGGTTGTGTATGTATCCAACCACACGCGCACCCACTGCCACACCCAATGCCACACCCAATGCCACACCCAATGTCACACCCAATGCCACACCCAATGCCACACCCAATGCCACACCCAATGCCACACCCAATGCCACACCCACCTCCACACCATCGCCAATGGGTGTTCTCACACGTTCACCAAGTTTCCCCTTCACTATCTCCCATAACTTCCAAACAGCGTTGTGGTTGGAAACCTTTACTATTCTGTAATCACAACCATTTCGTAATTTTTTGATTATTTCACTTGCATGAAATCGGTCTGTCTTGCGGGCATAAGAGTTTTAAGATTTTGAAATACATGCATGTACACATTGTTTATGTAAACGCATCCAAATTAAATTTACAGAATAAACTAATGTCCAATGTATAATTCTTTTAGAAAAACCATTGATACTGTTTGTAAAAGTAATGAAGATGTTAGTATGCTATCGGAAAGAGACAAATTTATTTGTTAATGACCTCTTAAACAAAAAGGTATTGTTTATTGCTTAGCCAATTATATTTGTATGTCTGCAAAGTTAAATGAAATCAATGTTTCAAATAATTAGTTTAACATTGATGCTTTTGCTAACTCCTCCGTCATGATGTAAACTGTAATTTGTAAATTTTAAATATTGTTGTAACCGTTCCCCAGGGTGCTAGGGTATGTTACTTTTGGAATAAAACCAGAAATCAAACCAAAATAAATTTCGTAAAAAATCACTCATGCGTTACAATTAAAAGACATTGATGTAATTTGTTTGCAAATGCATCCATGCTTATTCAGCAAAAAAATTAATATCCAAGGAAGTTATTTCTGTCAAAGTCATGTTTATTTTAATGTATGTTTTTTACAGTAATGCTAAAAAATTAAATTAATATGATTGGTGCACGTTAAGATTAGAGGGGCTGTATCGTTATGAGACAAAGCAGACCTGTACTCTCACTCTCACCCAGTTACTGCACGCGCGCACGCGCTCTCCATAGATTAGGGAGGTTTAGCTGCACGTTACGCGGGCAAAAACGTGAACGTGAACGTCAGAAAATTTTGTTGTAAAAATCTCACGTTTTAAGTATACGTGAAGTTACCATGTCTCACGTCAGGTACGTACGTGCAGACGTCATACGTGAGCATGAAATAAGCCCAAAGGGGTGACGTCACCTAGAAACGACACAATTTTCTGACGTTCACGTTCACGTTTTTGCTCGCGTAACGTGCAGCTAAACCTCCCTTTTGATACGGATGGAGTGCGCACGCGTGCAGTAACTGTGTCAAAGTTAATAATTCCATGTAAAGCCACAGGCCTGCTTAGATCATGACGACACAGCGCCTTGAATTTATTTTCAAAAAATGAAACATCAATGATGGTTTTTTTTAATATTAATATTCATTTGGAATTAGGATATATGATTGTGTATGAACCTGCTTCTATGAATAAATTACTCGCAACACTTTCAGATTAAAATAAGTAACAAGATTTTAAGTCAGAAAAAAATTTAAGAAAACGAAAATTGGTATGTAATGGAAGCGGAATACATGAATATGTATGGATCTGTTTGATTGGAATAAATTGGCCTATAATAAAAACAAGAAAAGTTGTGTTTGGTAAACACAAATGGCCCGCAAGCCAGTCCGTTTCTTGACATTTGACCCAGGTGGTCTAAAAATAGGAGGCTTCTGTATCCCGAGACCAATCCACACACCAGTTTGGAGTTCATATACCAAGTCTGTCTGAAGTTATCACTGGGACATAATTTCCTTTTTTAAGGAATTTATTATTTTATTTTAATAAAATTGACCGTACATTTGACCTGGGGAGGCGGGGGGGGGGGCAAAAACAATATACTTCCGAGGGTGGGGGAAGGGGTTGGGGAAGGGGAGGAGGGGAGGATGGGTGGGGAAGGGGTGGTGGAAGGGCAGGGTCGGGTTGGGAGGGGGGTAGCAGGACCAATTTACACAACCTAAATTCTCTTTAAAAGGTTAAATGCCACTTTTTATTTCAACCTTGACATTTGAACCACAAATTCAGTAGGCTTCTGTATTGTAAGGCTAAGACCAATCCACAAACCAAGTTCGGAGTTGATGTGACAAGTCCTTTACAAGTTATTGCTCGGACAACATTTCTTTTGTTTTAGCCATAATGACCTGAATATTTAACTTAGGGGGTCCAAAAACAAAAGTCTTTTTAGGGATCCCAAGACTGATTCACAAACCAAGTTTGAAGTTGATATGCCAAATCCTCCTTGTGTTATCGCTCAGACAACATTTCTTTTGTTTAAGCCATAATCACCTTAATATTAAACTGAGGGGGGTAAAAAAAACTTCAGGCTCCTGGGGGATCCCAAGACCAATCCACACACCAAGTTTGGATTTGATATGCCAAGTCCTTCTTGAGTTAACACTCGGACAATATTTCTTTTGTTTTAGCCATAATGACCTTGCCATTTGACTGGGGGGGGGGTCCACAAACAATACACTTTCGAGGGACCCCAAGACCAATCCATACACCAAGTTTTGAGCTGACATTTGAGTCCTCCTCGAGTTATAATTTGCACACACACATGCACACACATGCACACACAAGCACGCCCGCAAACAGACAACCCATATAACACCCATGCACACACACACACACACACACACACACATCCTTACGGATCCGGTTTGTGGGGTACTGCTATTGTTGTTCTATTATTCCCTTTTCTGAAGAATTCCCTTGTGGGGCCCAATTGTTCCTATTGAAATGACCTTGTGGGGTCCATTGTTCCATTGTTGTCAGGACCCCACATATGCCCTTCTGTGTGTACACACACACACACACACACACACACACACACACACACACACACACACATCCTTACGGATCCGGTTTGTGGGGTACTGCTATTGTTGTTCTATTATTCCCTTTTCTGAAGAATTCCCTTGTGGGGCCCAATTGTTCCTATTGAAATGACCTTGTGGGGTCCATTGTTCCATTGTTGTCAGGACCCCACATATGCCCTTGTGTGTGTCCACACATCCACACACACACACACACACACACACACACACACACACACACATCCTTACGGATCCGGAATGTGGGGTACTGCTATTGTTGTTCTATTATTCCCTTTTCTGAAGAATTCCCTTGTGGGGCCCAATTGTTCCTATTGAAATGACCTTGTGGGGTCCATTGTTCCATTGTTGTCAGGACCCCACATATGCCCTTGTGTGTGTCCACACATCCCACACACACACACATCCGGAAGGACATGTCAGAAACAGTATGCCCCTTCGGTGGCTTCGCCAACCGCGGGGCATAAAAATGGCTATTCGTTTATAATCAGATTGTATTAATATGTATGAACCTGCTGGCTTTGAATAAATTAATGACGAGTGATTGATATCAACAAGTGGTATCTTGAAAGTCCACCCCAATCAGAAACGTTAGGGCCTCATCGCCTCTACACGTTTATTTGCCATTTCTTTTGCAAATTTT
Organism: Pycnopodia helianthoides; assembly: GCA_032158295.1. Classification (NCBI taxonomy): domain Eukaryota; kingdom Metazoa; phylum Echinodermata; class Asteroidea; order Forcipulatida; family Asteriidae; genus Pycnopodia; species Pycnopodia helianthoides. The sequence continues at coordinate 5,882,722 of CM063253.1, read as the reverse complement.
GATGTTTATGTTGTCCCTTTCCTTTTAAAATAGGGGTAATCAAGATAATAGACTCACTTCTTAAGATGTCGTGAAACCCATTTTGTAAAGACCATCAAGATTCTTTCCATAATATAGGTTTTCCCGGCCACTCTCAACAGAAATTCACTCAATTTAACACCAGGGTCATTCAATTATGTCTGAAAATAAATGTGCCATTGCATCAGCATTCAACAGACAATAGGGGTAATTCAGTTTCAACAGTTTAGCATTCACTGGTCAAATAAGATGATTCAATCTCATCAGGTCGCAAATTCATTCAACTTCATTAAAGCTAAGTCAGCAGCAAGAGGCTAGTCAACCGTTCAATTTCACCACTTAGCAAACATTTGCGTGAATGTGAATGCGTGTTATTTTATTGATTCATTTGTTCTGGTTTTGAAACCAAGAATTCCACCAAAAAGCGAACTTAATTACTATACTTTATAGCCAAGTATCCCAAAGGAGAGAAGACGAGGAAGGAAGTTCCAGTTTTAGATGTGCGAGGAAAACCAAGAGATTTATTCCACGGGGGAAAACCCGGCAATCAGGTAGGGACTGAAAACCCAATCCACATAGTGCCGGGGTTTCAACCGGGGTCTTGGAGGTAGAAGGTGAGAAAGAAAAATACCCGGGAATACCTACCTTTCGCTTGAGACAAAAGGAAACCACTTTCTTTGATCAACTATTTTATGTTCAACTCAAGCCACAAAAAGGGTTTAAAATGACCAATTCAGTGCCGTAGGTGCTTTGGGCGAGTGGCATATACATAAATATAAGTTGATGACCTCAACTGAATTGTCACGCTTTATTCTGCAGAATCAAATATGTGCCACCGGCATTGGCAAATTTTGACGTCACATTTCACGTCCAAATATAGATTCTCAGACTATTGAAAGACTTCAAGCAGTAGTATTCAAAGAGCAAGATGTGCCCACTTATATCTGAGTAATTGGTTTACTTTTTGTCAACCATCCTACTGACTCAACGACGAAATAATAAGTTAACTGCAAGTACACAAATGATTGTCATAGATTCAGTTGAACTGTGACATTATTATCACGCTTATAAAAACCTCTGTAGAAATGAGAAAAACCACGACTTGATATTGTCAAAGTCCATTAGTGTGTGGTGCTTAACACACAAAAGTATTACAGTAAGGTGCGGGTCGGGCCAGTCATGGTGACTGACCTTGACTAAGCTGACGATATTGGCCTCGTATCTGACACAGCAGAAAAAGCAGGGGTGCTGTTGCTCGCGGTGGAATCAGAGAGCAAGAAGATCGGCCTTCATCTCAATACGAAAAAGACAAAAGACAAAAGTGCTTGTCTTCAACGTCGAGGACACGATTGTCGTCACTGGCGATGGAGCAGTGCTAGATGTGGTGGAAGACTTTAAGTACCTCGGGGCCTACATCGCCTCAACAGAGAAGGAGCTGAAGGTCAGAAGGGCTCTGGCATGGAGTGCGGCACACTCAATGAAGAAGGTGTGGAAGGCCAAGCTCAGCGACGACCTCAAGAGGCGACTCTTTGTGGCAACAGTCGAGTCAGTGCTGCTCTAACAGCGCTGAAACATGGACCTTAACTGTACAACATGAGAAATCCCTTGATGGTGTCTATACCAGGATGCTGCGCATGGCACTTGACGTCACCTGGAAAGACCATGTACACAACAATGACCTGTATGGTGACCTTCCGCGTATCTCAATAAAGATCAGGGAGAGGAGGATGGGTCTGGCAGGCCACTGCATTCGACACCCGGAGCTGGTAGCCCATCACACCATCTTGTGGGAGCCAAATCAGGGAACTGGCAGAAGGGGACGGCGGCGAGCCACATTCATCGACACTTTGCGGCGGGATGTTGGCCTCAGTGACACAGGGGGAGATGAGGACCCTAATGCTGGACAGGGAAGAGTGGAGGGCTGCGACCAAGTCCCGAGTTGGTGTAGGATAGACTACGCCCTCGCTTCGCATCGTAAGTCGTGTATTCGTGTGTGTGTTAAATCACTATTACATTTCTAGGAGGTATGTGTACCTGCGTGTATGATTATGCTCCTCAAACGTTGACGCCACAAAACTATGACGCACCATGAGCACCATGCAAGTCTAGGTTCGTCTGATCAAGCCCCATCTTCAACTCCATGGTTTCTAGCTTTCATAGTTGTATTGGTCTTCGCTGCTACATTCTTCTACATCATCGTCAATCTCTTCCTTCGTAATGACAGAAAGAAACGTCCAATCAAAAGACTCACATCTGAGAAAGAACCCCAAGTCACCAAACCTGATCCCTACATGGAGCTGCAGCCAACGGAGGACAAGAACCAAAAAGTTTAAAACGCACCAATTTGGGGATGGGACATTTTGCATCAGATGCATACCACGTACAAGGCCACAGTCTCATGATTCAGTCAAATTGAATCAATGGGAACAAATTTATTCAAATCAAATTATTGCTTGTGCCGAGTGTATTTTAAGATATTCATGTTTTTAATTTGTCAACATTTTAGCTTTACACTATTGTTGCAAAACTTCAAGTGACATGTTTGGTTTTATTCGATGAAAGGTGAAGGGTTTTTTGTTTGTAAGAAATTGATATTACTCACTGGCATTAATAATCTATTCCTTTTTCAACGAAACTCCTTTGTCGTAATCTCACAACTTTTGTCTCTTCAGTTGTTTCTTTCTACCATCAGACCTTGTTGGAACTTTCAAATGTTACAATCAGTCGGTTTGTGGCTGTGCTAAAGTAGTAGAGTATTTTCACGGGATGTGTTAGTTGAGGTATATTCGTTGAATTCGTTCTAGATTCAGTTGAACTGTGATATTCTTATTGTAAATCATGAATCGATAACATGAAAACCCAGACATATATTATTGTTGAAGTTCATTGACGTGTGGTGCTCAGTATGAGGAAGTATACAACCAAGTTAACTTCATCGTTAAATACATGTACATTAAATCACTGTTACATTGAGTTGTGTGTGAACGGAGGATCATTATATTTTAAGGATTTCCATCCTATATCCGTCGTGTCCAGGAATGATTTCATAGCAAGTTAATAAACTAAGATTCAACAGAATGGATGGAAGGATCTCTATGTATGTTTTGCTGCTGTGTGTTTGTTGTTCACTTGATGCAGGCGGATTCCTGATGGTTGTCACTGCTCAACCAGCAGTGTATGCGGAGATCTTAACACCAGAGGCTGATCGTAAGGAGGGCGGGCAGGTTGATATGAGGTGTACCGCTACAAACCTCGAGTTGAATTATACCATAGCATGGTGGACTGGGGACCCAGTACTGATTCTGAGATGGGGTGGGACCACTATTGCTGCGAATAGACGATTCATCTTCGATACATCGGTAGATATGGTTACTCGGAGAGTTATCCAAGACTTTACCATCACCAATGTGCAGAGGACCGATGCTGATGAATATGTGTGTAATGTCAATGACCCAATACCGGGCGGAGGCAGCGACATCGTAGCCACATCCAGTGTAACACTTTCAGTGTTATACTTCCCCAGTGAGTCCTTCCCTATGTGCTCCCCTTCTGGACCCATTACAGTAGACGCAGGGACAGAGTTACATATGAGGTGTTCATCTGAGAGCAGTTACGGAACAGTCATAATGACGATCAATCCCACTATACAGACGACTAGATACACCACATGGACATCAGTACTCAACGATGATAACGATACAGTCGTAAGGAGATTAGATTTGACAGTGGATGATGCTGATAATGGTGTTGCATTCGAATGCGTCATATCATCAATGTATTTCGCTGGTATGCAACATACATGTCATATAGGACCAATTACAGTAAGGAACACTGTGACAATACCCATGACAGAACCCACAACACTAGCACAGACAACAACTTTAGCCCAAGTCATGATGTCACAAAACAATGGCGTTACTAGCACTATGCCATGTCTCTGCTCGTCTGATCCATCCTCATCTTCAGCTCCATGGATTCTAGCGTTTATAACTGCCATGATTTTTGCTATTACATTCTTCGTCATCACTATCGTTCTCATTCTTCGTGATGTCAGAAAGAACCGTCCAATCAAAAGTCTCGCATCTGAGAAAGAATCCAAAAACACTAAACCTGATCCCTACATGGAGCTGCAGCCAACGGAGGACAAGAATCGCGTCTACATGGAACCCACACAAGACACCTTCTACCAACCAGTTGAAGTAGAGAATGAAAGCCCAGAGCATGACAACGCTCAGCCAGAGGACAGCACCACCACCAGCTATGAAGCGGTCAGGGTGCCACAGAGTTCAGCTGAGAAGCAGTATCAGAACATTAACAACTAGATACCATGATAGAACTGTTCATACATAATGGTAAAGTAGATGCAATATTCTAGACGACAATCAATCATTTCAATAGAGTGCGGATAAAACACAACGCACTGTGAAATATATCTCCCCCTGGTACACTTCAAAACAACTTGGAAAACATCACGCACTTTTTTAACAGAAGCCGTTTCCATTTTTCTCTAGTTTTCAAAAGACAAATTGAAAACTCCTTAAAACAACGGTGAACGAGTGACGCCAAGGCAACAACGAGAACCAAGTAAGGACAGTTTATAGCTTTGGTTGGATCTGCGTTTTATAACAATCTTCATAAAAATTAAATTTAGAGTTATTAAGATATTCCTACTGGAGCAGTTAAAACTCACAAAAGCCAACTTGAGTGAATATTAGTATTGGAGAACTCAAATTTACCTCTGTAACAAAAAATGTGTATACATAAACATGTTCACTGTCCGGCTCTGTCCGGACTACATTCAAAGAAGATTTTTTACAACTTTTCACTACATTCACTCTTTAAAATAAAGTAAATCTAACATAAAATGACTATATAAAGTTTATAACGTTTATATATTCTCGCTTTGTCCTTTTTTATTAAGATGTTGTTTGATCAAACCTCTCATCATCCTCAATGATTATGTTTATGTAGCGGAGATGAAGTTATTTCACTGCTGTAAATTAAGAATGTTATGTAATGGTATAACTCAATGATTAAAAATGCATTTCAAGATTTTTTGAGAAGTGAGCCCTCTATTGAGTTTTGAACTCAAATGTTAAGAGCACTCCCTGGCGCAACCTCAAATAAAACCCACAGATTAGTCGCTAAAAATCTCTATTTCCTCATACAAATGAAGAATTTGTTATTTCTGAAGCACCTTCCAAACATTATCCTATTGTTATTTACTATAAATCAAACTCATTTCAAATTCTCCTAAAAAGTGCAAATAAGTTTTTTTTTCAAGATGGCTGCCAGTTCTAAATTTCAATTGAATGTGTTTTATTACTACCCGTGGCGAGTCTAATAAACACTTTATAGTATTTCGTAGCTGCTGGATCAGCGTTACTACGTTTCAATACTACTTTCGGGATGAACTATAATAAAGTAAGTTCTCTCTAGTGAACTAAAGATTTCCTAAATTTCTCATCAACTCACCCAGGAGAATAAAAATGATCGTGCAGTATCAAAGAGCTGACTCCTTTGTATGTTGTTTTTCGATCGTGGATAATTCACATGGTGGAAATACATTCTAAATATTACTCAACTCAAGAAACGTAAAGAACGGAAAATGACCCCTATCGCCGCGGCTCGTGGTGCAGGAATAACCCTGGCCAGATGTTCCAAGGAACGCCCGCAATGTGCCCCTCCCTTCTATGGCTCACTGCGTTTCAGTTATCTAGAGTGCTCGATTGTCTGATCGGACCCCGTTTTGAATCATTCGCTGTGAATTCAAATTGGTACAACGTAAGTATATAATCAACTGACAAGTAAATAAAGACATTCTGGTTACCGTTTCCAATCTCTCGACATCATATAGATTATATTAAAATATTTGTCAATCAAAACGAACACAATGATCACACTAGACAGGGAGACTGGATAGAGGGCGCAGTATAAAATGTTAGGATGTGTACCACTCCATAACACTGCTAGGAAATTTGGGGACGGGGCATTTTGCATCAGATACATACCACGTACAAGGCAATAGTCTCGTGATTCAGTCATTGAATCAATGCGAATGATTGATTTAAATTAAATTTTGTTGTGCCAAGTGTATTTAAAGATATTCATGTTTTCAATTTGTCAACATTTTAGCTCTTTACTATTGTTGCCAAAAATTCAAGTATGACATGTTTTAATAACTTATTCGATGAAAGGTGAACGGTTTGTCGTTCTGGGCCCAATTTCATGGAGCTGCTTAAGTAAAAATTTTGCTTAAGCACGAAAATAGCTTGCTTATTTTACACATGTTACTGGCCAAAATGTCATGCCTTATACATTGCTTGTGACTGGTATTTAGCTGTTGTTTACTTAGCATAACAATTAAGTGTATAGTCTTGGCCGGTAGTCTGATTTTACTAAGCAATGTGTTTTTGCTTAAGCAAAATTTTGTGCTTAAGCAGCTCCATGAAATTGGGCCCTGATGGCGAACATGAGTTCTGTATGCATAGGTACAAATTTCAAACAACATGACTAAGTTTGTGCATTAGCCCCTATACATTTGCACCGTGTTTACTTCACAGTATTTATTAAAATTATTATTTTGTAAATCACTTTGAAAATGATAATCCCATCATCGTCGTCTTCCATTTTATTGTCACCCTTCTGACATTGTACGTTATTTCCAAGGCTCTCTGGGTTCTCCCCAACTAATCCAGTCTTGAGTTTGGTCACTGCGGGTCCATGCGTTAGTGACGTCACATCATTGAACTTTTTAGAAGCAGCCATCCATTTTGGTGCACATACAAAGCAGGATTTAACTACCGGTTACCACTCAAGGTACAAATCTATTTAGTAAGAAAGTTAAAAGATTTAAATTTTCTGTTTACCGTTAGCAATCTATCGACCTAATATGGATTATAGATCATACTAGACACGGAGACTGGATAGAGGGCGCAGTCTGCTGTTAAGTTAATGTTAGGATGTGTACCACCACTCCATAACACTGCAAGGAAATTTTGCATCAGAGGCATACCACGTATCAGGCCATGGTCCCATGATTCAGTCAAATTGAATCAATGGGAAATGATTTATTTGAATTAAACTATTGGTTGTGCCCAGTGTATTTATATAGATATTCATGTTTTCAGTTTGTCAACATTTTAGCTCTGTACTATTGTTGCAAAAACTTCAAGTGGCATGTTTTAATAACTTATCTGATGAAAGGTGAACGGTTTTTCGTTCTGGTGGCGAACATTAATTCTGATCTGCATGGTACAAGTTTCATTAAATAGTAATTTAAAAACTTTTTAGTAATCATAAATCAGATATTTATATTAATCACTGGCGTTAATATTCTATTCCTTTTTCAATGAAACTCTTCTGTCGTAATCTCACTGTGTTTTGTCTCTTCAGTTGTTTCTTCCCACCATTAGACCTTGTTCGAACTTTCAAATGTTATACAATCAGTTGCTTTGTGGTCGTGCTAAAGTACTGCTGTATTTTTATGATAAATTGTTAGTTGAGGTATATTCGTTCTAGTTTCAGTTGAATTGTGACATTATAATTCTCATTGTAAAACATGACTTAATACAACGAAAACCCAGGCTTGTGTTATTGTTGAAGTTCATTGACGTGTGCTGCTCAGTATGAGGAAGTCCAACCAAGTTTAACTTCATCGTTAAATACATGTACATTAAATCACTGGTACATTGAGTTGTGTGTGAACGCAGGATCATTCTACTTCGTGTATTTCCATCCTATATCCGTCGTGTCCAGGAATGATTTAATAGCAACTTAATAAACTCAGATTCAATACAATGGATGGAAGGATCTCCATGTATGTCTTGCTGGTTTGTGTTTGGTGTTCACTTGATGCAGGCGGATTCCTGATGGTTGCCAGTGCTCAACCAGCAGTGGATGTGGTGTTCTTAACACCAGAGGCCGATCGTAAAGAGGGCGGGCAGGTTGATATGAGGTGTACCGCTACAAACCTCGAGTCGAATCATATCGTTCAGTGGGCAACCGAAGACCCAGTGAAGAACCTGAGATGGAGTGAAGCTACTGTTTGGAGTGCGAATGGACGATTCATCTTCGATACATTGGTAGATGTGAATACTCAAACAGTTGTTCAAGACTTTACCATCACCAATGTGCAGAGGACCGATACTGATGAATATGTGTGTAAAGTCAATGAACCAATACCGGGCGGAGGCAACGACATCGTAGCCACATCCAGTGTAACACTTTCAGTGTTATACTTCCCCAGTGAGTCCTTCCCTATGTGCTCCCCTGCTGGACCCATTACAGTAGACGCAGGGACAGAGTTACATATGAGGTGTTCATCTGAGAGCAGTCACGGAACAGACATAATGACGATCAATCCCACTATACAAACTACTAGATTCACCACATGGACATCAGTAATCAACGATGATAAAGATACAGTCGTAAGGACATTAGATTTGACAACAGATAATGCTGATAGTGGCATTGCATTCGAATGCTTCATATCATCAATGTATTTCGCTGGTATGCAACGTAGTTGTCATATCGGACCAATTACAGTGAGGAACAACACCAATCCAGAACCAACGATTATCTTAACAACATCCTCATTTGGCCCTGCCGTCATTGTCGGAGCAGTAGCCGGAGGACTAATTGCATTTCTTCTCATCGTAATCCTGATCTTTATTTGCTGTAAACGACGCTCCGGCAACTCGGATCCCAAATCAGGACGGTCCAATCCAGACATCAATCAAACAAATACTGAATTGACACTGGATAGACTTGAACATTCTCAGATCAGTTTCAACGAGTATGGAGAACTTGACTCAACACAACATGGGTTACAGGATAATATCATACATGTCCCCTCCCGAGGCCCAATATCCGGACAAGGCGCGTCTTATGATAACACTGCGCCGGTACGATCAACAGCGGAGGCGACTGATTTTAGTCTACTATACGCAAAACCATTCCGTACCCAAACTCAAAGGACTGACTATGAAGTGAAGAAGCAACAGTCAGACCTGACCGATGATCCTACAACTCAGCAGAGTTACAACAATCCCGCATTTGATTCCAGTGTCTATGATAGAACAACATCGCCCTCTGTGGACGACTTATTTACACCCATCAAACCGACGGCACTAGTCAGACCAACTCGACCTAGTAAGCCCACACCCTATAAACCCAAACCAGCAGAGCGTAGGAGTAACGCCTCGACTCGTTCCCACGATGACCGGATGATACCCTCTTCCCCACCCCCAACAAGCGTCAACGACGGTACCCCAAGCCAGGAAAACGCCGACGATGCTTCATATGCCCAAGTATCTGTACCCATGAGGCAGCAGAGTAGTCATGGCAACCCAGGATCTGAGGATCACATTGTCTATGCTGATTTGGATTTGCCATCAGGCGAGATTCTAGATGACGGCAGCAACCCACAACCAGCATCTGAAGCAGTGATGTACTCCAGCGTAATGATAAAGTAACATTGATCTATATTAATATAGATATCGTAGGGTGAGCAGGACTCTGCCCTTCTCATTGCCACCAGGCCCGGTATTCTCTCTCACAATTTCATCCTCGTACCTCCTCCTATTGCATATCCGTTCTTATTTATGCCTTGAATAAATAAATAGCATCTTCATATCAATTTTACTGCAATTCAATCTTGCTCTCGTTGCTCTCTTCTCACTAAACGATTTATATCAATTTTTGACATCAGTTTTCATGGTTCATTTGTATACATTTTGCAGAGATATTCTTTTTGTAATCGGTTTATTAAACTACCATGATCCTGAGAATCTATATCGTTAGCCAAAACATTTTGTCCTACAATTTCTCTATCACACTTTATAAATAATGACAAACTTTTCACATTTAACCTATTTTGGGTTTTATATTGTACCGATAACGAGAATTTATTGTTGTTTTTTTTTATTAAACCCTGCCTTGCTGAAAAAGAACCACACACAAAAATGCAACCTCATTGAACCTCGACTCACAAGTTTATTGTTAAAAACACGCTTCTTGGAAAAAATATTATGTCAAAAGCATCACGAATTTTAAGTATGAAAAATTACCACAGTAGTTTTAGTTTCTCCGTATCAATTGGCTGTGTATGCCACACCCAATGCCACCCACCTCCACACCATCGCCAATGGGTTTTCTCACACGTCCTCCAACTTTCCCCTTCACTATCTTTCATAACTTCCAAACAGCGGTGTGGTTGGAAACTTTTACTTTTTTTGTAATCCCAACAATTTTGTAAATTTTAGATTATTTCACTTGCTTGAAATCGTTCTATCTTGTGGGCTTCTTGGAAAAATCATTATGTCAAAAGCATCACGAATTTTAAGTATGAAAAATTACCGCAGTAGTTTTTGTTTGTGTAAACTCATCCAAATTAAATTTACAGAACATACTAATGTCCAATGTATAATTTTGAAATACATGCATGTACATTTTGTTTGTGTAAACGCATCCAAATTAATTTTACAGAACAAACTAATGTCCAATGTATAATTTTTTGAGAAAAGCCATGTATGATACTGTTTGTAAAAGTAATGCAGATTTTAGTAAGCTATCGTAAAGAGACAAGCAAACATTTAATGACCTCTCAAGCAGAAATGTATTGTTTACATTGCTAAGCCAATTATATTTGTATGTCTGCTAAGTTAAAGGAAATCAATCTTTCAAAAAATTAGTTTAACATTGATGCTTTTGCTAATTCCTCTGTCATGATGTAAGCTGCAATTTGTATATTTTAAATATTGTTGTAACCGTTCCCCAGGGTAAAGTGGTATGTTCCTTCTGGAATAAAACAAGAAATCAAATCAAATCAATATCGTAAAAAATCACTCATACGTTTCAATTAAAAGACAAGAACAATTGATGTCATTTGTTTGCAAATGCATCCATGCTTATTCAGCAAAACAATTAATATCCAAGGAATTTATTTCTGTCATAGCCTTGTTTATTTAAATGTATCTTTTTTACAGTAATGCTAAAAAATTAAGTTAATATGATTGGTGCACGTTAAGATTAGAGGGGCTGTATCGTTATGAGACAAAGCAGACTTGTTACTCTCACTACTCTCACACACGCGCTCTCCATAGAATGATACGGATGGAGTGCGCACGCGTGCAGTAACTGTGTCAAAGTTCATAATTCCATGTACAGCCACAGGCCTGCTTGGATCATGACAACACAGCCCCTTAAATTTATTTTCAAAAAATGGATATTCTTTTGTACTCAGATAACATCAATGATGGTTTTTTAAATATGAATATTCATTTGGAATTAGGATATATGATTATGTATGAACCTGCTCCTATGAATAAATTACTCGCAACACTTTCAGATTAAAATAAGTAACAAGATTTTAAGTCAGAAAAAAAGTTTTAAAAAACGAATTTGGTTTGTAATGGAAGCGGAATACTATGTATGGACCTGTTTGATATGAATAAATTGGCTTTTAATAAAAATGGTCATTCGTTTGTAATCAGATTGTATTAATATGAATGAACCTGCTGGCTTTGATTAAATTAATGCGAGTAATTGATATTAACAAGTGATATCTTAAAAGTCCATCATATTCATAATAGTTAGAGCCTCATCTACTCTACACGTTTATTTGCCATTTCTCTTGCAAATTTTGATGTGTATGTTGTCCCTTTCTTTTAAAATAGGGGTAATCAAGATAATAGACTCACTTCTTAAGATGTCGTAAAACCCATTTTGTAAAGATCATCAAGATTCTTTCCATAATATAGGTTTTCCCGGCCACTCTCAACAGAAATTCGATCAATTTAACACCCGGCCCATTCAAATATGTCTGAAAATAAATGCGCCATTGCATCAGCATTCAACAGACAAAATGGGTGATTCAATTTCAATAGTTTAGCATTCACTGGTCAAAAAGATAATTCAATCTCATCAGGTCGCAAATTCATTCAACTTCATTAAAGCTAAGCCAGCAGCAAGAGGCTGGTCAACCGTTCAATTTCACCACTTAGCAAACATTTGCGTCAATGTGAATGCGTGTTGTTTGATTGATTTTTTTTTCTGGTTTTGAAACCAAGAATTACACCCAAAAGCGAACTTAATTACTATACTTGATAGCCAAGTATCCCAAAGGAGAGAAGACGAGGAAGGAAGTTCCAGAGATTTATTCCACGCGGGGGAAAACCCGGCGATCAGGTAGGGACTGAAAACCCAATCCACATAGCGCCCAATGCGGGATTTGAACCGGGGTCTTGGAGGTAGAAGGTGATAAAGAAAAATTAGCCGGGAAGACCTGCCTGTCGCTTGAGACAAAAGGAAACCACTTTCTTTGATCAACTATTCTATGTTCAACTCAAGCCACAAAAAGGGTTAAAAATGACACAGTCAGTGCCGTGGGTGCTTCGGGCGAGTGGCATATACATAAATAAAAGTTGATGACCTTAACTGAATTGTCACGCATTTTTCTGCAGAATCAAATTATGTGCCACCGGCATGAGCAAATTTGACGTCACATTTCATGTCCAAATAAAGATAACATTCTTATAGATTAAAGAAAACCTTGAATACCTCAGCCCTCAAGCGATTGAAAGACTGTAAGCAGTAGTATTCAAAGAGCAAATGGTGCCTACTAATATCTAAGTAATTCGTTCAAACCATCCCGTACAGATTCAACGACGAAATAATAAGTTAACTGAAAGTGCACAAATGAATGTTATAGATTCAGTTGAACTGTGACATTATTAGCACGCTTATAAAAACATGCATCTGCAGAAATGAGAAAAACACGACTTGATATTGTCAAAGTTCATTAGTGTGTGGTGCTTTGAACGCAAAAGTATTACAGTAATAAGTCATGTATTTGTGTGTGTTAAATTACTATCACATTTCTACCAGGTATGTGTACCTGCTTGTTTGATTATGCTCCTCAAACGTTGACGTCACAAAACTATGACGCACCATGAGCACCATGACAAGTCTAGGTTCGTCTGATCAAGCACCACCTTCAACTCCATGGTTTGTAGCTTTCATGGTTGTCTTGGTCTTCGCTGCTACATTCTTCGTCATTATCGTCAGTCTCTTCCTTCGTAATGTCAGAAAGAACCGTCTGATAAAAAGACTCACATCTGAGAAAGAACCCCAAGTCACCAAACCTGATCCCTACATGGAGCTGCAGCCAACGGAGGACAAGAATTACAAAGTTTAAAACGTATCAATTAGGGGATGGGACATTTTGCATCAGATGCATACCACGTACAAGGCCATAGTCTCATGATTCAGTCGAATTAAAACATTGCGAAATGATTGATTCAAATAATTATTGGTTGTGCCAAGTGTATTTTAAGATATTCATGTTTTTCAATTTGTCAACATTTTAGCTTTATACTATTGTTGCAAAAACTTCAAGTGACATGTTTTATTAACTTATTCCATGAAAAGTGAATGGTTTTTTGTTTGTCAGAAATTGATAATACTCATGCACTGCCGTTATGTTATTCTACTCCTTTTTCAATGAAACTCCTCTTTTAAGCTCACTGCGTTTTGTCTCAGTTGTTTCTTTTTACCATTAGACCTTGTTGGAACTTTCAAATGTTACAATCAGTTGGTTTGTAGTCGTGATAAAGTAGTGCAGTATTTTATAATAGTTGAGTTGCAGTACGGTTGTTCTAGATTCAGTTGAACTGTGCCATTTTGAACCTCATTGTAAAACATGGCTCGATAACTTTCAAATGTTACAATCAGTCGGTTTGTGGCTTTGCTAAAGTAGTAAGAGTATTTTCATAGTTCGCTTTTGAGGTATGGTCGTTCTAGATCCAGTTGAACTGTGAAACTATAGTTATCATTGTAAAACATGACTCGATACAACTAAAACCCAGACTTGTGTTATTGTTGAAGTTCATTGACGTGTGGCGCTCAGTATAAGGAAGTACAACAAAGTTAACTTCATCGTTAAATACATGTACATTAAATCACTGTTACATTGAGTTGTGTGTGAACGCAGGATCATTCTACTTCGTGCATTTCCATCCTTTATCCGTTGTGTCCAGGAATGATTTATTAGCAACTTAGTCAACTCAGATTCAATACAATGGATGGAAGGATCTCGATGTATGTTTTGCTGGTGTGTGTTTGGTGTTCACTTGATGCAGGCGGATTCCTGATGGTTGTCACTGTTCAACCAGCAGTGTATGCGGAGATCTTAACACCAGAGGCTGATCGTAAGGAGGGTGGGCAGGTTGATATGAGGTGTATCGCTACAAACCTCGAGTCGGATCATATCGTAGCGTGGATGACTGAGGACCCAATACAGGTCCTGAGATGGGGTGGAACCATCGTTGATAACAATCGTCGATACATCTTCGATACATCGATATATTTGGTTAATCGGATAGTTGCTCAAGACTTTACCATCACCAATGTGCAGAGGAACGATACTGATGAATATGTGTGTAATGTCAATGACCCAAAACCGACCGGAGGCCACGACATCGTAGCCACATCCAGTGTAACACTTTCAGTGTTATACTTCCCCAGTGAGTCCTTCCCTATGTGCTCCCCTTCTGGACCCATTACAGTAGACGCAGGGACAGAGTTACATATGAGGTGTTCATCTGAGAGCAGTCACGGAACAGTCATAATGACGATCAATCCCACTATACAGACTACTAGATACACCACATGGACATCAGTAATCAACGATGATAACGATACAGTCTTAAGGACATTAGATTTGACAGTGAATGATGCTGATAATAGTGTTACATTCAAATGCTTCATAGCATCAATGTATTTCGCTGGTATGCAACGTACATGTCATATCGGACCAATTACAGTGAAAAACACCATGACATTACCCATGACAGAACCTACAACACTAGCACAGAAAACGACTTTAGCCCAAAGCATGATGTCACAAATCAATGGCGTTACTAGCACTATGACATGTCTCTGCTCCTCTGATCCATCCTCATCTTCATCTCCATGGATTCTAGCGTTTATAACTGCCAAGATTTTTGCTATTATATTCTTCGTCATCACCATCATTCTCATTCTTCGTGATGTCAGAAAGAACCGTCCAATCAAAAGCCTCGCATCTGAGAAAGAATCCAAAAACACCAAACCTGATCCCTACATGGAGCTGCAGCCAACGGAGGACAAGAATCGCGTCTACAAGGAACCCACACAAGATACCTACTACCAACCAGTTGAAGTAGAGAATGAAAGCCCACAGCATGATAACGCTCGGCCAGAGGACAGCACCACCACCAGCTATGAAGCGGTCAGGGTGCCACAGAGTTCAGCTGAGAAGCAGTATCAGAACATTAACAATTAGACATTCATGATATACCTGTATATAAACCGTTACAGCAATTGCAGGATTCTGGCAGAAAATCACTCATTTCAATGGAGTGCGGATATTACGCAAGTACACAACGCACTGTGAACAAATATCTCCCCTATAGTACGCTTCAATACAAAAAGTAAAACATCATCATGGACCAAGAAAGGACAGTTTCTAGCTTTGGTTGGAGCTGCGTTTTATAACAACCTTTTACAATTTATTTTTAGAATTATTACGATATTCCTACTGGAGCATTTATAACTTACACTAGCCAACTTAAAGAATGTAGTGTTGGAGGACTTAAATTTACCTCTGTAAAAAAAAATGTGTACATACATAAACATTTCAAACAAACAGTCAGCAACTAAAACTACAGCTAATGTCCTCACATCAATTATAATTATATGTGTGTCAAATATCGACTTAAAGCAAAACGAAGCTCTTATCATTCCATGCGAATTCAATCAATACTTTCAAGTGACGCAATAACGACATCTAAAGAACAAGAATTACAGGTAACGGTTTCGTGTCACTGCCCAGCGGAATTAGAGTAATTCGGTTCTGTCCAGACTCCATTCAATCAAGATTATGTGCAACTTTTCACTACTTTTACTTTTTGTTAAATCAATCAAATTACAGTGTAAAGTTATAAAACGTATTTTCTTACCTGATCCTTGTTTATTAAGATGCTGTTTGATCAAACCTCTCATCATCCTCAATGATTAAGCGGAGAGGAGTACATTGACTGCTGTAAATTAATAAATCGACAATAAAGCTATAACTTAATCATTAAAAAATGCATTTCAAAAAGATTGAAAAGTGAAGCCTCTGTTGAGCTTTGAATTATAATGTTATCAGGACTCCCTGTGCAACCTCTAATAAATCCACAATTATTGGCTTAAATTCTCTACTTTCTAATACAAATGACGATTATATTATTTCGATACACTTTCCACATTATCCTATTATGATTTACTATAAATCAAGCTCACATTAAATTCTACTAAAGAGTGCAAGCAGTTTTTTTCGAGATGGCTGCTGTTCTAAATTTCAAATCAATTTTTGTAGTACTACTCGTGGCGAGTCTAATAAATACTTCATAACATTTCGTAGCTGCTGGGTCTGCGTTTATTACGTTTCACACTACTTTCGGATGAACTATAAAAGCTCTCTCTAATGAATTAATATTTCCCTAATTTCCGTCAAAATCCAATAAGAATGATGTACACAACTTTAAGAAATTACTGTTTGCGCACCAGTCCCATACATTTGCAACTTGTTTACTTCACAATGTTTTATAATGTTCATGTAAAATTATTTTTTTGTAAATCACTTTGGAAATGATAATCCCATCATCTTCCTCCGAGCCTCTTATTGTCACCTTTCTGACATTGTACGTCATTTCCGAGCTCTCTGGGTCCTACCCAACTAACCCAGTCTTGAGTTTGGTCATGCGGGTCCCTGCGTTAGTGACGTCACTTCATTGAACTTTTTACAAGCCGCTATATATTTTGTACACAATCAAAGCAGATTTTAATTCAAGGCATGCAACTGTAACTTCACCAAAAAAAGAGGAGATTACAAAATTTCAAAGATTTTGTATAGTATTTTTCAATTTTGAATGGTAAAACTGAGAATAAAAAAGAGGAAATCAGCTGATCCGAGTAAAAGTTGCATGCCTGTTAATTACCTGCTACCACTCAAGGTACAACTCTTTTTAGTGAGAAATGTAAAAGAACTACATTTCTTGTTACCGTTACCTATCTTTCGACATAAAATGGATTATATTAAACTATCTGTCATTCGAAACAAACAATATGACCACACTAGACAGGGAGCCTGAAAGGTTAAATAATAAAATTAGTGGTTACCGTTACCACTCTCTTCATGTACTATGGATTATATTAAATTATATGTCATTTAAAACGAAAACTATTATCAAATCAGACAGGGAGCCCGGATAGAGGGCGCAGTCTTCAGCAAAGCTAATGCTAGGACGTGTACCACTCCATAACACTGCTAGGAAATTCGGGGTCGGACATTTTGCATCAGAAGCATAACCGCGTATAAGGCCATTGTCTCATGGTTCAGTCGAATTGAATCGATGGGAAATCAATGATCTAAATGAAGTAATAGTGTATGTAAAACCATTAATAGTTTCATTTTTTCAATATATTTGAGTTCTGACTATTGATGCAAATCCTTCAAGTGGCTTGTTTTAATCGCTTATTCAATGAAAGGGAAAGGTGAACGGGTTTTTTTTCTGGTGGCGAACCTTAATTCTAATCTGCATAAGTACAACTTTTATTAAATTATGATTTAAGAAATTGATATTATTCAGTGGCGTTAATATTGTATTCCTTTTTCAATGAAACTCCTCTGTCTTAATCTTACTGTGTTTTGTCTCTTCAGTTGTTTCTTTCTACCATTAGACCTTGTTGGAACTTTCAAGTGTTACAACCAGTCGGTTTGTGGCTGTGCTTAGGTAGTAAGAGTATTGTAATGATATGTGTTAGTTGAGGTATGGTCGTTCTAGATTCAGTTGAACCGTGAAATTATAGTTCTCATTGTAAGACATGACTCGATACAACGAAAACCCAGACTTGTATTATTGTTGAAGTTCATTGACGTGTGGTGCTCAATATGAGGAAGTACAAAAAAGGTAACTTCATCGTTAAATACACGTACATTAAATCACTGTTACATTGAGTTGTGTGTGAACGCAGGATCATTCTACTTCGTGTATTTCCATCCTTTATCCGTCGTGTCCAGGAATGATTTAATAGCAACTTAATAAACTCAGATTCAATACAATGGATGGAAGGATCTCCATGTATGTTTTGCTGGTGTGTGTTTGGTGTTCACTTAATGCAGGTGGATTTCTGATGGTTGTCACTGCTGAACCAGCAGTGTCTGCGGTGATCTTAACACCAGTGTCCGATCGTAAGGAGGGCGGGCAGGTTGATATGAGGTGTACCGCTACAAACCTCGAGTTGGATCATTTCGTGGCGTGGAGGACTGAGGACCCAGTACAGGTCCTGAGATGGGGTGAAACCACGTATGTTGATACGAATAGACGATTCATCTTCGATACATCGGTAGATATGGCTACTCAAACAGTTGTTCAAAAATTTACCATCACCAATATGCAGAGGGCCGATACTGGTG
Source organism: Pycnopodia helianthoides (assembly GCA_032158295.1). NCBI lineage: Eukaryota > Metazoa > Echinodermata > Asteroidea > Forcipulatida > Asteriidae > Pycnopodia > Pycnopodia helianthoides. Next base: position 5,864,202 of record CM063253.1, on the reverse strand, counting down.
AATATGTGTGTACAGTCAATGACCCAATACCGGGCGGAGGCAGCGACATCGTAGCCACATCCAGTGTAACACTTTCAGTGTTATACTTCCCCAGTGAGTCCTTCCCTATGTGCTCCCTTTCTGGACCCATTACAGTAGACGCAGGGACAGAGTTACATATGAGGTGTTCATCTGAGAGCAGTCACGGAACAGTCACAATGACGATCAATCCCACTATACAGACTACTAGATACACCACATGGACATCAGTAATCAACGATGATAACGATACAGTCGTAAGGACATTAGATTTGACAGTGGATGATTCTGATAATGGTGTTGCATTCGAATGCTTCATATCATCAATGTATTTCGCTGGTATGCAATGTACATGTCATATCGGACCAATTACAGTGAGAAACACCGTGACATTACCCATGACAGAACCCACAACATCATTCACGTCAACATCATCCACGTCAGGATGTACGACACCATCGACTGGAAATTTTACGCCAACTTCAGAGAATGAAGTAACTTCAACGTCCTCCTCGGCATCCACTCAATCTACAGCCGCAGCTTCGTTCAGTCCTGCCGTCATTGTTGGAGCAGTAGCCGGAGGACTAATTGCATTTCTTCTCATCGTAATCCTGATCTGTATTTGCTGTAAACGACGCTCCGGCAACTCGGATCCCAAATCAGGACGGTCCAATCCAGACATCAATCAAACAAATACTGAATTGACACTAGATAGACTTGAACATTCTCAGATCAGTTTCAACGAGTATGGAGAGCTTGACTCAACACAACATGGGTTACAGGATAATATCATATATGTCCCCTCCCGAAGCCCAATATCCGGACCAGGCGCAACTTATGATGACACTGCGCCGGTACGAACAGCAGAGGCGACTGATCCAAGTCTAATATACGCAAAACCATTCCGTACCCGAACTAAAAGGACTGAACATGAAGTGAAGAAGCAACAGTCAGACCTGACCGATGATCCTACAACTCAGCAGAGTTACAACAATCCCGCATTTGATTCCAGTGTCTATGATAGAACAACATCGCCCTCTGGGGACGACTTATCCACACCCATCAAACCGACGGCTCTAGTCAGACCAACTCGACCTAGTAAGCCCACACCCTATAAACCCAAACCAACAGAGCGTAGGAGTAACGCGTCGACTCGTTCCCACGATGACCGGATGATACCCTCTTCCCCACCCCCAACAAGCGTCAACGACGGTACCCCAAGCCAGGAAAACGCCGACGATGCTTCATACGCCCAAGTATCTGTACCCATGAGGCAGCAGAGTAGTCATGGCAACCCAGGATCTGAGGATCACATTGTCTACGCTGATTTGGATTTGTCATCAGACGAGATTCTAGATGACAGCAGCAACCCACAACCAGCATCTGAAGCAGTGATGTACTCCAGCATAATGAGAAACTAACATTGATCTATATTAATATAGATATCGTAGGATGAGCAGGACTCGGCCCTTCTCATTGCCACCAGGCCCGGTATTCTCTCTCCCAATTTCATCCTCGTACCTCCTCCTATTGCATATCCGTTCTTATTTATGCCTTGAATAAATAAATAGCATCTTCATATCAGTTTTACTGCAATTCAATCTTGTTCTCGTTGCTCTCTTCTCACTAAACGAACTATATCAATTTTTGACATCAGTTTTCACGGTTCATTTGTATACATTTTGCAGAGATATTCTTTTTGTAATCGGGTTATTAAACTACCATGATCCTGAGAATCTATATCGTTAGCCAAAACCTTTTGTCCTACCATTTCTCTATCACACTTTATAAAAAATGACAAACTTTTCACATTAAACCTATTTTGGGTTTTATATTGTACCGATAACGAGAATTTATTGTTGTTTTTTTATTAAACCCTGCCTTGCTGAAAAAGAACCACACACACAAATGCAACCTCATTGAACCTCGACCTGAAGTTCATTGTTAAAAACACGCTTCTTGGAAAAAATATTATGTCAAAAGCATCACGAATTTTAAGTATGAAAAATTACCGCAGTAGTTTTTGTTTCTCCGTATCATTTGGCTGTGTATGCCACACCCAATGCCACACCCACCTCCACACCATCGCCAATGGGTTTTCTCACACGTCCTCGCAAGTTTCCCCTTCACTATCTTTCATAACTTCCAAACAGCGGTGTGGTTGGAAACTTTTACTTTTTTTGTAATCCCAACAATTTTGTAAATTTTAGATTATTTCACTTGCTTGAAATCGTTCTATCTTGTGGGCTTCTTGGAAAAATCATTATGTCAAAAGCATCACGAATTTTAAGTATGAAAAATTACCGCAGTAGTTTTTGTTTGTGTAAACTCATCCAAATTAAATTTACAGAACATACTAATGTCCAATGTATAATTTTGAAATACATGCATGTACATTTTGTTTGTGTAAACGCATCCAAATTAATTTTACAGAACAAACTAATGTCCAATGTATAATTTTTTGAGAAAAGCCATGTATGATACTGTTTGTAAAAGTAATGCAGATTTTAGTAAGCTATCGTAAAGAGACAAGCAAACATTTAATGACCTCTCAAGCAGAAATGTATTGTTTACATTGCTAAGCCAATTATATTTGTATGTCTGCTAAGTTAAAGGAAATCAATCTTTCAAAAAATTAGTTTAACATTGATGCTTTTGCTAATTCCTCTGTCATGATGTAAGCTGCAATTTGTATATTTTAAATATTGTTGTAGCCGTTCCCCCTTGGTAATGGGGTATGTTCCTTCTGGAGAAATCAAATCAAATCAATATCGTAAAAAATCACTCATGCGTTACAATTAAAAGACAAGAACAATATTGATGTAATTTGTTTGCAAATGCATCCATGCTTATTCAGCAAAAAAATAATATCCAAGGAAGTTATTTCTGTCATGGCTATGTTTATTTTAATGTATGTTTTTACAGTAATGCTAAAAAATGATGTCAATATGATTGGTGCACGTTAAGATTAGAGGGGCTGTATCGTTATGAGACAAAGAAGACTTGTTGCTGGACATGGAATTATGAACTCTCACCCAGTTACTGCACGCGCACACGCGCTCTCCATAGAATGATACGGATGGAGTGCGCACGCGTGCAGTAACTATGTGAAAGTTCATAATTCCATGTACAGCCACAGGCCTGCTTGGATCATGACAACACAGCGCCTTGAATTTATTTTCAAAAAATGAATATTCTTTTGTACTCAGATAACATCAATGATGGTTTTTAAATATGAATATTCATTTGGAATTAGGATATATGATTATGTATGAACCTGCTCCTATGAATAAATTACTCGCAACACTTTCAGATTAAAATAAGTAACAAGATTTTAAGTCAGAAAAAAAGTTTTAAAAAACGAATTTGGTTTGTAATGGAAGCGGAATACTATGTATGGACCTGTTTGATATTAATAAATTGGCTTTCAATAAAAATGGTTATTCGTTTGTAATCAGATTGTATTAATATGAATGAACCTGCTGGCTTTGATTAAATTAATGCGAGTAATTGACATTAACAAGTGATATCTTAAAAGTCCATCATATTCATAATAGTTAGGGCCTCATCTACTCTACACGTTTATTTGCCATTTCTCTTGCAAATTTGATGTGTATGTTGTCCCTTTCTTTTAAAATATGGGTAATAAAGATTATAGACTCACTTCTTAAGATGTCGTAAAACCCATTTTGTAAAGATCATCAAGATTCTTTCCATAATATAGGTTTTCCCGGCCACTCTCAACAGAAATTCAATCAATTTAACACCCGGCCCATTCAAATATGTCTGAAAATAAATGCGCCATTGCATCAGCATTCAACAGACAAAATGGGTGATTCAATTTCAATAGTTTAGCATTCACTTGTCAAATAAGATGATTCAATCTCATCAGGTCGCAACTTTCATTCAACTTCATTAAAGCTAAGCCAGCAGCAGCAGAGGCTGGTCAACCGTTCAATTTCACCACTTAGCAAACATTTGCGTGAATGTGAATGCGTGTTATTTTATTGATTCATTTATTCTGGTTTCGAAGCCAAGGATTCCCCCAAAAAGCGAACTTAATCACTATACTTGATAGCCAAGTATCCCAAAGGAGAGAAGACGAGGAAGGAAGTTTCATTGTTAGATGTGCGAGGAAAACCAACAGATTTGTTACAGGGAAACCCACGCGATCAGGTAGAGACAGAAAACCCAATCCATATAATATAGTGTCCCGTAAGGGATTCGAACCGGGGTCCTAGAGGTAGAAGGCTACGCCAACCAATTCATTTTTTGATGAAGTTTAATTAATTTCTGCTGAATTTAGCCAGGAAGACCTACCTTTCGCTTGAGACAAAAGGAACCCACTTTCTTTGATCAACTATTTTATGATCAACGCATGCTAAACAGGGTTAATCATGACCCAGTCAGTGCCGTGGGTGCTTCGGGGGGTGTGGCACATACATAAATATAAGTTGATGACCTTAACTTGAACTGTCGAGCTTCTTTTTTTTTTTGCAGAATCAAATATGTGCCACCGGCATGGGCAAATTTTGACGTCCAAATATAGTTTACATTCTTAAAGATTAAAGAAAACGGTACCTTAGTTACCTTGACCCCTTATGCTAGTGAAATACTGTAAGCAGTAGTATTCAAAGAGCAAATGGTGACCACTTATATCTGAGTAAATGGTTTACTTTTTTCAAACCGTCCTACTGATTCAACGACGAAATAATAAGTTAAATGCAAGTACACAAATGAATGTCATAGATTCAGTTGAACTGTGAAATTATTATGACGCTTATAAAAACGTGCCTCTATAGAAATGGGAAAAACACGAGTTGATATTGTCAAAGTTCATTGGTGTGTGGTGCTTAACACACACAAGTATTACTATGGTGCACTAAAGTCATGTATTCGTGTGTGTGTTAAATCACTATTACATTTCAACCAGGTATGTGTACATGTATGATTATGCTCCTCCATGCATTAAGCTTCAGACCTTTTCCCTAAAATAAATTCTTGTGTTTTCGGATCATCCAAGTTCAATAAATTGGTTTCAATACAATGGATGGAAGGATCTCGATGTATGTTTTGCTGGTGTGTGTTTGGTGTTCACTTGATGCAGGCGGATTCCTGATGGTTGTCACTGCTCAACCAGCAGTGTATGCGGAGATCTTAACACCAGAGGCTGATCGTAAGGAGGGCGGGCAGGTTGATATGAGGTGTACCGCTACAGACCTCGAGTTGGATCACACCGTGGAGTGGAGGACTGAACACCAGACCCTAAGATGGGGTGAAACCACTGTTGAAACGAATGAACGATTTATCTTCGATACATCGGTAGATATGGTTACTCGGACAGTTGTTCAAGACTTTACCATCACCAATGTGCAGAGGAACGATACTGATGAATATGTGTGTAATGTCAATGACCAAATACCGGGCGGAGGCGGCGACATCGTAGCCACATCAAGTGTAACACTTTCAGTGTTATACTTCCCCAGTGAGTCCTTCCCTATGTGCTCCCCTTCTGGACCCATTACAGTAGACGCAGGGACAGAGTTACATATGAGGTGTTCATCTGAGAGCAGTCACGGATCAGTCATAATGACGATCAGTCCCACTATACAGACTACTAGATACACCACATGGACATCAGTAATCAACGATGATAACGATACAGTCGTAAGAACATTAGATTTGACATTACATGATGCTGATAATGGTGTTGCATTCGAATGCTTCATATCATCAATGTATTTCGCTGGTAAGCAACGTTCATGTCATATCGGACCAATTACAGTGAGGAACACCGGGACATTACCCATGACAGAAACTACGGCATACTCCACACAAACAACTAACTCCCTCCATGTTGTTCCGAAAACAGATCCCATGGCGCAACTAACTACTGGGCCTCAAACATTGACGTCACGAAACTATGACCTTACGAGCACCATGACAATTCAAGGTTCGTCTGATCAACCCCCATCTTCAACTCCATGGATTCTAGCTTTCATAGTTGTCTTGGTCTTCGCTGTTACATTCTTCGTCATCATCGTCGTTCTCATTCTTCGTGATGTCAGAAAGAACCGTCTGATAAAAAGACTCACATCTGAGAAAGAACCCCAAGTCACCAAACTTGATCCCTACATGGAGCTGCAGCCAACGGAGGACAAGAATCGTGTCTACATGGAACCCACACAACATACCTACTACCAACCAGTTGAAGTAGAGAATGAAAGCCCACAGCATGACTACGCTCAGCCAGAGGACAGCACCACCACCAGCTATGAAGAGGTCAGGGTGCCACAGAGTTCAGCTGAGAAGCAGTATCAGAACATTAACAATTAGACATTCATGATATAACTGTACATACATAATGGTAAAGTAGATGCAATATTCTAGACGACAATCAATCATATCAATGGAGTGCGGATAAAACACAACGCACTGTCAACAAATATCTCCCCCTTGTACACTTTAAAACACAATGGAAAACATCGCGCCCTTTTTTGAACAGAAGTCATTTCCATTTTTCTCTAGTTTTCAAGACAGATACCTGTCAAACTACCTGAGAAAACTTCTTTAAATAACGGTGAACAAGTGACGCCAAGGCAACAACGAGGACCAAGTAAGGACAGTTTATGGCTTTGGTTGGATCTGCGTTTTATAACAATCTTTATACAAATTAATTTTATAATTAATACGATATTCCTACTAGAGCAGTTAAAACTCAGAAGAGCCAACAAGAATAAATGTTTCTGTTGGAGGACTCAAATTTACATCTGTATAACAAAATTGTGTATAAATATTAAGTTCAAAGAAATAGTTAGCAACGAAAACTACAGCGGAGGTGGTCGTATACGAACACCCGTAAGGATAAGAACAGGTGATGTAATGTCCTCACGTCAACTGTAATTTTTTTAAAGTCAAATATCGACTTTAAGCAAAACGAAGCTTTTATCATTCCATGTGAATTCAACCAATACTTTCAAGTGACGCAATAACGACATATGAGGAACAAGAATTACAGGTTAGGGTTTCGTGTCACTGACCAGCGGAATTACACTAATTCGGCTCGGTCCAGACTCCATTCAATTAAGATTATGTACACATTTTTACTGCTTTTACTCTTTGATAATTCAAATCAAATTAAAACTGTAAAGTTGAAAACGTGTCTTCTTACCTGTTCCTTGTTTATTATGATGCTGTTTGATCAAACCTCTCATCATCCTCAATGATTAAGCGGAGATGGAGTAACTTCACTGCTGTAAATAAATAAATCGACATAAAGCTATAACTTCATAATTACAAATGCATTTCAAAAAGATTTGAAAAGTGAGCCCTCTATTGAGTTTTTGAACCTCATATAAATTCAACAGATTGTTCGCTAAAATTCTCTATTTTCTCATACAAGTGAAGATTACGTTATTTATGATACACTTTCCCACATTATCCTATTATGATTTACTATAAATCAAGCTCACATCAAATTCTCCAAGAATGTGCAAAGTAGTTTTTTTTAAGATGGCTACCGGTTCTGTAATACTACCCGTGGTGAGTTTAATAAACACTTTATAATATTTCGTAGCTGATGGATCAGCGTTATTACGTTTCAATACTACTTTCGGGATGAGCTATAAGCTAAGCTCTCTCTAGTGAACTCAAGTTTTCCCTAAATTTCCGTCAACTCACCCAGGAATATATTGAGCAAAATGATCGTGCAGTATCAAAGAGATGACTCTTTTATAGATTAACCATCGATGGTGAATAATTCACTTGTTGAAAATATCCTAAATAATACTTAACTCAGGAAATGTAAAGAACGGAAAACGACTCCTATCGCCGCGGCTCGTGGTGCAGGAATAACCCTGGCCAGATGTTCTAAGGAACGCCCACAATGTGCCCCTTCCTTCTATGGCTCACTGCGTTTCAGTTATCCAGAGTGCTCGATTGTCTGATCGGACCCCGTTCTAAAACATTCGTTGTCGACTCAAATTGGAACAACGTAAGTATGTAATCAACTGACTAACAACATGACAAAGTAGGTCGACTATATTATGTGATCCCATCAACAAAGAACGACAAAAACGAATAAAATGTCATATTTTTGGTCAGGGATTCTGTTTATGTTTATAATTCTTTGTATAGACTGCGGCAATTAGAATTTATGAAAATGCATGACTTTTCGAGTTTTTCATATGGGAATAATTGTCTGAGAATTGGTACTGGTGTGTGTGAGCTTTATAGGGAGTGGGCTTTCATAATGAAATCGAACCTTTTATCGATAATAATGTTGTACAAAGCTTTAAGAAATGACTGTTTGTGCATCAGCCCCTATACATTTGCACCTTGTTTACTTCACAATATTTATAACGTTCATAGTAAATTATTATTTAGTAAATCATTTTAAAATGATAATCCCATCATCGTCGTCTTCCATTTTATTGTCACCCTTCTGACATTGTACGTTATTTCCAAGGCTCTCTGGGTTCTCCCCAACTAACCCAGTCTTGAGTTTGGTCACTGCGGGTCCCTGCGTTAGTGACGTCACTTCATTGAACTTTTTGCAAGCCGCTACATTTTTGTTCACAATCAAAGCAGATTTTAACTACCAGTTACCACTCAAGGTACTTCTCTTTTAATTAAGAAATGTTCAACAATTAAATTTCTTGTTATCTTTACCAATCTCTCGACATAAAATGGATTATATTAAATTATCTGTCGTTCAAAACGAACACAATGATCATACTAGACAAGGAGACTTGATAGAGGGCGCACTCTACTTCTAAGCTAATGTTAGGAATGGATGTGTACCACTCTATAACACTGCTAGGAAATTTGGGGAAATTTTTTGCATCAGAAGCATACCACGTATAAAGGCTTCATGATTCAGTCGAATTGAATCAATGGGAAATTATTGATTTAAATTAAATTATTGGTTGTGCCGAGTGTACTAAAAGATAATAATGTTTTCAATTTGTCAATATTTAGCTCAATACTATTGTTACAAAAACTTCAAGTCACATGTTTTAATAACTTGTTCTGGTAGCGAAAATTAGTTTTGATCTGCATGGTACAAGTTTTATTAAATCAGAAATCAGAAATTAATATTAATCACTGGCGTTAACATTCTATTCCTTTTTCAATGAAATTCCCCTGTCGTAATCTCACCGCGTTTTGTCTCTTTGGTTGTTTCTTTCTACCATTAGACCTTGTTGAACAATCACTCGGTTTGTGGCTTTTTAATGGTATCCGTTCGTTAATGTATGGTCGTTCTAGATTCAGTTGAATTGTGACATTACAGTTCTCATTGTAAAACATGGCTCGATACAACGAAATCCAGACTTGGGTAATTGTTAAAGTTCATTGACGTGTGGTGCTCAGTATGATGAAGTACAACCAAGTTAACTTCATCGTTAAATACATGTACATTAAATCACTGTTACATTGAGTTGTGTGTGAACGCAGGATCATTCTACTTCGTGCATTTCCATCCTTCATCCGTCGTCTCCAGGAATGATTTGATAGCAACTTAATAAACTCAGATTCAATACAATGGATGGAAGCATCTCCATGTATGTTTTGCTGGTGTGTGTTTGGTGTTCACTTGATGCAGGCGGATTCCTGATGGTTGTCACTGCTCAACCAGCAGTGTCTGCGGTGTTCTTAACACCAGAGGCTGATCGTATGGAGGGCGGGCAGGTTGATATGAGGTGTACCGCTACAAACCTCGAGTCGGATCATATCGTGGAGTGGAGGACTGAACACCTCACCCTAAGATGGGGTGGATCCACTGTTTGGAATACGAATGGACGATTCATCTTCGATACATCGGTAGATGTGAATACTCAAACAGTTGTTCAAGACTTTACCATCACCAATGGGCAGAGGACCGATACTGATGAATATGTGTGTAATGTCAATGACCCAATACCGACCGGAGGCCTCGACATCGTAGCCACATCTAGTGTAACACTTTCAGTGTTATACTTCCCCAGTGAGTCCTTCCCTATGTGCTCCCCTTCTGGACCCATTACAGTAGACGCAGGGACAGAGCTACATATGAGGTGTTCATCTGAGAGCAGTCACGGATCAGTCATAATGACGATCAATCCCACTATACAGACTACTAGATACACCACATGGACATCAGTAATCAACGATGATAACGATACAGTCGTAAGTACATTAGATTTGACAGTGGATGATGCTGATAATGGTGTTGCATTCGAATGCTTCATATCATCAATATATTTCGCTGGTATGCAACGTACATGTCATTTCGGACCAGTTACAGTAAGGAACACCGTGACAATACCCATTACAGAACCCACAACACTAGAACAGACAACTACTTTAGCCCAAATCATGATGTCACAAAACAATGGCGTTACTAGCACTATGACATGTCTCTGCTCGTCTGATCCATCCTCATCTTCAGCTCCATGGATTCTAGCGTTTATAATTGCCATGATTTTTGCTTTTACATTCTTCGTCATCACTATCGTTCTCATTCTTCGTGATGTCAGAAAGAACCGTCCAATCAAAAGTATCGCATCTGAGAAAGAATCCAAAATCACTAAACCAGATCCCTACATGGAGCTGCAGCCAACGGAGGACAAGAATCGCGTCTACATGGAACCCACACAAGATACCTGCTACCAACCAGTTGAAGTAGAGAATGAAAGCCCACAGCATGACTACGCTCGGCCAGAGGACAGCACCACCACCAGCTATGAAGCGGTCAGGATGCCACAGAGTTCAGCTGAGAAGCAGTATCAGAACATTAACCATTAGGCATTTATGATATATAATGTTATAGCAGATGCAGAATTCTGGCAGAAAATCACTCATTTCAATGGAGTGCGGATAATACACAAGTACACAACGCACTGTGAACAAATATCTCCCCTCTAGTACGCTTCAATACAAAAAGTAAAACATCTTCCACAGACCAAGTAAGGACAGTTTATAGCTTTGGTTGGAGCTGCGTTTTATAACAACCTTTTACAAATTATGTTTAGAATTATTACGATATTCCTACTGGAGCATTTATAACTCACACTAGCCAACTTAAAGAATGTAGTGTTGGAGGACTTAAATTTACCTCTGTAAAAAAATGTGTACATACATAAACATTTCAAACAAACAGTCAGCAACTAAAACTACAGCAAATGTCCTCACATCAATTGTAATTATTTGTGTGTCAAATATCGACTTAAAGCAAAACGAAGCTATAATCATTCCATGCGAATTCAATCAATACTTTCAAGTGACGCAATAACGACATCTAAAGAACAAGAATTACAGGTAACGGTTTCGTGTCAGAGCCCAGCGGAATTAGAGTAATTCGGTTCTGTCCAGACTCCATTCAATTAAGATTATGTGCAACTTTTCACTACTTTTACTTTTTGTTAAATCAAATCAAATTACAATGTAAAGTTTAAAACGTATCTTCTTACCTGCTCCTTGTTTATTAAGATGCTGTTAGATTTAACCTCTCATCATCCTCAATGATTATGTTTATATAGCGGAGATGGAGTAACTTGACTGCTGTAAATTAATAAATCGACATAAAGCTATAACTTAATCATTAAAAATGCATTTCAAAAAGATTTGAAAAGTGAGCCCTCTGTTGAGCTTTGAATTATAATGTTATCAGGACTCCCTGGTGCAACCTCATATAAATCCCACATATTATTGGCTTAAATTCTCTACTCGCTCATACAAATGACGATTATATTATTTCTGATACACTTTTCCAGGTTATCCTATAATTATTTACTATAAATCAAGCTCACAATAAATTATCAAAGAGTGTGCAAGGCAGTTTTTTTCAAGATGGCTGCCTGTTCGAAATTTCAAATCAATTTTTGTAGTACTACCCGTGGTGAGTCTAATAAACACTTTATAATATTTCGTAGCTGCTGGATCAGCGTTATTACGTTTCAATACTACTTTCGGGATGAACTATAAACTAAGCTCTCTCTCTCTCTCTAATGAACTTAATATTTCCCTAAATTTCCGTCAACTCCAACAAGAATGTTGTACACAACTTTAAGAAATTACTGTTAGTGCATCAGCCCCTATACATTTGCAACTTGTTTACTTCACAATGTTTATAATGTTCATGTAAAATTATTTTTTTGTAAATCACTTTGAAAATGATAATCCTATCATCGTCCTCCGAGCCATCTTATTGTCACCCTTCTGACATTGTACGTCATTTCCAAGGCTCTCTGGGTTCTCCCCAATTAACCCAGTCTTGAGTTTGGTCACTGCGGGTCCCTGCGTTAGTGACGTCACTTCATTGAACTTTTTACAAGCCGCTATATATTTTGTACACAATCAAAGCAGATTTTAATTTAGGCATGCAACTGTAACTTCACCAAAAAAGAGGAGATTACCAAATTTCAAAGATTTTGTATAGTATTTTTCAATTTTGATTGGTAAAACTGAGAATAAAAAAGAGGAAATCAGCTGATCCGAGGAAAAGTTGCATGCCTGTTAATTTCCTGCTACCACTCAAGGTACAACTCTTTTTAGTGAGAAATGTAAAAGAACTACATTTTTTTGTCACCGTTACCTATCTCTCGACATAAAATGGATTATATTAAATTATCTGTCATTCAAAACAAACAATATGACCAAACTAGACAGGGAGCCTGAAAGGTTAAATAATAAAATTAGTGGTTACCGTTACCACTCTCTTCATGTACTATGGATTATATTAAATTATATGTCATTTAAAACGAAAACTATTATCAAATCAGACAGGGAGCCCGGATAGAGGGCGCAGTCTTCAGCAAAGCTAATGCTAGGACGTGTACCACTCCATAACACTGCTAGGAAATTCGGGGTCGGACATTTTGCATCAGAAGCATAACCGCGTATAAGGCCATTGTCTCATGGTTCAGTCGAATTGAATCGATGGGAAATCAATGATCTAAATGAAGTAATAGTGTATGTAAAACCATTAATAGTTTCATTTTTTCAATATATTTGAGTTCTGACTATTGATGCAAATCCTTCAAGTGGCTTGTTTTAATCGCTTATTCAATGAAAGGGAAAGGTGAACGGGTTTTTTTTCTGGTGGCGAACCTTAATTCTAATCTGCATAAGAACAACTTTTATTAAATTATGATTTAAGAAATTGATATTATTCAGTGGCGTTAATATTGTATTCCTTTTTCAATGAAACTCCTCTGTCTTAATCTTACTGTGTTTTGTCTCTTCAGTTGTTTCTTTCTACCATTAGACCTTGTTGGAACTTTCAAGTGTTACAACCAGTCGGTTTGTGGCTGTGCTTAGGTAGTAAGAGTATTGTAATGATATGTGTTAGTTGAGGTATGGTCGTTCTAGATTCAGTTGAACCGTGAAATTATAGTTCTCATTGTAAGACATGACTCGATACAACGAAAACCCAGACTTGTATTATTGTTGAAGTTCATTGACGTGTGGTGCTCAGTATGAGGAAGTACAACCAATTTAACTTCATCGTTAAATACTTGTACATTAAATCACTGTTACATTGAGTTGTGTGTGAACGCAGGATCATTCTACTTCGTGCATTTCCATCCTTTATCCGTCGTGTCCAGGAATGATTTAATAGCAACTTAATAAACTCAGATTCAATACAATGGATGGAAGGATCTCTATGTATGTTTTGCTGGTGTGTGTTTGGTGTTCACTTGATGCAGGCGGATTCCTGATGGTTGTCACTGCTCAACCAGCAGTGTATGCGGTGTTCTTAACACCAGAGGCCGATCGTAAGGAGGGCGGGCAGGTTGATATGAGGTGTACCGCTACAAACCTCGAGTCGGATCATATCGTTCAGTGGGCAACCGAAGACCCAGAGTTGAGCCTAAGATGGGGTGAAACCACTGTTTCGAATGCAGGAGGACGATTCAAGTTCAACACAATGGTAGGCCTAGATATGAATACTCAAACAGTTGTGCAAGACTTTACCATCACCAATGTGAAGAGGACCGATACTGATGAATATGTGTGTACAGTCAATGACCCAATACCAACCGGAGGCCACGCCATCGTAGCCACATCCAGTGTAACACTTTCAGTGTTATACTTCCCCAGTGAGTCCTTCCCTATGTGCTCCCCTTCTGGACCAATTACAGTAGACGCAGGGACAGAGTTACATATGAGGTGTTCATCTGAGAGCAGTCACGGAACAGTCATAATGACGATCAATCCCACTATACAGACTACTAGATACACCATATGGACATCAGTAATCAACGATGATAACGATACAGTCATAAGGACATTATATTTGACAGTGAATGATGATGATAATGGTGTTGCATTCGAATGCTTCATATCATCAATGTATTTCGCTGGTATGCAACGTACATGTCACATCGGACCAATTACATTTACGAAGACCGTGACAATAACATCATCTACGTCAGGATCAACGACACCATCGACTGGAAATTCTACGCCATCTTCAGAGAATGAAGTTACGGCCCCAGCTTCGTTCGGTCATGCCGTCATTGTCGGAGCAGTAGCCGGAGGACTCATTGCATTTCTTCTCATCGTAATCCTGATCTTTATTTGCTGTAAACGACGCTCCGGCAACTCGGATCCCAAATCAGGACAGTCCAATCCAGACATCAATCCAACAAATACTGAATTGACACTACATAGACTTGAACATTCTCAGATCAGTTTCAACGAGTATGGAGAGCTTGACTCAACACAACATGGGTTACAGGATAATATCATATATGTCCCCTCCCAAAGCCCAATATCCGGACCAGGCGCGTCTTATGATGAGACTGTGCCGGTACGAACAGCAGAGGCGACTGATCCAAGTCTAATATACGCAAAACCATTCCGTACCCGAACTAAAAGGACTGAACATGAAGTGAAGAAGCAACAGTCAGACCTGACCGATGATCCTACAACTCAGCAGAGTTACAACAATCCCGCATTTGATTCCAGTGTCTATGATAGAACAACATCGCCCTCTGGGGACGACTTATCCACACCAATCAAACCAACGGCTCTAGTCAGACCAACTCGACCTAGTAAGCCCACACCCTATAAACCCAAACCAACAGAGCGTAGGAGTAACGCGTCGACTCGTTCGTACAAAATCACTCATGTGTTTCAATTAAAAGGCATGAACAAATGATATAAATTGTTTGCAAATGCCTCCATGCTTATTCAGCAAAAAGTAATATCCAAGGAAGTTATTTCTGTCAAAGTCATGTTTTATTTAATGTATGTATTTACAGTAATGCTAAAAAATTAAATTAATATGATTGGTAAACGTTAAGATCAGAGGGGCTGTATCGTTATGAGACAAAGCAGACTTGTTGCTGGACATGGAATGATACGGATGGAGTGCGCACGCGTGCAGTAACTGTGTGAAAGTTTATAATTCCATGTACAGCCACAAAGGACAACAACGAATAAAGGGTCATCTTTTTGGTCAGGGATTTTGTTCATGTTTACACCTCTTTGCATAGACTGCTGCGATCAAAATTTAAGAAAATGCATGACTTTCAGAGTTTTTCATATGGAAATAATTCTCTGAGAATTTGTACTGGTGTGAACTTTATAGGGAGTGGGCTTTCAGAATAAAATCAATTGGTTTTTATCGATAAGAATGTTGTACAAAGCTTTAAGAAATGACTGTTTGTGCATCAGCCCCAATAAATTTGCACCTTGTTTACTTCACAATATTTATAATGTTCATGTAAAATATTTATTTTGTAAATCACTTTGAAAATGATAATCCCATCATCGACCTCCATCTGAGTATCACCCTTGTGACATTGTAAGTCATTTCCGAGGCCCTCTGGGTTTCTCCCCCAACTAGCCCAGTCTTGAATTTGGTCACTGCGGGTCCCTGCGTTAGTGACGTCTCTTCATTAAACTTTTAAAAAGCCGCTTTTGCTGTACACATTAAAAGAAGGTTTTAACTACGTTTGCCACTCAAGGTACAACTCTTTTATCTAAGAAAAGTAAACGAATTAAACTCGTGGTTACCGTTACCACTCTCTTCGTGTACTATGGATTATATTGAATTATCTGCCATTTAAAACGAACACAATGATCATACTGGACAGGGAAACTGGATAGAGGGCGCAGTCTTCAGCAAAGCTAATGTTAGGATGTGTACCACTCCATAACACTGCTAGGAAATTTGAGGTATGGCATTTTGCATCAGAAGCATACCACGCATAGGCCATAGTCTCATGATTCAGTCATAGAATCAATGGGAAATCAATGGTCTAGATGGAGTTGTAAGTTGTCCCCAGTGTATGTAAATACATTAACACTTTCATTTTGACAATATTTTAGCTCTGACTATTGATGCAAATCCTTCAAGTGGCTTGTTTTAATCGCTTATTCAATGAAAGGGAAAGGTGAACGGGTTTTCTTTCTGGAAGCGAACCTTTAATTCTAGTATGCATGGTACAAGTTTTATCAAATCATAAATCAGAAAATGTTCTATTCCTTTTTCAATGAAACTCCTCTGTTATAATCTCACTGTGTTTTGTCTCTTCAGTTGTTTCTTTCTACAATAGACCTTGTTGGAACTTTAACATGCTACAATCATATGGCTGTGCTATAGTCGTAGAGTATTTTCATAGTATGTGTTAGTTAATGCTAGGTTCCCACTATCACGATTCGCACCACGATTGAAATCGTGGTCTTAATCGTGGAGTAACCGTGGTGATCTTGTCAGATCTAAAGTGTCAGTAAGTCGTGGCAATCGTGTTATTGGTAGAAAAAATTTGGACGGTTCAAAAATTTTCTGCGATCAACACGATAATTTTTTAATCGTGATCATCGCATCAGATCATATTGGATCATAACAAAGCGCGACTGATCACATCTAATCGTGCTTCCAAATTGTGGTGATCGGGATCAACTTTGGACAATAAACACCACGCTCTGTTGAGATGGTTGCGGGTTGTAGTGTTCACTCTGTGTAGAAGTTCAATAAACAACGGGTCACTCGGCTTGTATATATATCCGTCTGGGTCCAATCGTAGCTCAAATCGTGATCACTCCTGATCGTCATCATGAAAGACATCGCGACCACAATCGTATCCTATCGCAACAGAGCGCATCGGTTCGTGATGAACGTATCGGAAGGTATCCGAATGTATCTGCACGTATTCGATCGTCCCAAATCGGGGACCCCGATCGTGATGATCGTGTCACATTGAGACTCAATCGGGACAATCCTATCGGATCTGATATGATCGTATCTGAACGGGAGGCGAAATTTTTTTTTCCCAGCGTGGTAAAGGCCATCATTTGCATTTTCGCTTCCCATTGGCTGGATGATGCTGAATTATTCAAGTTGAAAAGCCCTTCCATGTTCGCCTATATGCACAATGTACATTGTACACAGTACATGTTACTCAACGTGCACGTGCATGCAGTGCATCAAACAATATACTCAGTGCGATCATGGACGTGAGTGTATATATATAAACGTCTCGATGTAGATGACTGTCGTCCTTCTTTGAATACGGATTACTTGGTTTGTGATCCAAAACTGAAGCCAATAAATTGAATGTTAATAAGGCTGATTTCCCTACAAAATTCACTATTCCCCCAATAATCATAACATCATGTCAACAGGTGGCCCATACTCCGTCATTTCAAGGCTCACTCTCATTTCTCAGCAAACACACCACACACACATAGTCTTAGGCTATGACCTCGAGGTCCCCCAGTACTGACCATTAATCCCCTGTTGACCATTACCTCATCCGACTTTCTAGGAAATGATATGTCACTGATCTTATATTTTCTCTGTGACATCATTTCTAAATCTAGACTTACCCCCCCCCCTCGATAAACCATTCATATCCTAACTTTATCCTTCAAGATTATTCTTATCCTGACTCTCCTCATTTTTTTTTTTTATTGTTCCAAGGGACTTGTGTAAACATTGTTATTTTCTCATTTACATCGTGTGTTTTGTTTCTTTTTTGTGTCTAATTAATTATTTGCCGTTATAACAATAATAACACAGACCCTATTTATAGTTATATAATACTACTAACAATAATGCGACAGCCGGTATATCCCTTTCAAGTCGTGTTGGACAAGGCATATTCAAACTGTT
Organism: Pycnopodia helianthoides; assembly: GCA_032158295.1. Classification (NCBI taxonomy): domain Eukaryota; kingdom Metazoa; phylum Echinodermata; class Asteroidea; order Forcipulatida; family Asteriidae; genus Pycnopodia; species Pycnopodia helianthoides. Next base: position 5,846,078 of record CM063253.1, on the reverse strand, counting down.
TCTGTTTGTTTTAATTTTTCGACTCGAGACGTGTACATTCTGCTGCTAGACTGTGTAGCAAACTGGCCTGCGAATAGTGATGTGTGATGAGCGATTCTGTGCAGCTTCTATTTGATATAATGTCATGAAGCTTATGGTTACGGACCCCAGCCAATGGGAGCGAGGTATGCACATTTTGGCCTTTACCGCGCTGGGAAAAAAAATTCGCGAACGGGAGACCAGATCGTGACAGATCGTGTCACCTGAAATTGACCAATCTTGACCATAATGCATCTAAGCGCACCAAATCGTACCGGAACTTTTCGACTCGCATCACCTCGTATCCAGACCTGACATTTCAGAGAAGTTCCACGATCAGCTACGAATGGCCAATCGTGGCGTTCGTAACGGATCGTACGACAGTGGGAACCTAGCATTAGGTATGGTCGTTCTGGATTCAGTTGAACTGTGAAATTATAATTCTCATTGTAAAACATGACTCGATACAACGAAAACCCAGACTTGTACTATTGTTGAAGTTCATTGACGTGTGGTGCTCAATATGATGAAGTACAACAAAGTTAACTTCATCGTTAAATACATGTACATTAAATCACTGTTACATTGAGTTGTGTGTAAACGCAGGATCATTCTACTTCGTGCATTTCCATCCGTTATCCGTCTTCTCCAGGAATGATTTAATAGCAACTTAATAAACTCAGATTCAATACAATGGATGGAAGGATCTCCATGTATGTTTTGCTGCTTTGTGTTTGGTGTTCACTTGATGCAGGCGGATTCCTGATGGTTGCCACTGCTCAACCAGCAGTGTATGCGGAGATCTTAACACCAGAGGCTGATCGTAAGGAGGGCGGGCAGGTTGATATGAGGTGTACCGCTACAAACCTCGAGTCGGATCATATCGTTCAGTGGGCAACCGAAGACCCAGAACAAACCCTGAGATGGGGTGAAACCACTGTTTGGAATGCGAATGGACGATTCATCTTCGATACATCGGTGGATATGGTTACTCGGAGAGTTGTTCAAGATTTTACCATCACCAATATGCAGAGGACCGATACTGATGAATATGTGTGTAATGTCAATAACCCAATACCGACCGGAGGCCACGACATCGCAGCCACATCCAGTGTAACACTTTCAGTGTTATACTTCCCCAGTGAGTCCTTCCCTATGTGCTCCCCTGCTGGACCCATTACAGTAGACGCAGGGACAGAGTTACATATGAGGTGTTCATCTGAGAGCAGTCACGGAACAGTCACAATGACGATCAATCCCACTATACAGACCACTAGATACACCACATGGACATCAGCAATCAACGATGATAACGATACAGTCGTAAAGACATTAGATTTGACAGTGAATGATGCTGATAATGGTGTTGTATTCGAATGCTTCATGTCATCAATGTATTTCGCTGGTATGCAACATACATGTCAAATCGGACCAATTACATTTACGAAGACCGTGACAATAACATCATCTACGTCAGGATCAACGACACCATCGACTGGAAATTCTACGCCATCTTCAGAGAATGAAGTTACAGCCGCAGCTTCGTTCAGTCCTGCCGTCATTGTCGGAGCAGTAGCTGGAGGACTAATTGTATTTCTTCTCATCGTAATCCTGATCTTTATTTGCTGTAAACGACGCTCCTGCAACTCGGATCCCAAATCAGGACAGTCCAATCCAGACATCAATCAAACAAATACTGAATTGACACTAGATAGACTTGAACATTCTCAGATCAGTTTCAACGAGTATGGAGAACTTGACTCAACACAACATGGGTTACAGGATAATATCATCTATGTCCCTTCCCTAAGCCCAATATCCGGACCAGGCGCATCCTATGATGACACTGCGCCGGTGCGAACAGCAGAGGCGACTGATCCAAGTCTAATATACGCAAAACCAGTCCGTACCCGAACTAAAAGGACTGAACATGAAGTGAAGAAGCAACAGTCAGACCTGACCGATGATCCTACAACTCAGCAGAATTACAACAATCCCGCATTTGATTCCAGTGTCTATGATAGAACAACATCGCCCTCTGGGGACGACTTATCCACACCCATCAAACCGACGGCTGTAGTCAGACCAACTCGATCTAGTAAGCCCACACCCTATAAACCCAAACCAACAGAGCGTAGGAGTAACGCCTCGACTCGTACCCACGATGACCGGATGATACCCTCTTCCCCACCCCCAACAAGCGTCAACGACGGTACCCCAAGCCTGGAAAACGCTGACGATGCTTCATATGCCCAAGTATCTGTACCCATGAGGCAGCATAGTAGTCATGGCAACCCAGGATCTGAGGATCACATTGTCTATGCTGATTTGGATTTGCCATCAGACGAGATTCTAGATGACGGCAGCAACCCACAACCAGCATCTGAAGCAGTGATGTACTCCAGCGTAATGATAAAGTAACATTGATCTATAGATATCGTAGGATGAGCAGGACTCGGCCCTTCTCATTGCCACCAGGCCCGGTATTCTCTCTCCCAATTTCATCCTCGTACCTCCTCCTATTGCATATCCGTTCTTATTTATGCCTCGAATAAATAAACAGCATCTTCATCCCCTCATATCAGTTTTACTGCAGTTCAATCTTGTTCTCATTATTCTCTTCTCACTAAACGAACTATAGCAATTTTTTACATCAGTTTTCATGGTTCATTTGTTTACATTTTGCTGAGATATTCTTTTTGTAATCGGGTTACTATACTACCATGATCCTGAGAATCTATATCGTTAGCCAAGACATTTTGTCCTCAATTTCTCTAACACACTTTATAAATAATGACAAACTTTTCACATTAAACCTAATTTGGGTTTTATATTGTACCGATAATGAGAAATGATTGGGTTTTTTGTTTTTTTTTAAACCCTGCCTTGCTGAAAAGAGAACCACGCACAAAAATGTAACCTATTGAACTTCGACTTCTAAATTCATTGTAACAATTATGCTTCTTGGAAAAAATTGTGTCAAAAGCGTCACGAATTTTAATTAGGAAAAATTACTGCAGAAGTTTTTGTTTCTTCTTATCAATTGGTTGTGTATGTATCCAACCACACGCGCACCCACTGCCACACCCAATGCCGCACCCAATGCCACACCCACCTCCACACCATCGCCAATGGGTGTTCTCACACGTCCTCCAAGTTTCCCCTTCACTATCTCCCATAACTTCCAAACAGCGTTGTGGTTGGAAACCTTTACTATTCTGTAATCACAACAATTTTGTATTTTTTGGATTATTTCACTTGCATGAAATCGGTCTGTATTGTGGGCTTTAGGGCTTTACGATTTTGAAATACATGCATGTATACACATTGTTTATGTAAACGCATCCAAATTAAATTTACAGAATAAACTAATGTCTAATGTATAATTCTTTTAGAAAAACCATGTATGATACTGTTTGTAAAAGTGATGCAGATTTTAGTATGCTATCGGAATGAGACAAACAACAATTTAATTACTTCTCAAGCAAAAAGGTTTTGTATATTGCTTAGCCAATTATATTTGTATGTCTGTTAAAGGAAATCAATGTTCCAAATAATTATTTTAACATTGATGCTTTTGCTAACTCCTCCGTCATGATGTAAACTGCAATTTGTATATTTTAAATGTTGTTGTAACCGTTCCCCAAGGTGCTAGGGTATGTTCTTTTTGGAATAAAACAAGAAATCAAATCAGAATCAATTTCGTAAAAAAATCACTCATGCGTTACAATTAAAAGACATTGATGTAATTTGTTTGCAAATGCATCCATGCTTATTCAGCAAAAAAATTAATATCCAAGGAAGTTATTTCTGTCATAGTCATGTTTATTTGAATGTATGTTTTTACAGTAATGCTAAAAAATGAAGTCAATATGATTGGTGCACGTTAAGATTAGAAGGGCTGTATCGTTATGAGACAAAGCAGACTTGTTGCTGGACATGGAATTATGAACTCTCACCCAGTTACTGCACGCGCGCACGCGCTCTCCATAAAATAATACGGATGGAGTGCGCACGCGTGCAGTAACTATGTGAAAGTTTATAATTCCATGTACAGCCACAGGCCTGCTTGGATCATGACGACACAGCGCCTTGAATTTATTTTCAAAAAATGAATATTCTTTTGTACTCAGATAACATCGATGATGTTTTTTTTTTAAATATTAATATTCATTTGGAATTAGGATATATGATTATGTATGAACCTGCTTCTATGAATAAATTACTCGCAACACTTTCAGATTAAAATAAGTAACAAGATTTCAAGTCAGAAAAAGTTTAAGAAAACGAAAATTGGTATGTAATGGAAGCGGAATACATGAATATGTATGGATCTGTTTGATTGGAATAAATTGGCTTTTAATAAGAAATGGCTATTCGTTTGTAATCAGATTGTATTAATATGTATGAACCTGCTGGCTTTGAATAAATTAATGACGAGTGATTGATATCAACAAGTGATATCTTGAAAGTCCATCCCAATCATAAAAGTTAGGGCCTCATCGCCTCTACACGTTTATTTGCCATTTCTCTTGCAAACTTTGATGTTTATGTTGTCCCTTTCCCTTTAAAACAGGGTTGATTAAGATTATAGACTCACTTCTTAAGATGTCGTAAAACCCATTTTGTAAAGATCGTCAAGACTTTTTCCATAATATAGGTTTTCCAGGCCACTTTCAACAGAAATTCATTCAATTTAACACCCGGCTCATGCAATTATGTCTGAAAATAAATGTGCCATTGCTTCAGCATTCAACAGACAAAAGGGGTTTGGTATTCACTGGTCAAATAAGATGATTCAATCTCATCAGGTCGCAAATTCATTCAACTTCATTAAAGGTAAGCCAGCAGCAAGAGGCTGGTCAACCGTTCAATTTCACCACTTAGCAAACATTTGCGTAAATGTGAATGCGTGTTATTTTATTGATTTATTTGTTCTGGTTTTGAAGCCAAGGATTCCCCCAAAAAGCGAACTTAATCACTATACTTTATAGCCAAGTACCCCAAAGGAGAGAAGACGAGGAAGGAAGTTCAAGTTTTAGATGTGCGAGGAAAACCAAGAGATTTGTTACAGGGGAAAACCCACGCGATCAGGTAGAGACAGAAAACCAAATCCACATAGTGTCCCGTATAGGATTCGAACCGGGGTCCTAGAGGTAGAAGGCTACGCCAACCAATTCATTTTTTGATGAAGTTTAATTAATTTCTGCTGAATTTAGCCGGGAAGACCTTTCGCTTGAGACAAAAGGGACCCACTTTTTTGATCAACTATTTTATGATCAACGCATGCTAAACAGGGTTAATCATGACCCAGTCAGTGCCGTGGGTGCTTCGGGGGAGTGACACATACATAATCATATTAGTTGATGACCTTAACTTGAACTGTCGAGCTTTTGTTTTTGCAGAATCAAATATGTGCCACCGGCATGGGCAAATTTTGACGTCCAAATATAGTTTACATTCTTAAAGAATAAAGAAAATGGTACCTTAGTTACCTTAACCCATTATGCTATTGCAAGACTGTAAGCAGTAGTATTCAAAGAGCAAGTTGTGCCCACTTATATCTGAGTAATTGGTTTACTTGTTTCAAACCATCCCACTGGTTCAACGACGAAATAATAAGTTAAATGCAAGTACACAAATGAATGTCATAGATTCAGTTGAACTGTGAAATTATTATGACGCTTATAAAAACATGCCTCTATAGAAATGGGAAAAAACACGAGTTGATATTGTCAAAGTTCATTGGTGTGTGGTGCTTAACACACACAAGTTCTACTATGGTGCACTAAAGTCATGTATTCGTTTGTGTGTTAAATCACTATTACATTTCAACCAGGTATGTGTACATGTATGATTATGCTCCTCCATGCATTAAACTTCAGACCTTTTCCCCAAAATAAATTCTTGTGTTTTCGGATCATCCAAGTTCAATAAATTGGTTTCAACACAATGGATGGAAGGATCTCCATGTATGTTTTGCTGGTGTGTGTTTGGTGTTCACTTGATGCAGGCGGATTCCTGATGGTTGTCACTGCTCAACCAGCAGTGTATGCGGAGATCTTAACACCAGAGGCTGATCGTAAGGAGGGCGGGCAGGTAGATATGAGATGTACCGCTAGTGATGTAGAGTCGAGTCAAGTCGTTCAGTGGGCAACCAAAGACCCAGAGTTGAGCCTGAGATGGGGTGAAACCACTATTTCAAATGCAAGAGGACGATTCAAGTTCAACACAACGGTAGGCCTAGATATGAATACTCAAACAGTTGTGCAAAACTTTACCATCACCAATGTGCAGAGGGCCGATACTGATGAATATGTGTGTAAAGTCAATGAACCATTATCAGCCGGAGGCAACGCTATCGTAGCCACATCCAGTGTAACACTTTCAGTGTTATACTTCCCCAGTGAGTCCTTCCCTATGTGCTCCCCTTCTGGACCCATTACAGTAGACGCAGGGACAGAGTTACATATGAGGTGTTCATCTGAGAGCAGTCACGGAACAGTCACAATGACGATCAATCCCACTATACAGACTACTAGATACACCACATGGACATCAGTAATCAACGATGATGACGATACAGTCGTAAGGACATTGGATTTGACAGTGAAAAATCATGATAATGGTGTTGCTTTCGAATGCCTCATCACTTCAATCTATTTCACTGCCATGCAACGTAGTTGTCAAATCGGGCCAATTACAGTAAGGAACGCCATGACAGAACCCACAACACTAGAGCACATAACAACTGCGTCCCAAAGCATGACGTCACAAAACAATGGCGTTTCTGGCACTATGGCAAATCTTTGCTCGTCTGATCCATCCTCATCTTCAGCTCCATGGATTCTAGCGTTTATAATTGCCATGATTTTTGCTATTACATTCTTCGTCATCACCGCCATTCTCTTTCTTAGTAATGTCAGAAAGAACCGTCTGATAAAAAGACTCACATCTGAGAAAGAACCCCGAGTCACCAAACCTGATCCCTACATGGAGCTGCAGCCAACGGAGGACAAGAATCGCGTCTACATGGAACCCACACAAGATACCTACTACCAACCAGTTGAAGTAGAGAATGAAAGCCCACAGCATGACTACGCTCAGCCAGAGGACAGCACCACCACCAGCTATGAAGCGGTCAGGGTGCCACAGAGTTCAGCTGAGAAGCAGTATCAGAACATTAACAATTAGACATTCATGATATAACTGTACATACATAATGGTAAAGTAGATGGTAAAGTATAGATGCAATATTCTAGACGACAATCAATCTTATCAATGGAGTGCGGATAAAACACAACGCACTGTCAACAATTATCTCCCCCTTGTACACTTCAATACAAAATGGAAAACATCACGCACTTTTTGAACAGAAGCCGTTTCCATTTTTCTCTAGTTTTCAAAAGACAAATTAAAACAACGGTGAACGAGTGACGCCAAGGCAACAACGAGGACCAAGTAAGGACAGTTTATAGCTTTGGTTGGATCTGCGTATTATACCAAACTTCTTAAAAATTAAGTTTAGAATTATTATGATATTCCTACTGGAGCAGTTAAAACTCACAAAAGCCAACTTGGGTGAATATTAGTGTTGGAGAACTCAAATTTACCTCTGTAACAAAAATTGTATATACATTTAAACATTTCAAACAAATAGCTATAGCAACTAAAACTACAGCTGTATGTGGTGGTATAACGAAGACATGTAAGGACAAGAACAGGTGATGTTAGGTCCTCACGTCGATTGTAATTATAGGTGTATCAAATATCGACTTGAAGCAAAACTAAGCTCTTATAATTCCGTGCGAGTTCAATCAATACTTTAAGAACCAGATTAAGAGCAACAATTACAGATACGGTTTCGTGTCACTGCCCAGTGGTATTACTCTAATTCGGCTCGGTCCAGACTCCATTCAAAGAAGATTATTTACAACTTTTCACTACTTTCAATCTTTAATAAAGTAAATCTAACATAAAATGACTGTATAAAGTTTATAACGTTTATATCTCGCTTTGTCCTTTTTTTTTATTAAGATGTTGTTTGATCAAACCTCTCATCATCCTCAATGATTATGTTTGAATAGCGGACATGAGGTTATTTCACTGCTGTAAATTAAAAATGTTATGTAATGGTATGACTCAATGATTAAAAATGCATTTCAATGGTTTTTTTTAAGTGAGCCCTCTATTGAGTTTTGAATTCAAACGTTAAGAGCACTCCCTGGTGCAACCTCATATAAATCCCACAGATTATTCACTAAAATTCTCTATTTTCTCATACAAATGAAGAATTGGTTATTTCTGAAGCACCTTCCGAACATTATCCTATTGTTATTTACTATAAATCAAACTCACATCAAATTCTCCTAAAAAGTGCAAATAAGTTTTTTTTTTCAAGATGGCTGCCAGTTCTAAATTTCAATTTAATGTGTTTCATTACTACCAGTGGTGAGTCTAATAAAACACTTTATAATATTTCGTAGCTGCTGGATCAGCGTTATTACATTTCAATACTACTTTCGGGATGAACTATAACGAGGACATTGAGCAAAATGATCGTGCATTATCAAAGAGCTGACTCCTTTATAATGTAAACTTTCGATCGTGGATAATTCACGTGGTGGAAATAACCTAAATAATACTCAACTCAAGAAACGTAAAGAACTGAAAATGACCCCTATCGCCGCGGCTCGTGGTGCAGGAATAACCTTGGCCAGATGTTCTAAGGAACGCCCGCAATGTGCCCCTCCCTTCTATGGCTCACTGCGTTTCAGTTATCTAGAGTGCTTGATTGTCTGATCGGACCCCATTTTGAATCATTCGTTGTGAATTCAAATTGGTACAACGTAAGTATATAATCAACTGACAAGACAGGTAAATAAAGACATTCTGGTTACCGTTTCCAATCTCTCGACATCATATGGACTATATTAAATTATCTGTCAACCAAAACGAACACAATGATCATAGGGAGACTGGACAGAGGGCGCAGTATAAAATGTTAGGATGTGTACCACTCCATAACACTGCTAGGAAATTTGGGGACGGGGCATTTTGCATCAGAAGCATACCACGTATCAGGCCATAGTCTCATGATTCAGTCATTGATCAATGCGAAATGATTGATTTAAATTAAATTATTGGTTGTACCAAGTGTATTTAAAGATATTCATGTTTTCAATTTGTCAAGCTTTATACTATTGTTGCAAAAACTTTGAGTGACATGTTTTAATAACTTATTCGATGAAAAGTGAACGGTTTTTCGTTCTGGTGGCGAACATCAGTTCTGATCTGCATGGTTCAAGTTTCATTCAATCATAAATCAGAAACTGATATTAATCACTGGCGTTAATATTCTATTCCTTTTTCAATGAAACTCTTCTGTCGTAAACTCACTGTGTTTTGTCTCTTTAGTTGTTTCTTTCTCACCATTAGTATGGTGGCCCTGAAGGGACATCGCACGTCGCAAATATCTTTGCAAATATTTGCGATGTCGCAGATATCATTGCAAATACTTTGTCGCATACTTAGTTGCATAGTTTGCATATTTGTGCCAGGTAATTTTTCAAGAGCCTAGAGGGTCTTACATTGTTTGGGTTCATCTTAGTCAACGACCGTCAATGACAGTGCGAACGGAATACCAAATTCTCGAGATTCGTCACACAGAAAAACGACCACGGATGCCTATTCTACCTCGATGTAATGGTTATACACGCATGCGGAAAGAACAGAAGAGTAGTCAATCATACCCACAACTGCAACCGACTACCCACCCGTGTGTACATGTTAATGAAATGAAGGCTGGAACCCAAACAACTTCAAGGCCCTTTAGACTCTTGAAAAAAAACGGCACAAATATGCAAACTATGCAACAAAGTATGCGACAAAGTATGCTATAATATTTGCGACATCGCAAATATTTGCAAAGATATTTGCAAAGATATTTGCGACATCGCAAATATCTGCAAAGATATTTGCAAAGATATTTGCGACATTGCAAATCTTTGCAAACATCGCAAAGATATTTGCGATGTGCGATGTCCCTTCAGGGCCACCATACATTAGACCTTGTTTGAACTTTAAAATGTTACAATCAGTCGGTTTGTGGCTGTGCTAAAGTAGTAGAGTATTTCATGGTATGTGTTAGTTAAGGTATGGTCGTTCTAGATTCAGTTGAACTGTGACTTTATAATTCTCATTGTAAAACATGACTCGATAAAACGAAAACCCAGACTTGTGTTATTGTTGAAGTTCATTGACGTGTGGTGCTCAGTATGAGGAAGTACAACCAAGTTAACTTCATTGTTAATAATACATGTACATTAAATCACTGTTACATTGAGTTGTGTGTGAACGCAGGATCATTCTACTTCGTGCATTTCCATCCTGTATCCGTTGTGTCCAGGAATGATTTAGTAGCAACTTAATAAACTCAGATTCAATACAATGGATGGAAGGATCTCCATGTATGTTTTGCTGGTGTGTGTTTGGTGTTCACTTGATGCAGGCGGATTCCTGATGGTTGTCACTGCTCAACCAGCAGTGTCTGCGGAGATCTTAACACCAGAGGCTGATCGTAAGGAGGGCGGGCAGGTTGATATGAGGTGTACCGCTACAAACCTCGAATCGGATCATATTGTTCAGTGGGCAACCAAAGACCCAGAAAAAACCCTGAGATGGGGTGAAGCTACTGTTTGGAGTGCAAATGGACGATTCATCTTCGATACATCGATAGATGTGAATACTCAAACAGTTGTTCAAGACTTTACCATCACCAATGTGCAGAGGACCGATACTGATGAATATGTGTGTAGTGTCAAAGACCCAATACCGGGCGGAGGCAATGTCATCGTAGCCACATCCAGTGTAACACTTTCAGTGTTATACTTCCCCAGTGAGTCCTTCCCTATGTGCTCCCCTTCTGGACCCATTACAGTAGACGCAGGGACAGAGTTACATATGAGGTGTTCATCTGAGAGCAGTCACGAAACAGTCACAATGACGATCAATATACAGACTACTAGATACACCACATGGACATCAGTAATCAACGATGATAACGATACAGTCGTAAGGACATTGGATTTGACAGTGAATAATCATGATAATGGTGTTGCTTTCGAATGCCTCATCACTTCAATCTATTTCTCTGCCATGCAAAGTAGTTGTCAAATCGGGCCAATTACAGTAAGGAACACCATGACAGAACCCACAACACTAGAGCACATAACAACTGCGTCCCAAAGCATGACGTCACAAAACAATGGCGTTTCTGGCACTATGGCAAATCTCTGCTCGTCTGATCCATCCTCATCTTCAGCTCCATGGATTCTAGCGTTTATAATTGCCATGATTTTTGCTATTACATTCTTCATCATCACCATCATTCTCATTCTTCGTGATGTCAGAAAGAACCGTCCAATCAAAAGTCTCGCATCAGAGAAAGAACCCCAAGTCACCAAACCTGATCCCTACATGGAGCTGCAGCCAACGGAGGACAAGAATCGCGTCTACATGGAACCCACACAAGATACCTACGACCAACCAGTTGAAGTAGAGAATGAAAGCCCAGAGCATGACTACGCTCAGCCAGAGGACAGCACCACCACCAGCTATGAAGCGGTCAGGGTGCCACAGATTTAAGCTGAGAAGCAGTATCAGAACATTAACAATTAGACATTCATGATATACCTGTACATAATGGTATAGCAGATGCGGTATTCTGGCAGAAAATCACTCATTTCAATGGAGTGCGGATAATACACAAGTACACAACGCACTGTGAACAAATATCTCCCCTAGTACGCTTCAATACAAAAAGTTAAACATCATCCACCAACCAAGAAAGGACAGTTTCTAGCTTTGGTTGGAGCTGCGTTTTATAACAACCTTTTACAAATTATTTTTAGAATTATTACGATATTCCTACTGGAGCATTTATAACTCACACTAGCCAACTTAAAGAATGTAGTGTTGGAGGACTTAAATTTACCTCTGTAAAAAAATGTGTACATACATAAACATTTCAAATAAACAGTCAGCAACTAAAACTACAGCTAATGTCCTCACATCAATTGTAATTATTTGTGTGTCAAATATCGACTTAAAGCAAAACGAAGCTCTAATCATTCCATGCGAATTCAATCAATACTTTCAAGTGACGCAATAACGACATCTAAAGAACAAGAATTACAGGTAACGGTTTCGTGTCAGAGCCCAGCGGAATTAGAGTAATTCGGTTCTGTCCAGACTCCATTCAATTAAGATTATGTGCAACTTTTCACTACTTTTACTTTTTGTTAAATCAAATCAAATTACAATGTGAAGTTTAAAACGTATCTTCTTACCTGCTCCTTGTTTATTAAGATGCTGTTAGATATAACCTCTCATCATCCTCAATGATTATGTTTATATAGCGGAGAGGAGTAACTTGACTGCTGTAAATTAATAAATTGACATAAAGCTATAACTTAATCATTAAAAATGCATTTCAAAAAGATTTGAAAAGTGAGCCCTCTGTTGAGTTTTGAATTCGAATGTTATCAGGACTCCCTGGTGCAACCTCATATAAATCCCACATATTATTGGCTGAAATTATCTACTTTCTCATACAAATGACGATTATATTATTTCTGATACACTTTTCCAGATTATCCTATAATGATTTACTATAAATCAAGCTCACAATAAATTATCAAAGAGTGTGCAAGGCAGTTTTTTTCAAGATGGCTGCCTGTTCTAAATTTCAAATCAATTTTTGTAGTACTACCCGTGGTGAGTCTAATAAACACTTTATAATATTTCGTAGCTGCTGGATCAGCGTTATTACGTTTCAATACTACTTTCGGGATGAGCTATGAACTAAGCTCTCTCTAGTGAACTTAATATTTCCCTAAATTTCCGTCAACTCCAATAAGAATGATGTACAACATTTTAAGAAATTACTGTTTGTGCATCAGCCCCTATACATTTGCAACTTGTTTACTTCACAATGTTTATAATGTTCATGTAAAATTATTTTTTTGTAAATCACTTTGAAAATGATAATCCTATCATCGTCCTCCGAGCCATTTTATTGTCACCCTTCTGACATTGTACGTCATTTTCGAGGCTCTCTTGGTTCTCCCCAATTAACCCACTCTTGAGTTTGGTCACTGCGGGTCCCTGCGTTAGTGACGTCACTTCATTGAACTTTTTACAAGCCTATATAATATTCTGTACACAATCAAAGCAGATTTTAATTCAGGCATGCAACTGTAACTTCACCAAAAAAGAGTAGTTTACAAAATTTCAAAGATTGTGTATAGTATTTTTCAATTTTGAATGGTAAAACTGAGAATAAAAAAGAGGAAATCAGCTGATCCGAGGAAAAGTTGCATGCCTGTTAATTACCTGCTACCACTACACGGTACAACTCTTTTTAGTGAGAAATGTAAAAGAACTACATTTCTTGTTACCGTTACCTATCTCTCGACATAAAATGGATTATATTAAATTACCTGTCATTCAAAACAAACATTATGAACATACTAGACAGGGAGCCTGAAAGGTTAAATAATAAAATTAGTGGTTACTGTTACCACTCTCTTCATGTACTATGGATTATATTAAATTATATGTCATTTAAAACGAAAACTATTAATCAAATCAGACAGGGAGCCCGGATAGAGGGCGCAGTCTTCAGCAAAGCTAATGTTAGGATGTGTACCACAACATAACACTGCTAGGAAATTCGGGGCCGGACATTTTGCATCAGAAGCATACCACGTATAAGGCCATAGTCTCATGGTTCAGTCAAATTGAATCGATGGGAAATCAATGATCTAAATGAAGTAATAGTTGTCCCCAGTGTATGTAAAACCATTAATAGTTTCATTTTTTAAATATTTGAGCTCTGACTTTTGATGCAAATGCTTCAAGTGGCTTGTTTTAATAGCTTATTCAATAATAGGGAAAGGTGAACGGGTTTTTTTTTCTGGTGGCGAACCTTAATTCTAATCTGCATAAGTACAACTTTTATTAAATTATGATTTAAGAAATTGATATTATTCAGTGGCGTTAATATTGTATTCCTTTTTCAATGAAACTCCTCTGTCTTAATCTTACAGTGTTTTGTCTCTTCAGTTGTTTCTTTCTACCATTAGACTTTGTTGGAACTTTCAAGTGTTACAATCACTCGGTATGTGGCTGTGCTTAGGTAGTAAGAGTATTGTCATGACATGTGTTAGTTGAGGTATCGTCGTTCTAGATTCAGTTGAACCGTGAAATTATAGTTCTCATTGTAAGACATGACTCGATACAACGAAAACCCAGACTTGTATTATTGTTGAAGTTCATTGACGTGTGGTGCTCAGTATGAGGAAGTACAACCAAGTTAAACTTCATCGTTAAATACATGTACATTAAATCACTGTTACATTGAGTTGTGTGTGAACGCAGGATCATTCTACTTCGTGCATTTCCATCCTTTATCCGTCGTGTCCAGGAATGATTTAATAGCAAATTAATAAACTCAGATTCAATACAATGGATGGAAGGATCTCCATGTATGTTTTGTTCTTGTGTGTTTGGTGTTTACTTGATGCAGGCGGATTCCTGATGGTTGTCACTGCTCAACAAGCAGTGTATGCGGAGATCTTAACACCAGCGGCCGATCGTAAGGAGGGCGGGCAGGTTGATATGAGGTGTACCGCTACAAACCTCGAATCGGATCATATTGTTCAGTGGGCAACCAAAGACCCAGAAAAAACCCTGAGATGGGGTGAAGCTACTGTTTGGAGTGCAAATGGACGATTCATCTTCGATACATCGATAGATGTGAATACTCAAACAGTTGTTCAAGACTTTACCATCACCAATGTGCAGAGGACCGATACTGATGAATATGTGTGTATTATTAACGATCCAATACCGACAGGAGGCAGCGACATCGTAGCCACATCCAGTGTAACACTTTCAGTGTTATACTTCCCCAGTGAGTCCTTCCCTATGTGTTCCCCTTCTGGACCCATTACAGTAGACGCAGGGACAGAGTTACATATGAGGTGTTCATCTGAGAGCAGTCACGGAACAGTCATAATGACGATCAATCCCACTATACAGACTACTAGATACACATGGACAGATTCAGTTATCATTAGGGATATCGATACAGTCGTAAGGACATTAGATTTGACAGTGGATGATTCTGATAATGGTGTTGCATTCGAATGCTTCATATCATCAATGTATTTCGCTGGTATGCAATGTACATGTCATATCGGACCAATTACAGTAAGAAACACCGTGACATTACCCATGACAGAACCCACAACATCATTCACGTCAACATCATCCACGTCAGGATGTACGACACCATCGACTGGAAATTTTACGCCAACTTCAGAGAATGAAGTAACTTCGACGTCCTCCTCGGCATTCACTCAATCTACAGCCGCAGCTTCGTTCAGTCCTGCCGTCATTGTCGGAGCAGTAGCCGGAGGACTAATTGCATTTCTTCTCATCGTAATCCTGATCTTTATTTGCTGTAAACGACGCTCCGGCAACTCGGATCCCAAATCAGGACAGTCCAATCCAGACATCAATCCAACAAATACTGAATTGACACTGGATAGACTTGAACATTCTCAGATCAGCTTCAACGAGTATGGAGAGCTTGACTCAACACAACATGGGTTACAGGATAATATCATACATGTCCCCTCCCGAAGCCCAATATCCGGACCAGGCGCATCTTATGCTGACACTGCGCCGGTGCGAACAGCAGAGGCGACTCATCCAAGTCTAATATACGCAAAACCATTCCGTACCAGAACTAAAAGGACTGAATATGAAGTGAAGAAGCAACAGTCAGACCTGACCGATGATCCTACAACTCAGCAGAGTTACATCAATCCTGCATTTGATTCCAGTGTCTATGATAGAACAACATCGCCCTCTGGGGACGACTTATCCACACCCATCAAACCGACGGCTGTAGTCAGACCAACTCGACCTAGTAAGCCCACACCCTATAAACCCAAACCAACAGAGCGTAGGAGTAACGCCTCGACTCGTACCCACGATGACCGGATGATACCCTCTTCCCCACCCCCAACAAGCGTCAACGACGGTACCCCAAGCCAGGAAAATGCTGACGATGCTTCATATGCCCAAGTATCTGTACCCATGAGGCAGCAAAGTAGTCATGGCAACCCAGGATCTGAGGATCACATTGTCTATGCTGATTTGGATTTGTCATCAGACGAGATTCTAGATGACGGCAGCAACCCACAACCAGCATCTGAAGCAGTGCTGTACTCGAGCGTAATGATAAAGTAACATTGATCTATATTAATAAAGATATCGTAGGATGAGCAGGACTCGGCCCTTCTCAATGCCACCAGGCCCGGTATTCTTTCTCCCAATTCCACGTCCTCCAAGTTTCCCCTTCACTATCTCTCATAACTTCCAAACAGCGTTGTGGTTGGAAACCTTTACTATTCTGTAATCACACCAATGTCGTAAATTTTTGCTTATTTCACTTGCATGAAATCGGTCTGTCTTGCGGGTTTGAGGGTTTTGAAATACATGCATGTACACTTTGCTTATGTAAATAAACTAATGTTCAATGTATAATTCTTTTAGAAAAAGCCATGTATGATACTGTTTGTAAAAGTAATGCAGGTTTTAGTATGCTATCAGAAAGAGACAACATTATTTTGTTAATGACCTCTCCTGCAAAAAGGTACTGTATATTGCTTAGCCAATTATATTTGTATGTCTGCCAGGTTAAAGGAAATCAATGTTCCAAATAAATAGTTTAACATTGATGCTTTTGCTTACTCCTCAGTCATGATGTAAACTGCAATTTGTATATTCTAAATATCGTTGTAACCGTTCCCCCTTGGTAATGGGGTATGTTTCTTCTGGAGAAATCAAATCAAACCAATATCGTAAAAAATCACTCATGCGTTACGATTAAAAGGCATCAACAAATGATGTAAATTGTTTGCTAATGCATCCATGCTTATTCAGAAGAAAAGTAATATCCAAGGAAGTTATTTCTGTCATAGCCATGTTTATTTGAATGTATGTTTTTACAGTAATGCTAAAAAATTAAATTAATATGATTGGTGCACGTTAAGATTAGAGGGGCTGTATCGTTATGAGACAAAGCAGACTTGTTGCTGGACATGGAATTATGAACTCTCACCCAGTTACTGCACGCGCACGCGCAGTCTCCATAGAATGATACGGATGGAGTGCGCACGCGTGCAGTAACTGTGAAAGTTTATAATTTCATGTAAAGTCACAGGCCTGCTTGGATCATCAAAACATAGCTCCTTGATTTTTTTTCCCACAACACATTTTCAGGTTTTATTCATAAAAGTATACAGAGTCAGAACAAAACATGAATATTCATTTGTTCTCAGATTTTATCAATGATGTAAAAAACCTGCTTGCTATAATTTTCAAAGTTAGAATATTCATTTAGAATTAGGATATAATTATGATTGTGTATGAACCTGCTCCTATAAATAAATTACTGGCAACACTTTCAGATTAAAATAAATAACAAGATTTTGAGTCAGACAAAAAAATAGTTGGAGAAAACGAAAATTGGTTTGTAATGGAAACGGAATGCATGAATATGTATGACATGTTTGATATGAATAAATTGGCTTTTAATCAAAATGTTCGGTCGTTTGTAATCAGATTGTATTAATATGTATGAACCTGCTGACTTTGAATACATTAATGACGAGTGATTGATATCAACACGTGGTATCTTGAAAGTCAATCATAAATGTGACCTGATCTATCGAAATGAGGAATGTGTCAGACAGGAAGTATTGCGTGTAATTCGCCATACCAAAGTTGGTCACATTCGAAAATCATGAAAAACACTACAAAAAAACGATTCAGCGATTTCGGTGGTATTAGGTTAAATAAAACTCGATCTTTCTTGTCGTGGTCTTACCTTTAATTGAAAGGATGAATAAATCCACAAAAAGTACGTTTTCTTGAACATGTTTGAACACAATTAATACTCTTCAAAGTTAATTAAAAACGAGTATCTAAAGTGGCCTTGTCTTGTAGACTTTCTTCATTTCCCGATAACTTCGGACTGGAATAAGCTACAGAAATAATAATGGTATTGCTGGAAAGCCAGTGAGTTACTTGTTAACAAATGCGCCATTGCATCAGCATTCAACAGACAAAAGAGGTAATTCAACTTAAACAGTTTAGCATTCACTGGTCAAAGATCATTCAAATTCAAGAGGACAAGAAAGGAAGTTTCAGTTTTAGATGTATGAGGAAAACCCAGAGATTTATTCCAGGGAAAACCCGCACGATCAGGTAGAGACTGAAAACCCAATCCACAGTGTCCCGTGCGAGATTCGAACCGGGGTCCTAGAGGTAGAAGGGGACAAAGAAAATCACTATCCCAACCCATTAATGTTTTGATGAAATTGGGTTAATTTTTCCTTAGTTAGCTGGGAAGACTACATTTCGCCTAAGACAAAAGCTAACGACTTTCTTTTGATCAACTATTTTATGTCCAACTCAAGCCACAAAAAGGGTTCAAAGTTACCCAGTCAGTGCCGTGGGTGCTTCGGGCGAGTGGCATATACAGAAATATAAGTGGATGACCTTAACTGAACTGCCACCTCGATTTCTGCAGAACCAAATATGTGCAAACGGCATGGGCGAATTTCGACCTCACATTACTCTTTCTGAGTGCTCAGAGATCATGATTTTATATTAGTTCTTTTGATAGAAAACCTTTAAAAACTCAGCCCTCAAGCGATTGAAAGACAGTTAACAGTTGTATTCAAACAGTAGTATTCAAAGAGCAAGTTGTGCCCACTAATATCTGAATGAGTGGTTTACCTTTTTTTCAAACCATCCTACATTCAATGACGAAATAATAAGTTAACTGAAAGTACACAAATGAATGGCATGCATTCAGTTGAACTGTGTGACATTATTATGACGCTTATAGAAACATGCCTCCATAGAAATGACAAAAAAAAACACGAGTTGATATTATTAAAGTTCATTGGTGTGTGATGCTTATAGTGCACTTGTAAGTTATGTATTCGTGTGTTAAATCACTATTACAATTCTACCGGGTGTGTGTACGTGTATGACTATGCTCCTCCATGCATCAAACTTCAAACCTTTTCCCTAAAACAAATTTGTCAACATTTTAGCTTTATACTAGTGTTGCAAAAACTTCAGGTGACAAGTTTTATTAACTTATTCGATGAAAGGTGATTGGTTTTGCGTTTGTCAGAAATTGATATCAATCACTGACGTTAATATTCTATTCCTTTCTCCTCTGTTGTAATCTTACTGTGTTTTGTCTCTTCAGTTGTTTATTTCTACCATTAGACCTTGTTGGAATTTTCAAATGTTACAATCAGTCGGTTTGTGGTCGTGCTAAAGTAGTACAGTATTTTAATGACAGGTGAGTTGCGGTACGGTTGTTCTAGATTCAGTTGAACTGTGAGATTTTTAACCTCATTGTAAAACATGACTTGATAACATAAAACCCTGAGTTGTACTAATTGTTGAAGTTCATTGACGTGTGGTGCTCGGTATGAGTATAGAGAAAGGGTTTGAGGAAGTACAACCAAGTTAACTTTATCGCAGAATACATGTACATTAAATCACTGTTACATTGAGATGTGTTTAAACGAAGGTTAAAAACTACTTCGTGCATTTCCATCCTTTATCCATCGTGTCCAGGAATGATTTAATAGCAACTTAATAAACTCAGATTCAATACAATGGATGGAAGGATCTCCATGTATGTTTTGCTGCTTTGTGTTTGGTGTTCACTTGATGCAGGCGGATTCCTGATGGTTGTCACTGCTCAACCAGCAGTGTCTGCGGAGATCTTAACACCAGAGGCTGATCGTAAGGAGGGCGGGCAGGTTCATATGAGGTGTACCGCTACAAACCTCGAGTCGGATCATATTGTACCGTGGAGGACTGAGGACCCAGTACGGGTTCTGAGATGGGGTGGAACCACTGTTGATACAAATGGACGATACATCTTCGATACATCGGTAGATACGGTTACTCGACAGAGTTTTTCAAGACTTTACCATCACCAATATGCAGAGGACCGATACTGATGAATATGTGTGTACTGTCAATGACCCAATACTTGACGGAGGCAGCGACATCGTAGCCACATCCAGTGTAACACTTTCAGTGTTATACTTCCCCAGTGAGTCCTTCCCGATGTGCTCCCCTTCTGGACCCATTACAGTAGACGCAGGGACAGAGTTACATGTGAGGTGTTCATCTGAGAGCAGTCGCGGAACAGTCACAATGGCGATCAATCCCACTATACAGACTACTAGATACACCACATGGACATCAGTAATCAACGATGATAACGATACAGTCGTAAAGACATTAGATTTGACAGTGAATGATGCTGATGATGGTATTGCATTCGAATGCTTCATATCATCAATGTATTTTGCTGGTATGCAACGTACATGTCAAATCGGAGCAATTACAGTGAGGAACACCGTGACATTACCCATGACAGAAACTACGGCATACTCCACACAAACAACTAACTCCCTCCATGTTGTTCCGAAAACAGATCCCATGGCGCTACTAATTACTGGATCTCAAACATTGACGTCACAAAACTATGACTTTACGAGCACCATGACAATTCAAGTCTCGTCTGATCAAGCCCCATCTCCAACTCCATGGTTTCTAGCTTTCATAGTTGTTTTAGTCTTCGCTGTTACATTCTTCGTAATGACCGTCATTCTCTTCCTTCGTAATGTCAGAAAGAACCGTCTAATCAAAAGTCTCGCATCTGAGAAAGAACCCCGAGTCACCAAACCTGATCCCTACATGGAGCTGCAGCCAACGGGGGACAAGAATCGCGTCTACATGGAACCCACACAAGATACATACTACCAACCAGTTCAAGTAGAGAATGAAAGCCCAGAGCATGACTACGCTCGGCCAGAGGACAGCACCACCACCAGCTATGAAGCGGTCAGGGTGCCACAGAGTTCAGCTGAGAAGCAGTATCAGAACATTAACAATTAGACATTCATGTTACACCTGTATATAACGTTATAGCAGATGCAGAATTCTGGCAGAAAATCACTCATTTCATTGGAGTGCGGATAATACACAAGTACACAACGCACTGTGAACAAATATCTCCCCTAGTACGCTTCAATACAAAAAGTAAAACATCATCATGGACCAGGAAAAGACATTTTGTAGCTTTGGTTTGAGCTGCGTTTTATAACAATCTTTGTACAAATATGTTTTATAATGATTACTAAATTCCTACTAGAGCAGTTAAAACTCACATTAGCCAACAAGAATGAACTTTATATGTGGGGACTCAAATTTACCTCTGTAAAAAATTGTATATACATAAACATTTCAAACAGACAGTTAGCAACTAAAACATAAGCTCTAGGTGGTGGTATATGAACACGTGTAAGGATAAGAACATGTGATGTAATGTCCTCACATCAATTTTAATTATATGTGTGTCAAATATCGACTTTAAGCAAAACGAAGCTCTTATCATTCCATGCGAATTCAATCAATACTTTCAAGTGACGCAATAACGACATCTGAAGAACAAGAATTACAGGTAACGGTTCCGTGTCAGAGCCCAGCGGAATTGCACTAATTCGGCTCGGTCCAGACTCCATTCAATTAAAATTATGTACAACTTTTCACTACTTTTACTCTTTGATAAATCAAATCAAATTACAATGTAAAGTTTAAAACGTATCTTCTTACCTGATCCTTGTTTATTAAGATGCTGTTTGATCAAACCTCTCATCATCCTCAATGATTATATTTGAATAGCGGAGATGAAGTAACTTCACCGCTGTAGATTATTAAATCGACATAAAGCTATGACTTCATAAATAAAAATGCATTACAAAAACAAATTGAAAAGTGAGCCCTCTATTGAGTTTTAAATTTAAATGTTAAGAGGACTCCCTGGTGCAACCTGATATAAATCTCACAGATTATTCGCTAAAATTCTCTATTTTCTCAAACAAATGAAGAATATGTTATTTCTAAAATACTTTCCCACATTATCCTATTATGATTGACTATAAATCAAGCTCACATTAAATTCTCCAAGAATGTGCAAAGTAGGTTTTTTCAAGATGGCTGCCGGTTCGCATTTTCAATTCAATTTTTGTAGTACTACCCTCGGTGAGTCTAATAAGCACTTTAAAACATTTCGTAGTTGACCGATCAGCGTTCGTGTTGATACTACTTTCGGGATGAGCTATAAACGAAGCTCTCTCTAGTGAACTCAAGTTTTCCCTAAATTTCTGTCAACTCACCCAGGAATATATTGAGCAAAATGATCGTGCAGTATCAAAGAGCTGACTCCTTTATAATGTTAACTTTCGATCGTGGATAATTCACGTGGTGGAAATAACCTAAATAATACTCAACTCAGGAAATGTGAAGAACGGAAAATGACCCCTATCGCCGCGGCTCGTGGTGCAGGAATAACCCTGGCCAGATGTTCTAAGGAACGCCCGCAATGTGCCCCTCCCTTCTATGGCTCACTGCGTTTCAGTTATCTAGAGTGCTTGATTGTCTGATCGGACCCCGTTTTGAATCATTCGTTGTGGATTCAACGTTGGTACAACGTAAGTATGTAATCAACTGACAAACAACATGACTAAGTATATAGGTCGATTACATTATGTGATCCCATCAACAAAGGACGACAACAAAAAATAAAAGGTCATTATTGTTTTTCAGGGATTTTGTTCATGTTTATTATTCTTTGTATAGACTGGGGCAATCAAAATTTATGAACATACTTGATTTTTAGAGTTTTTTATGGGAATAATTCTCTGAGAATTGGTACTGGTGTGAACTTTACAGGGAGTGGGCTTTCATAATTTGAATCAGAATGAGATAAGAATGCTGTATACAAAGCTTTAAGAAATGACTGTTTGTGCATCAGCCCCTACAGCTTTGCACCTTGTTTACTTCACAATATTTATAAAGTTCATGTTAAATTATTATCTAGTAATTTTTTTTGAAAATGATAATCCCATCATCTTCCTCCATCTTAGCATCACCCTTCTGACATTGTACGTCATTTACAAGGCTCTCTTGGTTCTCCCCAACTAACCCAGTCTTGAGTTTGGTCACTGCGGGTCCATGCGTTAGTGACGTCACTTCATTGAACTTTTTAGAAGCCGCTATATATTTGTGTACACAATCAAAGCAGATTTTAACTACCTGTTATCACTCAAAGTACAACCCTTTTTAGTAAGAAATGTAAAACAACTAAATTTCTTGTTACCGTTACCAATCTCTCGACATAAGATGGATTGTATTAAATTGTCTGTCATTTAAAACGAACACAATGATCATACTAGACAGGGAGACTGGATAGAGGGCGCAGTCTTCTGCTAAGTTAATGTTAGGATGTGTACCAAACCATAACACTGCTAGGAAATTTGGGGACGGGGCATTTTGCATCGGAAGCAAACCACGTATCAGCAAGTCTCATGATTCAGTCGAATTGAATCAATGGAAAACGATTGACTTAAATTAAATTATTGGTTGTGCCAAGTGTATTTAAAGATATTCATGATTTCAATTTGTCAACATTTAGGCTCTATACTGTTGTTGCAAAAACTTAGAGTGACATGTTTTAATAACTTATTCGATGAAAAGTGAACGGTTTTTCGTTCTGGTGGCGAACACCAGTTCTGATCTGCATGGTACAAGTTTCACTAAATCATAAAACAGAAACTGATATTATTCACTGGCATTAATATTCTATTCCTTTTTCAATGAAACTCTTCTGTCGTAATCTCACTGTGTTTTGTCTCTTCAGTTGTTTCTTTCTACCATCAGACCTTGTTGGAACTTTAAAATGTTGCAACCACTCGATTTGTGGCTGTGCTAAAGTAGTAGAGTATTTTCATGGTATGTGTTAGTTGAGGTATGGTCGTTCTAGATTCAGTTGAATTGTTACATTATAATTCTCATTGTAAAACATGACTCAATACAACGAAAACCCAAACTTGTGTTATTGTTGAAGTTCATTGACGTGTGGTGCTCAGTATGAGGAAGTACAACAAAGTTCATCTTCATCGTTAAATACATGTACATTAAATCAATGTTACATTAAGTTGTGTGTGAACACAGGATCATTCTACTTCGTGCATTTCCATCCTTTATCCGTCGTGTCCAGGAATGATTTAGTAGCAACTTAATAAACTCAGATTCAATACAATGGATGGAAGGATCTCCATGTATGTTTTGCTGGTGTGTGTTTGGTGTTCACTTGATGCAGGCGGATTCCTGATGGTTGTCACTGCTCAACCAGCAGTGTATGCGGAGATCTTAACACCAGAGGCTGATCGTAAGGAGGGCGGGCAGGTTGAAATGAGGTGTATCGCTAATAAGATAGGGTCAAGTTCAAGTCATACCGTTCAGTGGGCAACCGAAGACCAGGAGAAAACCCTTAGATGGGGTGTAACTACTGTTTGGAGTGCGAATGGACGATTCACCTTCAATACATTGATAGATGTGAATGCTCAAACAGTTGTTCAAGACTTTACCATCACCAATGTTGAAACTCACACTAACCAAGTCAGTCGACTACATTAAGTGATCCCGTCAACGGAGGACAACAGTGAATAAAAGGTCATATTTTAGGTCAGGGATTCTGTTTATAATTCTTTGTAAAGACTGCGGCAACACAAATTTATGCGGTTCCCTGCGTTAGTGACGTCACTTCATTAAAACTTTGAAAAAGCCGCATTTTTCTACACATCCAAAAGGTTTTAACTACGTTTCCCACTAAAAGGGACAACTCTTTTTCTAGGAAAGGTTCAAGAATTTAGTTAGTTGTTATCGTTACCACTCTCTTCATGTGCTATGGAATAAATTGAATTGTCTGTCATATAAAACCAACACAATGATCGTACTAGACAGGGAGTCCGGATAGAGAGCGCAGTCTTCAGCTTCAGCTAATGTTACCACTTCATAACACTGCTAGGAAATTTGGGGTGGGGCATTTTGCACCAGAAGCATAAATGATACGTATTAAGGCCATAATATCATGATTCAGTCGAATTGAATCAATGGAAAATGATTGAATTAAATTAAATTCTTGTTGTGCCCAGTGTATTTAAAAATATTCGTGTTTCCAATTTTTCAACATTTTAGCTCTGTACTATTGTTGCAAAAAACATGTTTTAATGACTTATTCGATGAAAGGTGAACGGTTTTTAGTTCTGGGGGCAAACATTAGTTCTGATCTGCATGGTACAAGTTTCATCAAAACATAAATCAGAAATTATATTAATCACCGGCGTTAATATTTTATTCCTTTTTCAATAAAACTCCTCTGTCGTAATCTCACAACGTTTTGTCTCTTCAGTTGTTTCTTTCTACAATTAGCCCTTGTTTTAAAGTTAAAATGTTACAATCAGTCGGTTTGTGACTGTGCTTAAGTAGTAGGGTATTTTCATGGTATGTGTTAGTTGAGGTATGGTCGTTCTAGAATCAGTTGAACTGTGACAATAAGGTCTCATTGTAAAACATGACTCGATAATACGAAAACCCAGACTTGTTTTATTGTTGAAGTTCATTGACGTGTGGTGCTCAGTATAAGAAAGTACAACCAAATCGTTAAATACATGTACATTAAATCACTGTTACATTGAGTTGTGTGTGAACGCAGAACCATTCTACTTCGTGCATTTCCATCCTATATCCGTTGTGTCCAGGAATGATTTAATAGCAACTTAATAAACTCAGATTCAATACAATGGATGGAAGGATCTCCATGTATGTTTTGCTCTTGGGTGTTTGGTGTTCACTTAATGCAGGTGGATTTCTGATGGTTGTCACTGCTCAACCAGCAGTGTATGCGGAGATCTTAACACCAGAGGCTGATCGTAAGGAGGGCGGGCAGGTTGATATGAGGTGTACCGCTACAAACCTCGAGTTGGATCTATCGTGGCGTGGAGGACTGAGGACCCAGTACAGGTCCTGAGATGGGGTGAAACCACGTATGTTGATACGAATAGACGATTCATCTTCGATACGTCGGTAGATATGGCTACTCAAACAGTTGTTCAAAAATTTACTATCACCAATATGCAGAGGGCCGATACTGGTGAATATGTGTGTACAGTCAGTGACCCAATACCGGGCGGAGGCAACGCCATCATAGTCACATCCAGTGTAACACTTTCAGTGTTATACTTCCCCAGTGAGTCCTTCCCTATGTGCTCCCCTTCTGGACCCATTACAGTAGACGCAGGGACAGAGTTACATATGAGGTGTTCTTCTGAGAGCAGTCACGGAACAGTCACAATGGCGATCAATCCGTCTATACAGACTACTAGATACACCACATGGACATCAGTAATCAACGATGATAGCGATACAGTCGTAAGGACATTAGATTTGACAGTGAACGATGCTGATAATGGTGTTACATTCGAATGCTTCATATCATCAATGTATTTCGCTGGTATGCAACGTACATGTCACATCGGACCAATTACAGTGAGGAACACCGGGACATTACCCATGACAGAAACTACGGCATACTCCACACAAACAACTAACTCCCTTCATGTTGTTCCGAAAACAGATCCCATGGCACAACTAACTACTGGATCTCAAACGTTGACGTCACAAAACTATGACAGTACGAGCACCATGACAAGTCTAGGTTCGTCTGATCAAGCCCCATCTTCAACTCCATGGATTCTAGCTTTCATAGTTGTCTTGGTCTTCGCTGTTACATTCTTCGTCATCATCGTCATTCTCATTCATCGTGATGTCAGAAAGAACCGTCCAATCAAAAGTCTCGCATCAGAGAAAGAACCCCGAGTCACCAAACCTGATCCCTATACATGGAGCTGCAGCCAACGGGGGACAAGAATTGCGTCTACATGGAACCCACACAAGATACCTACTACCAACCAGTTGAAGTAGAGAATGAAAGCCCAGAGCATGACTACGCTCGGCCAGGGGACAGCACCACCACCAGCTATGAAGCGGTCAGGGTGCCACAGAGTTCAGCTGAGAAGCAGTATCAGAACATTAGCAATTAGACATTTATGATATACGTGTACATAACGTTATAGCAAATGCAGAATTCTGGCAGAAAATCACTCATTTCATTGGAGTGCGGATAATACACAAGTACACAACGCACTGTGAACAAAAATCTCCACTAGTAAGCTTCAATAAAAAAAGTAAAACATCATCCACGGACCAAGACAGGACAGTTTCTAGCTTTGGTGGAGCTGCGTTTTATAACAATCTTTGTACAACTTTGTTTTATAATGATTACTAAATTCCTACTAGAGCAGTTAAAACTCACACTAGCCAATAAGAATGAACTTTATATGTGAGGACTCAAATTTACCTCTGTAAAAAATTGTATATACATTAACATTTCGAACAGACAGTTAGCAACTAAAACATAAACTCTTGGTGGTGGTATATGAACACGTGTAAGGATAAGAACATGTGATGTAATATCCTCACATCAATTTTAACTATTTGTGTGTCAAATATCGACTTTAAGCAAAACGAAGCTCTTATCATTCCATGCCAATTCAATCAATACTTTCAAGTGACGCAAAAACGACATCTAAAGAACAAGAATTACAGGTAACGGTTTCGTGTCAGAGCCCAGCGGAATTACACTAATTCGGCTCGGTCCAGACTCCATTCAATTAAAATTATGTACAACTTTTCACTACTTTTACTCTTTGATAAATCAAATCAAATTACAATGTGAAGTTTAAAACGTATCTTCTTACCTGATCCTTGTTTATTAAGATGCTGTTTGATCAAACCTCTAATCATCCTCAATGATTATATTTGAATAGCGAGGATGAAGTAACTTCACCGCTGTAGATTATTAAATCGACATAAAGCTATGACTTCATGAATAAAAATGCATTACAAAAACAAATTGAAAAGTGAGCCCTCTATTGAGTTTTATATTTAAATGTTAAGAGGACTCCCTGGTGCAACCTCATATGAATCTCACAGATTATTCGCTAAAATTCTCTATTTTCTCAAACAAATGAAGAATATGTTAATTCTAAAATACTTTCCCACATTATCCTATTATGATTGACTATAAATCAAGCTCACATTAAATTCTCCAAGAATGTGCAAAGTAGGTTTTTCAAGATGGCTGCCGGTTCCCATTTTCAATTCAATTTTTGTAGTACTACCCTCGGTGAGTCTAATAAGCACTTTAAAACATTTCGTAGTTGACCGATCAGCGTTCGTGTTGATACTACTTTCGGGATGAGCTATAAACGAAGCTCTCTCTAGTGAACTCAAGTTTTCCCTAAATTTCTGTCAACTCACCCAGGAATATATTGAGCAACTTGATCGTGCAGTATCAAAGAGCTGACTCCTTTATAATGTTAACTTTCGATCGTGGATAATTCACGTGGTGGAAATAACCTAAATAATACTCAACTCAGGAAATGTGAAGAACGGAAAATGACCCCTATCGCCGCGGCTCGTGGTGCAGGAATAACCCTGGCCAGATGTTCTAAGGAACGCCCTAGAGTGCTCGATTGTCTGATCAGACCCCGTTTTGAATCATTCGTTGTGGATTCAAATTGGTACAACGTAAGTATGTAATCAACTGACAAACAACATGACTAAGTATATAGGTCGATTATATTATGTGATCCCATCAACAAAGGACGACAACAAAAATAAAAGGTCATTATTGTTTTTCAGGGATTTTGTTCATGTTTATTCTTCTTTGTATAGACTGGGGCAATCAAAATTTATGAACATACTTGATTTTCAGAGTTTTTTATGGGAATAATTCTCTGAGAATTGGTACTGGTGTGAACTTTACAGGGAGTGGGCTTTCATAATATGAATGAGAATGAGATAAGAATGCTGTATACAAAGCTTTAACAAATGACTGATTGTGCATCAGCCTCTACAGCTTTGCACCTTGTTTACTTCACAATATTTATAAAGATCATGTTAAATTATTATCTAGTAATTTTTTTTTGAAAATGATAATCCCATCATCTTCCTTCATCTTAGCATCACCCTTCTGACATTGTACGTCATTTACAAGGCTCTCTTGGTTCTCCCCAACTAACCCAGTCTTGAGTTTGGTCACTGCGGGTCCCTGCGTTAGTGACGTCACTTCATTGAACTTTTTAGAAGCCACTATATATTTGTGTACACAATCAAAGCAGATTTTAACTACCTGTTATCACTCAAAGTACAACCCTTTTTAGTAAGAAATGTAAAACAACTAAATTTCTTGTTACCGTTACCAATCTCTCGACATAAGATGGATTGTATTAAATTGTCTGTCATTTAAAACGAACACAATGATCATACTAGACAGGGAGTATGGATAGAGGGCGCAGTCTTCTGCTAAGTTAATGTTAGGATGTGTACCAAACCATGACACTGCTAGGAAATTTGGGGACGGGGCATTTTGCATCGGAAGCATACCACGTATCAGCAAGTCTCATGATTCAGTCGAATTGAATCAATGGAAAACGATTGACTTAAATTAAATTATTGGTTGTGCCAAGTGTATTTAAAGATATTCATGATTTCAATTTGTCAACATTTAAGCTCTATACTGTTGTTGCAAAAACTTAGAGTGACATGTTTTAATAACTTATTCGATGAAAAGTAAACGGTTTTTCGTTCTGGTGGCGAACATCAGTTCTGATCTGCATGGTACAAGTTTCACTAAATCATAAATCAGAAACTGATATTATTCACTGGCGTTAATATTCTATTCCTTTTTCAATGAAACTCTTCTGTCGTAATCTCACTGTGTTTTGTCTCTTCAGTTGTTTCTTTCTACCATCAGACCTTGTTGGAACTTTAAAATGTTACAATCACTCGATTTGTGGCTGTGCTAAAGTAGTAGAGTATTTTCATGGTATGTGTTAGTTAAGGTATGGTCGTTCTAGATTCAGTTGAATTGTGACATTATAATTCTCATTGTAAAACATGACTCAATACAAACAAAACCCAGACTTGTATTATTGTTGAAGTTCAGTGACGTGTGGTGCTCAGTATGAGGAAGTGCAACCAAGTTAACTTCATCGTTAAATACATGTGCATTAAATCACTGTTACATTGAGTTGTGTGTGAAATCAGGATCATTTTACTTCGTGCATTTCCATCCTTTATCCGTAGTGTCCAGGAATGATTTGATAGCAACTTAATAAGCTGAGATTCAATACAATGGATGGAAGGATCTCCATGTATGTTTTGCTGGTGTGTGTTTGGTGCTCACTTGATGCAGGCGGATTCCTGATGGTTGTCACTGCTCAACCAGCAGTGTTTGCGGAGATCTTAACACCAGAAGCCGATCGTAAGGAGGGCGGGCAGGTTGATATGAGGTGTACCGCTACAAACCTCGAGTTGAATCACACCGTGGAGTGGAGGACTGAACACCAGACCCTGAGATGGGGTGGAGCCACTGTTACTTCGAATCAACGATTCATCTTCGATACATCGAAATATATGGCTACTCAAACAGTTGTTCAAGACTTTACCATCACCAATGTGCAGAGGAACGATACTGATGAATATGTGTGTAATGTCAAAGACCCAATACCGGGCGGAGGCAGCGACATCGTAGCCACATCCAATGTAACACTTTCAGTGTTATACTTCCCCAGTGAGTCCTTCCCTATGTGCTCCCCTTCTGGACCCATTACAGTAGACGCAGGGACAGAGTTACGTATGAGGTGTTCATCTGAGAGCAGTCACGGAACAGTCACAATGACGATCAATCCCACTATACAGACTACTAGATACACCACATGGACATCAGTAATCAACGATGATAACGATACAGTCATAAGGACATTAGATTTGACAGTGGATGATTCTGATAATGGTGTTGCATTCGAATGCTTCATATCATCAATGTATTTCGCTGGTATGCAATGTACATGTCATATCGGACCAATTACAGTGAGAAACACCGTGACATTACCCATGACAGAACCCACAACATCATTCACGTCAACATCATCCACGTCAGGATCAACGACACCATCGACTGGAAATTTTACGCCAACTTCAGAGAATGAAGTAACTTCGACGTCCTCCTCGGCATTCACTCAATCTACGTCCACAGCTTCGTTCAGTCCTGCCGTCATTGTCGGAGCAGTAGCCGGAGGACTAATTGCATTTCTTCTCATCGTAATCCTGATCTTTATTTGCTGTAAACGACGCTCCGGCAACTCGGATCCCAAATCAGGACAGTCCAATCCAGACATCAATCAAACAAATACTGAATTGACACTAGATAGACTTGAACATTCTCAGATCAGTTTCAACGAGTATGGAGAACTTGACTCAACACAACATGGGTTACAGGATAATATCATATATGTCCCCTCCCAAAGCCCAATATCCGGACAAGGCGCGTCTTATGATAACACTGCGCCGGTAAGATCAACACAGGCGACTGATCCAAGTCTAATATACGCAAAACCATTCCGTACCCGAACTAAAAGGACTGAACATGAAGTGAAGAAGCAACAGTCAGACCTGACCAATGATCCTACAACTCAGCAGAGTTACAACAATCCCGCATTGATTCCAGTGTCTATGATAGAACAACATCGCCCTCTGGGGACGACTTATCCACACCCATCAAACCGACGGCTCTAGTCAGACCAACTCGACCTAGTAAGCCCACACCCTATAAACCCAAACCAACAGAGCGTAGGAGTAACGCCTCGACTCGTACCCACGATGACCGGATGATACCCTCTTCCCCACCCCAACAAGCGTCAACGACGGTACCCCAAGCCTGGAAAACGCTGACGATGCTTCATATGCCCAAGTATCTGTACCCATGAGACAGCATAGTAGTCATGGCAACCCAGGATCTGAGGATCACATTGTCTATGCTGATTTGGATTTGCCATCAGACGAGATTCTAGATGACGGCAGCAACCCACAACCAGCATCTGAAGCAATGATGTACTCCAGCGTAATGATAAAATAACATTGATCTATATTAATATAGATATCGTAGGATGAGCAGGACTCGGCCCTTCTCATTGCCACCAGGCCCGGTATTCTCTCTCCCAATTCCACATCCTCCAAGTTTCCCCTTCACTATCTCCCATAACTTCCAAACAGCGTTGTGGTTGGAAACCTTTACTATTCTGTAAACACACCACTTTCGTAAATTTGTGCTTATTTCACTTGCATGAAATCGGTCTGTCTTGCGGGTTTGAGGGTTTTGAAATACATGCATGTACACTTTGCTTATGTAAATAAACTAATGTTCAATGTATAATTCTTTTAGAAAAAGCCATGTATGATACTATTTGTAAAAGTAATGCAGGTTTTAGTATGCTAACAGAAAGAGACAAATTTATTTTGTTAATGACCTCTCATGCAAAAAGATACTGTATATTGCTTAGCCAATTATATTTGTACGTCTGCCAAGTTAAAGGAAATCAATGTTCCAAATAAATAGTTTAACATTGATGCTTTGCTTACTCCTCCGTCATGATGTAAACTGCAATTTGTATATTCTAAATATTGTTGTAACCGTTCCCCCTTGGTAATGGGGTATGTTCCTGGACTTGTTGCTGGACATGAAATTATGAACTCCCAGAAATCTCCGCACGCGCTCTCCATAGATACGGATGGAGTGCGCACGCGTGCAGTAACTATGTGTAAGTCCATAATTCCATGTACAGCCACAGGCCTGCTTGGATCATAAAAACAAAGCCCCTTGATTTTTTTTCCCCAAATAACATTTTCAGGTTTTAATCATAAAAAGTATACAGAGTCAGAGCAAGACATGAATATTCATTTGTACTCAGAATATATCAATGATGTAAACACCTGCTTGCTATGATTTTCAAAGTATGAATATTCATTTGGATTTAGGATATGTAATTATGTATGAACCTGCTTCTATAAATAAATTACTAGCAATACTTTCAGATTAAAATAAATAACAAGATTTTGAGTCAGACAAAATAATAGTTGGAGAAAACGAAAATTTGTTTGTAATGGAAACGGAATGCATGAATACGTAAGGACCTGTTTGATATGAATAAATTGGCTTTTAATACAAATATTTGGTCGTTTGTAATCAAATTGTATAAATATGTATGAACCTGCTGGCTTTGAATAAATTAATGACGAGTGATTGGTATCAACAAGTGATATCTTGAAAGTCCATCCCAATCATAAAAGTTAGGGCCTCATCGCCTCTACACGTTTATTTAGAAAATCACTCATTTCAATGGAGTGCGGATAATACACAAGTACACAACGCACTGTGAACAAATATCTCCCCTAGTACGCTTCGATACAAAAAGTAAAACATCATCCACGGACCAAGAAAGGACAATTTCTAGCTTTGGTTGGATCTGCGTTTTATTACAATCTTCAGACAAATTAAGTTTAGAATCATGACGATATTCCTACTGGAGCTGCCAACAAGAATAAATGTTAGTGTTTGAGGACTCAAATTTACCTCTGTAAAAAAATGTGTATATTTTATACAAAACATTTCCTAAACATTTCAAACAACATTCAGCAACTAAAACTACAGTCATACAAAATTATTTTTTAGAGTGAATACGATATTCCTACATGACACTTATGTCCTTAAGCAAGACACTTAACCATCATTGCTCGGCCTTCGGATGGGACGTAAAGCCGTAGGTCCCGTGTGTTGTGTAATGCACGTAAAAGAACCCAGTGCACTTATCGAAAAGAGAAAAGGTTTGCCCCGGTGTTTCTTATTTGATTGGCTGCATATTGCGCCGCAGCACCTTGTAAACCATTACATGGTGCTATGTAAAGGAATAGGTATAATACTTCAAAACGTGCCTCCACAATACCTTGCAGGAAAATACTGACTGTTGAAGCGCTTGAGCTTCACTGAGTGACGGATATGAGCGCCATATAATAAGCCACTAGTAGTAATACTCTATTATTTACTATAAATCAAGCTCACATTCAGTTCTCCTAGAGTGTGCAAAGTTGTTTTTTTCAAGATGGCTACCGGTTCTAAATTTCAAGTCAATTTGTTTTAACACTACCCATGACGAGTCTAAGAAACACTTTATAAAAGTTCGTAGCTGCTGGATCAGCGTTATTACGTTTCAATACTACTTTCGGGATGAGCTATAAACTAAGCTCTCTCTAGTGAACTACAGTTTTCCTAAATTTCCCATCAACTCACCCAGGAGGATATTGAGCAAAATTATGGTGCAGTATCAAAGAGCTGACTCTTTTATTGGTTCACTTTCGATCGTGAATAATTCACGTGGTGGAAATTACCTAATAATACTCAACTTGGGAAATGTAAAGAACGGGAAATGACTCCTATCGCCGCGGCTCGTGGTGCAGGAATAACCCTGGCCAGATGTTATAAGGAACGCCCGCAATGTGCCCCTCCCTTCTATGGCTCACTGCGTTTCAGTTATCTAGAGTGCTCGATTGTCTGATCGGACCTCGTTTTGAATCATTCGTTGTGGATTCAAATTGGTACAACGTAAGTTTGTAATCAACTGACAAACAACATGACTAAGTCTGTCGACTACATTATGTGATCCCGTCAACAAAGAATGACAACAACGAATAAAAGGTCATATTTTTGGTCAGGGATTCTGTTTATGTTTATAATTCTTTGTATAGACTGCGGCAATTAGAATTTATGAAAATGCATGACTTTCCGAAATTTTCATATGGGAATAATTCTCTGAGAATTGGTACTGGTGTGTGAGCTTTATAGGGAGTGGGCTTTCATAATGAAATCGAACCTTTTCTATCGATAATAATGTTGTACAAAGCTTTAAGAAATGACTGTTTGTGCATCAGCCCCTATACATTTGCACTTTGTTATTTCACAATATTTATAATGTTCATAGTAAATTATTATTTAGTAAATCATTTTGAAAATGTTAATCCCATCATCGCCCTCCATCTTATTGTCACCCTTCTGACGTACGTAACATTGTACGTCATTTCCAAGGCTCTCTGGGTTCTCCCCAATTAACCCAGTCTTGAGTTTGGTCACTGCGGGTCCCTGCGTTAGTGACGTCACTTCATTGAACTTTTTGCAAGCCGCTACATTTTTGTTCACAATCAAAGCAGATTTTAACTACCAGTTACCACTCAAGGTACTACTCTTTTAATTAAGAAATGTTCAACAATTAAATTTCTTGTTATCTTTACCAATCTCTCGACATAAAATGGATTATATTAAATTATCTGTCGTTCAAAACGAACACAGTGATCATACTAGACAAGGAGAGTTGATAGAGGGCGCACTCTACTTCTAAGCTAATGTTAGGAATGGATGTGTACCACTCTATAACACTGCTAGGAAATTTGGGGAAATTTTTTGCATCAGAAGCATACCACGTATAAAGGCTTCATGATTCAGTCGAATTGAATCAATGGGAAATTATTGATTTAAATTAAATTATTGGTTGTGCCGAGTGTACTAAAAGATAATAATGTTTTCAATTTGTCAATATTTAGCTCAATACTATTGTTACAAAAACTTCAAGTCACATGTTTTAATAACTTGTTCTGGTAGCGAAAATTAGTTTTGATCTGCAAGGTACAAGTTTTATTAAATCAAAAATCAGAAATTAATATTAATCACTGGCGTTAACATTCTATTCCTTTTTCAATGAAATTCCTCTGTCGTAATCTCACCGCGTTTTGTCTCTTTGGTTGTTTCTTTCTACCATTAGACCTTGTTGAACAATCACTCGGTTTGTGGCTTTGCTAAATGGTATCTGTTCGTTAATGTATGGTCGTTCTAGATTCAGTTGAATTGTGACATTACAGTTCTCATTGTAAAACATGGCTCGATACAACGAAATCCAGACTTGGGTAATTGTTAAATTTCATTGACGTGTGGTGCTCAGTATGAGGAAGTACAACCAAGTTAACTTCATCGTTAAATACATGTGCATTAAATCACTGTTAGATTGAGTTGTGTGTGAACGCAGGATCATTCTACTTCGTGCATTTCCATCCTTTATCCGTCGTCTCCGAGAATGATTTAATAGCAACTTAATAAACTCAGATTCAATACAATGGATGGAAGGATGTCCATGTATGTTTTGCTGGTGTGTGTTTGGTGCTCACTTGATGCAGGCGGATTCCTGATGGTTGTCACTGCTCAACCAGCAGTGTATGCGGAGATCTTAACACCAGAGGCTGATCGTAAGGAGGGCGGGGAGGTTGATATGAGGTGTACCGCTACAAACCTCGAGTCGGACCATGTCGTGGCGTGGAGGACTGAGGACCAGACCCTGAGATGGGATGAAGCTACTCTTTGGAATGTGAAGGAACGACTCATCTTCGATACATCGGTAGATGTGAATACTCAAACAGTTGTTCAAGACTTTACCATCACCAATGTGCAGAGGACCGATACTGATGAATATGTGTGCAATGTCAATGACCCAATATCGGGCGGAGGCAATGTCATCGTAGCCACATCCAGTGTAACACTTTCAGTGTTATACTTCCCCAGTGAGTCCTTCCCTATGTGCTCCCCTTCTGGACCCATTACAGTAGACGCAGGGACAGAGTTACATATGAGGTGTTCATCTGAGAGCAGTCACGGATCAGTCACAATGACGATCAATCCCACTATACAGACTACTAGATACACCACATGGACATCAGTAATCAACGATGATAACGATACAATCGTAAGGACATCAAGTTTAACTGTCGATGATGATGATAATGGTGTTGCATTCGATTGCGTCATCGCATCAATGTATTTCACTACTATGCAACGTACTTGTCAAATCGGGCCGATTACAGTGAGGGACACCATGACAGAACCCACAACACCAGAGCAGATAACAACTGCATCCAAAAGCATGACGTCACAAAACAATTGCGCCCCGTCTACAACTCCATGGATTATAGCTTTCATAGTTGTCTTGGTCTTCGCTGCTACATTCTTCGTCATCACCGTCATTCTCTTCTTTCATAATGTAAGGAAGAACCGTCTGATAAA
Organism: Pycnopodia helianthoides; assembly: GCA_032158295.1. NCBI lineage: Eukaryota > Metazoa > Echinodermata > Asteroidea > Forcipulatida > Asteriidae > Pycnopodia > Pycnopodia helianthoides. Next base: position 5,808,976 of record CM063253.1, on the reverse strand, counting down.
AAGACTCACATCTGAGAAAGAACCCCGAGTCACCAAAACTGATCCCTACATGGAGCTGCAGCCAACGGAGGACAAGAATCGCGTCTACATCGAACCCACACAAGATACCTACTACCAACCAGTTGAAGTAGAGAATGAAAGCCCAGAGCATGACTACGCTCGGCCAGAGGGCAGCACCACCACCAGCTATGAAGCGGTCAGGGTGCCACAGAGTTCAGCTGAGAAGCAGTATCAGAACATTAACAATTAGACATTTATGATATTCCTGTATATAATTTTATAGCAGATGCAGAGTTCTGGCAAAAAATCACTCATTTCAATGGAGTGCGGACAATACACAAGTACACAACGCACTCTGAACAAATATCTCCCCTAGTACGCTTCAATACAAAAAGTAAAACATCATCCACGACCAAGAAAGGACAGTTTCTAGCTTTGGTTGGATTTGTGTTTTATAAAAATCTTTGTTCAAATCTGTTTTATAATGATTACTAACTTCCTACTAGAGCAGTTAAAAGTCACACTAGCCAACAAGAATAAATTTAGTATTTGAGGACTTAAATTTACCTCTTAAAAAATTGTATATACATAAACATTTCAAACTGACAGTTAGCAACTAAAACTACAACTATATGTGGTGGTAATATGAACATCTCTAAGGATAAGAACATGTGATGTAATGTCCTCGTTTCAATTTTAATTGATGGTGAGTTAAATATCGACACAACGCACTGTGAACAATTATCTCCCCTATAGTACGCTTCAATACAAAAAGTAAAACATCATCCACGGACCAAGAAAGGACATTTTGTAGCTTTGGTTTGAGCTGCGTTTTATAACAATCTTTGTACAAATATGTTTTATAATGATTACTAAATTCCTACTAGAGCAGTTAAAACTCACATTAGCCAACAAGAATGAACTTTATATGTGTGGACTCAAATTTACCTCTGTAAAAAATTGTATATACATAAACATTTCAAACAGACAGTTAGCAACTAAAACATAAGCTCTAGGTGGTGGTATATGAACACGTGTAAGGATAAGAACATGTGATGTAATGTCCTCACATCAATTTTAATTATATGTGTGTCAAATATCGACTTTAAGCAAAACGAAGCTCTTATCATTCCATGCGAATTCAATCAATACTTTCAAGTGACGCAATAACGACATCTGAAGAACAAGAATTACAGGTAACGGTTTCGTGTCAGAGCCCAGCGGAATTGCACTAATTCGGCTCGGTCCAGACTCCATTCAATTAAAATTATGTACAACTTTTCACTTCTTTTACTCTTTGATAAATCAAATCAAATTACAATGTAAAGTTTAAAACGTATCTTCTTACCTGATCCTTGTTTATTAAGATGTTGTTTGATCAAACCTCTCATCATCCTCAATGATTATGTTTGAATAGCGAGGATGAAGTAACTTCACCGCTGTAGATTATTAAATCGACATAAAGCTATGACTTCATAAATAAAAATGCATTACAAAAACAAATTGAAAAGTGAGCCCTCTGTTGAGTTTTAAATTTAAATGTTAAGAGGACTCCCTGGTGCAACCTGATATAAATCTCACAGATTATTCGCTGAAATTCTCTGTTTTCTCAAACAAATGAAGAATATGTTATTTCTAAAATACTTTCCCACATTATCCTATTATGATTGACTATAAATCAAGCTCACATTAAATTCTCCAAGAATGTGCAAAGTAGGTTTTTTCAAGATGGCTGCCGGTTCCCATTTTCAATTCAATTTTTGTAGTACTACCCTTGGTGAGTCTAATAAGCACTTTAACACATTTCGTAGTTGACCGATCAGCGTTCGTGTTGATACTACTTTCGGGATGAGCTATAAACGAAGCTCTCTCTAGTGAACTCAAGTTTTCCCTAAATTTCTGTCAACTCACCCAGGAATATATTGAGCAAAATGATCGTGCAGTATCAAAGAGCTGACTCCTTTATAATGTTAACTTTCGATCGTGGATAATTCACGTGGTGGAAATAACCTAAATAATACTCAACTCAGGAAATGTGAAGAACGGAAAATGACCCCTATCGCCGCGGCTCGTGGTGCAGGAATAACCCTGGCCAGATGTTCTAAGGAACGCCCGCAATGTGCCCCTCCCTTCTATGGCTCACTGCGTTTCAGTTATCTAGAGTGCTCGATTGTCTGATCGGACCCCGTTTTGAATCATTCGTTGTGGATTCAAATTGGTACAACGTAAGTATGTAATCAACTGACAAACAACATGACTAAGTATATAGGTCGATTACATTATGTGATCCCATCAACAAAGGACGACAACAACGAATAAAAGGTCATATTGTTGGTCAGGGATTTTGTTCATGTTTATTATTCTTTGTATAGACTGGGGCAATCAAAATTTATAAACATACTTGATTTTCAGAGTTTTTTATGGGATTAATTCTCTGAGAATTGGTACTGGTGTGAACTTTACAGGGAGTGGGCTTTCATAATTTGAATAAGAATGAGATAAGAATGCTGTATACAAAGCTTTAAGAAATGACTGTTTGTGCATCAGCCCCTACAGCTTTGCACTTTGTTTACCTCACAATATTTATAAAGTTCATGTTAAATTATTATCTAGTAATTTTTTTTGAAAATGATAATCCCATCATCTTCCTCCATCTTAGCATCACCCTTCTGACATTGTACGTCATTTACAAGGCTCTCTTGGTTCTCCCCAACTAACCCAGTCTTGAGTTTGGTCACTGCGGGTCCATGCGTTAGTGACGTCACTTCATTGAACTTTTTAGAAGCCGCTATATATTTGTGTACACAATCAAAGCAGATTTTAACTACCTGTTATCACTCAAAGTACAACCCTTTTTAGTAAGAAATGTAAAACAACTAAATTTCTTGTTACCGTTACCAATCTCTCGACATAAGATGGATTGTATTAAATTGTCTGTCATTTAAAACGAACACAATGATCATACTAGACAGGGAGACTGGATAGAGGGCGCAGTCTTCTGCTAAGTTAATGTTAGGATGTGTACCAAACCATAACACTGCTAGGAAATTTGGGGATGGGACATTTTGCATCGGAAGCATACCACGTATAAGGCCATAGTCTCATGATTCAGTCGAATTGAATATATGGAAAATGATTGAATTAAATTAAATTCTTGTTGTGCCCAGTGCATTTATTGATATTCATGTTTTCAATTTGTCAACATTTTAGCTCAATACTATTGTTGCAAAAACTTCAAGTGAAATGTTTTAATAACTTATTTGATGAAAGATGAACGGTTTTTCGTTCTGGTGGCGAACACCATCTCTGATCTGCATGTATGGTACAAGTTTCATTAAACATAAATCAGAAATTGATATTAGTCACTGGCGTTGATATGTTATTCCCTTTTCAATGAAACTTCTCTGTTATAATCTCACAACGTTTTTGTCTCTTCATTTGTTTCTTTCTGCCATTAGACCTTGCTATAACTTCAAAATGTTACAGTCAGTCGGTTTGTGGCTGTGCTTAAGTAGTAGAGTGTTTTCATGGTGTGTTAGTACAGTTAAGGTATGGTCGTTCTAGATTCAGTTGAACTGTGACATTAAACATAACTCGATACAGCTAAAACCCAGACTTGTTTTATTGTTAAAGTTCATTGACGTAGTGCTCAGTATGAGGAAGTACAACCAAGTTAACTTCATCGTTAAATACATGTACATTAAATCACTGTTACATTGAGTTGTGTGTGAACGCAGGATCATTCTACTTCGTGTATTTCCATCCTTTATCCTTCGTGTCCAGGAATGATTTAATAGCAACTTAATAAACTCAGATTCAGTACAATGGATGGAAGGATCTCCATGTATGTTTTCCTGGTGTGTGTTTGGTGTTCACTTGATGCAGGCGGATTCCTGATGGTTGTCAATGCTCAACCAGCAGTGTATGCGGAGATCTTAACACCAGAGGCTGATCGTAAGGAGGGCGGGCAGGTAGATATGAGGTGTACCGCTACAAACCTCGAGTCGGATCACATCGTGGAGTGGAGGACTGAACACCAGACCCTAAGATGGGGCGATGCCCCTTTTTCTACGAATGGACGATTCATCTTCGATACATCGGTAGACATGGCTTCTCAAACAGTTGTCCAAAACTTTACCATCACCAATGTGCAGAGGACCGATACTGATGAATATGTGTGTAATGTCAATGACCCAATACCGGGCGGAGGCCACGACATCGTAGTCACATCCAATGTAACACTTTCAGTGTTATACTTCCCCAGTGAGTCCTTCCCTATGTGCTCCCCTTCTGGACCCATTAAAGTAGACGCAGGGACAGAGTTACATAATATGAGGTGTTCATCTGAGAGCAGTCACGGAACAGTCACAATAATGATCAATGCTACGAAACAAACTACTAGATACACCACATGGACATCAGTAATCAACGATGATAACGATACAGTCGTAAGGACATTATATTTGACAGTGGATGATTCTGATAATGGTGTTGCATTCGAATGCTTCATATCATCAATGTATTTCGCTGGTATGCAACGTACATGTCATATCGGACCAATTACAGTGAGGAACAACACCAATCCAGAACCAACGATTATTGTCGGAGCAGTAGCCGGAGGACTCATTGCATTTCTTCTCATCGTAATCCTGATCTTTATTTGCTGTAAACGACGCTCCGGCAACTCGGATCCCAAATCAGGACAGTCCAATCCAGACATCAATCCAACAAATACTGAATTGACACTGGATAGACTTGAACATTCTCAGATCAGTTTCAACGAGTGTGGAGAGCTTGACTCAACACATCATGGGTTACAGGATAATATCATAAATGTCCCCTCCCATAGCCCAATGTCCGGACAAGACGCATCATTTGCTGACACTGCGCCGGTGCGAACAGCAGAGGCGACTCATCCAAGTCTAATATACGCAAAACCATTCCGTACCCGAACTAAACGGACTGAAAATGAAGTGAAGAAGCAACAGTCAGACCTGACCGATGATCCTACAACTCAGCAGAGTTACAACAATCCCGCATTTGATTCCAGTGTCTATGATAGAACAACATCGCCCTCTGGGGACGACTTATCCACACCCATCAAACCGACGGCTCTAGTCAGACCAACTCGACCTAGTAAGCCCACACCCTATAAACCCAAACCAGCAGAGCGTAGGAGTAACGCGTCGACTCGTTTCCACGATGACCGGATGATACCCTCTTCCCCACCCCCAACAAGCGTCAACGACGGTACCCCAAGCCTGGAAAACGCTGACGATGCTTCATATGCCCAAGTATCTGTACCCATGAGGCAGCAGAGTCATGGCAACCCAGGATCTGAGGATCACATTGTCTATGCTGATTTGGATTTGTCATCAGACGAGATTCTAGATGACGGCAGCAACCCACAACCAGAATCTGAAGCAGTGATGTACTCGAGCGTAATGATAAAGTAACATTAATCGATATTAATATAGATACCGTAGGATGAGCAGGACTCGGCCCTTCTCCTTGCCACCAGGCCCGGTATTCTCTCTCCCAATTTCATCCTCGTACCTCCTCCTACGTGTGCATTTGTTTCAATATCAACCACTGCTTAAAGCACATGTACAACATTGGTAATTGTCCAAAAACCAGTATCTGCACTGTATGTGACCCAACATATACATGAAATAACAAACATGTGAAAGCTTAAGCTCAATCGGTCATCGCAGCTACGAGAAATAATGAAAAACCCTCTCATATGTTTTCAAACATCGGATTTTATCACCGTGATAAAGACTAATTGTTGTATATTACTCATTTCCTAAAAAACTGTAGCATTTCAAGCAAAAGTATTTCAAGGGAAGTTTTCCACCATGACCGTCTTTAAACCATGTATTTTCAACCTTAGCAAAGTTGTACACACCCTTTAATAGACCCCTGGCATTGGCCGCCAGAGCTTTCATTGGTTGAGAGTCGTGCGCAACGCGTACATGACGCGCGCGTTTCCGTTGTTTGACACCAAAGATGTTGGTCAATGCAAGGGGTCTAATGCCTTTATCCATTCTTAGTATGCATTGATAAAGTATTTTCAGATAAGTTTTATATGATTTCATCTCTTGTCGTTGCTCTCGTCTAACTAAACGAATGGGAATCAATGTTTGACATTCAGTTTTATTTGTAAATATTTTGCGCAGATATATTTTTGTATAGTTTATTATACTGCCAAGATCCTGAGCATCTTTATCATTTCACTTAAAATTTGTTTCCTTACTAATTACCTAACATATTTAAAATCATTAAGCACATTTAAACAAAAAACTTTCCAATTCATCCTGATTTTGGTTATCAATGTACTGATAACACCAAAAAAAACATTGATTGTTTTATGACAAAAGTCTGTCTTGTTGATAAAAAGTACCATTTAAGTGAAAGCAAAAAATGCAGACAAACCTTAGCTTTTAAAATCTTCACCTCACAAGAACAATGCAACTTCATATACATTATAATTGAACCTCTGTCATGTACATTTTTTAAACAAACTTGCTTTGAGTGGGGACAGATTACTGTGTTGCATCATACGTAGTGTATGTTTGTATGCCAACCCCTATACACACCCTTCTACCACCACACCCACTTTCTCCCAAGTTTTCCTCTGCCCTTTCTCCTTAATTGAATTTCCACAAAGTGTTTTAAAATGTTGGTTTATTTTGAGTGCATAAAACCATTTTTCAATGTAGGCTTCGGGTTTGTTTTTGTTTTTTAAATGCATGTACAGTTTGTTTTTGGTGAAAATTCATCAGTACACAGAATAAACCAACATCGTTGACCATTTCGCGCAGATTACGGATAAAAGGCTTGGATTTTATACAATTTATGTAAAATGTTTGTAAATGCATCCATACTTATTCAAAATATACCTATATCGAAGGAAGTAATACTCCGTTAAATATATGTTTATTTCTTTTTATTTTGTAGGGTGGTTTGGGTTGGGTTTTTTCGTTTTGTTGATTTTTTTGGTTTGCTTGTTCGTTGTTGTTTTTTGTTTGTTTGTGTTTTTCTTTTTTTACATTAATGGTAAAACATTTATCAATATTATTTGTTACTACTGGGTTAAGATGAATCTATTTGCAAATCTAACTTGTTCAGAATTTTAAAATAAAACGACTTTAAACAAAATTAGTTTAATAAACTTGAGGGTCGTTGTATACCTTTTCATGTTTGAGCCGGACGTTCACGATACCACGCGTCGATATCAGTCATTCTTCGTTAATTTGTATAGCTAGCACATGTTTTTAATATATATATTCACAAATTACAATGAATGATCATTTTCTTAAAGGTGGGGTCATATAATGGTTGTTGTCAACGTTGTGCAGATTTATGGGCAAAATTACCCAGACACATAGAATACAAGCCACCTGTGAAAGTTTCAGCTGAATACAGTGTCTACTTGTTGAGAAAACAGCAACAAACTGTCATGTTATTTTCAATAACGTCAAATTAATTCACGTTTAGCGAGGTGACAGCGGATACCACCCGCATCTCTGGCCGCAGTATTCACAGCATTCGCAAACGGACACCACGGAAATTTGAATCTTCAAAACTCGCCTTGATGTGAGTTTCGAATATTCAAAATTGTTGACATAAATTTAGTGATTTCTAATCAACGGGGGAAGTTTATGTCAAATATTTTGCAGGGTGCTTTGTACAATCTTTAAAACAAGGAGGCTTTTGGATAGAAATTACACAATTGTTTTCAGTGACCCCCACCTTTAACGTGAATACTTTGTAGTGAGTGGATCCTATACCACATTACAAATTAATTTGGTTTTCTTCAAGTACTTTAAACGCTTCTATATTGCAAATCAGAATTATCTCTTGTCGTTTTTATTTTGTTTTCAATTAAAGGAGTAAACCTACTTTGTTTTTCATTAAAATATTAAAATTTATTTTAATTGTCAAAATGTTTGAAGATTTGTTTCTTACTTTTCATTCATTAATAATTCGTATTACCATTTAGGTTGAGACCAAAACATGAACGCTGTTTCCTTGAATCAACTGTAACATTCAGTTTTTAGAACTAAGACAAAGAACTAAGGGGATTGATAATGATATCAAGTCCGTGCCGTTAGTGGGCTTCATCAGGCGATTGGTATTTATTAATAGCGGATAGTTTTTTATTCTGAACTGCCTACAATGTACAAAATCAGAGTTTTGGGACCCTTGGCAATTCATGACGTCTCAATCTTCTTCCAACTTGTGGGCAACATTTTTTTTAGTAAGCACAGAGCAATAATGAATTTGAGTTTCTTGAAAGGAAAACATGAATTTATATCCAAGCTTACCATTGTTGTAATCACCGTGTTGCACTGAAACACTCCGCCGGTCTGAAAACGCTGCGGCCGGGTCTCATGTCGATTCTCATGACACGGCCTCCGTTCGCCGACTGTAAACCAACATGAATCAAAGAGCACATTGTTTCAATTAAAATCATTGATTCGTTCCTTTGTTTCAAGCCATTGTGTTGATTCATTGATGAGACAACACTCTAAAAACTCACGGGGACCCAAAATCCGGCGTGCCAGGGGGCCTTACCCAATTCAGAGTCAGGCTGACCCGGAAACTGTGTTTAGTTTTAAAACAAAAGAGATTTGAACTCAGATTTAGCGTCAGTTTGACCCATTTCTGTGTCATTTTGACACAGATTCCAGGTCATACTGACCCTAAAATTGGTCAGGCCCCCATGGGACACGGAACTGGATCAATTCGTACCCGGTGTTTTAGAGCGAATAGCCTGCAAATATACGAAACGTCATTAATCCATTATTATGACAATGTTTCAACAAGTAGATCTTGGCTAAATAAATTACAGCATTGTGTGTCGAAAAAGCCGACATTTAATTTACATTTTGGCGTTTAATCTTACCTTTATAATGCCCACTTTTAGATGAATAACTTTTGCAACATATATTTCCAGGGAGTTTACTGGAATAGTCACTTCTTTCCGATGTATTAACTGTACATGTGAATCGATTGTTGTGAGCTAACACACGTGTGCGTACACACAATGTCAAACACAGTCTATTAGAATCCAAGATGGCGTCTTCCGTTGTTCACTGTGTGATGATTGGTCGCATGTTTGTAAATAGTTTCTAGTTTGCGTGCCGCAAAAACGCCTTTATTTGTGGATGTAAAATTACATTATTTTATAGTATATAAACGTTAATACTTTTGATGCTCATTGGAATGAAACTTTTCGAGCAGAGAAATTAAGAAGAAAAATGATAGAGTTATATCTGCTCCATCAGTGATCGACCTTGTCGTGCATACTAATTAGATGACGTCACACATCAGTGCTATCAATATAAATAGCTTTGTTTACGTTCGGGATTAAACTTAAGTTAGAAATTTCAGGTAATATGTTTCTTTATTGAATTGTTATTTCTTACAAATAGAGAGAGTAAATATTAAAGAGCATTTTAGCTCATTTATTCAGTGGTAACTTGTACAAAATGTGATTCTTAGCTGGTTTTCGACGTGAACTTGCAGATTGATTTAGCCAAAGTCAGAATTTAGGGGTGTGGCTTAAATTCTATGGGAGAGAAGTTTTTGTGCGTGAAAATGTGCGCAGTTCACATTTAGAGCCAATTTGGGAAATTTCGAGGCTGTTTTTAGTTGACAGGTATAGTCATGTTATGTTGCTGACCCGCTCCAAGTTTTATTGTGCTCATCAAGCTCATTGAGACATTATTCAGAGTTTTCAGAAAGACAGTGAGATATTGATGAGCTCGAGGTATGTGAATAATATTTTAGGAAATTATTTCTGAAATTCGGATGCATAAGCAGATAAGGATAAATTCATCACTGCTTTGTTTCCAACATCTTTCTTGACTTGGGAGATGCTTGGGGCTATATTTTTTTACTTGGGGAGCCAAACACTTAAGGAACTGTGGAGCTATTTTAGTGACGCCGTGGAGCTAGCTAAGTACTTGAGGAGACGTGGAGCTAAATTATTATTACTTATGATCTAGGGAAGCTTAGTGATTCGAGGAGCCAATTTTAATATTCGGAGAGAATCTCCCAAGGAGCCGAAACGACTGTCAATATTTGGATAGTTACTTTATAGAACTAGCTAATCATTTCCACCATTAAATGGGGTATTTGAGCGATAAAGTGTATATTGAAGGAAGAACTGTGCCTAGTAGAGTATCACTTGTTAGTTTTCAGGAAAAATTATGTGTAGCTCAAGGAGCACAGAGTATTTAAAGTGGGTATTTAATTACAATATTACTAATTAGTGCAAACAAGCTTCTCGACCTCGCCACACTCATCAATCTCAACTTGCAATACACGTTCAGCGTAACGTAAAACTAATGAGGGGGCGATCACGGTTTAAGCCACATTAGGAAACAAGGTTAACAGAACATGTTCGAAAATGCGCAAAAAATGTAGGGGGTTTTGTTTTCAACATTGCGCTGAGCATGCAATACACACGTGTGTGTTCTGTTGGAGAACGATGGCAGACGCATTTGGTGGTGATCTTTTCTCCGTTTTCGATGACAATACTGACGATCAAAGGTCAAAAAATCAGAGTGGACATCCAAAAGAGTATGCCGATGACCAAGAATCAAGGTAAGGCTTGGTTTATTGTAATCAATGTTCAAAATTTTGCCCGTTTTCATTGTGTGTTGACTTGTATTGCAAGTTGTGTTGCATCTAATTAGTGAGAAAGTAAAATTGTTTTTGATTTAGTTCCATATCGGTTAAATATTATAGAATGTTAATTGTACTTTCTTTGTTGAGTATTTAAATAAAATTCCAATCACTTTAGGAGGAAATATTTCACACACAAAATAGTTGTAGTATAAAATAGTAAGCTTTCAGACTAAAATTAAACAATGAATTTGATGTTTTTTATCCTTACCAATCCTGTATATAAAAAAGTAACAGTTAGATCATGTTGGGCTTTTTTAGTTCGGTCGGAGGTCAAGAGAGGAAACGCCCCCAGGTGGAAGATCATGAAGTACCAGACTATTCGATGGGGAAGAAGCCAAAGCTGGCTCTAACAGCTGATGAACTCAAGTAAGTCCAGAAACAAATCCTCTCTCAGTCACAGTCACAATGGCCTCTGTTGAATTTTGTTGTGTTTTTATTGACAACTTATGAATAATCTTACTCTGACTGTTTTATTTAACCTTCTAAAACTAGTCTAGCGGAGATCTTACCCCAAGTCCGTAGTCAGACCGTGGAATCCATCGAGGGCTGCAGTCATGAGGTTGCCATACCACACGATGAGGAATACCAACCGCTGAAACCAACTGGGAACAAGGCAGCTAAGGTAGGACACCAGTGTTGGAGACTCGGTCATCAAACGACTAGGTCTACAGCTCTTCCACACACTTTAGGAACTCCTTGATTGTCTCTAACTAAAATCACACACTTCTTACTTTTTGACAGCTTGGCCAACAAGTTACAACAATTATTACCAGTGGGCAGCTTTATTCGAGACATTCTTGGCACAGTCAGTGATGTCTTTGATTGCGATTGTGATTATATATATTCCTAATATTAGTAGTACTATTATTATTTATTTGTCCAAACATTTCAACAAACACAAGAATACACAGAAATGTTATGTGTACATTAAAACATTTTGAAAAGTAGAGCAAGTGCACTGTGTGGTCTGGCGCGCCGATGTGGTGATCACGTGAGTGCCGGAAAGTTTGTCTGACATCCGGGTATTTTGAGCAAAAGTGACATCATTAGTGCGGTCGGGTGGGCGTAGTGGTTTTATTCCTCGCCTTCCATGTCTAGGACCCCAGTTCGACTCCTGCCGAGAGGCACTATGTGGATTGGGTTTAAAGTCCCTACCTGATTGCGTGGGTTTTCCCTGGAATATTTCTCGGGGGTTTTCCTCCCACACCTAAAACTGGAACTTCCTTCTTTGTCTTCTCTTCATGGGTATACTTTGCAAGTATAGTGAGTAAATTCGCTTTTCTGAGAATCCTTGGCTGCACAACCACAATTAATTTAAAAAATTAAAAAATAGTGCAGAGTGCTATTTGCTCCAAAGAGCAAAGGGTGGCACGTTGACTGCCGAACAAAGTCAAGGTAAATTTCTAGTTAGGTAATAGTGCATTTATTAATACAAACTTTTAATTTGGATTATTTGTTATTATTTCAGGAGTATCCCTTTATCCTGGATCCCTTCCAGAAGGAAGCCTTGAAATGTCTGGAGAACCAACAGTCCGTCCTCGTCTCAGCTCATACGTCAGCGGGGAAAACCGTCGTAGCAGAGTGAGTAGTCCTGAATTCCTCAAAATTGATTCCAGGGGCCCTTTGTCCCTGTCTGTCCCAAGCCAACGAAGCGTGACTGGAACACGCTATGTAGGGTGTCATGGCCGAGTGGTTTAGAGCATCGGATTCAAGTTCTGGTGGTCGAGTCATCGGGGTGTGGGTTCGAATCCCGGTCATGACACTTGTGTCCTTGAGCAAGATGCTTTTCTATAATTGCTCCTCTTCACCCAGGGGTATAAATGGGTACCTGCGAGGGTAGAGGTTGATATTGTGCATTATATTAGGCACGGCAGCCCAGGGCTGTATACTCCCCCAGGGAGCTGAGAAAGATTACAGGAATGCTATTGGCCCAATGACCAGGGCACTAATGTAAAGCGCACTGATACGCTATTGTGAAATGCGCTACATAAGAACTAGTTCTTATTATTATTATACGATGAACCTTGAGAGTTTTCACCGCTGTTGAACTCATCCCACGCAGAGTGCTCGAGGCGTGTTTTCCTGTCCCAACGTCTTATCACATCAATGCAAATTTACAGGCAGTGTTAAGCGGTTAAACTTGAGTCTGGCCTAATGATTAAATTTAAGAACAAGTCTGTCTTATTGTAGAGCAGTTGGAAATTTAATAAAAACATTTCCTATCTAACCACAGGAGCACACACGGATTTTGATTTTTTTTATGCAAATTGTTATCATTATTATTCTGTACAGATACGCTATTGCAATGTCCTTGCGCGATAAACAGCGAGTCATCTACACGACGCCCATCAAAGCCCTGAGTAACCAGAAATATCGCGAGTTATACGAGGAGTTTCAAGATGTCGGCTTGATGACGGGTGACGTGACGATTAACCCCACTGCCAGCTGTCTCATCATGACAACAGAGGTCAGTGCTTGAGTTATTTCTAAGTACCAGCTCATACATTCTTGCAGAACGGTATTTTCCCAACAGAAAAGTAGACACCAAACTTATCAGGGCTATAATTTGGGGGGAAAATCCACAAGACCGCAGGGCTTGTAGCTCAAAATATTTACTGGACCAAAATTTAGGGTACAAGACCAGAATTGTATTTATCAGACTAAAAGTCAACATTTGAACACAAACACAAGACTGACGGAGTACTGGTATGCTAAAACCACTGGCCTCGGGCCAGCGGTCCAGTGTAAAATTCGAGCCCTGCTTATGTCACTTAGGAATAGTGACGATAAATATCGTCCCCCGGTCCACTAAGCAAAAAATTTGAAGTTCCCCCCTGGTTTCCCCAACCCCCTCTGCAGCAGTAGACAACTAGCAGAGCAGGTTCTTTCAGAACTAAGCAGGGAGTGTACTTATTAGAACTTAAATTATCCAGGGAAGATATATTATATTACATGGTGTTACAGCCCACTAAAAACTATGAAGTCGCTGAATTCTTGTTACTTCAATTCAATTCAATACACTTAACTGTCACATCAAAGCGCGTAATTAAAATAGTGGGATAAATACACTAAAGGAATGATTTACGGTAAACTATGATAGAAATGTGTTCCTTGCCAAGGTGTAGGTTGAGATTGACTTCTTGTTCTCTGTTGCAATAACCGACTCAGCTAGCTTGATTCAAACTTTGCCTTACAGATTCTGAGGAGTATGTTGTATCGAGGCTCTGAGATCATGAGGGAAGTGGCTTGGGTCGTATTTGATGAAATACACTACATGAGAGACAAAAGTGAGTAGTACACACTTTTTTCTGAGTGAACAAGGGCAAATTGGCTTCTCTTCTTTTAGGGATGTCCCCCATTGGTTTTTGTACACATCTTCGATCTGTCAAGACACCCAGATCCAGCTTATTGAAGTCCTTGGTTTCAACGGGTAGACACGCACACACACGTTTGTGAATCCAGTAAATCGAGGACATCTCTTTGTTCTCCCGTTGTTTGGACTTAGTTTTTTTAAGTGACGTCCTCATTGGTTTTGTACACGAAAGCAAAGTGAGGACGTCCTCGCTCTGTCAAAACATTCAGATCCCTTTTGTTGAAGTCCTCGGTTTCAGCGGGTAGACACAGTCACAAGTATATAAACACCTGCAATCGGGGACTTCCTATTGTCCCTCTTTTGTTTGTACTTTGGCAACGGCTTTGTTTTTTTACATACTTTCCAACGGGGGACCTTCACCAAAACGGGAACCCTAAATTGCCTCTTTTGTTATAGGTACCCGTTTGAATGTGGATACCTACCCGTACTTACAAGGAAGTAACGATAACTACTATACAAGATAATATTTGAAAGCCTGTTGTTTCTAGTAACGATAATTAATATAAACGATAATATTTGAAAGCCTGTTGTTTCATCATGTACCTTTTTCTCACAGACAGAGGAGTGGTGTGGGAAGAGACCATTATACTTCTCCCAGACAACGTTCACTATGTTTTCTTATCTGCCACAATACCCAATGCCAGGCAGTTTGCTGAGTGGATCTGCCATCTTCACAAACAGGTCAGTACACACAACAGGTGGTTTACCTCTATTAACCCTCTTACTGTCAGACCTTTCAATATCATCCACTGTGGGTTTTGAATGATAGATAAACTAGGCCAGCCTGCAATATGAAATCATGCGGTGAATGCATCCACACAGTACACAGTCAACCCTCTTACTGTCTGACCATTCAATATCATCCACTGTGGGTTTTTAATGATAGATAAACTAGGCCAGCCTGCAATATGAAATCATGCGGTGAATGCATCCACACAGTACACACATGGGCACAGTTGTGCCACCGTACATGACACTTGCAGTTGAATGTTTCAAATGATATGGAAATTAAGAGACTGAATTTTTGTGTAACTGTATACTTGTACTTAAATAAAATGTAAGTTTTAAAAATATGAAGGATATAAAATTGTTACTGTTTTCATTCATTAAGATTTGTTGAATGCCTTAAAAACTGGAAGCCAGTCATCTCCGCCCTAGCAAAGTTGCCCCTACAAAGTTGCCCCTACAAAGTTGCCCCATATCAAACTCACCCCCTTCTACAAAGTCACCCACTGCAAAGCTGCCCCGCTTAAACTCACCCCGTTCTACAAAGTCGCCCACTGCAAAGTTCCCCTGTATCAAACTCACCATGTGCAAAGTCTTTCCCTAAGCAAAGTTGCCCCCACCACAGTGGCCCCCCCCCAGACTCTTTTTGGATGCAGCATATGAGTATCGGTACTACAGTTTCATCATTCATTCCTGTCGCCCCATGTTTAAATTTTATATAATCAATTCAGAATCATGTACGTTTTCGGGTTTTTTAGCCTTTGAGAAAGACTCTGCTGGAGTCGAAATGTTAAGCCATTAACTATTTTTGTGTGTTCTTTTTTTTTAAAAATTTTCATTTTTTTGCAATGTCTTCAAACTGACCACACATGTGACAGTGTGTCTGAGATTTTCCTTTGTCAGGGAGATAATTCCACTGTTTATTATAAATCAAATTGTATTTACCAATGGAAAATAATTTTTCCTGACTGGCTATTTCAATTTCTTTATTCATTGCTTCTTTCGCAATTTGATGGTAAGCACATTTTATTATCAACAGAGAACATAGCCTTTTGTTATTCCTTGTCAAAATGTATTTGTTCATTGTTTTTTTCCCTGGTAGCCATGCCATGTCGTCTACACAGAGTACAGACCGGTACCCCTGCAGCATTACATCTTCCCTGCCGGTGGTGATGGTCTTCACTTAGTCGTCGATGAAAAGGTTTGAACAAAAACCTTAACGAGTAGTCATTAATCATTGATTTATTCTATTTGGGTCATGTAAAAGTTATACATTTTATTAAATTATTGCTGCTAAAATATAGGGTTTAAACTGCCTCTAGCTACCGGGCATTTTCGGTTGTCTAGTGGTAAGACATCTGATCTAGAATGGCAAAGGTCGTGGGTTTGAATCCACCCGAGTAATATGCCTGTGGAATTTTTGTTCACAGGACTCAAGAAAGTACTGAGTACAAGTACTTTACACACATCGGTTTATGGGTAACACCAAATATACAAGTTATAAACTTAGTACTTTTTTGTTTTACATGGCATTGTTGTTTCCATCTCCCTGGGTTATGAGGGTATGCTCCTGAATTTGGAGAGAAAAAAACGTCGGCTGATTGTTCTATTTTCACACCCAGGGTGAGTTTCGCCAAGATAACTTCAGCGCAGCGATGTCGGTCTTGAGAGATGCTGGTGAGGCGTCCAAGGGAGATGCATCGAACAAAGGAAGGAAAGGAGGAACAAAAGGTAGACAAAATTGTGACCTCTTCATATTTAAACTTCAAAGCTGCCATCTTTGAATGATTACAGATGCTAGGTCCAATTGTCAATTTGACCCCAAAGTTTAATTATTATTATTTGTTTTAGTATCAAGAAAGTTATTAGCCCTGATTTAAGTTATTTCACACAACAATATGCCAATGATAAGTGGTAGTTCATTGAAAACTGAAAATATTGTCAGGATCTCGAAATTAAATCCCTGCCCTTAGCCCAGGGTTCTGCCAACAGTGGTTGGTGCGGAAAACCCACCCGTCACTCAGGATTCCCCAAACCACCACTGGCAGAATTTTCTCTATTTCCGACCACACACAATTTTCTAAATTTTTAAATTACACTTGCAATTTCCTTTCAAAGGTTTTCAACGAAAATGTAAAATTGGGTATTTACCCGTAAAAATGGAATCCGAAGCCATTCATTTTGAGCACTTCTTTGATTTGAGTCTATTTATATGATCTACCGTGTAAGTGATCCATCTCGCAACGGTTTCCAGGGAAACATTTTCCACCACTAAAGAAATCCTGGGCAGAACCATATCTATTTTGTGTATTGTCGTCTTTCGTCTCAGGTCCTTCCAACATCTTCAAGATTGTTAAGATGATCATGGAGCGCATGTTTCAGCCGGTCATCGTCTTCAGCTTCAGCAAGAAGGAGTGCGAGGCGTACGCCATGCAGATGTCGAAGCTCGACTTCAACAGCACCCCGGAGGAAAAGAAACTGGTCACAGAGGTCTTCAATAATGCCATCGACTGCCTGTCGGACGACGACAAGAAATTACCACAGGTATCGACTTTTTATGCTCACGACTTTTATGCTGTGGCAGTCAGGTTGGCGCAGTGATATCTTGCCTTGCCTTCCACCTCTGGGGACCCTAGTTCACATCACAACGGGGCACTACGTGGATTGGGTTTTTCAGTCCCTGCCTGATTGCGTGGGTTATATTTCTCTGGGGTTTTCCTTCCACACCTAAAACTGAAACTTCCTTCATTGTCTTCTCTCCACGGGGTTATTGGCTAGTATAGTGATTAAGTTCGCTTTCTGAGAGTCCTTGGCTTCACAACCAAAATTAATAAATTCACCCCCAGGTGAAGAGAAGCACTTACAGTAAAGCATCTTGCTCAAGGACACAAGTGTCATGCCCGGGATTCGAAACCCACTCCCCGATGACTCGACCACCAGAACTTGAATCCGATGCTCTAAACCACTCGGCCATGACACCTTACAAATTCTCCTTCTTATTTACTCTTAAGGTTGAAAATGTCCTCCCTCTCCTGAAGCGAGGGATCGGCATCCACCACTCCGGGCTCTTACCCATCCTGAAGGAGACCGTGGAGATTCTGTTCGGAGAGGGGCTGATCAAGGCGCTGTTTGCTACCGAGACGTTTGCCATGGGACTCAACATGCCGGCTCGAACGGTCGTCTTCACCAATGCTCGCAAGTTTGACGGCAAAGGGTTCAGATGGGTAGGTTGATTCATTATTTGTGTTTTCCATGGTAACTAGACACCCCCCCCCCCCCACAATTTCTTTTAAATCCCAACAACAAAGAAAACAAACGCCCCAAAATAAATCAATCAATACAAATTGTGAACCCTCCTTTGTTCAACTCCAGAGCTGCCAACTCTCCCTGATTCTGCAGAAAAGTTCCCTGAAAATAAACCAATCTTTCCATGTTCTGATGAAAACATTTGACAATCTCCCTGATTATGGAAACTTTTCCTCTATTATGTTGAATGCAATTCTGCAACCTTTCTGATGTTGTACAAAATCTCCCAGATTACAAGATGCATATGTTGGCAGCTCTGCAACTCTTTGTCCTGATAAATGTGGACCCCATTGTTTTCCTCTGATAGCAATTGTGGACCTAATGTCACTTTTGTTCTAAGTCCTTGGTTTGAACGTCACTACAAAAACACACATACACCAAAACAAAAAATGTTATGCTGTATATTAAAATGGTTTTCTTACTAAATATTACCATTGGTCTGATGACATTGTGGTTGGTAATCTACAGCTGTCATCCGGTGAGTACATCCAGATGAGCGGGCGTGCCGGTAGGCGTGGCTTGGACGACAAAGGCATCGTCATCTTAATGATAGACGAGAAGATGAGTCCAGGAGTAGGCAAGACCATCCTTCAGGTACGACCAAGATTTACTTTCAACATTTCTCACCAAATTATTTTTTTTTAACCGCTTTGATTCCGTCAATTTCCAACAGCAATTGTAACATATTATGTTGCAGGCTTGCGAAGTGCATCTATTATTCAAACCACAGTGGGTGATAAGTGAATGGTCAGACAGTAGGAGGGTTGACTATGTACTGTGTAGATGCATTCACAACATGACATCTGATTGCAGGCTGGCATAGATAATCTATCATTGTGAACCACTGTGGATAATATTGAACTATCATCAGTAGGAGGTTGACTGAGTACTGTTTGCATTCACAACATGATATCAATTAAAGGCTGGCTATAGTTTATGTATCATTCAAATCACAGTGGATGGTATTGAACTATCAAACAGTAAGAAGTATGAGCATTAAAGGTGCTACATACGTTTGGTAATTAGAGCCTACTGATTGTGTTAATCCTATACAAATGTAGGTACATACAATTTCACTTCAAAAGGTGGTTATGTTTTTGAGATGTCACCGAAAAACCGAAGCGAATATTTCCACGCAGGAAGAATATTCCCAATAGGAATACACAATCTGAGAGACAGAAACTCTTCTCAGATTCAAATTTTGGTGAATAAAAAGTGATATATTTTCCATAACCGTAGTACTTTGAAGTTAAAGGTTTCTCAAAATTCATTATACTACCCAAAGCTGCTGTACTTCTTACCAAGTAAGTTTTTATTGCCATTAATTTTCAGAGTCATTACCAATTGTGTACTGTGCCTTTAAAATTGAAATTTTAAATTTGTTTTTTTCTTTTCTGAATCCTCTTTCCCTCAGGGTCTTCCAGATCCATTGAATAGTGCATTCCATCTGACGTACAACATGGTGCTGAACCTTCTCAGGGTGGAAGGCATCAATCCCGAGTACATGCTCGAGAAGTCATTCTACCAATTCCAGAACTATGCCGTCATACCAGAGCTCTTTGACAGTGAGTACAAAATCATGTCCCACCTCACGAGTCACTTATTTAATAACAGTCATGAGTATTGAGTCTCGAATCTTGAGTGTTTGAGTGCAGACTCAAGGTCTGAGTCTTGAATCTCAAGTTTTGAGTTATTAGACTTTACTTTGGTGTTTTCAGTCTCATTTTTGGCCTTTAATATCCACATTCTTTTTGCGTCTCAAAAATTGACTCCCGAGTGTTGAATCTGATGTGTTGAGCCCTGAGTCTTTTGTTTTGAGTCATGTGTCCTGAGTTCCAACTCGTATTTCCAAAAACTAGGATGTTTGTCTC
Organism: Pycnopodia helianthoides; assembly: GCA_032158295.1. NCBI lineage: Eukaryota > Metazoa > Echinodermata > Asteroidea > Forcipulatida > Asteriidae > Pycnopodia > Pycnopodia helianthoides. Next base: position 5,788,999 of record CM063253.1, on the reverse strand, counting down.
TTGTCTTGAGTCACGCTCACAAATCTTGGTTCCTGAATCAATCCTAAATTCTGAATCTCTCCTGTGTTTGGTCTATAACCCCCAACTTCCACAGTCTTGGTTTCCATTCTTTTGTCTTGAGGCAACAGTCTTAATTCTTGAATATTGAACTGTGAATTTTTTATCTTTAACGTAAAATCTCTTGTCTTATTTTGGAGCATTGAGTCTTGGGTTCTAAGTCCTGTGTTTAGTGCATCACCTCCCAACGTCCAAAGCCTGGGTCTCCAGCCTTTTGTCTCGAAGCAAAAGACTCAGTTATCTTTAGTTGTGAATACTGAATCTTAAATTTCTACTCGTTGATCCTCAATTTGAAACCTCAATTCTCCGACTTTGCAGAGTTAAAAAGACTTGAAGATGAGTACAACAAGATGGACATCCCGCAGGAGGAGAGTGTGGAGGCGTACTACAAGATCAGACAACAGCTCAACAAGCTTGGCCGAGAGATTCAAGCCTTCATCACCAGACCCAAATACTGCTTGCCTTTCCTACAGCCTGGTAGACTTGTGAAGGTAATGAATATTGATGTCTGGGTGGGTGATGTCACTGTTTACAGCCAATCATAACCCCTGTAGGGTAATTAACTCATGTGGCTGAAAGTGGTCCAACTGGCCAGTTCCGATGTTGAAAAGCATCCCTATTTTATAGATGAAAGATGGACTATTTTAATAGCATGTTAAGGGATCCCGCATGCCTATTTGAATATCAAAGTTTCGGATTTGTTTTCCTATACACAAAGAAAGATATAATAAGCCTAGGTTTCATTACTAGAAAGATATAATAAGCCTATGTTTCATTACTAGAAAGATATAATAAGCCTATGTTTCATTACTAGAAAGATATAATAAGCCTATGTTTCATTACTAGAAAGATATAATAAGCCTAGGTGTCATTACTAGAAAGATATAATAAGCCTATGTTTAAAAATGCAGGTCAAGAACGAAGATGATGACTTCGGGTGGGGTGTCGTCATCAACTTCCGGAAGAAAGCCAATCAGAAGATGAGCAGCCCAAGAGGCGACGACTCGCCGCTCTACATCGCTGAGATTCTGTTGAATTGCTCCAAAGAGAGTGTCAAGAATTCTGTGACGGACTCGGCCAAACCGCCCAAGCAAGGAGAAAAGGGAGAAATGGCTGTGAGTTACTCAGACCTGTATCAATATATATTCGGTTTGCGGTAACACCATGTGTATAAATATCTACTTTGCTGTGTAGATTTTGTTCTTTAGAGAACTTGTCTTGCTATTTATTCTACTACCGCGGAGTAGATTTTCGGAATTCGGGAGACTTCTCAGTTCTGAAAAGAACTGTCCTGCTTATTAACTACTACCTGGGCGGGAGGTAGGAAATCGGCCTGGACTACTACTTTAGCTTTGTGGATCGGGGAGACTTCTCGTAGTTAACTGCACTGCCGCGGAGTGAGTTCCTTTTGGTCTCAGACTTGTATCGTCGTATCTGTGCAAAAATGTTGTATCTTGATTTTGCAGAAATGTTGTATCTCGCATGAAAAATGCTCCGCACAAAAACGTTGTATCTCGGCGTGCCTTGTTTTCTGTGTACATCTGGGCTATTTTAAGCAACATTTTGACAATTTCAAAGAACTGTATACAAATACAATACAGACGATCAGTAACAAAAATTTACAGATATAAAAATTGCAAAATGATAATAAAAAATTCGAATTAGTTTACATCACACTCAATTGGTAAAATTCATACATAAAATAGCAAGAAGACAATTTGGTAATATTAGAGATCAGAGCCAGCCACTCAACAGTTCATCGATACAACTGCTCATTGTACCATTTGATAGCTGCTGGGAAAAATGAGCTGCAGTATCACCGTGTTCTGATCCTTCCTTAAAAACAAACGTTTTTACTTCTGGAGTTGGTCTGGAATTTGGCATGTAATAATAATAATAATAGATAATAAGCTAGCATTTATAGAGCGCCTTTTCCATAGGTTGCAAAGTGCTTGGATATGTCCAACACAGATCAAAAATCAAAGACAAAACAAGTGAGTCTTCAGCAATTTCTTGAATGAATCAAGCAAGCTTGCTTTTCTGCAGCTATCAGGAAGTGAGTTCCACAGAGCTGGGCCTGCATTTGAGAAGCGGCTTGGTCTCCTGCATTAGTGCTTGTCCGATGGGTGTCGGATTCAGAAAGAATAGATTTAATTGTGCTAGAATGTTTTTTTTCTTAAATTAAACTGTAACAATTCCCTGTCTGTTTTGTCTGATAGGTTGTTCCTGTTCTATTAAACCTAATCACACATCTGAGTAGCGTCAGGTTGTACTTGCCCAAAGATCTCCGGCCGATTGACAACAGACAGAGTGTCGGCAAATCAATACAGGTAAGATAAAGGGTACCGGGAGCAAGGATTTAAAGGTATTGTACATTTTTGGTAACGGCTCAAAATCAGTGTCCACATTTTGTGTGATTCAACATATGCATGAACAAACAAACCTGTGAAGGTTTGAGCTCAATTGGTCATTGAGGTCACGAGAAAATAGTGAAAAGAGACCTTATGTGTATTCTGTTTTTTCACACATCAAGTTTTTATCACGCATGATCAAAACTATTGTTTTACTCATTTCTCAGAAACGATGGCATTTTAGGCAGAAATATTTTAAGGAACCCTTTCTACTAGTACTTACTTTAAATCATGTAAGTTATGTGTGAATCTGTGAACATTTGTGTTTTTTTATCTTACCAATAGTGTACAGGGCCTTTGAGTAGAAACGTTGCTTTTAATAGTGACCAGTTTTTCAATGTTCAACCTCGTCTCATGTGACTTAAAAAATCTGTGATATTTTGCCCTGTTGTTTACCTCCGTGGAGCACAGTGCAAATCCCACCTCGGACCAAAGCGAGGATTGGGTTTTTGATCCACAACTGATTATGTAGACCTTATGCCCACCATCTTGGAGGTAAAACGGTGATGAAACAAAGGCAACGCAAATCTAGGTACGCGTGGGCACACATGATGGACCAATGAGCAACCTTCTTTTGACTTGTAGCCGAGGGCGCCCTACTCAATGGATGTCAAGTGCATAAGGTCTACTTGAGGGGTGCCCCTCCCGCATCTAAAACTGACATTTCTTCATCATATTCTCATCACAGTTATCTTCAGGCCTACAGGTCACAGTGCAAAGCACTTTGAGGGTCCCTTGGTTTCATTTGCAGAATGATTTGATTAAAGATAAATATAAATAAAAGGTCATACCTAGAGGTGGCTGTTTTTTCATCTTACCCACTTTTACCATTCTGTGAACCATTTCAAAAATTGTTTCGTGTTTCTGTGTGATAGTACTTTTTTATTGAATAGCTTTTGATCCACAGATACTGTCATATTCTTTTCTGTTCTCTTTTGTGCATTTGTAGCGTAGTCATTATACAAGTCTATTTTTGATATAGATATTTCTTTCCAATGTATTTTATATGTCTATTTTATATTGTATGTGTTTTACTGTACATATTTTTATCTGTAAAACTTGTCTTAAACCAGCCTCTGGCTGCGATGAATTTTTTATTAATAAACCATTTCAGGAAATTCCATTTTAATCAATCAAACAATTCCTTTTTGCGATCCTTATTTCCACAGGAGGTACAGAGAAGATTTCCAGATAGTCTTCCTTTGTTGGATCCAATCGAAGACATGGAATCAAGGACGACGTCTTGAAGAGGGTAGTCGAGGTAGAGTAGACATTCTCATTTGCCTCCATGCCTGCCATGTGTCATGATTTTGGCCTCTCTGTGATTTGTTGTCGTTAGTTCAATTTACCAAAGATGTAATAAAACCAAAGATTTTCTGTGTGCTTTCTGCCTGTCTCTCCTTTTTTTCAATTCAATTCAATTCACATTTATTTCCATACTGTCAAAAACACAGCATTACAGAACGCATATACAATGTAATAGCGAACAGAGTAGTTTAAGGTTTATATAGTCAAAGAAAAGGAACAGTATGGAGGCCGATTTGATAAGCCGAGGCTCGTAGTAATCAGCCTGTGGACAGACAGAGACAAGATAAACGGACAAACAGAGGACGTACGAATAGGAACTAAACAACCTACAAACAACAACAACGCTCAACAACTCTTTTCATTTCTTTCCACTTGACTGCTTCTGTTACACAAGTATACCTGTTTCATTTAGCCTTTGAGAAAAACTCTGCTAAGGTCAAAATGTTAGGTCACTAACCATTTCTTGCAAAATCACAAGGCTGGGAAAGCATTTTTAACTTAGCCCAGCATCCCTAATATGTAATTTGGACAGTGAAAAAAGCTGGCAAGCAAGTGACAGGATAAGCTAACTGGTCCCGCTGGCTCTTCACTAAAATCGTCAGGAGCAAACTCCTTATTCTCTTCCGAGAAACGCTTGCACTTAACTTTGAGTGATTTCTCTACTCTTAATTTATTGAGTTTTTTTTGCAGAAAGTTGAAGCCTTTGAGGAGAGAATGTACAGCCATCCGCTGCACAAGAGTCTAGAACTGTCCCGCTTGTACAGTCTGTATGAGGCCAAAGCAAAGGTAATTGGCTCCAAGTGTTTGGAAATCAACATTTTTATCCCAGTAACCAAGTCATTGGAGGGTTGAACAAAAACAATTTGGAGGCGGGAGGTACAGGATCAAAGATATCATAGGCGTTCCTGACTGATGGAGTGGTTCCAAATAGTATGAATAAAAAAAAATAATAATAATAATGAAAACTTATAAAGCGCACAAATCCACAAAAGTGCTCATGGCGCTAATACAAACAATAACAAACATGATCATTAATCAAAAAGGAAACGTAGGCCTATGTAGTATTAGCCTAGAAGAAATCCAGAGTACAATACATGTAGTAAAGAAATACAAATTAAAATTAAATTAAAAAAACACTGTGAAAACAAACCATTTACTTAAATGAAAACAAACCATTTACTTAAATACTTGATTGAAAAGATGAGTCTTTAGGTTTTTTTTTATTTGGTTAAAGAAACGGATGATTTTACTTGTGCTGGCAATTTGTTTCATAGGCGTGGCGTAGAACGTGAGAAAGATTGGTCTTCCCGATAGCTAGGAACTATTCTGCAATGTAATTTGTTTACTATGAAGGACAATTAAAAACTAACACAAAACTGCTCTGAATTTACACTTTTCAAGATCTAGGCATTCTTTCACATTTCCCCCTTGCTTTTTTCCCTTCTGATATCAAGTAATAAAAAAACACAAGGGAAACTGACTGGGTAAATGTGATTCAATTTTAGGTGAACAAAGACAAATTTACTAGAACAGGATTCGAACCTATGATCTCCGAATCAATGTTCCGGCGCTCTACCAATGGAGCTATCTAACTGTTATGTTTGCGGTCTCCCTATTTTTCTTTCTTGACAGATTGCCTCGGAGGTGAAAGCTGCTAAGCGAGAATTGAAAAAAGCTAAGACGGTTATCCAGCTGGATGAGCTGAAGTGCAGAAAGAGAGTTATAAGGAGACTCGGGTATGCCACAGTGGCAGATGTCATCGAGATGAAAGGACGGGTTGCTTGTGAAATAAGCAGGTAGGACTGGGTGTGGGTGAAGGTCATATGGGTGGAGCTGGAGGGTTTGGGGTAGGACCGGGTGTGGGTGAAGGTCATATGGGTGGAGTGGGAGGGGTTGGGGTAGGACTGGGCATTGGTGAGGGTCAGATGGGTGTGGGTGAAGGGGTTGGGGTAGGACTGGGTGTGGGTGAAGGTCATATGGGTGGAGCGGGAGGGTTTGGGGTAGGACCGGGTGTGGGTGAAGGTCATATGGGTGGAGTGGGAGGGGTTGGGGTAGGACTGGGTGTAGGTGAAGGTCATATGGGTGGAGCGGGAGGGGTCGGGGTAGGACTGGGCGTGGGTGAGGGTCAGATGGGTGTGGTGAAGGGGTTGGGGTAGGACTGGGTGTGGATGAGGGTCAGATGGGTGTGGGTGAAGGGGTTGGGGTAGGACTGGGTGTGGGTGAAGGTCAGATGGGTGTTCTGGGAGGGGTTGGGGTAGGACTGGGTGTGGGTGAGGGTCAGATGGGTGTGATGGGAGGGGTTGGGGTTGAACTGGGTGTGGGTGAAGGTCAGATGGGTGTGGTGGGAGGGGTTGGGGTAGAACATTTAAATCATGCATTTTGTTTGACATCTAGTACATCTTGTATTTGTATTTTGTTGTCTTTTTTCTCTACAGCCCATAGGGACATGTTTATTCAGTATGTGTTATGCGCTTTATAAAAGTTGTTAATTTTTATTATCATTTTCTGCTGAAGTGTTCATGTTTCTCATCACAAACCCCTGTCATATTTTGATGTAGTTTTCCCCCAAACCAGTCCTGAATTATTTTTTCCGGTCTTTATATAGTGGGGACGAGTTGTTACTCACAGAACTCATCTTTAACGGCGTCTTCAATAGCCTGAAACCTGAGCAGATTGTTGCGCTACTCAGCTGTTTTGTGTTCGAGGAGAAATCTAAGAACACGCCCAGGCTATCGGAGCAGCTATCGGGTCCACTCAGACAAATGCAGGTAAGGAGAGACATTACTTAACTGTTTTATACAAGATTCCATTTGGCCATGTTTTTCCAGCTGTTTTTGCTAATTACTTCATGTAACGTCTCCTGACGATGACTAGAGCAAGCTAGTCGAAACGTTGAGACAAAAAAGAACTCACTCCGCAACAGTGCAGTTCATTACGAGAAGTCCCCCCAATCAACAACACTAAAGTAGTAGTCCAGGCCGATTTCCTACCTCCCGCCCAGGTAGTAGTTAATAAGCAGGACAGTTCTTTTCAGAACTTGGAAGTCTCTTGAATTCTGAAAATCTACTCCGCGGTAGTAGAACAAATAGCAAGACCAAGTTCTCTAAAGAACAAAATCTACACAGCAAAGTAGATATTTATACACATAATGGTGTTACTGCAAACCGAATATACATTGATACCTCACCATGCAGAGCCTCAAAAACCATATACTTCTTGTGGCTTGACCCTCTCAAACTTCATCCTGCTTGTCAAAGGTTTAAACTTGACATCCTTAGGTATAGGGTTTGAAAAGACAAATGCCTGCCGAGTTGAATTCTATAACGAAGGACCCAACCCACCCCACCCACTTTTCAATTAATTTGCTCAACCCCCCAAAAAATTTCCTTATTACCTTTTATTTTACATTTCTTTGACTCTTCTTAGGATTCTGCTCGTAGGATCGCCAAGGTGAGTGCAGAGGCAAAGTTAGCTGTAGTGGAGGAGGACTACGTGGAGTCGTTCAAACCTCAGATGATGGACGTCGTCTTCGCCTGGGCCAACGGCTCAACGTTTGCTGAAATATGCAAGATGACCGACGTGTTTGAAGGTAGGACCCCCCAAAACACAGGATGTGCTTGAAATAGTTTATTACAATGTCATAAACATTGCAATCAGGGCCCAATAGACCCTTCCCATGAAATATGCAAATTGAACATCGCGCGTGCGCACTCTCCCTACTGGTTGGCAAAATGAGTGAACATCGCGCCTTTTTGCATGGGACTGATGGTGGCGTGACGCACATGCGTTTGTGTGTCTGCCTAGTGCACAACTCTATGGCGTTTGCCAACCAGCAGCGTCTGTACGCATGCGTGAATGTAGTTTACATATTTCATGGGAAGGGTCTATTTCATAAAGCCTGTAAGCACCAAAAAAAATGCTAAGCACAGAAAAAAGATTGCTTACCAGAAACTGGCTACCTGCCAACATTCCATAAAGTTTACATTGTTGCGACTGGTACCCAACTCATTTTTTCGCTTAGCAAAGAAATGTGTTAAGCACTATTTTCTGCTAAATAGCTTTATATAATTGGCCCCAGGTTGGGGATTAGGTTGACTCGGTGGTTTTTTTTTCCCTGCCACTTCTGGAGCCGGTTCGAATGCCACCTCAGACCAGAGCCTTGCATGTGGATTGGGTTTTCAGTCCCTACCTGATTGTGTCGGTTTTCCCCCATTGGGTTTTTTCCTCGTACTGCTAAAACTGAATATTTCTTCTTGTTTCCTATTCAATCTGTTATTGGCGCTATTTTGTGCTGTATGATGTGTCAAATGAATAAATGTGCAAATTACAGTCCTAGTAACGATATCAGTAATCTTATATGGTTTTTGAGGCATTGCATGGTGAGGTATCAATGTATATTCGGTTTACGGTAACACCATGTGTATAATGATCTACTTTACTGTGTAGATTTTGTTCTTAAGAGAACTTGTCTTGCTATTTGTTCTACTACCGCGGAGTAGAATTTTCCTCAGTAGTCTCTTTATTAATAAGTAACTATTACTTAAGAAGTAACTATTACAAGTAAAGCTAACTTGAAACTCTGTTGTTGTTTTTTTTTGCTTAAAGCTAGTCTGTATTCTATTATTACACAAAATGCATATTCTCATTGTATAGTAACTTATCTAGTCGTGTCAAATTTGCAGTTATTCGTGATAAGTGTTTCGGTTATTTTTGTATTTACTGCTTGGACATGTTCTGTGGATTGATTTGTAACGATGTTTGTTGTTATATTTATTTGTTGATTTTATCTTCAATGCGAACGGGTTTTGTGCGATGATTCGTTGTTCTGGGCTTTGGTTTTTTTTTGTATAGCAATATATTTTTGAAGCATTACGGCCAAGGTGCATGCATTCAATTAGTCAAAGTATGCTAGGTGGTGTATGATGGATAGAACCTTTTGATGAAGGGCCACTGATTTATACAGTGCTGGTCCAAGAAATCCCACCCATGCTGTTGGTGGTCATTGCATCACCTGTACGCACATCGTCTGTAGGTGCAAGTTTGTGGCTACTTGCGGCTTCAAACCTGGCATACATGTACCTTTGTGTGTAATTTTACCCCAAGTGCTAAAGCACATCTTCTGTAGGTGCAAGGTTTGTGGCTACTTGCGGCTCCAAACCTGGCATACATGTACCTTTGTGTGTCATTTTACCCCATGTGCTAAAGCACATCTCTGTAGGTGCAAGGTTTGTGGCTACTTGCGGCTCCAAACCTGGCATACATGTACCTTTGTGTGTAATTTTACCCCAAGTGCTAAAGCACATCCTCTGTAGGTGCAAGGTTTGTGGCTAATTGTGGCTCCAAACCTGGCGTACATGTACCTTTGTGTGTCATTTTACCCCAAGTGCTAAAGCACATCCTCTGTAGGTGCAAGGTTTGTGGCTACTTGCGGCTCCAAACCTGGCATACATGTACCTTTGTGTGTAGTTTTACCCCAAGTGCTAAAGCACATCCTCTGTAGGTGCAAGGTTTGTGGCTACTTGCGGCTCCAAACCTGGCATACATGTACCTTTGTGTGTCATTTTACCCCAAGTGCTAAAGCACATCTTCTGTAGGTCAAGGTTTGTGGCTACTTGCGGCTCCAAACCTGGTATACATGTACCTTGTGTGTAATTTCACCGAGTCACACTTTTCAAAGCAGTTGTTTAAAAGACAGAAAGAATAATTATGACAAGGAATTTATGACATTGCAGAACAAGTCCCAGAACTATTTGCTTGTCATGTCTTTTCAGAGACCCCTTTTAAATCTTCTATTGTGCTTTTTGTTATTGTCAAAACTCTTTCAAAGGTGTTTTTTTTTCTTTTTTCTAGCCCCTTTTTAAAAATTATGCGTGTTTTCATTATAAATTATGTGGTTAATATTCTTGTTATTCTTTATTAAATTGTTTATATATATTTTTACCTACATGAATTAGTTCTATCTGTAAATGTACTTTTCGGCCTGCTTGGCCGCCAGTGCAGTAAATAAATAAACCAAAAATAGTATAATATATTTTGTTCATACATAAATCCTCAAAGAAAAAAAAATCAATTATTTTCTTATTTGTGTGAAGTGAGCGTTGATTACAGTGGAATGACGTCACACTTACAAACGGGATAGTTGACAGATCAGGCCTAATGTTTAAAAACTAGTCTTCTTTCAAGAAGTTAACCTATACTTTCTCCGCTTGACACTGACTATTGGTTTTTTATCTTGATGTGATTTGACAGGAAGTATAATCCGCTGCATGAGGAGACTAGAGGAGCTGATGAGAGAAATGTGCCACGCGGCCAAAGCCATCGGAAACACAGAACTGGAAAACAAGTTTGCCGGAGGTGAGAGATTCACTCAAATATATAGGATGCTGAAACCCTTTTTTGCTCAGCAGAAACCTGTTGAAAAAAATTTACAGAGGCATTTATTTAACATAAAATAACAACAGTAATACTTTATTCTTATAAAGTGCACATATCAGAGTAGCTAGACCAATTCACTTTACAACTGGGCCCAATTTCATAGAGCTGCTTAAGCACAATAAGTAGCTAAGCACAACACAATTATGCTTTACCAGAGCAAGGTTACCAGCCAAACTACCACGTCACGTGTACAATTTGTGTCTGGTATCCTGCTCATTTCTGCTTAGCAGACACTTGTTAAGCAATATTTTCTGCTTAAGCAGCTCTATGAAATTGGGTCCTGTACTATCTCTGTTCATCAGGCATACTTAATCATTCCACAAACTTTCTTGACTCTATGGGGAGTATGCATTTAAGCTGCTTATATGGCCTGAAGGGGTTAATCCAACACAATGCCCTCTCAGGTTCCCATTTGCACACCTGGGCCCAATTTCATAAAGCTTGTGAGCACAAAAAAATGCTAAGCACATAAAAATATTGCTTACCAGAAACTGGCCACCAGCCAACTTTCCATGAAGTTTACATTGTTGTGACTGGTACCCCACTCATTTTTTGCTTAGCAAAAAAATGTGTTAAGCACTATTCTCTGCTAAACACTTTATGAAATTGGGCCCTGGGTTTAGAGAAAAGCAATTGTGGTGGGGCAGATAGGGGAAAGCTTTGGAGGAATTTGTGCCTTTGATGATACAAGCATGGAATTGGGCACACAGTCAGAGTATGTCGTGAGAGAGATATTTGGCTGTAGGACCATTGCAGATTTGTCTTTGAAACAGTATATGTAGAACAACAAGCAATGGCAGCTAGTTTGAAAGTTTTTTAAATTGTTTGTTGTTCAACCTGTATTTTGTCAAAGGATCAATCTGTGATGGCCTTTAAGCCAGAAACCGTTCTCACGACATACTCTGACTGTGTGCCAAATTCCATGGTTGTATCATTCATCAAAGGCACAATCCCACCACCTACCCAACAGACTATTCTGTCACCCGCAAACGATTTTCCCTGATCGACATTTTGTTGTTGTTTGTTTTGTTTTCAGGTATTGTGAAGATCAAGAGGGACATTGTATTTGCGGCCAGTCTCTATCTGTAAACAACACTCTGCAGATGTCATGTTGAATTAGCATATCGACCTAAGACCTTTAGCCCACATGATCTTTGACCTATAGCCATGTAGCTCGTTACCATCTTCAGATATTTTGATTGTTGAGACTCGTTGCCTTTGAGCAGCAAAGCTGTAGAAGAACTCTCGCCTTTTTGAGCTTCAACTGAAACGAGCATCACTCACAAGAAAGAATTAATCTGCTTGGAGTTTTTCCTTGTGGACAGCTGTCTCCTTTAACTGTATAAGTTGTTACCTCTGACCTATGACCTTATGCTGTATATTTTCTGACAACATTGAAAAGTGGGATTTTTGGGGGTATTCCGGCCTGTGAGAGTCAATTTTTTTTTTGCAGAGTTATTTGTAATGATTTACCAGCTTTTTAAGTTAAAATATTATTTAAAACGTCTTGTTTACTGTTTCAATCAAATCGTGCGTTATGAACACTTTCATTCCGGAGATAAAAGCGTTTTGTAATTCTGTTTTTATTTTTAAAAAAGGTCAATGTTTTCATTTTACAGAGACTGTTCTTCAAGGTATTGTTTGTTTGTTTTTTGTTTGTTTGTTTGTTTGTTTTTTGGTTTGTTTGTTTGTTTGTTTGTTTGTTTGTTCAGATGATCTTCCGAACAAGGGAACTTGGGCAAAGCTCCCACAAGGGGATATAAACACCAAGCTTGGAACAGCCAATCTCTCTCATACAAACATTGGTTTTAACATCTATGATTATGAATTGCTCAAAGCAATCAATTGTGATTCAGTAACCACAATACTTTTTCTAGTCATTCCTAAATCATCATCTAGCTTGGCCGGATTCAAACCCACAACCTTGTGATTGCAAGTCCTGCAGTCTAACCACTTGACCATGGTATTGTGATTGTTGATTTTTGTACATGTTCAACAATAATCGCTTGAGAAAGGATTTTTTTTTTATATTGAAAGGGAAGGTACAACAATGGATATTGAACAGTTTAATCAGTCTTTACAAGAATCATTTTACGATATGTCTTCAATTGTGAACATTAAACATAAAGTTTTCTTTGCGTATATAAACAAAATTTAAATTTAAGCATTTAAATTAATACAAATTTTCAGTTTTTATGTCGGGGCATAAAAGTGTCAGCCTTAGCCTGTGTCTGAATTCATGGGTACGATTACGGCTAGATCGCTATAAAGGCCATAGCCGTAGCCTAAGGAAGTCAAGGCTCTGTGGCTCTTTTATAAACGAGTGATGTCACAGGTTACATGGCATATAGACTTTTCTAGACGTTCAGGCTATTTAAAGGCAGGATATACTTTTGGTAATTGTCAAAGGCCAATATCCTCACTTGGTGTATTCCAACATATACATAAAATAACAAACCTGTGAAAATTTGGGCTCAGTTGGTCTTCGAAGTTGCAAGAAAATAATTAAAGAAAAAAACACCCCGATGCATAGAATTGTGTGCTTTCCAATGTCCGATCAGATACAAATATTTTAGTGAGAAATTACCTCTTTCTCAAAAACTACATTACTTCAGAGCATAGAGCAATGACAGTCAGAGAGAGTTGTTTCTCACAATGTGTTATACTATCAGCAGCTCTCAGGTGCTCCTCCTTACCCAGTAAGTTTTGATGGTAATGTATTTCTTGAGTAATAACCAAAAGTATCCACTGCCTTTGAGAACAATTTTACTGATTTAAAGGCCCTGTACACTATTGGTAAGATCGAAAAACACAATGTTCACAGATTCACACATAACTTACATGATTTAAAGTAAGTAATGGTAGAAAGGGTTCCTTAAAATATTTCTGCCTAAAATGCTATCGTTTCTGAGAAATGAGTAAAACAAAAGTTTTTATCACGCGTGCAATAATTTGAAAAAACAGAAAACACATAAGATCTCTTTTCACTATTTTCTTGTGACCTCGATGACCAATTGAGCTCAAACTTTCACAGGTTCGTTTGTTCATGCATATGTTTAACCACACAAAATGTGGACACTGATTTTGAGCTGTTACCGAAAGTGTACAATACCTTTAAAGAGGGCAACACAAATCAGAAAATCAGAGCGAAGTTGAACAACATCATGTCCATATTTAATAATAATTATTTTGTAAATCGTTCATAATTTTGAGCTCTTCAGTATTGACTCCGTCATTTACTGATCAGGGTTTTTGAACCAATGTTGTACCTTACCTTTCACAAGAAAATGTTTGTCTATTGGAGGATGATATTTTGATGGGTGTTACATGTACATGTATGTTTACTTATTAGTCAAACTGTGAATAAACTTCTACATTATGATAAATATTCTCCTTGGGTTTTTCTACTTCCTCGTTGTCATTTCATAGTTTCATTCTATTTTTTTACAAATCTATGAAACTATGTTTATTGTTATATGGTTTTTGAGGCATTGCATGGTGAGGTAATGATGTATATTCGGTGTGCCGTAACACCATGTGTATAATTATCTACTTTGCTGTGTAGATTTTTGTTCTTTAGAGAACTTGTCTTGTTATTTGTTCTACTACCGCGGAGTAGATTTTCGGAATTCGGGAGACTTCTCAGTTCTGAAAAGAACTGTCCTGCTACTATCTGGGGGGGGGGGGGTAGGAAATCGGCATGGACTACTACTTTTAGCTTTGTGCACATGTTTATTGCTCACAGGTACAATGAGACAAAAGCAGGGATTACAGACTTTTGTCTGACTTTTTTATGTGTCTGTCTGTCTGTCTGGTGAAACAGATGACTGTAATATTTGTACAGCGACTTGGAAACCTTTGTAAAAGGCGCTATAAAATGATTGCTATTATAAATATTCGGATCCTGGATTCAGATCTTTTCTTCTTCTCTTGTATATTTTTTTTAGATGTAAAGAAATCCTGCTCTTTGATCTACTTCTCTAGTGTTAGGGATACTGTTCCCAGGAGCTCCTTAAAATCTCAAACTGCAGGGGTTGCCCAAAAGTGGAAATGATGATGATTCACAGCATTTGTATGGCGCCATTATATCTGTTTCAGAAACATTCCAAGGCGCGAAACATTCAGTATTTTTCTGCAAGGTATTGTGGAGCTACGTTTTGAAGTATTAGACCTATTCCTTTACATAGCACCATGTAATGGTTTACACTGTGCTGTGGCGCAATATGCAGCCAATCATTTCAACACACCTTATAAACGCAGTACGGCCCACAGTCAGTGCACCGAGTACCGACATTATGGAATAATCTCCCTCTTCACGTCCGTCGGGCATCATCTCTTGAATCCTTTCAAAGCCACGTTAAAAACTCATTTGCTTTTTATTCCAGGTTACTACAGTTTCTGTTCTCTGTCGCTTCGTACAGCGATTTTGAAACCTTTTTTAAAAGGCACCATAAAACGATTGCTATTATAAAATTTGGATTCTGGTTTCAGATCTTTTCGCCTGCAATGACTCACACTTCTACAAAGGGTCTAACAGAATTCTCAAGTCTGACTTCCTCTTCAATAACTCCAAAATGAAACAACTTTATTTTTGTACAAATGTCCGACCATTTTCGTTGAATACAAAAAGCTACAAATGGTATGAAAGTATGCAGTTACTCTATACATGAAAGAATATAGGTTTGTTTTCTCTTTATAAATATCTACCTAAAACTATCAGGTTTTTTTTTTTTATAAATACTTATTAGCAAATGCAGTACTTTATCTACAGAACAAACTGCCCTTTTTTAGCCAACATGGCTTGAAAATAAATGTTTACAATTTTTTTCACTTCAAACCATGATACAGTCCACATATTATTTTGGCTAGAACTTTACATTGGTGCATGATAAGTACCGTCACTCATTCATCCCAAGTTTCCAACGGCTTCCACCGGACAGAAAAATAGTTTTACTAGCTGACGAGAGCGAATGCATAAGCACTGTATAATAATCTACATTCTATAATCCTGTTCTGAAGTGTGACAAAATTCCACTGTAAGCCGCGCCCACTTCACACAAACGGGCTCCACTGATTACCAGAAGCCCATTGAGCTTGTTTTACTTTGAGCAAGTTCGGGTGGGCGACTAGAATGACTAGACTCACCAGAAACCATAGAGCACAGGGAGATTGACTAGCTCGACCATGCACTGGGGCATGGTCGATCTAGTCAATTTAAGAGCTACGTCACACACTTTCACACTGTTTCTGGTTAGTCTAGTCACTCTAGTCTAATCACTCTAGTCGCCCACCCGAACTTGCCCTTTGATAATTTAAGCAAGAAAAGTTTAATAATTGGACTTGTCTTTTTCATTCGTTTCTTCAAAGACTAAGGTCTTCTCAGAATTAAAAGTTTCTGTCAGTGTTGTCGCAGAGGCCACTAAGTCCGAGACCGAGACCTTCCCTTCCAAGACTCAATTTGTTAGAAGTCTCGCCTGTTCGCACGTCTCGATTTGGAAGACTCGGTCTCCACACCCGGTCTGGGTACCGAGAGCAGTCTCCAGACTTACAGCGAAATAAAAGTTTCTGTCAGTGTTGTCGTCGAGACCACTAAGTCTGAGACCGAGACCTTCCCTTCCAAGACTCAATTTGTTAGAAGTCTCGCCTGTTCGCAGGTCTCGATTTGGAAGACTCGGTCTCCACACCCGGTCTGGGTACCGAGAGCAGTCTCCAGACTTACAGCGAAATAAAAGTTTCTGTCAGTGTTGTCGTCGAGACCACTAAGTCTGAGACCGAGACCTTCCCTTCCAAGACTCAATTTGTTAGAAGTCTCGCCTGTTCGCAGGTCTCGATTTGGAAGACTCGGTCTCCACACCCGGTCTGGGTACCGAGAGCAGTCTCCAGACTTACAGCGAAATAAAAGTTTCTGTCAGTGTTGTCGTCGAGACCACTAAGTCTGAGACCGAGACCTTCCCTTCCAAGACTCAATTTGTTAGAAGTCTCGCCTGTTCGCAGGTCTCGATTTGGAAGACTCGGTCTCCACATCCGGTCTGGGTACTGAGAGCAGTCTCTAGAGATACAACGAAATAAAAGTTTCTGTCAGTGTTGTCGTCGAGACCACTAAGTCTGAGACCGAGACCTTCCCTTCCAAGACTCAATTTGTTAGAAGTCTCGCCTGTTCGCACGTCTCGATTTGGAAGACTCGGTCTCCACACCCGGTCTGGGTACCGAGAGCGGACTCCAGACTTACAACACTGGTTTCTGACATAAGAAATGCTCTTGATCAATGAAGTGGGTGATTTGGGGTAAAATTACACACATACAATGTGCCAGTTTTGGAGCTGGAAGTAGCCAAAAACTTTGGGCTTGCAGCGGATATGCGCTTGTGTGATTTGAACAGGATAAACCAAGGCCTAAAAAATTGCACACTTGCAAATCAAGTTCAGCCCATGAAACACCTCGATGCTTGCCCATGCTGGATGGAAGAATAATTTTGATCTTATTGAAGATCAGATTAAATTTAACGTCCAAATATTCATGCAAATTATTATAAAAAAACACACAGCACTGAACCACTCTCTTGGTTTGTATAAAATAGTCTTGTGCATAATGTAGCAAAATATGTACTCACAAACAGAATGAAAACGAAAAGGAAAAACTAAAAATAGTACCACATTCTTTTGTAACAATTGTGCATAGCTCAGTTGCAAACAATGGAATCACAAAGGGCATTAGGAAGAAAAGCACCAGTACTTAGCCCTCATTTAACAATAAAATCAATACAATTTAAATATATGAATGTTTTCAAAATCAATCATATTTAGTACTTTGGGAAAAAAAGGTGGACTAAGGCCAGAAATCCATGTGCCTGTCATGCGAGGTGTGTAATGCATAGCGCGCAATGCCTTATCATGAAAATACGTGCCAAGCAACGCACACAGTTCCATGTAAATTGTATCCGTATTGTGTACAGCATTATCCGTAAAAATTTGTGCCTTGCTTGGTGTGTGTTCTCCTTTTAAAGACAAACACATGGATTTTAGGCCTGTCTTTTTTTTCTCTCTTTTTTGTATAGAAAGCCACCAGTACTGAAATACCTACACCACCAATGCTGTACCTTATATTGATTCAAAGACAGTAAGCACACCAGAAATAGATTTACCAAGCTTAAAAATGCTGCACTTAATCTAGATTCAAACGCAGCAGCTGCCTTGCCAACCCTTTCCATGCTCTACTCTAACTTGATTCAAAGATCCGAAGCTCAACCAAATTTTTTGAACATTATCACTGATGCTACCAGACCATGTGACATAGCAACACTGGATTTAGTCTGGGGAATTTCCGGTTGAGCATTCACTTGTGACTGAACAAGGCATTGTACCAGACATCATTCAAATCCAACTCGCTAATGACTTAATTAGAAGCCCCCTAAATCCCCAGATCAAGAGTATCAAACCGAACTAAAAACACCTTTTTTCCACCTAAGGGGAATTAAACCACTGTACATAACTTCTGAATCTTTAGCGCCAAACAATTTATAAATACTTACAATTATGTCTCAATAAATAACAACATCTAACGAGGGGGTAAATCCCTGATTACAATTATAACGTCTTTGACAATGTACAACAAAATGAAAGAACTAAATATTTCAATGAATTCCGGCAATCGGTCCAATCTCAACTCTGAAGCAGCCATTTTTCAAAATGTTTCATTGCGACACTCCGTGCCAAAACCAGGCATTTCCTCCCAAAACTCAAAACTGGGTTTATTTGCTCATAATAATAATAATAATAATAACTAGTTCTTATATAGCGCATTTCACAATAACGTATCAATGCGCTTAACATTAGTGCCCTGGTCATTGGGCCAACAACATTCCTGTAATCTTTCTCAACTCCCTGCGGAGTATACAGCCCTGTGCTGCCGTGGCGCTCCGAAGGCATTTTCATACACAATATCAACCTCTACCCTCGCAGGTACCCATTTATACCCCTGGGCGAAGAGAAGCAACTATAGTAAAGCATCTTGCTCAAGGACACAAGTGTCATGACCGGGACCCGAACCCACACCCCACGACTCGACCACCAGAACTTGAATCCAATGCTCTAAACCGCTCGGCCATGACACCCTACGAATACAACAGGCCAGGAATTTCACCTTTGAGAGGGCAAGGCTGTTTTCATTTTTCAAGGGGCACTCCTGTTGGCAATCTTTTATGGGAAACTTTTTAGGGGGCACCAAGACCAGAGCAACTTGGGACATGGCCTCCGTGGCCTCTGTGTAATTACAGGCCCGATAGAATGCTTAAAACTTCACATCACATGGGTTGTTTTCAATTTCAATACTAATTCACTTTCTCAGGAACTGCCTGAATTTGACCTGGAGCATCACAACTACTAGAATTTTTTTAAAGTTATTTTTATACTTATTTCATTATCAATTTATTTTAATTTTGATTTTTTTTTTCTTTCTCTTTCTCTTTTTTTTGTGCAAGGGGGGTGGTGGGGAGACCATTAGTAGAAACTACATATCAAAATATGAAAACATTTTTTGCTGCATTGTGATTTAAATCGTGTTGTTTGTTTTATAGAAAAATATCAACGATATTTGGACAGCCCTGAAACGTATAAAAATACATTTTGTTCAACAATATAAAAGGACATTCTTGCAGTTAATGTAATTTATATAAAATATAAAGTTAATGAATCTTAACCCTCCTACTATGTGGTAGACTTATGGAGCCCAATGTTTCACCTTCCGACACAATTTACACACTTCACTGACTATGGAAAAAAACAACATTGTTTATTTTTAGTCTGAAAGCTTACTGATTATGAAGTTCATACCAGAACCATTTTTCCTTTGAAATATTTCCCTCTGAACTGAAGTAATATTCAAGAAAACTGTATCTGAATACCTAAAAAAAATCACAACAGCTGATTTTAGCGGTTACAACCAAAATTAGAGACAATGTGTTTTTTCACTATTTTCTCCTTACTCGTACAATGGTTAAGCCCAAAGTTTCACAGATTTGTTATTTCATGTATATGGTTGATCACACAAAACATGAACACTGATATCTCAAAAACGCGACCACTTTTTGAAGTGAAATTTTCACAGGTTAGTTTTATTGTATGTACCTACATTTATATAGGATTAACACTATCAGTAGGCTCCAATTACCAAACGTATGCAGCACCTTCAAGTGTGAGGAATGGATTTTTGAATGGTTTCACACGACCAATCCGAAGGAGGGTTTATTGTGAAATCTTCAATGAAGTGAACACATTTGGAAGACTTTGTGGGATGTACTGCTGGAGTCATTTAACTGGATGGAATATTATTTTTTTTATAATAAATTAATTTTCTCAATGAATACAATACGAGACTGAAATCTCAACTTTCAAGGTGAAATCTTTCTGTCAAGGTTTTTTCTTTAAATGGTGTAAACAAAAACAATTAAAAAAAGCAAACAAAATCTTGGATACTTGTTCCGATATTTTACGGTGTTCCATTTTAGTTAACTCTCTGCAATAGTTTCAAGTGAGTGCGATACGACCTCGCTGCACTGGCACATCGCTTTATTCCCAACCGAACTGTATCTAACCGTCCAGTCAGGAGCTATTCAAGCGTCTGTTTATCACCATGGAGACAGGGTTGCTCTTTCGTAGCTGCTTGACGGCATCTTCGTGGCTGATGGTGCCATAGCTGCGACTGTTCACCTCTAGGATCTTGTCTCCAGGCTTCAGGATGCCGTCGGCCGGACCTCCTGGTTGAATCTTGGTCACGAAGACTCCCTGTTGGACCAGCAACAAAACAATCAAATAAATAAAAACTCTTCCCCACACTGTCATGCTATTTCACTTTTTCAAAAAATGTAGGAAATCTTACGAAATCTTGAGTACATTGGGTTCTACTTGGTATTTTAAGGCTTGAAATTCACACAGGACCAAAGACTAGTGATTTTAGTATCTGGCCAATAGACTAACGACCGATCTTGTGTTTTTCAATTGAAGAATAATACCTCACTGTATAACATATTTATTAACGAAAACATTACGTTCAAATCAAATGTTGGCTTTTAGTCTGATAAACATCTTTCAAGTCTGTCGAGTATCAAGTTCTGATCCCTAACACCAACGTCACACACTGTCTGCCACGCCAGCATTTTGGGAGTCAATGATGAGCTTGTTAACGTCATGTCGCATAAAATGCGCATATAAAAACGATTTACTGCGTAGATAGTCTTTTCTCACTTTGATTCTGGTCTTGTGAAATAAATCAAATGAAAAACAAAATTAGCAAACTCTGGGAATAGTGTTTTGTGAGCGATTAAAAAGAATAAAAAAGAAAATGACTGACCGAGTCTTGTGGAGAGAAGGGGTTGCCATGTGCATCTGTGCCTCCTGTGATGCTGAAACCCAGACCGGGATTCTTGAAAATCACTACTTTCAGCTGAAAGTGAAGGAATCAAGGTGAAATATACAACGGTGAGTTTTTTCTTGCCAGTTTTTCTTCAACAATGTATCTCAGTAACACTGTATCAAACTTGGGTCATATTTCCGTTATTTCACACACACACAAATATATCTAAACGTGTAAAAGAACCGGACCAGAATAGTTGCAAATTCGTCTTCAAAGATGAGTACACAGAGACTTTTACCCCATCCATTTGGTCATACTCCCCATAGACAAAAACATAAATATATCTGTAATGTTCCTAACATGTAAAAGGACCAGACTAGTATTTCTTTTCAGCCTCAGTTTGGTTCCATATCTCTTTGCATTGGGGAAACAAAAAGATCGCCCCGCCATGGTTAAACAAAATAAGGTACCTGTTTGTTTATCAAGGCCTGGTGAGAGGGATCGGAGGATAGGTGTTGTGACCTAGTGTCGGGAGTCATTTCAGACCCAGGTTTCCATGGTATCGAAGCCGGGGGACCCTGGAAGACGGAAGATGTTGGTGTGCTACAGGAACCTGGAGGACAAGTAACGGAAACAGCACCACTTAATATCAATAACCCTATCTCCCTAGAGTGATTTCCTAGGATCCTTCCTCACTCTAACAAAATCAAACACGACATGGTAACTCAACACCCAAACTGTTGGATTCTGATTATGGTGGTTTGCCTTATCCCATGTAAAGCACAATAACAATTTCTAAGTGAGACTGTGTTGAAAATTTGGCACACACATAAAACCTGTGACACATAAATCATTTCAGTCTCACCTCTTTTGTAGCCTGGCTCATTCTGGTCGCTGGCGTATCCAGAGGAGTCTTGAGGCCAGAGATCCGGCCAGGGCACTTTGGACGAGTGACCGGACGGACCTTGGGACTGCATCTGGTCAGACTCCGATGACAGGATTCTCCGCCTGTCCTGGTTCAGGGTGTCTGGCACAATCGGGGTGAGAGGCCCATTGGGGTTTTCTCTGGGTCTCATGCCGTGCGGGGCAGGGTAAGGATTCCCTGGGGTCGCCCTGGATCTCTGCATGCTGGAACCCCTCGAGTATCCGTAATCACTGTCGTATTGTCTGTCATTAGCTTTCGTAGGTCTGTAGGCATTGGAAGCTCTGAGGTCCTTCTGCTTGTTGACAGGATGGTAAGATTCGTGGTCAGAATGAGGTCGAGATCGTGGTGCATCCGTTGGAGAACTCGGCCGACTTCTGCGCTGTACATGTATGTCGCTTGGACTCTGCGGTCTTGAATCCAATGGGCTTTGCGATCTGGAGCCACTCTCCACACTTGGCGTTGATGAGGGCAAACCCACAGGGAACCTGTCTACATCCCGTACACGGTCTCCATTCTGTAAGACCTGACTCGACGATTGTCTGTTGTCAAATGTCGAGGTCCTCGTCTCTTGAGGTGGCCGTCTGTAGTTGACTTGATCAGGAACGGCTCCTGTTGAGTTGGTGTTTTGGAACGCCTGTCTCAGTTCTGGTTCTGAGGCAGCATAGTCTGGAGCGCCACCGTGCAGCCGCTTCTTCTTGTCGCTTCTCTGCTTTGAGCAAAAATAAATATCCAAAATTAGTTGACAATAATAATAATAATAATAAAGACATTTGTAAAGAGCCTAATGCAAAAGCCTCTAAGCGCATAAAGAGAACAATAAAATATACATACATTACAAGTAAGCAGATTACAAATAAGCAGCTTCAAACAAATGAGTTTTTAACAGAGACTTCAAACAGTGTAAAGAACTAGCCTGGCAAATATGCACAGGAAGACTATTCCAAAGAAATGGAGCAGCTTAGAAAATGATCTTTGACCATAAAACATGGAATGACTGTTGAGATGAACGTAAAGCACATTTAATTTGTCCGACAATTGAGCACTTTGTCGTCAAACATTACGTGAAACTCACATTAGCCACAACAAATCTGAACTCTAAACACCAATTTCATCCTGGCTCTTATCAGCTGTTAAAAGTAAAGTAATTATAAGAAAAACACCTTGCACCCTGGCACCTTCACTTCCCCAAGGCCAGTGACCGTGAGCTGGGTTAATGCCCTATCAATTACGTTGGTAGTCTGTAAAGAGATCTTATAGGGGTTGGGACCAGCTGGGACCAGCTGGGACCAGCTGCTGGTGTCAAATCATGGAAACGTTGTAGAACATGGATGAAGTCTGACTGTTTCTTATTCAATTTCTTGAGACATATTTGGTTAAGTTTTTATGATTCAAAGTTGCTGGCATCAAAACTTAAGACACTTTTCCCAATAATTTAGAGTATAAACAAGAACGTGGTAGAATTTTGAAGATGTTTTTTGTCAGTAAACTTGCAGGCAGTGGCTTTATAAACTGCCTGTTTCACACCTCATTCACTCATGATCAGATAAAGAGAGATCAAGTTGAAAAAATTATCCATCCCAAACCGGTGAGTACTGACCCATGTTTGTCAAAGGCAAACTCAGGTCCACTCTTTACAGGTGATTCACGTGATGGTTTGCAAAAAAAATAAAGAAGTTTTGCAAAGGAAAACTGACTCAAGGACTTTTCAATTGAGTAAAGAACAACTCACCCTAAAATGTGAGTGACGCTCACTCACGGTTTCATTTGGAGAGCTTCTTCTATTTCCAACCTCTTCAGAGGACCTCTGTTGAATGCCGACGTCGGACTTAAATGCTTCTTTTGGACGCTCTTGGTAACCGCTGATATCTCTGGGAAGACTCTGACTCTCTCGTGGGTTAAGATTTCTTGGAAATTTGTCTTGTGGCACAGTCGTGTGGCGTCTGTCGTTGAGAGAGTTCAGGTAGTCACTGTTGCTGCTCGTGGTGTTTGGATTGGCATAGCTTTGTGAGTCCGTTGTTTTCGGATCGTGTCGATTGGCATCGTCCACTGAAAATGTGTCGCCTTGTCTTGGGGGGTTTTGTTGTCTCGAGTCTTGATGTCTGACGTTGATGTTAGGCTGCCTGGCATAACCGCGTGAATCAGAGTTCTCCTTGCTGGAATGTGGAGACACCCTTCCCCTGTCGATCTGTCTGCCCTGCCTTGGTTGGTAGTCTCCTCTATCCACACGTTGCCCGTCTTCGGTAACAGGTGAGGTCCTCTCTCTGTTGATGAGGAAAGTTCTGTCCCATCTTGGGGGGTTTTCCAATTCAGGGTATTGTCCATTTTGATTGAAGACGGGTGATACTCTCTCATTATCACTTTGGAAAGTTCTTTCAATTTGTGGTTTGTTACTGGCATCGTTGACGGGGGCTCTCTCTGAGCGTTCTTGATTGTGTGACTTGCTCCGCCTTCGACTGGATGTCAACTCTGTGTCTGACAGAGCTGATGGGTTGCTCAGTCTAGGCGCCGTTTTACCTTGAGGAGTCCTCCTGGACAGATTCTGTGGATGAAATTCCTTGAGTTGATTGCTTCTATCACCATCTTGGGATCCAGGGAGCTCTCTGCCAGGATGTTTAGGGGTATCCATGACCTGTCCCTCTGGGGTGGATGACAGATGTCCATCAATCCACCCGTAGTCCTTCACATTTTGAGGTTGGTTTCTTCGATTGCCTCTCTGAGGAGTGTGGTGACTGTTGTTGGGTTGTGAAGACTCCTCTTGGCCTGATCTTAGTTGTCTCACTCTGTGGTATGGAGGCGGTAGCATCTGATCCCTCTTCTGCTTTACCTCCGCCATTCTAGATTCTCGGTTGTCAGCCGACATCCTGGATCTGCGCTCCGGGTCGGTACTGTAACCAGAACTCCGCCTGTGGGATACAGGGCGCGGTGCAGACTGGCACCCGTCCACACTGGAACCAGCTGCATTGGAGTTCCGATTTGTTTCTGATCGGTTCTTTGTCTGTCTCCGGACATACTCCTCCAAAGGAGACTGGTAGCCTTCAACACGGTCTGACTCGTAACCGCGGCTGTAATTCCCCTTGCTAATCTTGGGGGTCCTGGCCTGTTCTCCCTGCACCTGTGGCCGCCGCGTCGACATCAGAGGAGTCCGGGACATGTCCACCTGATCAGACTCGTAGCCACGACTGTAGCTCTTACTGCCACTGTGTGAGGGTCTTGCGTTGTAGTTCTGCCGGGTGCCTGCTGGTTTATTTTGGTCGATTCCGCCGGTGTGGCTCCAGACTGGGCTCCGTATGAAGGCCTCAGTGTCGCTCATGGCTGCTCTATCTGTCCGAGCCTGAGTAAATGAAAACCAAAATTAGTGCGCGAACAGTTTGCCCATTAAAGGGGCTGTGTCGTCATGATCAAAGCAGGCCTGTGGGTGTACATGGAATTATGAACTCTAACAAAGTTACTGCACGCGCGCACTCTCTCTCCGTATCATATCTATGGAGAGCGGGTGCAAGTATGCAGCAATTGGGTGAGAGCTCATTATTCCATGAACAGCCACAGCCCCTTTAAGACAGTTTGCCTTATTAAAGTCACTGACAACTATGCCATTACTGCAGCAACTACCTACCCTCTGTTCCCTACGTCCAACCACTCTCTCTCTCGTCGATGATGCGATTGACTCTGCATCACTATCTTGCCGACTGACAGAAGAAATACTACCCCTCAGTCGAGCTTTATCCTTCGCCATCAACTCCTAAATACAGTTTTTAAAAAAAAGGATTTTGTCATCAACTCAACAGACAAAAGCAAAAAAAAGCACCTGGGCCCAAGTTCATAGAGCTGCTTATAAAGCAGAAAAGTTTGCTGAACAATTTTTCTGCTCAGCAAAAAAAAGTAGGATACCAGTAACAGATGGTACATGTGACATGGTACTTTGGCTGGTAACCTTATTTTGGTCAGTATACATGTTGTTTTGCTTGGTCACTTTGTGTGCTTAAGCAGCTCTAGGAAATTGGGCCCTGGATCCAATTTCATAGAGCTGCTCAAGTAGAAAAGTCTGCTTAACAATTTTTTTGCTAAGCAAAAAACTGCTTAAGCAACTTTGTGAAATTAGGTCCTGTTCAAAGGTACTAAATATACTGAAAGGCAAGAAAAGATATGGGAGCAAGAATGTAAACTAAAACAAGTGGTAACTCAAGGTTGTTCCAAAACCCAGAGTTACCCCCTTGTTAAATTTTGCATCAGACTAAGAATTTGGCATAAGTCACCTTATCTGCCCGGAACAGGTGAAGGCTGTCGGCAATGGGTGACCCAGGAGACCTAGAACGGCGAGGTTTACCCTCACGTGGACCTCCAGGGTGACTCTGACGTGTCTGAAACAAACAAGCAATAAAATCAGATCAATTGACAATACCGCCCTGTATATGCTGTTAAATGAGATTTCCATTGACAATTAATTTGTGTGTTACATACTGTCCATTTGATGACAACATCATTGGAGCCAATTTGTGGCCTAGATCTGTCACACTAACAAACAGGGCCTGACCGTTAAGCAGAAAAATGATGCTTACTAAATTTTGCTGCTAAGCAAAAGTAAGCAGGGAACCAGTGACAAACAAGCATAAAATCAGATCAAATGACAAGAGATTTGCATTGACAATTAGTGTGTTACATGTACATTTGATGACAAGATCATTGGAGCCAATTTTCTGGCCTAGATTTGATTTATGTCACACTAACAAACAGGGCCTTACTGTTAAGCATAAAATGGTGCTTACTAAATTTAGCTGCTAAGCGAAAGTTAGCAGAGAACCAGTGACAAACAAGATAAATTACATGTTTGTTAGGTTGGCAACCCATATCTTCTAAGCAATATTTGTTTTCTGTGCTCAGCTATTTACTGTGGTTAATGGCTGAATGAAATTGGGCTCCTAGCTACATGAGCATTATATAGACCTTCATGCACATGACATCTATTGAGTAGGACGCCCTCAACTACAGGTTAAAAGAATGTTGCTCATTGGCCCATCCTGTGCGTCGCGCCTACATAGATGCGCACTTCCACTGTTTCATCACCGTTTTATACCTCTACGATGGCAGCGTGTTGGTTTCTGAATGTGTTGTTAAAACTCAGTTTACTTACAGACACATCAATGGACGGATAGTTGGGGAGTATTTCCCGCTTGCTGGTTGATCTACTTGGCCTACCCTGGGATGGGCTCGGTGTGGTCGGCAGGCGGACCTTTCGTTTGATTCCCTCTTTTGGATAGGGTGTCGGGGCTCGCTTCATATTGTGCTGAAAATAAAAAAAGACAACAACCGATGACTTGGAAATCGGGTGGACAAGGGCAACTTTTGCAAAAGGAAACTTGATTTTCAGCTTATGTTGTGATGTTTTTACACTTCTATACCTTCTATTGACAACATTAGGCAATGATCCATTCTACATAAATCTTGTTTTTCTGTGTGCTTCATGCCTCTCTCTCTTTTCATCTCTTTCTGCTTGACTGCTTCTGTTACAGTACATGTTTATGTGTGTTGTGTTGTCATTTCGAGAAAAACTCTGCTAAGGTTGAAATGTCAGGCTATTAACCTGTTTTTTCTTCATTTATACCATGGGTCCTTTTGGTTGAGAATCAGTTTGCAACTGCTAATTCTATTTTCTCAACTCCAGAAATCTCATACATTTTTGACAACCAATAGAGTAAGGCTGTGTCAGAACTGCGGCTACGGCTCTGGCTGTTGCTAAGGGTGTTGCTATGGGCATCCTCTACTTTAACACACATCAACAATCAAGCCACAGCCGCACATGCTCGATCAATCAGGGCCTTTGTCTATATGGAAGTCTGGTACCTTGCCTATTGTCTATACTTTGACTATTGTCTATGCCTTCAGACGATAAATCTCCTACAAATATTTTGTGATATAGAACTTTCTATTGCAACAACACAGCCCAAGTTTTTGCCAACCAAGGTTGGAAAAGTATGGAAAGCCATAAATGCAAAGCAAAAACAGATAGCCACAGTCTGTAACAATGTTACACAAATATTCAAAAATATTGCTGAATTTGTTGGAAACAAAGCAACTAACCATGGGATGTATTTGTGTCAAATAAATATTTGCAAAAGTTATGAATTTGGTCACATTGTCTGTTCACAAAATTGAATTTTTTGCCAATGTTCGGCTGTCTATGCCAACCAGCGCGGTTTGTTTATCAACGATGAAAAGGTCTATATCTCTTATGTACAGTACTCTTCACTTTCCAAGAAAACAACTAAAACATTGTTGCATTGAGTAACCTACCTCAGAGTCAGACTCGGACACATCAAAAGCAATCTGCCTCGAGTTCAGACGCTGGTCCTCCCACACTGATGCATGCAAACTGTCTCCATCATTCGGGTAAACATCTGAAGACAAAAACAAAGACAAAGTGCTGAAGAGGAAGTACAGTAACCCAGCATACCAGGTTTAGGTCTCAATCACGGGCCAGACCTCATTCACAGGCCAGATCTCAATCACAGGCCAAATTATTCACAGGTCAGATCTCATAAACAGGCCAGATCTCAATCATAGGCCAATTCTCATTCACAGGCCAGATCTCAATCTCATGCCAAATCTCTTTCACAGGCCAAATCTCATTCAATCAGGGTGAGAGTCAGCGCTAGCAACCCCTGGAGTTATAGATTTCAAGGAACTTCTGGAAACGGTATTTTCAGCACAAGAAGAGCAAAACTTCTTTTCATCTAGAGAAAAATGACTGAACTTACATAAAAGTCTGAAATTTCAAAACCGTGATTCTAGTAATTTGTAATAAATCAAGACAGAAATACTGGAACTAACGATTCTTCAAAAGTGGCTTACCATCCCCAGGTTCTCTGTGCTGCTGCGGAAACAGGAAGCAGGTCAAGACCCTCTTGCCAAGGTCTGCTTTCATCTCCGACTGGAGAGGAATCAGCGGCTTGCCCTGAGGGGAAAAATAAAACATAAAAAAAACAATTAAGAAAAAAAATGTTAATATTAAAAACTATTTTATCAAAGTACCTTACACTGTTACTACCCCTGTTCAACTGGCCTTAAGCATTCTTGAAACATCCCCAACTCCTGTGGAGTACGCAGCAGCGGCCAAAATTGAAGTCATTTACATCAACTTTCTCTACCCTAGCAGTGTCTTGCCCAAGGACATAATGACCTTGAGTCCGATGCACTAGATTGCCCGGCCTGGTCACACAAATGACGAATGTTAGAAAGGGCAACTGGAATATATATAAAATGAGACATGTACGAACAGACACAACCATAAGTAGGATTTGAAGCTTTGCATGGTGGAAGTATAACTAAGAGAGGTTTGCGGTGACACCATGTTAAATCTCTTTTGAGTAGTGTTGGTTCTGATAAGAACCGGTGGTTAACGACTCAATGTTTCGATCAGTATGCTCGTCTTTAGGAGACACAACCATGCTTTAACCGCCATCTTGTGTTGCTCCCCTTCAGTTCCATGTAACCAGAGAGAGGCTAAAAGGGCAAATAGTATAACCTTTATTTGGTAGTATGAGAATCTATAGTCATTATAACCATTTCATATAAGGGACAAGACCAAAACGTTAGCAGCCACATAAGGATCTCTGACTAACCCTGACCCCAACCCAAAACAAAAACAAGCCATGTAGTGTGTTCATGATGACCCACCTGATTCTCCGAGAGCCACATTGCTTTGAGTTTCTTCAGTTTGGTGGTGCTGTAGGGTAGATATCTGAGCTGGTTGTTGCTGAGGTTGAAGACGCAGAGGCTGCTGATGTGACCGATCTCGTCTGGCAGCACCAGCAGGAAGTTACTTTGGAGAGAGAGGAGGCTTATCGAGCTGCAGCTTCCAAGCTGTGTTGGGAAGAGAACAAAACATTGTGCAAGATGAACAAATTTCCAAACGTTTTCAAGATTTATTTTCTATATTTCCAGGTGTCTTTACCGTCTTTATCAGGATAGCACTTTTTTAAAAAGAGTTACTGACAAGTTTTTACTTTTTAAAATCCCAAGAAGATTTGGCAGAGCTTTGCACTTTCTAGATTGTTGTTTTGTAGGTCTGGGTGACTAGTCGTCAGACTCCTGATCCTGACTATTGATTTAGTTGATAAAGCGCCCAGCCAGACTATCAGCTTCAATAAGTTGACTTTTTATCTACATTGTAAGCCTGTGTGTCGTCATCGGTTTATAACAGCCATTGTCGTCATCCTAAACTTTTGGGTGACTGTCAGCTTAGAAAGTCAAAAATAATCCTCAATTATCACAAATGTTTTAAAGGCATCAGGAACAATGTTTAAAAAGTTACCTACAAGCAAGAGGAGGAGACTCAAAGCTTAACATTGTAAAGGAAAAACATCTCACAATGATGATGCTCTCACAAAGGATTTATTGGCAACAACAACAAAAATCTGGCAAGTTGATCATGACTAGTCGAAAAGTTGTGGATATTTGTCAGACGACAAGCTGGCCCCAGGCCAGGGCCCAAAAAGTAGCTGAGCAAGACAAAGTTATGCTAACCAGAATAAGGTTACCGGCCAAACTACCATGTAACACGTGCAATTTGTGACTGGTATCCTGCTGATTTCTGCTCAGCAGAAAATTGTTAAGCAATATTGTCTGCTTCAGCAGCTCTATGAAATTGGGCCTTGGTGTTGGAACATTCGGGGGGAGACTTACTTCTGCAGGGAGCTCCAGGAGCATGTTCTGGTCCAAGTTGAGGTGGGAGAGCTTTCGCAGCAGTCCAATACTAGGCGGGAGTTCCTCAAGGTCATTTGAGGTCAGTATAAGCTCCTCTAGGGAGACCAGTCCGCCGATGGAGTACGGAAGGAAGGAAAGCTGATTGCAGTCTAGCTTCAGATTCTGCAAGTTGCTCAATTGACCTGGTCAAACAACAGAACAAATCATCAAGTTGTGCAAAAACAAATTTGAATCTTGCTTTCGTAGAAGCGTTGTGTCTCGCATAAGATCTAGGTGCAAACAAATTTCTTTCTAGATTTTGTAAAAGTGTCATGTCTTGCAACAGAGAGGCTCAGTGCAAATCCGTATTATCTTGAATGTGTTAATTGCGTATATCTTGCAGGCTACAGCAAAAACATTGCATCTCGATTTGTAGTAGCATAGAATCGTGCACTAAAGAGGCGCTGTGCAAAACTATGTATTTCTGCTCCGTATAGTTTGTGTGTACATCGAGCCTTGCGTATCATTTACTGCACAAGTTGTGCACCACCAACAAGTCAATCTTGTGCCAGTGAACTTATGCATTGCCTTAAAGTTTTGTGAACTCTTGTTGTCTGTGGGTTCGAGTCCCCACTTACCGATGGTATCAGGAAGCTCTTGTAGGTAGTTCTTGGAGAGATGGAGATCAGTCAGACTCTCCAGCCCTTGTATTTCCGAAGGGAGGGTTCTCGATGCGGTTGCAGGAAGCGTCCAGATAGACAAGTTCCCTCAAGTTTCCTATGCTCTGAAAAAGAAACATTTCACACAAATGAAAACATCAAGTAACAAACCACAAGGGAACAACTGACTGGGTAAATTTTTAGATAATTCTATATAAACAGTCCTACACAATTTCTTGGTTTTTTTTTCTCAAAATAAAACCAGTAACTGTACCCAAGCTGGAAGAGCAATACACTGACTATTTTGGGCGGGCCACAGAAAAAAAAATAAATAAACAACAAAGAATGTTTTCTTCAAGTTTAGTGTTCTTCTGTTTTTATAATGAATGAGCAGACAATCATACTTTCTTCATACACTTTTTTTTTTTTTGGGGGGGGGAGGAAGGGAGGGAGCATTCCATACCCATGAGGTCATTCATGCTGATTATTCAATTGATCGTCACTTACCGATGGTACAGAAGTAATCTTATTTGAGTCGACCCATAACTCCGTCAGCTTTGTGAAGAACCCAATAACTTCAGGCTGAAACAAACAGAGAGAAAACAAATCTAATTAGGGGACGTAAACTTCATGCAACCAGTGACAAATGGAAATTGTATTTCAAAGTCATTTTCAATGTTCGATTGCAGTCTGCGCCATGGTCTGGTTCCCGCGAGTACTTACTATTTGTCTGAATGAATTCATGCCAAGATCCAGTCTCTCTAGCTCTGTCAGTCTTGACATAGACCTTTGATTGATAGAAGGGAAAAAAGTTAAAATCATAAAAGAATTATAATTAATTTTTCATATTTCAAATAATGATCAATTTATTGTTATTATTATAAACAGCAAATGTTTTAGCTTCTTCTTTACAATACACTGTGCAAGTCCTTGTGGTATGGACCTTACTCCTTTGGATTATGCAGTACCGGCAGCCAAAGTGACACCCAGGTTTGCTAATCATTCACATCAACAATCTCTACACTTCATGGTACCCATTTACTTCTGGGTGATGAGAACAATAATGTCTTGCCCAAACCATAAAAATGTCATGACCGGGATTCGAACCCAAACTCTTGATGACCTAGCCACCAAATCTTGAGTTCGATGCTCTAGACCTGCTCGGCCAGAACACACTACTACTTTAATCAATTACCGTGGTAATGCTTTGAGTCTGTTCTCTCTAAGCTCCAAGACGGTGAGTTTGATGAGACGGCCAAAGTTTGCAGGGAGGTAATCAAGGAGTGTGTCATTGAGGTACAGCTGGGTCAGGTTCACCAGTTGGGTAAACCCTTTAGGAAGCCTGAAAGAAAAAAAACATTTGACCATCTATGAACAGGGAACCCAATTGGGGGAACACTGATACTGCCCAAACATGGGGCCTTTTTTCTAAACGTCGCCTGGGCTCTGCTTTAGCACTGCAAGTTGGGGCGACTAGAGTGACTAGTACTTACTAAAACCTCAAGAGATGACTAAGTGATGCATGGAGTGGACGATCTAAGTAATTTTGAGAGCTACGTCACACATGTCACACTGTTTCTGGTTAGTAAACACTTATCGAACTATCAATTTTGGAGCACTGTGCATTTTGCTCGGTGCTTCAATATCAAATGGAGCTCAGAGCTAGAGTCGGACTAAGGCCAAGGTTGGAAAGGGAAAAAACACATGAAACTTAGGTAAGCAAAATACAATAAGAAAATGACCGTTCTAAATGAAATCCAGATTAGGAATCATGCGTCCCAATCAGAAATAAAAACACATCTGAAGCACATTGCCAGTTCACATATTATGAAAAACAACCATTTGAGAATGTTGGACAGTTTTATAATAAGAACCCAAGCTCACAAACTCAAAACTCTTATCTCTAAAACTGACAACTCCGACAAGCATGAACATCTTCCTAAAACCAAGTATGTTTACATTTTGTCTTTTTTTGTTCTGCAGTGCTTACACATCAGAACCATCAAATGGCGGAAGGACAGACTGGGTCTAGGACCAACTAGATATTGATCTACTTTCCAAGGATGACACTGATTTCCCAGCTAAGATTCTTGCAGCATTTGATGCTATCTGGTAGCTCCACAATACCTGAAAAATAAAATCAGTAATATATACTCAGTTCTAATATTAAAGTGAAAAAACTTATTTTGAAGTCATACAAATAGAAAAAGAAGAGTCACCCTAAATTTTGTATTAGGAAATAATTTGTTTTTAAACCAAAAAAAAGAGTACCAGTAATCAAAAAAAGATTTCAGGGTTTGCCCTTCACTTTCTTTACTTTAGTGACTGGCCAGCAGGACCAGTAAGCTTGTCATTCCACCAGCTTTTATCACAAGTCTATATTTCAAATTAAATTGAGTTGTTTTTCAACACTAAACAAGCCAGCTGGACCACTTAGAGTTTGACTGGTCCTCGGGTGTTTTAACCGGCGTCTGGCCAATGGACCACTGTTAAAGGGAGAATGCTGCATTACATGCACAAGTAAGAATAAGTACGGAGGGTTGTGTGTGCCACTGTCGCTGTCACTGTCATTGCGGATAGGGTTTTCAATCTGGACTCCCTCTATACTTTGGTCAAGAAGTTGACGCCATTACCATTTTTACTGATGTCCAGTTGTTCCAAGTTGACGAGGCTAGCCACAGCATTGGGGACGGAGCAGAGGTCGTTGTCACACACGCCGAGTTTCCGCAGGAATTGACAGTGGAAGAGAGACTGGAATAAAAAACACATCTTGACATCAGAAATTAAAAAAGATTACTAAGTTTTAGGTATTATTAATCAATTAAAAAAAAAAACAGAACCGCCGGGCTTGTCCGGTTGTGAGTTTACTGCCTGACGCCAACGGCCTCGTGCCTACGGTCCAGTTTAAAATTTGAGCCCGGGTGTGGCAAGATTAAAATATAGTTTATAGCTTGTCATTTCACTACTCCACCAGCTTTTATCACAAGGCCATCTTTCAAATAAAATTGAGATATTTTTCAACACTGAACAAGCCAGCTGGGCCAATTTCATAAAGCTGCTTAACGGCCGATTCTGTGCTTACGTATACGTTTAGGGTTTTCTATATTTCATAGCGCTGCTAACCGTAAGCACACGAAAAGGTATGCTAACCTTCCGGTGCTTACTGCCCGAAAATGAATGACGTAACAATGCAATTACACGGTGAACGCGCAAGACGACTGCCCATTTTCTTGCTGAACCTGTGAAATACGCTTATGGTTATAAGCAAATTTTTCTGCTACAGTTAGCACGAAAATTTGCTTACCGTTAAGCAGCGCTATGAAATTGGGCCCTGGACCACTTAGAATAAAGTTTGACTGGTCCTCGGGTGTTTTAACTGGCGTCTGGCTAACGGACCACTGTTAAAATTTGAGCACGGGTGTGGCAAGTTAAATACAGCTTTGCGCTTCTGTTTACCCTGGGTAATTCCTTGATGTTATTGGAGTCCAGACATAACTCTTCCAATGTTTCATCGTACTCGTACACCTCCGGAGGGATGAAGGAGAGGCTACAGTGACGAAAATCCAACGTCTTCACGATATCCTTCTGCAGACGGATGCAGAAGCAAGCCATCGTGGCAGCTTTCTAAGGGATCATTGTATAGAGATAAATCTGCAAATGGAAACAATAAATCAGACGTTAATTTACACTTGTTCTAGTTCCATATTCTCTAGATCATTACTTCTTGCCAGAGTCAGGAACGCAAAGCAAGGAGCAAAATACTAAGTAATAAATTAATATAGTTTTAAAAGTGTCTTGCTCTACGCCTCTAGTCTATTATTATTAAGCCGGGACCAACATGACCAAGAATTTGCACCCACATTGTAATTCATGAATCAGCCACCAGAACTTGAATTCGACGAGCCTAACCGATCGGACACACAATAGTCAATAATTGTTTGAAAGCAACTTCCAAATTTATCACGAATTTAATGCAGCACAGCACACTCGCATTTCGCTATGCACGGTTAGTTAATGTAAACAAATTAGGGACTCACGAACCCTTCACAGTGTACGTACTTTGTCCACCGCGATGACCATTCTGAATAAACGGTATTTTAGATGTAAGTATCCTCTAGCGTGTGGACGTTGACAAACATTGATTTAATCCTCTTAAAGCGTAAATATGTCAAATTCCAAAGAATCGAAGCAGTCGAAAAAGTGACTGAAGTTCGCCGATCAGACGCCACCGCAGAATTGAAACAGCGCCACCTAGTGTTTTAGATGGCTGGGGATCTCCGCTGGGCCCCGATTTCCCCGCCCCCACCAGGCGCTCTGGGCGCCGTAAATCGGCACTCTACCACTCTCGACATCTTATATAAATTGCACATAAATGATTGTTTTCCGTACCATTTGCCACATTGAAGGTTAGCTATGTATATTATAATATATACTTTTGTTTCAACTCAACTTACTCAAGAATAAAACACAAGCGATTGTTTTTCGCTTCATTCAACATTACTTGCAAAAGTTTTATTTTCAAAATTCCATCTCGCACAATGTTTTACTTTTTTGTAATTAAAAAGGGAACAATGTTTTACTTTTTTGTAATTAAAGAGGGAACAGAAACATCAGTTACCAAGTTTCTTACAAGAGTTTATTGCTTTACTGTGCATATAATAACATAAATTATCAGAAAAATTACCTAACTTTTAAAGCACATGGACATGCACATTGGTAATTGTCAAAGAGTGCACTTTGAAAATAAACTTGTGACATTTCAGCTCAATCGGTCGTCAGTCATGAGAAAATAGTGGGAACAAACTTATATGTTTTCACTGTTTTCAAACAAGACTCATTTGTTTTACTTGTTTTCTCAAAAACCATAGCATTTTAGGCAAAACTATTTAGGGGGAAGTTTTCCACCATGAACATCTTTACACCAAGTTTGTTACCTGCACACTGTCTGTAACTGTTTTATCTTTAATCTTAATAATGTTGTGCACACCGTTTAAAGCATGTGTACAACACTGGTAATTGTCAAATACCGTATCCACACTTTGTGTAACCCAACGGTAATTCAACCCAACATATCCATGAAATAACAAACCTGTGAAAATTTCAAGCTCAATCGGTCATCAGAGTCACAAGAAAACAGTAAACCACTTATATGTTTTCACTGTTTTCAAAATCGGATTTTATCACCGTGATAAAAACTAATTCGTTTTATTAATTTCTCAAAAACCATAGCATTTCAAGCAAAACAATTTCAAGGGAAGTTTTCCACCATGACCAACTTCATACCATATAAGTTACTTGCAAAGCTGTGAGTAGTCTTACCAATGTACACACCCTTTAAAGTTTCACAAATATTTACACATTAGGAAACCTTTAATGAATCGTAGAGCAAGACCAGATTGGATTCTCTATTGAAGATCCCTGGTTGGTCTCAAGTCCAAAAAAGGCACAAAAATCTCTCAACTATAAGTTGCTTACAACAATGCATTCTTCATTAGATTTGTTTCTTTTCCATCTTTCGTCACATTGTTTGCTGACAAAAAATATTACCGAAAAATGGCAAGATTTTGTAATGGCCCATTTGAATGTATTTGTTGTATCAGAACTTATCAATCACAATCTTTATTTAACCCGCCTAAAGTCAGTTGACCAACAATTTGAAACCATTTAACTCGCAAGTTGTGTGGCACAACGTGCACATGATACTATACAGCAGGCTGGAAAAGGGTATCCTTCGTTCCAAACCAAAGTAGATGATATTGAATGGTCAGACAGTAGGAGGGTGACTGTGTACTGTGTAGATGCATTCACCACATGGTATCATATCCCAGGTAGGCATAATCTATCGATCATTCCAAACCACAGTGGATGATATTGAATGGTCAAACAGTAGGAGGGTTAAGAATCTTGCTGACTGTTAATTAATAAGACCCCAAGTTTATAAGATAGTGTGTATGTCAATCCTTCTTTGAGAGCAAATCAGTACAAACAGACAACAGAATTTTTTTTCCTCAAAATAATTAAATTATTACTATTAAATGTTATTCATATCACAAAGCAACATTTATCTTAATCCTGAGATTACTTGGGATGCCCTACGCCCAAATCAGGCACGACTTGGAATAGTGAAACAGCATTAAAAATCAAGCCAGCATCAGCCTTGGTATCTTAAACATTCTGTATATTGAGAAACAATAAATAGGCCTGTTACTTGAAGGCTCTTGTTTCTTGATGAGCAAATAAAACCAGTTTCAAGTTCTGACATGGGGTATCACACTTAATTTAAAGGAAGGAAAACAACCCCATTTTGTTTCTTCTTTTTTTTACGAGACATCGCCTAACTCACAAGGCTACACTTAACTGATTTGGGCTGTTGACCCAATCAACTGACACCAGGGACACGTTGCCACCTACTCCTGGACTGAAACAGGGTTACCCCTTCACAGTCCGTAAGGATGTATCCACTAGGATATCATCACATGGGTATCGTCCACTAGGAGCCTGACTGGTACTTGGTAGAGCAGAATGCACTACCTTCCCAATTTTTAACGAGGCAATTATGATTAAGTGCCTTGCTCAAGGGCACAAGTGTCAGGACTGGGATTCGAACCCACACTGTGCTGCTGACAACACCAGAGCTTGGGTCCGGTGAACTAGACCACTCGGCCACGACACGCCCTAAAGTAATATAGAATTACATCCTTGTAAAATTATCCTCCTCTGTTAGTTCAGACCAATGTCAGGATTGCTAGTTTTATTATAAAAATTAGTTTTGATCTATATAAGTATACTCAACTGTGCTTAAAGCAAAGGCTTTTCAAATTAACAGACACACTAGAGGGCCATGGCTCGATTTCACAAAGCATTCAGATTCATCTTAAGACGAGTTGTCAATATTGCCATGGTGTTTTGTATTGTGTGACATCACACTTTGCTTAGCAGTTAAGATTGATTGGCAGTTGAGATCAATCTTAGAGCTTGGTGAAATCGGCCTCAGAATTCAGTGGAGGGAAATTGTATTGCCACCAAGTACTTTCTGTTCACGTGAGACAACAAAAATGGTGCCTCGAACATCTATTTTCACCATAGAGTTTATATAAGAACTAGAGGGCGCACTGGCAATACTGCGTGCACAAAACGCACCGGACCGCAAGGAGACACGAGCGCCATTTAATAGAGGGCAAAATTGAGTACGAAGTTTTACGATGTGCGTATGGTAAATGCACGCATCACGCGCTCGGTGTTCATGTTGTTGTTTTGCGTACAGTAAAGTAATGGTAGTGGTACTTAAAACATGCCGCACCGCCCGCGCGACGAGTCACGTAACTTGGCTAGTGCGCCCTCTAGTTCTTATATATAACTCTATGATTTTCACACATCCTGTTGGAGTCAAGTGTTCTCTATTTTAAACAACCCCAATGCTAGTTGAGACACCAGTCACAATTCTCTCCGAGTGGTCCAGCTGGCTAGTTCTTTGCTGGTAAGCATTCCTTCTTTAACCTTCCTACTGTCAGTGACTCTTGGCAACATTTTCCAGTGAGTTGACCAACCATTTGAAACCATTCGACTGCCAAGGTTGTGTACGGTGGCACAACTGTGCACAGAACTAACTGTGTACTGTGTACATGCATTCCCTCATGGTATCATATTGCAGGCTGGCATAGTTGATCTATCATTCAAAACCACTTGAATGGTATTGAATGGTCAGACAGCAAGAGGGTTAATTGTAAAATACAGACCAGTGAAAAAAACTGACAAGCTAACTGGTCCCACTGGCTAGTCATTTGAAAACGTTAAGGGCAAACCCTGTAGGCTTGTCTCATATTCATCACAAGAGGGCCTACTTAAGCAAGCCGAGTGATAGACTGGTCCCCTGTCCTTATCGGCAAGGATAAGGACAGGCACCGGTCTATTGATCAAAATGATGGTCACTGCTAGACTGGTCCCCTGTCCTTATCCGCAAGACCGCAATGGGATGCGAGGTCAAAGGTGCGTTTGTCAGGATCCCTCCAAACGCTCAAAGCCGGTCTCTGGCGTTATTCACGAGCCTCGAAGTGTGCCGTCAGATGTTCAGGCTAGCTGTGTTACTGCAAAATTCTATCCACAATATGTTCATATATTTCAGTTAATAAAGGAATGACATCAACTCAGCTTTCAGTCTGTGTTAGGCATGTAGTATGTGTAGTTATCTATTGTGGATTTGTGTAATGCCGGTCCGTAGTAATCTAAAATGTAATCCGAGCCGTCTGCTGGTCCGACAACCTACAAAGAAAAAATATATACATAAGTTTAGATCATTCATAGAAGTACTTGGAAAATTGTCAGTAGCATACCTTACATTATTAGTCTAGGTTCCAAGATGCTTTGGGTTGTAATAATTGCGAAAAAATTCATTGCCACAAGAGGGCGCTCTCACACCCCGCTAACGACTATGCTCCTGTTATAGCGGTTTGTGATGTTATAGCGGTAATGAGGGGATTTCTTTCGCAATTACTACAACTGGAGCATCTTAGAACCACAACTAAAAACTTACATTAATAACGACAACCAAGTAGTACGTGCATGTGGTATCCCATTGTTGGGAATCTTGGGTTCCCATGCATTGAATGCTATTTGGAATCTTGGGTCCCAATTGTATGCTGTATGGAATCTTGGGTTCTTATGTATGCTATTGATTTTGAAATCTTGGGTTCCGATGCATGCTATTTGGAATCTTGGGTTCTTATGTATGCTATTTGGAATCTTGGGTTCCCATGCATTGCATGCTATTTGGAATCTTGGGTTCTTATGTATGCTATTTAGAATCTTGGGTTCTTATGTATGCTATTTGGAATCTTGGGTTCCCATGCATTGCATGCTATATGGAATCTTGGGTTCTTATGTATGCTATTGATTTTGGAATCTTGGGTTCTTATGTATGCTATTTGGAATCTTGGGTTCTTATGCATGCTATTTGGAATCTTGGGTTTCCATGCATTGCATGCTATATGGAATCTTGGGTTCTTATGTATGCCATTGATTTTTGAATCTTGGGTTCTTATGTATGCTATATGGAATCTTGGGTTCTTATGTATGCTATTTGGAATCTTGGGTTCTTATGTATGCTATTTGGAATCTTGGGTTCCCATGCATTGCATGCTATATGGAATCTTGGGTTCTTATGTATGCTATTGATTTTGGAATCTTGGGTTCTTATGTATGCTATTTGGAATCTTGGGTTCTTATGCATGCTATTTGGAATCTTGGGTTTCCATGTATGCTATATGGGATCTTGGGTTCTTATGTATGCTATTGATTTTGAAATCTTGGGTTCCCAAGCATGCTATTTGGAAACTTGGGTTCCCATGCATTGCATGCTATTTGGAATCTTGGGTTTCCATGTATGCTATATGGAATCTTGGGTTCTTATGTATGCTATTGATTTTGAAATCTTGGGTTCCAATTTATGCTATTTGGAATATTGGGTTCCAATGCATGCTATTTTAACGAGTGAATTAAAATGAAATCATGCACTTTTAACGCATCCCAACATCAGAATACTCCCAAGACTTATTTATCTAATCACCCTCTGGAAAGGCCTCGGCCAAAATTTCGAAATATAGAGACCAAATTTACTTTGAGGAGGGAAAGAAGAGCGGGGTACCAATCGTCCACCCTCCATATATACCAACCTGCATAGCAATG
Source organism: Pycnopodia helianthoides (assembly GCA_032158295.1). Classification (NCBI taxonomy): domain Eukaryota; kingdom Metazoa; phylum Echinodermata; class Asteroidea; order Forcipulatida; family Asteriidae; genus Pycnopodia; species Pycnopodia helianthoides. The sequence goes on along the minus strand of CM063253.1, from coordinate 5,748,497 downwards.
AGAATGACATCCAGAAAGTGGCCGATGAAGAGTAGCCCCACTGTGCAGAATTTGAGCAGGGCCAGGGCTGGGTAGCCCAGGTACAGTCGATCCAGACCAAACATTCCCAGAAAAATCGACAACAAGAGGGTGGTGTTGTAGTAGTAACCAGTCCTGGAATGTAGAAGAAGGAAAATAAAACAAAAAGGAACAAATTTATGATTCTGTTAAAGCACATGGCCAACATTGGTAATAGACACAATCGGCGACCGGAGTCATGTGATTCACAGTGGATATACAATGTAAACAAACCAAGCAAGCGGCGCCCAATGTGCATGGAAAAGCATGACTGCTTCCAAGTGCTGCTGCACAGTGGTGGGAAGCAGTCATGCTTTTCCATGCACACTACGCATCGCTTGCTTGGTTTGTTTAAATTGTATACCCACTATGAGTCATGTTATTCCGGTCGCCGATTGTGTATGTTGGGTCACACAAAGTGCTGAAGCTTAAAGCACATGGCCAACATTGGTAATTGTCAACGACCAGTTTCAGCACTTTGTGTGACCCAACATATACAAGAAATAACAAACATGTAAGCTCGATTAGTCATCGGAGTCACACACAAAAAGTGAAAAACCCAACACTGTTTTCACTGATTTTAAACAGTCGTACTCGTGAAATCAAAGTTAATTGTTTTACCCATTTCTCAAAAACTATAGAATTTCAGGCATAAATTTCAAGGGAAGTTTTCCACCATGACCATCTTTTATGCCATGAAAGTTATTTGCTAATCTCTGAACTTTTAAATTTGAGATCTTACCAATGTTGTGCACACACTTTAAGCCGCAGGAAAATAAGAGTAAAACTAACAGTGGCTTAATAAGTACAAACAGAGATTAATTAATTAATGGCTGGTGTAACTCAAGATTCAGTTTGTGGTGCTGGTCAGGGCCCAATTTCAAAGAGCTGCTTAAGCACAAAAAGTAGCTAAGCACAACAAAATTATGCTTACCAGAATAAGGTTACCAGCCAAACTACCATGTCACATGTACAATTTGTGACTGGTATCCAGCTCATTTCTGCTTAGCAGACAATTGTTAAGCAATATTTTCTGCTTAAGCAGCTCTATGAAATTGGGCCCTGGACAGGAATTCTCTCACCAACACATTTTCTTTTACGATGGGAAGTACATGAGCCTGTTTCTTCAACAGAGACAGAATTGCTTACGTGTATCTACATGGGACTTCTCTTGTAAATGCTGATACAGTTCCATTATACTCAACTCCCTCACACACTGTCCCTGGTACTGGCATACAATTAACTGTGAAGAAACAAAAAACAGTTTCACATATACAGTATAAAGCATTTATGATACAAAAAAAAGTACTTTACTGCTGGTCTTAATCAGATTTCGTCCTAATTTTTTGGTCTTTGATGGAGACTTAGCCCATTTGTGAAACCCGAGCTTTGGGTAGGGTCATAGATTGGTTTTTGTCAACGTAATTTGCTGATTTATAGGCAAAACTATAAAGAAAGATACAATAAAAGTTACATGTGAAAATTTCAGCTGAATACAGTGTCTACTTGCTGAGTAAACAGCAACAAAACTGTCTGGGTATTTTCACACGAATGTTGAATCCATCCACGTTTAGCGAGGTGACAGCAGGTACTAAACGCAGTATTCGCAAACTGACACCAACCCTCAGAAATCTGAGAAAAGATTCATGTGTGAATCATTTCTCAGATTCAAATGTTTTGGGGTGAAAAATTATCCAAACCATTTTACTTTGAAGGGAATCCTTTTCTCAAAATAGTTTATACTATCAACAGCTGCAGTGCTTCTCATCAAGTAAGTTCTTATGGTCATTAATTTCAGGAGTAGTTACCAATCTATGGCCCTACCTTTAAAGGTCTATTTGGCAATTTTAAGGTATCTGGGATTAATTCAACCACAGCTGCTCAGTGCACCAATCACCAATGGAACTATTAGTTCTGGCTGCTTTAAAACAAATCCGGTGACTGCTCCATGTTCCTAATGTTCCGATAACGATCTGCACACTAGGTCAGGAATAGGTGTAGGATTATAAAAACACATTAGGGGTGTCGGACCAAAGGAGGTGTAACCACACACCCTGCCTGTTCGAACAGGACAAGGTCCCCTTTCTACAGAATTCATGTTGGGAACCCAAGTAAACCCTCAGTGTTCAAATATAGTGACGCCGACATTCAGACCGATACACACCTGTGACTAGGCGGTTTGAACTGCACCCAACAGCAGCCTGCGTCACAGAATCAATGACAGGGTCTTGACACACATATCTGATTCATTTTGTCAAGGAAGGGTTTAACAATGCAGAATATTCACAAGACTTCTACATTTTGGATACGTACGAACTTGCCCACATTACTAAAAACTGACTGGGTAAATTTAATTCAATTAATATTGGGTGAACAAAGCAAAACTAACCAGAATAGGATCCCTCTTTAACACTTCACTGTGGCATCGTGCACACTGTGCCGTTGTAAACAAATTGGGTTTACTCATTAACGGTACAGTCGAAAATCATGTGTTTTTTTATGTGCCTCAATGGACCATAGCCGGATAACACTATTACCAGCAGAATTAGCTTGGGGTGAGTCTTCCACCTACAGTCACCTTTAACTTCGAAGCCCCAGATGTCCGGCCTTTCCGGTGGTCATAAGTAGGTATGGACCACTGAAAACATTAATGGACTAGCAGGGCTCGCCCTTAACACTAGCCCGACGGACATTGTCTAGTAAAAAATGCTATGGGCTAGTAAACACCACTTCTCAACTTGCCCTGTGGGCTACTCAAAACTGTGCAACCTACTTATTTAAAATGCTCATTTCTTCCTTTTCAGATGTGAATAGTTAATGTATAGAATGTGTTAATCGTTATTGAGTGTGTGAATATAACTTCATTTGATCAATTAACTGGCTGTGATCGTTAACATTCAGAACATTACATTTATGGTAAAGTAAAGGTTTACGCAAGTAAAATGCGCAGTTTACTGGCCCGGCGGGCTATTTTACAAAAAGCTTAAGCGCAAGGCCTGACTAGTGAAATGACATGCTAACTGGTCCCTCTGGCTAGTCACTGAAAAAGGTTAAGGGCAAACCCTGAAATGGATTAATTAATATTAAATACTATTTGGAAAGGATACTGTCCAAGCTGTAGATCTTTGCACTTGACACTGTCCAGCATGTTGGCAAACGAACAAGGAAGGACCTCCAATGTCACGACGATTACAAGGACGATATAGAGCCATTGGTTTGCTGTGAAGCCGGAATTTGACCAGAATTTTGAAAAGTTGGACAATCCATTGTTGAATGGCATCTCAGGCATTTTGAACTCCGGGATGACCAGGAACTCCGGATGAGAATGTGATGAAGGTGGGTACTCGTCTTGTATCAAATGGACAGTGGAAACTTCTATTGAAGGCGTCTCCAAGTTTACTTCTTCTGTATCGTTGCAGCTCTGAAAACTAAAAAATTAAGAAACTTTACGAAATTTGCACTACACATTACAATAACACAAGGCTGTACAGGTCAAAATAGACTCAAGTTGCAGAGACAAATTTAGAGCCTTACATTGGAATTACAACACATTCCACTTTCGCTCGGCCCCGTGGGTCTCATCCAAGACCGCTGGGATGGGCTGATGCTTAGTACAAATTCTTGTTCAAGATGTAGTGAACTAGTGATGCATGATGGGAAAACGATCGTACTGCTGATCGGCACAATGCGCACAGGCCTGGAATTTCATCTTTGAGAGGGCAAGGCCAATTCCATTTTACAAAGGGCACTACCATTGGAAAATCTTAAAGTCTATGGGCAACTTTTGAAGGGGCACCAAGGCCAAGAGCAGGGCAACGGAGGCCATGGCCTTCGTGGCCTCCGTGTAATTCCAGGCCTGTGCGCACAATCACAATGTAACGTGTACACCATAATGTAAGGCTCCTTGAATAATGCAAACGATCTTTTCAAATCAAAAGCTGCAAAAAGAATGTTCTGATCGAGCGTGTGTAGGCTACAATGTACTACTAGATGCGGTCTGGTGCGCCGATGTGTTTGTCCGACATCTGATTATTTCGAGCAAAAGTGATGTCATAGTGCAGAGTGCTGTGTTAATAATTAATGGGTGTGGGTTCGAGTCCTGGTTGTGGCATTTGAGTCCTTGAGCAAGATACTTTACCATAATTTCTTTTACCTTCGGATGGGATATAAAGTCGTAGGTCCTGTGTACTACTGGATTAGTAGTACACATAAAAGAACCCAGAATACTTATCGTGAGAAAAGAAGGAGTTAGTTAACCCTAGTGTTTCTGGTTCACGTACATGTAGCAAGCACCCTAGTCAAGTTGTTTACAGTTTCCTCTAGACCCAGTAACTGGGGCGCTGTACTTACTACTCCTTTTTCAAAATTTAGTACGACAGAAAATGTCAAAATTTTGAAAAAGGAGTACAGCGCCCCAGTTACTGGGTCTAGGTTTCCTCAGGCTTGCGAGCTGCAGTGATTAAGTTAAATTTTGCGGCATCCTCAACTTCAGTACCAGAAATATGTGATTCAAAATCATATTTGATCAACAATCATATAATAAACACTTGACTTTAGTCAAAATGACAAATCATACCATCATCAGGGAGAATACCATCAGGGGATCAGTGACAAATCATAACAAAACATTAGCCATGCACGATTACACACACACACACACTAGCACTACACAGTGACAGTCTACAAATAATAAAATATCAACAGATAATTATCATATAATTAGATGTTTAGGGCCCTAATCTTAACATAATGTATATATATTAATGAGTATTTAGGCTTAATAAGACCCCCATTGAATCGTCACCTTTGAAACTTCACATCAGGATACACTCGCACTATCGCAGTAGCAGTGGAACAGTGCTCACGTACCGAGTACCGATCCCGTTGCACTCGCACTTTGACTTGAGTGTCGCTCAAAGTGAAGTGAGCACTACATTTGGTGCTAGCATCAAATTTGGTGAATAGTCAGTTTACGGCCGTCAACAACGGTCAGCGTCAAACGCTAAAAAAAAAATGCTCCACACATTGCATAACAATGTTCAATTGAAAACTTGTCATTGTGTAATCGTGAAATCTGAATTTGTTTCTCATATGTCTTCCTTGTATCCCAAACAATAATGTATAATTAATTAGTCCACTAATTAGCTAAGCCCAATCAATTACACAATTGCATATTTATAGCCCGTGTGCGAATTTACTACACAATATTGTTGTAGGCCTATATGTAGGCACGCGTGAAGAGCTATCATTGGCTGAGAGTCGTGCGTATAGCGCGTACACGCGTGCACTTTTCCATTGTTTTACATCAACGATAGCGGTCAATGACGCTGATTGCAATCCATCTATAGGGCCTACCTTGTTTTCAAGTAGACAAATAATTTTCACCGTAAAATCCTGAATTTGTTTTTCTTCATATTGTATGTTTTTCTTATATCCCAAACCGTAATACAGAGGTGCCCCAAATTATTTGTCCACTTGTTAGCTCAGCCCAACTAATTAAACAACTGTTAATTATATCCCCCAGTGTGTGAATTTATACAATTAGATTCTACCTCATGATTAAACACACAACTACCTAATTTTCAAATCTTCATGTGTTCCTTGTAATCCAAAACAGTACTTCTTAGGCCACTTAATTAGCTCAGCCCGAATATTATTATATAGGTCTATATATTATATATATTTTTTTTTTTTTTTTTTTTTTTTTAGAACTAACCATAATGTAGATGCCTCGTAAGTGATTTTGTTAAGCCCAATCACTGTAGCTCGCAAGCCTCAGAAACTACATGAGCAAGGAAGCTGTAAATAGAGGTGCTTGCTAAGGCCCAGGGTTAACCCCTACTCTTCCATGTTCTTTGTTCTTTTAAGTTTACATGTACTACCAATTCCATAGTACACGGGATCTACAGCTTGTCCCATTTCTGAGAAATGATGGTAAAATCTTTCTCAAAGACACAAGTGACACGACCGGAGATCAGAAATACCACAGCTCGTGTGCGGCGCTCTTGACCGTTCGGCCATGACACGCCACACGCATACAAACAATATTTATATTCGTAGCACCAAACTCAATCAACAATATCACAAACTAATCAACACCTCGGAGAGCGATGCACTCTGATTGGTCGAAGACTGGTCAACGCAGTGAAGACCGGGTCATTACACTGCTATTCCTTAAACAATAAGCAAGTTATTCGAATGTCCAGATTTTGTTAACAATACAATATCGTGAGAGATGGTGCACTTAATGAAGCTTAATTGAAGGTTTGTGATACAAAATTGTCAATTGTTATATCAATTAACGGCATACCTTGTGTATACATTCACGTATCATGCCACCGACATTTTGAGTTTCAGTGTTAAGAATATTGAATAAGTTTTGAATAGAGACAGAAGAGAACAGTACAACAAAATATGACTGAGTTCGGTAAATAAAAACTTCACTCAAATAAAATTAGCTTTTAATAACCAATTTTATGTAATTTGTGCCCTAGTCAAATTATATTATTACCCGCCATACATATCGTGCAATGATTTACCTCTAATCAAGGTTCCCTATTATACCGTGTGGACGGATCTCCTATAGTTTCCTTTGTATTTACTTAAACAAAGAAAACAAAAACAACGACAACAAAACACCTCAACAAAACCAAACAACAGATCGGAACTCTATGAAGTTTATAAGTTCTTAACAAAAGACAAATTTAAATGTGAAATAGCGCCACGTGGCATTGAGGGTAGACGATGAAGCTGGAATTATGTATAAAAGTAGAGGAATCAGACGAAGTTTACAATTTAACCAAAGTTCCCGTCGGCCTCGCTGTCTCTGCTCCGAATCTTTGTTGGATGAAAACTTTCAAGTGTGTAGATGTTTTCCTCCCTTAACCAGTAGATGTACCACCATCGGTTTCTTTCGTAAATCACGTTATAACTGTGCCTGCAGCTGTAATAAGCGTTTTACAAAGTTGAACGATTTTTCCTCCACACAAACAAGAGGCAAGAAACTGGTTATATGAACGATTGATCTCCACAGGTAGAATGTGTTCGAGCCGTTTGTATCTCGTTTGCTGATGTTGTCGTAGTTGGAGTTGTTACTGAAAACAAATTATTTTAAGAAGACTCGTAGCCAAGGCTATATATATATCAACGTGTACTGCAGCAGCATTGAAGGATACCACATTTCCGCCATACTCGTTAACGAATTTGTTTTTGCAACTTTGAAAAGACAGGAATAGTTTTTATGATGGAGACCGTTACCACGTATCTTGACATAATCAAGGCAGTAATTGGAATCTTTGGAGTCCTGGGCAATGGTTTTGTCTGCGTGGTCATCGCTAAAGTACCGGCCATGCGGACACTGACCAACGCAATCATCTTCAACCAAGCGACACTCGACTTTCTTGCCTCGCTGTTCACCATTCTCAAATCTTTCATCGGACCGCCTAATGAGGATGCTGCTGCTGCCGTTCTTAGGGCAATCCGTTGTTACATATGGGATGCCCCTCTCTTAATCTGGATATGTTTCATCGGGTCGACGTTCAATCTAGTGTTGCTGACACTGGAGAGATACATCGCCATCATGTACCCGTTCAAGTATTTGGTTTATTTTGGCAAAGTACAAGTCACCCTCATGGTGGTTGCTGTGTGGGTGATCGCCACGGGATTTGAAGTTCGTATGGTCGCATTTCATGAAATGGTCGACGGGCATTGTGTTCAAACAAACCACTCGAGCGCAACATTTGTTGCCAACGGCACGATTACATTTACATTTGAGTATTTAATTCCTTTGGTTATAATGACCTTCTGCTATGTGCACATTGCTGGACACTTGAAGAAAAGTGCATCCAACGTCCTCCCTGGTCCAACAACGTGTCAAGATGAGAATAGCATGACGGTTCCCTGGTTCGTGCCCGACGTAACACGCTGAAGACCCTCTTCATTGTCTTCGTGACATACGTCATCTGCTGGTCGCCCAATCAAATCATTTACATTTTGTACCATTTTGGAATCATGCCGTTAGAATTCGACGGTGTGTTGAATATAAGCACAGAGTTGTTGGTTCAACTGAATACTTGTGTAAACCCCATCATCTACGCGTTCAAATATAAACAGTTTCAGCGAGGTGTGCGCGTCTTGCTGAAACCCTGTTTCCCGAGGCTGGCCGTAAGATCACATGACTAGCACGGTAACGTCAATCACGACTAATAGTATTTTTGTATGCCATAAGGATAAACTTCAACCCCATTCGGTATCTATCATGCCATATAGACCTTTGTCATGGTGCTGCCATCTTGTTTTTCTCCAGTTCAACTCGTTGTAATCAAGCTGAGGCTGGAAGGAATAGTCTGGTTCCTTTTTGTACAATAGATACCATAGCATGTATTGGAAACAGGGAGCATGGTCAAGATGATTGCAGCGTATAGCCTGCCCGATATGGGGCAGAGGGTCCCCCCCCCAAAAAAAAAAAAATGTTCCCATACTATAACACACTCACTATTTTCCTCTTGTATAGAACTCCGCCCCCAAAAAAAATCCTCAAAAAATTCCTGAGATTCCAAGCATACAATGAAGACAAAATAGGTGGGGTACCCTCTGCCCCATATCGAGCACCAATTGTTGCAGCGCGTTAACGGTCTACAGTGGCTGGGGTTGACGTCATTGCATCATAGGTTATGGTTTCTTTCCCTATACCTTTCACCTCCGTGGATCCCGGTTCATATCCCACCTCAGACCTGAAGCATCATGTGGATTCGGATTTTCAGTCTCTACCTGACTGAGTGGGTTTCACCCCATTTGGGTTTTTTTTAAACTAAAAACTGATCATTTCTTCTCACGGTTTCCTAAGCACTATCCTTATTGGCGCTTGCGCCGTTGAGTGTGTATGAAATACAACCACGGCTTGTGTTGACAGTCACTTCACTATTCCGCCAATATGCATGATGGTATGGAATAATCATGAAGAACAATATACAAAGAAACAATCTGAGATTTCACTGTATTACGATGACAACTTTTCAATTGAAAAATAGATAGGCCTATGTTATAATCTCACATCTTGTATTCATTAAAATTTCGCAGGGGGACACAACGCACAGCGCGCACACACGCGTGTCTCCACTGTCCGCCATTTTGGGTGTCAAAACGTGCACAAAAGGATTACACGTGCACCATCTTTTTGTGCACGTTTTGACACCCAAAATGGCAAACAGGAAACGTGCGTGCAAATGCGCTGCGCGTTGTCCAATGGGTCTATAGCGCAATTTAGTTGGGCTGAGCTAATTAGTGGACTTATTATGATTGGGAGCACCAACGAATTATAGTTTGAGATATTAGGAGCACATTCATGAAGTAAAAACATTGTGATTTAACAATTTTACGATGACAACTTTTCAATTTAACCGTGTTGCTTGTTTAATTCTACACTTTGTAAAGCAACTTTGCACACAGGCTATAACTATGAAGTTGAGTGTTTAATTAATGCGGCGAGCCTTTGCATTATGGTTATGAAGAAAACAACTGAGATTTCACGATTTACGGTGACAACTTTTCAACTAGAATGATCGTTCGTTGCGTGTTTAAATCTACAACTTGTCTACAACAAGGGCTACAATTTATTATGCAACTATTCAATCAGATGGGTTGAGCTGATTATTGGACACATTATTTGGGGCGCCTTAGCATTATGGTTTGGAATAATAAGGAACACATGATATGCAGAAAAACACTCGAAGATTTCACGATTTTATGATGACAACTTTTCAATTGAAAATTAGGTAGTTGCATGTTTGTCTACCACTAGTTTAAATCCCGCACACGGGCAATAGTTATGCAATTATTTAATTAGCTGGGCTGAGAAATTTCGAGGACTATTTATTTGGGGGCACCTATGCTTTTTGGCTCGGGATATAGGGAACACAGTATGAAAATACAAATTTAAGATTTCACGATTTTACCTTGAAAACAAACCTAGACTAGAACATTAAAGTTGAAAACGAGGTAATAGCAGGTATCTGGGATGCGGCTCGCAGTGAGTGACGGTCGTTGACAAAGTTTTTGAAATTTGGTGCAGCACCAATTTTAGTGCTTACACACAGCATGCACAGGCGGAAAGTTCGAGTTCAAGATAGAACGATGTAGGTGAGGCACTCCTTTGTAAAACTGCCAATACTAACTGAGTGATTGTGTAATAATATATTTAATTATATAATTAGTTGTTATGATGAACTTATAGTTATTTTATTCACAATGTCGTATTGTTTTATGGGTGTATAACCGGCTAACTTTAGTAGTGTTAGTAAACAAAAATGACAAAGACGGTTTACAGTGGTTTACAGTAGCGCCCTCTTTGTTGACGCGTTCATGAGTGTACAGCCGACGTACATGTGTAAGGCTATTATATAGAGAAAAAGTGAAATCATACATGTGCCACAACACATGCAGGCAAGAACCTCATGATTCTAGGAGTAGGAGTAAGACCAAGTGTAACCACAAAGAAAAACAACCTTTTTGATAGAATACGATGTATGTGTTGGGCGCGATCGGTCAATCGGCGCGATCAACCGATCGCGCTGCGCTATTGAAAGATCTATTGGTCGCGCAGCAATCGGTCGATCGCGCAACAATCGGTCGATCGCGCTACAATCGGTCGATCGCGCAATGAACATTTTTGCGCGATCGACCGATCGCGCTGCAAGTATTTTTTGCGCGATCGGCCGATCGTGCAGGAATTTATTCGATCGTGCCCTAACCTTAACCCTAACCCAAACCCTAACCCAAACCCTAACCCTAACCCTTACCCTAACACTAACTAACCAAGGAGGAAGGAACCCTAACCCCAACCCTAACCCTAACCCTACCCTAACCCTAACCCAATCGACCGATCGCGCAAAACCAATCCTGCACAATCGGTCGATCGCGCCAAACTAACCCTGCACAATCGGTCGATCGCGCATGTTTGTTGCGCGATCGACCGATTGTTGCGCGATCGACCGATTGTTGCGCGATCGACCGATTGTTGCGCGATCGACCGATTGCTGCGCGACCAATAGATCTTTCAGTAGCGCATCGCGATCGGTCGATAGCGCAGCGCGATCGGTTGATCACGCAGATTGACCGATCGCGCCCAACATATGCATCATATAGAATAAAGTTTAAGTGGACAAGCAGAGAAAAAAGTCAGACCGGAAGCGGAACGCACTCACTCAAGATGTTAAAAAAGCTTTGGGTTTTGTGATGAAAACCCTCCGAAGGTCAAGCGAGAATCCTGTATAGATGGATTGCAATAGATGTCATCGGCCGCCATCTTTGATGAATTGTGCACGCGTGAAGAGCTATCAATATCATTGGCTGAGACTGAGAGCCGTGCGTAGCGCGTACACGCGTGCACTTTTCCATTGTTTTACATCAAAGATGGCGGTCAATGACACGTATTGCAATCCATATATTGAAAAGCAAGCTTTAAAAAACATTTGAGGCGTCAAGTGCAGTTCGTAAGACTAATAATACCCGCGTACTATACACAATTTTCGATCAGAATAAAACATGTTCAGCAACCTATGATTTGAAAAGTGTCCTGTTATTATTGTTGAAGTATTACGTATTACTTTCCACTTTGACATAAAAAAGAAGGTTTGTTTGATTAAATTTGTCAACAAAGTCTCTGAAAATGTGTGCAAACGTACGTGCGGTGTGAACCTGGAGACGAATCTCATTATATCATCGTGTAAATCAAAAAAGAATTTGACTCATTTGAAATAAAATTGTAACTGCAAAAGCAAATCTACAAATTTTCTTCTTCGCAGACAGAAATGCTGAACATTAACAAAGAAAACTCCAGGGTGGCATGTCGGAAGTGCGGGTACAGCGGTCACCTGACCTACCAGTGTCGAAACTTCATCCGCGCTGACCCGGCCAAGGATGTAACTTTGGATGTGAGCAGTACGAGCAGTGGAAGTGATGAGGAAGAGGAAGCCATGCCTGTGTTACCACGGAAACAAGGTTCCTTTGATGACATTACATTTGTACTACAAACTTTGCACCGTGCCCTCCATCCTTGTTTTTTTTTTCATCATTACTTGGAGTTCTCCCTGATACATTGCAAATTACGGGGCGGAGTGTTGTGGCCGAGTGGTTTAACCGTTTTGTGCATCATACTCGAGTTCTGGTGCTGAGTCATCAGGGTGTGGGTTCGAATCCCGGTCATGACATTTTGTGTCCTTGAGCAAGACACTTGGCTATATAATTGCTTCTCATCACCCAGGGTAAATGGGTACCTGGGGCTGTGAGGGCAGAGATGGTTCTTGTGATGGATTTAGCTTGGTGCGCTACATACTTGGCAGCACAGGCTGTATACTCCCGGGGAACTGAGATGGTTTAAGGAATGAAATAAATGGCCCAGTGACCAGGGGTTATAATGTTCCAAGCGCAATGATCACTCTTTGGAATTGCGCTATTATAAGAGCCGATATTATTATATTATTATATTATTTAAAATGCTCCAGATTGCAGATTGGAGCTTTTAAAACCAATCATAAACATCAATTCAATTCAGCAGGCTTCTGCCAAACTTGCACAATTTGGGTCCAGAATGTCCCACAGGTTTGACAAAAATCCTGGGTAGAACCCTGGTAGTTAACTTAGCAAAATCGTTCTCAAAGATCTGTGAGAAAAAAAGTGTGCCATTCACTGATTGAATGCTCTTTATTAAACCCTACCTCTTGTATCAATGGCTGTGCTTAAAGGAACATTACAGAATTGGTTTTTGCTAACAAAACAGTTGCTGGCAGTGCAAGCACTTTATGTAATCCACCATATACATAAACTGACAAACCTGTAGAAGTTTGAGATCGATCGGCCATCTGGGTCACGAGAAAATAGTGAAAAACCGATTACACATTTGCATGAAATCATATAGATTCAACAAATGAATAAACGCTCACTGAGCGATAAACTCCAATCGGAAAATTAGTTTATTCATTTCTCATCAAATATGGCATTTCAGACAGAAATATTTAAAGGGATGTTTTCTACTATCATCATTAGACCGTGTAAGTTCGATGTAAATCTGTGATCAAAAAGTATATTCTACAAGTTTGTTTCTTACCAATTCTGTAATGTTCCTTTAACAGCCTAGGGATACAATGTTTGTGCTGAAAATGTTCAACTGGGCCCATTTTTACCAAGCTCTTTTACTGGTAAGCATTTTTGTTGTGCTTACCATGTACATGTAGCAGAAAAGTATGCATAGCAAAAGTGTATTTCATAAACGATCAGGAAGATTTGGGCGTGGGTTTTTGTGCTGGATCAAAAAAAAACTCTTAAAAGGTGTTTCTTTTTCTCAATCTACAGAATCAACATCGAAGCCGGACAGAGATTCAAGAAAACACAGGAGCACAGAGAAAAGAAAAAAGAGGAAAAAACACAAAGAGAGAAGTCGAAGGTAAGCATTTTAAACTGTTTGCAATTTTTTTACCTGCATTTTTGTTTTCTTAATTTGTTGACATAACTTGGCCATAGGTGTTTTATTTGTAGTCCCAGTCGTTCCCTAAAATTTAAAGAACAAAAAATCATGGGAAATTCTTGGTTGGTTTGAAATTCTTTGGGGAGCAGGTTTGCTCGGTGGTTTCTTTCCCTGCCTTTCACCCTTTGTGGACCTTGGCTCGAATCCCTTCTCAAACCGGAGCCTTGCGTGTGGATTGGGTTTTTCAGTCCATATCCGATGGCTTGGGGGTTTTTCCCCCACATCTGAAACTAAACATTTCTTCTCATTTCCTGTTCATCCTGTTATTGGCGCTAACTGTGCTTTTGGATGTGTAAAATAAATGGAATGACCTAGGGGCCAAATTCGTCAGGTTCTCCCCCTTGAGTTAGGGGTTTCGCTTTCCCCTCAACAGTTCCATGGGATGTAAGCAACTCATGTTGTTATCTCTAAAACAGAACCTGACAACCTCCTCCTTGAAACAACTCGGATTTTCTCGATTTCACATTTCTACAGGATGTCAGATATCAACAGAGGCCCCAGAAACATTCCTATTGCCAGTTTCTGTTTCTTCACTGAGGCAATGGAGGCAGTTGCCTCCATGCCTCCTGGTCATTGCCTTGTCGCCCCCTTGAAATGTTCCTTGCCCCTCTAAGAAGAGCAAAGTATCATGCCTACGTTAGATCAGAACAGGTTTCCCAGCTGTAATCTTTCTGCATTTACCAAATAAACCTGATGTCATCATCACATTGATCTTGGTTATTTGCGCCAATTTCGTAGTCAATGTCCCCAGGAGGTAGGCAATGTCTTGCGCATTTTAGGCGACACTGTGTTTTCATGCCTACCATATTCAGGGCTCGAATTTTACACTGGACCGCTGGCCAGAGGCCAGTGATTTTAGCATTGGGCAAGTAACTCATGTCTTGACAAGTCCGGCGGTTTTGTGTTTGTGTTCAAATGTTGACTTTCAGTCTGATAAATACAATTCTGAGACTACTTACCCATAATAAATCTTCTCTTAGTGCTTTTTTCAAATTCAAACAGTTCAATTGTTAATCTGTGTAGGCATTTTTTCTTTTGACTTCAACTCTGGTCTTGTACTCAAAATTCCGGTCCAGTAAATATTTTTAGCTACAAGCCCTGCGGGTTTTTCCCCCAAATTCTAGCCCTGATATTTACATGCAATTTGACTCCAAAAATGGAGAGTGGGGTAGGCAGTAACCCCATGTGACGTTGATACAAGGGGTCAATATATACCTTTTTTTTCTGTGATTTTTCAACATTTTCTCTCTTCTCTCGCCAGACGACGGAGTCGCTCCCGGTCTCCTCTCTCATCGAACAGCAATACCTCTCTATCCTCAGACAGTGACGATTCTTCGTCTTCTGATGACGACTCTCACCGACGGAGGAAGAAGAGATCAAAGAAGAAGTCACACCATCGCAGTCCCAGAAGAGATAAAGGGAAACACAAGAAATCCAGCAAGAGGACGAAGAAGAAGAAAAAGAGACGTTATGCCTCCTCCAGCTCCGGCAGTGACTCTTAAGAATTTCTAATTTTTTACTGTATTTGTTCTCACTTTGAGAACACTTCATGTAACTTAACTGTGTCAACTGCCTGTAATAATGATATCATGTGGTGAATGCAGCTACACAGTACACGGTCAACCTTCCTACTGTCTTACCATTCAATATCTTCCACTGTGCTTTTGAATGATCAACTATGCCAGCCTGCGCTATGATATCATGGTGTGAAAGCATCTACACAGTACACAGTCAACCCTCCTACTGTCTGACCATTCGATATCTTCCTCTGTGGTATTGAATGATCAACAATGCCAGCCTGTGCTATGATATCATGTGGTGAAAGCATCTACACAGTACACAGTCGACCCTCCTACTGTCTGACCATTCAATATCACCCACAGTGGTCTTGAATGATAGAAAAACTATGCCAGCCAGCAATATGATATCATGTGATAAATGCATCTACACAGGACACAGTCAACCCTCCTACTGTCTGACCATTCAGTGTCATTCATGTGGTTTGAATGATAGATAAACTATGTCGGCCTGTAATTCAATATCTTGCAGTGAATGCATCTACACAGTACACGGTCAACCCTCCTACTGTCTTACCATTCAATATCATTCACTGTAGTTTTGAGTGATAAACTATGCCAGCCTGCAGTGTGATATCATTTAGTGAATGCATTTACGTCGTACACTTTGTACATGTACACAATTAGTATACCATGCAGTTGAATGGTTTCAAAGGATAAATAAACTTGTTGGAAAATTTTACCAAGAGTAGGAGGGTTAAGAAAGGAATGCACTGGTTTTGTGTCATTGTTAGTTGCACAAAGAATGTACCAAACCTATCAAAATATCTTGAGACTTTTTGTCAAAACCGCGTAGTTTACTTTTAAACTGATTTTTTATTTTAAATTATCAGTCTGAAAAGCAGCTTGATTAGACAAAAAAAACAATTCTTTACCAAGCTGAATTTTTGTTACAGATTTGCTTTTGGAATCGCTTTTTATGTAAACTATTGACACTGTAAATAAACTTGAACATGTACATTTTATGAAATGTCATCCATTTGTATTCTTTTAAAGTTTGCTACTTTTTGTGATTGTGATCATGTCAGGAGCCCCTCTCTAAAGATTTTCAAATGGAAGTACCCTTTTTGCATTTAAGGAAATTAAGTTGAACCTTTATTAGAACTCAATTAAATACTGACAATGGGGGGGGGGTCAATTTGTTTATTCAATTTACATGCTAAGTATGCAACCTCAAATTCTGTTTGACAAAATCTTAATCGGAAGTAATTATAGCTAGTAAACTTGTGGGTAAAACTATGTGTAGATCTCTTCTTGGAGGAGTGTTGTTTCTGAAAAGAGCCTGTGTGGTCTCGACGCTTCAAACATTATTCTCTGCTCCTGAAGACTAGCAGACTAGAGACCACAACTTCTCTTTTCAGAGCCAACACTCCCAATAGAGATTTACACATGGTTGTATCTTCAAGTTGTGGTTACTTTTCTTTTCCACACACTGCAAAGCTTCAAACATCCCTTCAAATTTCAATCTTTTCGTGAGAGCTTTAAGATACTTTTTTATTGGGCAAAATTCCACTATTATATATATATATATATATATATATATATAAAATTTGTAGGGTAGATGGCCTTAGCTTTCGATCCAAACCGGACCTTCGTCAGAGGCAAAAACAAGCACAAACGAAAAACATCCATTTATAGCAAAAAAGAGAGGCAAAGGACAATGGGATGGTATCCAGAAAAAGGAGGGAAAATTATAGCCAATCAAAGTTATTAGTTTACAAACAATGGGGCGGCCAAGAACCAATCTATATATATATAATATATATTTTTAAACACCTAAGTGCTAGAAATGCAGGTGTTATGCCAATGTTGCACTTTCAGATTTAAGTTAGTTTTGTTTTTGTCTGTTTATTTAAAGTTACAGTCATGTCTTTATATTGTTTTAATCTTTGAAAATGTTTATAAAAATGAGAACATAAACAAATCTGAAATTTATTTGTGTTTGATCATTTGGGTATTCTTTGAAATTTCTTTCACTAATTGAATTTTTGCATCAACTTTTTTTTTTTTTTTTTTTTTAAAGATACGGAAAACATTGCTGAAAGTTTGAAAATTGTACAAAAGGACAAAGAAAGCTCTGGTGAAATAAATGAATTTTTAACCTCTATTATTTCGATTGCAGCAATAGAGTTAAGCAAATCAGCGATGATTTGGGTCTTTCAGCATCATTTTCTCGACTTTGTTTCACATTCAGATTGTAAAACAAAGCAATTTTTTTTATAAACGGTAATTACCAGTTCCATTTGCCTATAGGCGTACAGAATAACATATTAAATTGTTCCGAAAGCCGATATTTATGTGAAAATAAGTGGTCGAAAGTTGAGAAGGACGACGATCACCAGCCCCAAGTTGAAAACAAGTTTATGAATAAATGATTTCTGATAATAAATCGTAGACTGAACCCGACTACTATTTCATGTACCAACAAATACTTGAATTGGAAAACGTTGGTTCCCAGACTACCCCCAACCAGTGTGCCGTGCGGAAGTAATGCGTCTGAGTGACACACAAAAATGTTACGTACAAAATATTGCACGTGTATTTGTTGATGTTCATAAAATTGATGATGCGTAGTTTGAAAATGTCGACGAGGAATCGAGGATGAAAAAAGTGACACGCGAAAATGACAAGTAACTGCGACAACAAGAGACACGACCCGGATAATCATGAATCAACGAAATCAGGGAAGAAAAGGAAGAAGACGGGGTCCTCAAATCTGGTTCCTGCGGACCTGAACCCGCGCTACGACGAGCAGGGTTTCAAAGACGACTTGGGTGCTGCATTCCGTGGTCGGGTTGCTTATGAACACGGTGAGCTGTAAATTATGTAGACGGGACGGGACGTGGGGGACCTGGGAATGTAGGGTCGTGGGTGGGGGGTAGTAATACTAGTAGGGGGGTACGTCCACAGGATGCAAAGTAAGATGGTCTTTGTGGTTTTACCACATTGCCCTTTTTCTCGCATTACCTGTGCCGTGGAACTAACTAGATCATTGTTTACATGCATTTATTGATACCGCATTTGATCATTTATACCGAACCAGACTGAAACAGCTGAGGGGGTCTTGGATTAATATTGATACTTGTTTGGAAAACATGCTGAAACCAACTGCCACATATTCATTTATTGTGACCAGGATGGTAACCGAAAAATAATCTTCTCTGGATAGATAAGAACGTCAAGTAACGAACCACAAGGGAAACTGACTGGGTAAATTTAAAATAGTTTGGGGTTGAACAAAGAAAAATTTACTTGAGCGGGATTTGAACAACGACCTCCAGATTAACGTACCAGATAAATAAGCATAAGATAATATTTTCCACCGTCACAAGTGAAAATGTGCCAGCGCTATTCGTGTTTTATTGTTAGTTGCGATAATCGTCACCCTCAATCCCAGTCGAGGGTGACGATTATCGCAACTACCGTTTTACAAGCTTCATTACGTACTCTTTATAGTTTAAGAAAAGTTGGAAGACTGGTTAAAACTAGTTGCCAACATTGTGACCCTCTACACTCCCAACGTGGTAGGGAGGATGGAGGGTTACGATTTAGGTTAGAATTGGCTAAAATGTCATTTTTTGTTTGTCCTTATTTTATTTTCAGAATTTCTAAAAAAACTTAGTGTTTTGAAATGCTTAACGAATGTTAGTTTTTCTTATGCATGCATGCATTAGAAATCAAAGCAGATTATAACCAATTCACAGGAAGTGTTTTTTCGTAATCTTTTGGGTTATCATGTTTAATTTCTATTATGGGAAACCATTTCTAACCAAACTTAACATTGGCCTGCTCTTCCAACCCCGACCCTAAATCCTACACCACCTACTCTACTAGTAGTAGTTGTTCTGGCTTCTGCAAATGCGTAGCTCCAAGGGAGCGCTAGCTTTAGTTCGACCAGAGAGTCTCAACCGCAGAAATAAGAATAACAATGGCCAAAGGTCAGCGCTTCGGATTCCAATTCAAACTTTATTTCCACGGTGAACTGTAGCAAAAAAGAGCATAGAAAACCTTTGTTTACATCTCAACAACTAACGATATTTATGTGAAAAAACAACTAAAGTCACAAAAATCCTTGAAAACTGTAGTACCTTTAAGAAAACAGCCAAAACCTTAAATACAGGGATCGCTCCAATACCTAGGTCACGTGGGGTCTTGTTTTACGGTTAAAAACAGGTATTGCTCATTTACTTTTAAATACACTATGAGAATGGCAGAAATACACTAATTTATGCAGTGGGAACAAGGATTGGAAATATCTAAACAATAAGGAAATCCAATAGTCTGAGATAATGAGAGAAAACCGGCTGATTCTGGACGGATGTGGGTGAAAAACTGAGCGAGGCACAATAACATCATAAAATACGGTGAAAATCTAAAGGCTCCGGAAAACTTGTTATTTACCAAGTTATTATAAAAATAAGCCTAGAAAAACTATGACTACTTACATGACTGTGGTTCCGGGGTGTCTAGGGAACTAAAGTGTGTACTCTACATCGAAGGATAAGGATTAAAAGTGGTGTATTTATAGGAGAAATGCTCAAAATATCGTTGGAGCTCAATGGCTGTTGAAACCATGTGAGCTAGTAAGTAGTAATCGTCTGTTCCATCCGACGCGAAGGGCGCCCTCAAGAGTTTCTAGTGAAGCTGGTAGTAAAGTCCGATACACTCCCCGTCTAAAAATACATAATATTGAATTTTTACTTAAACAACTAGTAAAAGTCACTAACTGGAACATGAGGACTTGTTTAAACTTAAAGTCAAAGAGTTTCTTAAGAAGTCTTCGGTGCCTTTTGAATCAGTATAAGCTCCGAGATAGGTCTGGAGTAAGTACGCCGGGTTCCTTCGCTGTACATGGCAACCTCCACTTTTCGAGCTAGTCCGTCTTCACTCAGGTGGACCTTGGTAACACGGGCAAGAGGCCACTGCAATCTCGGTAGTTCCTTGTCACGTACTAGAACGACGTCTCCTTCACTGATGTCTGGCTTGACAACTGGCCACTTCTGTCTGGGTTGCAGGCTCTGAAGATAGTCTCTTTTCCAACGTAGCCAAAATTGGTCTGCCAGGTACTGTACACGCCTCCATCGTTTGCGACTATACTCATCTTGTTTTACGAAGCATCCTGGGGGTGGCTGAAGTTGATTGGATTTAGACGTCAACAGCATGGAGGGGTTGATTGCTTGAGGGTCGTCGGCGTCTGAGGGAATGGTGCATAAGGGGCGTGAATTGACGATGGCAGATGCCTCAGCCAAGAATGTCACGAGTACTTCATGTGTCAACTGGTGCTTTCCAAGCTGCATAAACATGGCGTCGAGGACCCGTCGAACAATACCAATCAGGCGCTCCCAAACGCCCCCGAAGTGCGAAGCATGTGGAGGGTTGAAGACCCATTGGCATTGATTTGCTGACAGGTAGGAAGCAACTTGCTCTTTATCCATTTCGTCAAGGGCTGCAGCTAGTTCGTTCTTCGCTCCAATGAAGTTTGTGCCCTGGTCACACCTTAGAATTGCAACTGGTCCTCTTATCGCCACAAATCTACGGAATGCGGAAATGAATGCTGATGTGTCCATAGACTCTATTACTTCTAGATGAATGGCTCTACTGTAGAGGCATGTGAAAATAACGGCCCATCTCTTCGAGTCAGAACTTCCGCCTCTTGTTTTTCTTGTGATCACTGTCCAAGGCCCGAACACGTCCATGCCAACGTTGGTGAAAGGCGGTGTTGCTGAAACTCTGTCCGCAGGCAGTTCAGCCATGATTTGGTTCAGTGGCTTTCCTCTCAGCCGTTTACACGTAACACATCGGTTAATGGTACTCCTGATGAGGTTGTGGGATCCGGTTATCCACAGTCCTGCTGACCTTACGGCCCCAAGTGTCAAGTGTCGGCCTTGGTGTTGTACCTTTTGGTGGAAATGTTCTGTCAGAAGTTTAGAAACGTGGCTGTCTTTCGGAAGGACGATGGGGTGTCGAGTTCCGAAGTCGAGGTCTGAGCGCTTAAGCCTTCCTCCCACTCTCAATACTCCGTCATCGTCAAGGAACGGGCTCAACTTAAGAAGTGGGCTCTTCTTGCTGATTGTCAGGCTGGGGTTAATCTGTGCCTTCCTCAAGGTTCGTATTTCCTCTTTGAAGTATTGACTCTGGACTGCCTTGAGGATGGTCTTTTCCGCTTGTTGAAGTTGTTGAATGGATAGTATCGAAGAAGCATCTTCTCCGGTGTCGTCGGGTGCAGCTTGTGTAGTCCCATTCCTTGTGGCTTTAAAGGTTTGGACTTTTCGGATGAGTCGTCCGATCACTTGCTTTAGTGACCGCCAACTGGAAAATCTGGAAAAGCGACTACAATTTAGGGAGGCTTCAGTGTCTTGTGCAGTTTGATTGCGGATTTCCTCCCCGGTCGTAGTAGCAGATGTCACGACCTGCTTGCGTACTTCTGGGTCACTCTCATCAAGCATTTGTTTGATTGGTTCTGCGGAGACTGCGTCTGATATAGGGCGTTCCGGTTGCCATAAGAAGTCTGGTCCGCGAAACCAGGCTGTGTTGGTCAATTCTCTTGCTGGGACTGATCTTGAAGCCAGATCTGCGGGGTTTTGGTCTGTCGGGACATGACGCCACTGGTTAGGTTCTGATGCAGTGTGGATCTTGTGTACTCTGTTCGCCACATACACATGAAAACGTCTTGATTCATTAGCAATGTAGCCAAGGACCACTTTACTGTCTGAGTAGAAGGTCGTCTTATCGATGATAACTCTGTCTCGAAGTTCATTTTCAAGTGTCTGAGACAGCATTGTGGCAAGGACGGCTGCACAGAGCTCCAGACGCGGAATAGAGACTGCGTGGGAGGGGGCAACCTTTGCCTTAGCCAGTAGTAGGGATACATGTGGTTGACCGTGTTCGTTCAGAAGTCTTAAGTAGGACACTGCTCCTGTGGCAACTTGGCTTGCGTCGCAGAAGATGTGGAGTTCTCGTCTTCTGATTTTGCCAAACTGTGGGGGTTCATAGCATCTCTCTATGTAGACGTTCTGTAGGTCATACAGCGAATCTCGCCATCGATTCCATCTAGGGAGGCAGGTTTCCGGAAGTGGTCTATCCCATATGTCTTGAGGGATATTTGTTTCTTTTCTCATCTCTGTCAGTAGTTCGCGGAGGATGAGCTTTCCCTCGATAGTCACGGGTGTAACGAAGCCCATAGGGTCGAAGATAGAACTGGCTATTGAGAGAACTCCTCGTCGAGAAAACGGCTTATCTGGTAAGTTCACTATAAAAGTGAAGGCATCCTTCTCAAGCGACCAGTGCACTCCAAGTGATCGCTGGACGGGTAGTGTGTCGTGATTGAAGTCTAAGCTTTTTACGTCTTTTGCTCTTGCTTCCTGTGGGAGTGCATTCATCACATCCTTGCTGTTCGAAATTATCTTGTGGAATCTCATGTTCTTACTTGCGAGGACGTCTCGGGTTCGTTGTATCAGACTTATGGCTGTCTCTGGGTTTGGATGAGAAGTGAGTCCGTCATCAACATAAAAGTCACGGCTGACAAACTCTGGTACGTCGGCGCCATGTGTAGATCTACCTTCCTCGGCAATCATTCTAATGCCAAATGTGGCAATGGCAGGTGATGAGACGTTACCGAATAAGTGAACGTTCATGCGGTGGTCGATGATCGGCTTTTCAGGGTCGTTGTTCTGAAACCACAGGAAGCGCAGGAAGTTTCGATGTTCGGGATTCACGTGAAAGTTGTGAAACATCTGCTCGACGTCTCCCATAACTGCGACTTCACCAACTCTGAAACGCAGGAGTATGCCGAGCAGGGTATTCATCTGGTCGGGTCCCTGAAGTAAGACTTTGTTCAAAGAAACGCCGCTAAACTCAGAACTGGAGTCGAAGACGACACGAATGCCTGGCTTCTTGGGGTGTCTAACTGGAAAGTGGGGTAGGTACCATACGGTCCCACTCGTGGTAGCGACCTCGTTATCTGGAACAGGGGTTGCGTGTTCTTTGTCGAGTATTTTGCCTAAAAAGGCTCGATATTCCTTCATCAGTTCTGGCTTGTGGTGGAGTGTTTTCAGGAGGTTGTTCAAGCGAATTTGTGCTTGGGATCGGTTGTTCGGAAGACGGGTTTGACTGTCTTTGAATGGTAAGGGGAATTCCAGATTTCCTTTGGAATTGGTGTGGACGTTTTCTGTCATAATCTTGATGAAACGTCGGTCCTCGACTGACAGGGCCTTCTGGTTGTCGTCGTGAGTTTCAACATAGATGCTAGATTGTGTGTCATGATGGGTACTTAGTAAGTCCTTTGCACTGATGTGGTTTTCACATGTGCCGTGGTAATCAGGTTGCATTTCGTAAGTGTCGGGACTGGGTAGGACAGCAGGTGCCTCTGTCAATGTTGTGTGGTAAGCTGAAACTTGTTCTCTGCCTTTGATGCTACTTGTGCACATACGGCCGGAGACTGTCCAGCCCATATCTGTTCGCTGCGCCCAGGGGGTGCCTTTGGGTCCATTTCTCGATTCTCTGATTTTGAGGGGTTCTGGACAGCTCCTTCCAATCAGTAAGATGATATCAACATCGTCTCGTGGTCTGGGGATCTTGTTGGCAATCTCGTTTAGATGAGGGAACATCCTGCACATATCCGGGGATGGGATTTCGTCTCGGTCACCTGGTATGTTCTCGTTTTCTAGAACTGTGGGTAAGTGTTCTTTGTGACCGTTCATGGATTCTATGACTAGGCCGTGTACTCGCCTTCCATTTGTTGGGATTCCTCGACCGCCACAGGTTGACAGTTCGTACTGGTAAGATGGCCCGTCAATGTTGAGTGCTTCAAACAGTTTTGGGTCCCCGAGGCAGGCATTTGATTGGTCATCAAGGACGGCGTATGCCATGATGGAGAGGGATGGTTCATTTCGGTGGTATATCTTGACTAATGTGATCTTGGAACAGGATCGGGCCATAACGCAAGTGGTGTATCTCGTACATTTGGTGTTGGCTTCGAGTGTGACTATATCTTTGGCTTTCTCTACTTCGGGCTCCCCGCCATGCCGTGAGGTGGGGGCATGCATAAATGAAGCATGTGAGGTACTATCGCACTTCTTGCACTTAACTTTGGTCTGGCAGTCTTTAACTCGGTGATTCTGACCGCACTTGAAGCACAGTCCCTTTTGTTTGCAAAATTCTCTCCTGTCTGCCATTGGCTTTCTCCCAAAGGCAATGCAATCGGCTAGGTCGTGGCCAATATTATCGTGGAAGATGCACTTTGAGGTGCTGGGGGTTCCCTGATGTGCTGATAGGGGGCTGTTAGTGGCCATAACACGGAGAGGTGATTTGTGGGGGTGAAGTGAAGAGTTTGGCGCTTCCTTGTAGGTCTTGCCCGTCGTGGTAGTGGGTGGGTACAGATCCGGATCATTGCATGTTCTTGCCTTTTCCCTCAGAAATTTTGCAAGCTCCTGGAATGGTGGGTAGCAGTTGTGAATCTTCTTATACTTTGACACTTGCTCCCTCCATTTGTTGTGAAGATACATGGGTAGCTTTTCAAGCACTGGGTGGAGGTTGTATGGGTAGTTCAGAACATTGAGTGCAGGTAGGTCCTTCGTTTGTGCGGCTATGTCTATGCACAAGTCTGCGAATTCGAGTAGTTTGTGTCGCTCCTCTGCTCTGATTTTTGGGAAAGTGGTTAGTTTCTGTATTATCTGAGAGGTGATCTTTGTTTTATTCCCAAACCGCTCTTCAAGCTCTTGCCACGCCTCATTGTAAGCGGTTTGTGGGTTCAGGACGTGTCGGTGTCGAAAGCGGTCTACCAGTTGTTTGACTTCACCGGCAGTATACTTGGCTAGGAATGCGAGTTTCTGTGTTGCAGGGATTTCAGCTTGGTCTATCATAGTTTCGAATGCGCATCTCCAAGGTTGAAACATGATGGGATCTCCTCGGTAGATGTCTGGTTCATGGGCTGGTTGTCTTTGTCTCGCAAGTGTGTCTGCTATCTGCTTTGTGAGATCGACCGATGGGACTTTGGGTACGAATGGTGGTGACGAAGCAGCAGCGGCTAATCTGGCACGAAACTGAGATGCATGATCATTTGAGGTTTGAGAGGGCGTCGTAGGGGTGAAGTCAACATTCTCGTTGAGTTGGGCTTGCACTAACGCTTCGGACCTGGCTTTTTCGGTGGCGGCAGCTTGACGAGCTCGCAAGATCTGTAGGTCAGCCTCGGCAGCCGCAGTACTTGTCCTTTGTTCAAGATCGTATTTGGTCTGCGACAGCTTGTTCTCGGCGTCAAGCTTGGCACGTTCAAGCTCCCTGGCCGCCTGCTGAGTGACCATCTCTGTCGTGCGTTTGGCGATGGCCTCTTCAAATACTACATTTTTGGCAGCGGCGGCGGCGGAGGCCAGTGCTAGGGCTTTCACACTCAGCTCGGAAGATGAAGCTCTGGATAGTTGAGAAGATTTGTGACTTCTAGACGAGGCTCTGGAATGACGTGAAATGCTGGAAGCAGTTTCCAAGGCCAGAGAACAGGCCCTTTCTGTTGTCTCAGCAATTGTGATGTTGACCCGGTTGCTGTTCTCGAGGAAGACTGTTTTTGTTGCGATAGCGTGATCCTTGTAGGATGGTGACATGTAATAGAGGTTTTCAAGCTCCTTCCATGTCTCTGTGTATGCTTGAAGGGCACACTGGGTAGCTGCCAGCTTACGTCGTATCAACTCTAATGGGTCCGCTGGATCTTGAAGGGTTTGGAGAAGTCCTTCGGTGTTCTTCCACCTGTGATTGAGTTCTTGTTCTGCCCCTTCTATGTCGGCTGCTGAAGGACATGAAGTTTCCTCGGGCGTTTCACTCTGGAGCGTTGCCATCGTGTCGTGAAAGTCCTTTTTCTGTTTCAGATGTAGTCACAAGCACATGTAGTGGTCACAGTCATTTCACTGTTCTGGCTTCTGCAAATGCGTAGCTCCAAGGGAGCGCTAGCTTTAGTTCGACCAGAGAGTCTCAACCGCAGAAATAAGAATAACAATGGCCAAAGGTCAGCGCTTCGGATTCCAATTCAAACTTTATTTCCACGGTGAACTGTAGCAAAAAAGAGCATAGAAAACCTTTGTTTACATCTCAACAACTAACGATATTTATGTGAAAAAACAACTAAAGTCACAAAAATCCTTGAAAACTGTAGTACCTTTAAGAAAACAGCCAAAACCTTAAATACAGGGATCGCTCCAATACCTAGGTCACGTGGGGTCTTGTTTTACGGTTAAAAACAGGTATTGCTCATTTACTTTTAAATACACTATGAGAATGGCAGAAATACACTAATTTATGCAGTGGGAACAAGGATTGGAAATATCTAAACAATAAGGAAATCCAATAGTCTGAGATAATGAGAGAAAACCGGCTGATTCTGGACGGATGTGGGTGAAAAACTGAGCGAGGCACAATAACATCATAAAATACGGTGAAAATCTAAAGGCTCCGGAAAACTTGTTATTTACCAAGTTATTATAAAAATAAGCCTAGAAAAACTATGACTACTTACATGACTGTGGTTCCGGGGTGTCTAGGGAACTAAAGTGTGTACTCTACATCGAAGGATAAGGATTAAAAGTGGTGTATTTATAGGAGAAATGCTCAAAATATCGTTGGAGCTCAATGGCTGTTGAAACCATGTGAGCTAGTAAGTAGTAATCGTCTGTTCCATCCGACGCGAAGGGCGCCCTCAAGAGTTTCTAGTGAAGCTGGTAGTAAAGTCCGATACAGTAGTAGTTGTGACATTGTGACCCTCCATCATTCTTGTGGAAAGGTGTGAAACATGCATCTTGTGTCAAGATTTGGGAAATTCCACAATTCTCAAAATTATTGTGTTTTTGTTTTGCTTCCCTCTTGTAATTGGTTATTATTTTCTTGTTTGTACTTCTAGAGAGTGGAGCTACCCTACACAATGACCCCTTCAGTTGTTGTGTACTTCCAAACTTTGTGAAGGACGCCAATTTTTTACAGGGTCTTAAAGATGATCTTCTTGGGTTGCCCTTCCAAGAAAAGTCCAATGATCTCTACAAATTTCAACAGGTACTTAGAACTGAGGTAGCTCGGACATATTATAAACTCTTGCTATGGACCAGACATCACTGTAGTAAATCGCTTGTGAAGTAGGTTACAACTAATGCATGTTTATAAGTGCAATGGTGAGAATGTTTTTGAAAAAAAAAATCAAAGATGGTTTTGCTTTTGAAGAATGATAAATAGGACCCTTGCATTGGCCACCAATTGCTGAGTTCCATCGCTGAGCACAGCTCTCGACCAATGATAGGTCTTCACTGACCTCGGTGAGGGCGCTGTTTTGGGGGCTTGTTATGATGCCAAATACAAGGGGGTTTATTAAGTAATTATCCCTGTGGGTGCCTTCTGGCCACTCCAATGGAGGGCCACGGACCAGGGCCCAATTTCATAGAGCTGCTTAAGCACAAAAAGTAGCTCAGCACAACAGAATTATGCTTACCAGAATAAGGTTACCAGCAGAACTACAATATCACATGTACAATTTCTGCTTATCAGGCAATTGTTAAGCAATATTTCCTGCTTTAAAGCAGCTCTATGAAATTGGGCCCAGGTGGCCGCGAAGGACACCTGGCGTAGGCCTATGTGCTGTACCTGCAATTTTTTTTGACATAATGCTTGCAAGCTTTTTTCAATAAGCAAAGATAATGTTATTGATGCATGGGAACTGATAATCATTTGAATCTCAGCAGCGCTTGTACCCAAAAATTTCTCTTTTCCTCGAAATACTTCATTGAACGGTTGAATGGTTTCAAATGGCTGGACAATGTGACCAAGTTGAGGAAGAGGAACAATTTATGTATTTGTTTCTTTTCAAACACAGTCTGGTGCACTGCAGAATTATTCATCACCTCACATCATAGGATTAAGGTGAGTGAAGTAGGGAACTATACAAAATTCATTTGGTGTGACCATACATTTTTTTTAGTGGTTGTTCATGCAGATTTAATATGAATTTGGTTTATATGTTTACAAATTTCATTGAAAGTAAACCTTTAAATAGATATATAACAATAACTTTCCATATTATTGCAAATAAAAGTGAAACTTGATTAATATTTAAACAATTTAATATAAAGTTGTTTGATGTATTGTGTAGATTCTCGGCGATTGATTTTCATTCTGTTCAGAAAGTGGAAATTGATCCTGAAAACAATTTTTTTCTTTTATTGTTCATTTCTTTCAGAAAATTTTTGTATGAAGATTTCTTGTGTTGGCTGAGGGAAGTTACGGGCATAACACTGAATGACACGGTGGATATGACCTGCTCAAAGTACAACTACACAGGTACGCAGATGGTTGGTGGGAAATCTTGCCATGAAAAGTGAATTTTGTTCAAGCAGTTTTCTTAAATGAACTTTCTACTTATGTTGTTTGGCGAGGCATTGTCTAAATTTTCAGCTTTAGATGTTCTCTGCCTCGGATCACGTATGATACGGCTTCTGTTTAAAACCAGTTTACTTCATGATTAAAATATCCTTTTCCTGTAACCCATGCGTGATAATTTACAGCCATTAATGAAAGTCCGCACATAAAGACGTTTTTCTCATTGACATTTGCAGATTTTAAATGCTCGATTTATGTTTTAACAGTCGTAGGAAAATTTATCCATTTACAGATTCTCTTCTTTGCCACGATGATGAACTCGGAGGCAGACGAATTGCTTTCATCTTATACCTCCTACCTAGCTGGACAGAGCAAGACGGCGGATCTCTGGACCTCTTCAATGTTGACGGTAAGCACATCCATACAAAGCCTGGTTCTATTAAGCACAAATAATTGCTGCTAAGCAGAAACAGAATACTAGCAACAATGCCAGCCATGTTGTATCCATTTTCCCCAACTGGTTCCCAGCTAAGCAGATAGTTATCAAAAAGATTTAACATAATGGTGTCACCACAAGCATGACAAGCTTACATCTTATTGTACCTTCCACCATGCAAACCCTCAAATCAGTCGACATAAATTGCTTCTCTGTTTCGTGACATTTATTATCATATTTTTGTTGGTGTTTTTTTTGCAGAGCACGGTCAGCCGAACCAGGTTGTAAAGTCTCTTTTTCCCAAATGGAATAACTTTGTTTTCTTCGAAGTAAACTCGGTGTCATTTCATCAGGTGAGACACAGAATAAGCCACTTTTTCAAACTGTTTCTATGGCAACACTTTAAGTTTGAGTAAAAGTTAAGCTGTGCAGGGCTCATGGCCATAAGACAAAAAAAATATGTTTATGGTACCGACAAATCCAACTTAAGGTTAGCGTATTTCAAAGGAAGGAGTTTTGTGCCCATGCTTACTTCACAATACTGAGCATTTTTGGCTCTTAAGATGGCCAGTGCAGAAATTCTGCACACTAACCCTGATAAAGCCTAGAACTGTAGAATGGTGCAGAATTCTGCAGAACCATGAAACTGATGGCCCAGTTTAGTGCAGTAAATTCTTGTGTCACGTGATTGGTTGTATATACAGGTAGACATTTGAAACCATTGCATTAGGAACAAAACATTGATGATCTTGTTGCAGTTACACAGATTAAACAAAACAAAATTTTATAAAATAAAAAAGGGGGGCCAGGACACTCCTGCCTCGGATTTTCCTTTACAATGTCACATTGTACCAAGTCATATTTGTTGGTAGCTTTGGAGACTGAATGGTGTGATGTTGGCTGACATTTTTCTTTTTTTTTACCAGGTAGCAGAGGTGCTGTGTGAAGACAAGTGCCGTCTGTCGGTCAGTGGCTGGTTCCATGGATCACCGGTTGACAGACCTTCACCATACATCGAACCTAAACCTGAGCTTCATCCACACCACACAATTGAGGTAATTGGATGATACAGGACTATCTGCATTTAGTCTCTTAGGTGAATTGACCTCATGGTTGATCTCGATCTCAAGAGGGGGCCAACTTGGGGTAACATTGAGGGATCTGGGGTATCAAAGGGGGTCTCTTGTGGAACATGGGGAAATCTGGGGTAACATTTAAGGACTATAAGAGCTAACCTTGAGTGCCTCAAGGGATTATACTAGGGCCATCTTGGGGTATTATTAGGGGTCCTCCGTCGATCTCTGGAGCTGATATTGGGTGCCTGTGGGGGGTAGCATTGGGGACAACTGGGGTAGCATGGAGACTCCGGGGGTGTATAGCAGCTAACATTGGGTGCTCGGGGGATAATATTGGCGCCATCTCAAGGTAATTTTGGGATCCTCTTTGGGGTTGTATTGGGTGCCTCTAGGGGTAACATTAGGGGACTCTGTGGTAGCTTACCTTGGGTGCCTCATTATATGAGGGCCATCTCGGCCTAATATTGGGGGTCATCTCGATCTCTGGTGCTAGTATTGGGTGCCTGTGGGGATAATATTGGGGGCAAATGGGGTATTGGGGCCACTGGCAACATGGCATTTTGGGGGGTAATACTGGGAGCCTCTGGGTGTAAGATGAGGGTTTTATGTGGGTCATCTGGGTGTATATGGGTAGTTTTGGCAGAGATGTTGGAATCAAGCAGACGGGTTTTCCCTGGTCTGTGTCATGTATTAAACAGCAAATAGATTGCGCACATGGTGAAATGTGTCTCAAAGGCCTTCTTTGCATGGTAACCTGTGTACAAAATTACCATAATAGTTCTGACTCTCATTTCAATAAAGAGCACCAGCCTAATTTTCCCCTCCAGCCTCAGTTTGGGTACTAACAAAATAAATCAAGTAAATCTTATTGGCTGGGCATGTGATGATAACCACAGTAATACTAATTGATTCAATAACTTTAACCCATCCCTGTGTTTAAGACGGTCAGTTTGTTTATTTGAACTTCTTATGCCCAATAATCTTCTAGGACGACGAAATCTACCACTGGATCAATCCATTGTATTTGGATGTTCTCAACCAATCAGAAATCCAGGATAGATTCACCAACGACTCGGAGATTGAACTGGAGAACTTCCTATCGGTAAGTTTAGCTTTCTGTGTCGTACTTAAAAAAGTATTTATTTATTTATTTGTTCATTCTGGTTGTGAAGCCAAGGATTCTCAAAGAAAAGTGAACTAGCCAAGAACCCCTGTGGACAGAAGACAAGAAAGAAGGAAGTTTCAGTTTTTAGATGTGGGAGGAAAACCCCAGAGAATGATTCCAGGGAAAACCCATGCAATATGCAATCAAGTAGGTACTGAAAACCCAATCCACATAGTGCCCCAGTGGGATTCAAACCGGGGTCCTAATGGTGGAAGGCCGAGGAAAGAAACCACTATGCCAACTCGACCACCCCTGAATGAAGTAGAACCCAGAGAATGCTGTGTGTGTAGTTTGCTGTGCGTTTCTGCTTTGAGGCAATTCGTGCTGACATGGCAAACTTATATCAAGTTTGGGTGAACAAAGAAAATTTGACTTGAACAGGAATTGAACCTGAGACATCCAGATTTACATGCCGGTGCTCGGAATAGGGTGTCATACACAAGATAGATGGTGCATTATAAATGCTTAGGCCTATATTATCATTATTATTATTATTATTATTAGACATGCTCATATTGATAACTACAACCTTTTTTTGGGGGGGGGGGGAGAGGGTCTTCAAAAAGTAGTACTTTCTGTACAACTTTTACAATATTTTCAATTTTAGGCGATGTTGCTGCTGCCACTAATGTTGCTATCTACTATTTCATAACCTCATGTGACAGTTTTCAATTATTTTTTCGGGAAACTTTTTTAACAATGATTACAGGAAGACAAGTATGAGATGATATGCGAGGCTCTAGAATGCTCCGATATCAGGTGGGAAAGGAGAGGGCCAGCCAATAAAAGGTATGTCAGGCCGTACCAACTGGGCCCAATTGTGATTGGTTCACAGATTTGCACAAACTTCCATGGTATAAAGTTTAGTCATGGTGAAAGCTTCCCTTTAAATAGTTTTGCTTGAAATGCTATAGTTTTTTAGGAAGAGAGTAAAACGATTTGTCTTTATCCTGCGTGTCCAAAACCCATGTTTGAAAACAGTGAAAACGTAGTCATAATGGGGTTTTTCACTGTTTTCTCATGACTCCAAAGACGGATTAAGCATAACATTTCACAGGTTTTGTTATTGCATGTGTATGTGGGGTTACATCAAGTGCGGATACTAGTCTTTGAAAACTACCATTGTTGTACACGTGCTTTTAAGCACAAAAAGTAGCTAAGCATAAACAAAATGATGCTTATCAGAGTAAGGTTACGAGCCAAAGTAACCATGTCACAATGTTACTGTTCTGTGACTGGTGTCTTCTGCTTAGGCTTTAGCAGCCCTATGAAATTGGGCCCTGGGTTGGGTTTGAAACCTGTTAAATGAGACAAGATGTTGATTGGATTGTTGCTTATCGTCAAAGGGTCTCTAGAATATGGGTTTTTTAACCAATCAGAAAGAAGTAACTATGGTAAGATTTATCGTGCGATGACGTCAGGTGGGCCGGTTCAATAGCACTGTAAACCATAGGCCTGAAGATGTGTCTAGAAGATGAAGAAGAAATATCAGTTTTAGATAGTGGAACCCAGACAATCGGGTAGGGACTGAAAACCCAAGTCCACATGTGTGGTTCCGGTCTGAGGGGAGATTCGAACTGGAGCCCACAGATTTGAAAGGCAAACCACCAACGGTGATCCCCAAGAAAGGCCACCCTGATCTCCCAATGGCAGAAGAGTTTTTTTTCTTCTTTTTACGATCTCCACTTTTTTCGTTTTGCTGTAACTACAGAAATTATGAGAGGGCTGAAGGATCAACGTTACCTGAGGTAGTACAAGACTGTCTGAAGGTTCTTCAATCTGAGCACATGTTTCTGACAATGTCTAACTTCACCGGGCTGAAGTTACATGAGAGTGCTCCGGACAACGACAGTGATGATGACGATGAGGTGGACGAGGAGGAAGAGGAAGAGGAGGAGAAGGAGAAGGAGGAGGCAAGGAGGAAGGGGAGTGATAAGAAAGAGGATAAGAAAGATGAGAAAGCAGCTGAGGAAAGTACGGGACAAGATGGAGATACAGGTAGCTTAAGTAAGTAGGTTTGAAACTCTGCATGGTGGAGATCAATGTAGTAAGGTTTGCAGTGACACCATATACATGAGTAGGATTTGAAACTTTGCATGATATAGTTATAATATATTAAGATTTGCAGTAACACCATGTAGTATACATGAGTTAGGATTTGAAACTTTGCATGGGGAGATACAATCTAGTAAGGTTTGCAGTAACACTATGTACATGAGTAGGATTTGAAACTTTGCATGGTAGAGACACAATCTAGTAAGGTCTGAGGTAACACTACATGAGTTGGATTTTAAACTTTGCATGACGAAGACACAATCTAGTAAGATTTGCGGTGACACCATGTACATGAAATATGGTCATCTATACCCTCAGTGGAAACTCTACACCATCCTCCATTACCTCTGTTCTTCATTTCAAATTATGTAGTTCAATGAGCTGGGTGATGAGATAGCAATTATGGTTATAGTGTCTTGCCCAAGGACACAAGCGTCATGATCGGGATTCAAGCCCACACTTCAACAAGAGCAACCAGGACTTGAGTTTGACGTGCTAGAAACGCTTGGCCATAACGTTACTAGTCAGCAACACTGTATAAACTTTGTTCACCATTTCTGTCTTTACCGCGAGTGAAATTTTGTCTTTATAGAGCCCAAGTCTGAGTGTAACCCAAGATGTCGAGCTGAGGTGAGACGCTGGTCGCACGGTTGCTACACGCTGGTACACGACACGGACACAGAAGGGTCCGAGTTTGCTCTTGACGCTGTCATACAATTCAACTGCCCCATAGGTATGTCAGACTTTGTATGATGTTTTTCTTAAGTATTGTTTGAAGCTTTGCATGGTGTGGTAAAATAGGAAGGAACGATTTATAAATAGTAAACTTGCGGGTACAAACATGTGTGAATCTCTTTTGTGGAGTGTTGGCTCTGAAAAGAGCCGGTGTGATCTCGACGTTTCGAAACAGTATACTCTCTGCTTGTCTTTCTTGTTTATAAAAAAATGTATCAAATTTATCAAATCTAATTGGGATTATTGAATTGTCCTTATTTCATGGTTTATTGTTGGTGTTCTTGTCTGTTGTCTGTTGTCTGTTGTCTGTCTTCTCATTTGTTTGTCTGGCAGTCCTTAGGAGATTAAACAGATAGCAGTCAGGTCTGCTTTTTTTGCAATCCTTCAGGAGGCGTATTGACTCTTTTGTGTGTCTTTTCTAGTATTTATCTTGTGCAATCGCTTGTAAACTAAACAAAAAATTGGGGTTCAACAAAGACAAATGGACTTGAACCAACGACCTCCGGATTAATGTGCCGGCGCTCATCTGGTAAATTAACAAATTATTTGAATTCAGTGATTTTAAGTGAAATTCAAGAACATTTTGTGGAGGCTTTTATGGAGGATTACTTCATGGCATTACTCTTCCTTTTAAATAGATGTGATAATTACATCAGGGATATTGTGGTTGGTCTAGTGGTGGAGACATCTTCTCTAGACAGAATGTGGGGGTTGGGGTTCAAATCCCGCCCAAGTAGTAGGCCTGTGTATTGTTGTTTTTATTTCTTTTTTGGCAGCACTCGAAAGCCCCAAGTAAACAGTGCTTTTCACCCCTGTTGTAGGATAGCCAAAATCATATTCCTACATTGTGTTATAGGCTTATTAATATCTACTAGTATTTTGTGGCTGAAATTTGAAGATTTTGTTTAAATGGACCATTTTCTTTCAGGCTGGCAAATGGATCATGGTGGATACATCACATATATTGCCAAAGCAGAGGATGATGAGGTAAAAAAGCTTTGCGTTTTATCAACTTATCATTGTCCAGTTTTATCGCCCTTTTGCCTCATTCATAATTGTTCTCATGGCTCTGCTTGCCATAAATGAAAAAAGCACGTGTTTAAATTGTACGCGTTAGGGTTGTGACGTTTATCCAATTGATCGTTTAACGGTAATCAAACTTTAAATCCGTTTCTAAATTGCCATTGGTTAAACGAAGCTGACAGTAAAAAAGAAAGAAAAAAAGACTTTCCTTTTCTTTAATATGTTAGCCCCAGACACTATCCAGGGATGATGATTGACATCCCTTTTGTTGGTGGAATGTTTGTTACCTTTATCCCCAACACATGTAATACATTGTTTTCAATCCCCTACAATGTGTTATACATTGTTATACACTGTGGTTTGTGGTTTTGTGACTGTAAAGACTCGGTTACAGTGTTCTATTTTTAGTCCTTGATAGTGTGTTGACATCTGCTCCTTTTACAGATGGGCTCACAGTTCTGTTTGGAATCGTAAGAAACGGTTAAACGGAAGTCGCAAGTTTTGTGTGGCCAATTGGGAAAATAAACGTAAATGTACAACTCTAGTGTGCGTGCGTGCTTCTAGTTACGAAGCATTTTTGGCTGACACACTAAGCTCAGCACTAACCCCTACACTGGTGATCGTAAGTGCAGAATACCGGGGTAAGCAGAGCCATGTAGTTGGGTCCAGGAGGAACACTAGTGTCAGAAAGAAGTTGTGGGATTACGGAATTGGAAGGGGCAGAACAAACCACACATTTGAACTCGGTCCTTTTTCAATAACTCCACCCCCCCACCTTTTCTTTCCTTCCATAAAAGTTTTGACTCCACCCCTTGTCTTACACATTTTTGTTTCTTCTTCTGCAGCTTCTCAGCATTTGCCCCGAGAGCAACGCCCTGTCACTGGTGTACCGGGACAAGGAGACGCTGAGATTTGTCAAGCATGTCAACCATAGATTCATCCAGATGGACACCGGTGAAAAGGACTCAGTCGTCTACATGTATGACATAAGGCTGGTATACTACGAGAGTATAGAGTAGCAACATCTTCTGCGAGAGAAATCGGTGGTGTTGTTTTTTTTATCGGGTTGCGAGAGGGCGGAAGAGCTGATAGGCTGACCCTTAGGATTTTCTGGGTTGTAAAAAAAAAAAAAGGGTACACCAATGGTCTGTGAAACAAGATTTTCTCGGTATAGGTCTTACCATTCTATCAAACTAAGCCCCTCCTGTCTAGCGTGAAGTTTAGCCAGTTTTTCTCACCTTCCCATCCCAGTCATGCCTAGGTTTAGGGTGAGA
Organism: Pycnopodia helianthoides; assembly: GCA_032158295.1. Taxonomy (NCBI): domain Eukaryota; kingdom Metazoa; phylum Echinodermata; class Asteroidea; order Forcipulatida; family Asteriidae; genus Pycnopodia; species Pycnopodia helianthoides. Next base: position 5,712,239 of record CM063253.1, on the reverse strand, counting down.
AGCTTTTTGTGATGTGCTATAACTCTTTTGAAAGTATTTACATTTTTATCTTGGTTCAAGAGGAATATTGTCGTGGGTTTTAAAACTTGTTAGCAAAAAGTGTATTCGAAGTTTGAGGTTTGAGTACATCAAACTTTATAATTGTATTTGATAGACCCAAATAATGCGTCTGAGCTGGACATGGGCGGGACCATGATCACAGAACTCGCTATCTTGTCATTCTCGACACTTACGCTGAACAATGACAAACGCACTCCACCAACAGAGGGTGCTAAACACAGCTCAGCAGTGTGTACAAGTGTAAACACTGTACATGGCGGACAACAATTGTTTGTGCCATTGTTACAGGTGCGTCGCTGAGATGCAGGTGTGTCCTGGGGTCGATTTCACAAAACTCTTCCTAACTTAGGACTAGTCCTAGGCAATGCTAAGAGATAGGACTAGTCCTAAGTACTGGTCCCAACTTAGGACTAGTCCTAGGCAATGCCAAGAGATAGGATTAGTCCTAAGTACTGGTCCTAACTTAGGACTAGTCCTAAGCAATGCTAAGAGATAGGACTAGTCCTAAGTACTGGTCCTAACTTAGGACTAGTCCTATCTCTTAGCATTGCCTAGGACTAGTCCTAAGTTAGGAAGAGTTTTGTGAAATCGACCCCAGATCTCAGTTGCTTATAACATTAGTGCAAAGGTATTGACAAATAATCAATCATCTATAATCAATTACCCATCATAAATTCATACCTTGAGCCTCTAGGATCTTTTTGTTGTTCTTATAGTTCCCCCTATGGACCCAATAAACCTAGGGGCCGATTTCATGGCACCACTTACCACAGAATTCTACTTACCACAGAATTCTACTTACCACAGAAATGGGGTTCAAATGTTTAACCTTTGAGTCTAGTTAATATCTTTCATCTGTGTTGAATATCAAAGCATACTTAATACCTTAAGACAAAAGAGATATTCTCGTAGTGCTTGTTCAAATATACAGTTTACATTTGTGTAGAAAGTTCTTTCTTGTTAGGTTCTGGTATTGTAATATAAATTCTGGTCCAGTAAAAAATTTTTAAGCTACAAGCCCTGCAGTCTGGGTGTTTTTCCCCTCAATTCGAGCCCTGATGATGTTGACAGGCCAGCGTTGATGCGAGCTAAGCCTGCACCTAATGTGTACGCAAGCGTAAAAGTGTCCCGGCAGAACTGCTTTTAAAGACACTGGACACCTTTGGTAATTGTCAAAGACCAGTCTTCTCACTTGGTGCATCTCAACATATGCACAAAATTACAAACCTGTGAAAATTTGAACTCAATTGGTCGTCGAAGTCGCGAGATAATAATGGAAGAAAAAACACCCTTGTCACACGAAGTTGTGTGCTTTCAGATGCTTGATTTCGAGACCTCACGCGTGAGGTCTCAAAATCAATTCAAATATTTTACTAAGAAATTACTTCTTTCTCAAAAACTACTTACTTCAGAGGGAGCCGTTTCTCACAATGTTTTATGCTATCAACAGCTCTCCATTGCTCGTTACCGAGTAAGTTTTTATGCTAACATTATTTTGAGTAATGACCAATAGTGTCCAGTGCCTTTAAACAGCTCTACGAAGTTGAACCCTGGTATTTATAATAGTGTCAATCTTGAACTTAAAATCTAAAAGTTGGAGTGAACTTGAAAACTAGAGGATCGGCCAGAAGGTTCTCTTTCATTCTAATAATGGGGTTGAGGGGATATAACCAGGACAAAAGCTGTTATAATTAACCAAGGAAACACAAAATGAACGGCAAACGAAGTTGTATTGATCAGTATAAAGCATTTTATTATTTAAAAGCATATATCCTGATTTTCGATGGCGCCTCAAAGTATACATACACACAACTTAACATGATATGTGACAACTTTCTATAATTTAAATACGGGTATATCATTCACACTTTTTTTTTTTATAAATCTTATCGAATTTGTTTCAAACTTAAAAAGCATTTTAGTTTAGTCTGATGCAGACAAATACTAAGCGTCTTCTCAGTGCCAACTGGTCTTTTTTGCAATTTTGTAATAATCAGGACGGACCTTAAAGCACACGGACAACATTGGTGTTATTGTCAAAGAACAGGGCCCAATTTATAGAGCTGCTCACAGGTAGGGTCATAGATTGGTTTTTTGCGAGGTGACGGCGGGTACCAACTGCATCTCTGGCCGCAGCATTCTGGCCGCAGGGACATCCCAACCCTCAGCAATCTGAGAACAATTTATGCATGAATCGTTTTTTCAGATTCAATTTTTTTTTCTGGTGAGAAATTATCAAAACCGTATTACTTCAAAGGGAATCCTTTCTCAAAATAGTTTATACTATCAACAGCTGCGGCGCTTTTTACCAAATGAGTTCTTATGGTTATCAAATTTTGGCGTATTTTCCAATCTATGACCCAACCTGTAAGCAGAAATTATTGCTTAAAATACTGCTTGACAAACATGAGCAGGATACCATTCACAGAAGATACATGTGACATAGCATTTGGCCGGTGACCATATTCTGGTAAGCATAATTTTGTTGTGCTCAGCCACTTTTTTTTGCACCACAGATAAATGTTTTCCTAACAAATAAATGGACATCTTTGCAAAAAAATAATTAAATGGGGGAATATATATTATCACCAATAAACTCAATTTACCATTTTATGAAATTCATACAAACTGTAATAAAAACCTTCGAGTACTGAACCTTGGAATATATTTCTTACTTGATATAACTGAGCGGGGGAAAATTTGTTTTGCAAAATTCATAAAAGGAGGGTCTACTCTAAAGTCAAATCCCAGAGCCCAGTACCATAAAGTTGTTAAGCAGAAAAATATTGCTTAAATGTATTTTGCTAAGCAAAACATTAGCAGGGGACCAGTCTAAGCTACACAACACTTTGGCTGGTAACCCATTTCTGCTAAGCAGTAATTTATTGTGCTCTGTGATTTTTGTTGTGCTGAAGTTATAGACCTAAAGTCATCACGTGCCATCTTAAGAGATAAAACGATGATGAAACAATGGAAAACGCACACATCTATGTATGGCTGGCACACAGGATGGGCCAATGAGCGACCTTCTTTTGACCTCTAGTTGAGGGCGCCCTACCCAAATTGTCGTCTTAAATACATAAGGTCTATTGAAAGTTGGGCCGTGTGTAAGACAGCATAAGAAGCTTAATAGACGGGTGTCTGTAGTTCAATATGTTTATACTGTGTATATCCTATTTTGTAATCTTAAGAAGTAACTTTCTTTGTACAAAGTTAAATTTACTGACTTGTATCATCATAAAGGGTTAAGGAACTTTGAGTTTTTTATCACACTGACATTGACGAGTAAGTTAAAGGTAGGGCCATAGATTGGTTTTTGTCGACGTAATGCTGATTTGTAGACAAATTAATAAAGGAAGATACAATAAAAGTTTCATGTGAAAGTTTCAGCTGAATACAGCGTCTACTCGCTGAGAAAAAAAAACAGTCGTGGTATTCTGACAAGAATGTCAAATCCGTCCATGTTTAGCAAGACGAGAGTAGGTATCAACCGCATCTCTGAGTGCGGCATTCACCGACACCAACCCTCAAATTTGTTTGGGTAAAACAATAAAACAAACTGTATTAACCCTCCTACTGTCAGTGACTCTTGGCAACATTTTCCAGTGAGTTGACCAACCATTTGAAACCATTCGACTGCCAAGGTTGTGTACGGTGGCACAACTGTGCACAGAACTAACTGTGTACCTTGTACATGCATTCCCTCATGGTATCATATTGCAGGCTGGCATAGTTTATCTATCATTCAAAACCACAGTGAATGGTATTGAATGGTCTTGAATGGTCAGACAGCAAGAGGGTTAAAGGGAATCCTTTCTCAAAATAGTTTGTACTATTTAACAGACTGCAGTGTTTCTGACCAAGTCAGATTTTATGGTCATTCATTTGTGGAGTATTTACCAATCTATGGACCTACCTTTTAATGATTCATAAGTTATCATAGATCCAACTTTTTTTTTTACAGTTGTACAAATTACTATGGAGATATTGAAACTCTACAGAACAATTCATTGGGGAAATTTGTCTGTCATTACTGTACACAAAGACACCCAGCGTTCATTTTATTGTGAATCACAGCCATCTCAAGGTCAATGACTTTGACCGGCTATACAGAACTTCAGCGTGAAGCAGGCTAACCCTTAAGAGACCATTCAATTCTTTATAATCATCACCATACACCCAGACATTGCGTATCCTGTGGATCGCTTGACTTTGTTATTTTCAGGAAAATTATTGAGAAACAGAAATACATGGTTTCAGTGTAGGCTTGTAGACTAAATGCTAACATGGGAAACACTGGAAAAGGTTAATTTTGGTCGGACACATTTTCGTCGACCCGCTTGTTGGAGCGAAAGAAGGTCAAATCTTGCGAATTTTTTGGCATTTTGGTACAAGCCATTTGCGGTCGCTATGGTCTCTAAAGGGTTAAAGCCTGCCCTATGCATGTACACAAGCATACAAAAATGAGTCCCAGTAAGTACAGTAAATATGAAATGTACCTAAAAAATTGATAGTCTGTACAAGCGGTTTAATAGTAATACTTATGATATTAATACTGTCAGCATTTTTTCAGCACATTGTTAAATTAATCACTTGTCCCCCACCAACCAAACAGCACAGGAGAACTGTTGTGCATGATATTTGTATTCATTATGGGTAACTGCTGTATGCTGCAGATATGACCGACATGAATTTTGATGTAATAATTGAATTTGAGATTCCTAGAATAGTGGAGGGGACTTAAAGGATATTATTTTGGTTCGACCATTACACCGGTGTGCGAGTAAGCACAGGCTCATGCAGGGAAAAAACAAAAAGTGTATTACTTCGATTGGATTCTAACCCAAAACCCCTGCATGATCAGGGCCTAATTTCTGCTTACCACATAATCCTATGCTTATAAATGGGTCCTGTTAAAGGTGCATAGTTGTAAGGACCATAAGCGCAGAGTTTTGCAGTAAGCGGTGCCATGAAATTGAGCCCAGATGTCTAAAAAAAACTGGGGCACAATTTCATGAAGCTTTTAAGCAGGAAAAAAATGCTTAGCACACTCTATTGCTAAGCAAAAAATGAGTGGGGCACCAGTCGCAATAATGTAAACTTGATGAAATATTGATTCTTCTAAGCAAGATTTCTGTGCTTAGCAAGTTTTTGTGCTTACAAGCTTTTCATGTAATTGTGTCCTGGGCCCAATTTCATAGAGCTGCTTACAAAATTGTTTTGGCAATTCTCTGCCAAGTAAAAAATAAGCAGGATACCACTCACAGATGGTACATATGACATGGTATTTTGGCTGGTAGCCTTATCCTGGTAAGCATTATTTTGTTGTGTGCTTAATAGCTACCTTTTGTGCTTACGCAGCACCATGGCGAGAGGACAGTTTGAATCCAGTGATTAGCAGTTGGTACTGCAAACAATTTCATTGATGTCATTATTGCGTCAAGGGATAAACAAGATCATTTGGTTTTAACCCTTACACCAATGTGTGGTATTTTATAAATCAATTAACCCTCCTATTCTTGGTAACAAATTTCCAGTGAGTTGTCCAACCATTTGAAATCATTCTACTGCACAGGGTCGTGTATGGTGGCTCAATGTGTGTACTGTGTAGATACATTCACCACATTATCATATTGCGGGCTTGTAATAGTTTAGGCCTTTTCACACACTGAAAAATCTCTGTCATAAGGATAAGGATAAGGATAAGGATAAGGATAGTATATCATTTGGCAACCGTTAGGTTGGATTACATAATACACAAATTTTACATAAATTTAAGAGATTAACAGATGCAAAATACCACGAACAATGATCCCAAGCTTAAACATAAGAAAACAAGCAGATCAAAAAGAAAGGAGATTGTGTTAAAAAACTACCAGTTATTTTCAGGATATAAAAATTCATCTGTTGGACATTCACTCTGCAATATTTCAATCCAGTATTGACCCATGTCAGAGCACTTGATATGTGTTTCAAAACCTACCCAGTTCGGGAGGTGGGTTGAGGGATTTTGACCCGTGTAGAGAGCTACACATGCAGCAAAAAAGATGATTTTTGTGTTGACGGGGCAGAGTGACAGCAGAGCAGGGCCCAATTTCATGGCTCTGCTTACCGCGGATTTCTCTGCTTACGTATCATAGAATTATGTACTACAAGGGCTCCGTAAGCGCAAAATTCCGCGGTAAGCAGAGCCATGAAATTGGGCCCTGCTCTGAACCGTGTTGAACTTTTATGAAGTCAACACGGATTGGAACCGTGTAGCTTTCGGCACAGATCGGAACTTGATAGTGTCAAGAGGCCTTTTCATTTCAAAACTGCTGTGGATGATATTGAATGGTCAGACAGTAGGAGGGTTTAAACGATGTTTGTTTGCTTAGTAAATCTTTGGGCACAGCAATTCTGTTGGATAGCTCCCCTTCCCTAATAAGAATTGTATAAAAGCATCATGTATAATGTAATTATTAACAATTTCTATGAGTAATGCTCAGGCCCGATGCTTCGTTCTAAGGCTAAGGGCACCAAGGCGTTTTTTCTCCTTTGTACAGGGCACCTCTAGGAGGAAATTGTAAATTTCTATCGGAACGCTTCAAGGGGCACCAAGGCAATGACCAGGGGGCATGGGGGGCGATTGCCTCCATGAAGCATCACGCCTGAATGCTCTGCTGTCTGAACTTTACCTCAGTTTATACCTTCGTTTGACTGAATAAAACATCAATTCAGAATGAAGTTAATGTATTTGGTACGCATTGAGAATATTTTGTGTCTTACCAATTTGTTTTTAAAGATAACTGATCGTTCGAAACTATAAATGTATAAAAATTCAATGACAAATTCCAGACATATATGTATTCAGGTACAAAGATGCAAAAGAACATTTTCAAAAAAGAATCAGCTAAATTAAGTTAGAAAAATGTAAAGTATAAAGGAGTACAAAAGTTTAGGCACACGGTAAAACGGTAAACACAGAATATTATCATTCAGTCGTAAACAAACAAAATCACAAGATCAGTTTTCGTTTATAAAAATCTCTGCTTAATTTCGTCCATTGCACATTAAAATATTTTGGTAAAACTACACGTCATCTTAAACCCTTTAGAACTTTTCTGTATTACTATTAATCATTACCATACAATACATACAGATGTGGCAAAATATTTTCCCCTCCCCCCAAAAATTAAGATGATTTAAGATGTACACAGACAGTTTACCTTGTGGTTTATCACGCGAAATTAAAAAAGAAAACCGTGTTTTATGTTTAGACACTCTATTATAATTTTTTCAAAATTTGTATTGCAAGTGAATAATTTAGAACTGAGATGCAAGATTTGTCAATGAAACCTTTACTAGAAATGCAAACATTTAAAACTCCTGACTGCTGCTCAAAGCAAATTTAATTAGATCTTGTTAATTTCAACAAGGAACACCTTAGTCTAGATTGTGGACGGTGTTGCATGCAACTGGTCCCAAGTTCATGACTCTGCTTTTAAACCGTAAAAAATTCAAGCTTACAAGTGCACAAGCATACCTCGTATTACTAATACTAGGGATTCTTCGCTTATGAAGCTCGCGCAGAAGATTTGCGCTTACCCTAAAGGAATGGTGTTACGGTGACCTTTAGTGCATATTTATTCTGCAGTAAAGCAAAGCAGGGCCATGAAAATGGGTCCGACAGGCTGACACTTTTACTGTTGTTGAGTCGCATCATCAGCAGGGCTCCACATTCAACCCACAGCTTCCAAAGCAGCTAGAAACACATAACCTAAAACGGCAAACGCGATCTTCTGCGGTCTATCCTTGTGCACCTCCAGTTCATGATTCAATATCTCGAAGAATGTGACGAAAATGAAGATTCCAGCCGCCAGGGCCTGCATGATCGCCGAGCAGACGACGGCACCAAATCCGGGAGAGGCACGGATCCAGAGTCCGAGTGCGATTCCGCACGGAATCATCCCTGAGAAAAACACACCGTAGACGATGAACAGGTAGGTGTTGACGGAGTTTTTGATGAGGCTAGCACCGAGGGCGAAGGCAGCGAGGCTCTCGTGGGCAAGCATTGCTATGAGGAGGTACACTATACTCTTGATATCCTCCTGAAGACCAAGAGCCATACCCTCAAAGACGGAATGTGTTGAAAGAGCAAAGAGAAGGATGAGGGACCGCAGCAGCCCAGTGTTATTTAGGTTGCCTAGGTGACTGTGTCCATCTGAATGTGCTTCGTGGGAATGGTGTCCATTTCCAGCATCACCAGTTTCATCAGGGTGGTGTCCTTTGACCCTGAAGTGACCACCATTACTGGTATTGGACTGGCGTTTAGATGAGCTTAACATGGGTTGTTTGTCCGAGTCTCGGTTGAACAGATCAAAATCCTCCTCCTCGTCTCCGTCAAGATCCGTGTCAATCTTTCCATCTTCTTTGGCAGATTCCAGACTCGCATCTAAATTATTCATCGGGATGGGTTTGTCCTTTCTCCCACCCTGCCAGTACTGCTGCATAGACAACGCCAGCTGCTCAAGTACCAAAATTAAGAAAAATCCCAAGATTACGGTGGCCTCACAAAATGGATACTTCGACGTCACGTTCCTTGCCTCCAGAATCTCCTGGAATTTCTCCCTGGCGGAAGGAAGCAGCCGAGGAAGCAAGTGGCAAGAAACACACCTCCTGCCAAGCAGTTACTGAAACTCAAAATCCGCTCAGAGCGCCGTCGGCGACTGAGGGGAATCGACTTGTTCGTCTTGATTACTTTAAGGGGAAGGAGAGCCCCGGCTAGGGTGATGAGGAACACAGCGATCATACAAGTCAGCTGGAGAAGCAGGAGCGTCATACTGTTGCTGTAGGACGGGTCCATCGTCATCCTCGTTGATTTATCTGCAGGTGGGATAAATTCCGTTGTCTTCATAGCGATATCCTCCAAAGCTACAATGTTGCTTTAAAAGATTCACGTTTTTTCTGACATTTTTGGGGGTGAAAATTCGTTGTTGACTTCCTACTCGTTCCTATTCGTTGTTTGACGTGTCATCAATTCGATGGTTCAATTAATAGTAATTGGTTCTCATCCATCATACTCGCTGAAATAAAATAAAAGATAATTGTAAACTCAGGTCAACCAAAAGGGACAACAAATTATTTGGAAAAATCTCCATATCCGACCGCCTCTTTTTTGACATTGTTAAAAATAATTTGTTTATATGCCGTTTGTTTACACTAACAATAACGATATAATTTGACCTAAAATAAGGGAGATAGAGTGGCAGTCGGATACAACAAATTTGCAAAAAAATAAGCATGCTATTGCCATTACTTTAGGCATGAGTGAGTAGGCTCTTCTTCCTTCACAATCACATCTGATATGCCCACACCATAAATCATGGAGGAAGGAAGAGAAGTCCCGCCCCAGACACCGACAGTTCACTGTTACAGAAAAGCTCACACGTTTTCAATCACTACAAATATTCAGATCAAAATCCTGTCCTGCTTTTCCAGTGATAAGGCTTTATTTGCTGACAACAGCTAAATTTCAAAACTTTTTGTTACTTTACCCACAAATTTCGATACAGCTGGTTAAGTCTGGTACCGAGAACTAACTAAATGAATCTCAATATTTCCCTAGAAAGGGCACCAAACTACTTTGGCAAGCACTACGTGCACACCACCACGTCGCGTCCACCAAGTTGGAACTTCGCACAAACAAGGTAAATATCTTTTATTAAAATGTCAAGTTTTGTTCACCGAATGTATCATTCATATGACCGGTCACTGTGGTAGCACTTACTTGAACGAAACATACTTACTTTTATGCAGTTTCATCAGAAAACTTTGCACAACGTACGACTGAAGTGGGTGGTCCCAAGCGACCCTGTGTTCTGTTTGTTTTCAACAGTGACGTGCATGCTGCACACGACCCTTGTTTTCTTGCTGACTTGTGCAGTGTAGTCTGCTGTCATGTCAGTGCACAGGTGGTGCGAGCTGCGAATGCTGCAAGGCGCTTGCACACGGTTCACCATGAATTTTGACCACTAACTAGTCTTTTCTGACTGACAGATGTTAAATGTGCATCGAGGATTTATAATTATTGTTTGGTTTTTGCCCTAACACCGATGTGCCACTCGGTCATGTCGGTTACTTTCTCAAGTCCTGTGGCTGTGATGTGAAAGAACTCCACACTCCACAGGCATGACTATCATGACACTTGGGTGGGATTCGAACCCATGACCTTTGTTTTGCAAAACATATCGACCCACTTCATATTGATAATGTGCATTATTTTCGATCTCATTTGTTGGGATCGAGGGGGGCAATATTATTCTGGATCTGAGTTTTTGAGAAATGAGTAAAACAAATTAACAATAACAATGTTGAGTATAGACTCACCACAGCTCCTTGAGTAGAGACCAGTATTATTTTAGTATTTAGTAGACCATTCATAGACCGAGGATATATAACTAATAACTTAGTTGCGATAATCGTAACCCTCCATCCTCTCGCTGGTCGCAGACTGGAGTGATACGAGACACTAATGAGTAAATGTAAGAAATCACCATAGTGCAATTTCGACCCTTTTTTCGGACTATTGACCAGATTTGCCAAATAGTTACCACTTTCAAAAAAAAATATGACACACATTCTAAGAACACGGATTTGATCTTCAATGTGTAATGAATAAACTCAGAACACTTAAATCATCATCAATTGGTCTGCGACCGTCGGGAGGATGGAGGGTTACGATTATCGCAACTACTTACTCTTTTCCTTCCTCCATGTTACTAATAAGTAATAACTATGTTTTTGTAATACTTGCACAATGTTACTGTGTACTACACACTATTAGAGTTTGGACCATGATTTATCTTAATCCAATCATAAATCCAATCATGGTCCAAACTCTTAATGTGGGGTGTGGGGAGGGGGGGGGGGGTCGGGTGAGATAGAGGAGTGGGGTGTGTGGGGGGGGGGTCAGGTGAGATAGAGGAGTGGGTGTGTGGGGGGGAGATGAAAGAGGTAAACAACAGAAATTATGTATGCTCTACAAGATGAAAAATGGGTTGGTCGACATTCCACTTCATAACTATGTTCAGCCTAATACCAGAGATACAAGGGGAAACAATCAAAAATTCATTCAAGTCAGTCACAAAGCTAGGGCCTTCAAAGATTCATTCTTCGTATCAACTGTTAAACACTGCAACTCACTCTCCTCGGCTGCTGTGAACAGCGCAACACTAGCTGAACTCAAGGGACATATCAGTAATATCCACCAGTAGTCTATTTCCACACGCAGTGCGCAAGTTAGCGTTGATGTATCCGGCAGGATATTTTGCTGACTTATTCAATGGAGATGGAGAACTTGCCATATGATCAGTCTCCACTATTTCACCATTATTATTCTTACCTTGTAAGTTATTCTGTTTGTTAGAAAGGTCAATAATTAGGCCTAACAGTTGCTTTCGGAAAATTAGACAAAAATATATATATAAAGTTCAACAAATGCACTCATCAAAGAGGTAAAAATCAAACAAGCATATAAAGTGTAGGTCGGATACAGAAATTTTTCGGATGGAGGGGATGGGGGGGGGCAAATTTTTGACCACATTTCACTTGTTAGTTTTATTCTGCTTGTTTTGTTATTGTTTTAATTTATGCTATTAATTTTTGGTGGTAGACCACTGTTTTCTGCACTTCACTTCACTGATTCGTCTATGGCTAAATCCTTGCTCTTAAAAAAGGGGACTTGCCAACTGTATAGTTGAAAACTCAATTTATGTTCTAATTATTGATAACTTATTTTACGTTAACTTATTTCCCCAGTTCACAGCCTTCTACCTGCAGGGTCAAACCAACTCTGAGTATAGGTTCTGAGAAGAACCCTGAAAACTAAACCATGGTGGTAGGTAATTTTTGTGTGCCTGTGTAGTATTTTTTTTTCCTGTAAAGTTAAAATGAATGCTTTAGCAGCTGATTTGCTATCCATTGGTTGCTCCATTAATTGAGGTTTTTGTATGGGCAAAAAAAAAACAAAGGATAAATAAAAATATCAATTTCAGATGAAACTTGAAAATCCCAACTGGTTAAGATATAATATGTGGCAACAAATATTTTAAAAAATTACCCATCATTGTTGACATCATTATGTTAGGGCACCTGTCCAATTAAAATTTTAGCCAATCAAATCACTGTATCAAGATTATTTGCAAACGGTCTCGGTAACTACAGAAATTGAAAAAAGTGATGAATTGTGTTCTTTTTTAAATATTATTTCAGAAAATTGGGCTTCAGATTAAAGCCAATCTTGAGAATGTAACAAATTTACAACCAGATGGGGAAGACTTCCGGTGGTATGTCAAGGTAAGAAACAAGGAATACTTTTTATTTTCTTGAAATAAAAGCACAAAATGGCACGTGGCATGTCTTAGACGAGCGGTCTAGTGCACCAGGCTCAAGCTCTGGTGTTTCTCATCAGCACAGCCACAGTGCGGGTTCGAGTCCTGGTCGTGACACTTGTGTCTTTAAGCTTTTTTTTTTCTCCCTTTTTTTTACTTCATTTTCTTCAGATTGTAGTGGTATAATTGCTCGCCGTTTCTTTCTTTTTTCCAGATCAAATGTTCAAATGTGGAACAGTAACAGAATCATGGCAATATTTAACACTCATTGTAAGTAAACACCTTGTATGTTTGTAGTAGATTGTTTCTTTGGGGTTTTTTTTATTTTTTTTAGGGGGGTTCCCCCTTTTTTATTGAGGTGGGGGGCGTTGTTGTCTTGTTAATGTATTGCACCCATTTAGTCTACTTTAACAAAAATATATTATTGTGTATTGCTTTTTTTAACACAGGAAAGTACACCAACTAAAGGAGGTCGGGGGTCAGCAAGCATGGTGTCAAAGTGCAAAATGTGCAGCCGAGAAAATCACATCGGTCAGTTGAATTGGACAAACTTTAGTTGTATTTTTTATTTATTAAAGATAGAGACTGTGCAAACATCTCCGATGAGCTTTTGTTTATTTTTAGACTTTGAGTTTAAAGGTATGGTCATAGATTGTTTTTTGTCAATGTGATGTTGATGTGTTGGCAAAATTATCAAGAAAAATACAATAAAAGTCACCTGTGAAAGTTTCAGCTGACCAGCTGAATACAGTGTCTACTTGTTGAGAAAGCAGCACAAAAACTGTGGAATTTTGTTTCACAAGAGCGTTGAATCCATCCACATTTTGCAAGGTGACAGCGGGTACCAACCGCATCTCTGGCCGCAGCATTTGCGAACACACACCAACCCTCAGAAATCTGAGAAAGCGATTCATGCATGAATCGTTTCTCAGATTCAAATGTTTTGGGGTGAAAATTATCCAAACCAGGTTACTTGGAAGGGAACCCTTTCTCAAAATAGTTCATACTGTCAACAGCTGCAGTGCTTTTCACCAAGTAAGTTTTTATGGTCATTCATTATTGGAGTACTTGTTAACCTATGACCCTACCTTTAAATTAAAGATAAAGACTGTGCGAACATCTCTGAACAGGCTTTCTTTATGTTGAGGCTGTGAGTTAAAAATAATTGTTTACATATTTGGTAATTTTTTTCCCCATTTTTTTCCAAAGATATATTAAAGGATTCACACAAAGCTTATAAGGCAGAAGACAGCGGCAAGTTCAAGACGATTATTGGTTTTGAATGTAGAGGAATGGAACCTGTGGACTTCTCACCGAGGGTAATCTATTTTTGCTTTTAATACGGTTTTAAAGAAACAAATCTAACAAATGTACAAATGTACAAATATGAATTGTCATATTTTTGTGAAATGCTAACATTTGAGAATATAGGCCTAAAGAATTCGTGAACAGAATTTTTTTAATAATCGTGATATTTTTCAACCAATGTTGTACGTTCTCTTTATTTACTTTCCTGTTTCAATTTTTTATTTAGGTGGGTTTTGAGGCAAAAGGAGCAGATTCAACGACGCAATTTGAAGTTGATTTAACAGAAAAGGTTAGTAAGAAAATGGTTAAAAACAAGACTAGTTCATGCAAAGACTTAAAAAAAATTAAAATATTAAGGAACTCTTTAGTTTAGATTTTACTCTATTTGTTTTCCAATTAAAGGCACAGTACACGTTTAGTAATTGGAGCCTACTGATTGTGTTTATCCTATATAAATGTAGGTACATACAATAAAACTAACCTGTGAAAATTTCACTTCAAACGGTGGTCACGTTTTTGAGATATCACTGAAAAACCGGAGTGAATATTTCAACGCAGGAAGAATATTCCCCATAGGAATACACAGTCTGAGAAGCGTTTCTGACAGAAATGCTTCTCAGATTCAAATTTTGGGGAATAAGAAGTGATATATTTTCCATAACCGATAGTACTTCAAAGTTAAAAGTTTCTAAAAAATTAATTATACTACCCAAAGCTGCTGTCCTTCTTACCAAGTAAGTTTTGATTGCCATTAATTTTCAGAGTCATTACCAAACGTGTACTGTGCCTTTAAGTTGTATTTTCTGTAGACTACAATGTATTTTCTTTACCCATTTATATTATTGGTTGGATAAGCATTTTTTAAATTGCCACGGATGAGAAATTACAGAATTGTATCTGAATTACACAGAGGCCACAGAGGCCATGGCCTCTGTTGCCCCTGGCCTTGGCCTGGTGCCCCTTTAAAAGTTTCTCATAGACTTCAAGATTTCCCAACGGAAGTGCCCTTTGCAAAATGAAAAATGGCCTTGCCCTCTCAAAGATGAAATTCCAGGCCTTGGGGCTACCTGCATTCTAAGATTTGGAACCTAGTTTCAGACCCTTTTGACAGCAATGACTCTCGCCCCTGAATCTCCTCTAGATCTTAACATCATCCTTTGGGAACCACATTATGTTCGTAATTTTGTGTGATTACTATCAAATACTCTTTTCAAGTCTTTGGACGTTGACTATTTTGTGACTTTTGTTTCAGGAGTGGGCGGACTACGATGAAAAGACAACCCAGCCTGTGAGTATCGACGAATTTGAAAGTCGCTTTGTTACTATGAAATGAACAACTCCGTATTGGTATAGACAGCTGAGAAAGACACAGAGAGACAGACAACAGACAGAGAGGGTGTGCCCAACATTGCAGATTATTGGACGAGGAGGATGAACCTGTCTTTGTTTTAGTCATACATTTTTTTTAATTATGTGTTGCCAAAGAAACATCCTTGCTTTGTGCATGTGTTCTTTTTAAAATATTTTTTTAGTCTTCAAGGCGTGTCTTGGCCGAGCAGTCAAGCACACTAGACTCAAGCTCTGGTGTTTCTGATCAGCAGAGTGTGGGTTCTTGTCCCGGTCTTGACACTTGCTGTCCTCAAGCAAGACACTTAACCATTATTGCTTCATCCTTCGGATGGGAGTAAAGCCATGTTTCGTGTGTTGTGTAATGCACGTATAAAGAACTCAGTTACACTTAATCGCTAAGAGAAGGGGTTTGCCCTGCCGTTTCTGGCAGTGGCTGCTGAATGCACAGCAGCACCTGTGAGCCCTAAGGTGCTATTTAAATTGATCTCATAGTTCAAACACTTCAAAACCTGTCTTTAAAATGTTTCTCTTTGTACCAGCGCCTTGAGTACCTTGTTGGTAGATATGTGCGCCATATAAGACCTTGGATTATTATTATTATCGTTATTAAGTGCCCATTTAGTGAGTAAGTATGCTGCAGGTTACCTCTCCATTATCCTGTGAGGTCTGTGGAAGGCTTTTTTTCCCAAGATGCAGCAGCCTATTAACCAGTTGTTGCAAAAGCATGGTGCTGTTGTTCCTGGTCTTAGGCCTTGGTGCCCTTCAAAAGTTTTCCATAGACTTTCAGGCCTGGAATTACTTGGAGGCCTTGGCCCTCTGTTGCCCCTTGTCTTGCCTTAGGTGCCCCTTCAGAAAATTCTCATAGACTTTAAGATTTTTTCAATGGTAGTGCGCCCTTGCAATAATCAAAATGACCTTGCCCTCTCAAACATGAAATTCCAGGCCTGGAAGAGTACCTCCAACCCATTGAGAGAGCAGAGTGCATTCACTGCCTGATATTCTTTTCAAACCCATGACTTTGTGGGGGATGGGGGAGTCCAAACTTTACAAAGTTAAACTCTTGGAGAAAAGTGCCATGTTATTTTATTGTGAAGTAAAAAGCTGGTATTCACTTTTTTATCAAGGTATTTGGCAAAGATTGCTTGGAGTAATTTTTTATTTTGCATCTACAACCTGATAAATCAGGATTTTTCCCAACGGAATGAAGGTATAGTCCTCCGAGATCGCCTTCATTGTGTGGGTTAGGATGCTTTTGTTCAATTGAAATATTGGTCATTTTACAAACACTTAATGAAATGGTTTTTTTTTTGTCTTTACTTTGACAGGGCACATTCTTTAAAGGCACAGTACACGTTTGGTAATGACCTGAAAATTAATGGCAATAAAAACTTACTTGGTAAGAAGGACAGCACTTTGGGTAGTATAATGAATTTTGAGAAAACTGAAGTACTATCGGTTATGGAAAATATATTGAAATCTGAGAAATGCTTCTCAGACAGTGTATTCCTATGGGGAATATTCTTCTTGCGTGGAAATATTCGCTCCGGTTTTTCGGTGATATCTCAAAAACGCGACCATCTTTTGAAGTGAAATTTTACAGGTTAGTTTTATTGTATGTACCTACATTTGTATAGGATTAACACAATCAGTAGGCTCCAATTACCAAACGTGTACTGTGCCTTTAATGTAAAACTTCTCTGTTAGACTTGACACTAGGCCTACATAGCCGAAACAAAGAACTCTGTCATTGTAGTATACACAAAAGTGTAAGCCCAACCTGGGCTAGACACTACACTGAATGAAAAAAATGATGTTCATGAATGTTCAATTGTTGAGGTACTTGCTGCAATTACATGATTCAAACTGGCTTATCGTTAAGATTGGTCTAGTGGCTAAGAAGTCTGCTCCGGAATGTGGGGGTCGTTAATTCAAATTTACAATCAAGTAGTATGCCAGTGGACTTCTTTTCTTTGGACCTCTGGGGAAAGCATGGAGTAAAATTTGTAGTGTTCACAAATCACTGTAAAGGCCATGTCACACAGGCAATTTACAGGCAATTGGTTCCAGGCAACCGGTTCCAGGCAATCTCCAATAAGAAAATTTATTCACATTTCAGGTTACTCATTGTTTTCCTGGGAGTAGTGAGTTACAGCAAGAAGATTGTCTCTTGTGCTGCTGAAGTGTTCCTTTTGCACACAGTGCAGTTGGTTGCCTCCAAGTTGCCTGAAAAAAATATAATTGCCTTGTGTGAAAAAAATAATAACATTTTTCCCATATGCAGATATATCTATTATAAATGTGTTAGTTTATTATTATTTGTTCAAGTATCATTTGAGCATCTCTGCCTTTGTAAATACAAGACAATAAAAGCTTAAACATTACATCTAAAAATTGTGAGTTTAGATTTTGTATTATTTTGTTATTTCTTTGTTTTCGATCAGGTGTTTTTTTTTATAGCCCTCTTCTATTTTGTTGTTGCCAGACACGGAAACCACTGGGTATAAAGTGTTTTTCATACATTGGTGGTGTAGGTGTAAAACCAAAATATAATACCATTACAAAAAGAGTGGCCTTGTACATTCCAGTGCATTTCTGGCAGGCGAGATACTACACTGGTCTATGGGAAAAATTGTTCACTTTGTGTCACAATTTAACATAATTCTAGAGTTATGAAAAATTAACAGCTGAACAATTAATTGTTTTGAGATGATCCGGGGGCCCCTTTCTTCACAAGTTGATAAAATTGTGCAGTGCAATCTCCATGGAAATGCAAGATTTTATGTTTTCTCCCATTGGGCTGTGTACAAATCATGCCTGTAGGAAGTCCATATGCTCTGTGGCTCTTTTGTAAACATGTGATGTCACAGGTTACGTCTATTGATCTTAATACAATTATTGCAGCTATAAAAACAATATTTTTTAATGACTAAATCGTGCCCTGTCTCTTTCTTCGTGAAGCTGTTGGGGAAAAGTGAATTTTTTTAGTAAAATTTTCTTGTTAATCAAGTTTACTTTTTGTAGCCAATTAGAGTATAGGGTCTATTTTATATTTTTTTTTGAGACATAGTTATATTTATGAACCATAAGAGTTTATGTGCCTTTCTCTATGATTGAACTGCATGGCCGAGCCGAGCACCGCAAAAAAGTAGGGAAAGTTCAATAAACGGAACAGCCTTCAGGTCAGGTGATCCTATAGTTGAGCGTGAACTGGTTCCCCTGTTAATATTTGTTACGCTTACGAATTTACGAAACTGTCTGCTGAAAACAGCCGTCGGGTCCGTCGAGTACTGCGCGAAGTTGAAGAAGTCTTGCTCCCTGACGTCGTGTGCGAATATAATAGGGGATACGAAATTTATTTGAATGGTGACCTGATTGCAAGTGGATGTTGACATGACAACGAGATTATTATGAGAACCGAGACTGCAAGAGTGTCGGGTTGTGAAGATCGTCAACAAATCACGGGATTGAAAAATTAAGATAACAGAATATATGAAAACAAAATTAAACATTGGCTGGAAGTGAAATAAAAGGTAAGGTATTCGTTTTTCGTATTGGGATATCGATTCAAAATATCGCCGTGTGAATTTTAGGAATTATCTCCACAAAAACTTGCACAGTCTGAATTGGACAATTTGAGAAGTGGGTTAAAATTGGAGAGGGGCAGCTTTATGTGTTTTTGTTGGGCTAGGACAGTGTATTTCCGACACTTGAAAGCTTTTCTATAATCTTTGAAAAATGTTACATATGATATCACAAATGTTTTTATTGTAACTGTAATAAATGATGTTGAACTCGAAAGGTTAATATTCAAAGTCAGGAAATGACAATGTTATCATTGACAAGGTGATATGGGGACTTTAATTTAATTAAATTAATAATTTTCTAATGGCAGTGCTTCCTTTAACTTGCCGCTTCAATTATCTTTCTTTTTCTTTTTGCATCAATCTCACCCCGACTAATCAAATCATCGATGCCAGTTTACCATTTATTTTTCAGCCAAGTTTATCAGTTACCTTTAGCCAAACTTATTGATGATCTTTTCAATTTTAGATCAATTTAAGATTTTGTATCCAAACGCAACAAATTGTGGCGTGTGCACAGACTCGACAGGGAGGGGACACTTGACTCCTTTTCCTTCATGACTCATGTCCTTATGAACATGCTGAACATTGATGTTCAGTTACATTTCTGAGATTCTGAGATTAAGAGTTGTTTTGTAAAGTAAGGCCATGATTTAAACTGAATTCTGAACCAAGAAAACTTTGTATTTGTACTCAAGATTGTTTTTCACCTTTATAATATTATTTATATGGAATTTTTCTGCATTTTGTTTGATCATAAAAATAGCAGAATAGTGTCAAGTTATATAAATAATTTTCTGTATATTTACAAATACATTTTTCTAACTTCAGGTCAAGATGGCGATTGCCATAGCTCAGATGAAACATGTCTTTGGTCTCAAGGGCGAGATCACTGGCAACATCAACTACGTTGATGAACAGACCATCGTTTATCCATCCGGTGCAAACACAATCCTCTACAACATCGACCAGAAATCCCAGAAGTTCATCCCCGGATCGGACAAAACTCTGGGCACGACATCCATGTGCGTCAGTCCCAACCGACGCTACGTCGCCGTGGCCGAGAAAGGAGCGGAAAAAGCCACCGTCACAATATACGACCTCCACTCCCTGAGGAGGCGGAAGGTTCTGAGCTCGACGGATATCCAGTCAAACGAGATCGTCAGTATGGCATTTTCTCCGGACTCCAAGTATCTGATTGCGCAGGGCGGGTAACCAGACTGGACGCTGGTGTACTGGACGTGGGAGAAGTCCAAAGTCATGGCCGTCACGAAGACCACTAACGCAACAAATAACGACGTCTACCAGGTATGTCATATTACTTAAGGCAGGTCATTTCAAGGGGCACTAAGGCATTTTTAAACATGTGATAGACGTACAGGCTTACACTGAAATAGTTTGAGTTGATTCTATTTCGTGTTGTGTGATTTGTTTTGTTTTATAGGAAAATTAAATCACCTCAAATTTCAGTAAAAAATGGGTGGACAAATCTGAATTGAATTAGCTTATCACTGTTCTATGTAAAAAAAAAATTTACAATAGAAGAAACTGTTTACTTGAATTGTTGTGGTGAAAGTACAGTGCAGGCCTGATGCTTCCGTTTTGAAAGGGCAAGGGCACCAAGGCGTTTGCTCTTTGTTAAAGGGCACCTTTATGAGGAAATTGTCAATTTCTATAAGATTATTTCAAGGGGTACGAAGGCATGTTTAAACATGTGAATGGACATACAGGCTTATAGTGATTCATTTGGTGTTGTGTATTTGTTTAGTTTTCAGAAAAAAATTAAATCACCCTCAGATTTCCATCAAAAATGGGTGGAAAAAGTTACCTGCCTTTTCCGTCCATTTTTTGAATTGAGATTCAGGGTAGTTAAAAAATTCAAATTCCAATACACTCATAAATATTTATCAGTATGAGCCTGCATGTCCATTAGCATGCTAAAAAAAATTGTGGGTGGTTTCACGTACTTGAAAAAGGTTACAACCATTGGAAAAACTGCTAACATGACGGTAGGAAAGTGGTAAACTTTTGAAAGTTTCCTGTCTTAACTGATAATGTCTGCGTTTATACAGGTTTCATTCAATCCACAAGACAACACTCAAGTATGCGTTGTCGGGAACGGCATCTTCAAGTTGTATCGCTACAGCGAGGGCAACCTAAAGCAGTTCGCCTTCCAGAAGATGGAGCCGCAGAACTTCCTCTCCCATGCCTGGGTTCGGATGAGAGGGTCATCGTTCGGAACGGATAATGCAAAGCTTCTTCTGTTTGAAGCCGGGGAGTTGAAAAATGAGCTGTCCGTTGTGGTGTCTGCTCAGAGCAAGGATTCAGAGAGGTGGGTACAAGAATGATCGACATCTTAATAAATCTTCTTTTTTTTTCTTCAAAGAATATTGTGTAAGATATCATTGAAAATTGCCTATGATTGGTGAACCACTTGACTTCATCGAAAATTAGAGCGCTTACACTGTCTAGAGCCAACAAAACCCAAGTTTCTTAAAGGCACTGGACACTATTGGTAATTACTCAAAATAATTGTTAGCATAAAACGACTAACGAGCAATTGATAGTATAAAACATTGTGAGAAACGGTCCCTCTGAAGTAACGTAGTTTTTGAGAAAGAAGTAATTTCTCAGTAAAATATTTGAATTGATTTTAAACCTCACGGTGAGTCTCCAAATCAAGCATCTGAAAGCACACAACTTCGTGTGACAAGGGTGTTTTTTCTTCCATTATTATCTCGCAACTTGACGACCAATTGAGTTCAAATTTTCGCAGGTTTGTTATTTTGTGCATATGTTGAGATACACCAAGTGAGAAGACTGGTCTTTGACAATTACCAAAGGTGTCCCAGTGTCTTTAAAGAAGTTTGAAAAATATCTGATCGTATTTTTGTGTTGTTTTTCGATTTTACAGGAGTGCCATGGGTAGCATAGCTGAGGGGGAACCGCTAATTCAGGCCCTCCATCTGTGGGTGCCATCGTAGCATACTCCAAGGGTTTTGCTTGCTCCGGGGGTAAAGGAATCGTACACCTGTATGAGAAGACAGAAGATAAAGACTTCTACAAAAAGACCAGAGAAATAAAGGTTAGTGCTAAAATAGTGGGTTTTTTTTTAATGAAGGAAAGGCAGCAATATTTAGTTTGTTATGTTTCCATTATCAAAGACCACATTGTTTTGGAAAAGTTTTATTGTAAAAACACTCTGAATTATTTTTATTCAGAGTAAGCTAAAATCTGCTGAACCACACTAATTTTTAAAAATATTCATTTATTTAATTTTTTTTAAGGGGGGGGAATTATTGTGACCTTGCTCTGTCTAAAAAAAGCAAGACTTTGACCCAATTTTCAAAAATGAAATCTATAGTGAAAATAATGTTCCCAATATGTTTTATAATTTTTTCGTGAAACATAATTTTTTGAAATGGTCCCCTGAGGTCAATTGATGACCTTTCATGACTGGTACACATTATGGTAAATAGTGAGAAGTTTTTGAGTTTTGCCAGAGCAGGTCTCTTGTGATTAACTCAAAGTTGAAAGGACTTTAAAAGATCAATGAACTAATACTTGGCGATTAGATCAAGACTCAAGATTAGATCAAGAGTTGGCTCCTCAACACCATTTCTCAGTAGCTTGGAATCATATTTTGTCGCCCTTTTAAACAAACATTGGAACAATTTGGTTATCAAAAGCTCTTTAGCGGAAATTCTTCATTGCCATCTATGACTCTTAACAACAGATTCCGTACGATGTTCTTGGAGGAGACCCAAGCAGGGCCGAGGCTCATCAGATTAAGATGTTGACAGTCAGTCCATCCGAGGAAACCCTCGTCGCTAGCACCGTCACCAACCAGCTCTACTGCATGACCCTTTCAAGCGCTGATCTTGGCAAGGTAAGCTTCATGTGAAAAGCTCAAATCAAATCCAGGCCTCAAATTTCGCCACGGCACCACAACAATTGCTGTGGTTGCCCTTAAAAACCTTCAATACAAATTCAAATTTTCCTCATTGGGTGCCCTTTGTTTTGGGGAAATAGCCGTGCCCTTTTGAACACGAAGTTCAAGGCCTGCAAATCTATATCCCAAGAGAATTTGGTAGACATAGTGGTACTAGTTTCACCTCATGGACCTTACTTTAATGGGGAGTGTTTTGGGGGCCCTGAACAGAAACATGTTTTAGCTTCGGTCGTTGGTTAAGGGTGTTTGGTTCAGTCGCTGTGATGCAGCTGTTCCAACCAAATGGTAATCGAGTTGTTGGCTCATTTAGGCTTGGTTTCAAGATGGCGACATTCTACAAACTAACAAAAAATGACAACAGAATTCTTTTAAACATTAAAAAACCTTGATGCAGACTACCAATAATTTTTATAAGTGTCTACTTCCTGCAAAAAACTGTCACAGTATTTTGAATTTTGAAATCCTGCGCAATTAGCGAGGTGGCAGAGGGTAACAACTGCATCTCTGGCCCGCATTTGCGAACACACCAACCCTCAGAAATCTGAGAAACAATTCATGCATGAATCTTTCTCAGATTCAAATGATTTGGGGTGAAAAATATCCAAACCAGGTAACATGGAAAGGAATCCTTTCTCAAAATAGTTTATACTATCAAAAGCTGCAGTACTTCTCACCAAGTAAGTTTTTATGGTCATTATTTTTGGAGTTTTTTAACAATTATGACCTTACCTTTAAGAGAAAGAAAGCGATAATATTTTTCAATTTTCTATTTCATAGCAGAGTTTTACAAGTTATGAAATTCATTATGATCGCTTTTTTTCCCCCCAAACAGCAAGGAGACTCGGCAACCTTTGAGCTGTTGGCCCAGCCGTTCCATTACAACATGATAACTGGTCTTGACGTCTGCTGCAGGAAACCTCTCATTGCTACATGCTCAATCGACCGGACTGTACGCATCTGGAACTACGAACAACGTAAGTATCAAAAAAATTGTCTAATCGTACACAGTTTTATTAAATCATTCATTTTCTCAGAGCAATTTTTTACTCGACTAAAGAAACAAGAGCAGTTTGTCACTTTTTAAAACTAGTACCTCAGAATTCCATCGGAGAATATTTGTTTAGTTGAGTAGGGGGAATGTCTCGACCCAAGGAGAGGGCTCTGGGTGATAACACTTTTCGCTGGTATTTTTGATAGATTTTGCAACTTGCAACAGAATTCTGTTTTTCATTTGTGCAAATTTTCCAAAACATCATAAAAAACCTTTTAATTTACTTGAAAGTTTCAGAGTCTCAAAAGTTGGGCACACTCTAGGCGTTAAAAGAACGTTCCCATAGGCACACGTCTGCAATACATTGGACAGCCAGAACAATCCGCTTGACTGCATTTAATGCGCGAAGTACGAGAGCAATCCTTCATAGTGAATGCGCGCATTGACTATTTTGAATGTTCCAATGAAACGGTACCGTCAGCCAACGAAATGGTCCTATGTGCGCAAGCTGGAATACTTATCCGATCCACTTAAAAGTTTTCACCGTTCCGACTTTTGGCTACAATGTGAAGTCTCCTTTTTACATTTGTACTTTCTCTGTATATTTTCTATTCATATTTATCTCATAAATATATATTTTTTTCCCTGCAGTGCTTTGGAGTTACACAAAGAGTTCCAAGAGGAGGCGTACAGCATCGCTTTACACCCCTCAGGTCTTTACGTCCTTGTTGGCTTCAGCGATAAACTCCGTCTGATGAACCTCCTCATTGATGACATACGTACCTTTAAGGAGTTCACCATCAGGGGCTGAGAGAGGTAAAAAAGGCTCAAGTAGTTTCCCCCTCTCAAAAGTCGGGCACACTCTAGGCACGAAGGAACGTTCCCAAAGGCATATGCCCTCAATCCAGTGGACTGCCAGAACGTTCTGCTGGACCGTGTCATTGTAGCGAACTACGTAACATTCCTACATTAAAGAATGTCTCGTGGCCTTTTGAACGCTCCAGGGGCCAATGGACCGGTCCATAGTACACCCGCTGCAATGCTTAACCAGTCCATTGAAGGATAACTTTCTAACCTTATTAGTATTAGTTTTAGAATTCACTACAAGATCATCCTCTGACATTCAAAGCACTTCATGGTTTCAGCCCCTCCCTACGTACAGAACATGCTTCAGTATCGGCACGTCAGGCCAGGTCGGGGGTTATTGGGCAGATTCCGTTCCCCAGATTCGCTTAGCCGCTTATGGCGAAAGGGCCTTTTCTAACAATATGCCCCCCTCCTCTTTGCCTAAATATCTTAGAGACACACACAACAATTCCCACTTCCAACAATCTCTCAAAATACATCTTTTCAGATTAGCCCATGAACACTAAAAAAATTGTGACTGTCCTTGACCTGCGATTTTGAATGTTTAACAGGATAAAGTGTGCACTACAAATGCTGTTTTATTATTATTATTATTATATAAAAGAAAAGTGAGAACCTAAATGTGGAAGCAGGGAATTAACATTTGTGTAGAAATGTGAACCAAGAAGCAAACTAATATGAATCTAAAGTTGTAAAACATTCCTCTGTCTTTGATCCGCAGTGTTCCTTCAGCAATGGTGGGCATGTCTTGCCGCTGTCCACGGCAATGTGATCCAGATTTACTCCTCCACAACATTTGAGAATGTCAGCAATTTGAAGGGTCACAACGGAAAGGTAATCTTAAATACATAGGTTAAGATATCTTAAAGTAATATATCTTAAAGTATAAGAACATCATTATGGAAAGAGGATACATGCGCCGAGCGGAATAATTATATCTTACATTTCTTAGTTTCACCCTAGTGGATTGTAGTATTCTGACAAAAGGTATTTTTAACAGGTTACACAGAATAGATAAAGAAAAATGGTGAACAAATTTTGAAATATGTGCTTTTTCATATTGGTTTCTCTTCATCATAAAAATGTTAAGTTTGTATGAAATTTTAAAATGAAAGTACTTTTCTTGGCACAGGTGCGCTCGGTTGTTTGGAGCGCAGATGACAGCAAGATCATCTCCTGCGGTATGGACGGTGCCGTCTACGAGTGGAACGCCTACTCAGGGAAGCGAGAAGGGGAGAGTGTCCTCAAGTCTTGCAGTTACTCCTGCGTCACGTCCACACCAGACGGCAAGACCACCTTTGCTGTGGGCTCGGATCGCACCCTGAAAGAGATCTCAGACTCACAGGTCAGTTCCTATAGAAGTTATTAAGGACTTCTTTTTTTCTACCAGTAAGCTGCCAGGCTAGAAAGTCTGCGGTGGTCTAGCCCTAAGACATGGGGTCGATTTCACAAAACTCTTCCTAACTTAGGACTAGTCCTAGGCAATGCTAACACAGTAAGAGATAGGACTACCGTCTTAAGTTAGGACCAGTAAGTCCTATCTCTTAGCATTGCCTAGGACTAGTCCTAAGTTAGGAAGAGTTTTGTGAAATCGACCCCAGATCAGCTAAAGATTGGGGAAAGTTTGAGAAGTGAATCCAAGGTGCCTGTGGATTTTGTTTTTTCTCTGCAGTACTCGGAAAGTATTTGGTGTACATTGCTTTTTGTTAAAACTGAATCTTATTTCAAGAAGTTCTGTGTTTGTCCAGCAAGTGATAGAAGTTCAAAGCTGGCATTTTAATAACCCTTTACTCCTGAGGTGCACTTGCCTGCAGGTTACCTCAATCCTCAACTCACATGTCACTTCACTCCAACATGTTTGGACTTAAGTAAGATTGGTATGTGTGACCCAGTGATAAGCAATTGTTATTTGGGCCTACAGTCCTCAATCTGTCTAAGTCAGACAACATCCTAGCGGATTTGGGAGGGGTAGGGTAAATCTGAGAACGTTTTGAAAACATTATTTTTTTATCTTCGGTTTTTCTAGATCTTGCGTGACGTTGATGCCCAAGAGACCACGCTGACCCAAGTGGTGATGTCACACAGTGGACGTATGCTGTTCGCCGGTACCAACACTGGTTCTCTGCGCTCACTCAAGTTTCCGCTGACCGTACCCGGGGAGTGGCAGGAACACATGGGCCATGGAGCAGCTGTCACTAAGGTGTGAAATCTATCCCGTCATAACTGTTGCTTTTTTGTTTTTAGATAATTACTTTTTTAACCTTTTTTTTTTCCCCTCTGACCGTATTTTGTTATTTCACTGTTTGCTTCCATAAATGGGGAAAAACCAATAGACACTTTGCATACACCACCATCGTCGGGGACAAATAATTTAAGTATACACTTGTGTGTGTGTGGGCCATCAGCCAATGAGAGATCTTCCTTTGACGTCAGTGAGGGCGCTGTTTTAGCTTGGACGTCATGAGCAAGGGGTCTATGCATTCAACAAAAATCATTGGTTAAAACAGCCTGCAGAATCTTAAAGAAACGTGATACTTCATTTTATTTATTCATTAATTTTTTTTGTAGATGCGAATCACCTACGATGACCAGTACCTCATCACGACATCAGAGGATGCTGTACTCATGATCTGGAAGATCAGCGATAAGGAAGGGCGTGGCCTGAAAGAGAGACAAGGAGGTGGGATATGCCGAGGAGATTCTCATCACCAAGTCGGATCTTGAGGAAAAGGTAAGGGGTAGATTGTGGGTTCATCAAACTGTAGCTGCACTCAATCACTATTAAAGCATGGTACAACATTGGTGATTTTCAAATACAGTATCCACACTTTGTGTACCCAACATATCCAAGAAATAACAAAACCTGTGAAAATTTAGCTGTCAAGGGTCACAAGAAAACAGTCAAAGACCCTTTATATTTTGTCACTGTTTTCAAACATCGGGATTTCCTATGGGCTTCCGATAATCATCGGAGCCAGTTTGTGTAAAGTGGACATGGTTTACAGTGACATGTGTCACACTTAACAAACAGGATTGTGTTTCGGGTACCGACAACCCTCTTTAACCGTTTTACTTTATCGACGTTTCTCAACAGAACACAGTGATGGCCGAGCTGAAGCAGCGTGTGGAAGAGCTCAAGATGGAGAACGAGTACCAGCTACGCCTGAAGGACATGAACTACAACGAGAGGATCAAGGAGCTGACGGAGAAGTTCATCCAGGAGATGGAGTCCCTCAAGACCAAGAACCAGGTCCTGAAGACGGAGAAGGACAAGGAGGAGGCCAAGCATGAGGAGGAGGTGCCGAGCAGATCGAGAAACAGAACAAGGAGCTCCAAGATCTTGGTGAGTCATCACCAAAAACCTCTCGAAAGAAATCTTACTAAAATTACGGTAGATTACTTTTCTACCTGTTGAATCAGAGTTCAGTTTAAATCTTGCTGTTTGTGTTCCAATGCCTGAATACCTCCTGCCAAACATAATCTCACAGACATGTTGTCCATCAAAGAACTTGCTTGAAGTTTGCGTTCCTGCTTAAAACTTCATTTCTTTGCTTTCCACGGAGCACAAACAGTTGGGGGATTGTGCCTTTTCTATCGCTGCACCTAGATTTGGGATAATCTTCCTGAGAACATCAATCAATCTCCCTCAGTAGCCATCTTCAATTCCTAACTTTTTTTAGAGAGAGCTTATTGTACGCACTATGAGCAACGATGGTTGGATTGGCGCCCTATAAATTTTATGATTGATTGATAGTGTAAGGGGCTGAGGATAGTACTATATGGACACAAGTTCAAGATTTTAGGCAGGTCGCTTATTGATTCATCTCTTAGCTTAAGCTTTTTTATTCTTTCTCTTGAAGTTGGTTTGGGGTCGATTTTGGAGCCATAATTTTAAAACTTGATTTGACAACTAACAGAATATTTAACCCTCTGGTTAAAAATTCTCTGTTGTTACTTTGTACACTTTTTAGAAAAAAAATTAGCAGTTGCAAACTGCTAACCAACCATACTCTTTTGTATGGCCTTATTATATAAAACCAAAAGCCAATTTATTTAGTAGTATAAATAAATGTAAACGAGGTGAATAGTTTATGACACACAAAATGTCCATATTAGCATTGAACTTTCTGACTGTTTGAGGCAGAGCACTTCTTCCGGTGCAGCGCTGAGAATGTTTTGGAGCTGGAAGATTTAGATCCTTGCTAAACCTCGTTGATTTCCTAACAATTGTAGAATCGGCCAACAACCAGAAGCTTATGATAGAGTACGAGAAGTATCAAGAACTTCAGTCAAGAGCCAGAAGATGCAAGAGGATTATGAGAGACAGCTGGCGGAGACGGAGGAATCCAAGGAGCAAGCCCTGGAGGAGCTGACCGAGTACTATGAGACCAAGCTGCAGGAGAAGACCACACTCCTTGATCAGGTATGGCTGTCGGCTTCACTCGTGGCGTGTCGTGGCCGAGCGGTTACGGGCACTGGACTCAAGCTCTGGTTTTCTGATCAGCAGAGTGTGGTTTCCGATGGTACCACCTGGATAAGTTTGAGATACTTTACCAATGTTGTCTTGTGACATTGTAGTTTGGTTTGCTGGCAAGGGTAGGCAGGTAGAACCCAGACACTTAATGTAAGAAGGGTTCAATTTTGGGGGGAAGGTTCACTGAAGACCACTAGATATGTATTTTACAATTTTTACTGTGCCCTGGTGAAAACTGGCTTGGCTGGTCAGTGGTAATCAATTTAGCCCTAATCAGGCACCCTAATTTTACAGCTTTCTTGTTTTTATTTATTAACAAATTACAATTTGCTTCTTTCTTTGTACCCTTCATCAGGCCCATGATGAGTCAAGACAGCAGATGAGAGAGTACGAAGAGACTAAGAAACAGATCGAGGAAGACGCCGACCGGGAGATCCTGGACATCAAGAACAAGTAGAGAGGAGACTCCGGGACGAGAAGGAAGCAAACATGAGACTCAAGGGAGAGACTGGCATCATGAGGAAAGAAGGTATAGAAAAATCTTTAAGATTTGGACCCGAGATAAAACGAAATGGCAATATGCAGCTCAAAGTGCCATCGCACTTGTCGTCAAATTTTGTTCATTTCTCAAACACTCCCTCGGATACATGTAATTAAAATGGTGTGTTGTTATCTGAAGATCTTTGAATTTTCTTAACAAATGTCAAGGTTTTTTATTTATTCATTTATTTAAAAACAAAATTGGGGGGGGAGGGGCTTCACTGAAATGTTACCACTTAATTTAAAAAAGGTTTCATACTTGTAGCTCGGCATACCTTGCAGGAAAAATTACTGAGCACTTTAAGATGCTTTGTGATAAAGCGCTATGTAAGAACTACATATTATTCATTTTATGATATTTTGATTTTACAAGTTGGTTGTATGGCGTGTCGTGGCCGAGCGGTTTGGTGGCTTATTAGTCACCAGGGTCTGGGTTTGAATCCCGGTCATGACACTTGTGTCCTTGAGCAAGACACTTAACTATAATTGCTTCTTTTCCACCCAAGGGTAAATGGGTACCTGTGAGGGCAGAGATTGTTCTTGTGATAGATTTAGCTTGATGCGCTACATATTTGGCAGCACAGGCTGTATACTCCCAAGGGAGCTGAGATGGTTTAAGGAATGAAACAAATGGCCCAGTGACCAGGGGTAATAATGTCTGAGCAGCATGAGCGTCACTGAGTGGCGGATTTGAGTGCTAAATAAGAAGCCATTATCATTACTAATATTATTATTCTTATTATTAATTAATCCCTTTTAGTTCACCAGCCTCCAGAAGGAGATTGAGGATCACAAAGATGAGATTAAGAAGTTACAGAATGAGCAGACTAAGCTCCAAGGAGTTATCAAGTCACTCGAGAAGGACATCTATGGACTGAAGAAGGAGATCCAAGAAAGAGATGAAACTATCCAAGACAAGGTGAGAAAAATATGGATTAATTTTTTGTCCAATGTTTGTAATTGTCAATGTAATTAATTTTTTATAAAGTAAAATCCACAAGGGTTAACTGACTGGGTAAAGTTTAGATGCCTTCTGACTGGCACTCCCAAACAAATGTTTGACAAAATAGGGAGACTGCCAACATTAGGGTTAGATGGCTGATATAGACTGCCAGCACGTTAATCTTGACGTCGCAGGTTCAAATCTCGCTCTAGTCAAGTTTTTCTTTGTTTACCCCCAAATTGATTAAATTAAGTGTAGTTTTTATAATTGTTAATTAACCAAAGAGTTTCAGGCTTGAACTTCAAATAATTATTTTTTGTTTCTCATGAAAACTCGTTGTTACAAAAATTGAAAATAAATAATAGTGAGGCCGCAAGAGGCCAAGTAGAAAAGAAATTTAGCAAAAGTAATTGATAATTTTCTATTTGTAATTTTTTTCTATTTTTCACTCACAGGAAAAGAGAATTTATGACTTGAAAAAGAAGAACCAGGAACTGGAGAAGTTTAAGTTCGTTCTTGACTACAAGATCAAGGAACTCAAGAAGCAGATTGAACCCAGGGAGAATGACATCAAGGCTATGAAAGAGCAGATTCAAGAGGTATGTCCAGCATCTTGGATGCTTCTTTTTATGTACTTCTCGCCCGTATTTTTGTTGGTGGTCATCCATAAACTCAATTTCACTTTCTCATTTAATCTCTAAAATGCTAAGCCTCAAGTCTGATTTTTATTAATTTTTTATATTTTTTTATGAGATATCGCCTAACTCACAAGGCCGAACGGCCACTTCAAGGTGAGGGCTACACTTAATACCCAAATCAACTGACACCAGGGGCACGTTGCCACCTACTCCTGGGGCTGAAACAGTGTTACTCCCTTCACAGTTCGTAAGGATGTAGGCATGGGTATCATCCACTAGGAGCCTGGCTGGTAGAGTAGAATGCACTACCTTCCCAATTTTTTACGAAGCATTTATGGTTCAGTGCCTTACTCAAGGGCACAAGTGTCAGGACTGGGATTCAAACCCACACTGTGCTGCTGACAACACCAGAGCTTGGGTCCGGTGAACTAGACCACTCGGCCACGACACGCCACAATGATAATGGTAAACTCCTTTTCTTGATTCTGGACAGATGGAGAGCGAGCTGGAGAGATTCCACAAACAGAACACTCAGCTGGAGTTGAACATCACTGAGCTGAGGTTGAAGCTGAAGGCAACAGAGAAAGAGATGCACATGGAGAGACAGAAGGTAAGAGCGGACCCCCCCCCAAAAAAAGCTCTTCAATCATTGGGTGTTGCTACATGTATGTGCTGGCCAATCGGATATGAGTTTATAAGCACCCCAGACAGTTCAGGCCGTCCTATTGGTTGTGAAAGGCACTCAAATGACCATGTATACCTGGAGCTAAACGGCTGATAAAGACAGAGCTGGAGCTGTTTAAGACTAACTGGTTAAAGCACATTCGACGTTCATAGCCATACGTATGTTGGCGCGCAAGCTTAAGTGGTCGCTGATAAGGAACACAATCAATACATACGGTACTCAACATAAAATCGATTAGAATGCGCAAGTATGCACAATCATTGAGTGTTGTGTGCAATTCGACAGGAATTTACAAATTTTACAAAAAGACAAGTTCAATTTACAGTTTGTCCTTTATTTTTAAGCTTTTTAACAAAATGGGTATTTATGGATGGGAATAAAAGAGTATTGACTAGGTCTTAAACGACCGTTTAAAACCTTGCAGGGTCGTAGCCATGCTATGTCAGTCACACTGAACAGTTTGCGGGCATCAATTGTGTCAAAATAGTTGTTAATTCAGAGAAAAATCTGAGGTGAGATACCACACAATATAAGCTCTTCTTGTCATTAGGAAAAGTTTAGTTTTCTTTGCTTCAATATGACTTCAATGCCTAAGCTTTATCTTTCATGAACTTTCCAGGTCAGAGACACTGAGGCAGTCTGCCGCCGTTTCAAGACTGATCTTCACAACTGTGTGGCATACATTCAGGAACCCAAGAAACTAAAGGAGTGCATCAAACAGTTGTACGCTAAACACGTCCAGGATGATACAGTAAGTAGCAATTGATTTAGTTGCACTTTCGCATTTTAACGAACAAAGGTAAAAAAGTACACCCAAAGTGTAAATTCACCATTTTGAGTCAAATCGTTGACTTCAAATTGCACTATTTTTCCCCTAACTTAAGTACTTTAAAACAATACTAAATACTTCAGTCTGTTGGAGAATGCTTTTTTGTTTTAGTTGGTCAGCTCATTGTGATGTTTTGTCCTTTGCCCGAATTTCATTGTAGATTGAATCTGCCAGCGTGGACGCCGACATACAGCGAGAGTACAGCAGACAGCGTAAACATCTTGAGCAGAGTGTTGCCTCGCTACGTAAGAAGCTTGCCAAGGACACCGAGATTCACAGAGCAGACAACGTCAGAATTATGCAGGTAAAGATTCTCATGCACCTACCGTACAAAAAAAAGAATGCCGGGTTAAACATTTCCTTCAAGTTTCCCATCAATGCGTGAGGTCCTTATCTTGTCAAGTAATGAACCGCCAGGGAAACTGACTGGGTAAATTTCAAATAGTATGGGGTTGAACAATGAAAAATTGACAAGAGCAGGATTTGAACCAACGACCTCTGGATTGACGTACTGGCGCTCTACCAACTGAGCTATCTAGCCCTATGTTGGCGGTCTCCCTATTTTGTCAATATCTTTGTTTAGTTATCCTTATCTTGTGAATTGGTCATTTTTCGAAACTACAGCTTGGGCTTTGGCTCTGGCTTAAACTCCACTAGACTGTTTGAAGCCCCACAACCAATGCATACGTTTTCAGTGCCCAAGCCAATGTTTCAAATGGGCCTTTAGTTTCCCATCTCATCTCAATTCTCAGGCCTTAATCTCTAGTCACAAAACCAAGACCTGAAAAAGAACTTTGCATTTTATTTTGACTTCATGTTCTTTTATCTTGAACCATGTTTTCATTTTGGGTATTAAATGGCAGTATTTTGTGTGTTGTGCATAGAAATGTAAATCAATACCAGGCAATGAGCACACTTCCTTGCTGATGGACTTGGCACTCTCCCGCCTTCTGGTTTTTGGGTGGTTTTTTTTCTTCTTTTTTTTCATTCCTTTTTTTCCTGAGCATAAAACCTAAATTTTGTAATTTTTGAGCTTGATTTTTTTAATTTCTGAACTCTCAGGTCTTTGTCCCGCTCTGGTTTGTCCCCTCTGGTCATAGTCATTTATACTACATCACTTTAATTTGTCAAATTTGTTTTCCCTTTCCCGCAGGAAAATGTGTCCCTGATCAAAGAAATCAACGATCTCCGGCGTGAGCTGAAGATCGCCCGCACCCAGGTCCATGACCTCGAGGCCGCCCTCGGAATCAACAAGAAGAACAAGAACCTCGAACAGCAGGCCGAGTCGGCCTTCTCCATGAATGCCAGCCTGTCCAGCCGCGAGGGAAAGCACGACGAGAACGTGCGCATCATCGACATGCAACGCAGCGAGATTCGTAAGCTGCGGACGCAGCTGAACGAAGCGGAGCAGATGGCTGTGCAGAGACCCCCTCTGGAGGACGGTTGCCGCCAGTTCTGGCTCAGTAGTGAAACTTTTATCTGTCTGGGTATGATTTCTTCTATAACGGAACCCTTTTCAGTCAAAATCACACAGGTTGAATTGTCTGCCTCGTTCGGCGCAAATTTGTACATAGTGCTTGATTTTTTTAGTGGTTTGTATGAAAGGCATACAGATGATTAAGCTACCACTGAAGGTGCCTCCCAATAGACCCTTCCCATGAAATATGCAGATTGAACATCGCGCGTGCGCACTCTCCCTACTGGTTGGCAAAATGAGTGAACAATCCGCCTTTTTGCATGGGCGATTGATGGTGGCGTGACCACACGCGTTTGTGCGTCTGCCTAGTGCACAACTCTATGGCGTTTGCAAACCAGCAGCGTATGAAACATGCGTGAATGTAATTTACATATTTCATGGGAAGGATCTATTGCATTCTTCCATAAAAGTCTCCAGTTTATTCTCAACACAATGGTTTTTTAATTAATTTTGTCACTGGTCCCATGAATTGATCTTTCTTGGGGTCACAGCCAAAATGTCTGTGTTTAAAGTTGCACTATTTTTCAAACAGCTGTTTTGGAGTCTGCCTTTGCGCTCTATCATTTTTTAATTTTTTACTTTTTAATTAAGATGTGTATAATAAAAGCCCGGACTTTCTTATATTACTATTATAACACACAATGTCTCACTTTGTTGAAAACAGGGAAAAAACAAATAATGAAAAGAAAGTTTCCCACACCCAAAAAAACTGTGATTGGTTAAAATGATTTGGACACCCAAAAAATAGTACAAAATGGTTTCTTAAATGACCAAACCACAAAGTTGCTAGGTGTATTGTGAAAATTTAACACAACAAAAAAGTGTATTAACAAATATTAAAACTACTGACTTCCTACCCAGTACAAACCCCAAATGTATTGGTAACACTAAATCATTCAGTTGCAAATAAACTTGAATTCAGGGAAACCCAAACCTTGTTGCCTTCCAGTGTGTTTTTGCAAAAGTCAACAGATCGCAGGAATAGATTTAATAATTCAACAAATAATTTAAACGAAACCAGATACTGATTCCATTTTGTGAAGGGACTTTTAGCGTGACCGACGGTCAGATGTACACATTGTAAAAAATATATAAAAAGGCGTATTTTGTATATAAATTTTCTTGTTATGCATCATTGCATGGTGATTAATTTTTCTATTGAACTGAATCAGTTAATATGTGCCTCCTAATAAACGTTTTTCTGATATTTTCAGATTTTTGATTTTTTTTTTTTGAAGAAAAAAAATCTACCAAAGGGTAATTTTCAGTAAAATCAAACTCTGTATTTTCGTCTTCCTATTTAGATAAATGTGTTAATTAATTGAGTTTTATTGATACTTCCAATTTCAATAATTATACCTCAATTGCAATAATTCACAAAATGCCTTGTAACATGGCCTTAATTTCTGACTCCATCAACTTGTGTTACATTAGAAGTAAGGTACTTGGTTAGTGTTAAGAATAGGGTTATAAATTTATAAAATTTGAATCGTCAATAAATATTTCAATTAATGTTTTAGAGCAGGATTCAGTAGGGTTTGAATTTTGCTCTGTTTGATCCGTCCATGAAAATTTATATTAGTTTTTTTTTAAAACAACACAGGATTATAATTTGGGTTAGGGTTATACACATGTATTATGAATTTTTCCCCCTAATTCAGAACTGTCCATAAACATTTTCAGATGACGATTTAGCACAGTTCTAACCGAACTGCCATAAAAGTTGTCAGAAAATGTTTTAGCACAGACTTGGGGTTTGTGATTAGGGTTAGGGCTGGGTTGGGGTTAGGTTTATGAATTTGCGATCCGTCCGTAAAAATTCCAGTTTATAAATATAATTGCCTTACTATTCATTTTCATGAATAATTCTACTGAATGGAAATACATTGTACTGTTATTGAGTAAAAAAATTCTCAAATCTATTTTGTTTTAAATTTATTTTGTAATTTATTCTACAATATGACGTGTATATAAAAACAAACAAGAATATTCCGTCCTGTTTGAATACAATAAACTAAAAGGCTTTATCCAAAAACCAGCATCATTGCCTATTCTCTTATGTTCTTTGTTTAATAGCAACTTAAACGTGTCTCAACTACAGAGTTAACCTAGCCCCAACCCTAACCCAGGACCTAACCCTCGGCCCAAATCAAAACCAAAACCCCCATCCCCAGCCCTAACCTTAACCTATAGCAGTCTACCGAGTTATTTGTCTGTACCTAGAAAGACTAGCATAATCCAGACACATTTTTATTAAAGAACAGACTTTCTGAGGAGAAATATTAAATGGAAATTAACATTCAATTGCAACTTCCATTTTATTGTTATCATTTCAATGTAAGGTTTATGCAACATTTTGGGAGATGGATAATAGCTTAACAACATTATAGGCCTACTCTGTGAAAGTTGTTTTGTTTAGTCATACTTAAAAGTGTTTGCACAAGGTAAAATTGAAAATGTACATATTCACAGATTACACCTTACTTTCATGTATAATGTGTGGTCATATAAAGCGCATGCGGGTACTGATCGTTGACAATTACCAATGTTGTTTGCGTGCTTGGGTAGAGCTTCATTTACTGCTCTAGTTTGACTGATGCAATGAGAGCTGTAAGACTCGTTTTATTTTCGGTGCCAGGCTGTTTTCCTCCGAGCCTCGGTTTGGGTACATTAATTTAAAGGAAGTTTAGATGGCTGCACCTTTCATAAGGGTCTTTTTTACAGAGTCAAGAGTTATTTCAGACCATGTAGGTACCATTTTGTAATAAATACTGAAAATATGATATGAAAGAATTTGAGTGGATTTTGAATTTTATGTTCATACAAGGTTTCTTTGAAGGCAAAAAAGGTTACAAAGGTTGGCTTTTAGGCTTGCAAAAAATAAAAATAAATAAATTAAAAAAAATTAAAATGCTAAAAACAATTTATTTTAATTGGAATTGTCCTAGTGTTGTCTAGTAATTATTTTGGACTCCAACCTAATTGAAAAAAAAAAATGCAAGGCTGACACCGCTGAGTTTTGTCGATTTTGGCAAAAATTTGACTTTGTAAAGGAAATTTGCCATTGCAAAGTTGCCCATTGTCAAGAAAAAAAGAACATCAGTTGATTCAACTCTCTTTGAATTGATTTGCACGGCCTATTGGTTGATTTCACCTCTTAAAAACTTGGTAGAACCTGGTCAAAAGAACATATAAAGCATAGGGTCCTCCCCTCCCCCCCCAAAAAAAAATCCCTTTTATTATCAGGAGCCGCCCACAACATTGCATCTCATTTGCATAATAATAATTGAGTTCACTCTATTTTTAGCTTGGGGTATGGAGAAATTAAATATTTCTTCAAGGAACATTACAGAATTGGTTTTGCTAACAAAAAGTTGCTGGCATGTGCACTTTATGTAATCCACCATATACATAAACTGACAAACCTGTAGAAGTTTGAGATCGATCGGCCATCTGGGTCACGAGAAAATAGTGAAAACCGATTACACATTTTGCATGAAATCATATTGATTCAACAAATGAATAAAACGCTCACTGAGCGATAAACTCCAATCGGAAAATTGGTTTATTCATTTCTCATCAAATATGGCATTTCAGACAGAAATATTTCAAGGGATGTTTTCTACTATCATCATCATTAGACCGTGTAAGTTTTATGTAAATCTGTGATCAAAAGTATATTTTTACAAGTTTTTTTCTTAACAATTCTGTAATTTCCTTTAAACTTCTAAATTACTTCTAAATACTTACTTCTCCGGAGCCACTTTCGGCAAAAATCGTCTGCTCGGGAAGAGACTTGTTCAATTTTTTGATGGGGGTGTTCAAACAGGGGTGGCAAATATAAACGCTATTATTTCCTCATTCATCATTCTAAAAGTCATCGAAACAATCAAAAGACTTGTTCAACATGTTTAGTTTAACCGAAAAGCCCAAATTTATGTCAAAAAAGTATAGGTATTTTTATTTTGCATTACCCCTTTCTCCTTCATACGAGAAATATTTCCTATAAAATAGTGGACCTGTCTCAATGAGGATGGTTCCGCGCGCGCACGCATGAAAGCGCACATAAAGGCGCCCACATGTTGTCAAAATGGCTGACCGAAAAGGGGTCAAGAGTTGTGCTTCAATTCTTCCACATTTTACATCTAATTCTCGTTTACAAAACCACTGCAAAAGTGAGCAAGGTGAGTTCAGTGATACTTATAGCATCCCTTGAAGTAGTTCTACGGTGATTATGAGATTTCAAATCAGCCAAAATAAAGCGAACAAACCCTTCACTGTTTGACGTGGCGGCAGACTTGAAAACCACATGGCCTGAAGTTGCATCCAGTGCGTACAGTCGTTTTAAAGACCCCAAAAGGCCATTCAAATTCATATTTGATAAGTCAAAATGATTGTATTTAAACTTGTTGAATAATTTACAAACACAGGAATTGACAATTGGGTAAATGGCCAATGGCTTATGAGATTGTGAGTGCGATAGTTTTTTGTTCTTTTGTGGAGGGGGTGGGGGGGCGAGGTGGATAAATTGGCCAGGGCAAGGCAAGGGCATCATGAAAACTAGCCTGGTAGGAATCGTAATAAACGAATTAGTCTGTCTGCTGTTAAGTGGTATCCCTCTTTTTGCATTATTATCATTTGTCTGTGTTTTCTTGTAAATACTCCCTATTGGACTTTCAACCAGTTATACCTAAGAATTTTGCAGTCTGTTTTTTAAAAATATGCAATGTCGCAAACTTTCCAACTTTGGGAGGATCGATGGCTATGATGATCATTGTCTCCTTATCTCCCATTTAAAATGAATTTATGAGGGCACACACCAGCAATATTTCACTTTCCTGAGGGTGAACTACTTGAAAATTGGGACTGCTTACTATGGCTGCTAGCAGATCTTCAATGATCATACATGATGCAACCTATAGTTTAGTTGTATCAATTTTATCTGTGAAATTGTTTTTCATTCTTTGCAGACTTTTACCCGACAATGGGAACACACACAGTGGAGCATCTCGGGGTGCAGACGTGGCGTGAGTCTTCCCCTACCCCCAGTAAAAATAAATGTAAACCTTATTTGATGGCAGAGTGGATAACTGGCTGCCCAGCCTCCCTTTGCAAATGACTTCAGCCCCACTCTGCAAACTACTATCTGCATCCACAGTGCATACAGAAACATAGGCTGTGAAACAAGGGATCATGCAGAGAGTCTAGGAACTGCTCAAACCTTTGCACAGACGCTCGTCTTATGGTAAGTCTCTGATCGCAGTGAATCACCAGAGCACTGAAACCTCTTGATTTAAGATATACGATTGGTTCTTACAAAACAAGTTAAGTCCACCTATACCAACTTAAGCTGATTATATTAATCCGAGTTAAAGTGGATACCGATTGTTAGCAATGCCGGTACTATCATCTTAGAACTGTGACATGCAAAATAAGAATTAGTTTATCACTGTTCAAAATTTGATTGATTGATACATAGTGGATAAATGCAGGCTGGGTGCAAAAGGCTGGCTTCAAGTTCCACAATTAGACAAGAAAAAAAACCCTTATGTTTTTGCTGTTGTCGTAAATGCAATCAAACATTAAAAAGCCACCCCAGTTTACGCAAATAGACTGGAAAATTGGCTTATCGCTGGTGCCCGTATAAACAATACAAAATTCATGGTAAGATTTAGGTAAAATATAAAGAGTAGTTATATAACAAAAAATCTCAGACTTCAAATGTTCACTAAAATACCCCCTTTTGACTTGAACTGTGCGTTGATGGGTTTTGGGGTTGTTTTCTTCAGTCAGAGACAGGGAACTATTTGAGGCAGACCCGGTAGCGAGCTACCAGGGGGCATCTCTTCAAGAGACATTGATGGGACTACTTTGTGATTTGAAGGAGGAGCCAACGTCTTTGAGCCGACGACCGCCAGAGACTGACCAGATGGGAGTTGAAGATCTATGGATATGTGGCTTGTGTGTGTTTTGTGTCTACTGGACATACATAGGAGGTCACCAAAGGACCAAGGTAAAGAAACTTTGCCCTGTCCGACCTCCATTTTTAAAGTTTGGTTGTGTAATTCAACCTCTGTAATATGTTTGACAAGATTTGTCAATTCTTTTTGTGAAAGTGGATCTATACAGCTCCAGATATCCAACTTGTACTGTCAAAAAAAAATCTTATGAACTAAGGATCTAAGAATGCAAAATACAGCACTAATTATGACCTTCTGAAAAAAATTTTTAATGATAAAAAATTGATTATTGATACTGGGTAAAAGTGGAGGTCGTATATTGCAAGTTGTCATTCAAGATAAAGACAAGAGTGTGAAGACTGCGAATGGTAAGAGAAGATCTAACCCGTTCCCTTTCAGAGTCCCTCCCCCTTCTCTAAACCCCCTCCCAAGTGTTGTTCGGCGATCTTGTTGATGTTGTCCTTGCTTACTTTCATGGTGACTTCACACTGTCTTGAATCTCTTTTACTATGCATATTGGTCGAAGCCAATGATGCTTTTTAATTGGGAGACTAGTCTTACTGGAAATTTCTGTCGGGTTTTGAGACACTTCAAGTCATCAGTTGTCATGTTTATTTATAATTGTAATAACGAACATGTATAGGTCAGATAGCGTAATGTTTAGGAATGAACAGCACAAAATGCAACTAAAAGTTCATTCAGAAACATTCTGAATGATTTTTATAAAAAGATGAGTAATCTTTAGGTTTGGAAATAAAGCAAAACAAATTTGAATAAATAAATAATAAATGAATAAATAATGTTTATTGTATGGGCACAAAACCCAACCATAAGTGTTTTAGAAGTAAACATTCAGTCAAATACTTCAGTCCATCACCATTCATTTGATGATTAATGTTTGATTTAGGAGTATATGAAATAGATAATTTAGACCAGCTAAATTAATATTTACATATTCCTAATATCAGCATTACATCGATTCTGGATCACATTATCAACTGATCCTGAATAAGTTAAGTCTTTAAAAAGTTAAACAAACATTAAGGCAATAAATAATTAATAAATGGATAAATAATGTTTATTAAATGGGCACAAAACCCACAACCATAAGTGTTTTGAATTAACAATTCAGTCAAATACTTCAGTCCATCACCATTCATTTGATGATTAATGTTTGATTTAGGAGTATATGAAATAGATAATTTAGACCAGCTAAATTAATGTTTACATATTCCTAATATCAGCATTGCATCAATTCTGGATCACATTATCAGCTGATCCTGAATAATGTTGAGTCTTTGAAAATTAAACAAACAATAAGGCAATAAACAACATAAAATTATGCTAATTTAAATGCTCATTTAAATCAAAGTTCAAACAAAAGAAAAAAAACAGGGCAAGTTTTTAAAAGCTTTAGTTCCAAAATAAAAATCTTGTGTATTAGAGCTTACTGCTCATCGTAAATAGCTTAAAACTACTTATTTGTGAGCGCTGCGGAAAAAGAGACGGAAGGAAAACACAAAATTAATCAGGTATGGGGGGGGGGGAAAGACAGAAGAATGAAGACGACCAGAGAGAAGAAAGAAGGGAAAAGGAGCAGATCGTCCATGGAGAGAGACTTCTAGTGATGCCTAGGTTTGTATGAATGGTAAGACAGTAAAGGCCTAGAGTAGTGTTGGCCTAGAGATAAGACTAACTCTCTACTCTCTCAGCAGGTTTACTGGCAATAGGTAAAGTATAAGGTGTGTGACTGGTGAAGTACTTAGTTTTGAATCCAAGATACTCAATCGCATTACCTTTGAGGTGACACAATTCATGCACATTCACATTTTAAGGAAAGTAAAAACACATTCCTAAGCAAAAAAATGATAGTGCCTTGATTCCAAACTAAGAACTATGCCAAACTTCAGTACACGATGAAGACTCTCCCTTTGATGTCCAAGATGGTGACTAGATGCCAGTGTGGTCAGCTGTTTGCAGCAAAGATTAAGGGTGAAGTATCAGGTAAAAGTATCTGGGTAAGTGTGAAAGGGAACTAAAGTCTTTCTCAACAGCTTTTAACCTTTCCTTTACAGCCTTTAACCTGGCCTGCACAGGCTGCCATCTTTTTTCTTTTCTTTTTTCGACAGTCTGAAAGCTTTTCTTCCCAAAGTGGATGTTGTGGCAGGTTAAGTGTGAACTATCAGGTAAAAGTATCTGGGTAAGTGTGAAAGGGAACTAACGTCTTTCTCAACAGCTTTTAACCTTTCCTTTACAGCCTTTAACCTGGCCTCCATAGGCCACTCTCTTTTTTCTTTTCTTTTTTGACAGTCTGAAACCTCTTCTTCCCAAAATGGATGTTGTGGCAGGTGAATCGGCATCGAAATGCAGAAATTGAGCAGACACTGAAATGTTGAAACTCCCTTTGACTTCTCTGATTTGTGACCCAAAGTCAGTGGGGTCAAGGTCAGGTGTTTGGAGCAAAGGTTAAGTACCAGGTGAATTAGTAGGTAAAGTATGAATCCGACGAACCTCTCTATCCTTTCTTTCCTCAGGC
Organism: Pycnopodia helianthoides; assembly: GCA_032158295.1. Lineage (NCBI taxonomy): Eukaryota > Metazoa > Echinodermata > Asteroidea > Forcipulatida > Asteriidae > Pycnopodia > Pycnopodia helianthoides. The sequence goes on along the minus strand of CM063253.1, from coordinate 5,669,677 downwards.
TATTACCTTGTTTTTGTTTTCCACAGTCTGTAACCAGTTATTGCTAAAGTTGATGTTGTAGCAAGCAATTATGCTCAGATGACAGCTCTGGGACTCCGTAGATGACATTATTTTGGTCTCATGTAATGTGTCTGGTGAACCTGACTTTGGCTAAATGATGTGACTCCCAAAGTGCTTACCTTTCCAGAAATGTTTTTTTTTTTAAGCAGATCATGCTTTCTTCTTGAAGATGATGAAGCAGTTGGTGGATGTGCTGCAAACTTGACTGAGCTGACTGTGTTGCCTACCAGCAAGAACTGGGGTCATGCCAACAATTTGGTAATGTATCGGGCTATAAAGTTACAAGTTACTGATGAAGAAACTATACTAATAAAAGGGACAACAACTCAATGAAGAAAGGAGGGTCATGAACAAATCTACATAAGTCTATCAATAACTTTGGAAGGAAAAAAAAGAAACATTCCTAAATAAATCAGGTCAGATTTTGTATTTATAAAACAAATCTTTTATGAAGTAAAGACATGCAGTTATAACTAGAAGTCAACATTTTATACTTGTATCATTTGAGACTCTGCAACAGCAAGCACGAACAAATAGCCAACCAGCAAGGAAAAACAACTTAAAAACCAGTTAACTTGCTTAAACAAAGTTGTGTTTGTAAAATCCACACAAATCAAAATCTGTCATGAAACAATAGAAGTCGGCTCTTCTTGCAATTTATCATAAAGATTTGAGTAATGCATAGAGATAATTTGTCTGTACTTCCTCAATTTTATCCTCAGTTCAGCAGTTTCTTGGTAAATACAGCCGGACCTGTTTGGATGAGCATTGTTTGAGGGTGGAGGGAGTGGTGACTATACAGCCGATCCTGTTTGGATGAGCATTGCAGGGTACAGAGAGTGCTGACTACAACCGGACCTGTTTGGATGAGCATTGTTTGAGGGTACAGAGAGTGGTGGTTACAACCGGACCTGTTTGGATGAGCATTGTTGGAGGGTAAAGAGTGTGGTGATTACAACCGGACCTGTTTTGATGAGCATTGTTTGAGGGTACAGAGAGTGGTGATTACAACCGGACCTGTTTGGATGAGCATTGTTTGAGGGTACAGAGAGTGGTGATTACAACCGGACCTGTTTGGATGAGCATTGTTTGAGGGTACAGAGAGTGGTGATTACAACCGGACCTGTTTGGATGAGCATTGTTGGAGGGTGGAGGGAGTGGTGACTACAACCTGACCTGTTTGGATGAGCATTGTTTGAGGGTACAGGGAGTGGTGATTACAACCTGACCTGTTTGGATGAGCATTGTTGGAGGGTGGAGAGAGTGGTGACTACAACCGAACCTATTGGGATGAGCATTGTTGGAGGGTGCAGTGTGTTGATTACAACCGGACCTGTTTGGATGAGTATTGTTTGAGGGTACAGAGAGTGGTGATTACAACCGGACCTGTTTGGATGAGCATTGTTTGAGGGTACAGAGAGTGGTGATTACAACCTGACCTGTTTGGATGAGCATTGTTTGAGGGTGGAGAGAGTGGTGACTATACAGCTGATCCTGTTTGGATGAGCATTGCTGGGTACAGAGAGTGGTGTTTGGATGAGCATTGCAGGGTACAGAGAGTGGTGACTACAACCGAACCTATTGAGATGAGCATTGTTAGAGGGTACAGAGTGTGGTGATTACAACCGGACCTGTTTTGATGAGCATTGTTTGAGGGTACAGAGTGTGGTGATTACAACCTGACCTGTTTGGATGAGCATTGTTTGAGGGTACAGAGAGTGGTGGTTACAACCGGACCTGTTTGGATGAGCATTGTTGGAGGGTAAAGAGTGTGGTGATTACAACCGGACCTGTTTTGATGAGCATTGTTTGAGGGTACAGAGAGTGGTGATTACAACCGGACCTGTTTGGATGAGCATTGTTTGAGGGTACAGAGAGTGGTGATTACAACCGGACCTGTTTGGATGAGCATTGTTTGAGGGTACAGAGAGTGGTGATTACAACCTGACCTGTTTGGATGAGCATTGTTGGAGGGTGGAGAGAGTGGAGACTACAACCGAACCTATTGGGATGAGCATTGTTGGAGGGTACAGAGTGTGTTGATTACAACCTGACCTGTTTGGATGAGCATTGTTTGAGGGTACAGGGAGTGGTGATTACAACCTGACCTGTTTGGATGAGCATTGTTTGAGGGTGGAGAGAGTGGTGACTATACAGCTGATCCTGTTTGGATGAGCATTGCTGGGTACAGAGAGTGGTGTTTGGATGAGCATTGCAGGGTACAGAGAGTGGTGACTACAACCGAACCTATTGAGATGAGCATTGTTAGAGGGTACAGAGTGTGTTGATTACAACCGGACCTGTTTGGATGAGCATTGTTTGAGGGTACAGAGTGTGTTGATTACAACCGGACCTGTTTGGGGTGAGCATTGTTTGAGGGTACAGAGAGTGGTGATTACAACCTGACCTGTTTGGATGAGCATTGTTGGAGGGTGGAGAGAGTGGAGACTACAACCGAACCTATTGGGATGAGCATTGTTGGAGGGTACAGAGTGTGTTGATTACAACCTGACCTGTTTGGATGAGCATTGTTTGAGGGTACAGGGAGTGGTGATTACAACCTGACCTGTTTGGATGAGCATTGTTTGAGGGTGGAGAGAGTGGTGACTATACAGCTGATCCTGTTTGGATGAGCATTGCTGGGTACAGAGAGTGGTGTTTGGATGAGCATTGCAGGGTACAGAGAGTGATGACTACAACCGAACCTATTGAGATGAGCATTGTTAGAGGGTACAGAGTGTGTTGATTACAACCGGACCTGTTTGGATGAGCATTGTTTGAGGGTACAGAGAGTGGTGATTACAACCTGACCTGTTTGGATGAGCATTGTTGGAGGGTGGAGGGAGTGGTGATTACAACCGGACCTGTTTGGATGAGCATTGTTTGAGGGTACAGAGAGTGGTGATTACAACCTGACCTGTTTGGATGAGCATTGTTTGAGGGTACAGAGTGTGTTGATTACAACCGGACCTGTTTGGATGAGCATTGTTTGAGGGTACAGAGAGTGGTGATTACAACCTGACCTGTTTGGATGAGCATTGTTGGAGGGTGGAGGGAGTTGTGACTATACAACCGATCCTGTTTGGATGAGCGTTGCAGGGTACAGAGATCAGTGGTGACTACAACCAAACCTATTGGAATGAGCATTGTTGGAGGGTAAAGAGTGTGGTGATTACAACCGGACCTGTTTGGATGATATGAGCATTGTTGGAGGGTACAGGGAGTGGTGACTACAACCGGACCTATCAGGATGAGCATTGTTGGAGGGTACAGGGAGTGGCAACTACAACCCGACCTGTTTAGATGAGCATTGCTGGAGGGTATAGGGAATGGTAACTACAGCCGGACCTGTTGGGATGAGCATCGTTGGAGGGTACAGGGAGTGGTGACTACAAGTACAACCGGACCCATTTGGTGAGCATTGTTGGAGGATACAGAGAGTGGTGACTATACAACCGGACCTATCGGGATGAGCATCGTTGGAGGGTACAGGGAGTGGTGACTACAGCTGGACCTGTTCAGCTGAGCACTGTTGGAGGGTACAGGTTCCAAGCGTCAACACCAGACCGCTTGGTATGTTTGTAGGCTACTGTTTGTACAAACTTTTTCTATAACTTTTCTTCAAAGAAAGGGTTCAACCAACAAACTTGGCATAGAATATTCAGAATTAGCAACTATAAAGGTTTCAAATTTTAAATTTGAAAGATAAACAATCTACACAAATTGAAATCTTTCATGAAACAATAGAAGTTGCATAACTCATCATAAAGAAATGTAATGCATATTGATACTGTACCGTCTATATTTTCTCCTCGGTTCAGCTGTCTCGTGTAGAGTGGTGACTTTAGAACTGGACCTGTTAGGATGAGCATTGTTGAAGAGTACAGGAAGTGGTGAACAACTGGACCTCTTTGGATCCTCATTGTTAGAGGGTGCAGGGAGTGGTGACTAGAAACTGAATTAGCTGTCAGGATGAGCATCGATGGAGGGTTAAGGAAGTGGCGACTGTTACCAGACCTGTTTGGATGAGCATTGCTGGAGGGTACAAGGAGTGATGACTAAACTGGAACTGTCAAGATGAGCATTGTTGGAGGATACAGGGAGTGGTGACTGCAACCAGACCTGTTTGGATGAGCATTGTTGGAGGGTACAGGGGATGGCGAATACAACCAGACCTGTTTTGATGAGCATTGTTGGAGGATACAGAGAGTGGTGAATACAACTGGACCTGTTTGGTGAGCATTGTTGGAGGGTACAGGGAGTGGTGACTACAACCGGACCTGTTTTGATGAGCATTGTTGGAGGATACAGAGAGTGGTGACTACAACTGGACCTGTTTGGTGAGCATTGTTGGAGGGTACAGGGAGTGGTGACTACAAACCTGTTTTGATGAGCATTGATAGAGGATACAGAGAGTGGCGACTACAACTGGACCTGTTTAGTGAGCATTGTTGGAGGGTACAGGGAGTGGTGACTACAACCGGGCCTATCGGGATGGGCATCGTTAGAGGGTACAGGGAGTGGTGACTACAACCGGACCTATTGGGATGAGCATTGTTGGAGGGTACAGGGAGTGGTGACTAGAACCGGGCCTATCGGGATGGGCATTGTTGGAGGGTACAGGGAGTGGTGACTACAACCGAACCTATCAGGATGAGCATCATTGGAGGCTACAGGGAGTGGTGACTGCAACCCGACCTGTTTAGATGAGCATTTTTGGAGGGTATAGGTAGTGGTGACTACAGCCAATCCTGTTTGGATGAGCATCGTTGGAGTATAAAGGGAGTGTACGTGCATGGTGACTACAACCGGACCTGTTGGAATGAGCATCGTTGGAGGGTATAGGGAGTGGTGACTACAACCAGATCTGTTGGGATGAGCCTTTTTGGAGGGTACAGGGAGTGGTGACTACAACCGGGCCTATCGGGATGAGCATTGTTGGAGGGTACAGGGTATGGTGAATACACCTGGACCTGTTTGGCTGATGAGCACTGTTGGAGGGTACAGGTGCAAAGCATCAACAACAGACCGCTTGGTAAGTTTGTACAAATTTTTTCTATAACTTTTCTTCAAAGAAAGGGTTCAACCAACTTGGCAAACTTGGCAAAGAATATTCAGAATTAGCACCTTTAAAGGTTTCAAATTTAAAATTTGAAAAATATACGATCTACACAAATTGAAATCTTTCATGAAACAATAGAAGTTGGCTCTTCTCTGCAACTCACCATAAAGAAATGTAATGCATATTGATACTCTACCATCTAAATTTTCTCCTCAGTTCAGCTGTCTCATGTAGAGTGGTGACTTTAGAACTGGACCTGTTTGGATGAGCAATGTTGGAGGGTACATTAGGAGTGATGATTACAACCAGACCTGTTTTGATGACCTTGTTGGAGGGTACAGGGATTGGTGACTAGAACCGGACCTATTGGATGAGCATCGTTGGAGGGGTACAGGGATTGGTGCCCTGAAACGGACCTGTCGGGATGAGCATTGTTGGAGGGTACAAGGAGTGGGGACTGGAACCAGACCTGTTTTGATGACCTTGTTTGAGGGAAGGTGCAAATGGCCAACAACAGAACGCTTTGTAAGTTTGAAAATTGTATCCTAAAACTTTCCTTTGAAGAAAAGGTTCATCCAACAAAATTTGGCAAAGAATGTTTCAGATTTAGCACCTTTATAGGTTTCAATTAGTCGAGTTGAAAGAATTCGTTCGTTGGGCCTATCCTGTAATTTGCAATAAACACACCATACAACCAACTGGTGGAAAGCTTCATAGATTAGGGAGGTCAAGTTGTTTGAGAAAAAGACTTCCAAAAAACAGAAACAGAAAAACAGCTTGGACTATTTTGCCATGTTGTGTGTGCATGTTCAATGATCTGAAGAACTGATTGGAGCTGAAGGAGAGTTGTCTCACACTCCTAAGAACAACTGATACTTGTATTATAAGAGTTTATCAAAGTTAATCTTTGAAAGTCATTTATTTTCTACCGCAGACTGAGACAAGGACCTTGGAGATGACATCCACCCAATCTTGAGGCAGATCAACGACTTAACAGGTGCAAAGTGTCCAACAACAAACCGCTTGGCAAGTTTGAATAAAATAGTTTATCCGCAAAGAAAAAAGCATTTCAGTATTAGTATTTTTAAAGGATTTATATCGTCGGTTTGAAAGAATACATTCATGTCCATCATATAATTTGAAATAAACACATACAGCCAACTGTTTTAAAATTTCATTAAATTTTAGGGTCAAGTTGCTTCCAAAAAAGACTTCCAAAAAACAGAAACAGAAAAAAAGCCTGGACTATTTTGCCATGTTGTGTGTGCATGTTCAATGAGTTGAAGAACTGATTGGAGCTAGAGGAGAGTTGTCTTGCACTCCTAAGAACAACTGATACATGTATTATTAGAGTTTATCAAAGTTAATCCTTGAAAATCATTTATTTTCTACCGCAGACTGAGACGATAAATTTGAGATGACATACACCCAATCTTGAGGCTAATCAACGCTTCATGGCTGACTTTACAGGTGCAAAGAGTCAACAACAGACTGGTTGGTAAGTTTAAAAAAAATTAGTTCTATACATTTTCTTTGAAGAGAAGGTTTATCCATCAAACTTAACAAAGAAAAATAACATTTCAGATTTAGCACCTTTAAAGGATTTAAATTGTCGATTTGAAAGAGTAAATTCCTTCCCGTCCAATATTTTGCAATAAACACACCCGGCCATAGAACCAACTGTTTGAAAATTAATTAATTAAATTTGGAGGTGAAGTTGCTTCAAAAAAAGACTTACAAAAAACAGAAAAAGAAAAAACAGCCTGGAATATTTTGTCATGTTGGGTGTGCATGTTCAATGAGTTGGATTGGAGCAGGAGAGTTGTCTCGCAGTCCTTAGAACAACTGATAATTGTTTAAAAAGAGTTTATCAAAATAAAAATTTGAAAAATCATTTATTTTCTACCGCAGACTGAGACGATGACCTTGGAGATGACCCAAACTTGAGGCTAATCAACGCTTTATGGACTGACTTAACAGGTGCAAAGAGTCAACAACAGACCAGTTGGTAAGTTTGAAAAAAAAAAAATTCTAAGACTTTTCTTCAAAGAAAAAGTTTACCCGTCAAATTTGGCATAGAAAATAATCTGAATTTGCCCCTTTAAGGGTTGCAAATCGTTGATTTTGATAGAATACATTCATACCCTTCCTATAATTTGCAATGAACACACCCGGCCATAATACAACCAACTGTTGGAAAATTTCATCAAGTTTGGATGTCAACTTGTTTCAGGAAAACATTAGCCCAAAACAGAAACAGAAAAAACAGCCTGGACTATTTTGTCAAGTTGTGTGTGCATGTTCAATGAGTTGAAGAACTGATTGGAGCTGGAGGAGAATTTTCTTGCACTCCTACTGAACAACTAATACTTGTATTAAAAAAGTTCATCAAAATTGAAAATCATTTATTTTCTACCGCAGACTGTGACAAGGACCTTGGAGATGACATACAGCCAATCTTGAAGCTAATCAACGCTTTATGGACTGACTCTACAGGTGCAAAGAGTCAACAACAGACTGCTTGGTAAGTTTGAAAAAAATTAATTCTAAAAATTTTCTTTTAAGAAAAACTTTTGTCATTAAATTTGGCAAAGAAAATATTCTGAATTTGCCCCTTTAAGGGTTTCAAATCCTCGACTTTATAGAGTACATTCATACTCATCCAATAATTTGCAATAAACACACCCGGCCATACAACCAACTGTTGGAAAATTTCAGTAATTTTTTAGGCCAACTTGTTTCAGGAAAAGATTAACCAAAAACAGAAACAGAAAAAAACAGCCTGGACTATTTTGTCATGTTCCGTGTGCATGTTAAATGAGTTGAAGAACTGATTGGAGCTGGAGGAGAATTTTCTTGCACTCCTAAGAACAACCGATACTTGTATTAAAAGAGTTCATCAAATTTGAAAATCTCTTATTTTCTATCGCAGACTGAGACGATGACCTTGGAGATGACATACACCCAATCTTGAGGCTAATCAACGCTTAATGGACTGTGTGCCACCACCCAAAGGGCCGCGTCAAGTCCAGCCAGATGACTCAACACAACAAGTTTAACTGTTGAACTGACGTAGGATCAATGTTAAGCCTATAAACCAGTGCTTTTTGGACTGTGTGCCACCAGCTGAAGGACTCTGTCAAGTCTAGCTAGCGACGTATATGTTACGACACGATGCTACATAGTTTGTAACTTTAATGGTTTTTGTCTGTCAGCAACTGAAGGAAGACTTTGTCAAGTACAGCCAAAGGATTCCCCACAAGTTCGAACTGAAACAAGCAGGACCATGATGGTGTCTTACTGTATGAAGACACACAATCAAACTAGGTTGCGAAAATCAGCGGGCAGTGAAATTCTGAATTCCATGGACAATGTTACGTCAACTTTGATTTAGAAATTCTGCAAAGTACAAGATCGCCACCAGTTAAACTTTTGATTTCGTGGAAATATATGGAACATGTCGATACACAAACTTTGATTTTGTGAACTGTCATTAATGGACAATGAGTTCTGCAGCAGAAACTATATCAATACCGGCTTGAAATGAAAGCTCTTGAGTTTGAAGATTGAATGTAGAATGTTTTTATATTTACATTTAGGTCGAAGTTTTTTATTCTAATGCATACATTAAAATTATATTTAAGTGTGAATGATAGTATAAGAACAATCATTGCAAGGTACAAATATGTCAAATTTATGAGGCAAATCAGAAATAACACAAGTGAAAATTTAGAGCATGAAAATTAGCATTTGAAATGATGTTATATAGCTCCAGGATTATGAATGAAGTGCCATTGAATGAAGGCCTTCATTGGATGAAAACCATCCCTTTGTGAAATCTATCTACTTCGTCTAGTTTGTTTTAAAAGTGATCTGCTGGTAATTCCACCTACAGTGTGAATTCAATTCAAATTGGAAAGAATGTTCTATCTCTTTGTAAACTTTGAGCTGTAGGGACCTCATCAAGTGTTATGAGGTTTACACTTCTAAGCAAGATAGGCCTATACACTTCATCTGTGTGAGTTCTACTCTTCATCTGTGTGAGCTCTACTCTTTATCTGTGTGAGTTCTACTCTTTATCTTTCTGAGTTCTACACTTCATCTGTGTGAGTTCAACTCTTCATCTGTGTGAGTTCAACTCTTCATATGTGTGAGCTCTACTCTTCATCTGTGTGAGTTCTACACTTCATCTGTGTGAGTTCTACTCTTTATCTGTGTGAGTTCTACACTTCATCTGTGTGAGTTCAACTCTTCATCTGTGTGAGTTCAACTCTTCATATGTGTGAGCTCTACTCTTCATCTGTGTGAGTTCTACACTTCATCTGTGTGAGTTCTACTCTTTATCTGTGTGAGTTCTACACTTCATCTGTGTGAGTTCAACTCTTCATCTGTGTGAGTTCTACTCTTCATCTGTGTGAGCTCTACTCTTCATCTGTGTGAGTTCTACACTTCATCTGTGTGAGTTCTACTCTTCATCTGTGTGAGTTCTACTCTTTATCTGTGTGAGTTCTACACTTCATCTGTGTGAGTTCTACTCTTCATCTGTGTGAGTTCTACTCTTTATCTGTGTGAGCTCTACACTTCATCTGTGTGAGTTCAACTCTTCATCTGTGTGAGCTCTACTCTTCATCTGTGTGAGCTCTACTCTTCATCTGTGTGAGTTCAACTCTTCATCTGTGTGAGCTCTACTCTTGATCTGTGTGAGCTCTACTCTTGATCTGTGTGAGCTCTACTCTTCATCTGTGTGAGCTCTACACTTCATCTGTGTGAGCTCTACTCTTCATCTGTGTGAGCTCTACTCTTCATCTGTGTGAGCTCTACACTTCATCTGTGTGAGTTCTACACTTCATCTGTGTGAGCTCTACTCTTCATCTGTGTGAGTTCTTCACTTCATCTGTGTGAGTTCAACTCTTCATCTGTGTGAGCTCTACTCTTCATCTGTGTGAGCTCTACTCTTCATCTGTGTGAGCTCTACTCTTCATCTGTGTGAGTTCTACTCTTTATCTGTGTGAGTTCTACACTTCATCTGTGTGAGTTCTACTCTTTATCTGTGTGAGCTCTACTCTTCATCTTTGTGAGCTCTACACTTCATCTGTGTGAGTTCAACTCTTCATCTGTGTGAGCTCTACTCTTCATCTGTGTGAGCTCTACTCTTCATCTGTGTGAGCTCTACTCTTCATCTGTGTGAGCTCTACTCTTCATCTGTGTGAGCTCTACTCTTCATCTGTGTGAGCTCTACTCTTCATCTGTGTGAGTTCTACTCTTCATCTGTGTGAGTTCTACTCTTCATCTGTGTGAGTTCTACTCTTCATCTGTGTGAGCTCTACTCTTCATCTGTGTGAGCTCTACTCTTCATCTGTGTGAGCTCTACTCTTCATCTGTGCGAAGTCTACACTTCATCTGTGGGAACTAAAATGTATATGTGTGAGTTCTAACTTCATCTGTGAAGTTCTAAACGTTATCTGGATCATGGCTGAGGGTAATGTGCTGGCAACCTCTTCCCTCCACACAGTTTTAACGCAATAGTGGGCTAAGCTGACTGGAAATATCTTAAATATTCAAGTATTGCCAGATGCTGAGGATCATGGCAGAGTGTAACGTGCTGGTAACCTCTTCCCTCATCATTAATCAATAAGGTTTACATGTAAATGAAATAATGTGTTAAGCTAACTGGGAGTACCCTTAAATATCAAAATAATGCCAGATGCTGAGGATCTTGGCAGAGGGTAATGTGCTGGTAACCTCTTCCCTCATCATTAATCAATAAGGTTTATACGTAAATGAAATAATGTGTTTTAAGCTAACTGGGAATAGCCCCCCCCCCCTCCCCAAATATCTTAGTATTGCCAGATGCTGAGGATCATGGCAAAGGGTTATGTGCTGGTAACCTCTTCCCTTGTTAGTAAAATATTAAGGTTTTATTGCAATAAGGTGCTACTAAAGCTAACTAGAAATATCCATAATAACCAAAAATTGCCAGATGCTGAGGATCATTGCAGAGGGTAACGTGCTGGTAACCTCTTCCCTCAACATTATTGAATCAGGTTTGATTGCAAAAGTGTGTTTTAAAGCTAACTTGGAATACCCCCCCCCCCTCCCCCCAAAACAAATATTGCAATATGCTAAGGGTTCATGGCAAAGGGTAATGTGCTCCTCATTAGTAAAGAAGGTTTTTATTTTAATAAGGTGCTAAGCTAACTAATGCTAAATGCTGAAGATCATGGCAGAGGGTAATGTCCTCGTAACCTCTTCCCGCCACATTAATAAATCAGGTTTGATTGTAATATTATGTTTTAAGCTAATTGGAAATACCACCCCCCCCCCCCCAAAAAAAAAAAAAAATAAAAAAATTAAATAAAATATCCATATATTGCCAGATGCTGAGGATCTTGGCAGAGGGTAATGTGCTGGTAACCTCTTCCCTCCACATTAATAAACAAGAATTGATTGAGTTAGTATGTTAAGCTAACTGGGAGTACACCCCCCCCCCCCCCTCTCCTTAAAATTTTCAAATATTGCCAGATGCTGAGGATCGTGGCAGAGGGTAATGTGCTGGTAACCTTTTCCGTCATCATTAGTAAATCAGGTTTTATTGCAACAAGGTGTCCAGCTAACCAGGAATATCCACAATATCAAAATATAGCCAGATGCTGAGGATCATGGCAGAGGGTAATGTGCTGGTAATCCTTCCCTCCTCATTATTAAAGAAGGTTTGATTGCAATAGTGTGCTAAGCTAGCTGTGAATACCGCCCTCTCCCCCCCCCCCCCCAAATGTCAAAATATTGCCAGATGCTGAGGATCATGGCAGAGGGTAATGTGCTGGTAACCTCTTCCCTCATTATTAAAGGTTTGATTGCAATAGTGTGCTAAGCTAACTGGGAATACCACCCTCTCCCACCCCCACCCAAATATCAAAGTATTGCCAGATGCTGAGGATCATGGCAGAGGGTAATGTGCTGGTAACCTCTTCCCTCATCTTTAATCAATAAGGTTTATATGTAAATGAAAAAGTGTGTTAAGCTAACTGGGAGTACCCCCAAATATCAAAATATTGCCAGATGCTGAGGATCATGGCAGAGGGTAATGTGCTGGTAACCTCTTCCCTCCTTATTTAATAAACAAGGGTTTTATTGCTAACTGGGAATACCGCCCCCCCCCCCCCAAATATCCAAATATTGCCAGATGCTGAGGATCATGGCAGAGGGTAATGTGCTGGTAACCTCTTCCCTCCTTATTTAATAAACAAGGGTTTTATTGCTAACTGGGAATACCGCCCCCCCCCCCCCCCAAATATCCAAATATTGCCAGATGCTGAGGATCATGGCAGAGGGTAATGTGCTGGTAACCTCTTCCCTCCACTTGAAATCTACAGGACTTTTATTTAATCATAATTAATTACAAATGATTGATATGGGCTACTTTGTTTGCTTTAGTTTTAACCAAGATTCATAAGATTTTTTTTTTACTGGAATACCGTCTTAAATTTATACTTAGGGTATATAATGCAGCCTTTATTTGCGTTTGTGTAGAGCTAAGGATTGACAATTTTACTTTTTCTTGAATACTTATGAAGTCATTCACATTAAAGATATCAGGTTGTTAATATTTTAGTTTAATGCAATGTTTAAGGCTTTTCATAATTATGGATGGTTGTTACTATATTTTTAAAAGTAAGTTTTCTGAACTCAAACTCTGCAGTGTTGTTTTCTTTATCTTTTTCATTAGGATTAAATTTGTATTTTGTGCGCAATAAAAATTGAACCTGGTTGTTCATTCTTCCAAAGGGCGTATGTGTGTTTTGCTTTACGGGATGGGAGGTTGGGGGGGGATTGGTTCGATATATTTTACAGGTAAAACTTAGGATATGGTGTAGGGAACAGAATAAGACATAATACACATTTTTTTATTGGAAAGAAAGGTTTAATTACATAGTTAAATAAAAGTGTATTTAAACTTAATTTATAATATAAACTATTTATTGTTTTGGGTGGATAACAATTATTTGAATTTCTATACATATGATAGGGTAGGTGCTTTGAAAACAGATCCCGTTTATTTTTACACTTTTGTTGCAATAAAATTAGGGTATAGGGTGGACTGGGGGCATAGATAATAATGGCATTAACAATAATATTGGGAATTAAGTTGGAAATAAAGAAACTTAAAGCATGTATTTGAATTTTTAAATAACTAATCTGGGATGGGGTTGGGTGAATATTATAAATGTTAGTGTATTTTATATATTTATAAAGACAAGACTTTCATTAAGATAATAAATGCTACATTAGGGGGGGGGGGGGAGACAGAACATAGTAATAATAATTATATGTTTAATTTTTAGTGGCCGGATAGTTGAACCATTAAAACACAGACTTGAATAACAAATTAAATGATAATAATATATGCATGTGTAAATAATATAACTGTTTAATAGTCAGGGTGGGTAAGTGAAAGAAATATGTATATTGTTTAATTTAGATAAATGGGTGCTTAAAATAACTGAACTTTCATTAAGACCTAAAATGCTATATCAGTGAACAAAATTATGGTTTTAGCATAAGTACTTCATTTATAACTAAAAATAATTATTAAATAATTACTATTTAGTCTATTTTTAGGGTCTGTAAAATAACATAGCAATCTATTTGGGGTGGTAATTAATAAAAAATAAAACAATTATTTGATTATTGCTCTTTAAGTGCACAAAGGGAAATTTCAGAGAATCTTAAATGGAATGGGGGACTTGGAAATGATTAAGGGGCTACTTGATTAAAAGTTTAAATGTTATGTTTTAATTAGACTTTGGGATGGGTATGGGGAAAAGAATCATTATGAGTTACCTAAAGGTATAATTTTTAAGTTAAAACAAGGGGGTGGGGGAAAAAAGCAAGCTCAATGTTTTTTATCATTTTAAAAATTAATTGTAATGTGTTCAATGGAGTGGGCGGACACAATACAAAAAAGGGGTACAGTTGGATTAAAAATCCTATGAAATATCAAGATAGTTTTAACAAATGTACGCTGGGATATTATTTTTATATTAATCTAATAACATTAGAAAGGATATGTTTTTATATTATAATCTATATAACATTAGAAAGGTTTACAGCATACTTGTTTTTGTTTATCTTCTTTTTGGGGGGTTGGGGTTGGAGGGGGTCACAAGGATGAGTTTTATTTACTGATTATTGTTTTTTTATTTATTTATTTATTTATTTATTTCGGGGTGAATTTCTGTTAATGCAACTTTTTTATTTTAGGGGGGCGGAAAAAGTAGGTGTATCATTCTAAACGTAACAGATTCTAAACGTAACAGGTTCCAGGTATTATCACTGCAGAGTTCTAGATCAGAAAGGATTGTTAAATATAAATTATTATTATTTCTTTAAATATAAATCTTTATTTCAGATGTATTTTGGTGTTAAGAATGTTGAATAAAACGTTTATAATTATTCACAAAACCGGGTTCTCCTAATGAGTAAAACTGTTGCCTTTAGATTATGTGTATCAATGAACTGGGATAGGCACATATTAGTTGATTAAAACATTACGTATACAAATGAATGACAGAGGGCGCTATTTACATAAACGTTTACGTAAAACTGCTAACTGAAAAAAACTGTTGCTTGATATTAACTTATGATGAGGCAATTTGGCAGGCTAAATTTGATTGCTCTAAGACTTTTTTTCTGGTACTTTAAAGTTTCTTATTTTTTGTAAATTTAAAAGCGACTTAATCAAAACATCAGTTGTTAGTGTTAAAGTTAAGGGAAATTTTTACACAAGTTTAATTTTGAGAGACCTGCAATTTTAAGAATATTAAGATTGTTTTGATGTGTTAAAAATACAGTCCCCCACTGTTAACGTATTTTTTTTTGGGGGGGGGGGGAGAGCAACTTATTTTAAAATATATATATTTTATTTAAGGGTAACTTTCATTAGCTTAAAATTGTATGCTTGAAATAGTGCTTATAAATAACTACATTTTGAAATAAATGATCTAAACGAAACCCTATGTGAACCCAAATTTGTGTCTTGTATTTGCTGCTTTCAAATCTGAGGTCACAGGTCAAAGGACACATCTCATTATTTTTTAAATTTTTTTTTTGACCCCCCCATTCTAAGGTATATATATAAGGTCCGAGCGATTTTTTTTAAGAGGCGATTTGGCGCAGCGGGCTAGCTCACAGCTTCCAGAATTCTGGAGCTGTGAGTTCGGCGGTTCAAATCCTGGCGAAACCCTTTTACACCAGTAAAAAAAGACTTTTTTTTAAAATTCTAGTAAAAATGGGTAGGGCTTGAACCTGGTACCGTTAGCTCTGTAGCCTCTATCTCTTACCGCTCTGCTACTGAGCTTTCATGAAAATCATACGATTTTTGACCTGATGAATATTAGAATGGGCTGACTTAGAAAATTTTTGGCCAAAAGTTTTCCCTGGCTCAAGCCTTGGATTTTTGGCTGATCTGAGGGTTGACCAAGGGCCTATATGAGCTCTGATATTTTGGCCTGGGCTAAATGACAGTCACTGGGGTTGGGCTGGAGGGCTAAATGGCAGTCACTGGAGTTGGGCTGGGGTGGGTAAGGGCTGGTTTGGTGGGCAGTCACTGGGGGATGGATTGACTGGAGTGGTTTCAGAGAGAGCTGGAGGCTTGTGGGACTGGCTGGCTAGTAGTGTCTCGGGTTGAAGGAATAAGGGCTCAGGGTGGGTACGCCAATGGGCTGGCTAGATTGCAGTCATGGGGTGAGGAACCAGCGGTTGACAGCAGTCACTTAGGATGGCCAGGGCATATGCGTAGGTAAAGGTTGCGCATGATTTTAACTCGTAGGCATGACAAATAGCAGGTGTGAAAATGTTCGACTTCAAAAGTGCTTATTGTACTGGCATCATAGTGCGCATCAGTGTGTAGGTTCGTACATGTGGTTGATTTTGATTGGTCCTTTTTTTGACTATGATAAAAGGAAGAATGAGCGTGTGGGTGCATAACGCTTGCCCACTGCCCTCTGTCAGTAGGGCTACTGCCTTCACTAATTTAACGATTTTTTCGCATACTTGGTTTTATTCTACCTTTTCACGCTACCCTCTATAGGCAAAACATCACGGAAATTACGTTTACAATTTGCTGTGAATAAAGTGTGTGTAGGGGGATAAATGTGGACAATTTTGACATTTAACAAAGCTTGCATCGTTGAGATTCTAGCTACATGTATACTGCCCTCTATGCGCAGAATATATGCGCATTGGCTTTATTGTATATCTTTTGCATGTTAACATTTTCTGTTCTTGTCTCTATTAGTTTTACCGTCTCTGTACATAGGAACATCGGTGCGTATTTACTCTGTTACGAGTATATACTGCCCTCTATATTGAATTTTTTGGGGGTGTTTTTTGCAGTACTGGATTATTTCAAATAATACGTACTTTATAGTCTAGCTTATGTATTTTTTAATACTAGGAGCGTATTTTGGGTGCTGCGAGGATACTGCCTAAAGGCTAAACTTAAAACTTAAAACACATGTTTGACTTCAAAAGGGTTTATTGTACTGGCATCATAGCCTCAGTGTGTAGGTTAGTACATGTGGTTGATTATGAAGTCCGTTTTTGACTATGATAAAATGAAGAATGAGTGTGTGGGTGCATAACGCTTTCCAACTGCCCTCTGTCAGTAGGGCTACTGCCCTCAATAATTTAACAATTTTTTTCGCACACTGGGTTTTATTTGACATTTTTCATGCTGCCCATTGGCAAAACATTAAGGAAATTAAATTCACAATTTGTTCTACGTTTAAAGGTGTGTAGAGGGGATATTTGTTTTGACAGGTAAAAGCTTGCATCTTTGAAATCCTAGCTACATGTATACTGCCCTCTATGCGCAGATTATATGCGCATTGCCTTTATTGTATATCTTTTGCATGTGAACATTTTGTCTTATCTCTATTCGTTTACCTTCCTTTTTACATAGGAACTGAGAGCGTATTTACGTTGTTACGTATATATACTGCCCTCTACATATCATTTTTGAAACTATTTTTTTTGGTTTTTTGCAGTATTGCATTATTTCAAATGGAGCGTATTTTGGGTGCTGCGAGTATACTGCCCTCTATAAAGGCTAAATTTAAAACACATGTTAAGTTTGTTATAGTTATCATTTCTGATTCATTTCAATGAAAGATACTGCGTTTGCGTTTTTCTTAAGGCTGCAAATGAACACTCTAATAAAATATACACTTTGTAAAAATTGCACAAAACACAAAATTGTGTTTGTGTGCTTTTTAATTTCTTTTATAAAAAAGGCGTTAACTGAGTCACACTTAGTGAATTAAGCTTGTTTACTGCCCTCTATAGGCAACCTTTGATTTTGTTTTGTCTGTTTACAGGCAGATTTTGAATGAGTAATTTTAGCAATTTTCACGATGTATTGTAAACCCCCTTTTTTCCATAATGATTTTAAATATTTTTGTTTTATTGTGGGATATTATTTTCACTGCCTGTACTAGTTAACCACAATTTAACACAAAGTTTTGATAATAACTTTTTGGACAACAAATTATTTCATTGACTGCAATATATTTTATTATCAAACACCATTTTTTCTTATATTTCTCAAATAGATACTAGAAAAGGTGGACACCACTAAATGTCAATTGAAATGGAAAATATCCACATCAGACAAGAATAACCAAATGTGATAAAACATGCTTATGATTTAATTTATTCTACACATAAAATTGAAATACAGTGTAACTCTGTAAAGCCCGGGCAAGTTTTACTAGAGCTACTTAGGGGTCATCCGAAGTTCTCAATGTTTGTTTTATGGTCGCACAAAGAGAGTGAGGATGGGTCAGAGGTCATGTACACTTTTAAAATGTGTGTAAAAAGATTAATAATTCTATGGTAAGATCAACAGTGGAAACAAAAGTATGAACACTACTGAACATCAAGCTGGTTTGATCTTATGCTGCTTGTTTGTTTTGTTTTGGTTTGGTTTTTTTTCCCATATTTTTGTTATGGTGGAGGGGGGAATTAAATAAATAACATTGATGCTTTGACACACAAGAGTTTTATAACACTTTTTACTCTCTACAACCTTAAACATTTGAGAACTTTGGATGATCCCTAAATTTAAGAGTACAATACTAGTATGGCTTGCTGCAATTTTCATTCTCTCAGTCCTTGTCTAGCCAACTTGAGAAACTATTGGCTGAACACAAAATGCACGAAACCAAACCGTATAGCAAATATCCATTTGAAAGTAGCGCAAGCTTGTCTTCTTGAACAAACTATGTCTTTCACGACTAATATTGTACTCAATACATACCTTTTCTTTAGGTGGGTAGTACATTTGGGAGTCATGGCTTTAAGCTGTTATCATGGTGCAGCTTTTTCTTGGTCTTGTTTCCGTGTGCAGTAACAGTAATTTACAGACATAATTTGTGAATAAAAAAGGAGCCATGCTTGTCTCCCTTCTAGCCTCCATTTGGTTTATTTGCAAGGGTAAAACACAACAAGGCTGCACCATGCTAAAGAACATTTATGGCATTTGCCTACAAACTCTCAGAAAAAGGGCCTTTAATTTGGAATAAAATATGCCCTAGATTTTCTTTTTCAACATTATCTCAGAAAAGGACCCCGACCATGGCTACTTTTCTGGTATTTAGTATTTCTAGAGCCACAAATACTCTGCGGAAAGGACCCAATAATTTTTAAGTATTAAGAAAAGCTAGAAACAAGGCTACTCTTTAAGGAAAGGACCCCCATAAGTTTAAAGTATTTAAAGCTAGAGTCGTGACTACTCAGTTCAAGGAAAGGATCCCATAAGTTTCAAGCATTATTTAAAGCTTGAGTAATGACTTAATCATTGCTTGAAAGGACCCCATAAGTTTTCTCGTTATAAGTCAAGCTAGAGTTGTGACTACTCACTCAGGAAAGGACCCCATAAGTTTTCTATCATTTATTCAAGCTAGAGTCGCGAATGCTATAGCTCAGAAAGGACCCCATAAGTTTTCTAGTATTTAGACAAGCTAGAGTTGTGACTACTCGCTCAGGAAAGGACCCCATAAGTTTTCTAGTATTTAGTCAAGCTAGAGTTGTGACTACTAACTCAGAAAAGGACCCATAAGTTTTCTATCATTTATTCAAGCTAGAGTCGTGAATGCTATAGCTCAGGAAAGGACCCCATAAGTTTTCTAGTATTAAGTAAAGCTAGAGTTGTGACTACTCGCTCAGGAAAGGACCCCAAAAGTTTTCTATAATTTATTCAAGCTAGAGTTGTGACTACTCACTCAGGAAAGGACCCCATATATTTTCTAGTATTTAGTCAAGCTAGAGTTGTGACTACTCACTCAGGAAAGGACCCCATAAGTTTTCTAGTATTTAGTCAAGCTAGAGTTGTGACTACTTACTAAGGAAAGGACCCCATAAGTTTTCTATCATTTATTCAAGCTAGAGTCGTGAATGCTATAGCTCAGGAAAGGACCCCATAAGTTTTCTAGTATTTAGTCAAGCTAGAGTCGTGACTACTATCTCAGGAAAGGACCCCAAAAGTTTTCTATCATTTATTCAAGCTAGAGTCGTGACTACTTACTAAGGAAAGGACCCCATAAGTTTTCTATCATTTATTCAAGCTAGAGTCGTGACTGCTATAGCTCAGGAAAGGACCCCATAACGTTTTTTCTAGTAGAGTCGTGACTACTAACTCAGGAAAGGACCCCATAAGTTTTCTATAATTTATTCAAGCTAGAGTTGTGACTACTAACTCAGGAAAGGACCCCATAATTATAACTTTTCTAGTATTTATTCAAGCTAGAGTTGTGACTACTAACTAAGGAAAGGGCTCCAAAACTTTTCTTTTAAGTTATTCAAGCTAGAGTTGTAACTACCATTCAGAAAGGACCCCACAAGTTTTCTAGTATTTAGTCAAGCTAGAGTTGTGACTACTCACTCAGGAAAGGACCCCATAAGTTTTCTAGTATTTAGTCAAGCTAGAGTTGTGACTACTCACTCAGGAAAGGACCCCAAAAGTTTTCTTTCATTTATTCAAGCTAGAGTCGTGACTACTTACTAAGGAAAGGACCCCATAACGCTTTCTATCATTTATTCAAGCTAGAGTCGTGACTGCTATAGCTCAGGAAAGGACCCCATACGTTTTCTAGTAGAGTCGTGACTACTAACTCAGGAAAGGACCCCATAAGTTTTCTATCATTTATTCAAGCTAGAGTCGTGACTACTAACTCAGGAAAGGACCCCATAAGTTTTCTATAATTTATTCAAGCTAGAGTTGTGACTACTAACTCAGGAAAGGACCCCATAACTTATAACTTTTCTAGTATTTATTCAAGCTAGAGTTGTGACTACTAACTAAGGAAAGGCTCCAAAACTTTTCTTTAAGTTATTCAAGCTAGAGTTGTAACTACCAATTCAGAAAAGGACCCCACAAGTTTTCTAGTATTTAGTCAAGCTAGAGTTGTGACTACTCACTCAGGAAAGGACCCCATAAGTTTTCTAGTATTTAGTCAAGCTAGAGTTGTGACTACTCACTCAGGAAAGGACCCCAAAAGTTTTCTATCATTTATTCAAGCTAGAGTCGTGACTACTTACTAAGGAAAGGACCCCATACGTTTTCTATCATTTATTCAAGCTAGAGTCGTGACTGCTATAGCTCAGGAAAGGACCCCATACGTTTTCTAGTAGAGTCGTGACTACTAACTCAGGAAAGGACCCCATAAGTTTTCTATCATTTATTCAAGCTAGAGTCGTGACTACTAACTCAGGAAAGGACCCCATAAGTTTTCTATAATTTATTCAAGCTAGAGTTGTGACTACTAACTCAGGAAAGGACCCCATAACTTATAACTTTTCTAGTATTTATTCAAGCTAGAGTTGTGACTACTAACTAAGGAAAGGGCTCCAAAACTTTTCTTTTAAGTTATTCAAGCTAGAGTTGTAACTACCAATTCAGAAAAGGACCCCACAAGTTTTCTAGTATTTAGTCAAGCTAGAGTTGTGACTACTCACTCAGGAAAGGACCCCATAAGTTTTCTATAATTTATTCAAGCTAGAGTTGTGACTACTAACTCAGGAAAGGACCCCATAAGTTTTCTATAATTTATTCAAGCTAGAGTTGTGACTACTAACTCAGGAAAGGGCTCCAAAAGTTTTCTATAACTTATTCAAGCTAGAGTTGTGACTACCAACTCAGAAAAGGACCCCACCCGTTTTCTAGTATTTATTCAAGCTAGAGTCGTGACTACTAACTCAGGAAAGGAACCCCAAGTTTTCTAGTATTTAGTCAAGCTAGAGTCAGGACTACTAACTCAGGACCGACCCCATAAGTTTTCTAGTATTTAGTCAAGCTAGAATTGTCCCTGTTCAAAACTAAGGAGAGGGACCCTTAAGTTTTTAAGAATTGAATAATGCCAGAGCATGTCTGCTCATCATGACCAGTCAGTAATGCTTGGCGTCAACTATCTCAGGAAAAAGTTCCACAAGTGTGTGTATTTTTTCTGGTACGCTAGAGTCTGGCTTATAAAAACACCCTCCAACGTGATCTTTCAAGTTTCTAGTATGAATTAATTTCTAGTGTGTAGTAATGCTAGACTTATGGGTCCCTTAACCATTCTAGAATAATAACACTCGTGTTGGGGTAAGGGAAAAGGCCCCCTCAACGTTTTGCTATTTATTAATATTTCAAAGGTTGTTGCTGCCTACAGAACTCTCTTTAAAGAAAACACAACCTGCAAAATAGCTATTGATTCAGTTCGAATACAGAAGCAATTTATGATCAACTTCTGTGGGTGTAACTGCACAACAATATTTCTCTATGGACATTCTAGTCACCATGTCAACACTGGTAAAGTCATGATCCCATTTGTACTGCTCCTTTTACTGATGGTGCATGAAACGCCAAATGGAATAAAAGTTGAGGAGAGGCTTACGTCACACCAGGATGTCTTCCCTCATGAAGGCTCTCCTAAGATCTTTGTAAAATGCATCCTGCAAACAATAGGAAAAATAACAAAACATCGTTAAGATTAATAAACATAGATGTGCACAACATTAAAATGTGATATTAACCACGTAACATCAAATGACGTGGTTATCCACCATTTATTTCGGACAGAAAGTTTACGTTGGACTGGATTTTCTTTTAACGCCGCAACAACTTATTAGGGTTTTCCTTTAATCTTTTGCTGATAGTCAGACGGTCGACATTCATATCCACCAGATTTTGTCAAGGAATCAATCCTCCGATGATAAGTCCTAATATTAAATTTCTTTCTAATTGCCATTCTTCATTGCAAAATTCTGTAAATTTACAGAGGTGCATACAGAAGAGAAAATCAGCTGATAAGTTGTATCTCTGACCATGAACTTTACTTAAAGGAACATTACAGAATTGGTAATTGTAAAATATATTTTTGATCACAGATTTAAATAAAACTTACACAGTCTAATGATGATAGTAGAAAACATCCCCTGAAATATTTCTGTCTGAAATGCCATATTTGATGAGAAATGAATAAACTAATTTTCCGATTGGAGTTTATCGCTCAGTGAGCGTTTTATTCATTTCTTGAATCTATATGATTTCATGCAAATGTGTAATCGGTTTTTCACTATTTTCTCATGACCCAGATGGCCGATCGATCTCAAACTTCTACAGGTTTGTCAGTTTATGTATATGGTGGATTACATAAAGTGCTTACACTGCCAGCAACTGTTTTGTTAGCAAAAACCAATTCTGTAATGTTCCTTTAATAAAGGGCATTTAACTAACAGGATAAATTTCTGGACAAAGCGTTTCAATTTTTCAAAGTTCACGTATGTTTCAGATTTGAACTTGCTCTGTCGCCTCCCCCCTCCCCCCCCCCCCCCGAAAAAAAAGATTGAATCAAACAACCAACCAACCATGCAGAAACTCCTCTTAAATAACTTACATCAAAGCTGTTTCCATAGTAGGTAGGTGAGGAAGCTCTGGCACGGTCTCATGTTTTCATTCGCATCTCAGACTGATCTCAATAGTTGTATGCAGTGGTAGATTTCTCTAGAGGTTGCTCCTGGTATTGTGGGGAGGATGTCATCTTAGCTTAGGCAAACCCCCTTCTCAACAGGAGGTAGGCCCCTCTTCCATCGTCCTAAGTCAGACAAGGAGGGTCTGCTAGCCCCTGGAAATAATTAATAATATAAACAAAAATTATAATTCCACATCTTTTTGTATCCAAACATTTTACGATTCTGCATCTTTTTGTCGATATGTTTCTTGTCATGAAACAACCTCGCCAAATATGCCACATGAATAGAACAACAATAAAAAAGAGCTATCTCTGATAGGCATTTTTGTAAATTAACCAATTGCGAAATGCACACCATGCACATCAAACTTTTTCTATGGAATACAAAAATGAAAATGAAATTCTGCCAAGTAGCTGAAAAGTTGCTAGCTTCGATAACTGTAGCTTTTGTTCACACCCCTTAATAGACCTTTGAGCTACAACAGACCATGCATGTAAATTTCTACATAATTTGTTGACGATTCGAGGAGTCGGTCTAGTACCATAGGTCTACTAGTACCATTTGCCAGTACATGTAGCTGAAATAGGATCGGTCGCCTCAGCCAGCTGAAGAATATGCAAGTGCTGTGTTCGAATCCATGTTGCGCAACATTTAAATACTCATGCAGATTGTGCTCTACAGATTGGGCAAATCCGTAGAATGCGTGGTTCCAAGAGCATCAACACACAGTTGATGCTCGTGGTCCATGAGCATCAACACACACCAGAAGTCGTCGTGGAGCGCATCTGCACAATTTGCAGACTGCCCATTCTCCCCCCTAGTCTCTGTTTGATCTTGATAATGTTGGCTTTGGACGGCCGATAAGAATAAAATACTTTTTTGGTCATACTAAAAAAAAAATTAAGACAGTGGCGTTTGCATCGGCATCTTTTCAAAATTTTGTATATTGAAAACTACAGAGTGTTTGGTCCAATAAACTTTGAGGTATATCATAGCAAGCCATGAAATGTTTTTAATGAAAATTAGGTATTCATTCATTCAGGTTGGCTCAGTGGTTTCTTCCCTGTCCTTCACCTCTACTAGAGGCTCTGGCTCTGTGAACAAATTTTTGAAGAATATCTAAGCTGTCTCCTCCCACGATGTGTGATGGCGTCGGTGGATTCAAGTAAGTTCAAGTAAGTTTTAAAGTTCTATTCCCGGCCTGGAGCCTTGCATGTGGATTGGATTTTCAGGTGAGTCACATACCCGACTGCGTGGTGGGCTTACGGGTTTTCTCCCACGTCTAACAACTTAAACTTCTTCATTGTCTTTTGTAAAAAGTGGTGTGATGTCTCCATAGAATACTTTGGCGACTAAATAATTCTGATTCAGATTCAGATTCAGTGGAAATGTGCCCCCGCTGCTCTGCTTGTGGAGCATACGACACGAAGTTGACGCAGTTTGTTGCTGAACACAAACCCTCTCAGAAAAACACAATGTTCCATCAATTATTAATAAAAAAAGAACACCGTAAAACTCACCAAGTGTTCTTCTATTCTTGTGAAATCGGCCAACTTTCCCATGTTGATCAAACAATGCAATTTGTGCACGTTTTCCCATCGAACGAGGTTAGGAAAATATCCCCACGTTTACCAGCAGAGAAGAGCCATCTTTAAATGACAGCATACACCCACTACGTCAGCTTTTCACCCACACGTCACACATTCGCCGTCCATCATTAAGTTCCTCGATTTTCTTCTAAAATGCTGTTATCTTTCTTGATGAAAATTGGCAATATGAGTTTAAAAGAAAAATTATGTCTATTGGTTTCACCTAAGATTGTTTACAGCCGAATTTGACAGTGAAAGACCTCTTCAAATACTGATGAATCCAGCATGCGGAGGGATATTGTCATCGCACTTATTTCAGCCAATCAGAGGCAGACATGCATATTCATATTTATACTTCTCCGTAAAATTTTGTCACACTTGTGGGTTTGAATTTAGGGGGGAAATAATATAATTTTATGTAGAGTTAAAAGGACACCATCTCGTGCAATTCATATGTACATTTCTTCATTTATTTGTTTGTTTTTGTCTTTATACTAATTCTTTTTTAGTCGCTAAGTCCATTTTTGACCATTTTCTTATAACCTCAAAAGGATGGATGCAATGCAGTTGAATCTTACTGTTTTGTTTTTGAAATAAAATCACAAGGGTTAATTTTGCCCATTCATCTCTTTTTTTTTTTTTTAATCACAGGAGGTACTAATAATGTTGTCCTTTTTCGACCGTTTTTAAAATAAACCACAAGGGGTAGTGTAAGCGGGCAACTTTGTATATTTACGACTCGGTACATTAGTGTAACAAAAAACATGTGCTAAATCAGTTTGGAGTTTATTGTCAAGGCACGTGCCAAAATTTGCTTAAATCACAAGGGGGTAATAAGCCTTTGTTGTAGTTCATTCCATAAACATACAAATTAATCAAAAAAATGTCCTACTTCTTTACAGGAACATTACAGAATTGGTAAGACAAAAACTTGTAAAATATACTTTTTGATCACAGATTTAAATAAAACTTACACGGACTAATGATGATGATAGAAAACATCACTTGAAATATTTCTGTCTGAAATGCCATATTTGATGAGAAATGAATAAACTAATTTTCCGATTGGAGTTTATCGCTCAGTGAGCGTTTTATTCATTTCTTGAATCTATATGATTTCATGCAAATGTGTAATCGGTTTTTCACTATTTTCTCGTGACCCAGATGGCCGATCGATCTCAAACTTCTATAGGTTTGTCAGTTTATGTATATGGTGGATTACATAAAGTGCTTACACTGCCAGCAACTGTTTTGTTAGCAAAAACCAATTCTGTAATGTTCCTTTAAGACAAATACACACAAATTCGATCAAACTATATACTCTTGTACTCAAAAGTGATTTCAGCTTCATTTGTTTGTTTTTGAAAGCAGTTTTTGAAAATAAACACACTATTTGAATTTTCAAACTTATTTAATTGCAAAAAGTTTGTGTACAAAACATTTAAAATAAAAGTATCTTAAAAAATACAAAACAGTTTGGTTTACTCAAAACATTTCAATTTTGTGAGGCCTAAAATATGGACGGGTTTCCAGAATAGCTTTCGAATCACTTTGCATTTTTTTCAAGAAAATAAATGAGTTTGATTAATTAATAATAATAGCTAGTCTCTTTAACAATAATTTCAAAGTACTATTTATAATATTTGCAGTAAAAGAAGTAAAATCAACTCTTTCAAACTATTGAATGTTGGACGGAAGGCGGAGTGCTATAAATTTACAACTGGTTCGAAATATACAAAATGTAAATAAAACTAACTTTTACAAGATAAAAATATAAATGAATTTGTACAGACTGATGGTAAAAAATCATAATAATTTACAGAAATATAGTCTACAAAGACACAAGCAAAATTTACATCAGCGATGAGGTTGGGATTCAAACCCTGAATTTCTGCATTCTAACCATTACTTAAACATTGGCCCAAATTTGACAAAAATGCTGGACTTACCACTTAGGATTTTTTCAATTTTTTGCCTATTTTTCAACTGTATTTAAAAGTATTGCTAAGGACTATAGGTCAATTTAAATACAAATATGCATCAGTAGAGCCTACTGCATCAATTAAGAGCCTAACAGCACAACTTAAACATTGGCAAAAAATTTGATAAAAAAGCTGGACTTACCCATTTTGATTTGTTCAACTTTAGGCCTATTTTTCAACTATCATTGTTTCCCAAAATATAGCTTATATCCAGGGTCAAGTTAAATAGAAATGCTTCAGTAGACCCTACTGCATCAATTAAGAGCCTACAACTCCAACTTTAAAAATTGAACTAAATTTGATAAAAAAGCAGGACTTACCCCTGAAGAGTTTTTTCAATTTTGTGCCTTTTTTCAACTATCATTGTTTCCCCAAATTTAGATTATACCCAGGGTCAAGTTAAACAGAAATACATCAGCAGAGCCTACTGCATCATTTTAAAGCTTAAAATCGCAACTTAAACATCTGCCCAAAATTGATAAAAAGCCGGATTTAACCATTATGATTTGTTAAATTTTTTGCCTGTTTTCAGCTATCATTGTTTCCCAAAATTTAGATTATACCCAGGGTCAAGTTAAACAGAAATGCACCAGCAGAGCCTACTGCATTGTTTTAGAGCCTACAATGGAAACTTAAGTACTCTAGTTGAAACCGCTTCCGAGAACCAACAGAAACATTTTGGTTCGTTGCATGAACCAGTTCTCACATGACCAGTGTATTATCTTGCCTTCCAGGCAATGCCACGGAATGTACAAAGTCAGTCTTTGTTTAAAAAGAAAAGGTGACACAGTCTCTCCCGAAATGAATGGTCCCCAAAGGGTTACTGTGTCTTGAGTTCTGAAGACTTTATACAGCGTCATCTTCGTTCTATTCATGCTCCTCTTGGGTGTGAAGTGAGGACTTCCTGCCTTCACTGCCTCTTCTTCCAGTCGGATGGGATTTCTTTGAGGTTGCCGAGGATGTCCGATATCTGGAGGGGCCAGGACGAGAACGCGTGCTGATAAAAGGACAAAGAAATAAAATTGATTTGATATTTAAAAAATCAACATGCAGAAAAAAAAGTACAGCATTGCAGAATTATTTTGTTTAAAGTAAGTAGGAGGCAGATGACCTGGGCCCAATTTCAAAGAGCTGCTTACGCAGAAAATTATTGCTTAACAATTTTCAACTGAGCAAACATAGGCGGGGGACCAGTCACAGATTGTACATGTGACAAGGTATTTTGGCTGGTGACCTTATTATGGTAAGCATGACTCATGTTGTGCTTAGCTATTTTGTGTGCTTAAGCATCTCTATGAAATGGAGCCCACTTTTTAAATTTGCGGCTATTGCGGTGAGATGAAAGCGTGACGTCATAAATGGTGTGGGTTCTGGAGAATGCGTAGACCCCAGAAGTTTAAGAGCTACTGTTCAATAATGGTCTCAGGTTCAATCTGAGCATATCCTGCTGGTGGATTTATGTTTGAACAAGTGGTTACTCGGGGTTCAACCCTGTGTAACGAAAAGCGGCATAGCCAGGGTGGGGGGCCTGGGGGGGCATGTGCTCCCCACAGGTGCCCCCCACGAGAAAAAAAATTGTGATAGTGTTCACAAAAAAAGAAAAGAAAAAGGAAAGGGAATTAGATGAAAATGTGCGTTTGTTTAATCTAATGTAGTGAACGATCCTGATTGTGATCACTACCGCGGCCAAAAGATGCCAAGAACATAAGAGGATGGTGGACCCCTGCAGCATCCCCCTTCCAAAATAAAAGCATGACCCCCACCACTGACAAACCCATTCCCCCTGGGACCCCCACTTAAAAGCAGTTCCCCCCTGTGCCCCCCCCCCCACCAAAAAGTCCTGGCTACGCCGCTGGTAACCATGTTACACCTTGGGAAACCCTAGGAAATGCAAAGTTACACAAGTGATTACTTGGGCTTAAACCTGTGTAATTACGTTGTTTCTTGGGGGAAAAACCTTAGAGAATGGAATTATGACAATGTTCATAGTGTCTATGCAAAACTGTTTGAAATGCAGTACCAAGTTACAGCACTTTCGCAATGCAGTTATTAACAAACCACGATCTCATCAGTACAGGGGTTTATTGTTCAAACGAAAAAGGAGTAAAGCACTTCTGTTAGCAATAGTTCTTCCTCTGGTACGCTATATGCTTACTTTGAATCAAGACATTGATTTGTTTGCTCTCTTCAATCAAAACATGTGCAATAACACAAACACATCTGTGAATATTTGACAATGCATTTCGCCCCACAAGTTCTTTACAAAAATAATTGTATTTAAACCATGAGTCTATCACTTTTAAAAGGTGCACATTAAAAAAATTAAACAAGACTTCTTTTTCACTTTTAATTAAAAAATAGCAGAAAATATCAATGCAGCACTAAAGCAGAGGAAAAAAAAGATAATGTTGAAACATGAACACAAAAATTGTAACAAAGCTGTACAATGTTATTGAATGTTTCTTATTTCAAGTGCACTGGCGAAGAAGCTGATTTCTATAGTATTTAAGCAGACTCAAGTAGCTTTTAAAATGGAATGGTCTTGGACTTGGACTTAGACTCAACTACAGACTCGTACCTGATGACAAAAACAGAATCAGACTAGGACCCAGAACTGATGCAGAATTTATGGCTTTGTTTGGTGGAGCTAGAAATTATAATAATTCATTTAGATACACACTATTTTATCCTGTCCGAAGTGTGATGTAATTCCCATGGAAGCCACGCCCACTCCACACAATCTGGCTCCAATGATTACCAGAAGCCCATAGTTTTTCTTGATGTTTTATGTGAGAAAAGTTTAACAATTGAACTTGGCCTTTACATGCATTCTTCACAGACTTGAAGTGTTCTCAGAAAAATAAGTTCCTGTTGTTAAGAAATGCTTTTGGAAGATGAAATTGGTGATTTTGGTATAAACAAAAAAATCTTGAAGAATCATTGCAAGAATGGAAAAACGTTTTTTTTAAAAGAAGTGGCCTTTGTACTTTTTACCCAGAGTGAGGCTCATGTCCAGAATAGACTGGTGCCATGAAGGCCTAAGGTATAGTTATTTATATCATACGATAAGGGAACTCGCCACTGATGATTTATAACAAAAAGAGTACAAAAACAGACGTGAAACAGAAACTCAATGCAGCATAGTTCTCAAAGTGCTTTTTTTCTGTCAAAAAAATAATGTGAGGCAAACTATGTGATAAAATCATGTGGTGATAGTTTTTAACTGATGTGCGCAGAAAGTGTATTATATTTTTTCATTTTGTGCTGATGTGACGCACACTTTGTGGAAACAAGTGTTCAAGCAACTTTACCTTTCAAACTTAATGTTCTTCGCACATGGCTCTGCGCAGACGATTAAAAAGCAATAGATTTAAAACAGTCAGTTAGTAAAATAAAGTTCCTAAAAAAGCAAGATAAGAATTTTTTTAAATTGAGAGACATTTTCGAAATCATTCTTAAAAAGGTTATTTACAACACAAATTAACAAAAACAGTTGGAAACAGAAGCGAAGTTTTAACAAGAATTGTGAAAAAAGAAAACAATATCATAAAATTACATGAGTGCATCATCCTCAAATGAACCGCATGTCTTTATATTGTCAAGTCAGTGCAAAAACGCTTGCGTATCTTGATTTTGCAAAAACGTTGCATCTCGCACGAAAATGCTCCATGCAAAAATGCTGTATCTCAGCGCGTACTTGTATTGTTTGTATATCGGAGCTATTTTAAGTGAGATACAACTTTTGTCGATTTCAAGCCCTTATGTAACGAAAGTGCTATTTCAGGGGATACAAACGTTTTTAACTGGCACGACCATAATATTATGCCCCCACCATCTATGTCATGTACCCTGTGTGCAACTTGCAATTACAAATGTGGATTCTCATTGTGCCAAAAAGGTTGCAGGCTTTTTTACCCTTCTAAATTTGAAATGGAGATAGATGCCCCATGATAACAGTCCATTGTCGCCCTTTTTCAAAATCACAGCTTCGGCTTAGGCTTAGGCTCTGGCTTAGGCTCTGGCTTAGGCTGCATCACTTATTTTGAAAACACACGCTTAGCGTACAGGGCTTCAAACAGGCAGAAGAAGCCCAAAGCTGTGGCTTCGAAAAGACACTTTCTGAAACAAACATATCCTACAAAAAAAAAAGTAGTCACAAAAAGTCTTGAACAAAAAGAGTCAGGGTGAAGTGTGGAATGATCCTAACTTTTACCTGGCCATGCTTGCCGGTCTGCTGGGGATGCCTGCCATCATATCAGACAGCTCGTCAGCATCTCGATCGTTAATTGACGACATGAAATCACTCTGAAACACAAAATAAATAAAAAAGGGATACTTTCATTTTATTTTCATTTATTTAACAGCTTAAAATATCTGAGAGCGTTTTCTTTTAGAGGGGATATCCGATAAGCCAATTTGCTGAAGGGCATTGTTCTTAGATTTTTCAAGAAAAATGTAGAGCATAACAGGGTATTCATTTACAGTGTTCAAAGTTCTCAGACTTGTTACGTTTTTTCTCAGAACTTCTAGGCTCATTTGTTTTTTGTTATCAATTTTTTTCATATTATCAGTTATAGTTTGTTTTGTTTCTTACAGTGTATGTTCGTATTGAAGATGTTGAATTCTATTTTTGTATTTTGATGCAAGTTTGCCCCTAACAAGGCTAAAAGCCACTCTTGTCAAGGGGGCTAAAAGACGAAATTATTTAAAATTAAAATAACTCAGGGGAGCTGAAGGTAGGAATTGATATTCCTCTTCAAAAATCTAGATTGTAGGATGGAGGGAAACATACACCAGGAAGGAGTTCCAAAGAGATACAGTACTTGGAATAAAGCTGTTATTGGAATGGCTCTTTGTTCTATACATCCAGCAAAGCTAAGAGTGTATGGGCGAGAAGAAGCAGAGAGCCGGTTTCACGCTCAAACACCCTGATAGGAGGAACCAGGTCGGACACACTGACAGAGGCTGGTCACACAGACTAGGCAGTTTGGCTAGCACGTGGCCTAATTCGCCCAAAATCCTCTTAACTCAATCCAGGCCAAATCTCATTGAGCCCCCACCCCCGTTCAATGTTGGCTCTCATTGCGCGGTCTGCGCTCCAGCTGGGGTTAACAACATTGAGCGGGGGGAGAGGGGGAACTGGGGAGGGTATATTTATTGTCACATGGCCCATGCGTGGCCCAAGCATTTTGGCTGGGATTGTCTGAAAGTTCGCTTAGTTTATAAATCTATATGGAGTTGAGTGGACAGAGATAAACTGCAATCTTTGGTGCAGCAGAGAAAATACATCAACATGAAGCAGTGGATTGTTGGTACAAAAAGCAAAAGGCATTTGGGGAGCAGGGGGAACTGGGGAGGGTATATTTATTGTCACGTGGCCCATGCGGGGCCTAAGCATTTTGGCCGGGATCGTAGGTCACATCCTCCACACCAAACTGTTTGGACTTGGATACGATTGGTACGCCTGAACCCTGTGATAAGCACTTGTTGTTTTGGCCTACTGGCCCCCCCCCCCAGTCCTTCTGAACCCTTCACTGTGGAAAATGGATATAGGATTTGTGACAAAAAAGGGTTAATTCTATCTACCTCTGCTCGGGAGGAACTTTCCCGCATCCATCCCATTCCATCCTCCTCCTTGCTAGGCTCCTCCTCTTCATCTTCGCTCATCTCCTCCAGGATGGGTTTTTTCATCGTGTTGGCCTGGTACTGTTGCTTCAGACGCAGTCCGCTTGGTCCCATGTCATCCGTTGCCTCAAGAATGTCTTCATAAAAACCATCATCGCCTTTTGGAAAATAATGAAAATGCTTTCTTTACAATAATGTTAGTTTAAAGGGAAGGTCTTAGATTTTTTTTTTTTTGAGAACGTGATGCTGGTTTATTTTCAATGAAGATAAAATATCAGCCACCTTTGAATGTTTCAGCTGAATACAGAGCCTACTTGTTGAGAAAACAGCAACAAACTGTCACGGTGAAGACGAGCAGAAGTATACTGTTTGAAACGTCGAGACCACACCAGCTCATTGCAGAGCCACCACTCTCACAAAAGAGATTTATACATGGTTGTACCCGCAAGTTTACAATCTATTTATAGTTCCTACCTATTTTTCCACGCTTCAAACAATACAAACTGTCACGGTATTTTCATTAAGAACATTGAACCAATCCATGCATCTCCTATTACAAACAAATTTTAATTCTGAGATGACCTTCACTCTTAGAAGAACATATGTAAAAGCCAAGTAAGATTATGAAACTTTCTATCCATAAACTATTCAAGAAAAACTAGCACAATGCAACTTCTATAGGCTTCTGGTCATCAGTGGAGCCAGTTTGTGTGAAGTGGGCGTGCCTATGAATTTTTTTTCTCGATTTCAAAGTTTACAAACTGACTCGAAAAACAACACTCTTCAAATTAACATACATAGAATTTATAATTAATTCCTGATAGATGGCATCTTTAACAGCAACTTGGGTTTCGGCTCGAGTCCGCGTCAAGCGTTCTATTTTTCTATGCAGCTAAGTCATTCACAGACAAATCATCCAAGAAATTTGACAGAACTCCCACATTCCGGACACAGTATCTACGCATAACCCATACTTGTGCGTTCAAAAAATGACCCAGACAATAGACTGCGTAAGTCTCCCGCGTATTCAAACATTGGAAGCCTTTGAAGTGCTTGAGTTTGTTTCCAAACGCGTTAAAGCAATGTTTGTGGGACCAAACTGGTCCCACAAATGTTCCAATTGCGAGAGACTTGCGCGGTCTTTAAGGCCAACTTTAGACTGAGTGACATGAAGTGAGAACTAACTATAGACACTACCAAACCACCAACCTCACCTTCAGTTCGTCTTTGCTGGAGAACCAGAGATTTCTTGGGATTGTATAACTTCTGGACAGTGTCCGTCTGGTCCACTGGTCGAGATTTGTTCACTTTCCCATTCATAAAAACTCCTGCAAAGATTACAAGAATAAGACATTTGTGATAAAAATCTGCAGGGTAGAGAGTCAATGCTGGCAAAAAAGTCAGAAGCTTGGATCCAGCAGGCCTGGAATTTCATCTTAGAGAGGGCAAGGCCATTTTCATTTTGCAGGGGCACTTCCATTGAAAAGTCTTATAAAGTCTATGGGCAACTTTTGAAGGGGCACCAAGGCCAAGAGCAGGGCAATGGAGGCCATGGCCTCTGTGGCCTCCGTATAATTCCAGGCCTAATCCAGATCTTAGGAGGTACGTTGAAATTATGGCACTTCCACCTTTGATAACCCCTGGAGTTATACATTCCAAGGAGCTTTTGGGAAAAGCCTCCTCTGTGCTAGAGACGTAGATAAAAGAGAACAATTTAGATTTCTGAAGAAAATTACAGCAATTTTGTTTGTTGCCAGGCAGACTTTAACAAAAGCTGAATTCAAATTAAAGTCTGAAATTTCGATCCGATTCTGCCAATAGATGTTGAGAAACTAGTTTAGAAAGCAGGGATATAAAAAACTTGTCTCCAGTAGATTTTTTAATGATTCATTTGTATTTTGTTTTAAACGTTGCTGTCAAGCTTATCTTAATTAATTCATGACCAATGTTAAGAACATTCAAACTGAAGGGGCATGGTTTGTTTTAGGAGTCTGTATGTAGGGCTTTAAAATAGAAATGAAAAATCCACCCATCCAAACTATTAGAATTTTAAGTGAAAATGGGCCTATAAAGTTCGGTTTTGAAACAAACTAAGCCAAGCGTTGTTCATCTACTCGAAAATTCAATTTTTCAATCTCATTGTCCCTTACCCAATGTAAACATCTTAAGAAGCATCCTCCTCTTCATGGGTGTCATGAGGATGAAATCATACTCCCTCTGGGCTAACCGTTTCTTGAAAGATGGCATCAACTTCATGAACTCCTGCGCCGTCTCACGAACCGACGATTTGACGGACTCGGAGAAGAGCGAGATGGGAGCCAGATGCGAATGCGCCTCAATCAGCTCGTCGAGAAGATCCCAAAGCGTGTCATGGATGGGGTCGCCGAGAAACTCAGCCTCCCTGCAGTAGGCGTTGATAATCTGGATCTGCCGGAGACCTCATGCACCGGGCTGAACAGCGGGAAGGTCGATAAGGAGTGCTCCAAGACTATGCGACCCTTCAGGAGAGCTTTCATGTACTTGCGGGTTTCGTGGCTCAACTTGTTCAGGTCACTGCTGACCATCTCCGGCCAGAACTGTGTGCGCTTACAGAGAACGCCGAAGTAACGCAGCAGGACGTAACGATCCATACAACGGTGAAACCAACCCAGAAGAATCCGATCGCAAGAAGCTCAGAGAAGAGAAACTCCGCTTGGAAGAAGACCGAACTTGAGTCGAAGAGATTCTGCATCAGACCCATGACTGAGAAGCAGAGCATGCAGAAGAAATTGATCATGATGCACACATTGAAGGAGGTCATCCGGTAAGGGCGTCTGATTAAAATTACAAGAGACATGAGGCACACGACGACGACGAACACACCCATCTGCCACACGGGGTACCAGAGGAGGGACGCATATGCCCCAAGAAGGATGAACTTGAAGAAGAACATGACGGGACGGTAGTAGCACCAGACGAGACGGAAGGAAGAGAAGAGATGGTACAACTTGACAGCCCAGATGATGTCCAGGCCGTGTGCATACTCCATCTCCTTGAGTTGCAGGAATCCTTCGTGTCGTTCTGATCGGTTGCTGAAGATCTGCGTCTGGGTCTTCATGATCAGCCAGATCGGCAGCATGATAAAGAGACCGACATAGACGGCTAATGGCGCGACGATGTAGGCCAGGTGCTCCCCGCCTGCGCAGGGTGTCTCGTTGTGGACAACCATGTTGTCGTCGGAGTTGCAGTGGAAGAGCTTGGCCATCATCACACCAATCGGCATCGCCAGAATCTGACACATGATAATGTATGCCCTCTGTAGCTTAGAGATCTGCAAGAGGAGGTTGTACCTCTTCTGATAGTTCATGGCCATGTACAAGATGATGTAAATGGTGATCATCAGAAAGATGAAAATACCCCAGGCGAGGGCGTACCAGCGGTAGTCGAATCCAATCAGCGAACTGTCTATGAAGCCGTTTCTTGCTGAGCTGTATACATCAGGGGTGTTCATCTTGAAAAACTCCCACAAATCGAGGTTGAAGAGAAGGACAAATCGGTTGGGATACAGCCAGTTGTACGGCCACGGCCAGCGCAACGATATGGCGACCAGTAGTGCGTAGAACTGGAGGAAATCCAAGACCAGGAAAAAAGCGTCGTGGAGGACCAGCATGGTGCGTCGCTTCTGCTTCTGGGAGAAGTTCGTCATGAACTGATTTTCTAGTTCGTCAGCGTCGTATCCGTGCTCCTCCATCATAAAATCTGCCTCCGTTGCATTGGCGTTGACTTTTCGAGCACGTTGTTTTTGTCGTAGTGCCCCGAATGACTGTCTGGTATCAGGAGACCTGTTGAGAGGAAGCAGAGGCAAGGCGTCCTCCTCCTCCATCTGCAACAGGTGATCTGTGGATGCCATGACTGAAGCTTTGTCAAGATTGTCCGTACTCACTTCAATATAAACAGCAACACATCCATCGTTTTCCTTGGGAAAAAAACAAAAATAACTATTAATTATTCAATATCCATTTAAAAAATGTTCAATACAGGCCCACTCTATAAACAGAAGTTGAAAAGCCAAACGCTACATTTTATTATTTAATTTATCAGAAAGATGTTGAACAATCCATATCATTTTCCTCTTAGAACTAGTTTTCTTTTTGTGTCTGGTAATCTTTAACAGTTTTATTTGTTAATTTCATATCAAGTAATAAACCACAACAGAAACTGACTGGTAAATTTATTTATAAAACTGTTATTTATATAAAAAAACATTATTTATAAATAACAATTATTTATATATAACCATTATTTATACACACCAAATGTTTATAAATAATCATTATTTATAAATAATCATTATTTATATATCACCATTATTTATTTATCACCATTATTTACAAATAACCATTATATATAAATAAAACCATTATTTATATATAACCATTATTTATATATTTCAATTATTTAAAAACAACTATTATTTATAAATAACCATTATTTTACTATATAACCATTATTTATATATATCAATTATTTATAAATAACTAAAATATAACCATTATTTATAAATAACCATTATTTATATAATTTATAACCATTATTTATAAATAATCGTTATTTATATAAAACCATTATATATATAACCATTATTTATATATTACAAAATGTTTATAATAATCATTATTTATAAATAATCATTATTTATATATCACCATTATTTATATATCACCATTATTTACAAATAACCATTATTTCTAAATAACCATCACCATTATTTCTAAATAACCATTATATAACCATTATTTATATATTTCAATTATTTATAAACTATTATTTATAAATAACCATTATTTATACCTGTATAACCATTATTTATATATAACCATTACTTGTATATATCAATTATTTATAAATAACTATTATATAACCATTATTTATAAATAATCATTATTTATAAATAACCATTATTTATAAATAATCATTATTTATATAAAACCATTATTTATATATAACCATTATTTATATATAATCGTCATTTATAAATAACAATTATTCATAAGTAATCCTTATTTCAGACCTTTCAGACCTTTCCGTACTACTTCTCGACGGTAGATTCAGACTTTTACCTATCCAAAATAATTAAATGCAGACAAAGGCAAATGTTCAGAAATGTAATTTTGAGTGTAAAAAGGCACTACATAGTACAACAACCCTGAACAGAATGGCCAAGCATGGAGGTACCTCCATGGGCCAAGCAACTAGTTTCAGATAAAATACAGAAAGTTCAATCATCAATCAAATTCAGTAGGCCTACTCAAAACAAACCCAACAAAAATGAGAGTGTTTGATTTGACGATAGTGTAACTGATACTAACTTGTTAATGGTATGGAGGTAATTCTACCTCCATGTTATAAAAAAATACAACTTTATAACTGAGTGAGAGAAAAAAGTGAGCAACAAGTGAAAAACAGTCTTTCAATTCAAGCAATTATTCCATACGCAGCAGTGCAATAAGGCTGAAAAACAATGTTATAAACGCTTCCATTCAAGTTTGTTTGATGTACAACCCAAAAACATACCTTTCCCTTAGTTCAGCTCATTTTTTCTATAGCATAGCATTAGCAAACTTGATGTTGTTATCAATCGTTTTAATGGCGGATCCAATCAATTATGTAAATTTACACAGGTGGATTGTTCATTGTTGACCAATGAGCGTCACAGATCGCCATGGACACTTTGACTGGTCACGCATGTTACAATTATAAATTCCAAATAAATTAATATAATAAAGTTAATGAACTTAATTTATTATTGGATTTATAGTGATACATTTATTTATATATGTTATAAATATTTTGTCAATAAATATATTTATTTATATATTATTTTTACTTGTTCAATGACATTTATTGCAAGAGGACAATTGTATCTTCTAGACGGCTGATTTATGCAATCGTTCTTGTTTATAGATGTACATAAAATAGTCGTAGGTAAAAGTCATAACATTCAAGATGGCGGATTTACTGTGCGAGTCCATTCTACAACGTGTTAAAAAAGATGGCCAGATTTCGACGGACGCGTTGGCCAAGTCGTTGGAGAGAGATCACCAGCAGATTGTTGGGGCTGTCAAGAGTTTGCAGGCGTTAGGAAATGTAATTTGGATGATCATTGATTTAGATAACATAATGTGTTGCTGCAACCCACCCAACGAGCATGATGAATGATGGGTTGTTTGTTGTGTTGACATGATCATTGAGACACTGACTGGTGATTGCATCATTTTTCTGAAACCTATTTATTTTGTTCAATATATCAATAAACCAGTCAAATACC
Organism: Pycnopodia helianthoides; assembly: GCA_032158295.1. Lineage (NCBI taxonomy): Eukaryota > Metazoa > Echinodermata > Asteroidea > Forcipulatida > Asteriidae > Pycnopodia > Pycnopodia helianthoides. The sequence goes on along the minus strand of CM063253.1, from coordinate 5,631,040 downwards.
TTCGAAAATGATATAAATTTTTATTTGGAAAAAAATGCTGCACTTTCAATTGGGATATTTACTGAGATTTTTTAAGGCAGCACTGGATTTCTTTCGGTCCTACTACTACTTACTACTTGCCGTCAACTCGCTGACTTGCCGTCAACTCGCCGTCAACTCATTTTCGTGCCGTCAACTCATTAAATATACATCAAAAATTTATAAATGGGGCATGGAAGTGTTAAGTCTGGGCTAAATTACATATTTCTTATGGTTTTCAGTACAATTTCATTTACAAAAACGATTTTGTGTTGATAAATAAATAGTATAAACGCAACGTTAGCCATTGGCCGCAATCTTTACTTTTCACGTAACTTGGACTGTACCATTCATGGTATGGGTGTGCAGAGAAATGCATGTATCAGGGAGCTCTTATTCTTAACATTAATTCATTGGAACGGGGCCCGGCCCGCCCCGCATTTTTTACCCAGCATTTCCCAATGAACATTTAATGTACATTGTACAGAGGGAAAAAATTACACGTAAAATAGATTTATTTCTTATGAATGCCCTCTATTGGTGTATGTGTGATATTATTGCCCCTTTAGCATAATGGTATGGTCCGCGCAAGGCAACATGGCTGCTGATTCGTGGTTGTACGTAGAAAACAATATTCGTGCACTTGAAATGGCACATTTCAGACGTCTACAACGTTATTCTGTTACATTAAATATTGTTTTGACCAGTATTAAAGGTTCCATGCCACTTATAATGGATTAGAACATGTTTTGGGTGAGTTGACGGCGAGTTGACGACAATTGACGGCACGAAGCGAGTTGACGGCAAGTAGTAGGACCCGATTTCTTTAGGTACAACGATTATGAATCCGGAATCCGGGAATGGCACTGAAATTATGCGCAGTGGCAGTATAAAGCAGTGACTGTTTTTGGGGACTTTGAAATTTTATTCCGACAAAATGTCAGTCTGGTTCTGCGCCAATATTGTCATTGTGTGTCGTGGCCGAGCGGTCTAGCGCTACGAATTCAAGTTGTGGTCGCTGAGTCAACACATTGTGGGTTCGAACCTCTTTTTAGTTCCTAAACAAAAAAGGACTGCTAAAACTAAAAGTAACGTTAATTATTTAATACCTACTAAAGCTTTACAGTTAGAAGATAGACTTGGCTTTTGCAAACTGTTATCAACCAAAAGGACCGGTGGTATTAATGCCAAAAAATAGTAAGTGGCCTGCGTTTTCGACCCTAGCAGAGGCTTTCCTGCTTGGGGTCGAAACGCCAGGCCACTCACCTTTTTTTGCAGCTTTAAAGTTAAATTAAGTAAGAAAATTTAAGTGGACTGCCATCACTTGGCTGGCACTCTTGCACATGATTGATGCCCGGCAAAGAAACAAAAACGGCATTCAGAAATTGGCTTATTTTTCATGATTTCAGAACTCTGTTATAATTCAAAGTGCCTGTTCATCTCTGTTCACATTCTTCAAATCTTTCTGTGCATATAAGTCTAAGATTTAAATAAATTCAAGGAAATCTCTTAAAATTGTTTGCCAAGGTTTCAGTAAAAAATTCCCTATGAAAACGTTTACAAGTTTTGTTTATTTTCAGGTTATAGAAACTGAACAACAGACCAATAAATATTGGGAGTTGACCCTGGAAGGTAAACAAATGGGGGAAAGTGGAAGCTACGAGGCACTTGTCTATAAAGCGATACCACCAGAGGGCGGTATACTCCAGGCTGAACTCATGGTAAGAATTATTGCAAGGAAATCATCAACTCAATTTAGTTGGGCCACTTTTTCATTTCTCTTTTTTGTTTTTCATTCTGTGGCAAATGATCTTTTAAAGATAAATGTATTAGTTTTGGTGTTGGTTTTTCAATGTTCAAAATACAATGACAATGAAAGGGGCTGTTATTTAAGAACGTAGACAAGATGCAGTAATTCATTTTCAGCTGAAAGGTTTTACTTGTTATGATTACCATTCAATGTGTTGAGTTCATAGTAGAAAACCGCACAAGTTTAAGAATTGCATTGGCAAGTTTTAAACTTGCGTGAGCTTCTACATTACATTCAACAAATGCATTTGTTTAGGATGTTTGTCTTGAATTGTACTCGGACAATTGTGTCAATTTGTAGAATGGTGGCTCAATCGAGCAATTTTTTCTTAATGATGAAGTGAAGAGTGTATTTATTCGATTTCATTTTTCATATTTTATCTGTTACGTTTTCATACAGAAAAAGGTCCCCAATGCCAAGATTGGTTTCAGCAAAGCTATGTCGGCAGGATGGTTGAAAGTCAACAAAACTGCGAAGGAGGTCCCAGAATCATGAGAAAAGTAAAAGAGATCATGTGATTTAAAGCCCTCTGCGAAGCGACACTACTGTACAATTAAACCAATGATTATGCAAATGTTAAAAAAATTTCACTCATTGATGTTTCCACAAAAAAAATCTTTTGTTGCATCCACTACCACACTGTCTAGAAACACCATACTATGGCCGAGTGGTTAAGAGCACCGGACTCAAGCTCTGGTGTTTCTGATAAGCAGAGTGTGGGTTGGAGTCCCGGTCATGGCACTTGTGTTCTCAAGCAAGATACTTTACTATAATTGCTTTGTCCTTCCGATGGGACAATAAGCGTAGGTCCCATGTACTAGGACTGGTAGTACACATAAAAGAACCCAGAACACTTATAGTGGAAAAGTAGGGGTTAACCCTGGTGTTTCTGGTTCACATAGCAAGCACCCTTGTTTACAGGTTTCCTCAGGCTTGCGAGCTACAGTGATTAAGTTCACTTATGAGGCATCCTTGGTCTCATTACAAGAAATATATAATAATAATACTAAAGTTCTCCTTCAGAAAAAAATCCACAGGCGTACTACTACTTTTCAACATTCATGGAAAAATTCATGGCAAAATATAACATGATCCACTAAAGGAAAAGCATTTTAAAAAAGTGTTACAGATCATGCTGTGGTTTTAACATTATTCTAGAAAACTAAGAAAAATGTAATTTGATTTTTTTTTCTTCAGGCTTCTAGCATTGTGGATAAGGTCAGAGAGCAACTCAAGAAAGTTCTTAAAGGTGACATCGGGTTGCTGACAGACAAAGAGAAGTCAGAGCTGAAAAAGAGGAAACTCATCCAGGAAGTGTAAGTAAAGATAAAGTGTAAGGTAAGAAAAATTTACTTGAGGGGACTTGAACCTGCAGCGTGTTTCTGTAATTTATGCAGTTACTTCTGATGTGTCGTGACCGAGCAGTCAAGCGCACCGGACTCGAGCTCTCAGCAGAGTGTGGGTTCGAGTCCCGGTCTTGACACTTGTGTCACTAAGCAAGACACTTGACCATTGTTGCTCAGTCCTTCAGATAGTCGTAAAGCTGTTGTGTAAAATTGTGTAGTGCACGGAAGTGAACCCGGTACACATGTCGCTCAGAGAAGGGGTTCGCCTGGTGTTTCTCCTCAATTTTGTTTTAAATTATTTTTGATTTATGTAATTATGCTACAGGACTGTCAACACTTTCCTTGTGATGAAGGGGAGTGAGTTCAGCACCTCTGTCAACAAACTGGAAACAGACCTCACCCCAGAGATGATTGCCAGGTGGGTACCATGCCATGTTTCGCTAGTATCCCTTATCCTATAGGTTGAACGTTTCTAAAGAAGGTTGTAGGTTTTTTTTATGCTAATTGTTGGTGTTTGCAGCTCTGAGTCATGACAGTGGTCCAATTTCATGGCTCTGCGGGATTTACCATTTTCATCTAATACATGGTTTAGCATCAAATGACTGCGCTGGCTGTGTAAATGAAGAATGCTTAGTGAAGCGAAGTACACTCATTCACAAACGAAAATTCCTTGCTAACCTGTGAATAGGGCTTTAACATTGAGTGTGGATTTCTCTGCCGCCATAAGCGCCAATATTTCTCTTGCGGTAAAAGCGATGTCATGAAATTGGACCAACTGGGAGAGCAAGGTTCCACAATCATTTGATCAAGTTCATCATTTCTGTTTTTCTGTCTTTCTTTTTGGCAGTGGAACGTGGAAAGACCGCAAGTTCAAAGACTACAACTTTGATGCCCTCGGTACCATTCCAGCCAGCGGTCATCTGCATCCACTTCTCAAAGTCCGGGCTCAGTTCAGACAGATCTTCTTAGAAATGGGGTAAGCTCAACCTCTTTGATGCCAAATGTTGGCTACCCAAGATCTACCCTAGATTAGCCCTGATCTACCCAGATCTACTCCAGATTAGCCCTGATTTACCCCAGTTCAGCCCTGACTACCCTAGCCAAAAAGTTAGCTTAGCACAGGGCCATTCGGCTTACTTGCAGTACACTGGTTTGGATATCTATTCACCTTGTGCTTATGAATTCTGATTGATAGAAGGTTGTGAGAACATGGCAAAGATTTTTTCAAGATCTTTGCCTTTTTGGAAGAAGCTCCTGTTTCAAAATGAGTGTTCGGCTGAACACAAATTTAAAAGGTTTGAGAAAAGGTGCCTCATAACTAAGTTGAAATTAAAAATGCCTTTTTGTCTATGTTGATAAGTTATGACTCAACAAATAAAATACAAAAATGCAAACTTTATTCTGACTTTATAAAAAATTCCTTTGCATCTCTTGACAGCTTCACTGAAATGCCAACCAACAAACTTCATCGAGAGTTCCTTCTGGAACTTCGATGCCCTGTTCCAACCTCAGCAGCACCCTGCGAGGGACATCCAAGATACCTTCTTCATCAAAGGTAACCCATGCCACTTCCATTTAAACATTTCAAGGGATCTGTCGTGTCCCCCCTCCTATTTATGTCCGTGCCCCTCCCCTCCCCCATTTGAAATTTTGACTTTTTATGTTACAAATTACCCAAATAAAAAGTTTAATTTTATGAGCTATTATGTAGCAATCTCAGTGTTGTTTTTTAAAACTATTTTTCTATTTACACGTAGACAATGTATTCATTTTAACCTCCACAGCAGGTTATCTTATAAAGAATAGAAAATGGCAAAACAAAAACGCTGAAAAGAGGCTTTCTTACGAAAAATTCAAATGGAAACTACAGTTCTAATTTGCCTGAAGGGCCTCCCCATGGTGCACCCCCCCCCCCCACTTGTGCCCTCCTTAAATTATTATCCTATTTTGGCACTGGTGCTGCATGTAGACAATAGAATCTTTATCAAGTTTGTCCCAGTTTACTTCAATATCGTTCTACGATTTGTTGTGTTTTGATTTGATTTCAGATCCTGAGTTTGCTCATGAATTCCCCATGGATTACTTAGAAAGGGTCAAGAAGGTCCACTCAGTTGGTGGCTACGGATCGCAAGGGTAAAATAATTCCCAAACTGGACACCTAAATAAATCTGAGACAGTTGATCTCTTTTCTTTTTATCCAGAGTGACAAACACCCAGGGCTCGATTTCACAAAGAGCTAAAATTGATCTTAAGTGCGAATCAATCTTAACTGCTAAGCAACGCGTGACGTCACAATACAAATAACTATGGCAACACTGACAACTCATCTTAAGATGAATCTTAGTGCTTTGTGAAATCCAGCCCATGGCCTCTGGCATAGATTTTTGAGGTCGATCGTTAAAACATAACCCTTCCATCTCATCAAAGGATCTCTTTAGAAAGTTGTCTAATTGCGGAGGATTGGGGATTGTAGGCCCAAATAACAATTGCTGATCTCTGGACCAGGCATACCAATATTGTCTCCCAACTCCTCTTAAATCCTCTTCAGAAAGTTATCAGATTGTGGAGGATTGAGGACTGTAGGCCCAAGTAACAATTGCTGATCTCTGGACCAGGCATACCAATATTGTCTCCCAACTCCTCTTAAATCCTCTTCAGAAAGTTATCAGATTGTGGAGGATTGAGGACTGTAGGGCCAAGTAACAATTGCTGATCTCTGGACCAGGCATACCAATATTGTCTCCCAACTCCTCTTAAATCCTCTTCAGAAAGTTATCAGATTGTGGAGGATTGAGGACTGTAGGCCCAAATAAAAATTGCATGTCACTGGGTCATACCAATCTTGATCTTATCCAAGTCCAATGTACTGTGTAGATACATTCACCACATGGTAAAACATTGCAAGCTGGCATAGTTTATCTATGATTCAAAACCATAGTGGATGACTTCGTATGGTCAGATAGAACGAGGTTGAATGTGACAATTTCCATTCCCAAATGTGCTGAGATTTTGTTCTGTTTGAAATGTTAACAGGTACAAAGTGGAGTGGAAGATTGAGGAGGCCAAGAAGAACATCTTAAGAACACACACGACGGCAGTCAGTGCAAGAATGCTCTACAAGCTAGCACAGCAGGTGAGACAAGTGCGGCCGGCGGTCGTGTGTGGGTTTTTATTTTTATTTTTTTTCAAATGTTGACTTTCAGTCTGATAATATTTGTTAACTTCTGTTGAGTATTGAAGTATGCTTACCCATAATACAAGTGAGATAAATCTTCTCCCGGTGCTTTTTCAACTTAATACAGTTCAAGTCTTAAAACTGTGTACAGGTAGGTTTTTTTTCTCATTTTAATTCTGGTCTTTTTTTTTAAACGAAATTCTGGTCTAGTAAACATTCCGAGCTACAAGCCGAGTGGTCTTGTGGATTTTCCAAGATAACCAAACCTTCACCCCAACTTTCTCACTCCACATATCAGTTTACCAAAGAAATCTACACCCTAACCATTCCTGGGTAAACTGCACGAGTAAACTGACAACGCTTTACATGGGTTCAGGCACACCACCATAACAGTTTGTGTGTCGAGTTTAACGAATAGTGTTGGATTATGTAAGGGTGAATAAGTCGAGAGCGGAAGGTGCCTCGCCCTTATAATTGGTGAATACAGGGTCAAATATGTTGACTACGAACGAAAAAACAACAACTTTGAAACATTTTGTCCTAAACAGGAAAAATTCACACCGGTGAAATATTTCTCCATTGATCGAGTGTTCCGCAATGAGACGCTCGATGCCACTCATCTGGCAGAGTTTCACCAGATAGAGGGCGTCGTAGCGGACTACAATCTGACCCTGGCTGATCTCATTGGGATCCTTCACGCTTTCTTCAAAAAGCTCGGTGAGTTGACCCCCTAAAAGTGTTCCGGGCCGATTGAATCGGCTCAATTGTCGGACAACGTGTTGGCAGGGATGGTTTTATTTATATTGCGTCGGCATTGGTTTACAAAACGGCCTTAAAGTGACCTTTGTGAAAATGTAAGTTGTGACGAAAAAGAAACTATGTAGTCTGCTTTGAAATTGTGTATGCTTTGGCTGGTAGCCATTGTTTCATTAATGCAAATGCTGTGGCCAGAGATGCAGTTGGTACCCGCTGTCACCTCGCTAAACGTAGATGGATTCAACGTTCTTGAGAAAATACCGAGACGGTCCTTTGCAATTTTCTCAAATTCAGCTGAAACTTTCACATGTGACCTTTATTGTATCTGTCTTTAAAATGTTGCCTAAAAAATCAGCATTACGTTGACAAAAACCAATCTATGATCCTACCATTAAGTCTATAGTCTTTTATCAAACCCAAAAGGTATTGAGAAACTGCGTTTCAAGCCAGCTTACAACCCCTACACTGAGCCCAGTATGGAGGTGTTCAGCTACCACGAGGGGCTTCAGAAGTGGGTAGAGATTGGCAACTCTGGGGTCTTCCGCCCAGAAATGCTTCTACCGATGGGTCTACCAGAGGATGTGGTGGTCATAGCTTGGGGTCTGTCTTTAGAAAGGTGAGTTAATATAATAAGGTGGTTTGATGGGGTAGGTTTGGGGGTCATGAATTGGGTACTAAAGGTAACTCTGGGGTCTTCCGCCCAGAAAATGCTTCAACCTATGGGTCTACCAGAGGATGTGGTGGTCATAGCTTGAGGCTTTCACTAGAAAACTGAGTTAATGAGGTGGCTTGATGGGGTTGGTTGGGGTTTATGAATTGGGTGGAGATGGGAAACTCTGGTGGGGCGGGGGCTCAAGAAGTGGGTAGAGATATTAGGTATTCCTAACGCTGGAGATGCTTCTGCTGTTGGGGTTATCAGTAAAGCGCAAAAAAATTTAACCTAACAGTAAATCTATTTTTCTCATTAACAGGCCAACGATGATCAAGTACGGCATCGACAACATTCGTGAACTCTTTGGTCCCCGAGTCAACCTTCAGATGGTCTACGACAATCCTATATGCCGACTCGATAAATGAACATCACGCTGCAATTATTCCAGTAATCATTTTAATGTTCAGGGTACCATACCTATAGACCTTTTTCATGGGGCACTGTCTTGTTTTTACTCCCATTAAAATCAGTGTAATCAAAGTGAGGCTGGAAGAGCAAAAAGTCTGGTTCTTTTGGGTATAGATTTGAATCAGTATGCATCATCAATGTTGCACATGGGGACTTGACAAAGATGGTGCCTCATGATATAGATCTCCTGGGTGTGATTTCACAAAGCTGTTCAGCAAAAATTGTTGCTTAACATATTTATTTGCTTAGCAAACATTTGTAGGGAACCAGTCATGAGCAGTTTTGCATGATATTTTGACTGGTAACCTATTTCTGTCACTATTAAATCAAGGTTTTTCTGTGCTTAGCAAATTTGTGCACTTAACAGATTTATAACGTAGGTCCCTGGGCATAGTTGTTGTACTGGTACAATATCGTGGTTGCAGAGCTTCGTGGCGGGCAAAACTGGAGGGCAGTATTGAGTTCCGGGGTGAATATCTGGGCCCACTTTCATAGCGCTTGTTCTCTTTACTTGGTTAAGTCACGGTTTCAATGTGACATTGTAATTCTCAACAACAAAAATGTTCTGGAAATCCCAAAAATGAAGCCCATGGGTGAGCACGGAAAAAGTTCCGGAATTTCTGGTAGGTAGTGGGTAATGGTTATTAAAAAGCGTAAGGGGCTCAAGTGCTCCTTTAAGGTCACAATCAACATCAATGTAATAAATCACAAGGAAGACACGGTTTGTTTTTTCCCCGATGCTAAATTGCACATTATCTCTCAAATTAAGCTGAAACTGTACAAGAAAATATCATAGTATATTAGATTAACTATCACTGGAATTTGCACCCTCCCCCTTTATTTACAACATTTTTACAAGGGGGAAAAAGTGCTTACATAATCAGTTAGATCTTTAAGCATGGCACTGATTATACAGAAACCATGAGAATTGGTTGTTGTTTCCTGGCCGAGCGGTCTAGTGCACTGGTCACAAGTTCTGGTGGTTAAGTCATCGGGATGTGGGGTTCGAATCCTGGCTGAGCAAGATGCATTTCCCATACTTGCTTCTCTTCGGCACCCAGGGGTATAATTGGGTACCAGCAAGGGTAAGGGTTCATATTTTGTTTGAAAAAACCTTTGGAATGCCGTGGCAGCCCAGGGCTGTATACTCCCCTGGGAGCTGAGAAAGGTTACAGGAACGTTAATGGCCCAATGACGTGTAAAGAGCACTGGTACGTAATTGTAAAATGTGCTACATAAGAACTAGTTTTATTATTATAAATCAACAGCCAGAACCCCATTTTGGAGGGGAAATCTTTAAAGAGTCACAGATGATGATCAACTCGCCCTTTGACCTTAGTAATTCCAATTATGTATTTGAAGTAATTATAAAGATCTATTTACAATCAACAATTTGAACAGATTGAGTTGTTATTGCATGTATGTACAACGCAAGAGAAAAATACAAGAAATTTTGTGTAGAGGCTGTATCTGACCTTTAAAATGCTTCTTTGTCTTGTTGCCTGTGTTCAATAAACACTAAAGAATAGTTCTCATTGCAAACACGAAGGGATCTGACTAATTTGTGATCACATGGAGTCGAACAGCAGAAGAAAAAAGAGGGAAATATGCTGCATAGTGGTGTACTTCGGTTCTAAGCCTCACTACCATGGGCAGCGCGGCGTATCAATACCTCTCGACACTAACCCCTGGTAGGGATGCACTGAAAAACAACGCCAATTGGTTCCCTGACTGCTTTGCGCACACGCTTGTTAAAAACTTACGAGCACTTGCGTGCCGCTTGTAGGACGTTAAGTACATGCATGTCAAAATGCAAGTTATTTTCAATGCAATTCAAAAAGGTGAATGTTTTTACACGGTCACCCTATTATAAAACTGAATACAGTTAGACACGTCACAAGATCAAAGAAGAATGAGAGGGGACCAGTTGCCCAATGACATGATGCCTCTTTTGCAGGCTACGATACTTGAGTGTGGCGTAGAGTGGCTTGTGGTCTAGCAAGCGCAATAACGGTTACAAAGGATGGGATGAAAATGCACAGCGAATAGTACCAAAATGAGGTGGACCATGTATTGGTTTGATAAATGAATGCCACTGCCACATGACCTTTGTTCCGCCAATCAAAAGACGAGGATCTACTTCGGCATTGTTTAAACCACACTAGTCAAAAAATGTTGAGAACAAACGAACCGGCTCTTTTTTTGCAGAGCAATCACAAGGTGTACCTGAAAGAGTCCGATAATCACTGCAGAGAGTTACGTTCTTTGATGTGTTTCCTGTGCTTATCAATTACCAAGGCCTAGGTACAGCCCCCTACTACTGGAATGTACAGTAAAAGCTTTTAAGAAGAATGTTGTTTACCAATATGGGCGATTCCCAATACAGTGACCCCTCTACAGTTTGCGAAGGACAGGCCATCATGCGCAGTGCATTCATGGAAAAAGGTTGACAAGTTGTTGTTTGTCTGTCAGCTCCTGCCGCCATTACCACGATTGTTTAAGTTTGTGGTTTGCAAAGCTGCAAGGCTGTATTTGTCTGTGTAAAGGCATCCAATTGTATTTGTTGTGAGGGTGGTGAATGTTTTTCACGTTCATGTCACCCATTAATAGACCTTTCCATTGTTGATTTATAAACCGCTCTGGTTGGCATGGAAAGCCAAATGTTAGCAAAACATTCAATCATGTTAACAGACAATGTGACCAGATTCATCACTTTTGCAAATTTGTATTTGACACAAATACATCCCAAGGTTAGTTGCTTTGTTTCTAAAAAATTCAACAGTATTTTTTAAATATTTGTGTAACATTGTTACAAACTGTGGCTATCTGTTTTTGCTTTGCATTTATGGCTTTCCATAGTTTTCCCAACCTTGGTAGGCAAAAACTCGGCCTGTGACGATGCAATTAGAAAGGTCTTTAAGTCCCAAACTGCCCTTGGGTGCCGAGTTGATTGTTTTTAGTCGATGGCTTCTTGGGAAATTGGCCTCTCCAAGGGAAACTGTAGAGGGCGCACTGCATTGTGAATCACCCGTATTCACCCATCACCGATGTAGCCATAAGGGACAGTACACTCCTTGTGAAAAATACACAAGGTGCATATTTAATATGCAGAAACTTAAAAAATGGTAGCCTCTAACATTACAAAAACCATGTCAATATAAATGCTGTAACAAAGTTAACACTTCGCATGACTAACAAAGTTAACACTTCGCATGACTAACAAAGTTAACACTTCGCATGACTAACAAAGTTAACACTTCGCATGACTAACAAAGTTAACACTTCGCATGACTAACAAAGTTAACACTTCGCATGACAAAAGTAACAACTGTAAGGACTAGTCTAAAGCTATCGAAAACCATTTAAAAAAAATGGTTTAATGGTTTAAAAGAGAAATAAATTGGAAGACTGAAACCGAAAAACTACTTTTCGAAGTGTCTTTTTTTACTCTAAACATAAGCCCTTTTTAAAACCAGTGTTTGGGCTCAATCAGTAATTTTGAAACAGTAATAGTTTGGTATGGTACTTCAACTGGCAGACCGTGCTCAAGCCGAAGCCGAAGCCGAAGATCGTCAAAGAAATTTTTCGTTTAGATCGTGCACCAAGTAGACAGTGGGCAAAATGTACAGAGCTTTTATTAGTCAATAAATATTATTTTGAGGGTAAATACAAGTAAATACGTTGATGGTGACCACAAACATCAGGCATGAATAACAGAGACAGAAATACACAGGACCAAAAGTCTTTTGAAGTGCTATGGCCAAGTGGTCTCGTGGAGAGCGTTCCCACTTGATGTCACAGTGCAAAGTTGTCCATCTTTACGAGCAAATTGCCCCAGAGTTTCTGGAAGAGGTAGCAAATTGCCCAAATATATGAATTGCCACAGTATTTCTGTCAGTGACAGCAATTTGTCCCAGTATTTCTGCCAGTGGTAGCAAATTGCCCCAGTATTTTTGCCAGTGACAGCAATTTGTCCCAGTATTTCTGCCAGTGGTAGCAAACTGCCCCAGTATTTCTGCCAGTGGTAGCAAATTGTCCCAGTATTTCTGCCAGTGGTAGCAAACTGCTCCCGTATTTCTGCCAGTGGAAGCAAACTGCCCCGAATTTCTGCCAGTGGTAGCAAAATGCCCCAGTATTTCTGCCAGTGGTAGCAAATTGCCCCAGTAATTCTGTCGAGAGGTTGGCAGCAGTGCGACTCACAGTTAAAATTGGTAGTCATTCAATATTTCCTTCATCACAAAACGCCTTCATTTAAGTGAAACAGTAATATCATAGTTTTCTCTTAAAGGTTGTGAAACCAATGAGTGAAAACACTTTATAAATACCTAGATTTATAAACCTTAAATTAATTAACGTGCAAATATTGTACTACACTCGGGTACTTGCGTATAGTTTGGTTTCTTTGCAAACAGGAAAATGGTGTAACCTTTGACTATATTTATAGACAATGCGACTCAAAATCACATTCACATAAAAAGCCACAGATCCTAGACTTTCTGCAGGCACAACATGTGCACATCTCAATTGAAAATGACAGTGTACATGTGTGTTTTCTTCAGCTGTTATTTTTTACAGAGCTTGGTCTTGTAAATGGAGATGATATGTATGTAAAATTTCCCTAAAAAAACAACACAGTGTATTGCCTACCAAGAAGTGACCGGAATTCTGAAGGTTACTCTTTTACAAACAAGGTGACATGATCTGCGTGACGCAGGGCTCAAATTTGACCACTGGGCTTGTAGCTCAGAATATTTTTTACAAGACCAGAGTTGAAATGAAAAAAAACCTAGTGGTACACAGTTTAAGATTTGAGCTGTTTTAATTTGAACAAGCACTAAAAGAAGATGTATCTCACTTGTATTATATGGGTAAGTATACTTCAATACTTAACAGAACTGAAAGATACTATCAGACTAAAAGTAAACCTTTGCAAAAACAAAAACCCAACAACAACATGACCGCCTAACTTGTCCAGTCATGAGTTTACTGGCCCAACGCTGAAATCACTGACCTCGGTCCAGTGTAAAGTTCAAACCCTATGACACTGAAAAAAGCAACATTTTAAAAATTGTCATTTTAAATTCAAATTTTAAAATTTGGCAGCTCTGTGAACCTATCGGTTTTCCATGCTCGTTTAAACTACAAAGCGTGGTTGTAAACTTCGCCACCTCGCCCCCATATTAATCTTGGGGGGGGGGGGTTCAGAAGGGGATCAGTTTAAAGTCGGGAGGGTGAAGGGGGGGGGCTGATCAGGTGGAAGAATTAGAGATGTGAACTGTTTGTGGTTGGTAAGTGCGGTGGTAACTTGGTGGCGACCGTAGGCTTAACCGTAGTCGTTACTGGTGGAGTAGGCTCGTGGAAAGCAAACTGAAAGAAGTACAACTGGAATAGAAACAAACAAAAACCATCCTTTATTTTCAAATTCTCACAAATATGTTGCAAAAGTGCATTCAGTATTTATCAAATATCTTAATGTAATAAAATAATAATAACAATAATTTAAATTATAAAAAATAATAAATTTATCATCTAATCATCCGAACTTGCAGCTAAGGGCTCGAGCCGTCGCATGCATGCCAGGGTGCCTTTGGCAGCCAGCCCCATCGACCCATATATTTATGACCACGGTGCACAGCCAGAGATTGAAAGTATTTGATTTTCAGGAAGGAGAAAAACTGGGGGGCCCCGCAGAAAAAACCCTTGCGGCATAGGAGAGAACCGACGCACAGCTCTACTCACATATGGCCTTAGCAGGGAATCGAACCAGGACCACAGTGGTGAGAGGCGAGTGGTGAGGAAAGTTCGGGGGTTGAAATTGATTTACCTTAAAGCCCACAGCAAGGGCTGCGTGAAGTAGGAGCAGCACAATCATGACTGGGATAGACGTCTTCATATCTTCACCTCTCATGGATGGCCAGAGGGAGACCAGCAACACTGTACTGGAGAGGGCCAGGGCTAACCCCACCAACACCCATCGTAGCCAGTTATAGTTTATGGCCCATAACAGCTGTACAAGAAAACAAGACACTAATATTAATCTTCAGTTCTTATACAGCCCTTTATAACACATGTGGCTCAATTTCATAAAGCCTGTAAGCATAAAAACATGCTAAGCACAGGATTATCTTGCTTAGCAGAAACAGGTTACCAGCCAACATTCCATGAAGTTTACATTGTTTCAACTATTGCCCGTCTTATTTTTCGCTTAGCAAAGAAATTGCCTAAGCAGTATATTCTGCTAAACAGCTTTATGAAATTGGGCCCTGAGGGCATCTCAATGCGTTTATAAGCTTCCTTTTTTTACAAGATATGCACAGCTATGTTTGAAATATAAGACCCGTGTATTTACAATACTTAAAAACTGACCATTAAAGTTAAACTGCTCATTAATTATGACTTAAACTTGGAAATTTAATAACAGAAACAGTGCTCCGGGGCTAGGCTGATCCAGTTGGACAAGCTAGTCAAACCACGCAGCATTTGAGTGACATCTACTACGGTTTAGTTCCGTCGAATCTAGTCACCCACACAAACTTACTCAATATCCAGGGCTAGAATTGGTGGGAAAAAACCACAAGACCGCAGGGCTTGTAGCTCAAAATGTTTACTGGACTGGAATTTTGAGTACAAGACCAGAATTGAAGTGAGAAGAAAAAATGCCTACACAGGTTAATAATTGAACTGTTTGAATTTGAAAAATCACTAAGAGAAGATTTATCTCATTTGTATATTATGGGTAAGTAGTCTTCGAAAAATCAACAGAATTGTATTGATCAGACTGAAAGTCAACATTTGAACACAAACACAAGATCGCCAGACTCGTCCGGACATGAGTTTACTGGCCCGCTGCTAAAACCACTGGCCCTGGGCCAGCGGTCCAGTGTAAAATTCAAGCCCTGAATATCATTTGGAGACTTTGGAACACTAGGTGGCAGAAGACTTACCAGGGCAACTTTCCATCGTTCATATAACTCTGGTCATGTGATTATTTCCGAGGGCAATGATTTCACCCGTTCACTCTGCTGCCACCTAGTGTCTGAATTAGTTTTAAAAAATCCACTGGCAATTTTTGAACTCACCGAAATGGGGATGTAGATTGTAAAGGAGTAACCGTAGAGACAAGCCAACTCCAGAAATGTGTACCCTGCCTGGTTCCCACGCCAATGTAAGAATGCGTAGAAGCCGGCGGGTACCAGCCAAGCATACATGAAGATTGCAACACCGGCCACGGTAACTGTAGAAGTAGAAGAAGAATTCGGTGGTAAGCAGAGCCATGAACTTGGGCCCATATCTTGTCCTACCAGGGCCAAGTTTCAAAGAGCTGCTTAAGCAAAAAAAAGCAGCTAAGCACAACAAACTTATGCTTACCAGAATAAGGTTACCAGCCAAACTACCATGTAGTGTGTACAATTTTGGACTGGTATCCTGCTAATTTCTGCCTAGCAGAAAATTGTTAAGCAA
The DNA here is from genome assembly GCA_032158295.1 of Pycnopodia helianthoides. Classification (NCBI taxonomy): domain Eukaryota; kingdom Metazoa; phylum Echinodermata; class Asteroidea; order Forcipulatida; family Asteriidae; genus Pycnopodia; species Pycnopodia helianthoides. Next base: position 5,615,354 of record CM063253.1, on the reverse strand, counting down.
TATGTTATGCTTAGGCAGCTCTATGAAATTGAGCCCAGATAACTAGCTGGAGTGGATGATAGTGGAGGATCGAGGTTGCCCGGGGACAGTGGAGGATAGAGGTTGCCCAAGGGCAGTGGAGGATCGAGGTTGCCCGTGGGCAGTGGAGGATCGAGGTTGCCCGTGGGCAGTGGAGGATCGAGGTTGCCCGTGGGCAGTGGAGGATAGAGGTTGCCCGTGGGCAGTGGAGGATCGAGGTTGCCCGTGGGCAGTGGAGGATAGAGGTTGCCCGTGGGCAGTGGAGGATCGAGGTTGCCCGTGGGCTGTGGAGGATCAAGGCTGCCCATTGACAAGTAGGCCAAGAGAGTAAGGGCTATTGACTCCATCGACTTATGTTGGGAGACACTTCTAAGTTACCTACCATTGTAGAAGTGAGCATGCCAGTGGTATTCTGGATCATAACGATGTGAGATGTAGTCGGCCATGTCTCCGCTGATGGCGATGGTGAAGACCAGGGTAGCACACACCCAGAATGGACCTTACAAGTTACAAATGGAATATCAAAATGAATGTATCTAACATGGGATAAATGAAATTGGGCCCATATCTTGTCCTACCAGATAGCTAGGTATTTTCTTTCTTATTTAGTTATCGCTTTTTAGTAAGTTTTGGTGTAATTGTGTATATCCCTAGAACTGTTTTTAATATTTTTTAATGTTTCCATATTTGGGATATAATAAAGAGCAATTGAATTGAATTGAATTGAATTGAATGATAACACATACTAACAGAAATAGCACATTACTAATAGGCTTAAATACTAGGTTTGTATTCACAAAAATATTTTTTTAATTAAAGACAATGTACAAAAGGAAAGGACCATTGCCAACGCTGGTCTAACAACAGACATTGCACAACAACCGGGCGGCTGAGAGCATTATAAACAACAACAAAAACTTCAGTGCCATGTACTGCATTGTTACAACTTCATTGTTTTATGCAAAACTACAAGTTTATTGTTATAAGGCTTGTAAGCAATTGTAACAGGAAATAGTGATAGGTGAAATAACCTCTGAGTGGTTTGACCTCTGACCTTATACACCCAAAGCCCCTGATTCACAACGTACACTAAATGCATAATAAATACATACTCAAATTAAAAAGAAAACTGGAATAAAACAAAAATAAACAACACACCACTTGGTCTCACTTGTCCTAAAAAGAGAAAGGGGCTTGCCTTGGATTGCTGAGTGGCAGCAAGGCGTTATATAAAATGTGAGCTAGTATTATATATTATCATAATCAAAGATGAATGTGAAAAAAATAAGCAATGAACAATTAATATTCGAGCCTGAGATTCAAACAACAACAAAATGGCAAATAAATAAACAAATGTTATTTATTTATGTATTTTTTTGCAGTTTCTAAGACAGGGCTCCCTAAGAGAGGGAGCCAGGTAACATTAAAATAGTAAAAAAGAAAGAGCAATTAACAAAAGTTATAAATCAAAAACAGAAAATTCAATGATAAATTTTAGACATGGTTTAAGAGAGAAGTACAAAAATGTAAAACATGCTAATTAGCAGAGGTAATAGTAACAAATAGACAAACAGTAAAAACAAAATCACAACAACTAAACAATACATCTATACAAATCCACATCAAGTACAGTATGCAAATGAAACAGGTTTAATGTGTTAAACCAGATTGAATGTATAGTGGGAAACTTGCGGATACAACCATTAATGAAACTCTTTTAGGGAGAAGTGTTGGCTCTGAGAAGAACCGGCATAGTCTCAGAGCCAACACTTCTCCCAGAAGAGTTTTAAACATGTGTACCCGCAAGTTTAGTATATCTTCCTCTTTTGATCCCACCGTACAAAGATTCTAACATTCAAAATTGCGTGGTTTTCCTTTTTTCATCATGAACTAACACAGTCGACCATTTTGACTCCACAAAATGGCCGACCGTGTTTAGTTTGCAAAGTTAAAGGAAAACCACGCAAATTTCGAGGCATATTATTTGTGGGGATCATTGTATTCTACTTTTAAAACATCTTTCTAACCGTCTGCATTTTATAACAAACGGTTTACAAATGCTTTTTATAGACCAACTCGCCTGATCCAAGGCAACGTGTACCTTTAAGATAGAATGCCTGAAGGAAAGTTGAACAGCAGTACTCACCATAGAGGTCTGGGTTGGGTCGGATCTGGGTCTGCAGATAGTTGGTTGACGGCCTCGGCATGAATGAGCCGGCCAATCTCCACAAGACTTGTGGTGTATCGACGTCAAAGAACTGCTGGTAGTACTCAAAGGTCCAGAACGGACGGCTGTTTCTTCTGGCCGGAAAGAAGCTGCAAAATCAAACATGATTAAACAAAAAGATCCATTGTTACTTCCTTCCTTAGAGGTTAAAGTTCATGTCCGAACGGTCTCGCGCACGTCTTCAAAGCTCTGTCATTCACAGAGCGTGGGTTGGAATCTCGGCCTGGCAGGACATAATGCTTAAATATCCTTGAGCAAGTTACTTTATTACCATAATTGCATTGTCCTTCGAATGGAACTAAATCACAGTTTCACTAGGTTGGTTCAGTAAGACCGACATTAGTCGAGAAATAGGTTAACTCTTGTAGTTGGTTACATACGCATACTGTAACATTTCGGATACACCAGAAACATTTTGCCAAGTCGGGGAAATGAAGATAAGGGTACTGTTATACCTCTGGTTATTTCAGATGAAAGTTAATCATCAAAACCACTTGAAGGTTATAGCAACTTAGCAAGCACCCTGGTGTACAGGTTTGCTCAGGCTTCTTAGTGACAGAGATAAAGTTTGCCATTGAGGCACCCTCGAGATGGAAATGAATCATAAGTACTTTCAAGGCTTGACCAGGAACTCCCTAAGATTTGGCAGGTGAAAGTGAAGATATCCCTGTGGTGGTTGAAGCACTTGGCCCCATTCCCTAGGAAGCATCTTGTCAGATTGGAGCAGCTGTGAGGGTAGATCTGCTACAGCGATGATCCTGCGAAAGACCCTGAGATCTAAAGCTCGTGACTTGGCCTGTCTCAATCAGAGGTATCGGCACAAAGGAAAATGTGATCTTTCTTTTTTGCATACTGTGATATCAGGAAACTAATCATAATCATTACATATATGTCTTTTGAGGCATTGCATGGTGAGGTATCAATGTAAATTCGGTTTGCGGTAACACCACGTGTATAAATATCTACTTTGCTGTGTAGATTTTGTTCTTTAGAGAACTTGTCTTGCTATTTGTTCAACTACTGCAGAGTAGATTTTCAGAATACGGGAGAGTTCTCAGTTCTGAAAACAAATTGTCCTGCTTATTAACTACTACCTGGACGGGAGGTAGGAAATTGGCCTGGACTACTACTTTAGCTTTGTGGATCGGGGGACTTCTCGTAACTAACTGCACTGCCGCGGAGTGAGTTCTTTTAGGTCTCCATAATCATTACATTTCTATTTTTAGGACCAGGGGGCTTGTGGAAGACACATCTTTTTGATAACAGTTTTTAAAAACTTTTGTGCTTCCCTGGACTGCTCCTGGTCAAGATGTTTGTATTGTCTGACGATTTTTCTAATAACATGTACAGAGAATATTGAGTAGAGGGCTTTCTCATGTGAACTCTGACCTCTGTTTCGTCCTCATCTTCATCGTTATCACTCGGGTGATTGGTGAATTTAATCGTTTGGCCGACATTGTCATTGTCGATGTCGTCGATCAGCTGTGAATCGGCATAATCTGTTAAAAGAGAAAAGGAAAACATTTAAAACAAATTATCACAAGCAATGTAAAAAACAATCAATGACGTAATAAGGCTCTATTTAAGGCACAGTACACGTTTGGTAATTGGAGCCTACTGATTGTGTTAATCCTATATAAATGTAGGTACATGCAAAAAAACTAACCTGTGAAAATTTCACTTCAAAAGGTGGTCACCTTTCTGAGATATCACAAAAAAACCGGAGCGAATATTTCCACGCAGGAAAAATATTCCCCATAGGATTACACAGGCTGAGAAGCGTTTCTGACAGAAATGCTTCTCAGATTCAAATTTTTTTGAGAATAAAAAGTGATATATTTTCCATAACAGTAGTACTTTGAAGTTAAAAGTTTCTCAAAATTAATTTTTCTACCCAAAGCTGTTGTACTGCTTACCAAGTAAGTTTTTATTGCCATTAATTTTCAGAGTCATTACCAAACGTGTACTGTGCCTTTAAACACAACTTTGAACACTTGTCCTTATATGGTTGAATGAGTAGTCAACCCTTGTTATAAAGACCACCTTCGAGACGCTTGGTGGCAGCAGACTTACCAGGTAATCCATTGTTCTTGGCAAAGTGCCAGGCCTGGAATTTCATCTTGGAGAGGGCAAGGCCATTTTCATTTTGTAAAGGGCACTTCCATTCTAAAATCTTAAAGTATATGGGGAAGTTTTGAAGGGGCACCAAGGCCAAGACCAGGGCAACGGAGGCCACGGCCTCCGTGGCCTCCGTGTAAATCCAGGCCTGAAGTGCGCATGCTTAGAACTGCTTAAACAATGGAATTTGACCTGGTATGTCTGCTGCCATCTAGCGTTCAAAAGTCTCACAATGTTATAAAGAGGTTTTGCTTATTTGAAAAAGACTACACTCTGAAGCCCTGAGTCTTATTTATGCTTTGTGTTCCTTTGTTTTTGCTGTCCTGTTATGACATTGTCCCTGTTATTAAGAGGTAATTTGGCCAGTCCAAGCGATCTTATTAAACAAGAGTCGACTGATAGATAACAAAACTATTTGAAAACAGTTTAATTCCTGTAACAAGGGACAAATCATGCATGTAATAGTGCAGGGCCCAATTTCATAGAGCTGCTATGCACGAAAAAATATGCTTAGCATGAAATGTCTACCTTGATAAAAACAGGATTACCAACCAAATTTCCATTTGTTGCATATTGCTTGTTAATGGTATTCAGCTGTTGTTTACTTATCCTGAAAATCACGTAGAGATTTGGCTGGTAATCCTGTTTTTATCGAAGCAAAAATGTCTTTCTTACCAAATTTTTGTGCTAAGCAGCTCTATGAAATTGGGCCCTGATCTACAACATTAAACAGTATAAATACATGAAATTGAATATTTTGGCGAGTAGGTCTACAGTGTGTAATAATTCTCTTAAGTAGAGGTGTCAGCTTTGAGAGTCGCCAGTTAGTCTTAACATTTTGTCTATTGTGCTCTAATTATTGTCACATACAAGTTCACAAATTCAACATTGCTGAAACTTGCAAAGCAGAGTAGATACTAACAGACAGGAATACACAGGGTGTGCCATGGCCGAGCAGTGGTTAAGAGCACTGGACTCAGGCTCTGGTGTTTCTGATCAGCAGAGTGTGGGTTCGAGTCCCAGTTGTGACACTTGTGCCCTTAAGCAAGACACTTTACCACAATTGCTTTGTCCCTCGGATGGGACATTTAAAAGTCAAAGGTTCCATGCACTAGGATTGGTAGCGCACGTTAAAGAACCCAGAACACTTATCGTGGAAGAGTAGGGGGTTAACCCCGGTGTTTCTGGTTCACATAGCAAGCACCCTTTGTTTACAGGTTTCCTCAGGCTTGCGAGCTACAGTGATTAAGTTCATTTAAGAGGCATCCTCATTTTCATAACCAAGAATGTCCAATAATAATAGTACTGACAACATTAATCATTACTGTTTTGCGCCATCAGAAATTAACAGACAAAATAACAAACAAGACATAATATTAAAAAAATAATAAAAAGATGTAAATTTACCATGAAAAGCCAGATCACCTGCTGTTGATTCCTGGGCTTTCTGTAATGTCAAGAGAATAAGAAAAAGTTAATAACACTTACTGTAACCGTAAAACGCCAGATTTACATATCAAAATTAAAGGCAGTGTATATTTTGCTGGCACTGAACATGTGTAGTGACTGTTCTTTTGGGACTCGGATGTTTTATCATTACAAATGTTAGTCTGGTTCCGCATTAACATTGTTGTTGTGACTTCATATTCACAAGAAGGGAGTCAGACCATTATTATGGGTTTCGGACTTTATTTCTCTTGAATTTTTTCATGGTGCTGATTCTCTTCGCTGAAACAGCGGCATTACCTATTTAGTCTTTTTTGTGTCGCTTGCTGCTGGTTTTCCTTCGCAGTGGTGGCGCTCTGTGACTTTGTGTGATGAATACCGCCTTCACTAAAGACTACCTACAGTAGTAGTATTAACTAGAACAGTGATGTCATACAGTTTGTCATAGCTCATGACGACCTGTCAGTGCTATGACGACCTGTCATGTACTAGCATCACCCTGTGTGGCTACGGTCAAGAAGCAGAGGGAGTCCAGCGTATTGGCATAATTTACAGGGCTAGCCTGCAACCCACCTGCAAAGAACTTTAATACCGGTACAACAATTCACAACGGATTCTTCACAACAATCATGACAATTATTAATTAACACAGACAAAGGATTGGAAAGCTTCAAACAAGTGTTATTTAGAAGTTCTATCTATGAGTATAACAACAAGATTTCCCACAAATTGATTTTTTGAGGCGGCTATTTACAGCCACAATCATGGACGAAAGAGAAAGATCCTCCATGAATGATAACAACATTCAATCAATTGAGTTAATTCGAACATCTTGTTTGATGATGAGTTGAGAATTTAAATGCCTACCTTTCTAACATGTTCCATATCAAGAATGAGATTTTCGTCAGCCATGGCGAGATCCAAGGCGATGCAAAAACAAAGAAAAAGGGTCGAACACACTAACTTGAATTACAGTGTTCCACAAGAAGATATTTGGGGGATTCTGGATGGAAAAATAAATAGAAAACTGAAATTACTTCGACGAGTACGACGTGTCTCGTCTATCTGCTCTACTGCAAAAATACTTGGTGGCGCCCTTTCCCACACAGGCGAAATCTCTAAAAATTAAACTGAATTCCTCCGAACACAGAAGAGACTTACACAAGTTGACTGTATACAATTTTTTGTGAGAAAATAAACATAAAAATAAAACTATTCTGTCTGAAAGTCAAAACACAACTTTGATTCTATTTTGAAGCTAATTTGTTAAATGCAGGGAACTGTAAAAAAAAAACTACAAATTGTCGCATTATAAACTCAAACTCGGAATGGAATATAAAAAAGCGCTTACCAGCTAGCTCATGAATATTTAATTAATTGGTACCGTGAAATTGAAGAAAAAACAGGTGGTGCGATAATCGTACACGGAAGTGATCAGCTTCCTTGGCAACGCGTGTCAACGCGCGCCACCTTGCAGTTTTTTTAGGCCTACTAAATATGCCTTAATATAACTGTTGAAATCGTAGCACTAGCAGATGACCCTTTTAAAGTGTAACACAGTGTGTGCTAACTTTATGCATTGCCGGTTTTTTCGTGACAACTTGTTGATTTTGAAAACAATTGCTGTGATTCAAAAACCGGCTTTGATTTTTGTGTCATATTCGAGTTCGAGTTCGACCAAGTGCCCACCCACATCTCCACCCACAGGAAAGACATCTTGTTGCACATAGTGTTGTCATGCATGTTCCGTTGATCACTGTGATTCACTTTGGATCATTGATTGATTGAATGTGCATACCGACAGGCCGCAAGGACCAGCTGGCAATTTTGTTTACACACAAACGCTGAAATCTCACATTCGAAGGATGAGTACTAATTGAACGATCGATGACAAGATCATGGCTTTAACGTTAGTGAGTTTGAAGTGGATTGCAAGTAAGGAATTTACCGGGCGACCTCCATCACCGCGGTATGTATGCAAGCCACAGTATGCTTAAATTACCACTAACATTCAACTATTATTATCACACAAAAATTGAATTGTGAATTTTTTTCCCCGATGTTAGTTGGCCTATATTAAGTAAAACTTCAATATTTTTGAGGGAGTATTGCTTGAATTGTTTTTTTGTTCGTATCATTGCAGTTTTGTTAATTATTCTCAAGAATATTCTGATGTAAAATTAATTGTTATGAACTTGATATTTTTAAAATCACGATAATGTTGTCTTCAGATTGCTGCACTTTTAGCAATATGAAGATGAAATTGATATATATATATATATTTTTAAATGATGTCCATCAAGTTGTTCATAATTCTTTTTTCCCCAAGATACAGAGTATCAATGCAAATTCTATAAATAAGCAGTTTTGAAATTAAAGTGATTTAAAAAATGATGTTCATCATGGTTTTTCATACTTCATTTTTTTGGTTTCTTTATGCAAAATACAGAATGTCAATGCAAAATGTGGAAAAGACTAATTTTTTTATTGTTTCCAATGATATTTTTGAAGGCAAGGGCATGCTGTTGTTGTTGTTGATAACGCAGCGTACATTTTTGGAGGAACTCGCTGCGTAGAGGAGCCAGAAAGGGTAAGCTAAATTGTTTTGTTTTTTAAGAATCATTTTTGTCAAGGGATGTGATATTTTAAAATCCTTATAAAAGTTGTTTTCATTATTTTTGTTAAGTGTTTACCTTTAGTTGTAATACTTCACTAACCAAATTTCAAAACTTGTGGGTGATTATGGGTCAAAGGAACGGAAACAACTGAAAACCAAAGTTATTTCAACTTTGTCTGTGCTGGTCCGAATATCATCGGTCACCCATCTCGATAATCCACTTCGTTCCAAGGATAGATAGCAAACATTGTTTGATGTAATTGGCAATTTTTGTTTTAATTTATATTTTGTTGTCAACTGACAAAGTTGCATTTCTGACGTTTTTTAAGTCTTTAAAATCTGTAACTGGAAGCCAGGAAAAGCCATTAAAATGTCCTGAGCTAGGAAAGTAGTGATTTAAAATATCCGCTTCATTCGAGCTCCATGATTTGAGGCATCACTTTTTCCTTTAATATGTAATAAATCAACAACAAAATTTGTTTATTTTAAAATGTCCCTTTTTCTTTGATAAACTAATAAATAAATATTTGTATAGTTAATTTTTATTCTGATTTTTCTGTTTGTTTTAGGGTACATTTTACTTCAGGGATTTACACAAACTTTGCTGTAAGTAGTTTTATTTTTCTGAAAGGAAAACAATAATACAATGCACCAGCCAATTTAGTCGTTGACTTTAGGCAGGTCACACACCTTTGAAGAAACATTGTTTTAATTAGTTTAATTTTTAATTTTTGTTTTTAATATTTGGCTTTGTGATCTTTGGACGTAATTGAGTTGTAAGAAAAATAAGTTGTGTGATGCTCAGTTATATTAACAAATTCACTTTTAAAAAGTTGTCTATAAAACAGAAAATAAAACTATTAAGAAGATCTTGAGGACAAAGCTCCGTGATGTGATATTACTAAGGATATTACCTAAATGTATTGGATTTCACAAACTTTGAATAATAGTATTAATACAAATTGCTTATAATGCGCAAAATCCACCTGAATTAGACGTTGACGGCACGGACAAAGTAATTAAAATAAAACATAATAAAGAAATAAAAAAGAAATGTTTATCAATGACAGCAGGTGCTAAAAAAATTTAAGTCTTTTAAGTTAAGTCTTTTAAATTTATGAATTGTTACTTATTTTTTCATTTACACATCTGCTGGAAAAGTGGGAAAAGTCTTGAGATGGGAGAAGATCCGGTACACAGGAAAGGTGCCGATGGGTCGCTACGATCATGCTTTATGGTAAGTAGATTTCAAAAGATGAACTTAAAAGAGAACAGTAACTGTTCATTCATTCATTTGTTCATTCACTGTGACGACTTGACGAGTTGTGCCCATCCGACTCTATCAAGCATAGTGTCAGAGAGAGATGGACCGCTAAGACCAGTGTCAGCCTCGATGGAGGATTTCAAGGTCGTGTTGGAACAACCTCTACGACCAGGGGCATCATCAGGCTTCCAGAGAAGGACATGATAAGCTGGTTCTATTAGGGCGGAAAACCCGACCGGCTACCCGAAGCCGACGTTGTCTGATGATGGTGGAGATGGTTACCATAATATAAAGCGGAGTTAGGGAGAACAGATAGTCAAATGATAAACATCTTATTTAGTTATAAAAATGCTTTCAGTTGTCTAAAACCGTTTTCCATTTATTTGTCTTGCAGTGCCATCAATAAGAAATTGTACGTCTTTGGAGGCAGAAATGAACTGAACGCGGACGAGAGTTTACCAGGATTATATTCCTTCAATCCTAGTAAGTTTTCTTTCAGTTTTTTAAGTTTCCTTACAAGCACACAATAAAAAAGTGTTCACAAATTTATCTATATGTGTCAGTAGCAGTTGTCGGATGCTACTCAAACTTCTATATCCCACTGGCAGAAAGCTGCCTGTACTTTACTTGCTGATCCTAGTTTGGCCTTAATTTGCTAACCAAAACTTGATTTCAATTGCAAAACTGTTGTCAATGACTTCTCCTTAAAGTTTAAAATGTTATTAATAATAACAGACATTAATTAGGTGCTTTCGACCCCTGTATCAAAGCACTTTGAACTATTACTAAAAAAAACAAAATAGTTTGTGGAAAATTTCACTTAATAATAATACATTATATGGCTGGATAGCGCATGTATCCACCAATAATGTACTCAAGGCGCTTGAACAAAGAGAAATATTTAGAGCGGGTTTTGACATTTTTGAATTATGAGGCCGATTTATGTAGCACCTTAGAACAGTTTACAAGGTGCTGCTGTGCATCCAGCAGCCACTGCCAGAAACACCGGGGCGAACCCCTTCTCTTAGCGACAAATGTAACTGGGTTCTTTTATGTGCATTACACTAGGCATGGGACCAACAGCTTTTTGTCCCATCTGAAGGATGCTTAGGTTAGCAGCAGAATTTTACCGTGGTCTAAACTTTTGACTAATTTTTGAGCTTTATGTGTTTTTTCCTTTTGAAGAAAACTGCATCTGGAGTTATGTACAAACTCATGGGGATGAGCCAAAGTCGTTGAACCCCGGTTGGGTTGTTGTCAATAATAACATCTACGTGATTGGTGGCATTTACAAAGGAACAGCTCATTGTGATGTTGTTATGTTAGATACAGGTAGGTCAAAGTTGAGCAAGGAATGTGCCCTTCTTGCAAGTGGAATACTTGCGGATAATTTACAAGCAAATTGCCCCATTTTGAGGGTAACTTTTGATATAATATTTACCTTGATGCTCATGGTTTGATTAATAACAACAATCCAAATTTGTTTTGATTTTCAGTGAGCAGAAAAGTTTATGGATTTAAAAACAAAATGGTGGTAATTTGATTAATCATTGTCAAAGTTAGAAGCAGCTTGTTCCTTTTTAGGAGCCACATTAACACATAGTTAATGTAAACATATGTTGACTATGACAACAAATTTGACCTTTTTAAGGCTAAAGTTTGCCAAGGGGTGTATAAAATGCACATACCTTTGGACTGGGCCTGTAGTTGTTTGTAGAATTCTTTTACAGATCAAAGGTTGGGGGCGGTTATGAAAAACCTTTTGAATATTCATGACTCAAAAGCTCAAAACGTGATCGTTTGAGAAGTTGATATCATTTATTGCACTCATTCTGCACTCATGACATTCATTATCAATAATTTCATTGTACACAGACACTTTCACCTGGACTAAACTGTCAGTTACTGGTCCGTCACCTTCACCAAGGTATGATGTGTGGGGTTAAACGGGAATGGAAGATCCCGACATTGATGAGTTCTTTCAGAAAATCTTCAGTTCTCTGTGAATTTACTTCAAACAAAAATTCTGAAACACTCAAAAAATTTCTGATTGTTTCTTTAGGAGACATTGTGGAGATGTTCGTTTTAACAAAATAATGTTCTAAGATTGATTGAATACTTCCGAGCATAAATGTTTGTCATTTCGTAAAAATTTCAGAAATTGTTTTTAAGAACACAAAAAAATATAATAGAGTTTGGGTTGAACAAAGATAAACTGACTAGAGCGGGATTTGAACCTGCAACCTAAAGATTAACATGCCTGATGCTATCTTGTCAACATATTATTGTTCAGGGGTGTCCAGTCAGAAGCCATCTAACCTCAACTACTGACTGTATAGCCATGATCACACCCAAGTTTACGATACAACCAGGGAAGTAGCAGGGAGGGATCACCTTAAGGGGATCAACTTTTTAGAATAAAATAAAAAGTAACAGGTTGTTATTTCAAATAATGATTTTTGTTTTTTTCAAATTTGTGTTTAATTAGTTTAAATTCATGTACATCTCTTTGTTCCTGTGTCCTCTAACAAGGATTTAGTAAAGATCATTCCATCACTCAACCATGCTCAGTGTTAGTCTTGGTTCAAGACCTCACTCACGAATCCCTATCACAGGAGCCAGAAATCTATATCAAATTTGGTACACCCTCTGAATTGAGCCATTTGGGTATTTCGGTAAATAGCACAAAGAACATAGACTAGCCCAGCGTGTCCAAATCCCGCCCCCAAACTTTCATGAAGGGGAGAAAAGCCTAATTTTTTAGGGTAACCTTCTTGCTTCTAGATGCGATCACAGACTGGTGTGTGTCGGAAACAAAATCTATCTCTTCGGTGGGTCGGGCGGCCAAGATAAATGGTTCAACGACCTACACATTCTGCACACAGGTTTGTATAATTTACTACACCAAATAAATTTAGATGGCAGGTTTAAACCAAGGAATCTTTCACAAAGGCAAAAACTTAATTTAAAACTTTCAGAAGTGCACAAATGTTTTTCAAAGGTCGTGCACAACATCAGGAAGACTGAAAATATAAATGTTCACAGATTCGCACATAACTTTGGTATAAAGATGGTCATGGTGGAAAAGTCCCCTTGAAATAGTTTTGCTTGAAATGCTATAGTTTTTGAGAAATTAGTAAAACAATTAGCTTTGATCTCACGAGTGCAAACCCAGGTGTTTCTAAACGGTGAAAACACAAAACAACCGGGGGTTTTCATTATTTTCTTGTGACTGCGATGACTAATTGAACTTAAACTTTCACAGGTTTGTCATTTCATATTGATAGTGGGTCACCTGAAGTGGGGATACTGGTTTTTGACAGTTACCAGCAAAAGCAGTTTCTAGTTACCTAGGAACTGAATCTTTTAGGAAACTGATACAAGTTTGAGAACTCTTGCAAAGAGATAATAGTGTACTCTGGATGCTTCTTTGTAAAAGTAATAATGTTGTCATTTCATAATCAACAGATACATTAAGATGGTCCTCCCCTCCAACAAGGGGAGACTCGCCCCCTCCTAGGGGCTGCCATAGTTTGACCCTTCATGCAGATAAGGTGAGGAACTGAATTGTTTGAAAAATGTCAATATTTTCCTTTGTTGTTTTGTCTTAAATTGGTCAGCTCAGACAAAGAGGGTGAGGTTGGCACTTCTCAATTTTGATGAATTACATCACTTCTGAACTGTCAGGCCTTGCGATTATGCTTTTTGTTAAGTAGCCCAGCGGGCGATAGTAAACAGTTTTTACTGCCCGGAATTTTAGTAGCTCAGATCTTAAACATGTATTGTCATAAACGTATCTTTCTGATGTATTTAATGGTAGTGATCACAACCAGTTTAATGGTCAAATGAAGTTGCATTCACTCACTCATAAATAACTTAACACTTCAAAGAAAAGCGTTATTAACAAGTATGTTGCACAGTTTTTAGTAGCCCACAGGGCAAGTTGAGAAAATGGGGTTTACTATAGCCCATACCAGTTTTTAGAGACGGTGTATAGGCCGTGCTAGTGTTAAGGGGGAGCCCTGTCTTTAGATTTTCAATAAAATACGATGCAAATTTGGAAATATAATCAACTTTTTTTTTAAACCTGAGAATATAGCAATTTCTGCTTTCCGAAGGACAAGAGCTTTCCAATGATATCCAAATCATTGGAATGTACTTTTAAAAAGTTTTTGTTGTTATATATATAAAAAATCAAGAGCTTGAGAAACTTGTCGATAGGCCTACCCTTTTGCAATACTATTTTCATTTTCTGGGTCATGTTTGTGTGTCTAATGGGAAGTGCCTCTCGTAACTCACACCCTTCAGCTTTTTATTCTCAATAATTATCTGCCACTCTCAATCTGTGCTTGAATAGCTGAGTACAGTTATCTCCAGTTGACGTGATCATAGATTTAATCTGTCTAGTATGGCAACCTGTAATCCCCTTTCCTAATCCCCTGTTTATATTGAGTTGTGGTATTATATGGGTCTTATCTGAGCATGGAGATATGCTCTGAGTGGGGTCCTTAAGAAACCCACCATCAGGGACAAACTTTCTTGTAAGGTTTCTTCCTTTTGTAAAGCAAGAAAAAGAAGGAATTCATTCATTCTCACAAGAAAGATTTTCCTTGAAAGATTTTGGTAATTATTTACCACTGTCACAGGAATGTATTCAGTACAACCCTGAATCGTGCTTTGAGGTGGAGTAGGGTCTGGTGGTTCCATCTTCCTTGCTCTATGATCGGATGTGTGGTTCTAACCCCGTTCCACAATGAGGAGCAGAACCTTTGTTCACTTTAAGAGTAGGGTTCTTGCAATCATTAGAATAATAAGAACCAGTCTAAACAATTTTAGAACTGATGTATTTTCCTACTTTTTAATTTTGTGAATAAAGAAGCAACTCAGATTAATTTCATGGAGCTGCTTAAAGTAGAAAATGTTGCTTAATAATTTCCTGCTCAGAAAAAAATGAGCAGGAAACCAGTCACAGACTACACATGTTACATGGTAGTTTGGCTGGTAAGCAACATTATTTTCCATGGTAGTCGGGCATATTTTTCATCATGCCAACATATAGAACAAAGAGCCATTCCAACAGCTTTTTCCCTCCATCCTACAATCTAGACTGTTTTAAGAGGAATATCAATTCCTCCCTTCAGCTCCTCCGAGTTTATATTTTCATCTTAAATGTTTTTTTCTCGTAGCCCCTTATACCAAGAGTGGCTTTTGAGCATTGTTTGGGGCGAATTTGCATTAACAAAACAACAACCAAAAATTTAAATATATTCCTTGGATGCTCTCAACTCCCTTGTGAGTATACATGCAAGAAAAACTTACGACCTTTAGTGAACATTGAACAAAATTAGAATAATTTAGAATGTTGCTTTGGTATATTGTTCACAGGATATCTACATGTTTGGTGGCTCCAATGATAGTCTGAAAGGAAAGTCTACACTAGGAGATCTCCACAAACTCAGCCTTGGTAAAAGAAGATACTTCTGTTCTGTTTTCCTCAGTTTTTTGTAAAATCAAAATGTTTTAAAAATGTTTGAGTGAATTTCAAGGTTGGAATCACTTACCTGCTCCATAATACCTTTCATTTGATTTGATCTCAAACGCGTTGGACCGCGTAATAGCTGCGTGATTCGACCCAAAGGACTTGAAAACCTGACTTCAGCATGATCTTCATGACATGAAACTAGATAATAGAGACCTGACTGTAGCAGTTTTACAGGCATAGGCGATGAGATTGTGCCTTTGATGGTACAACCATGGAATTTGGGCACACAGTCGGAGTATGCGATGAGAAAGATATTTGGCTATTGGGCCATCGCAGATTTGTCATAAAATAGGTAAAATAACAAGCAACAGCAGCCTTTTAAAAAAATATTTGAAATTGCTTCTCGATTCCCCCAATATTTCCCATATCTTCCCTGTTGTAGGTATGACTTTAACCTCAGATGTGGGTCTAAAGAAAAAATTACAACTCTGAACTCTTTGACAAAATTAAATCAGATAAATCTTAGCTTTTTAAAGCAAATTCCATCTGTAAGAAAAGACAACTTAGTGGGATGACGGTTGTAACAACGGAGATGAAAATGACTTTGATTTTTTTTTTTAATTCACAGCCAAGATGAAATGGAAGAGGCCATTCTATTCAGGAAGCCCACCATCAAGACGCTTTGGTCATGTGGCTTGTACCTACCTCAATTGTGTGAGTAAAAAAGAAATACGACCAACCAGTTTTTTTCATTGCATTAATTCTCAACAAAAGTATAAAGTAAAACTCAACCAGTCTGTCTTAAACCAAAGTAGGGTGTGTCTCAAACCAAACCCGTTAATTGTTTAACTGTAAAAAAACAACATAGAAATCCGTTTTCAAATTTCATTCATGTTTAAATGAAGCCAATAGTAAAAAAGAAAAAGAAGAAAAGACCCTTTTTTTCATTAAAAATGTCAGCCCCAGACAATATCCAGGGAGACTGATTGTCACTGATGGTGAATGTGTCTTATCTTAATCCACTACAGTTTGTAATAGATTATTTTCAATCTGTACAGTTTGTTATACATTTTGCTTTGTACACTGAAAACTCTACACCAGCACAAAGGATGTGCTGCCCCTCAAGACTGGGCAGAGTGTCTCGACTTTTAACCTTGGAAAGTGTGTTGACATCTGCTCCTTTTTAGGTTCAAAACGCAAACAGAAAATAGAGAGGCACCAATGGTCGTGGGGACCCTGCACCATAGTTACGATTTTCAATAGAAATCAAATCGGTAGAAATGGTTAAAAACGGAAGTCACAAGTTCCGTTGACCAACCAAGCGTTGACGTTAAAGTACCAGAAATCTTTTTGTATGTAGTTGGTTGAAAATTTCTGGAATAATTTGTAATTTTCATGTTCATATTTCTTGTAGCTGTATGTTTTTGGGGGTTCTAATGAAAAAATGGATTACAATGATGTCAAGGTGGCCAAGTTAATCAATCCGTCCAATCGCAAACCATGTAAGTTAGTTAACCCTTTCTAAAGAACAACAATGTAAATTAATTAACTAATCTGTTCATCAAATCACTTGCAACCATTTGCTAATTAATTTAATTGCCATTCAGGTGGGCCCAATTTCATCGTAGCTAAGCACAAAAAAAAATGGTTACCAGAATAATGTTACCGACCGAAATACCATTTCAAATTGACATGTACCATCTGTGACTGGTATCCTGCTAATTGCTTAGCAGAAATTTGTCAAGCAATATTCAGTGCTTTAAGCAGCTCTATAAAACTGGGTCCCGGTAACAAATCTTCCCAATTGCAAATCTTTAGTTTAATCTACTCACTGAAGCCATATGTAAAACAATTATGCCCAATTGCAGACCATTCTAAGTACCTCTTTGCAAATGTCAAATGGGCTAAGCGCAGTGATGGCTAATCGATCTGTCCAGATGCAAATGATGGAAATAAATAACAAGTTTCCTTTAGGCTTCCAACCGCAATTGATTACATTTTCTGTATCAGAAATATCTGATAGCGCTAACTCAATTTCCTGGTTTGTTTTTGGTTTTGTGTGTGTGTGGGTGATCAGTAAAAGTATCCCCAGAGTTGTTGCACACAGTGCTGTATGGAAGCCCAGAAGACGACGACGACGGAGATGCAGCTGCAACAATGTCGCCAAGCTCACCCACTGACGACACCCAGGATCAAGGTTAGTCGCAGTGTGCAGAGCAGTGCCCAATTTCATAGAGCTTCTTAAGCACGAAATGCAACTAACCACAGAACAATGTTGCATACCAGGATAAGCTTACCAGCCAATTTTACTAGCCAAACTGTCACTCGTATACCGTCTTTGACTGGTTTCCTGCTAGGTTTTGCTCAGCAGAATATCAGTATAAAGCAAAATTTTCGTCTGCTTTTAAGCAGCTTTACGAAATTGAGCCCCGACCGTATCACATGGCAGTCATCTTGTTTTACTCCTATTCAGATTCAATGCTAAACCAAACCAAGGTTCGAAGGACAAAATAGTCAGGTCATAACAGTATTTAAGTTTGGGTTGAGCAAAGAAAAATGACTAGAGCAGGACTTTGACCTGTAACCTCCAGATTAACGTGCTAGTGCTCTACCAACTGAGCTATCTAGCCCTATGTTGGTGGTCTCTCTATTTTTTCAATATCTTTGTTCGGGGGTGCAAATCACAAACCATTTAACTGTCGTATAAGTTTCTAAAACAAAACAGTATTTAAGTTGATGCTTTAGCATGTTGATTTTGAGCTCTTTGCTATTTTTTAAGAATCAATCTTCTGATTTGCTTTTTTTCATCTATTCAGGGAGTTCATCTGAAGCCTCATCATCTTCTTCCAACTCAGATTCAGGCAGTGGTGAAGACTGACCCCCTAGAATTGTCAGTATTTACACACAAAAGGCCGTCCACTTTCCTCAGATGCGGAAAAAAGTACAATAAAAGTCTTCAGCAAAGAATAACAAGAAATTAATTCATTTTTGCCTTTCACGTACAAATGTACTATACTCAACAGAAACTGAAGATAGGAAAAAATATCATGGTATCCAAATAAAGAAGGGTTACCCAAGGATGCTTTTTAAAAAAAAACTATTTTTGTTTTGATTTTGAGAGAGAAACCTGCCTGGTTCAAAATGTAAAACCAATAACAACATTTTGTTCATCAATGATTTTACTCATCAAAAAAACTGTAACCTCAAAAACAGCAATATCTTTTTTTGATGTGTTCTTAACAGACTAATGTTTATACCTAATAAAAGTGTCACAAGCAACTCAAGAGAGTGCTACAACTTCCGATTGTGTTATGTAAAAGCAAGTGAACCATGTTTTTTAATATACCACACACACAGATCCTTGTTATTTGATTGGTGGAACACGCGTCACATGTCATTCTTTATTTTGCCATGTAAACTGCAGCGACGCTCACAAATTTATTATTGGAGTCCAATATGGAAAAGTATTTGACGCTTCGCAGCATCGTTTTGAAAATAGATATTCTCCGACCGTTGTCCGAACAGACAAGGGGTAATTGTCACGGCCGACAAGGTTAGTGTCTACTTGGATTCCTCCACGCTGTTGAGAGGGGTTTTTCAGAGAGTGGGGTGGACCAGTTTCCTTGTCTATTTTGTGTTTATTGTGTACAAATTTCAAATGACAAGGATCTATGTGTGAATTATATAAAACAAATATTGAATGCATTTTGTTCATTGTCGTAGAATACAATTAATCACTTGGTGAAATCTGGCTTTTCCATTTCACAAGGCGAAGTCCAGATTTCACCTTGTGATTATGTTCTACAACAATGCACTCATATGCATCCAATATTTGTAATTTTTTGTAGATAAACGTGTAAATATTTTTGAATGGTAATAGGGTAAAAGGTCAGGAAAGGGTTTGCATATGTCTGGTAAAATATCATACACAAGAATCATTTGAATATGATTGTCATGTACGGTTGCAATTTCAGTTTTGTTTTATGTAATGTCTGTCATTGGTTGATATTAGGGTTTTAAAAACCAGTAAATTTAATATTAGTCAACTCTCATATAGCTGTTTTAACTGAAGCCATCTGAAAGCACTTATTAATAATTTTCTAAGACAGGTTTGCCAAATTCTTTTTTTAGTAACGAGCTGTAATAGTACCTTTTAAGGATCCCGATGTGTTGTAGTGGCACAATCTGCAGCCAACCATGCCAGAACAGATTCTCTTAAACGATAAGTGTAACTGGGTTCTTTTACGTGCATTACACAACACACGAGACCTACAGCTTTACGTCCAATCCGAAGGATGAAGCAATAATGGTTAAGTGTCTTGCTTAAGGTCACAAGTGTCAAGACCGCACTCGAACAAACACTCTGCTGGTCAGAACTACCAGAGCTTGAGTCCAGCGTGCTTGGCGATATACCACGATCGAGAAGATTTGACAATGTGTCTACACATTCACAATAGATTTGCATTGTTGTATTAGTCAACTCTCATATAGTGATTTAACTGAAGCCATCTCAAAGCACTTATTAATAATTTTCTAAGACAGGGTTGCCAAATTCCTTTTTTTTAAGTTACAAGACCATAATAGTGCCTTTTAAGGATCCCGATGTGTTGTAGTGGCACAATCTGCAGCCAACCATGCCAGAACAGATTCTCTTAACGATAAGTGTAACTGGGTTCTTTTACGTGCATTACACAACACACGAGACCTACAGCTTTACATCCAATCCAAGCAATAATGGTTAAGTGTCTTGCTTAAGGACACAAGTGTCAAGACCTGAACTCGAACCCACACTCTGCTGGTCAGAAACACCAGAGCTTGAGTCCAGCGTGCTTGGCGATATGCCACTATCGAGAAGATTTGACAATGCGTCTACACATTCACAATAGATTTGCATTGTTGCATCACTTACCTACTAACAATAATTGCCGGCAAATGGCCTTTTGCTTTGTTTATGGTAACTGTGCTTAAAGAGCCGTAAGCAGAAAACATCTGCTTACACGGTTTGTGAAATTGGGCTCAAGGCCATTTTCGGTGGTAAGCAGTTTGTATTGTCTGTCTTAATTGTATTTGTACAGACTAAGGTTTGAATATTAAGTAAGCCCAATTTCATAGAGCTGTCCAAGCTGAAAAGTTGCAAAGTACTGAAAAATTATGCTGACATGAATAAGGTTACCCGCCAAAATGCTAATATGTACCCATTGTGACTGGTATCCTGCTTATTTTTTATTGGCAGAAAATTGTTAAGCAGTATTTGCTGCTTAAGAATCATATTGAAATTGGGCCCAGATGGTTTTGAGGGATAATTATTTTATTTTACAATTATATATTTGTGGATAATTTGTGTACACAATTGTTTTCAATGTCAGTTTAATGTGGAAGTCCAAATAAATAATTGACTAATCCAGAAGCATTTCTCTTGACTGAATAATTTATTCTTTTCCGTCTCCATCACCGAATGAATTGTCTAAAAAGATTTATCAAAATATTACATATAAATATTACAAAGGCTCATATAACATTGGTTGCTTCCGGTATGCATACTCTGTGTATCAAGATAAGGTACAGCGGTTGGTAATGATTGCATAACTGCAGCCACATGTATTTTAACTCTTTGAATCAAGATAAAGTACATCAATTGGTAATGGTTGCCAAACTGCAGCCACATATATTCTTACTCTCTTGAATCAAGATGAAGTACAGCAATTGGTAATGGTTGCCAAACTGCAGCCACATATATTCTAACTCTCTGTGTATCAAGATAAGGTACAGCGGTTGGTAATGATTGCATAATTGCAGCCACATGTATTTTAACTCTTTGAATCAAGATAAAGTACATCAATTGGTAATGGTTGCCAAACTGCAGCCACATATATTCTTACTCTCTTGAATCAAGATGAAGTACAGCAATTGGTAATGGTTGCCAAACTGCAGCCACATATATTCTAACTCTCTTGAATCAAGATGAAGTACAGCAATTGGTAATGGTTGCCAAACTGCAGCCACATATATTCTAACTCTCTTGAATCAAGATGAAGTACAGCAATTGGTAATGGTTACCAAACTGCAGCCACATATATTCTAACTCTCATGAATCAAGATAAAGTACAGCAATTAGTAATGGTTGCAAAACTGCAGCAACTGGTATTCTTACTCTCTTTGAATCAAGATAAGGTACAGCTTTAGAATTGTTCACAAACTGACTGGGCTCGATTTCACAAAGAGCTACGAAATAATCTGTGTATTTATCATAGACTGCTAAGCAAAGTGCAATGTCAAAACACAAATCACTACGGCAACTCATCTTATGAGATCAATCTTGGCATTTTGTGAAACCGCGCCCAAGCTATAAATCGCAATGAACCAAGAGAACTTGTAGTATTTGTAATTTTCTAATGAAAATGCAAAATTTAATTTGCATGAAATTGCCATCATTTAAAAAAGATGGAGACACCCACAATTGCAAGGAAGTTGCAATAAAACAGGAAAATATGCTGATGTAGAAAAAACAGTAGTGCATTAATTTTTTTTGAGTTGAAGAAAAAACAACAAAAGACCTTGTAATAAAAGCTGCCATTTGTTCACAAAATGAACATAGTTGGGGAATGTATGTAATAGAAGGCACTCTTAAATCATCAATAGTTTCATGAAAAATCCACCAAGTCTTCAATCTTGGTAATTCAAGGTTTGCTAACTTATAATTCATAATTGTCAATTATAATATATAAGGAATTACAATTTTACAGTTATGTAAACTGCTCTAATTTATAAGTTTACTTTGTGCCTGCGAATCGTTTGTTTAACACTCCTACACCTGGTGACAGTTTCAAGTGAGTTGACCAACCATTTGAAACCATTCAAGTGCACAGGTTGTGTATGGTGGTACAACTGTGTGCAGGGCCCAATTTCATAGAGCTGCTTAGCAAAAAATATTGCTTAACAATTGCCTGCTAAGCAGAAATGAGCAGGACACCAGTTACAAATTGTACAGGTGATATGGTAGTTTGGCTGGTAACCTTATTCTGGTAAGCATAATTTTGTTGTGCTTAGCTACTTTTTGTGCTTAAGCAGCTCTATGAAACTGGGCCCTGAGCTGACTGTAGACGTGCTTAACAATCACTCCGTTATGGAGACCGATATCATATTGCAGGCTGGCAGAGTTTATCTATCATTCAAAACCACACAGCATGGTATTGAATGGTCAGGCAGTAGGAGGGTTCAGCAATGATTTATTCCATTCAGCTGTATGGAAATGAAGCCAAGATTTGTACCAACTAATCCCTTACTGTCTAAATTCCTCAGTAATCAATTGTTTTTAAGGCATTTGGTGAAATTTTTAATTTTTCAAAATGTCTCGGCCAATCTAATGAATTTCAATGAATGCATATTTTACCTCCTCTAAAATACTTTGACTTGAATAAATATAAGACTATGTGTTAGATCAAAATAAACCTATACTATGTTACAGAATCTGGGCAATATCCGACAGGTAAACTAGAAAAAAAGACTATGACAACAAAATATCAAAAAAACACTATCAAGTCTCTGTCTGTACAGATGATGTAATTCCACTGTAAGCAAGGCCTACTTTATACAAGTTGGCTCCAACGAGAAGTCCAAGGATATGCACTGAGCTAAGATTACGAAGTTTAGTTTTTTCACTCCTAAGCTAGGAGCTTCATCAGACTGGCAAACATGTCCAATGCTCACTGCTTTTGATACCCTTTCTTGGTCGTCCTAGAGTGCGTTGTGGGCCATGGTTTGGACTAGTTGGTCATAGATGTTCTAGAGCTTGTATACCCTGTCGTCTTTGTTTAGAGTGTTTTCCCCTATGCCTCTGTCATAGAGCTGCCTAAGCACACAAACTGACTAAGCACCAAACAATTTTGCTTACTAGAAAAGGGTTACCAGCCAAAATACCACGTTATGTGTACAGCTTGTGACTGGTTCCATGCATATTTCTCCTAAGCAGAACTTTTTTAAGCAACATTTTTTGCTTAAGCAGCTCTATGACATTGGGCTCAGATCAGACACAACTTGTCCAAACCACACCCAAAACGCCCTCTACGACGGCAGTTGAGCATTGGCCACTGTGCCAGTCTGAAGCTCCTAGCTGAGGAGTTAAACGTAGATAGAAATAGAACAATTTGTACAATGCTTGAGTTCAATGACAGTTCGTGTCCGCTGTTCACGCCCTCTATGTCAGCTGTTGACATAAAGTATCAATACCATGTGACACACCTGTATGGCAGTATTAACCAGATCAACCCATGGGAAAGCTGAAGTTTGCCACACAGCTAAAAAAATGGCATCGCGCATAAATCGTCTTGAAGCACAGATAAGGACCCACACAGCATTCTCCGAGATCTACTTCAAACACTTCAGACTGTTTGGGGTTGTGTCAACTCTTTTGGTTTAGGTGGTTCATAACCGTATAAGAACGTTGCTCCTAGAACCAGTGTGGCTCCGATGAAAAAGTAACTAAGAAATATGAGAAAAAAAAGAAGAAAACATACAGTGGAGTTTTATTTCTGAAAAGTTTAAGACTAGCACAACAAAAACAATTTATATAGATATTGTCTTATAAAAATATTTTGTTTTGAGCTTGTATTTAATAATACACCACAAGGGAAACTGACTTGGAAAATTCAAACTAATTTCGGGTTCAACAAATAAAAATTGACTAGAGCGGGAATTAAACCTGCGACCTCCGGAATAATGTGCTGGCGCTCAACCAACTGAGCCATCTAGCCCTAATGTTGTTAGAGGTTGAATGGCTTCCGAATCGCACCCCTGAACAACATAGCGAGACCGCCAACATAGGGCTAGATGGCTCAGTTGGCAGAGTGTCGGCACGTGTATCCGGAGGTCGCAAGTCCAGCTCTAGTAAATTTTTCTTTGTTCAACCCCAAAAATAAATGAAAAGATCTTACCTTGTTGGGATGAAATCATTGAGTAAATAGTAAGACACAATGGTGGATAAAATGATGGACAGTGACGTCGCAAAACCTTTTAAGATATTGTCTGCGTACTTGATGACAACGGCAACGAGTAAACCACTACATGCCTGTCAAGGGAAAGAAAGGAGAGGTTGTTGAACTAATCATCCATTAGAGAGTTGGATATAAATCATGTCTGGTTCAATGACTTGCTTAGTCACAAGTTACCGCTGACCATAGAGACAGTTGCGATGTCAAACCGTTCGGGGCAAGCGTTTGTATAGCAACCTCAAAGTGAGCAGACCCTGGTACCAATTGCGCCATACACATTCATTCCGAAATGTGTGTGATTACTGTTGCTTGCGTAACTATACAAACGCTTGCCCCACACCATTTGACAAAGCAACTGTCTCTATAGACCATGTTACCTTTGTTTACAGAGTGGTGACCTTGTACATTCTAATGCGTTTCCTGAACGGCAAGATACTACACAGGCCATATGGGAAAATTTACATTTTGTGTCATAATTTTCACATACATTCAAGACTTACAAAAGCAGCAGCTGTACAGCTTTTGAGATGTCCCCCCTTTCTTCATATCAAAAGTTGAAAAAAAATCAGACTGCAATCTCCATAAAACATAAGATTTGCTGTATTAAACAACTGAACCCACCTGGAATAAAACAACGAGCCATGTGATTGTATTGTAACCCTGGAAAAACCCACTTGATTGCACTGCCTTGCCATCGTTCATTACAACTCCACTCAAGCCGAATAAAATACCAAAGAAAGCTGCAAAGAAAACACGAAGAAAAAAAACATTCAACTTTTTTTTTTACATTTTAGGGTGCGATTTCAGTTTCCCATAAATATTCACATTTATTTCAACGCTGTCATTGATAATACATCAGTTCATAGAAAGTTTTGATGATAATGTAGTATATGAAAGATAATGATAATTAATGATCATAATAAGTAGTATTTATATAGCACCTGAACATCTAAAGCATAAACCCCCAAAATGCCAAAGAGGCAAAGAGAATTAAGGGATTATCAATAAATTAAACAATGAGTTTAAAATGGCACTAAAAACACTAGCACTTTACAACAACAAGCACTACGATAAAACATATGGAATTAAGTTATATAAAAAGCAAACACAGAATATATGACAACAGCTGAAACTTTTATAAAAGGAAGCAAGCCACATTGGACCGTAAGAGCGCTCCATTGGAACGTGCAAAATGCCAACGCGCATATTCTTTGACGGTGTAGGAATGTTCCCGCAGTTCGTCACAACGTCGGTGTCTAGCGGACTGTTCTGATGGTCCACTGGATTGCGGGCGTTTCCTTGCGTTCCTTCGCGCCTAGAAAGTGCTGGGCTTTTGAGACCCTACCGGCTAATAGAAAGCAGCAGTCATGGGTTCGAACCAATGTCGAGCCGGTGTTTTATTTTCTACCCTAGGTCTCGCAAAGCACCAAGTATAACAGTGCTTATTGAACATCAGTGTTTAGGGTAGAACCAAAATTACATTCTCACTCACCTAGTTGTATATTCCGCAGCCATAAAGACTGCTTGGTACCCTTGAGGATCTTTTCAAAGTAAACACCAGCAAACCCACTGAAGAAACAGGCAGAGAGGACAGCTACCAGACCTATCAGCTGGTTCTTTGGTGGAAGAGAATTTTTTATTTCCTCTATGCCCTCTGAACTCTCTGGTGTGCTTGACGGCATCTGCCCACATGTAAAGAATCAGACACAGCCAAATAAGCTGGCATAAACAAAACTGCTAAGCACATACAAATCTTGCTTAGCAGAAATAGGTTACAAGCCAAAACACCAAATGGGGCTTTAACCCTTAAATGCGGAAGTAACCCCAGGAATTGCACAAATGCAGGAAGGTTCCACTAGTTACTGGCTCTGCAGTAAGCCAATAAGTTTGATTGGCAGGGAGGGGTGTTGTAAACCACACAACCTAGCACAGGCTGTCAGCAAGACATATGGAAGCCTGCTGCAAAGAAATTTTATCAGAGGGTTAGATCTGGGTAGGTCCGTATGTTTGTACAAATGTATTGTGCACAAAGTATACAAGTGAATATATTTTTCAGCCCCTCAAAAAAAAACTTATAAACTCTGGGACCTGATCCCCTCTTAGATATGTGGAATGGTCCAGTCCAGGAAATCAAGGACTTTGACTCCCCCAGGGCATTGCACTTTGGAGAAAACAGTGAAATCAATAAAATGTGTCATGACTGAGCATTACCAGCGCTCACTTGAGGGTTGCTCTTAGTGAAAATTGAATTGAATGGAAAAGCGTCATCGCAGCCAATGGCCGAAATAAGACAATTTTAACAGATACAAATATGTACAAATACAAATCTAAAATTTACATTGAAATTACAATGGAAAGAAAAATACATAGATCAAAAATAGAAACGTACAATGACTATGCAGCAAATGCACAAAAGAAAATGGAATGAATAATATGACAGTATATGGAATCACAATCAATTCAATGAAAAAATAACTATTATTCAATAACAACGAAAGAAAAAGTTATGAGCTAAAACATTACTATTATGCTCTAACAAAAAACAGAACTTTAAAAGTAAATAAACAAAGGTAAGGACCAATTAAAAGACAAAAACAAAATATTGCAAAAGGAGTAATTGATCAAACAGAAAAAAAGAACAGCACAAGAACAGCAAATTTGAATGGGTGAACAAAAATTTTGAAACATCATTTTAAAAAAAGGAATATATATTTTACAATAATACACAAATTAAAATTTTCCCAAAATGGCGGACAGGATAGCGCGTGTAAGTGCGCTGGGGATCGTACAAGGGGGGTCAATAAAACATTTTGATTTTGCTTTTTTAAGGTTAAACCAGCCGCCTGAAGGGAACCAACTATCACATACCTGTACTAATACAACCCCAGCCATGAGGAGAACCAGTGATATCCATTTTATGGCGCTCAGCTGCCTGTTCAGCATCAACACCGAAAATAACGCCGTCGTTAAAATCTTCAACTGGTATGTGACCTACAAATGGGAGAGATATAACATGGAAAATATATTTCAATAAAGAAAGAGAGCTCTGTTATTCAGGGATTATTTTTTAATCCTTAATCCCTAGACGTCTGTGCCAGTAGGTGACCTCAATTCTCCAATATCCTC
The DNA here is from genome assembly GCA_032158295.1 of Pycnopodia helianthoides. Classification (NCBI taxonomy): domain Eukaryota; kingdom Metazoa; phylum Echinodermata; class Asteroidea; order Forcipulatida; family Asteriidae; genus Pycnopodia; species Pycnopodia helianthoides. The sequence goes on along the minus strand of CM063253.1, from coordinate 5,588,069 downwards.
CTCTCCTATGTCACTCCACACCATTATTGTTTCAACTTGAATAAGATTGGAATTGCCTGACCCAGTGATAGCAATTGTTATTTGGGCCTGCAGCCCTCAATCCTCCACTATCCTCCACTCCTACATGTGTATCACTTCACACCAACATGCTTGGACTTGGATAAGAGTTTTAAGCCTGGTCCAGTGATGAGCAGTTGTTATTTGGTCCAGTGATAAGCAATTGTTAGTTGGGCCTACACCCTCAATCCTCCACTATCCTCCACTCCTATGTCACTTCACACCATATTGTTTCAACTTGAATAAGATTGGATGCCTGACCAGTGATAAGCAATTGTTAGTTGGGCCTACAGCCCTCAATCCTCCACTATCCTCCACTCCTATGTCACTCCACACCATATTGTTTCAACTTGATAAGATTGGAATGCCTGACCCAGTGATAAGCAATTGTTATTTTGGCCTACAGCCTCAATCCTCCACTATCCTCCACTCCTATGTCACTTCACACATTGTTTACTGATAAGATTATGCCTGACCATGATAGCAATGTTATTGGCCTACAGCCCTCATCTCACTCTTGTCCTTCCATTTTACTTGAATAAGATTGGAATGCCTGACCCAGTGATGAGCAATTGTTATTGGGCCTACAGCCCTCAATCCTCCACTATCCTCCACTCCTATGTCACTTCACACCAAATTGTTCAATTGAATAAGATTGGAACCTACGTGATAAGCAATTGATTTGCTGAGCTCAATCCTATATCTCCTCGTCATGACACCAAATTGGACTTGATAGAGTAAATGGTCCAGTGAAAGAATTTATTAGGGCCGACAGCCCTCAGTCCTTCTGAATCCTTCATTTTGGCAAAGAGGATATAGAAGGATAGGGAGGGGTAGGGTTTCAACTTGTCATGACACGACCGGAATAAACCCACACACTTACACATCATACTGTTTTCAACAGTTCCTTTATAATTAGCATAAATACAAAAAATTCACCAGTGAACATAATCTCTTGATCTGAAACATCAGATATAGGCCTTTCGACTCAATAAAACAAAATTCCAATTATTCGAGCCAAATGGAAGCCATCTGGTGAAGACATTATTGATTATGGCCAGGTGTGGCTATTGGCCCAATGCTTAAAGATTTGTTTACAACCCCTATGGTTATTCCTAAAAGGGAGGTAATTGATGGAATTATTTTTAGTTAAAGGATTAACCCAGGGCAGTTTCCCTTTTACATGCTATTTGGCTAGGTCTCAGAGGGAAATTGGAATTTTTTAATATTTCTAACAAATTTTTGGCAGAGTAAGCAATTTTTTTCCAAACAGTCTGTAATTTTTTTTTTTAATGGCATCATCAAGTGTTTCATGGCCGAGTGGTTTAGAGCATCGGATTCAAGTTTTGGTGGTCGAGTCATCGGGATGTGGGTTCGAATCCCATCATGACACTTGAGCAAGATGCTTTACTATAATTGCTTCTCTTCACCAGGGTATAAATGGGTACCTGCGAGCAAAGAGGTTGATATTGTGTATGAAAAAGCTTCGGAGCGCCACGGCAGCTCAGGGCTGTATACTCCCCAGGGAGCTGAGAAAGATTACAGAATGCTATTGGCCAATGACCAGGGCACTAATGTTAAGCGCATTGGTACGTTATGTGAAATGCGCTATATAAGATCTAGTTATTATTATTATTATTATTATTAAATATGGGTCTAGCCCAACGACCACTCACCTGATACGTTGCTGCATCTAGGTTGGACAGAGCTATAAAGAGGAGGTTGTTCTGTAAAGTGTAGAGGCCTGATGGTATGGCCAGCTTCAGAGTATCGACCGGCTTGCTGATGATCTGATCTTGGATTATCTTCACGAGATTCGGGAGTGACCATCCACCTAGCATTTGTGACACAGAAGACAACCTTAGTTTGCCGAGTGCCTGGGAGAAAGGCGTAAGGCTCTACACCCTTAAAGGCGTGAGGCTCTACGCCCTTCTTCCAGGCACACAAAGTACCCTTTTTCCCCCAGTAACAAAAGCCATAAGCGATAAAATATTGTGACTCTTTTTGAACTCCTTGCCTGATACATGTTTCCCACCATCTTATTTTTGTCTTAAGACGAGTATCAACTCCTACCTTCAGCTCCCCTGAGTTGTTTTCATCTTGAATATTTTCTTCCTGTAGCCCAAGAGTGGCTTTTAGCCTTGTTTGGGGCTAGCCAGCATAAAAATAACAAATAAATGAAAAATAACGTGTGAAAAGAGGCTTTCTTGTCCTACCTTCTCCACCGAACACCAGTAAAATACACGTAATCATCTTGACAGACTCGGCCATGACGATGGCCGTCGTGCTGAGGTATGTGGGTCCATCACCCTGGACCTTCCGTGAGTACCTCAGGGTCAGGACCAGCGTGGTTGTCTGCAAGATCAGAATCACCAGGGAGACGTACTTGATGTTCAATTTGACGGCATTCATCTAAAAAGAAATTTAAAAACTACAAAATTTAAATGACTGAAACAACTGAACAGAGCATGACAAAAGTGTCGGCACTGGAGTCAAGCTCTGGTGTTTCTGTTCAGCAGAGTGTGGGTTCGAGTCCTGGTCTTGACACTCAAGTCCTTAACGAAGACACCTAACCATTATTGCATCCCTGACGTAAAGTTGTTAGTCCCGTGTGTTGTGTAAGGCACGGGACAGAACCCAGATACACTTATCCCTAACAGAAAGGGATTTTACCCTGGTGTTTCTGTTAAGTGTTAGTAGCACCTTGTAAACCCTTACAACTTACAAGGTGTTACATAAATGGGTCTCATAATTCAAAAACTTCAAAAGCCTGTCTGGAAATAAATTCATCCGTACCAATTTCCTCCAGAGAAATATATCCATCTGAACGAAATCACTGCTGCTTGATGGCAGCACTCAAAAACAAGTACACATACACATTGTATGAAGATCGTGCACTGCATCCATGATTAGAGAAACAGTATTCATTACATCACAGAGCAGCTGTTGGCATAGATTTCCAAAGAGTTTAACGGACCATTAGAAACCATTCAACTGTGAATAGTGGCACAAACTGTGCACAGAATGTACTGTTGTATACTTTTGTACTGTGTAGATCAACACTCATTACTTGATATCATAATGCCAGGCTGGTAGTGGTATAGCATTTATGTGTAGTTTATCTATCATTCAAAACTGTATAGTGGTCAGTAGTGAAAGTGTCAGACAGTAGCAGGTTTTACTGTGTACATGTACTTGCTCCATGTTGTGTACTGTATAGACCATGTAACCCCTGTTTATTTTAGAAAGAGTGACCATGTACATGTACATCCCAGGTCATTTCCTGGTACAGTAGGCGAGTACTCGGCACTGGTCATTTTCACATTTTGTGTCATAATTTCCACAAAGTTTTTTATAAAAATAACAGCTGAACAAAGTTTCAAGGTGTGCCCCCCTTTCTTCACATTAAATGTTGCTAAAAAAAATGAGAAAGTGCAATTTCCCCCCCAAAATATTAAGATTGAATGTGTTCTTCCATTGGGCTGTGTACAAATCTCTTGTAAGCATGTGATGTCACGGGTCACATGGTCTGTTGATGCAGTCATCACATTCAAGTGTATGATAACCACATTTTGAATGGTTGGCAGTAGGGTGGACTGCGTATTGTGGTACCAGCGCATTCACTACATAACATAACATAACATAACAATTAAAACTTATAAGGCGCTATTCCATCAAGATCATAGCGCACTAGAAAGAAATTAACATGGAAAAAGGTGAGTCTTAAGGACTTTACGAAAAGCAGATAGAGTATTAGATTCCCTTATCACAGTAGGGAGATTGTTCCAAATCATTGGCCCAGCCACACTAAAGGCCTTTTGACCTAGAACTTTGTTTGCTCGGGGAACATTCAAGCGAGTGATATCAGGCCTGCAATTTCATCTTGGAGAGGGCAAGGCCATTTTCATTTTGCAAAGGGCACTTCCACTGGAAAGTCTAGGAGAAAGTTTTGAAGGCGCACCAAGGCCAAGACCAGGGCAACGATGGCCTCCGTGCATGTAACTCCAGGCCTGTTGCAGAAATTCATGATTTATCCATCATTCCAAGACTACACTGGATAATATTGAATGGTCACAGAGTAAGAGGGTTAAAACGAGACAATGGGTGAAAACAAAATCAAAACGAAACATTTTCCTCGAAAGTACAGGTTGTGTAAAGCTGTAATACAAATATTGATCCTCAGGACTTGTTGTAGACTGTGGAATTATATTCCCAGATTTTTATAATAGTACTCTTTATAATCGATTATTGTTTGCATTTTCCCACAAAGGGAAAAACTGGCTGAATGGGTTGAATGGGGTCGAACATCCCACAGCTGTTGTTTGCCGAGAGCCGTGTACACAAACTCCCTCATTGTTATTCAATTTATGCCTGAATAATCTATGAATTGGCTTCTCCTTTTTTGTTGTTGCAAAGATTCCTCTGGCTGATGAAATGAGCGACGTGGAAAAAACCCAAATGATGATTGGAGAAAAATTTAGGCAGTCCGCAAACTGACAAGAACTCAGCACTCATACCAACGTGCTGTGATTCCATCTTCACATTGATTCAACTGGGCTTACCCTTAACACTAGCCAGGCGTACATTGTATTTTTAAAAAAAATGCTACGGGCTACTAAAAACTGTGCAACCTTCTTGTTTAAAATGCTCACGTTTCTTCCTTTTCAGTTGTGAATTTAATACATTTTTAAAAAAGTGCTAATATATTTTGGAGTGTGTGTGTGGATTTTACCTCATTTGACCATTAAACAGGTTGTGATCACTACCATGAGCACATAAAATCTGGGCAACTAAAACTTCCTTTTGCTAGTTACTAGTTTGGTGGCCTACTTTACAAAAAGCTGAAAAGCACAAAGCCTGTTTAATGGTAACGGCAAATTTGTTGTGCTTGCTATAGCAGGAAAACATGCATAAAAGTATATTTAATTTTAACAATCAAAAAGATTTGACAGCGTGTGTGCACGTTCACAATGGATTTGTGTACAGCCATAATCATGGGTACACATTTTCTTTTTCCATGTTATGAACGACACTTTGAAAACCAGTGATGTAACAGTTATTTCAATGTTTTTTGCAAATTAATTAACTAGGACTGTGTGAATGAAGAGTAGAAAGTACTTGAGTTTGACGGATACAAGATCTGCAAAGAGTAAACTCAATATTTATGTGTTGTTCATTTGGTGTCTTTATAACAAAAAGTGTACCCATGATTGTGGCTGTGCACATTTGCATTGTTGCATCCCTCATCTGCTTGCAAGAACCGCTGGCAAGTAAGCATGCCTTTTACTCTGCTTACAGTTAGTAAGCAGAAATTCTGCTAATGGCCGCTCTGTAAGCAGAAAACGGCTGCTTACAGGCTTTATGAAATAGCTGACAGCTAAGCAGCTTTATAAAATTTGGCCCTGAAGAGCAAAGCTTACTGAGACAAGTCTCAAATAAATACAGATAGCTGCAGATCATGGTTTCTAACACATGTAACAGGGTCCAATTTCATAGAACTATTAAGCACACAACAACATTGCTCAGCCGAAACAGGTCACCAGCAACATACATTGTACCATGAAATGAATTAGTGTTTGTGACTGGCTCCCTGCGTAATTTCACATTTTTCAACATAAATACTTTTTTGGATTTCTTATCGTTGGGGGCAAATCAGTCCACATTGTTTCACAGGATGTTTACTACCATCACCATCTTAAAACCATCTTGCTGTCTGACCATTCAATACTATTCAAGTGATTTGAATGACAGATAAACTATGCCAGCCTGCAATATGATACCATGAGGGAATGCATGTACACAGCACACAGTTAGTTCTGTGCACAGGTTGTGCCACTGTACACAACTTTGGCAGTCGAATGGTTTCAAATGGTTGGCCATCTCACTGGAAAATGTTGCCAAGAGTCACTGACAGTAGGAGGGTTAAAAGGCTTTTGGATGGAAAATTACCCTTTTTTGAAGGTCATTAGGCCACCAAAGTATGACCCTACCTTTCATTTTTCTCTCTCTGTTGATTCTACTGAAGAAATAGAAATATCACCATATTTACACCTTTTCAAAGGAACATTACAGAATGGGTTTTTGCTAACAAAACAGTTGCTGGCAGTGTAAACACTTAATGTAATCCACCATATACATAAACTGACAAACCTGTAGAAGTTTGAGATCGATCGGCCATCTGGGTTACGAGAAAATAGTGAAAAACCGACTACACATTTGCATGAAATCATATAGATTCAACAAATGAATAAAACGCTCACTGAGCGATAAACTCCAATCGGAAAATTAGTTTATTCATTTCTCATCAAATATGGCATTTCAGACAGAAATATTTCAAGGGATGTTTTCTACTATCATCATCATTAGACCGTGTAAGTTTTATGTAAATCTATGATCAAAAAGTATACTTTACAAGTTTTTTTCTTACCAATTCTGTAATGCTCCTTTTAACAGCCCTACACAGCCTCTAACCACGCCCCTTTCTGTCATACTATTTGTATGACTGTGAAAATGTTTAATTACAATTAGTTTTTTTTTTTTAAATAGATGTTAAATTTGCATCGGGATAAAGAATATTATGTTTTACCCATCATACACCATTAATGTACTGCTATTAAGAATGATATTGATAGACTGTTCTCTCAAATTTGACTCTGTTCTAAAATCAGTCTGTCCTTACCTTCTGCTGCTGGTTGTATTTCAGTCTCTTAAGATTTTCTTGTAGCAACTCTTGATATTCAATTGTCAACCGACTACTTTGTAAGTAAGTCCACAATTGAATAATGTTTTTTTTTAGGCCTATGTGAATATTTTTTGTTGTTGGAAGGTCAAGCTGCATTATTAAGACAAAAACGTACCAGAGACTGAGCGAAATTCTCATGATGCGTAGACAATCTCAGGTCCGGTTTTCGAACCTCGCGATTCGTGACCTAGCAACATCTCGACCAATCAGCGTAAGCGAACTCGTCGTTGAGCGCATTTTGTTGAGTTGTACAATCACAGGATATTTATGAGGAAAAAATTACAGATTGAGCGCGCATTCTGGAAAGCTGTTCCTGCAATTAATCAGCGCAAACTGCAAATGGCGCAAATCCGTTAAATACATTAACTGCGTGCACGCACAGTCGCACACGAGACGATCGCCACGCCTACACAACGGTTTGGTTTACGCTGATTGGTTGATTTAGGGGAAGTGCGGTCCATGGACATTTCGGTCAGTTTCTGGTAAGTTTTTGTTCGTTTTTTCTTCAAATAATTTTTCATCGATGTTTAGAGTGTTATGAATGGATTCATTACACCTTGAAGATCAAATCCATGTTCTTAGAATGTGTGTCATGTTTTTTGAAAGGGGTAAAAATTAGGCAAATCTGGTGACTAGTCTGACCAAAATAGTCGAAATTGCAATTTCGCCACTTTTTTGCACTGCATGACTCGTAACCCTCAGGTCTCCGACCGTCGGGAGGATGGAGGGTTACGATTATCGCAACTAGTTTTGTCATAAAATACCGGTGAAATGTTGCTGAATAAATTAAACAGGATAGTTGGGCGTGTCTTGCCATGTTTATTGCAATCTGAGTTTTTATTTTTTTTCACTAAACATGAATGGTGAAGACAGCTCTGCCATTTGAAAAAAGGGAGGGAGCTCATAATTAGTAATAATTGCTTGACTTTCTTCACACACTATGTCCACACTGATGGTGAAACACTTTAAGACTCCTTACCTCTGTGGTCGTGGTGGTTTTGGCCGAGGTGGTTTTCCCATGCTTTTCTACCTCCATGATTTTACCTCTTTTTTTTTTTTTTTTTTACAGACACACCCAAATGACTTGCTCAACTCTAACCAATTGTACCTCCATGCTCAGCTCCATGCTCAAACTAACACACGGTAACAATTATCTTGTCCTATAATGTGATGCCAAGACGGCCTTGAGCCTTGTTGTACGTTATCACTCAGCTGAGCTGCGTGCAGGGCTCTCTTCACGCCCAGTGCACTAATCAATACAATAGCCTTGCCCTACCTTGGTTGTTGTTTTGTTTCCTTCGGCCGATTGGAACTGGGGAGCTCCTTGTCCGACTCCGTCCTGTTGTTGCTCAGCTCATGAACCGCACTCTCTGAGACGTCCGGCCCAGCCCCCAGGCAGTCACACCTCACTAGCTCTGAATCTTATCGGAATGAAGGGCCGAGCGTGCGAGGAGGGGGGCACGATGCACAATGTAAAATGTAAACAACAAATTTCAGCTCACTTTTTTTAGATTCAACAGTTATTGAGAAGACAATATAGGAGCAGAATCCAAAAGAGAAACGGTCAAGTTGAAATAAAAACACATCATGTCATGCTGTCATTATTTAGTCCAACAAATCAAATTAACCATGAAACTCTATCCCTTCTTGTCTTATAGTATACTCAATCGTCCATATCATATCCAACGACAGCTAGCAGCGATCAAATAAGACAGCGCCCTCTATGGAGTGAACAAAGTTAAGATGGCGGCGCCCATGGTTCGCCAAATTTTGGCACAGAGGGCAAGAAACTCACTCGTACTCTCGTCTTATTACAGGAGCTCTTTTTCATCAGAAGCTGGCCAGTCGAAACAAGACGAATCAGACGAACTTGCAAATAATCCGTACCTTGACAGATATGCTGAAAAACTTAAGAAAGTGCAAAGGTACTAAGTTGGACCATACAGCTGTACAGTAACACAGTCTGACAGTGAGAGTGAGAAAGGACAGTCAGTACTCAGTGATCATTGTGTTATATATTGGATTTCTGTATTTTTTATTGCAATATATTGCCGGATTTTGTTACACTATCGAGTACATCGATGTACTATTGCACCAAAATTTTTGGAGATAGAGTGGTGGCATCCTGCGGAAAATGTGCCCGCTGTACTACTAGTACTACATTAATATATTGCCATGTTGCGTTAAAATTACTAAAAAATAAATTACGGCGATTATAATGCATTCAAATACAGCGAGAACAGTACAAAGATGTATTGCAATAATTAATATAGCTTGATTTAAAAAGTATATGTAGCGCACTAATATCGCTATACTACGGCTATATAACACTGTTTAAAAAAAATCAGTTCTCTTGGAATTGGCGAGTATGATTTAGACCTATCCCAACTGCATAACATTGATATCAAGAATGATTATTTGTTTCAAATAATTGCAGCGCTGATCCAGATTCTTTTAAGTCTGTGTTGGTTGACTTAAAAGAAGCAAAGAAGAAGAAGAAATGGCGGGATGAACAAGAGCCACTCAAGCCTGCTGTAAGTTGATGAACAAAGGAATAATTTGCTTGAAGTCTTAAATTTGACCCGATTCGATTTATAGCCAAGTGCTGTCACTTATAAGTACAGTGTAAGGCTGTCAAACATCACTTGTATAGAAAATGCTTATTTTGGAGGCATGTTTTCTTTTCACCTAACCTGCTACAAAACTGGAAAGATAGGATTGCTATTTATATGAACAACTATTTTGACTGGTGTTTTTTTCTCCTCAACCAGGTCGAATATTATATGAGTAGTAATGTTAACAGACTGGTTAGATACTGTGATAAAGAGAATTACTTGTAAACAATTTAAGGTGAATATTTTATTATATTTTTTTGAACTTGTATTTGTCAGAAATCTGAGAAACCTCAGCCCAAACTTCTCAAGCCATCAAAGGACAAACTTCCTCAAAAAGTAAGTATTACATTTAGCTGTTCACCCTGGAATCTGAGGAACGTATTATTTCCTGGAAGAACAGCTGGGCCCAATTTCATAGAGCTGCTAAGCACAAAAATTTGCTTAGCATGAAATTTCTTCATTGATAAAAACAGGATTACCAACCAAATTTCCACGTGGTTTTCAGGATAAGCAAACAACAGCTGAATACTAGTAACAGGCAATATTCAATACATGGAAATTTGGTTGGTAACCCTGTTTTTATCAAGGAAGAAATTTCAGGTATTGCTGGCTAGACCCACCCTGTTGTACATAAATGTACATAGTCAACCCTCCTACTGTCCGGCCATTCACTGTGGTTTTGAATGATTGATAAACTATGCCAGCCTGCAATTTATTATACTTGAAGGAGTAATCCCTTTGCAGCTTTTCTGTGCACAGTTGTGCCACCATAAACAACCAGTGCAGTTGAATGATTTCAAATGGTTGGTCAACTTGCCTGGAAATGTCACCAAAGAGATGGAAGGCTAATGATTCGATACAGTTCACAATAAACTCAACCAGTACTCTCGAGAAAGGTGTGGGGTTACCAGCTTGAGACCAAGTCAAAAAGAGATGCCAAGCTCACAATCTTGCTTAGCAGATACAGTTCACCAGCCAAAATACCATGTGAAGTATACTGACTTACGCTGGTTCCCTGTAACTGTTTTGCTTAAGCTGATATAAATCTGCCAAGCAAAGCTGAAGTTGTGCTGCTGTTATTATGTCCAATGTTTCCTTTTTTCAGGGGTTGGATTCTGTCATGAAAATTGATCTGATTCGAGACTTGCCTCAAGCAGAGATCCAGAAGGTAACTAGTGAAACTTTTAATCAATCCTCTAAAAAAACAAGTTCTCGCCCCCATCAACATAATATTTTTTCGGTTGTCACGAGGGTCCAATTTCATAGAGCTGCTGTAGGCAGAAAATATTGCACAAGCATAATTTTGTTGTGCTTAGCTACTGTTAAGATTTGCGGTAGCACCATGTGAAAAGTCTCCCCTATGAGTTGTGTTTGAAAGAAATAAAACTGTGGTGTGACAAACATATTGATAAGTTTAAAAAAGAAAAATAATTATTTATTTATTTATTCTTCTTTACCCATTGTGGCCCTTAATATCAATTTAATATTTACTATATGCATAATTTACTGTATACATAGTAAATTCACTTCAAACATTGGCCCCCAACACCATGGTAATGAGAGATGTGTTGCCCAGCAACAGTGCCATCTGTTGGACCAACCATGAAGGGGCGCTGCTGCCGGATGGCGAACCCCTTAACATTTTATTCATCTACGAGAACAGTTCATTTTCTTCACAGCTTTTTCTAGACTTCACTGATTGATGATTATTTTCCTTTGAATTTGTCCTTGATTTAGATTTGGACCCAGTATCATGCCAAGAGGGATTGCATCAGTGCCGTTATTCCGGTAAATTCATCCCTGCCTTTAATAATAATAATAATAATAATAATAATAATAATAATAATAATACGCATTTTTTATATAGCGCTTTATCACATCCGATGGAAGTATCAAAGCGCTCAGTATTTTGTCTGCAAGGTAATATGTGGAGCTACGTTTTGAAGTATGAGACCTTTCCCTTACATAGCACAATGTAATGGTTTACAAGATGCTGTGGCGCAATATGCAGCCGATCAAACCAGGAACACCGGGGCGAACCCCTTCTCTTAGCGATAAGTGCACTGGGTTCTTTTACATGCATTACACAACACACAGGTCCTACGGCTTTACGTCCCATCCGAAGGAGGAAGCAATGATGGTTAAGTGTCTTGCTTAAGGACACGAGTGTCACGACCGGGACTCGAACCCACACTCTGCCAATCAGAAACACCAGAGCTTGAGTCTGGTGCTCTTGTCCGCTCGGCCACGACACGCCATGTTTGTTCACACATTTCACCTCTGTGGACCCCGGTTTGAATCCCACCTCAAATCGGAGTTTTGCGTGTGGATTGGGTTTTCAGTCCCTGCCTGATTGTGTGGGTTTTCTCTATTAGGGGTTTTCCTCATCGCGTCTAAAACTGAGATTTCTGCATTGTCTTCTCTACATGGTTATCTTCAGGCCTACGGGTCACAGTGATCGTCGCTTTTGAGGGTCCTTTGGTTTCATTTCCAGAAAGATATAATAATGATAATCAATCTGGAGCTAAATACTTGACAAAACTCCCATCGGATGATCAGGGCCCATTTTCCTAAAGCTGTTACGCAGAAGATATTTACTTTGCAAATATTTGCAGGGAACCAGTCATGTGCATTGTCTATAACATTGTACTTTGGCCAGTTACCCAATTCTGCTGCAAGAAAAACTCTGCTGTGTGCTTAGCAAAATGCTTACGCTTAACGGCTTACCCATGAAGGTGGGCCCAGTTTAAATTGTATCATTACAAAACCAAATAGAAATCGTAATTTCTTTATTTTTTAGTTGCTGTCATGTAATTTGTTTTCAACATCTCTTTAATTGCAGAGCACAATTTATGACAAGATTCACAAGACTTCAAAGGAAAATCCCTTGGTAATATTCATGTGTACAGTTTCTCAAAACATTTGTGGATGGGGGGGCGGCTCAGTCCTCCCTTTTCTCCAAGCCTTGTCCTATTTCCCAGAAAATTGTTTGCGCTGCACGACTGTATAACTGGTTGGTATTAGAACCTCCCATTGTATTGCTACAGTACTGTGATGCACAATATACAAGGTTGAACCCCCCCAAACTGCTTTGACCCCAAAGTACTTTGTATGCAGTTTGTTCACACATTGTTATGGGTGGCATGGGTGGCTTAGTGTGTAAAGCCCTCGCCTCCCACCAGTGTGGCCTTGGTTCGATTCCTGGCTAAGGCCATATGTATATAGAGTTGTGCCTTGGTTCTCTGCTTTGCAGTGAGATTTTTTTCCAGGACTTCAGGTTTTCCTCCCAGAATAATCAAACACTTTCGATCTCGGGCTGTGCTGCGTGGTCATGTATGGGTTGATGTGGCTGGCTGCCAAAGGCGCCCTCTCGCAAGCCTGCAGCTCAAACACGTTGTAGCCGCAATTAAGGATGATTAGCCTCCCAGATTATTATAATTATTATTAATCCTGCGTTATGGTATGATATACAGTTCATGAAAGTGTGAACCTGCTGAGTGGCTAGTGGTGTGGTGAAGTGGGCGCGCTTGCGTCTTGGACAAGGCCACACTTTCCCAGATGTTTCAACATAACAAACAGTTTATCATTCCTTTCTGCTTTTGTCTGTACAGTTCCTGTATCCTGTACCCAAGAAGAGTGGTTATGAGTTCTTCTTTGCCCAGTTCGATAATCACATGTGTTACTTCACATCTCTCATTAACTACCAGGTAGGTTGGAACAACATTCAGTAAAGAGATGCCGTCTGTTCTGTTCGGGCGTGGGTCGATGATTGGCCATTACATAATGGCTTTCCAACGGTTTGGCTGTTCTTCAGAAACAAGGCCGTAAACAAAGAAAATCTGAGCAATTAAAATCTGCAAAATGTCAACGAGAAAACGTCTTTATATGGGTGTCCAAATGGAGTTTCATTGACAAAATAAATTATGAATGGCTAGAAACAAAAGTTGCTTTTTGACAGGAAAAAAACCTGCACGAGTAACGTGAAAAGGATATTTAATACTGAAGTGAACTGGTCAAGGAATGAAGCAATTCATTGGAAACATTTGTATGAATGAATGAATGGACCTTGTGCGTTGATGTCATCATGCCGCCATCTTGGAGCTAAAACGATGATGGAACAATAGAAAACACACATCTGTGTATGGGTGGCACACAGGATGGGCCGATGAGCGACCTTCTTTTGACCTCTAGCCGAGGGCGCCCTACTCAAATGACGCCATGTGCCTAAGGTCTATTTTATACATCTGGGGTGTTTTTTTTTGCGCTGACATGTAATCCTGCTCTTGTCGATTTTTCTTTGTTCAACCCAAACTTAATTAAAATTTCCTGAAAAGTCAGTTTCCCTTGTGGTTTATTACTGGATGGTTATTTTTTTATATAATTTTTTTTTGAGCCAGCGCCAGCATGAAAATAAAGGGATATTTTGTTTTGGTCTTTCAGGCGTACCAGGAGAATGCTCCAGTCCTTCTAAGTCTGATGCACTTTACAGAATTACAGGCGGACAAAGGTTAGTCAGTTACTCTTTTATTCGTTGTTCATCCCTTGCCTTTTCTGACAGCTCTCTGCGTTTCGCTTCTTTCTACTTGACTACCTCTGTTTCTCTCGTTTTCTTGTATGTGTGTGTTGTGTTGGTCATTTTAGCCTCTGAGAAAGACTCTGCTTGGATCGAATTGGAGGCCATAAGTCATTTTTGTTTTGCATTTATACCATAGGTCATCTTGTTTGAATGTTTGGTAAGCAAATTTGTTTTGCTTGACAAATTTGTTTTGGTTAAATGCTTATGGTGTTGTGCTGGAAGCCAAGCAAACAAATAGACCCCTTTGCATGTGATGTCACAAGCTCAAACAGCGCCCTCGCTGAGGTCAACGGAAGAACCTATCATTGGTTGAGAGTTGTTCGCGTTGGATAGGGTACAGTCCTTCAATTCTGCACTGCCCGGTGTGGCAATGAATACCCTCCGATGGAAAGTACATCTTTTGGATTTATCAAAATTATGACATTTGACAAATTTCTTTTCTAGGTGTGGTGCTCATGCGGGGTGAAATGGACCCAAATCTGATGGTGAGACAGCTTTCACATAAATACTTCATAATTATCACATTTTGTTCCTCTAAACAAATAATTGCAGGCACAACATGCTGAACAATAAAGGCATGTTAACAATAGAGCATTTCTCAAAAACATAATTTCCTTCTCTGGGCGTATTCTTTTGTAGTGATTTTTTGTTGTTGAGAGTATCTTGGAATGAAACCCTGACTAAATAAAGTATAAGACGACAAACGTTCTCATAAAATGCACTGGGATTTTTGGTTCTCTTCAGCGAAATTATGGAATGTCTTACTGTGAATAACCGAACCTGGGGCGTAGGCTATGGCTGATAATTGATCACAGTGCAGCCATCTTGATTCTTTCCTGTTCAATTCAATGTAACCAAACCGAGGCTGGAAGGGAAATTAGTCTGGTTCCTTTTTGTACAATGACCATAGCATCCATTCTTGGTGTTGGCCACAGGGAACATGACCAAGATGGTGGTAGAATGATAAAGGTCTATTTGAGCTTCACAAGTTTTTCTGAAGTTCGTTTTTTTTTTATAACTTTGACAGAGTGTTCAAGACGCGCAGTTCTTGGCCAACCAGGTTCAGCTTTACTACGCCACGGAGAACCCAGAGCGTCAGCAGCTTCTGCAAACGTTCAATCACCGCCAAGAGCAGTTCAAGCACACGGATATCATCGCGCAGTTACAGAAGAGCACCTTTGAGCTGCCCACATCATCCCCAGGCGAGAAGGGATCATAGCATTATTTTGTGGGGGGTGGACATTGTTCACATCAAGGGAAAACTCTAAAGTGATACATTTGGACTGTGTCATGGTTAGTCCCAAGCTCTGGCTAGATCATCATGGCGTGGTGTCCCTGAAAAGGAACTCTGCACCATTATTACTTCTCAACATCAAGGAGTAAATTGGTGCATAGGAGGGTAGCCTTGATGCATGACAATGTCGTTAGTAAAAACCATGCACACTAAACACTATATACACCAACAGAGGGGGTTCTCTGGAAGCCACGAACCCATCAGTAAGAACGTCTTGGGAAACTCTCATCAATAAGTTTGTGTGGTGGGTGATGGAAGAATTCCCGCTATTGTTTGATTGTTTGTGTATAGTAGTTTCTGAGGCGCGGATAGCGGGGGGATTCGCATTAGTTTAGTCGATAAAGAACACCAACGACTTGTATTAAGACTACTGGGAGGGTAGCCATTGTTAATGAGATAAACTAATGTCCATGTTCACCAATTATTTGCTGGTGCTGCCCACTCAAAAGTAGTTGAATTGATTTTGGGAGCGGCCTTGCAGGGGCATTTGTTGCCTGTTTGGCCTCTATTTGAAATGTCGTTATTGTGAATTTTTTATCTTATTGAAAGAAAACACCTGGTAAAATTGTTATCTTGGCCTGAAAATTCTTAAGTTTTTCCCGACATGTTCCGTGTATGCAACGAATATTTTAACTGAGCAATAGTTGCTTTGTAGGTCTCGCCTGTTGTGTAAATGCACGGAAAAAACAAAGTGCACTTATCACCAACAGAGGGGACTTGCCACCGGTGTTTCTGGCACCTTTGGCCGCAGCTTGCAATGCATCACCTTTACAAGGTGCTATATATAAACAATGAGCGCTATGAGACTGCCGTCTGGTATGATCAAGTGCTGTATAAGAACTGTGTACTAGCCTCGTTAAAACTACAAGTAGCCATACTGTATACACTTCAAACTTTGTTTTGTTTCATTGTCATGAATAAGAAGAAAAACATTTGGACGTCAACAAGAACTCTGTATTTGGTTGTTTTAAAAAAGTGGAAAAAGATGCAAGATGGTGAAATAAAATTGATGGTCATTACGAATGAAACAGTGAGTGTTGGATTCAGCATATTCCCCCACCTCCCCCCCCCCCCAAAAAAAATAGTATTAATGCTAATAACAATACAAATAAATAAGTAAATGGAAAAATAAAAATAATAAATAGATTTTAAAAAATATATAAATTTAAAAATTAATAAGAAAATAAAAAACAAATCAAATAAATAATGTTTCCATTTGAACAGATTTTCAGTGGTTACTCTGTTTTTATCCAAACGAAAAGTTTGATTGAATGTTTTCTTCCAAACACCAATGTTGCGCCATGCACTTTGAAAAATTAGCATTACAAAAAGAAACACACCTGGAGACCATCTTAAAAATATCAACCTGCTATTAATTTGGGTTTTTAATATAGCTGCTACACAGGATTTTGTATATATAAACAGTAACTCATTTTAACTTACTAGATTTTAACTTAAAACACACATCGATGAAACCTGTCGGGATGGCCCATTAATTGACTTTACAAAGCAATAAATATTATTAACGCCAACTCTTCTACGTTTTGTACCAGTTTTACTGATCCTGTCTTACTGGTTTGTGAAAAAACAAGACCGTGTCCGAATTAGCGGCTACGGCTTTTGCTATGTCTGGATTGCAGCATCATCATGCCATGACGTATAGGACGCCCTTAGCAACACCCTTAGCAACAGTCGAAGTCGTAGCCACCAGATACGGCCTTTCTCTTCACGAATACCTTTGACACATGGGAAATGTCAACGATGGCAGTATATAACATGTAAAAGCAGACAACATTGGTAATTGTCAAAGTTCAGAATCCGCACTTTATGTGACCCAACCTATATTATGGTGTCACAAGAAAATAGTGAGAACAAAAAACCATTATATGTTTCCACTGTTTTCAAACATCAAGTTTTGGTCTCATGAGATCAAAGCCAACATGCCAACTCATTTCTCAAAATTGTACCATTAATATCTTAAGGGAAGTTTTTCCACCATGACCATCTTTATACCATGTACAAATCTGTGAAAAAATTTTTTTTTGATCCTTTTCGAAGTTAAAATCCTGTTTTTATCCCAGTAAATTTTCTCATTAGAATTGACAAAATTTGTTTATTTGAAATACCGTTAGAATATTAAAAGGATTAGGCTTAAAAGGAAATTCCATCATTGGTAATTGTTGTATTTTTAGGAGAAAATATGGATTTGTTGGGTAGGATTTAACATGATAGTTCATTTTACATTTTACATTTGTGCGTCCGTGACTGCCGACAAAAAAACGAGAGAAAATGCTGACGATTTTTAAGCTGTCAGACAGACCTTATATTAAAACGCACACAATCAAAAAATGGTCAGTCGACCATCACTTCAAAATTATACAAACTTACATTTTTCTTTAAAATCAAATAACACCTGGTGAAATGATTTCACTTGATACTTTGGAAAATCATGTACTTCCAGTCAAGTCAGTTATTTTGAAGATCCATTATTTTAGATCCATGATGTTTAAATATAAATTCAAGTTCATTGTTTAACTAAATACTCTTTACATTTTCATAGGATAAGCTTTCTGAAAGCTTATTCTTTTCAGTTTAAACTTGTTTCTATGAAACACAACAAATCTTTTTAAAATAATAATATTCCATGGTAATTTCACACATTAGTAATTTTATATATATTTTTTTTATTTTTATAATTACAATGGTTTAAAGGTATTCTACACTTTTGGTAACAGCTCAAAATCAGTGTCCACATTTTGTGTGATTAAACATATGCATGAACAAACAAACCTGTGAAAGTTTGAGCTCAATTGGTCATCGAGGTCACGAGAAAATAGAGAAAAGAGACCAATAGTGTACAGGGCCTTTAATTGGTATCTACTATGGGTTCAGATAGGACAAAGTAATGAACCTATAATCTTCCTGGTAGCTCATGGGCCTGAAGCTACCAGAGTAGAGACGACGATGGAGAAATGTTGGATGTGGGGGCTAAAAATCCCCAAATAGGGAAAAACAATGAGATCTGGGCCCAATTTCATAAAGTCTGTAAGCACAAAAACTTGCGAAGCACAGACAAATTTTGCTTGGCAGAAACAGGTAACCAGCTAAAATTCCATAAAGTTTACATTGTTATGACTGGTGCCCCACAAATGTTTTGCTTGGCAAGGAAAGTTCCTAAGCAGTATTTTCTGCTTAACTCGTTGACTGCCGCCTACGAGTGTATTCGTAGGTTCGTGGATTCTGCCACTACGAGTGGCTTTGTATTGTTAATTGAATACACTGGCATCACTGAGAACACATTAATTATGCTTCTGGCAGTGGTGAGGACATACATCCTTGGAATTTGTATGTTCAAATTTTTTCTTCTTCTGTAGTACCTATTTGGTATGCACGCATGCGCACCGCACTTGGCAAATGGGAACGCCCTACGAATCTATGACCGGCAGTCAGCGTGTTAACAGCTTCATGAAATTGGGCACAGGACCAAGTTTCATAGCAGTGCTTACCAAATAATTGTGCTTAAAGTGCCCTGTAAAACATGTGAATTTATGGGCCATAAGCGCAAAATTCCGCGGTAAACAGCGCCATGAAATTGGGCCCTGGTAAGGACTGAAAACCCAAGTATGGCCCTACAAAGTAAACGTTTAAAACACCAACATTATTGGAGCATCTGACTTTCAAGTCATTTAGATATCATAGCAATACTTGCTACCCCAAGTGTTGCATATCGTTGGAAAGCACTTCTCATTCTGAATCTAGAAATGCTAATCTCCATTTTTTTTTGAAGTACAAATTTTTACTCGCATTTTGTGGGAATGGTGGAGTCTGGGTGAGATTTGCAACCCGAAGTGTTGGCTACTGCCTGGGAAAGCTCTTTCCCTATCAAATTCAGAAAGGCCATCATTAATTTTTGATTGTTTTGAAAATAACAACAACGCTATGATCATTTGGTGATAACAGGTCACACAGTTTTACATCAATTAATTATTCACAGCAGTGTCGATGCCAAGAGATCAGAAACCACAAAGTACATCACTTCAAATAGTAAATATTTGTACATGAAGTGTCAACCAAAATATTCACTTCAAATAGGCTCTTAATATTTAGTGTCACACACAATATAGAGAAAATTACACAAAAGGAAATGAAACAAAGCAAACAAAAGTACCATCCCTGAAACATTACCGGCACATTAGTTACAGAAAGCATAGCGGTTCAAACAAGTTATTGCTTTGAAGTTTACAGATGCATTTTCTGTGCAAAAAAACAAAATAGGGAGACCGCCAACATACGATTAAATAGTCAGTTGGTAGAGGACTGGCTTGTTAATCCGGAGGTCGTTGGTTCAAATCCCGCGTATATTTTTCTATGTTCAACCCCCAAATTATAAAAAATTTACCCAGTCAGTTTTCCTTGTGTTTTTTTTACTTGACACTTAAAATGAAAGGTAACATTAGGGTTTAGGTAGGGTCACATCGATACTCCGTCGACCAATTCATCTGAAAATCGGACGAATGGGTCATCGGACTATAAATGGGCCTTCAAATTTACGAGATGTCGGAATAAAGTACCGTTGGGTCATGAAACTACTCAAACAAAAAATCTAAAGTTGTGAGAGTAATTGAGCCTGTGGGCCATCAGGCTGTCAAGAGGACAGTGTTGATTCACCAAGAGAATTTGGGAAAACTCTATTAAAAAAAAAAACCTGAGAAGGTTCCCAATTCACTTTGCATATAAATACCCTATTGATTCATTACACAATGCACATTGCACTAACCCACTCCTATCCTGTCCGCCATTTTGGGAGTCAAAATGTACACAAAGGAATTGACTCCCAAAATGGCAGAAATGGTAGATGCACATTTTGCGGAGGTGTGTTCTGCATTGTGTGAGGAGTCAATAGCTTTTCTTGCAATCCTATGTACAGGTAGTTTAATGTCACAAATAAATTTGTGAAATGTATACTCTATTTTAAATACATACTTTCTAAAAATTCAATATTAAACTGAAAACCTAAAAACACACTCGTTTATCAGAGAAGGATACAAGTTGAAGTTTTTCAATTAAGGTGGGACATAGTATGGTCTTGTCCAAATTGGTAATTGTCAAAGACCACCATCCCCACTTTATGTCACCCAACCTAAACATAAACTAACAAACCTGAGTAAAAGTTTAAGCTCACTCTGTCATCGGAATCACAAGAAAATAGGGAAAAACCAAGTGTACTGGGTTCTTTCACGAGCATTACACACCACACCAAGCGTTTCTGACAGAAACGTTGCTCAGATTCAAATTTTGGGGGACAAAAACTGACACCTTTTTCCACATCCACATTATTTTGAATTGAAATATTTCGGGAAATGCTTTATACTATCGAAAGTTGCTGTACTTCTGACCAAGTCGGTTTTTATTTCCATTAATTTTTAGAGTGATTACCTATCGTGTACCTTCCCTTATAAAAGACAAAAGTGTCAAGACTGGGAGCTTGAACCTGCACTCTGCTGTGTGTGTATAAAAAGAAGAAAAAAAGAAAGGTTTTTATGACAGGGGAGAGTAAAAGTATCATCAAATATATTGTGCTAACTAATGTTTTAAATGCCTTAAATTTTGAAAGGCCTTCAATTGTCCAAAACGCAACATGGAAGTTTTATTTATTTTTTTTATTTTTAGGGTGATCCCAGATTTGACGCTAAACGTGTCTGGAGCAATTACTTTTATGCATGCAAAGAAAATATACACTCTTCAGTCAAACCCATGCTTTGTGGAACGTACGCATAAACACAATAGATAAATAAATACAGAGACATATGGAAAACAAACTTAAAATCTACGAAAGCAATTGTTGTTCCTCTTTTAAACAAGAGAAGCCAAGACAATATTGTGCTCAAAAATGTATAAAATCTAAACCTTGGTTGTAATAACAATACAACTAATACTAAAGTTTCAAATCCACATAAAATGCCCACAAACTAGAACAGTAAAAAAATTCTGTAAAAATCTTACTTGCCAGCTGGCACTTAAAATAATAATTTTGCACAAATGATAAACCGTAACTGGCACTTTACATTCCTATACCAGAGTGACTAGGATGGGCTCCCCAAGAACATTACTGAGCTGCCCAACGAAGGAGCAGCTCAAGGGATCCATCAGTGCCTAGAGTCACATTTTAATTTATTTCATCACACACCCAACAGCGCAAGCGCCAATAACAGGATGAACAGGAGACAATGAAGAAATGTTCAGTTTCAGATGTGGGAGGCCATGGAGTGGCATTAATAGGCCACCGTAGCCTTGCTGTATGATGATGTCATGAGCTATAAATAAACGACTTTCAGTGAATGCTACTACTGGAGTCCTGCAGTCTTTAGAACATGGGAGGAAAACCCCCAAATGGGAAGAAAATCCATGCGATCAGGTAGGGGACTGAAAACCCCAATCCTCATGCAAGGCTTCCGGGCTGATTTTTATGGCTCTGCTTAACCGCCAAATTCTGCGCTTGCGATCAACATTCCTCACCCACGGGGCAAGTGCCCAATTTCTGCGCCAGCTGTTTAAGCAAAGAATGCCTAGTAACGTAGAGTATGCACGCACACAAGCAGAAATTCCGTGCTTACCTGTGAAATACGCATGAATCCCCTGCTTTTATAAGTGCCAATCCCTTGCTTTAAGGTAAAGCAGAGCCATGAAATTGGGCCCAGGTCCGAGGTGGGGATTCAAAACCCGGTCCACGGAGAGTGAAAGGCATGGAAAGAAACCACTGAGCCAGTTGCTGAACAGGCTTTCAACGAGTACCAGCATACAAACAGAGAGTATCAAATATAGCAAATGTGTTTTGACAAAACGGATAATTTTAAAAAGAAAGTGCTGAACATCACAGCGGCTAAAGAGGCCAGAGCCTTTATTACTTAGAGGGGGGGGGGGGCAAGATTCATAAAACTGCTTAGCAGACAACAATGCTAAGCAGGAAACTAGTCACAGGTACATTACATGGTACCCCATACCTACTTCAAGGTGGTTTTTTCTGCACTCAGCATTTTTTGGTTGTTGTGATCAACAGTTAGATGTTACTGTGTCCCCCCCCTGGTCTTGGTTGCATATCCTAATCCTATGAAAAATAGCCTCACTGACTTCCCGATTTTGCTAGTGTAACTTTATTTCAGAGGTGGCCTTGCAAAAACAAAAGTGAAAATATCTCGCTTCCAAGAAGTATTCGATTCAATTTGATTTGAACTGATTTGTAGTGATTTATTTGAATTAGACCCTTGTGTATGATGTCCTAAGCAAAGGAAGAACAGCGCCCTCGCTGAGGTCAAAGGAAGACCTCTTATTGGCTGAGAGTTATGCGTGGCGTGTACACACACGCGTACATTTCCATTGTTTGACCTCAGCGATGGCCGCCTATGCATGGCGTCAACGCTGTCATGGTAAATTGACAAAACATCAGTTACCTGTAAGTAACAAAATAAGAGACACCAAGGTGCGGTGCTGACGGAAAATATACTTTGTTTAATTTTTTACAGAATGCCTAAAATGTCTGGAAAAAGTACTCGACTACAAAATGAAGCACACTTGTGACTAATTAAAAGCTAACAAACATGCCGAAACGAGCTCCGAGACACAAATTGAGGCTTGAAGCTGAACATAAAGCTGTTAATGAGAAGCAACTATTACTAGTAATTACTGCGGGGTGCAACCATTTTGTAAATCTTGTTTTGGAGGAGTGTTGACTCTGAGAAGAGCCGTTGGTGTGGTCTCGACGTTTCCAAACAGTGTGCTCTGCTCCTCTTCAGAGGATGGAGCTTACTACGATGATAACAATTTCCGGAAAATGCTTGTTTCAAATTCTTTGGCTTCTATAGTAGGATTTTGAAACTTCACAAAGTGACGATACAGCTTGGTGACTTTTCTGAGATGTTTTTTTTTGGTATAGATACAGGATACTGTTGAGAACAGCTAGGCATCTAGATGCTGTGTGTTCCCCAGATGATCCTCCCACAGGGGTAGTGATGCTTCAGCGCTCTGTAAAGCTCATCAGAGTGCTCTTGGTCTCTGGTCTCAACCACGCACTTCACCTGTTTTAATAAATATACAAAATTCCATTTTATTTTAAGAAAAAGTACAGGATAAGTAACAAAAAAAAGGAACAACGAAAAATTGACTAAAATTCAATTCACTTTATTATCCCCAAATGGGAAATTCGTCCGACTAGAGCGGGATTTGAACCAAGAACCTCCGGATTAACGTGTCGGCGCTCTACCAACTGAGCTATCAAGCCCTATGTTGGCGGGCTCCATATTGTTTATTCCTGTGTGGTTTATTACTTGACAATAACAACAATTTATAAAATCTTTCTAACAGTCAAGTGATTATAATGTCTGCACACCTCGGCCCAACAAGCCATTTGCGTGTTGGATTTGAATATTGTCTGGTACAATGACGTGCTTAATCGCAAGTTACCACTTAAATTTGAATTCCTCAGACTATAGAGACAGTTGCTATGTCACATGATTCGGGGCAAGCTTTTGCGTAGTTATGTAAGAGGTGGCCAACACCCATACACAATTTTGAATGGATGTGTACGGCACAATGGTACCAGGGTTTGCTCATCTGGAGGTTGCTATACAAAAGCTTGCCCCAACCATTTGACATAGCAACTGTCTCTATAGTCTGAGGAATTCAAATGTAAGCAGTAACTTGTGACTAAGCAAGTCATTGTACCAGACTTTGTTCAAATCTAACTCGCAAATGGCTTATTTAGAGCTGCTTGAGCACAACAAGTAGCAAAGCACAACAAATAATTAGGATGTGGACAGAAAGGATCTTACTTTATATCTGGGTAAACCTGACTTGTTTACTGATAAATCAACTCACCTGGACATTAAATATTTCACTCTTCAGAAACGCTCTCTCATGGAAGATATCTTTAATACTGATAAAAAAAAAAAAACATAAATTAAAATCTGTGAATGGAAAAGTTAACAATAAATGACTTTCAACTTCATTTAATGCAATTTGTTTTTAAATCAATATGAAAGCGAGAATCCTTAAAATAATAGTTTATAAATAATGATAACACACATTTGTAAGGCCTGAAAATATGAACCATGATCTGCCTAGAACAGATGCTAAAGGAATGTTACAACAATACAACTAAACTATCAATTAAAATATTTCAACAGCACAACAAAGATAACCAAATTATGGGATAACAAACAATACCAAAATGAATCTAATAATGAATACAAACATGATATTACAATCATTAAAAAAAAATGAAACAATTACCACGATCATAATAATCAGAGAGTGAAAATAAACACAGATTGTGAATAAAACATGTCCATGGGCTGCTTGTAGCAATGCTAAGGGAAAGTATAAACAGTCTAGCCATAGCCAGAGCCAAATAGTTTGAAGAGACCTGCCCCAATTTCATAAAGCTGTTAAGTAGAAAATACTGCTTGATAAATTTCTTTGCTAAGCAAAAATTTAGCGGTGCACCAGTCACAACAATGCAAACTTAATGTAACTTTGGCTGGTAACCTGTTTCTGCTAAGCAATACTTTCTTGTGCTTACCAAGTTTTTGTGCTTACAGGCTTTATGAAATTGGGCCCCGACCTAAATCTGATCTCTGACCTCGGCCTCACTTTGGATTCCATAGACCTCTGCATTACAAGCCCTAAGCTTGTTATGAACCTACCTGATCCCCATGGAGCTTATAATAGTGGCAAGTTCTGTGATACCCCCGGGCCTGTCGCTGACTGTCACCACAAAGCGAGCTAAGCGACCGTCTGCTGCTAGACCCCTCTCCAACACACGACCCAGGACGGTCGTGTCTATGTTGCCGCCACACAGTGGTATGGCTACCCTGTTGGGAAATAAAGAGAAATGAAAAAATGATAAACGTTGGAATTGAAAGAACTTAAAAATATTTTTTTATAAGATATCGCCTAACTCACAAGGCCGAACGGTCACTTCGAGGTTGAGGGGCTACACTTAACTAATTTGGGCCGTTGACCCAAATCAACTGACAAAGGTGCACATTGCCACCTACTCCTGGGGCTGAAACATGATGTAGGCATGGTATCATCCACTGGGAGCCTGGCTGGTAGAGCTGCTGGCATTTATTGGAAATACGCTACAGAGTGGTTGCAATTGCTGGAAAACTCAAACACCCCGAATGGTAAATAGTTTAAAATAAGTATACTTAAGCACATTGTCATCAGTTGCAGTCTACTTTACAATTTGTTTTTCTCTTGCCCCTCCTTGTAAAGCTCACACCATGAGTTGCATTAATAGTTGGTGTAACTCTTTTAAACCTAGTCAAGTTCAGTCAAGTTGAGGAAATGTAGGTTGGTTGTTTTGCATGCACTCAATCCCTTTCCCACTTTTTAGCCATCACCTTGAGTGGTCTTTTTTATACGGCCTTGTGATTGGCAACTTCCCATAAAAAAATAAATAAATAAAAGAAAAAGCAAAAGCCGACGCCCAAGCGGAGGTTTGGAAACGGCCTAAGGATCTACACTCATATACCTCTTGCCCTTGAGTTCTGGCAGCTTGTTTCCTATGAGGGCAGCTAACCCGGACGCCCCAGCCCCTTCAACGACTGCCTTCTCCATCTCAATCAGCCTCAGGATGGCCAGAGCAATCAGGTCCTCACTACAACCAAAATCAAACAGGCGGGAAAAAAACTATCAATAATACTATTTGCGTTTTACCCATGCATCGATGTGTATTAAGCACTGCATACTCGGTACTTTCCCAAGTCCTGTGAAAAAAAAAATCCACAGGCGTATTTGACAGGGATTCGAACCCACAACGTTTGCCATTCTCGAGCATTCTAGACCACCGAGATTACCTGGTAGCTAGAGGCAGTTTGAATACTACATTTTAGCAGCAGGTACTGCAACGATTTTATTACAGATGTTAAATTTGCATCAGGGAAAACCCACACCGATATATGTTAAGCACTGTATACTCTGCTGGCTTTGCGCTTAACCTTTTTGTAGCCCACCGGGCTAGTAAACCGTGCATTTAACTTGCCCCCGGGAACTTGTAGTAGCCCAGATTTTAAACAAGTATTGTCATCAATGTATCTTTCTGATGTATTAATGGTAGCGATCACAACCAGTTTAATAGTCAAATGAAGTAACATTCACACATTTTAACAATGTTATATTCACATCTAAAAAGGAAGAAATATGAGAATTTTAAACAAAAATGTTGCACAGAGTTTAGTAGCCCACAGGGCAAGTTGAGGAGTGGTGTTTGCTAGCCTATAGCAGTTTTTACTAGACAATGTAAGCCAGGCTAGTGTTAAGGGTGAGCCCTGCTCAGTACTTTCCTGAGTACTACAAAATAAGCAACCCAAATACTCATTATCCACATTTTTTCGAATTTCTGAATTTATTTATTTATTTATATTTTTCTGTAACCTAGGTGAACCTTACAGCATCGAACACTGTTTACCATTTGTCAAAGGTGCCCGGCAATATACAATAAGTTCAATCATAAAACAAACTACCAGTTACAATAACAAAACATAACCAATAAGAAATAGGAAGTACGCAAATGCAAAGTAAACACATTCAATAAAGGAGAAAAAAACACAAGTCACAAAATTATTCAAGACCAAAGACATTAAATATCTGGGCCAGCCAGTAAAAACAGCGGAAGTTAAAAATACTGTTAACCAACACAGAGACCATACAATTATGAAAAATATGAGGGTTGACTCTGGACTGTGTTAAATGCATTCACCAACTTGATATCATATTGCAGGCTGGCACAGTTTATCTATCATTCAAAACAGTGGATAAACAAATTTGTAAAAAAAAAAATGGAACAAATATCAAGTGGCTATAATTTGCTCTCACCTGACCACCACCATCTTGTCCACATGATGCCTGGCTGTAGCGAAGGCATTTACCCCTACCGTAGGGACAGCGAGACCTAGAAAGAGAAAAGCACACACCCGCGTTATAATTCAAGTCTCGTAATGTATGTTTAAGTTTGTCTGTGGATCATACAGACAGACATTTGTTACATAATACCAACGAAAAACTATAAATGCTTGAGTATACTCAGAGACCACGCCATTTTATTGTATCGTGTAGAGGTGAAGAACAAATCATGGGAGTTTAATATACACTCAGGAAACGGACAAAACACACACACCAGTACTTGTACTTGAAAAAGGTATGGTGCACCAACATGAGGAGACACCTGAAGCTACAGCTCTTCATGTTAAATCAGTGCTACCCGGGTGTGAAGCATGGACATTAACATCTGTTCCAGAAAAACAACTTGATGGTTGCTTCACCAGAACGCTGCGCCAGGTGCTTGGTGTCAGGAGGAGAAGACCACAAAACCAATTCAGATCTTGATCTCAGGTTCCCCTAAGCTCAGTGCAACAATCTGCGCAAGAAGAGTCAAGTGTTTGCAGGGCACTGCTATCATCACCCTGAGCTTCCTGTGTCAGCAAGCCTGTGCTTTGGGAGCCCAAGCAAGGTCGAGCCCAAAGAGGTCAAGTTACCTGACCTATGTGGACATCCTACGCAGGGACACTGGCCTCATGACAGCGGATGAACTATCTACATGCATGAAGGACAAGGAGATCTGGGGACACTTCTCTCGTGACATCATTGGCCGAGGACACCACTCAACATAAAGGCAGTACTTTATAAATGAGTTTCAGAATAATGCTGTTTGAAATGTCGACACCACATCACCGGCTCTTCTAAGAGCCAACACTCCTCCCAGAAGGAGATCTACGTATGGTCGTACCCGCACGTTTACTAGTAATAGTCACTTCCTATTATCCACTCAATGAAGAGCTTCAAATATCACTTGAACAAGTTTCAGTTAACACTAACAGCCGTCATCGTGGGAGAGACAACCGGACAGAGTGTTTGACCTCTGACTTACCGTCTGCGAGGGATGGACCGGATTTGGTCCAGATGGGGTGCCCTGCATCCATGGCAGCGGAGAAGCTCGGACACTGTTCGGATTCCACCCCCTGAAATAGTACAAAGGAAAGGAGATCCGATAATTTTCATAAATTGAACCTCTGGAGAAGGACGAAAATTGATAAAAGTGTCTCACTGTAAATTGCATCAATAACGAAGTAACTCATTTTTCTACAATCCTTTCTCAATTTGACAAAGTCCAACACCAGTTACAACAATGTAACTTCATGAAATTTTGGCTGGTACCCTGTTTCTGCTAAGCAAGATTTTTCAGTGCAAAGCAAGTTTCTGTGCTTACAGGCTTTATGAAATTAGGCCCAGGACTGCACTTCAAACAGAATACTTCTTCGTCTCTTCAGGTTTCTTCAAAAACTTCAGCACAAAAACAAGTTTTATTTTCGGGGTCATTTTTTAAACCGCTACCAGGGACTAAAATACTGCAATAACTTACAATGATAGTGGTACGTGGGGATAGGCTCTTTACAGCTAGAGCGACCCCAGCGATCAGGCCGGCTCCCCCCACTGGAATGATAACAGCATCCAAGTCAGGGACCTGCTCGATAATTTCCAATCCCATGGTGCCTTGCCCGGAGATAATGTGTGGGTTGTCGTATCTAAAAAACAAACCAAAAATAAAATCAGAGAAAAAATTTTGGGTTTTATAAACAAAGTTTTCTTAACTTATTTATCTATTTATTTATTTATTTCAGACATTTATTTCCACTCCAACAGGGAATCATCATAACAAGAAATAAAGAACAGTAAGAGGAAATAAGTTGGAAATGGGGGCATAGCCAGAAAAGCCAAAGCTTGTAGTAGGTATTCCCGGACAAAAAAAAAAAATGGATTAACATTAACAAGTACAGTGTGAGTAGGGTCGATAACTAACTAAGACAGTATAGACTCCATGCGAACTAAAATGGGCTGCAGAGGGATGCAACTTATAACAGTTGCAATACATCTAGGAAAATGGGTGAGGGATTTAAGTGAAAGTAGTTCTGAAAAAAAATATATCAACCTACCCATTTATATACATGAGCCCTTCTTTCTTGCCCAATCTTATTGCGTATGTCTTGGACTGCAAAAGAAAAGTTACATTTCTGTTTATCCATATATAATTTTTGGTACTCAGTGGAGGTGGAATTTATTGTTTTCTAACTCACACAAACGTTCTTCAAAATTTCCACACTCTGCTGTGGAGTTATGTGCTGGAGTAGCATGAATTTTCCTCACAATTACATTTTCAAGAGTTTATTTGTTGAATAAGTTCTTTGGAAAACCCTGCACAGAATTTTCTGGCTAAATTATATTTTTAACCCAAACAAAATCTCTATTTTCAATAATAAAGTTTTTCTCTGTATCACGCAATCACAGAGTGTGACATGACCTCCAGAAGTGCCTGAAAGAGTTTGAACTCCCAAGAGAATAATAGGCACGAACACAAAAACATTTAATTTTCAAACCATCTCCCGGGTTAATGACACATGTCCGTAGCAAACAAAACAAGTTTGAACCGATCAAGTGAGGTTCGCAGAGACACAATGTAGGTCCACAACAAAGAGTTGACGCTCCAAAAGCCACTGGTGCATTCAACCGAATCTGATCCGGCCAATTCTCATCAACCATAAAAAACCCTTGTAGAAGACAAGAATTTTGATGGTACTGCCCTCATAAATTGAGGTCATTGGAAATAATTGACTGTGTATTGTGCCTTTTCAGAAATTTACTACACATCACTTGGGAGTGAACAATTCAGTCTAGTGTCCGCACTGCTCCATCTGATCACACATACACTGAGCATACAGCGCCGGTCTAGATCAACCCTTACCTCTCCCAAATCTTGTCCATGAATGATGACTGTAGCACCGTTTTGCTTACATCTGTTGATCTTCATGATTGGAGCGATGATCGGCATGACGACGGTGACCGGGATGTCGAGACTCTTGGCGTGATATGACAGAGCGAGGGCGTGGTTTCCTGCAGACGCTGCGACGACGCCCTTCTGTTTTTGTTCCTGCAGATTGTGACAAATCAACATTTTATTTTTTAGAGTAAAGTAAAGACCAGGGAACAGAAGTTTACATGTTGGTAAACAAATTTGAGTGCAACTGTCTACAAAGTTTTACTCTTGGGTTGAACAGAGAAAAATTTACAAGAGCGGGACTTGAAAATGCCACCTCCGGATTAACGTGCCAGTGCTCTACCAACTGAGCTATCTAGCCCTAACTTTGCGGGCTCCCTATTTTGTCAATATCTTTGTTTGGGGTGCCAGTCAGAAGCCATTCAACCTGTAACTGCCGTATAGCTAGGGATCACACAAGGATTTACCCGTCAGTTTCCTTGCGGTTTATTACTTGATAAAATTAACTCATTATGAAGACTTTTTTTAAAAGGTGTAATAAAGTATGTCAAAGTTTTGTGACCATTTAATATCATCAACTGTGGTTTTGAAAGGATAGATAAACTATACCAGTCTGCAATATGGTATCTTGTACATCTTCATAATTATAGCACATAAATGTACATGTACACAGTTAGTTCTGTGCACAGTTGTTCCACCATACACAATCCCCATCCATATGTAGTTCACAGAGTTTTGTTCATGTAGGGGCAATGCCACCATCCAGGAGTAAAACCGTACCATCCATCAGGAATTTTTTTTTAGGGACACCAAGGCCAATACAAAAAAACATATGGCAACACCTCTTGCTGTCGCGAAATGGCTCTTATGAGAAATTTTGATACAAGTTTATTTCTAAGGAAGTCTAAGCCGAGAGAGAAGCTTACCTCAGACAGGGTCAGGAGGGTGTTGCGAGCTCCCCTCTCCTTAAAACTACAGATAGAGAGAAAGGAAAACAACTTCTTAGAACTGCTCTCAACACAAAGTTTACCTGGTTTATACTAAAGCCATTTACATGATAGGGTTCTCCCCATTCACAAGCAAACATATCGGGCTGATACCCGCAAATCGTGGTCCACTACACGCAAATTGCGGCCGATAAGGAAAACAAATATAATTTTTACTTCTCAAAAATAGTCAAGATAAAGAACATTTAGAATGCTCCAGATTGCACGGTAGAGCTTTTACAACCAAGATGAACACCAAGTAGAAAATATTCCCAGAACCTTGTTTCAATTCAGCGCGATTTGGCCACACTTCCAAAATCTGAGTCCAGAAGGCCCAAGAATAACTGATTTGTTACAATCACACAAAATAAGGATTTGGGATGCACTGTACCTTCCAGTCGCCTGTAGGAAATCTTTCTTGAAGAAAAGCTCCATTCCAACGAGACTGGAAATCTGAGACCGCTGATAGAAAAGAGAACGGAGAAAGAGTTTGTCATTCACAGTCCGAGGTGTGCAATTCATGAGGGGAAAACAACTGAGAACAATTGCTGGAGTAATGATTCAGAGTGCTTTCCCTGAATCACTATACGCTACCATACATACAAATTTACAAGAAATGATTCATCTATCCTTAAAAATACCTTGTTTCTCTGATGGCTTAAATCTAAATAACACTCACTGGGGGCTCTATAAACTTATCCCTCTTAAGGTGCATGGCAAGAGCATTGGTCCCTACAAATTAGAGAGAAATACCCGCAGAAAATGGAGGATGCTTCAAGTTTCCCCCATTTTGGAATGCTGTGTTGTTGGTTTTTTTTTTTTCCAGTTTGGTGCAGCGTCGTTGCAACACAGAACATGGCGTTTGAGTCTGAGCATTCTGCATATTGGCTCTGTTAATAGGTGAAGGTGGGCAGAACTTAGGAAGAGTCTCAAAGGTCGGAACAGTAGGAACGTTCCAATTGGATCTGATAAGTATTCCAGCGCGTGCTCATGGAATATTTTGTTGGACCGCCGGAACATTCGATTGGAATGTTCGAAATACTAATGCGCGTAAACACTCGTGTAGGATTGCTACCGTACTTCGGCACAATGATGCAGTCTAGCGGAACGTTCTGGCATTCTAGTGGATTGTGGGCATGTGCCCATGGGAACGTTCTTTGGTAGACGGCCCAACTTTTGAGACGCTCCCTAAACGAATTCAAAAATTCCCAGCAGAAGTACAAAATCAATTTAACCCTCTTGCTGTCTGACCATTCAATACCATTCAAGTGGTTTTGAATGATAGATAAACTATGCCAGCCTGAAATATGAATACCATGAGGGAATGCATGTACACAGTACACAGTTAGTTCGGTGCACAGTTGTGCCACCGTACACAACCTTGGCAGTCGAATGGTTTCAAATGGTTGGTCAACTCACTGGAAAATGTTGCCAAGAGTCACTGACAGTAGGAGGGTTAAAGGAACATTACAGGATTGGTAAGAAAAAAACTTGTAAAATATACTTTTTGATCACAGATTTACATAAAACTTACACGGTCTAATGATGATGATAGCAGAAAAACATCCCTTGAAATATTTCTGTCTGAAATGCCATATTTGATGAGAAATGAATAAACTAATTTTCCGATTGGAGTTTATCGCTCAGTGAGCGTTTTATTCATTTGTTGAATCTATATGATTTCATGCAGATGTGTAATCGGTTTTTCACTATTTTCTCGTGTGTCCAAGATGGCCGATCGATCTCAAACTTCTACAGGTTTGTCAGTTTATGTATATGGTGGATTACATAAAGTGCTTACACTGCCAGCAACTGTTTTTGTTAGCAAAAACCAATTCTGTAATGTTCCGTTAACAGCATCTCAAAAAGTCTCTAAAGAGCTCAACCACAATGGTGCTTCTTCTTTACCTGGCAGGGTGTCCGCTGAATACCACTCTTGATCTTATACGCAGCAGCGCTGACGTCTTGAAACTTGACGACGACCGGATTATCGGGATCGCAGAATTCATCTGTGAGATCCTCCTCCTCCCCGTCCATGCCCCCGGCCGCGTTCTCTTTGGACGTGGGACTCACTGGATCCATGTCCATCTTAATCTCACCCATGTCTGTCGAGTCGGCCGACGCCTGGGGGAGGAGATCTTGAATCGGCATCCTGTAGCAGTAATGAATAACGAATAGGGAAATAGGTGGTTACCTGTGTAATTGTAGTGTCTTTAAAACCCTCTTACCCTCCAAAAGATTTTCCAGCGAGTTGAACAACAGCTTAATTTAATTTAAAATCGGCATATAAAAAAGAAAATACAATACAAGCAATACAATACAAACAATAAAATCATAATAAAATTCAAAAACTCACATTTATTTCCATACTTTATGAAAATTTCCAAACAATACTAGCCAAAACTTTAATTTTAAGAAAGAACCATAAACAAGCATTTTTTTACAAGGCAGAAATTTAATAAGTAGCCTATGGAGGCACCATCTAGAAGCCAGGGCTTGTGGTGAGATGCCTGATATAGACAGACAAACAGAATGTAAACAGAAACAAGAACGTAAGGACAGACAGGTTGAGCAAAGACAGAAATTAATGAAATATCTCTAAAACTACAACAAATACAACTGACAACATTAAAATATACATGTACGTCAGATTGCGTTTGGTGGCACAACTGTGGACAACAGCTACATGTACGTACTGTACGTGTGTACTAGATGCATTCACCACTTGGTATCACAGGCTGGCATATAGTTTTTGAATCATTTAAAACCACAGCTGGATGATATGGAATAGTCAGACGGCAGGGATGAGACTGGACCAATGTGGAAATTCCTGATAAAATGGCTTGCGAGTCTGGGTGCCCCCCTTGATCTAGACCCAGAACCTCTCAGATGTTACAATTCAGGAGGTTTACAGACTCTGTGCATCACCAGAAATACTAAAAATACAGTTTTGGACACAGTGTGGACTGTTTCCCCTTTGGTGACTGAGCACTTTACTTCTTTCCATAACATTTGAAGGCTCAATGAGGTTTTGAGAAAATCTTGAAATCAGGAAAAATTCCTGAGATATCACATACCTGACTATACTGGGTCCACCATTTTAAGTGTATAATGCGCCGGGTCTGTCATCTCCTGGACTAAATAATCAAACTTGGTGGAGCTTGTTTAAAGACTGATTTTATGAGACGAAGCAAACATAATACAACACCTTGAAAGTATTGCTGACCATGCCAGAAACCCTGAGGCAAGCCCTTTCTCTTTCTGATAAGTGTGCTGGGTTTGTTTGCAGTACACAACACAAGGGACCAAGGCTTTTAGGAAGGTCAAAGCAGTTTTGGTTACAGGTGTAATCATGCATAAGCAAGTCCATTATGTATGCCTGATTATCTAACCTTGCACTAAGCATTCTTTTGATACATACTACTTGTACAAACATAGGCCTACATGTAGGTACATGTATGTTCATGTTTTCTGGTAAACAGTTTAATTGTAGGTATCCACTTTTCTTGTTTCAATTCAAGACAACATTTGGTGCTTTTTCTTTTAGCAAGATAAGACAAACGAAAATAAATTTAAACTATATTTCCTGAAAAGCAGCATTTGACATAAAAACACAGTTAATAACTGCCTCCTTACAACACTACAACTGTAGTGTAACCTAATTATACTATGCTAAGCAAAAATAGGCCTACCTGTTTAAATGTGTGTTGTGTTGTGATTGTCAGTTACCCTTAAAGAAAGACTCTACTGTGGTTGAAAACATCAGCAGGCCACTAACTATTTTTGCACAATTTATACCATCAGGTTCCTTTTGATTGGTAAGCAGTTTGCAACAACTCATTCTATGTTCTTCTTCACATTCAAGACAAAAATTACCATACAATAAACATAACAAAAATCACACCATGCTTGCAACTTGCAACGTCCAATCGACCATTTCCACAGATGTTACGACCACACACAATATTAGGGTTATGAGCAACAAACATATCATCATCCTTCTCCAACTGTGGGTCATGGCCATTTGTTGAGTTTATATTCAGCAAATTGCGAGGAAACTCATTATCCAGGCGTATATTCCTCGAAAAACACTCTGTAAAAAACTTCTCAAGTTTTTTTCCCCCAGTGATTCTGTAATCTGTGGACCATTGTTACTAGGCCTATATGTTACCTTATTAATAAAAACAGCGCCATTGTGCATTCCAGGGCATTTTGGGGCAGGCAAATTACTACACTGGTCATTTATATGAGAATTCTTTTATTTTGAATGAATACATTTACCACATCAAATCAAGAATTGTTTAAAAAAAAATTAAAAAACAGCAGTAAGAGTAAATTTTGCGATGTCCAGTCATGCTTTTAATGTTTTAGAGTAACTTATTAAATAATAAATGCAAACATTTGTGGATGCTGTATTTTTGTTTTCTCTCTCAGAAATTGTTAGAAGAATAAATGAAACAAAAATTGGTTCTATCTTCAATATCTGGTCTGTAAAATGTACCGAGCTACACAAGCTAGGTTTTCCAGAGGAGAATTTTCTTTAGTTCTCATTTCGGGGGTCCCTGACCCTTTTAAAGAACACCTCATCAAAAATTCAGTTCAAAACACTGTTGAACTTTAAAAAAACAGGCAAGCAATGGCAATGAAATTCAAGAAATGCTATGCAGGCCAAGCCAACTGTGACGACACTGACAGGGAAACCGGCACTACACTTTAAAGCTTGTTGTTCTTTCATTGCTGTGTGCACTACAGTGTATGTAATATTTGCATGAGTGGGAGTATACTAGGTTGGTCATGAGGACAGTGTCTCTATTGGCTCACAGGCCATGATGACGCAGTCTGTGATAGAGAGTGAGTAGCAGTCTGTGATAGACTACTGGGCGGGTCTACATGATGGAGTAGAGCTCGCCATGTCAATGATCATGCAAGGAGATGCAGACCATGGCATGATGGGACATGGGTCCATGGCCAGACCATCATGGCAGGAGCCTTGCTGGTCATGCACTGATGACGGACTCTGCAATCCATCATAATCAGGAGTCCATGACTAGACCATGCCCAGCATAGAATACCTAGCAGTTACCAACCAGCTTTATTTGTGCAAGTAATAAGCAGTGAAATTCTACAAAACTTCAAGCACTCTCACCTTTCGGTTTGACCTTTATACAGAGGAAATGTTGCAACTACACAAGTACATCGACACCGCAGGCCCAAGGCCAGTGATTTTAGTGTCTGGTTCTGGTTGGTAAACACGTAAAACAAAATGGACAATACAGTAGTACAGTCTTGTGTTTTTCAGTTGAATGACAACTGTGCATCACTGTGTCAACAAAAAATGCTAAAATGTTGACTTTTAGTTTGATTTCTTTCAATTCTGTGGAGTATTGAAGAATACCAACATGTAGGACAAAACAATATAATACACTTCTTTAGTGTTAGGACAGTTTAAAACTGGGCTGATTTTTCTTCTCATTTTGATTCTGGTTTGGTAAAAAAAATCTGTGGTCTTGTGAATTCCTGCCCCCACCACCCCAAAAAAACAAACCCCCCAAAAAAAAACAAAAAAAAAACCAATAGCAACAAAATAAATAATAACCAAAATAAAATTGAGACCTTTTCTCAGAAACATGATCTTTAAAATTAAGACAGTCCAGCTTCTTTTCTTCAGTAAACAAAAAGCAGTTTACAATGGGCATGATTTTCACTTACTTACATTGTGCAAAGAGAATACAAACAATTTACAGAAATTATGCTGTCTATAACATCCCAGCAGATGGACAAATGATCTTTTAGACATCTATTTACAATACTTAAGTCACATCTGCGTTAAATTTTTAACTGGTCTGATTACGATGAGGCCTATATCGTGCAAGTTTAAAACTTAACTTGGCAAGTTCTAAAATTGCGTGTATTTGCCAGGGAGTTTGGAAGCTGTAAAGGCAAACTGTGTCTTTAACTTGTGCAAATTTAAACTTTCTACTGCATTCAACACATTGAGGGTGCCCTAAATAATGAATTATTTTTTTCTAGTTTACTGTCCTCATTTTGATGGGGTACAATTTTTAGTTAAAAATACATTCTTTGGATAATTTTTTTTTTTTAATATTTGTATATTCAGAATCTGAACACAAATACTTCAAAGGACAGAACAACATTGAAGGATGATAAGATGGCACTTTTTAGCAAAAATTTGTCTGTTCGGGAAAATAATGTCTATCCCAAAAAATTGAAATTTATTAAATCTCTGCAAAGTTTTGGATTTGGTTTGTTTACCCAGATCGGCAGGAGTTTATTTGTTACCAATTTCCTGTATGAAAGTTGTCTATAGAGGATGTAATGGCAGAGAAAAAATTCTGACCGCAGTGAATTATTTCATAGGTAACCTGCGACAAGGCTTGACTATACAAACTAAAGTTATTGGCAGTTGATCACATGGCACAGGCATGATCTGATGGGGAAACAGGCAGCACGTAGTTTGCAAAAGCTGCGTCAGATCAAGAGGAAATTATGTGGACTTAAGTGGAAGTTTCCCCTCAAAAAACGACTATATTTTTCCCACAAAGTAAAGTTTTCCCAAACAAATTTCTGTGGGAGGGTAATCTTAACCCTTGGAGCGCCGCCGATGTTCTGAAACATCCAACTGAGTATCCATCCACAGGCCGCCGACGTTCCCAAACGTTCTACTACTCGACCCAATTTCATTCAATTTCAATGCAATGCTAAGGTTTGTGTACATTAATTTTTGTATACTCTAACGTTACTTTAATTGTTTTTAAATATTTCAATTAGATATAGATTATTTTTATGTTGCCAATAATTATAAATGAACACATGCCATGGGATAACGGCAGTGCAGATATGGGGACGTTTAAAATGTTGGGACTTGGGAAGTTTACAAATTCGCCAATGAGTACCACAATAATATTAAAGCCAACAATGGTTTGTCTACAAGTACGACCCTCGGAAGGTTGGTAAATAAAATAGTACCATGGATGGAGTTCTACCTCCATGGTACTCCTACAATTATGAGGTTCGATCCGCTATCGTTCATGGAGACGATAGCGGATCGAACCTCATAATTTTAGGAGTACCTCCATGGTTGGTCATGGAGTATGGATTGGAGGTACAAAACTACAAACTATAGACTCTGCTGAGTGTAGAGGGTTGGTTACGAATACGATTAACCAGTGCAGTGGATTTAAAAGCACGAGACACACAAAACCTGGGCTGCATACGTGCTAGGGAGAAGGGCAAAGCATGCCAAGGTTACGTAGTTGATCTTGCACGTTACGGTTTAGGTTTATAAATAATGGCAACTAACTCGTCCATGCCCTGTAGTGTTAGTGTTACGTTGTAACAGCTGACTTTGCATTGACTGTGCACGAAAATTCACAAATGTAAATGCCGGTTGGCAGTTTGTTTACTCACCTTCAATTCACAAATGGAAACTGTACACTGGGTGAAAGACTGTATGACCAATCTCTTTGGTGCTTGTGCCAACAGAATTAGTGATTGTAAATTATAAAAATTTAAAACTATAGTCAAACTTTGTCGAACAAAATTGAAGGCTGTCCGGTCTCCACGAAGAAAATCGCCTACTGATGATACAAGCTGTGACGTCAGCAGTTCGAGGAAAGGCCACACAAAGACTGGTTTCCGGCGCTGACTGCAGGTTGTGGCGAAGGGAGAAGTGGACGGAACCAGATCATTCCTGTTAACAATACGGGGCTTGTTGACAGTTTCTAGCATTTTGATTGGTTAATCGGGACAGCGCCCACAGAAATAACATTGCATCATCATTCGGTGATAGGCTGGTCGTGTAACACGTGCGATTCATTTCAATGTACAGACATTTTATACAAAATACATAAAACATAACTTTAGCTAAAGACTACAAATTTGAGGAACACAGTTGATAGAAAAATGGCGTAAATTTCCTTCATGGAAGGTATAAGAAACCAGCTCGAACCCTACGTTGTTTGAAACCAAACTGACCAATTACACACCATTTAACACTGTAAATCGAGCATGTTAATCCAAACTTTAAAATGGGAAAATTAAGTTTAGGATGAAATATCATTATATATTATGTACAGAAAAACAAATGTGTAAAAAAAAATTTTTTGCCCCCCCCCCAAAAAAAACACTGAATAAAAAGAGCTGCTTTAAAAATTAGAAAATTGTTCACGCGTTACATTTTATTTCGTTACAAAGTAAAAGACAATTTCCTTAGAATTGAAAAACACAAACATTTCCAGAAAGCCTCGATCAAATGAACCGCTAAAAAATTTTCAGTAAAAATCTTTTAATGAGAGAAAAATCCAAAACAGACAAACAACAAACAAACAAACAAACAAACAAACAAACAAACACCAACACCCCAACAAACACCCCCAACAAACAACAGATTGCACGAAGCGTAACTAGCAAACAGTGTCAAAGTTCTAGAGAATAATAAATAAATAGAGTACTCCAGAAAGGTTTTTGCTTCAAAGGAAAAAGTGTCTCCTGGTCATAAAAGCGGGTCGCGTGCTTTATTTATATTTGAATCAAAACAATATGTGACGGATGTATGAACTTTTAAGGTCGTGTTTGTTAAAGTTGTAATTAAACATAAAGTAACATTTAAGAGTTCTTGCCCCAAATAGCGCCCTCTGCCATATATTTGCAGCAATATTACTTAATCTTAAGAAGAAAATTCAAACGGAGAGCAATGGAAGGGTCCCAAACTTAAACCTCTGGCTAACCTTAAGTGGAAAATCTTTAGCATGAATACCTCGCTTCAAGGAACATTACATAATTGGTTTTTGCTAACAAAACAGTTGCTGGCAGTGTAAGCACTTTATGTAATCCACCATATACATGAAACTGACAAACCTGTAGAAGTTTGAGATCGATCGGCCATCTGGGTCACGAGAAAATAGTGAAAAACCGATTACACATTTGCATGAAATCATATATGATGGTCTGGCCATGGACCCATGTCCCATCATGCCATGGTCTGCATCTCCTTGCATGATCATTGACATGGCGAGCTCTACTCCATCGTGTAGACCCGCCCAGTAGTCTATCACAGACTGCTACTCACTCTCTATCACAGACTGCGTCATCATAGGCCTGTGAGCCAATAGAGACACTGTCCTCATGACCAACCTAGTATACTCCCACTCATGCAAAATACACTGTAGTGCACACAGCAATGAAAGAACAACAAGCTTAAAGTGTAGTGCCGGTTTCCCTGTCAGTGTCGTCACAGTTGGCTTGGCCTGCATAGCATTTCTTGAATTTCATTGCCATTGCTTGCCTGTTTTTTAAAGTTCAACAGTGTTTTGAACTGAATTTTTGATGAGGTGTTCTTTAAAAGGGTCAGGGACCCCCGAAATGAGAACTAAAGAAAATTCTCCTCTGGAAAACCTAGCTTGTGTAGCTCGGTACATTTTACAGACCAGATATTGAAGATAGAACCAATTTTTGTTTCATTTATTCTTCTGACAATTTCTGAGAGAGAAAACAAAAATACAGCATCCACAAATGTTTGCATTTATTATTTAATAAGTTACTCTAAAACAGTAAAAGCATGACTGGACATCGCAAAATTTACTCTTACTGCTGTTGTTGTTGTTTTGTTTTTTTTTTTTTTAACAATTCTTGATTTGATGTGGTAAATGTATTCATTAAAATAAAAGAATTCTCATATAAATGACCAGTGTAGTATTTTGCCAGCCCCAAAATGCCTGGAATGCACAATGGCGCTGTTTTTATTAATAAGGTAACAGATAGGCCTAGTAACAATGGTCCAACAGATTACAGAATCACTGGGGGAAAAAACTTGAGAAGTTTTTTTACAGAGTGTTTTTCAAGGAATATACGCCTGGATAATGAGTTTCCTCGCAATTTGCTGAATATAAACTCAACAAATGGCCATGACCCACAGTTGGAGAAGGATGATGATATGTTTGTTGCTCATAACCCTAATATTGTGTGTGGTCGTAACATCTGTGGAATGGTCGATTGGACGTTGCAAGTTGCAAGCATGGTGTGATTTTTTAAATGTTTATTGTATGGTAATTTTTGTCTTGAATGTAAAGAAGAACATAGAATGAGTTGTTGCAAACTGCTTACCAACCAAAAGGAACCTGATGGTATAAATTGTGCAAAAAATAGTACGCGGCCTGCTGATGTTTTCAACCATAGCAGAGTCTTTCTTTAAGGGTAAATGACAACACAAACAACATTTAAAGGAACATTACAGAATTGGTTTTTGCTAACAAAACAGTTGCTGGCAGTGTAAGCACTTTATGTAATCCACCATATACATAAACTGACAAACCTGTAGAAGTTTGAGATCGATCGGCCATCTGGGTCACAAGAAAATAGTGAAAAACCGATTACACATTTGCATGAAATCATATAGATTCAAGTTCAACAAATGAATAAAACGCTCACTGAGCGATAAACTCCAATCGGAAAATTAGTTTATTCATTTCTCATCAAATATGGCATTTCAGACAAAAATATTTCAAGGGATGTTTTCTACTACCATCATCATTAGACCGTGTAAGTTTTATGTAAATCTGTGATCAAAAAGTATATTTTACAAGTTTTTTTCTTACCAATTCTGTAACGTTCCTTTAACATCTTTTACATCAAGTTGGCAAGGAACTTTTGCTCATGCGCTAACATCTCGTTTGGACAGTTAGCGCATGAATTTGGCGCTAAACCTAGTTTGCGGTAAGTGGTGATCGTAAGTACAGAATTCCGCGGTAAGCAGAACCATGAAACTGTGCCCCAGATTAAAGAAGAGTTCCACGACGACATGAGTTCAAACAGCGGGTCGAACGCCATCCTTACATCATTCCTATTTCACGAAGTTTTCGTAACGATAGAAGTGGCCCTTTTAAGCTCGCCATTTACTGTTGTTACTATAGTCCCGTCTCATCGTTGGTGCCTACTGCATCCACCCTGGCGCAAACATTCGCAGCACGGGAAGATCATCCTTAAAAGCTTGACGAACGGCCCACGGAATTCCTTGCTCCTGGAGGCGTACATCACAGGGTTCGTCGCTGAGTTGCTGTATAACAGATGAAACGAGAACAATTTGAAGATTGAAAGCTCCTCCACTGTGAATATTGCACCAGCAAAAGATACAAGGGAGGCTGGAGTGTACTCCAAGATGACAATCCTCGTAATGAGACCAAGTGTCTTTGCTGCCTTGGGTTCCAACCCGAGATTCCGCTGACTAATTAGGAAGATTTGGGCTTGTTCCCAAATGCGCCGACGCTGCTCTCGGGCAACTTTGAAAATCCTCATATATAGAAATATTTCATCGTTGCGATCGGGACAAACGCTAGAAAAACGACAACTGTGCACCTGTAGCCGAAGAGGTGAATGAAGAGCAAGCC
The DNA here is from genome assembly GCA_032158295.1 of Pycnopodia helianthoides. Lineage (NCBI taxonomy): Eukaryota > Metazoa > Echinodermata > Asteroidea > Forcipulatida > Asteriidae > Pycnopodia > Pycnopodia helianthoides. The sequence continues at coordinate 5,545,570 of CM063253.1, read as the reverse complement.
GCAGTACCCCAGCTCGTAGGAGCCCAAGTTATTCCAACCGAAAAACGGCACCAAGCTTACCAGAATGGCGACCGCCCATGACGCGAAGATGAGGAATCTGACTCGGCCGGTTTGTCATGTGGCCGCGGTATTGCAGAGAGAAAGTAGACCCAACATTGTCCGTCACACGACCTTGCCTCGTTTGGACAAACGGGCGGGGAACGATTATTTTGGGAACGACGCTGCCAAGCGTCCAATAATTAATTATCCATATTGGACTCCAATATTGTGGAGAATCGCGGCAGTAATTACATTATATAATGTTTGGCTGACACGTAACTGGTGTTCCACCAATCAATGGCAAGGATATCCCTGTGCGGTGATTGTGAGCGACAGATGACTACAGTTATTTCCCACCAACCCCTTCAATTAAACCCCCAAAACATGAACTTCGAACCCGAAACAAACTCGAGCAAACAGCATAAGCCATTTTGAGATAATTGGTGGACAAATTACTCAGGGCACAATTAGGTTTGGCTAAATCTGTCTGTAGACACCCAAACCAAACAATGCACTCCTATAGTGTCCACCTCAAAAAGTCTTAGGCCTGTGAAACAATTACATATTGGTGTTTACATGCTGTGGAGTCCGAACAAAAAATAATATGTGCACAAGAGTGGTTATTTTCATCCCTTTCGCGTTGAGTTTTGTCCCCTCATCAATTATTGCCAAAGCCAAATATATCTTATAACCACAGCCTCGGGGCTCACCCTCTCCTCCACCCCTTGGTAACCTACGATCCTGACGGCGTCATGGTGTTCCTAGACAGCATAGGCAAGGCTCTGTGACCGACGTCCCCCCGAGTGTTCCCCGTCGGTATTGATTTATCGACATGTCGACCCGTGAATGTACAACACACATTAATAGTTTATCATGTAACTGGGCCTGGAACAATACGTCCTCCTGTACACTAGATACACGCACAAAGGAATGCAACTGTTTACCGTTGACTCAGTAACAATCATGTAGGGTGACCTGAAATACCGAATTAGAATGAAGTTGATGGTTGATGGCGAATAAAGTCAGCATTTTTGTTTCGAAATCTTAAGGGAATACTTTGAGACGAACGACAACCTTCCCGCCCACATGAGTAAACACGGTTGATAACCGATGACAACGTAGTACGCACCATTTGCACCATTTACACCAAAAGGGTGTGTGAATGCCGGGCAGAGGCCCCCCTATCTCGACTGGAAACCGTCTACGGCGATCGAGCCGCCGAAATGAGGCAAGTTTTCATCTAAACTTATTTTCAAAATGAGGACCTCATGTCATTTAAAATATACGACAACTACAAACTAAGTTTAGTCATGTGCCAGGCCGCCGGCAGAAGGGCGTAACACTCTATCCCGCCCTTCATCCGGGTACACAAAGTACTTTTTTCGAGTAACAAATTAAGGTCGTCAGCAATACAATGACTCCTGACAACAACAGAATTTGACATTGCTGTTACATATTACTTGAACTACCCCCAAATACATATTTTCCCACTCCAATGCAGAATTTAACCTTCCCATGTCTTTCACGCTCAGTTTTCTTGAAACAATTTTTGCTCATTATTGCTTACACCCTTTCTCCAGTCTTTTCGTTATTTTTGGACAAGCTTTGTAAAGCTTTTTGGGGGGTGATCATCGCGTCTAGATACGAACAAGACGAACAATGACTTAAAGTTCGTACAATATGGACGTCTGCTTTCGACTCTCTTGAAACAATCGATTTAAAAGACGAGTATATGGAATGTTAAAGCTTGTGAATATGTTAATAAAATTATTGTTTGATTTTGTTTTTCGTAATTCAGGAGCCGAAGGGGAGTGGAGTAAAGCATGACGTAGGTGTGTTTCAAATCGAAGAACCAGGATTAGAACTTGATGAGGTTCTTGAAAAACTTTAAGAATTTGTATTTATTTAATGAAGACAGAAGTTGTTGACGATGTATCGGGTCGCCCATTATGGAATCGTGTGACTGTTTTTGAAAATACTCGGTTTTTATGAGTGTTCAACAGTTAACAAGATGTCGATTGTGATACCCAAAAGTGCCCAAAGATGGCCGGTGGAGCCAGAACAAAAAGGAGACGGGAAGAAAACCGGCGAGAAGAAAGGTGTCAAGCAGAGTAAAGCGTACAGCTCCGCCAAGACGTTGAATGACCGAGAGCAGAGGAGGCTGTCCCTGACGTTGGACGTCTACAAGAGAGACCTACGGTCGACTACACACTTCATCAACCTCGAACAGAAACAGCTCAGACGGGAGCTGCAGATGATCAATCCGGACATACAGGTCGACCCGACGAAGGGGTTCTTCCTCCCGCAGGGGGTGACCCAAGAGCAGGCGGAGAAGCTGAAGGACAGCCGGCGGGCGAGCATGCCGGTCGCGACGAGGAGCATCTCGCTGGCCGAGTTCGACGAGATGCGCCAGAAACGGAGCCAGAAATCCAGGGAGGTCTTCGAGAGCTCCAACAAGGCACCCGGCCAGGACGGGGACGAACCACCCACGGAGGATGAGATGGTGAACCGGGCGAGGAGGAGGGGCAGGAGGGGTGGTCTGCAGATCCCGGACAAACCCACAGCTTTCACGTCCATGGCTAGGGTGAATGTGAACCAGTTTGGGGGAAATGCTGAGGCCTCGTCAAGGCAGGCTGCGTCATCGATGAGAAAATTGAACAAACATTGATCATACGCACGTGTACGAGACCTGGGGAGCTGAAAGAGGTTCTCGCATCTTCCAAAAGAGTCCTTGATAAAAAGTAATGAGATTTAAAAAAAAAAATTACAAGTCTCTAATAACCTCACGATCCCAAAACGTTCGCTGGAGTCACATTTTAAATAATTATACAGTCTGCACAGCTTTGTACCGAAAATGTTCAGTTCATTCCTGGATTTTGATGATATTCAACCCAAACGGTATTGAATTTGACCTTTTGAATTGACTGGCGCATAAATTCCTCTTTGGAATGTAAAGATCCTTTTCTTTCGGCTGTCCGATGACGTCATGTTTCAAATTTCGCTACGAAAGGGTAAAGAAATAAAATGACATTTTGCACCATTTTAATGTGAGGGTTTAACTGTGTTCCCAACTTTCATTAGGACTCTATCTATTGGAAAAAGAGTGCATCACAAAACTGATTTTGACCTTGGAGACCCTCTCTAAAGATTTTATCGACATATTAGGATTGGTATAAACATTGTTTCAGTTGTCGGTAACACCGTGATCGTTAAAAAAAAAAATCATTGGGTAATAATAAATAAGTCAGCTCGAGTCGTCAGGAGACACGTGAGCAGATGAGCCGAGACGTTGAGACCAAAACTTATTTAGAGATAGTGGGTATGTAACGAGAAGTCAGCCTGATCCACCGCGGCACTCAGTAGTTATAAATTAGCATGACAAATTCTCTCAGAACTAACCAAGTCTAGTTCTTAGTTCTACTATTAAGCAAGAGTAGATTGTTCTAAAAGCCTAAACCCTCCACAGACATAATGTTGTTACTGCAAACCGAAAACCATATTGATGGGTCTTATTATTGGGCTGTGGTTTGAGGAGCCAGGTGTCATTGCATGTCTAGAAATTTTGTACTGTCCGTCTCTACTCGTCCAATGACCCAGTCAAGTAGACCACATCCTAAATATTTTACAGCTGTAAATGACAGTAGTTACACTAGAAGTCCAACAGACTGAAAACTGCTTGCACATGAATAAAGGTTTGTATATAATAAAATCGCAGTCTGTGTGTGGTGTCGGAGTTTCTACCAAGGGGGGCTAATATTTGTTTATTTACCGAGTTTATTTCTGGAGCGATGATAAGTTCCTGTGACAAATTACCTGGACTAGACCCAGTAACCGGGACGCTGTACTCCTTTTAAAAAATGTTTTGACTTCTTCAGTCGTTGAAGAAGTCAAAAAAGAAGAAGAAGGGAGTACAGCGCCCCAGTTACTGAGTCTACACCTGGGCATAGCTTCGGTTCCTGTTAATGTTATGCACTGTGTATTCTCCCATAAAGGCATCATGCTTATCATGGTGTGACCATTTTGATGTTACTCCAATCCAACTCATTGTAACCAAACCGAGGCTGGAAGAAAAAATAGTCTGGTTCCATGTTTGTACAATCAAGCATTCATTACTGTTATTGGATACAGAGAACAAAACCAAGATAGTGGCAGCATGATAAAGGCCTATAGCCTGCCTCCCAGGTGTTAGTTGTGGATGAACGGATACCCCACAACTACTTGTATGAGATGCAAGGCAAAAAAAACCGTATTGAATCAAGACTAATGACAAATCACTTGACACCACCACACCATAAATCTTACTTGAGCCATTCATTTTGGGAGTCAAATTCAGGTGACCTGTATGCGCAGTTACCTCTGCACCAGGGCCCAATTTCGTAGAGCTGCTTCAGCACAAAAAGTAGCTAAGCATAACAAAGTTATGCCTACCAGAATAAGGTTACCAGCCAAAATACCATCTCACATGTACTATCTGTGGCTGGTATCCTGCTTACTTTTGCTAAGCAGAAATTGTTTAAGTAATATTTTCCGCTTCAGCAGCTCTATGCAGGGCCCAATTTCATAGAGCTGCTTAAGCACAAAAAGCAGCTAAGCTCAAAAAAATTATGCTTAACAGATTAAGGTTACCAGCCAAAATACCATGTCACATGTACAATTTGTGACTGGTATCCTGCTCATATCTGCTTAGCAGACAATTGTTCAACAATATTTTCTGCTTAAGCAGCTCTATGGAATTGGGCCCAGGTCTTTACATGCATCTCGACTCCCAAAATGGCAGACCATGAGCAGACAGTAGCTGCATGTGAGGTCAGGGCAATGGTTCAATAAAGGAAAAAAAGTCACCGGGGTCGAGAGGTTAGACTGCAGAACTTGCAATCACAAGGTTGTGGGTTCGAATCCGGCCAAACTAACCGCTGATTTCACAATGACTAGAATAAGTATTGTTGTCTAGTTACTGAATCACAATTCATTGATTTGTGCAATTCATAATCATAGACGTTAAACCAATGTTTGTATGAGAGAGATTGGATGTTGCCAGCTTGGTGTTTATATCTCCTTGAGGGAGCTTTGCCCAGTTACCTTGTTGGGAAGATCATCTAAACAAACAAACAAACAAACAAACAAAACAAACAACAGAAAAAAACCTTCAGAACAATGAGACTTTTTTACAGCAGTGGACGGCTGTGTATATTTAATTCATTCGTTGTTAATTTTAAATTACAAAATCAACCACCCCAATGTGGGTTGCTCTCTTCCATAATAAATCGGTCATGTTGTTCAGTTTTGAAATTAGTTAAATATGACTGAATACTCAATTCCCACGGCAACAGCAAGATCAACTTGCAGAGTCTGATGAACTTGATTTGAAAATACCCAAATCTTTCGGTTCTCAAAAAGTATTGCCTCATCTTCGTTTCTTTGTAAGTACTGAAAGTGTACCTGTTTCGAAAGTGAAACGTACCTTTTGGATGTCAAATTAAACTTCCACAAACCAATATATGGGCATCTTGTATGAGGGCCTAGTTACCAATTTTATACAACTGTTTGCCGGTACGCAAATTTGTTTTGCTTACTTTTAGCAGAAAAATTGTGCGCAAGCAAAAACGTATTATAGAAGATATGCAAAACCAATTTTATGAAGTCAATACAAATGGTTGCAAGGACCTTATAGTAGTGAACTGAGGAATGGATGTGTGCCACAATTCTTGGCCAAATTTCTAAGTTTAGGAAAAGTGTGAGCTCAACAGCAGAACCTGACTTCATGGCTCTGCTCTTATTCTAATGTTTACAATAACCATTTTCTTCGTTTGCAGGGTTAGCGCTGAACTTCTTCTGCGCTAGCTGTGTAAGCGAAAAATGCTAAAAATCATGTTAAGTACGGATGCCCAAGAGCAAATAATTCCTAGCAACCTGTGACATATGCTTACATAAGACGTTGACTTGTTCTGCTACCATACACACTGATATGTTACTTACAAACAGAGGCATAAAATTGGGACAACTACCCATGGTGGGTTTGAACAACAAATGACTTGAGCCGAAACTGTTAACGGAAAGTGGATACTTCAGAATCAGTTTTGTAAACTTATTCAGGGTGACATTTTGAAATCTGTGTTTCTGATGACCATTTGCATAGCCGGGGTTTTCGTGGTCTAGATTTTGTTGAAGGCAGCGATGTCGACACTTTGAACCTGGAAGGCAAACAAACAAAAATTTACTGGATTTAAAAAAAATAAAAATTATCAAATATTCTAAAGAGGGCCACATGGTCTAAGCGAAAGTACAACATCCAAAAAAATTCAGGTAAATTTAACAACAGCAACTCTGACAAACACAAATTAAAAATTAAACTTTACCTTTCTTTCAAAAGAAGGAAAGGAAGGAAAAGAAAACAAGAATTTACTTACAAGGTCTTCGAACTTGGTGATTTCTTCTTCCAAGAAATCTGTGCCAACTTTGTCGTCTTCTACAACACAGCAGATCTGAAGCTTCTTGATTCCGTATCCGACTGGTACTAGTTTAGCTACAAAAGATTTAAAAGGGACAGTTCACTTTTATCGAAAGTTGATTAATTCCTATCCTTTAATTTTTTCCCCAGAAAAATAGCCTAAGCAATTTAAATAACAACATTTGTTTTTGGGTTGAACAAAAAGCAGAAGTTGCGTTCCCTTAAATTCATAATTCTGCTGCCTTTTCCCAGGTTTTGTCGCAAACTTGGGTGTGATCCCCGGCTATAAGGCAGTTACAGGTTGAATGGCTTCTTACTGGCACCCCGAACAAAGATATTGACAAAATAGGGAGACCGCTAACATTAGGGCTGGATAGCTCAGTTGGTAGAACGCTGGCCCGTTAATCCAAAGGTTGCAGGTTCAAGTCCCATGCTAGTAAATTTTGTTATCAACCCAAAATTATGTGAAACTTATCCAGAGAGTTTATCCTTGTGATTTATTACTTGATAATAAAAAAACCAAAATACATTTTAATAAGGGAAAAAAAGAGTAGGCAAAGGGTGTGGGTTAAAACCCCACCCGAGTAATACGCTTGTGGATTTTCGTGTTAATTTTTTTCCACAGGACTGTATTGAGTAGACAGTGCTTAACAAACATCGGTGTGTAGGTAAAAAGAAATTCCACAGGAATCAACAAAGTACTAAGTAGGGACAGTGCTTGACACATCGGTGTCTAGGTAAATAAACACAAACAATAAACAAAATACATATATTTCTTATATATAGGTTGAGAAAAACACAAGCAAGAAGAGGCATACCTCCTCCCCACTTGAGGCCATCGGTTTCAACAGAGCGGACGGCTTTCTCTATTTCAGCCATATCTGCATAAAAAGAAAGTATAATCAAAAATTAAAAAGTTGGAAACATACAATTTTTAGTCAGGGCTGATTTTTAAATTAGGGCTAGATGGCTCAGTTGGTAGTTGCTCTGGTAAATTTTGTCTTTGTTCAACCCAAACAATTAGTTGTTAATCTTCAACCAGGAGAATATTTTCCATGGAAATCTGACCCAGCCCTCAGCAAAAACCTGAAACTTTTCCCAAAGTTAGGAAAAGGTTCCACAGAATAAGCTCCGTCGTGTAAAAATAGCTTTGAAGCTACTCCATTGTCCAAGTATTACTGGACTGTCTTGGCCGAACGCCGAACTCAAGTTCTGGTGTTGTCAGAGTGTGGGTTCGAGTCCCGGTCATGGCACTTAGTGCAGAGATAACGCTGAAGAACAGGGCCCAATTTCATAGAGCTACTTAAGCAGAACAAAAATTATACTTAACAAATAAGGTTACCAGCCAAAGTAACATGTCACATGTTATGTACCATCTGTAGTCCTGCTTATAGTTCGCTTAGCAGACAATTGTTAGCACTATTTTCTGCTTAAGCAGCTCTATGTAACTGGGCCCAGACTTTTTCAGCGATCCGGCCCCAGCCACTACCTAAGCCATTAATTCGGACACGGTGTTAATAAAGTCGGATATGCTTTTAGGGTTAAAATAAAGGAACTTACCTGTTTCATCGTCCCACTGAAATCAATGATGGGTTTGAAGGAAAGGAAATAAAAAAGGGGAGAGAAAACAAATATTAATTATCAACATCATTGTAGAAACATTCCTTTTTCTGTACACAGGCATGCAACTATAACTTCACAAAAAGAGAATAAAAAAATGTCAATGATTTTGTATAGTATTTTCAGTTTTGAATGTTATAACTGAGATAAAAAGAGGAAATCAGCTGATCGAGGAAAAGTTGCAGGCCTGTGTGCAGGAAGAGATTTGCAAATGTGAGAATTCCTTAAAAAGGCTTGAGGGCACCGATTCCCTAATTATCTGGAATCTTCAAGATGATACAAATCAGGAGGTTTACAGACTCTGTGCATCGCTAGAAACACAAAACTACAGGTTGGGACACAATGTGGACTTCTCTTTCTCCCTTTGGTGACTGCTTGACTTCTTACAAACAAATTAGAAGGCTCAAGGAGATTTTGAGAAAAATCCTGAAATCAGGAAAAATCATGAATAACCACATGCCTGTCCGTAGTGGTGAATCAGTCACTAGCAATTAACACCCCATCACACTGTTGTTGCCACGGATTGACCAATCAGAATCGAGGATTCAAGTTTTGCTTGACGATAATCAGAAACGTTCTTTGATGGAACTTACCGGTTTGACATCAAGAATGATATTGGACTTTAGCGATGACGACTTTTTCTGTTGGGAGGAAGACAACAAATATCAATGAGACATTTATCAGGAAAAAAAGAGAGAGGACAATATCGTGTTTGGAAATGCTTTGGGGCAACAGTAACCCTAACCCTCCCGAACCCTTCCACGACTCCTTGCCCTCATTCACTATTTCGGGGAGTCAAATTGCATGCAAAAAGTATGGTAAGCATGTAAACGCCCATCGCCTAAAGTGTGTTTTACACTGTAAAATGCCGTATCGGAATTGGTGGCCACAGCTACGACTATTGTTAAGGGTGCTGCTAAGGATATCCCATACTTCAATGCATAATGACGCAGAAATATAGCCATAGCCGTAGCATGAATTCGAAAACACGGCCCAAACACACCGGGACATTGTCTCCCCAAATGGCGCAACCATCAATTTTAATGATGACGTCAGGTGAATAGGGTCAATACCCTCTATGTTGAAATGAAGGATGTACTAAGTAGGAGGACCGAGGGCTTCACGCCCAAATAACAATTGCTCATCATGGGTCAGGCATGTCAATCTTAACCAGGTCCAAGCATGTTGGTGTGAAGTGACATAGGAGGGAGGATAGTGGAGGATTGAGGGCTGTAGGCCCAAATAAAAAAATGCTTATCACTGGGCCAGACATTCCCCAAACATGTTGGTGTGAAGTGGCATAAGAGTGGAGGATTGATCTATGTGTGAATGAGCTGTGACTTGGAACTTTTACCACCTTGTGAGGTTTAGGTCTGTAGCGAGATTAGGACTACATTATAATGGTGCAAGTTCAGAGTTCACAAATGGAAAACAAGTCAATCAATTTAGAGAGGGATCCAGACCCCCCTGGACCCCCCCCCCCGCATCCGTGCCTGTGAAGATACAACTTACTTTTTTTCTTTGAAGCTTCTTGTGCTGCTTGTTGTGCTGCTTTTTTCTCGGCTTGCATCTGTGCAAGGGACTCCTCTTCCTACGGAAAAGAAAACCAAAACAACCACCCAGACAAAATAAGTAACTAAGCCATTCTCATACTCTTGATAACATTTCCCAGTGAATGAGCCGACCATTTGCACTGGATGGGTATGATAGAACAACTGTGCACAGAACTAACTGTGTACATGTGTCTAGATCCACCAACACATGATATCATATTGCAGGCTGGTGTAATTTATATATCATTCAAAAATCACAGTGAATGATATTGAATGGTCAGACAGTAGGAGGGTTGACTTCTAGCGCATTAAACAAATATTTATAAGGGTTTCGGTAATAAAATTATGTTCATCTATATTAAGCTCAATGACCTACATCATCATCGTCATCGCCAAAGAGATCAACATCATCATCATCGTCGTCGTCTTCTTCTTCTGCTGCTTGCTTTGATGCTGCAGGCTAAATAAATAAAAACACCAAAAGTTTGCACGGTGAGAAATCAATCTAGAACCTGACGTTTAACAGTTACAGTCACATCATTGTGGCTGCTCTGAAAAAAAAAAAAAATAATCAAAAGTGATTTGATCACTTCACGTCGGAATTCCCCCCAAAACAATCTGAACTGGCTCATGGCGGGCGTTTTTTTCTAGCCCAAACAATTTCAGAGCGCCCTCAATTTTTTGCAGTCAGTCGGACAGCTGACATGAATGTCCACCCGGACATTCCATTGTGTAGCGTGCACAGGCATGCACCTACCGTGCTAGAGAGGAACAGGGGTATTGGAATTTATGCTCTTAATCTCCCCTTTTTCCAGGGGTTATGGAGTAATCCCGATTTTCAGACCTTTGTCCTTTTGTTTTATAAAATGTGGCATACAAGAATAGATAGGCTGCCTTCATTGTTTATCACTGTCTTCGCCTCAATGGTAAGCCAGAGCATTCCGAGATTCCAGCAAAGCATGGCAGATTTTTCGGCCGTGGCTCACAGCCGAGGTTCTGCAATTGATGGTGAGTGCCTATTCATATTTTCTCACACGAGAACAACAATTCTCTCGTGATTATTACGAGAACCTTTTTTGTCTTTCCTTTGTCAAGTCAGGGTTTATTGTGACACTGAAACTCCAAAATATTTAGAAAAAATAATATCATGCAGAGTCACGGAATAAAAAATAAAAAAATATATAATATGCCTAAATTGATTCACAACTCAACGTTTGCATTGGTATGTTCTCAGGAAGTAACTTCTACTAGTAAGCTTGTGGGTACAACCATGTGTAAATCTCTTTCAGGAGCCGGTGTGGTCTTGGCATTTCGAACAGTATATACTGCTGATCTTCAACAGAATGTTCTTCTCATTTTCAAGTGAGAGAGAGAGAGGGGTGGGGGGGGGAAGGAAAAACCTTTCCTCCTGAAGACAATCAGAGCAAATCGATCGAAACGTCGAGTTGTTGAACAGTCGGTTACAAATCTGGAAAGTCGTATAAAAAGGGCATGTGAAACTTTTGCAAAATGCTGTCAAAAAGATAAAAAAACTCTCAGGAAATTTCTAAGATAATTTCAAGTATCTTACAGGTGCAGAGGCGGTGGGTTTGGGGGCTCCGGTCTCCAGGGCGTTGACCCTTGCTGTCAGCTTGCTGACGGCGGCTTGAAGATCGGCCGCCACTTTGGAAAGAAACAAAATGTTTCAAGTCGTATATAAAAAACCAGAGGAAGACATAAGAGAAATTGGTATAAAAGGTAATTCACTTTGTACTGCGCAACCAAGTGATAAAACAAAATTGCTGCTTGGCATCCCTGCGCGATTAACACTATTGTTAACTACTCAAAATAATTGTTAGCATAAAAACTTACTTGGTAACGAGCAATGGAGAGCTGTTGATAGTATTAAAACATTGTGAGAAACGGCTCCCTCTGAAGTAAAGTAGTTTTTGATAAAGAAGTAATTTCTCAGTAAAACATTTGAATTGATTTTGAGACCTCACAACTTCGTGTGACAAGGATGTTTTTTCTTCCATTATTATCTCGCAACTTCGACGACCAATTGAGTTCAAATTTTCACAGGTTTGTTATTTTGTGCATATGTTGAGATACACCAAGTGAGAAGACTGGTCTTTGACAATTACCAAAGGTGTCCAGTGTCTTTAACTGAACAAACTCAAAACCACTTTACACTGCAAGGTAGAGCGGTGAGGTAACTGTTTACATCTCAACGTCATTGCCGGTAGTTGTTGTGGTTACAACCAACAGAACCCAATCAATGATACTATCCTTTTCTTTCTGTTGCGATAATCAACATGCATTGTATATGCCGGCAATGTGGTTGACGTAATTTAGTGACTGATTGCAGAGTATAAAAGCAACAACAAACAAATAAATTGACTGCAGTTGACTAGTTTTTAGTTATTGATTAACCAGCTGGGGCAGATTTCACAAAGCACTAAGATTCATCTTAAGATGGGTTGTCAGTATCACCATAGTGATTTGTATTGTGACATCACACTTTGCTCAGCAATTAAGAGTAATTTTCAGTTAAGATCAATCTTAGCTCTTTGTGAAATCGAGCCCAGGGCCCAATTTCATGATTCTGCTTATGGCCATTATAATTGTGTGCTTTACAGGGCGTCGTATGTGTACAATTTTGCGGTAAGCAAAGCCATAAAGCTGGGCACAGCATAATCAAAATAATATATATAAATAAAAAAATTACAAAAATTTTAATTTTTTTCCCCTCCAAACTTACCCTTACGAAGTTCAGCATTTTCCTTCTCTACTGCCCCCAACCGGGCAGCTAGTTCAGGGCTGTCCACTGTTACTCCAATCCCTAGACCAACACCCTTTAAACAATTTCATAATCAATCAGAAAAAAAATTACATAAATCTTTCAAAAGTACATCGTATTGCTTGTAAACCCTGCAGACAGCCGACACACAAAAGGTCAAAGAGACTGTGCAAGTCTAGTGCATATTCACACATTGGGAACCCCGCTAGAGTGTGCAAGTTTGTTTCCGTCGTGCGTTAAAACGAGGTACGTCTGACCAAAGTGGTCCAAAAAAAGTGCGAATATGCCTGAGACTTGCATGGCCTACTACACTTTACCAACATGCTGACATTTGTAAAATATTTGATGTAAAAAGAAGTTATTTGCAAATATTTTTTTTGTTGTTGGCCAACTCAGGGGACGTTGCAATTTGATCAATTTTTGATTTATAGAAAAACAAATTACAAATAAACATATCAAATCATTACAAAACCATCCTAAGAACTGCATAAATGCTAACAGGCTGTTCGTTGGAAAAGTAAACAAAAACAAATCTGACTGAGATCAAAATAAAGTAGTCATGCAAATCTACGCACTGATTACTACATCAACAAAAACATCAGGACAAAGGTTAGTACACAACACAAATGTCCACGATATTAGTACGACAACGGTTCACTACACGCTCAGCAAAACTCAAAACAGTTACACAGCCAAAATAAAAATATTAATGTTATGCACATTTACATTTTTAACTTCTCCCCACCATCGCATAAAAAACAAGATACAAGAATAGCCCGAACCAAAAACCACATCAACAAATTTGGACTAGGCACCATTTTGGGGGTATCGCCTTTTTATTATTCTCAGTTATTTTGGGGCTGTACGGAAACAAGTGTACATGAAATGAATTATTCACTTAATACTTTGCTAAATATTTATACAAAAAGATGAGTGAATGAATTTATGGCTAAATCTGTCAAGGGTTGCATGCCAGAATTTAAAAGAGTCAAAATTTGTTGTGAAGTGAAGGAAAAAATTGAAATAATTACAGCGAGTCTAATTGAAACAAAGTTTTTACATGTGAATGAGAAGAAAAAAATATGATCTGAGGTCGTGTCTGATTTGGAGGCTGCTGCTTGATCACTAATCACCACAATAACCACTTCACATTGGATGATGTGTTTTACACGCAAACACTTTTTGGATAGACTTATGGCGGACAGTTTTTAAAAGTAGGGTCATAATAGATTGTTACTTGTCAACGTAACGCTAATATAGTGTGGAAGTTTTTAAAAGTTGGATCATAGATTGAATTTTGTCAACAAAACGCTGATATAATATTGGCAAAATTATCAAGAGAGACACAATAAAAGTCACATGTGAAAGTTTCAGCTGAATACAGTGTCTACTTGGTGAGAAAACAGCAAAAAACTGTCACAGAATTTTCACAAGAATGTCGAATCCATCCGAGTTTAGCGCGGTGACAGCCGGTACCAACCGCATCTCTGGCCGCAGCATTCGTGAACAGGCACCAACCCTCATGAATCTGAAAAACGATTCATGCACGAATCGATTCTCAGATTCAAATTTGTTACCAAGGGTGAAGAATTATCCAAACCATCCTCGAAGGGAATCCTTTCTAAAAAAACAGTTTATACTATCAACAGCTGCAGTGCTTCTCACCAAGTAAGTTTTTTACGGTCGTAATTTTTTGGAAAGTTTACCAATCTATGACCCTACTTTTAAAGCGGGGAGGAAAATCATCTAAGTTCTGAACTTTTATTGATAAGGGAAAAAGAAGAAATGGAAAAAGTAGCCGACACTGATGTAATGACACATGCAATAATTAATCATTAATTTTGATGGAGTTTGCGTTTCAAGTTTGAAAACAATTTTTCTCAACATTTTTAGAACTGTTTTCCCCGATTTCATTCCACAAAAGTAACAACACACGATGTGAAAACATAAAAACAAATGATAAGAATATTTAAAAAAAAAACCATGAACATGCCTACAGAAGTGACACACATGTATAAACTCCAATGATTTGGAGAGGTTGAGAATATATTGTTCTTGAATTCTTTGATTACATTACAAGAAACACACAAAAAATGTGGGTGCACAATATCGACAGAAAGAAAGAGTAGCTAGTCCGAATGAGCATTTGGGCTTTCGTTTTTTTTTTACTCACAGTGTTCAGTGTATTTTGGATTGTCTGTCGTGCACGAGCAATCTGGCCAGCGAGGTCGGACTGGCCAACTGGGGAGGCCTGCAGAATGAGTTCAGAAATAACGACAGGTGTATAGACTGTTGCAGAAGTGGGGGCGGGGGTGGGGTGGGGGAAGAGGCAAGGAAGTGAGGGGAGGGGGGGGGTTACTTCCTCAAATCCCCTTCTTTGGATATCAGCAGAGCTGCCAACATTTGCATGTTACTCTTAGGGAGATTATTGTACAACACTCAGGGAGACATTTAGAATTACATTCAACATAACGAGGCGACAAAGTTTCCATAATCAGGGAGATTTTTCGAACTTGTTGATCAGAACATGGAAAGATTGGTTTATTTTCAGAGGACTTTCAGCAGAATCAGGGAGAGTTGGCAGCTCTGTATCAGGAAATGTGTGTAAGTGAGATGCGCAGTCTGGGTTCCACTTCCTTTTCCCTGTAAACAACCGAATAACTCACAAGCCGATGAGGATTGGTTATTTGTTTTGTTTGTTTGCCGTTTTCAGCGATGAGCAGTTTGATCTGCTTTTAAAACAAGGTGCTGCTTCTTGTGCTTTATGAATTTTATACTAAAATAATCACATTATTTTATTATTTTATGCAGTAACATGTGCTTTGACAGACAATGAAAGAGAAATATTATGTGAATTAACTAAAAAAGTATTATTGACAAATAAGAGTGTAAAAGTGAATGGGAGCAGGTGACCCCGACATGGATTGATTGACAAGATCAGCCAACCTTACGGAAATCAGCACCATGACTTATTAATTAACAGATTATAACGATTTGCATCTTCATCAATTTTCCATTGATTTACAAAGTCATGCCTCGCGTCAGTGTGGCAAGCGAGTTGGGTTCCCTTTTTATGGCTCTTCTTAGCTTTTAAGCAACACAACTTGGTGCTTTCGGCAGTGGGAAATCCCTCCTAAAAAAGCGTGATTCACAGGCTAGCAAGAATTTTAGCTTAAATGCACGTGCCTACATCATGTAACTAAGCACTCTCGGCGTGTTGTGGCCGAGTGTTCAAGCGCTCTGGGCTCAAACTCAGGTGTTTCTGATCTGCAGAGTGCGGGTTTGAGTCCAGGTCATGACACTCTAATGTCCTTTCAGAGCAAGGTACTTAAAAATGATTGCTTTGTCCTTTGGATGGGATGTAAAGCCGTAGGTCCTGTGTGTTGTGTCACCTACGTAAAAGAACCCAGTACACTTTTTTTAAAGAGAAGGGGTTCATCCTGTTGTTTTCTGGTTCGACTGGCTGCAGATTGTGCCACAGCAACTTGTAAACCGTTACATGTGCTATGGGTCTTATATTTGGAACATAGCTCCACATACCCAGTTGAAAAACCAATGAGCACTTTAAAGATGACCTCAGGTGCTATAAAGCGCTATATGAGAACTGCATATAATTATTATTATTACTTGCGTACACATCTAGCTCAAAGTATTCAACAATCACGATGTAAGGTAAAGCAGAGATGACTGTAAGCATAGAACTTGGCATTATTAAGCAGAGCCATGAATATCGACCCAGATGTTTAAAATAAACAAATTACGATTTATTTGGAGAGCAGATCTCTTTGAAGCCTGACAAATGAAAGGTCAATTCGACTTTGTTTTAACCAAACAAATTATTACTGCATCAAGGTCTTATCTTTCTTGAAATACTTGCACATTATTTGTTTTTTTTAAACATTGATTAAATCATTGCGGTACCCACCGCTAAAAATATAGTATTTGAACTGCCACTAGCCGCTGGGCTAGCTCGGTGGTCTAGTGGTAAGACATGGCAAAGGTCATGGGTTCGAATCTCACCAGAGTGATATGCCTGTGAATTATTATTATTTTTTTCACAGGACTTTGCAAAGTACGAGTATATATACAATGCTTAATACACATCAATGTAAGGGCAAAAAACCCACCACAAACTCTCCCACCCCCCCCCCAAAAAAAACCTAATAATAGTCTTTAACCCCAATGTAAAATTAGCATCTATTGAAATATGTATGTCAACAGCATTTGCAACAACCTTTTTTCCCAAACTAACTACATGTTACATTCTTGCTACACAATGATACACAATGATACAAAATTATTTCTCAACTTCCATCTGTTTGTGTGGTTTGAATATTGCAGGAGAAAGAAAGATGAAGAAATTTAGAGCAAATGACTTCCAGAAGATATCAACCATTTTTCGCCCCAAGATCTGATCCAGATTTACCTTAGAAGAAAGACAGGAAGGGGAAATCTAGCGAGATGATGTAATGTAATGTGAGAATGTTCAAAGATGAATTAGAAAAGATCAAAATATACAAAAGGGATCACTTCATTAACAAAACAAAAATAATAATAATAATAATAATACCCCCAAAAAGTGGCCATTATTATTATTATTTTCACATCTTATCTAGAATAGCTTGAAATATTTTCAAGGAACAAGAAATCAATTGAATACAAGAAATTTTTTTAACAAACAAACATTCAAAGCAAACAGTTGTTAGCCCGACATTTTAACACCAACAACACTGTGCAACATTTCTTTGAGTTAACACAATTTTGTCGATTGACCCCTTGCAGACGCGGAACGCACCTCCGGATAAACGGGCGTCTACCGTTTCCATTATTTTGGGGGTCAATTACTTTTAAAGGAACATTACAGAATTGGTTTTTGCTAACAAAACAGTTGCTGGCAGTGTAAGCACTTTATGTAATCCACCATATACATGAACTGACAAACACGTAGAAGTTTGAGATCGATCGGCCATCTGGGTCACGAGAAAATAGTGAAAAACCGATTACACATTTGCATGAAATCATATAGATTCAACAAATGAATAAAATGCTCACTGAGCGATAAACTCCAATCGGAAAATTAGTTTATACATTTCTTATCAAATATGGCATTTCAGACAGAAATATTTCAAGGGATGTTTTCTACTATCATCATCATTAGACCGTGTAAGTTTTATGTAAATCTGTGGTCAAAAGTATATTTTACAAGTT
This sequence comes from Pycnopodia helianthoides, assembly GCA_032158295.1. Taxonomy (NCBI): domain Eukaryota; kingdom Metazoa; phylum Echinodermata; class Asteroidea; order Forcipulatida; family Asteriidae; genus Pycnopodia; species Pycnopodia helianthoides. The sequence goes on along the minus strand of CM063253.1, from coordinate 5,527,923 downwards.
TTCTTCTTACCAATTCTGTAATGTTCCTTTAAAATATATTTTGACTCCAAAAAAGGTGGACAGGATAGGCGCGTGTAAGTGCGCTGCGCGTCGTGCTTGGGGTCAATAGGTTAGTATTGCTCTCAGCGTCCAATGGGACAAAAATCACACAACAGCACAGCACCAATGTTGATATAATAATGAATGCCTGATGTGGTTTGCTTGAACACCAGTCCCAGCTACCTCCACCACCAAAGAAAAACAACTTCCCTGCTTATCAAATGGGTATGAATTAAACAATTTGCAAGCCCACTTATGCGTTATGAGTTCTGGCTTCTCAATTGCTGTTCCTACTATTTATCATCCCCCCCAACAAAAAAATAAATACACATTTATCCATGAGGGAACAAATTTAACCCTCCTACTCTTGGTACCATTATCGTTTTGCTATGAGTTGACCAACCATTTGAAACCTTTCAACGGCATGGGTTGTGTATGGTGGCACAACTGTGCACAGAATGAAGTGTGCACATGTGTGTACTGTGTATGCATTCACACATGATATCATATAGCAAGCTGGGGCAGTTTTAATATATATCTTTCATTCAAAAAGACAGAGTTTGATATTAAATGGTCAGACAGGAGGGTCGACTGTGTTTTGTGTTGTGAATGAATGACAGCATATTACAGGCTGGTATCGTTTTTCTCTCATTCGAAACCACAATGGATGATATTGATTGATCAGACAGTAAGAGGGTTAACTGTGTACTGTGTTGATGCATTCACCCACATGGTATCATACCACAATTCAAAACTGCAGTGTATGATGGTGAATGGTCAGATAGTAGGAGGGTTAATAAATTGTTCACTTTCATTCAACAACAAAAATGTCAGTGGTACCACTGAAATCTATGAACAGAGTGCCTGGGGGCCAGTTGATGATTTGTGAGGGCGAGCGTAATTTTTGGCCGAAACAGAAAATCATTGGCCCCCACACCTTTGTGATTTAACGTACCTGAACTACAAGTCCATCAACCTGTTTGGCACGGTGCTCCTGGTAAGTCCGTTCTGCACTCTCCACCCTGGATTTGCCAAACCAAATGCTCTCGTGCATCAAGGGGTGTGCCATCTTGAGTTATTCGTCTTTGGGATCTGTGGACTTCACCAACACCAACAGATAGTATACTTAGTATTAGAAGATAGAAATGAGTATTTTAAACTTTTTACTGGAGTGTCTGTTTGATGAGCGTGCAGGACTGTAGTTGCCATGATCATAACCCTCCTCCAGACGAGGGTTACGCAGCTAAGTGGTCAACTCACCGGGCTCAAGCTCTGATGTTTCTGACCAGCAGAGTGTGCAGGCCTCGAATTTCGTTTTCAAAAGGGCACGGCAATTTCCCCATAATGAAGGGCAATGAGGAAAATTTGAATTTGTATTGAAGGTTTTTAAAGGCACCCACAGCAATTGCTATGGTGCCGTGGCGAAATTCGAGGCCCGAGTGTTGGTTCGAGTCCCGTTCTTGACACTTGTTACTTAAGCAAGACAATTGCCCATTATTGCTAAGCCAATGGTTCTGTGTTTTGTGTAATGCACATGACGTAAAAGAACCAGTACACTTATCGTTCAGAGAAGGAGTTTGCCCCAGTGTTTTTTTATATGGTCGACTTCAGGTTGTGCCACAGCACTTTGTAAACCGTCACATGGTGCAATGTAAATAAACAGGTCTTATGTTTCAAGTTTTAAAAAATCCTTGGGAGCCAAAAATCAGAAAAAGTATTAATAATATTTATACTATCCAATGGAAGAGTCAATTTGTAATAATTTTTGGAGATAACCAAAAATATTGGGGTTATAACTATTAGTGATTAGGGCTGAACCCGGAAAGGTTCGCTTGCAATGCGGGAATGTATCCAATCAAGCTACACGGTCAGTGGTCGAAAAGTTGCGCGACTTAATATCCATATGTCATGTACTTGTGAACATATCAAAGAGGGTGCCAAATGACCTTCCGGTAAAAAAGAGCTGTTAAAATGACCATCGGCATTGCTGGCGAAATATCCACTCTCTATTCTTAAAATTAAATTTAGGAATAGGAATAACACAAAAGCAGTGTCAAAGTCAAACAAAGTACTGAGTGGGCGTAGGTTATTCCACACATTAAAAGACTAGTAAAAGAGATACAAACAATGAATTCATAGTAAAGTTCTATAACTGCTGAAAAGAATTGTTCTCCATGCACCGCCCTCTATTGTTTCATTCATGCCTAAAATGAAATGTCCATGATAATGGCAGACGTCTTGTCATGCTTGTCTGGACATCAACATACTCGGGCCTAAAATCTATACTTTTAAAGTAATTATTCAATTGGGATCTGTTTTTACATATTAAACTATTCAATAATAACCAAGTCAATAAACAGTTACAATCTGAAGTTTACTTCCACCATAATCGTGGACTTACAATCAAATAGAAATACATGAATGTTACATACGGTCAGTGTACAGTGATGGAACACGTTGAAAAGAACCACAATTTCTTTTCCCACAATCTGCCTAAATATCTCGCTCGTCCCCGCATGTCTTATCAGTATCGTTTTGCGCACACCTCTGGGGTAAAGGCAGTTGCATCTGTTGCAATTAGTCAGATGCCCTACGCTACTTCCTACTTGTCATGTGTTATATATATGGAGGAAATGGGTACATTTCAATTGCAGACGACTCATTCGGAACCGAGAACCACGGCCTTGGCTTCGGTAGGCCCAGGCTTTGGTTCTTTAAAAAAAGACTTAAAAAGAGAGCTTATAATCAAGCACTTTCGATATTGGGCTTTAAAAACTGATGAAACCTGTTGTGACTATTAAGTTTACCCTTTTCTAAACCATGGCTTCGTAGTAATTTTAAAAAAATCACAATTTTCGGTGGGGACCTTCTAAAAAGTGGGCGGACCATGGAGGAAGGAACCCCCAAGTCATTTGGGGTTGGAAAAGCCGTTTCAAACGGAATTCCTTTTTCTTTCTTTCTCTCAAACATAATAAAACTTAAATTTATTTTCAAATCATCAAAGGGTTTATAATTTTATCACAACAAAAATAATAATTGGTTGTAAGAATACTTGCACATAAAATGCCCACAAAAAAAATATATTTTTAGTCTGAGGAATGTGAGTGAACTTTAACTTTTAAATAAAACAAACTGAGACGTCTACATTTGATCGGTGAATCGTCAAAATTTTATTCTTTTATTAAAACCTCCACTCCAGAAGTCATAGTTATAACTTATTACAGTAATTTGTTTTACATGTAAGAAGGTTGGACTTGAAACTTTGTCTTACTCTTAAAAAACCATGTAGCACAGATTGATAATTTGTTAACAAAGAATAATTTACTTGGGTCATCAATCCTTCATAAAGCATAAAAAGATCACAAGTACACAAAGTAAATAAAACCACCCCAAAGCAATCAAATTCCAAACTATGAAAGTTAATTAACATATTAAATATATATTCCTTGAAGTTGTTCAATTCACTTGGCTGAGAAGTGTCTTAACTTACATTTATTTGCATGTTATAACCTCTTATAAAATTTACAAAATTCTTAGATGCGTGATCCTTGATGTTTCAATTTATGGAAATGATATGAACAATTTCTTCAAAACTTGTTCAGCTGTTACTTTTATAACTCTTGAATTTGTGTGGAAATATTGACAACAAATTGTCAAATTTCCCAGTTGACCAGTGTAGTATCTTGCCTGCCATGAAATGCCCTGGAATGTACAAGGTCAATCTTTTTCGTAAACAAAGGACACGCCTGTAGGTTAATTGTTTAAAATAGCATAGACAATACTAGGTCCAAAGTATAATGAATCAATACATGAAAGACAACCTCCCACCCACCACTATAAGACTAAAACATAATTGTTGGCACTGTGCAGATGGACGGTGGTTGTTTGATGAATTACGCGTGGATAACCTGCAAAAGATTGGCCAACTCAGACGCATGACAAAAAATCTCTTTTTTAAAAATCCAAGCAGATAATTTGCCTCACAGATTAATAATGTAACATGGTCGAAATTTGATTCCGCAATATCGTGTATTTGTAAAGACGCAGCTGGTTCTGTACAAACAGGTCGTATCTCTGTCCATAAAGTTCACACCCGGCATTGTCTGAAAGCCAATTACACTCTGATTACCCCAAATGGGCAAACCATCAATGCAAATCATTTGTATATCAGTCTTAAAAGATAACCTTGATGATCTACACGCTGAATTTGTTTGATTCTCAATGTTCTCATTCCGTTCGGTCCTCCAGTAGTTTGAGCGTCAGAAAAAAAGTGTTTTATAGTTTGGACTTGACCGTCATATTCTTGGGAATAATCTGCTGTAACTTCATGGCAAACGACATCTTCCCCGCCACTTTGAGCTTCCCAGTGAAGAAAGCCTGGTAAGAGAAAAAAAGAAGAAGAATTTAATAGATGTTAATCATGGATTAAGAATATTATTTGGTTTTACCCGTAAAATCGATGTGTGTAAAGCACTGTATACTCAGTACTTTTCCCCGAGTCATGTGAAAACAAATCCACAGGCATATTACTTGGGAATTCAAACGAACAACCTTTAGTTTCCAAATTCAGGGACGTTGTCAAATTTGTTCATTAGAACATGGACAGATTGGTTTACAGAATCAGGTAGAGTTGGCAGCTCCATCCTCGGCAAGCTTTGTGGTCTACTGGTAAGAAATCTGCTCTAAAATGGCAAATGGATCCCACCCAAGTAATATGCCTATGGATTATTTTGTCTTCACTGGACTCAGGAAAGTACTGAATATACAGTACTTGACACATATCAGTGTATGGGTACACAACTAACGTATTACCATCGTTTCATCCAATTCCATTAGTTTGTCAATTACTTCTTAAAGGTAAAACAAACAAAAAACAGGAAAATGAAGGGCCTCTTACCGTCTGGGGTTGCAGTTTTCCCATCATCATTTGAACAAGGTCTGCATCCTTCATGGTGAATGTAGCGTCTACTTTCGCTGCAAGTTAAACAGGTAAACGAGCATTTTTAAAACTCAAGTAGTAGAGATCACGGTTGGAGTTTGAACAAATCTTGCCTAAAATATTCAAGCTTTCGAACTTTTCGCCGAGGGTCTCGACAAAAAATTGGAGCAACTCATGAAGAAACTGAAGGGACATCTGTTCCCGGCAATAGTCCATGATTACACTTCATTTTTACTCCTTTGGAAAATTAGCATGTGAGGACTGTTGTTTTAACTTGTGGATGACAGAACACAGCACTTTAAATCCTTTGGCAATTGTGCTTCAGAAATAACTGATGCTATCATTATTACTATTAAAGCATCAAATTCTCTAATTTTGAAATATAACATCAACTTATTGCAAACGAATTGAAGGTAACCTGATGAGCTTTTACCTTTACCGTCCCGCACGACTGAGTTTGATCCATCCTTCATATCGATGAGCCAGAATCCAGACTTGCCTCCTGGACCTTCAGTCACCTTGAACCCAAACCGTGCATTGACTTTCTTGGCGGCATCTTTACCAGACTACAGCCGGGGACAAGAAGAGAAACGGAATGATATTGCAAGAGAAATACATAAGATAACGAGTAATACATAAAACCATGAGTAGACAGTTTAGTTGACCTTTAACAGGGTTCAAAATTAACACTGGACCGCAGGCCCAAGGCCAGTGTTTTCAATGTCCGTCCAGTAAAGTTATGATCGGACAAGTCCGACGGTCTTGTGTTTTTGAATAACAATACCTCTCCTTTTCTTTCAATTCTGCCGAGTATGACAGTTTTACCCATATTAAGACAAATGAGACAAATCGTCTCTTAGTGCTTGTTCAAATAAAAACAGTTCAATTGTGACAATGTGTAGATAGATTTGTTTCTATTTTGGTTCTGGTCTTGTACAACAAATTCTGGTCCAGTAAAAGTTTTGAGCTACAAGCCCTGCCGTCTTGTGGATTTTTTCCCCAAATTTGAGTCTTGTTTAAGAAAAGCACTGCCAAAAAAGTGGATAATTCTTTGTGGTCATGGCATCTATCAGGGCTTGAATTTGGGGGGGGGGGGGAAATCCACAAGACCACATGGCTCGTAGCTATGAAATCACAACATAGGGCTAGTTTGGATAGTTATACTACTATTACCACCCTACCTTTTTCAAATGCTGCTCGATGAGTTCGAAGAGTTGTTCACACTGGAAGGCCTCTGCTGCCGTCAGCCTGGGCTGGATACGTGGGCTTGTTGAGGGATAAAAAGAAACAAGAACAAAATGTTCATTTGGCAACCCAAAATATTTGCAGTTATTTCTGTGATAATAAATATGGAAATATCACTATCAGTTGACTTACTAACGTAATTAAACTAATTGCCTGGGTTTAAATGCATGCTGCATGCATGCGTGAATTTATCTAAGAAAAAAGGATTTTGTTCTGGAATGAAAATAGTAGTTAAGTATTGGTTACTTTTAGAACAAGAGGTCAGTCAGAAATTGATCATGAAGAAATGAGGAGCTGCAAAATCAAGAAGTGATTGCCAATTTAAGTTAGAATCATCTGTCTAATATTGTAACTTCACTGTCTCGGAACTGCCAACATTTGCATATCTCTCAATCGGGGAGATTTTGTACAACAATCAGGGAGACATTTAGAATTACATTCAACACAACAGGGAAAAAGTTTCCATAATCAGAGAGATTTTAAAATTTGTTCATCAAAACATGACAAAATTTGTTTACTTTCAGGGAACTTTCTGCAGAATCATGGAGAGTTGGCAGCTCTGCTGTGTCTGGCTCGATTACTGACGAACCCCTTTCCTTTTTGCCAGAAGTACAAATATATCATCATTTGAACAAGAAAAATCTCACAATGGAAAACAAAGTTTTGTTAGCAGTGGCTAAGGTTTACTGCGCAGCCTATGGGTGACAACTTTTTTTGGGGGTGAATTATTACCTTCGTCGTTCAGGAAAGCCCATTTTGTATAATGTCACCACCACAGCGCCTCCTAATCCGATGTTGTGCTGCAAAGCTAGTTTGGCTCCGGGAACCTGTCTCTTCTGGGCCTCTCCTCGTAACTGCCAACAAAGCTCTGCACACTGGGCTAAACCTGCAAGGAGAGTGCATGCAATGGAACAGAAATGAATATGAATGGCACGTGTGGTTTTTCTTCCCCAATGGTTTTAGGCCATGGTCTTTAAAAAAAATTAAAATTCCCCCAAAATTCAAAAAAATTTCAATTAGATTACCTACAAGAAGTTTCCTTCGGATACTTACAGGAATAATCTGGAATTACCTGAAGACGGAGAAGGCCATGGCCTCAGTTACCCCTTGTCATGGCCTTGGTGCCCCTCCAAAACTTTCCCATAGAATTTTTAGATTTTTCAATGGAAGTGCTAGTTGCGATAATCGTAACCCTCCATCCTCCCGACGGTCGGAGACCGGAGGGTTACGAGTCATGCAGTGCAAACAAGTGGCGAAATTGCAATTTCAACTATTTTGGTCAGACTAGTCACAAGATTTGCCCAATTTTTACCCCTTTCAAAAAACATGACACACATTCTAAGAACATGGATTTAATCTTCAAGGTGTAATGAATCCATTCATAACACTCTAAACATCGATGAAAAATTATTTGAAGAAAAAACGAACAAAAACTTACCAGAAACTGACCGAAATGTCCATGGACCGCACTTCCCCTAAATCAACCAATCAGCGTAAACCAAACCGTTGTGTAGGCGTGGCGATCGTCTCGTGTGCGACTGTGCGTGCAATGTATTTAACGGATTTGCGCCATTTGCAGTTTGCGCTGATTAATTGCAGGAACAGCTTTCCAGAATGCGCGCTCAATCTAAAATTTTTTCTAATAAATATCCTGTGATTGTGCAACTCAACAAAATGCGCTCAACGACGAGTTCTCTTACGCTGATTGGTCGAGATGTTGCTAGGTCACGAATCGCGAGGTTCGAAAACCGGACCTGAGATTGTCTACGCATCATGAGAATTTCGCTCAGTCTCTGGTAAGTTTTTGTCTTTTTTTCTTAAAATATTTTCTCAATGATGTTTTGAGTAACACGAATGGATTCATGACACATTGATGATCACATCCATATTTGTAGAATGTGTGTCATGTTTTTTTAAAGTGGTAAAAATTGGGAAAATCTGGTGACTAGTCTGACCAAAATAGTCGAAATTGCAATTTCGCCACTTTTTTGCACTGCATGACTCGTAACCCTCCGGTCTCCGACCGTCGGGAGGATGGAGGGTTACGATTATCGCAACTATGGAAGTGCCCTTTGCAAAATAAAAATTAACTGCCTCAATGTTCTGGCCATTGTGTAGCTCAGTGCGTAAAATTATCGCTCATCAAGGTATACGCACCAGGTTCGAGCCATGCTGTTTTTTCCAATTTTGTTTTTCTTCATCTCAAAAAATAAGAAAATTCTTCTTTTATTTGATATAAAATTTAAATGGATTGTACTAGTACTAGTAGTAGTAAGTATTACCCTTTCTTTTTCTGATTTGTGGCTCCCAATGGTTTTTCTTAAGGGAAATGAACTAAAAAAAATATATAATTGGTATGATTTCCATTTCTTGTTTATGAAGTCATATAACGACAATGTATGGCGCAGCCGGCCGCAGACCCAGACTAACATTTGTCACGGTACAATTTTGAAGTCCCCCCAAAACAGTCACTCACTGCGTATGTTCAATGCTGCCGTTCCAGCTTTCAAATTTGTTAACAAAACCTGGTACCAGTAAAATATCCACTGCCAACTACATGATAACATAGGCAAATTTGTAATGTAATTAAAGAAAAAATTACATTAAATATGACATTGAGTTGACAGAGTTAAAATAAATGATTTTAACTTGTTTTTGAGTCATTCAATCAGTTTCACATCAAATCGCCTCATCTTGGACTAAACCAAGAAAACAATTCCCAACAAAAATAAATTATCATTTAATCTTAACAAAAGATAAAGATATAAATACTTAAAAAAATAAAAAAAAGACAGATTAATATCTTTTCAGGGCCAAGAGGGCGTTGGTCAATTCATAGGGTCAATTCGACAACCAGGGTCGCCGGCTAAAATTGCTTCACACGCGCACGGACGGGTCGGTCACCGGCCGGCTCCGGTGATCCCTAGCCCAACAAGTAGGTGGGCTACGTACGGTGATCCCGGTCGGTCGGCTGGCCACATACATGGTTGGTGGTGGTACCCGATCGGTGGACCACAAAAACTGCCAGCAAAAGTGGCCATCGCAACCCCTGCTTTACAGTTAAGATTTAAAGTTAAGCAAAAACATTTTTACCGTGATTCTCACCTCTTGTTTGCCACACACACGTATGATAAGATCGCTTAATCGGCTTTTATGACAAGTTTAACCTTTAACATGACGCAGCGCCCCCAAGCGACGGGTCACGCTATTTAATTAAAGGGGTGTGGGCGTGTCTACCCGCTAAAAATGAGGACTTCAGCAAAAGGGATTCGGTGTTTTGACAGAGTGGGGACGCCCTCGCTTTGCTGTTGTGTACAAAACCAAAGGGGACTTCGCTAAAAAAAACTTACTAAATCCAAACAATGGGTGAACAAAATAAACTCCTGAGTGTGGATGCCTACTTGTAATAACATTCAAACCGAGAACTTATATTATAACAAAAGGGACAATAGGTCCACAATTGCTATCACAAAGGAAAACAATGGGGTCCACATTTGTCAGGACAAAGAGTTGAACAAACTTGAGGGTCCACGATTGGAGGCACTTGCGTGTGTATGGGTGGACACACAGAAGGGCATATGTGGGGTCCTGACAACAATGGAACAATGGACCCCACAAGGTCATTTCAATAGGAACAATTGGGCCCCACAAGGGAATTCTTCAGAAAAGGGAATAATAGAACAACAATAGCAGTACCCCACAAACCGGATCCGTAAGGATGTGTGTGTGTGTGTGTGTGTGTGTGTGTGTGTGTGTGGTGTGTGTGTGTGTGTGTGTGTGTGTGTGTGTGTGTGTGTGTGTGTGTGTGTGTGTGTGTGTGTGTGTGTGTGTGTGTGTGTGGAGGGGGGGGGGATAGCACCGGTGAGCATTAAAACAAAATGGATTTGGTGCTATATAAAAAGTATGATATTAATATTTAATACACAAATTTCACCAATACACTTAGCAAATTATTTGTACTTTTTATTAGCAGATTTCACATGGTAATTTATTGATCAAGAATACTATGATATGGAAATTAATATCAGCAACATCATGATAAATGGCATACATAAAACGAGCACTCCTTGGCAAACACTGCTGTGAACACTGAAAATAGTCGGGGAAAGTCTTTCAAAAGCCACGCAAACAATTTTCACAAGTTTTGATTTGTTCAAGAAAATAACTTATAGTTAAAGGAACATTACAGAATTGGTAAGAAAAAACTTGTAAAATATACTTTTTTATCACAGATTTACATAAAACTTACACGGTCTAATGATGATGATAGTAGAAAACATCCCTTGCAATATTTCTGTCTGAAATGCCATATTTGATAAGAAGTGTTTTGAAATATTTGATAAACTAATTTTCCGATTGGAGTTTATCGCTCAGTGAACGTTTTATTCATTTGTTGAACCTATATGACTTCATGCAAATGTGTTTTTCTTTGGTGGTGGGGGTAGCTGGGACTGGTGTTCAAGCAAACCACATCAAGCATTCATTATTATATCAACATTGGTGCTGTGCTGTTGTGTGATTTTTGTCCCATTGGACGCTGAGAGCAATACTAACCTATTGACCCCAAGCACGATGCGCAGCGCACTTACACGCGCCTTTCCTGTCCACCTTTTTTTGGAGTCAAAATATATTTTAAAGGAACATTACAGAATTGGTAAGAAGAAAACTTGTAAAATATACTTTTGACCACAGATTTACATAAAACTTACACGGTCTAATGATGATGATAGTAGAAAACATCCCTTGAAATATTTCTGTCTGAAATGCCATATTTGATAAGAAATGTATAAACTAATTTTCCGATTGGAGTTTATCGCTCAGTGAGCGTTTTATTCATTTGTTGAATCTATATGGTTTCATGCAAATGTGTAATCGGTTTTTCACTATTTTCTCGTGACCCAGATGGCCGATCGATCTCAAACTTCTACAGTTTATGTTTAATGATGGATTGCATAAAGTGCTTACACTGCCAACAACTGTTTTGTTAGCAAAAACCAACTCTGTAATGTTCCTTTAAAGGTAGGGTCATACTTTGGTAATGACCCCCTAAAAAAATTGTGTAATTTCTATCCGAAAGCCTACTTGTTATAAAGATGGTAATGGTAGTAAGCATCCAGCAAAAATTATTTCATCTGAAGTGCCCCCCCCCCCCCCAGAAATCAATAATGAATGAATCGTTTCTCAGATTTCGATTTCTGAGGGTTGGTGTCCGTTTGCAAATGCTGTGGCTAGAGATGCGGTTGGTACCCACTGTCACCTTGGATAACATGGATAGATTCTTTGTTTGTGACAGTTTTTTGCTGTTTCCTCAACAAGAAGACACTATATTCAGCTGACACTTTCATAGACGACTTCTAATGTGCCTTTCTTGATAATCTTGCCAGGAAATCAGCATTACGTCGACAAAAACCAATCTATGCCCCTACCTTTACACTTCAGATCATGTAAGTTGGCGTAAAATACTGCAAAAACTTGGTGATATTAGTTGTGGATGACAAGTTAGTTTTCCTCACCTGTTGCCCCGAGAGGGTGCCCTTTGGAGATGAGTCCCCCACTTGGATTGATGACGTACTTCCCTCCGTAGGTGTTGTCCCCTCGGTCAATCAACTCACCAGCTTTCCCTTAAAGTCAAAATAAAATTTTGGGCAAAATTTTCAAAAAATACATTCTTTTAGCCTTCAATCTTACATCCAATCTGAAATCTTACGTTGCAATCTTCAAGAAGAAAAAAAAAAAGTTTTCCTTAAATCTTTTGTCTTCCCTGACCTACAAAGTTAAACATTTCAGAAGATGCATATAATTGTAAATGGCCTAGAGGTCCTAGTGGTGAAAGGCGAGGAAAGATACCATTACGCCGACCCATCCGCCTAAAGCCTAAAGGACATCACAACACATACAAGAATACTACAGAAGCAGCTCAAGTAGAAAGAAATTAGAAGGGAGAAGCAGAATGCAGTCAGAAAAAGTAGACAAAAGGGTGGGGGTGGGGGCGGTAGAAGAAAGGTCACTCATACCAAAGGTCATTTTGTTTGGTAAGCAGTTTGCAGAAGCTAATAGAAAAAAAATCATTTTATAACATAGACAAAAATTATCTCAAAAAAATCTCAGACACAATATTTTTCAGAGGATGGTTTTGCGATATGTTAGAGCCACCGTATTTTTCTTCAGTACAATCCCATAATTTCCTAACTGAGGCTGAAAGGGAAACTACAGTCAGGTTCCCTCCTGTATATCAACAGTTAACTACCCCGAACACGGGGAACTAGAGAAAGATGTCTGTGATAGTTACCGGGAGGGCAAAGACCTAGGGCTTCATACGTGATGAGCTCGTTAGCAGCAAAGCAATCATGCAACTCAACGACGTCGATCTCCGTTGGGCGGACACCAGTCTTGTTATACAGATCATTGGCCGCTTTCTTTGTCATGTCGTACCCAACCTTTCATTAGATGAGTAAACCAAAACATTTCAACACGAAGACTTTGAATGTATAATTCATTTTCAATTTATTAAAAAGGTATTTCCTTTCTCAATAGCTTAAAGGTAAAAAAATATAGGATTGGTACAGCTGCAAAATAGTCGCAGACAGTGCTCATGTTTTGTGTGATCAACCATATACATGAAATAACAAACCTGTGGAAATTTGTGCTTCGTTGTGCGAGTCAGGAGAAAATGGTGGCAAACCATGCACAATTTTCAGCACGTAACCACATTGTCCTTAACTTAGGTTGTAACAATCCGAATCAGCTGTTGCGTTTTTTTGTCAGGTTTTCAGACACCGTTTTCTTGAATATGACTTCATTTCAGAGGGAACTAATAAAAGGAAAAATGGTTCTAGCATGAACCTAATGATCAGTAAGCTTTCAGACTAAAATTGAACAGTGATATTTCTTATCCTAACCCATCCTTTATAACAGCTTTATATGAACCCATTTCCAAGTTTTCAGTGGTCTCAATAAAGAGTCACACTGCAGGGTTTGGACAAAAAATGTTTGCACCAAAAGGTCTTGCTTGGCAAGGATGATCTTTGATAAAGTATTTGTGACTGGTTTGTGAGTCCTGGATACGGTTATAGCCGGTCTTTTTGAAATGAAAACCAACAAAAGCGGGAACTCAGTTTGGTAGGAAAGTGGACCCACGGGTCCAGTTTTCAATTTGGCACTGACCCAGCTGGGTTTTTGTCTGTTAGAAGTGAACTTTGACATATAGGCCTGTGTCTTTAATTAACATGACATTTGACCTTACCATCTTCATAATGCTGTTCTCTTCAAAGGTGCTGGGTAAGTCTGTCGCCATCTGCATACCGAATATTTCCACTGCCCTGGCTTCCAGATTGTGTCTCCGGACAAAGTCTTCGCTACAGAGGACGGCAGCTGCACTACCATCCGAGGTTGGGCTGTGAAAGTGTTCGACATCAAATGTATGTTCAATATTTTGGAATGCGCATCACATGCGGAAGGCGAGGATAGATACCACCACGACAATCCCACCGCCCATATACCTACAGCTCTTCCACGGAGCTGACTACATTGGACAAAATCAACTGTCGGGAATGAAATCAAGTATCAGAGTTGCCTACCTTTTTAGCTTGAGATAAGACTTCTTCTGTTATACCACAAAGATTTCCCCAAACCCCAAGATCTTCTGGTTGAGGTTTTAAATCTTTTGTGATAAGACAGTGAACACACAGAGTGTATTGCTAAACTGGCAGATTTGTTTTCAACTTTTGAAGGTTTTCGGATGTTTGTAACGAAAGGTATTTATGAATGGGAATAAAAGAGTGGTGGCTCAGTTTTTTAGACGGCCGTTTCAAACCTTGCACGGTCTTGGCCCTGCGTTAAAGGATCTGTCTGGGAAAAAAATTTATTGTCTGGAATGAAAATCAAGAATCAGAGTTGCCTATTAAAAGACTTTTCTAGCCCGAGTCTTCTTCTGTTGTACTTCCGAGATTTCCCTAAGCCCCTAGATCTTGTGGTTGAGGTTTTAAGCCCTTTATGACAAGACAGTGAACACACAGAGTATATTCGTCTAGGCACTTACCAACACTGCAATTTGGTGAGGGGTGCAAAGACCATCGGCGATTTCTTAATGTCTTCCAATGAGTATTCCTTTTGAAATTGGGAGTAACTTCAGGGACAAGCGGAGGGAAGAAAAAGTCAAAATATTATTACTTTTGTGTCTGACATTGATTCAGAGCTGAAGTCATGATTTAACCCTCCTACTCTTGGTTGCATTTTCTAGCGAGTTGACCAACCATTTGAAACGATTCAAGTGCTTCAAAGGTTTTTTGTAGGGTGGCACAACTGTGCACAGAAATAACTGAACCACGGTGGATGAGATTGAATAGTCAGACAGTAGGAGGGTTGACTGTGTACTGTGTGGATGCATTCACCACATGATATCATATTGCAGGCTGGCATAACTTATCTACCATTCAAAACCACTGTGGTTATTATTAAATGGTCAGACAGTATGAGGGTTAATAGATGATCATTTGCATATTTTTATCGAAATTTTTTGGAACAAAACTCACGGGTTGTTTGTAGAATGCTTGTGGTTTTTGTAGGCTATTTTTGCAATGTGTTCTGCAGTTGTACCTGAAATATATAGTAATATACACAACAAAGTTATACATTGCATCAACATAAATTAAAATCTTTGAGCACTTTAAACTTTGTTGCAGCTTTTACATCAATGGGGGGGGGCATCAAACTTTGGTAAATCAACTACCCAAAGTTTTGACTCTGATACGATTGGAAAAGATTGACAAAGAATGAGGTTGCTAGTCAGATCGGTACAGAATAAATAAATAAAACAAAAAATCATGGCTTCAAGTGATGAGGATGCCATACCAGAGCGATTTTCTTTTTTCAAATCTGTCAATTGCCAATCTTTTTATCGGGAAGATGGTTTGCATTAAAAAAAAACTACCAACAAATATCCAGTGCTAAGAAGTTTACAATGGAAAATGTTTGCCTAGCACTCTTCAATTTATGAGCTATGTAGGCAGTCCAGAGAGTATTTTGTACCACAAAACAATTCCATTTCAAAAACTCTGGAAAAAAACCCAGAAATCCCCACCCCAAGATTTACCATATTTGTCCATATGCTCTATACCAGCTCGGCCAAACATCTGGGCTGTGATTGGTGAGGCTTGTAGATCATGATTATTCATGAGCACTTCCACGTGTTTGTCCATTGGATTGGTCCTGTCCTCAAACTAAAAAAAAACAAAATTTGAATACAACATTAAAAGAATTTTGAGCTGATGCTGTTTTCATCTTCAGCCACTTTGATAGGGCTTGCATGCACATGACTTGTACACAACAGAAACTGTGCTATGCTTCAGCACGTAGGGATTAGCTTGTCGTTTCACTAGTCCACACAGTTTTTCACTAATACTCAATGTGGGTGCTTTTGAACACTGAACTAGCCAGCAGGACCACTTGGAGTGGATTTTGACTTGTCCTCAAGTATTGTAACTGGTATTTGGCCAGCAGACTACTGTTAGAACACGGTTTACAGTTTTGTTTTTGGCCTTACACCCATGTGTATTAAGCACTGTATACTCAGCACTCCACCTCACCACTTGAGTCGTGTCAAAAAACTTCACAGAAATATCACTCCAGTGAGATTTGAGCCCATGACCTTTGCCGTGCTAGAGCAGATGTCTTACCACTAGACCACCAAGCTAGCCTGGTTTGAATTTTGTCGGTTAGTGGCTTGTCCATCAGCAGTTTTTTAATTCCAATCCACTCCACTCATTGTGGCTCAGTCACTCGGGATGGCACAAATGGCAGTCCACACAACTTTCTGTCCACACAATAGCAGCATTCTCCCTGAACAGTGGTTGGCTGCCACAAGCTAGTTAAAACACCTGAGGACCAGTCAAAGTTTTCTCCTATGTGGACCGGCTGGCTCGTTCAGAGTTGAAAAGCATCCCTATTTAGTATAAAATATGAACTTGTGAAATAGCTGTCTAATATGAGGCAAAATGTCCCTTTAAAGGTATTGTACACTTTTGGTAACAGCTCAAAATCAGTGTCCACATTTTGTGTGATTCAACATATGCATGAACAAACGAACCTGTGAAAGTTTGAGCTCAATTGGTCTTCGAGGTCACGAGAAAATAGTGAAAAGAGACCTTATGTGTTTTCTGTTTTTCCAAACATCGAGTTTTTATCACGGTGTTTTACTCATTTCTCAGAAACGATAGCATTTTAGGCAGAACTATTTTAAGGAACCCTTTCTACCATTACTTACTTTAAATCATGTAAGTTATGTGTGAATCTGTGAACATTTGTGTTTTTCCGATCTTACCAATAGTGTACAGGGCCTTTAAAACCGACCACAAAGTCCTGATATTTTTACCTGCGCTTTGAGTGAGCCCCGCTGCATTTTCTCAAAGCCAAGAGCCATGACACAGTCAGCCATACCGCCTTCAACGAGCTGTTTGGCGAGATACAAAGCTGACGATCCAGTGGCACATGCATTGTTCACCTGTACATAACAAAAGTCAACGAAATAAACGACAAACAAACAGACAAACACATCTGCAACAAAATAAATAAATATATAAACCACAGTTCTCCCGAAGAGATTTCTACTCACAGCTGTTACCCATAAACCCTACTCAGTTCTTAACCCTTCCAGTGCCAGCCTCGTTTGAGTAATTCTGTATCCACAGGTCGGCCATTTAAAAAAATTATTTTTTATTTTTTTATGTCGAGTAGTAGAACGTAAGGGAACTGTGGATGGAGATTCAGTATGACGTTTCAGAACGTTGGCCGCGCTCAAAGGGTTCCGTGCCGGTCGTGTTTTGGCATTTCTTTATCCAGAGGGCAATTATATATTTTTTGGGGTCGAGTAGTAGAACATATGGGAATGTTGGCGGCCTGTGGATGGATACTCAGTTTGACGTTTCAGAACGTTGGCGACACTGGAAGGGTTAAAGTCTGCCTACTTGGTTTGACTTGATAAACCTACATTGTACATTGGAATACCCGTCATGCCCAGTTGGTACAGAGCTCGCTGTCCGCAAGTTGTGTCTCCATAGACGTAGCCAACGACAGCTTGCTCAATGGCGCTGTAGCCGATGCCAGCATCTTGTAAGGCTTTGGTTCCTGATTCCTTCGCCATGTCCGGGTAGTCAAAATTATCACGACGACCTGGTTTCTCAAACTAACAGAGAGTGGGAAGAAAAAATAACTTATATCATAAACAAAAAAGTTAAGGGTAAATTTATGAGTTTTATACTTTAGGAAACAATTTACTTTAGTGAACCCCATTATAGGGTTAACAGATATGGAAAAAGTGCCATTCCATATCTCTCCAGGCTTCTTAATCAATAATTTTGCTAGGTATTTTTTCACCCCTTCACTTGTGTTTTTCCTTTTTACATGTGTATTGTGGCGTGCCACTGGAAGTGAACTTATCAATGCAACTCCCAAGCTTGTAAAAACCTTAAACAACGGTGCTTGCAATGAACCAGAAACACCGGGTTAACCCCTACTCGTCCACGATAAGTGTTCCGAGTTCTTTTACTTGCACTATCAATCCTATTTTTCATGTAATACTGTAGTAGGTACACAGCATCTATCTAAGCTAAGGCAAGGGTAATGTCTCATCCGAAGGACAAAGCAATTATGGTATAACATCTTGCTCAAGAACACAAGTGCCAGAACCGAGACTCGAACCCACACTCTGCTGATCAAAAACACCAGAGCTTGAGTTTGGTGCTCTAGTCTTACTTAGTCTTACCCCTCCGCCACAACATGACATGCCATGCATTTCCCAAACAAAAAACAATTTCAGAGGGGTGTGTCGTCTGCCCTTTGAACAATAATGGAAATGTTATTATTGGGACACTTCAGATCAAAACATGATGTTACGTCCCAACTGTAACTCTCAAGGACTGGCCAAACGGAGGCTAATAGTTGGAACGATTCTGTAGTTGGGACACTTAGTTATTTAGCCTACACTGACCCTGTTATTGTCTTTGACAGCACAAAAACATGAACTTGTGAACTTCAGTTACCCCCCCCCCCCGTACCTTTGTCATGCCTACTCCAACCACGAACACTCTTCTTTTCCCCGTCATAATGTCTTCGGGAATGATTGTTGCAACGGTCTGAAGAATTTTTTGTTTATGATTCACGGGGAGAAAACGGTCACACAGTCTCAATAGAAACTTCTTATCGCTTTTTGAGTACAGCCAGTATAAGAGTGAAAATGCCCAACCCATTGCCAACCAACAAGAACTTTGCACTGGAGATAACGCATATGCCTCACTGACGACACGAGATGACCTTCACCGCACGGTGGCGCTGTTTATAAATTATAGATCGGAAATGATGATGTAAAAAAAAAGAAAACAAAAACAAAATGGCATCAAAACAGGTACTCTGTTCGACAATTTTGTTGGCTGTTTTTGGCCATATATGCGCCTCAACTACCCCTCAAAGTGTTTTTAAGAATGTTTTAGAAGACGTGTCGTCATGTAAAGATTCGTGTGGGCGAACTTACTCGGTGCATACTTATCCAGAGGTAAGTAGTTTCTTTGATGTTTTTCGAGAGAAAAAATGCAGCAATTGCGAAGTCAAACTAAACTCATCAGACACTTGAGTAGACCAAGTCAGACAGTTGTTCGTGGAGGAAGGCTCCATGCTGCACAGCACAGTATCTCTGTCGTCAGACTCAGGCATGCATATATTGGGAAAAAAGCCATACCAGGAACACTGGGGTAAATTTCTTCTTAGTCTAAACGTACTGGGTTCTTTTTTAGTTGATGATTTACGCAACAAACACTCAGGCATGTCAGTACCAACGGCTTAACATTCCATCTAAGTAATTATGGTTAAGTATCTTCTTACACAAGTGCCACGACTAGGACTCAAACTCGCGTTCTGATAAACTGATAAACACCAGGGGCTATCTTCATAAAGCTTATAAAAACACTAATTTATACTTCTTTTAATGTGAGCAAATTTCTGTAGATAAAGAAAGAGGTGTGTATCTCATGTCTTTCTCAGAAGTCTCATCTGCCAGCATGTCAGCGAGGCTGTCGTCTCTTCTCCATCATGGAGTTTGCCGAAGATGACTTCGTAGACTTCAATAACACCAAGGAAATGTGCAAAGAGGGTACGTCACCATGACCTGGCTGTGACATTTGAGTAAACCCTGACCTATCCCCAACCATAGAGTTCTATTAATACTATAGAACTATAGAGGGAACATACACACATGTAACCGCGCTGTCCCACCATGGCACGAATCCCTATGGGTAAATTACATACAGATGTCCACTTTACAAAATGTTGGTTGTGTGAACTGGTGCGTGACCTGTGTTAAATGATGCACTGACGCCATTTTCTCAATGGCCCAAAAAATGCTTTCTTGTCGGGCTGTTTCACATGGTTTTCTACCCCCTCTAGTTCTATCTATATCCCCAACCCATCAAAATCCAACAGCAGGTTTTGTTTGATTCTGTTGGACTAGATAGCTCAGTTGGTAGAGGGCCGACACGTTAATCCAGAGGTTGCAGGTTCAAGTTCCGCTCTGGTCATTTTTTCTTTGTTCAACCCAAAATTAACAACTTACATTTTTCCTTCGTTGGTTTTTTTTCTGTAGCATGTATCGAAGCATATAAGGATAAGGGAGAGATGAGCGCCTGTCACCAAGGATGTCAGAATGAAGTCCCGTTTGCCACACAGAAACGGAAAGAGGTATCAATTAAACACAACTATTCATAACCCGTCAACTTTACCTCCTCCATGGCCACTGTTGCCCTGGTCTTGGCCTTGGATGGTGCCCCCCTTCAAAAGTTTCCTATAGACTTCAAGATTTTCCCAATGGAAGTGCCCTTTGCAAAACGAAATATGTCCTCGCTCTTCACAAAGATGAAATTTGTGCACGTATCTCTTATTAATCCATTCTAGACAAGAATTAAAAAAATAACCCCCAAAAGCTCATTTTGTTGACAGTCTTGTTATTTGTAAACACCTTGTACATAAAAGTGTAAAAAGAAAAACTTACATTGAAAAAAAAAAAAACAATGTTCCAGTTATCTTTTAACACTTTGCGTTTACATTTGTGTCCCTCCTTCGTTCAGTGGTCAGAGGAAGAGCCCAACGTTCACATCTTGACTCCAGTTTTAGCGATCCAGACATTGTGTCAACGCTTCTCACAGTTTGCCAGTTACCGTCTGAGTTCCTGGCTCGTTTACATGCAGGGAGATAACGGAGAAATGTACATCTTTCAGTCCCAGCCTGAGATCGACATCTTCACCGTAGATCCAAAATTCCAAGAAGAATTCGGTAAGGAAAGGTTTTCTTTTCAGGCGGTCGGGTCTCAAACACTTCACGTCGGTGTTGAAAAAAACTTTACCGTACCTCTGTACGACATCATTTTGGGGGAACTTTTCAGAGCTTTTGGAGTCATTGTTGTTGTTGAGAGTATCGTTGTCACAGTGATACCATGACTAAACCAAGTAAAGGCAACAATTGTCTCATAAAATGCACTGGGATTGTTGTTCACTCTCGAGAAAATGAGGAATGCCTTCACCAGGAATCGGCCAAACCTTTGCCATGAGCAATCAGCCATGATATGCTGGAATCTTAGAATCTTTCTGGTTATGACATTAAGGCATCCTCACTAGTGTTTAGCACTGTAACCCGTAGGCCTGAAGATGTTGAGAGAAGATGATGGAGAAATCTCAGTTTTAGATGTGGGAGGAAAACCCCCAACTGGGGGGAAACACCCACACAATCAGGTAGGGACTGAGAACGCAATCCACATGCAAGGCTCCAGTCCGGTTCAAACAGGGGTCTATCTCGAGAGGTCAAAGGCAAGGAGGGAACCTGATTGATTATTGATCACTTGTTTGTACTCCATTTTGATTTCCAGAGCTGCATACTCAACAGGAGTTAAGATTGTTTTAGATTGTGTGGATTGTTTGATTTATTGTGGTATATTTTCTTCAATTATTCCAAATCTTCAATACCCTTTCAGATTTTGGAAAAACTCTTGGCAATCTCGAAACCAACCTGGAGGTTCTGAACGACCACGACTCCACGGACTACCCCCAGCGTGACGATTTCATGGAGGACGGCTACGGATGGCTGGATTGCGTGTCCAAGAAGTCGGGGCTCCCTCGTTGGCTGCTCGGCATCACGATACTACTGTCTGCGCTAGCGATGATATGGCTATGTTGTGTTACCACGGCCACCGCACCAGACCAACACATTTCACCACAGGTGAGTTCTTGTTTGATTCTTGTAAATGGAACATCAAGTGGTAATTCCGAAGTCAAACTTTTGTCTCAAATTTGATAGATTTGTTTCTTTTAAAGTTAGGGTCATAGATTGGTTTTTTTCAACGTAATGCTGATTTATAGACACAATTATAAAGAAAGCAACAATAAAAGTCACATGTGAAAGTTTCAGTGTATACTTGCTGAGAGGTTGTCCTTTCTCAAAATAGTTTATACTATCAACAGCTGCGGTGCTTCTCATCAAATAAATTTTTTATGGTCATTCATTTTTGGAGTATTTACCAACCTATGACCCTACCTTCAAGCACGACCTAAAGTCGAAACTGAATTCATCTAAACGATTGTTATGAACCAATTACCCAATACACTTTAATAAATTGACATATATTCAAATATAAAAAAAACCGCCTATCCTGAGAAGTGGTCCTTCTTTAAATCCTGATGTTTGAAAACAGCGAAAAAGCTTGGGGTGAGGTTTTTCCCCCTACTATTTTCTGGCGACTCCGGTGACCGATTGAGCTGAAACTTTCACAGGTTTGTTGTTTCATGTTTATGTTGGGTCCCATGAAGAGTGGCTGCTGGTCTCTGACAATTACCAATGTGTTCCACGAGCTTTAAAGTTTTTTCAGATTGGAAGTGCATTCATCATGAAGACAGTGTCAATTAATGTGGTTTTTTGTTTTATGCTTTTGAAAGCAACTGTTCTGAAAAACATGGATCATTTTTTTTATTATAAAAAGTTGAAACTTGTAAAGAATGCACTCAAAATTTTTTTTTTTATGTGGTTAATCTGTCTGAGCAGAAAGTGGCAGTTTACAACGACCTGGACTACCTCAAAAACAGCAAGAAGGCATTCATTCATCCCGTTCTCATCAAGAGCATCCCGGCTAAGTCGGTCATCGCTAGGGAGGATGACGACGACGACGACTTGCTAATACTGGAGGTTGAGGTGAAGCCTCAGCAGACAAAGATCTAAAGAGATTAAGCAAGCAGCAACGAATCCTTGTAGGGGCTTAGAGATAAGGTACAACAATAGACCCCCCCCAATCGTAATTCATTTCTTTCATATTTCATATTTCATATTTGCTTCACTTTTTACTCAGAAGGCTGTTTGGAAATGTAACATGCTTAAAGAGGGACTCCAAGAAATTCAGTTTTGTGATTCACTCATTTTCCAAAAGATGGAAACAAAAATAAGAGTCAAAATCCAAAAATGTGACGTCTCATTTCAAACATATGGTCTGTACATTTTTCTACAAGGAACTCTCCGTTCGTTCCTGAATTTTGATGATACTCAATCAAAACAGCAGTGAATTTGACCGTTTGACTGGCGTTAAAATTCCTTGCAGACCCTCTTTAAGAACACATTAGTAAATCTTCAAAAGTGTGTTCTTGCGAGAACGAACACTAGACTGCTCGGACTTGTTCAGTTGTGGAGTTGGTTGTCGGCCGATGGCCAAAGTGCTAAATTTACTGGACTCTGGCCATTGGTCAAGTGGGTATTTGAGCCCTTCAAAATAGGTTTTTAATCAGTAAAATAACTTTTTAGAGTGCATGTGCTGAGGTAACACCTTCTAGTCTACATGATTTTTTTCAGTATGCCCAGTTTGTGAGAGTATTTTAATAGTGACATTTTCGTGTTGTCAAAAAACACAATATTATCATTTTTTTTAAGGTTGGGGTCACACTTGTTCCATCTGTTGTAATTGATGTGAAAATTTCATATTTTTGTACGTTCAAAAAGTTAGTTTATCTCTTTTTATTAATTCATTCTTTCTCAGTAGTGATTTTCCCCTGTTCCCACCCTTGTGGTTGGTTCTTAAGTGCACGTATGAAAAGATGGTTCCCATTTGACGCCACACAATGTAAAGTCGGCCATCTTTGCGGACAAATCAATTATTTTTTGTACGCACAACTGATGCATTTTGCTCTAATACTGCGTGCAGCACTTGGAAGTTTTGTTAAAATCTGTGCATGAATGGTCAGTGAACCACTCTGGCTGTGTAGAATGGTTCAGAACGATTGATGCAGCTCAGAGCCAGAACCCAAGTTGCCTGTAAAGATGGCGTCTATTGGGAGCTATCTGTAGATTATGATAACATAAAATAACAAATTTTCTTTTTTAGACTAATTAATAATCCTTAGATGTATTTTGGATGTTTAGTGGAAACTGTATCGGTCATAAAGTGTGATTTACGGGGACTAACTTATCATTTTTATTGTTAGAGATAGACCGTAAAATATTCCCTATTCATGTGGAAAAGAGTTGTTTTAAAGGAGTCCTGAATTTAATTTAAATTTTTTCTTCAGTTTATGAAATTCTGTATATCGTTCAACTTTGTACATTGATCAGCATTGAGATATTTGTTGTGTGTAATTGGTAATTTGGCCGTCGTAGTCTGACGTCATTTCCTCCCGAGGTCATGCTCACTTCCTTGACACTATCTTGTGCCACTTCCACAACACTGGATTTGACCATACACTCAACACAGAGCACAGATTTACACTTCTGACACCGTTATAGACCTTTCTATTGCAACGTCACAGCCCGAGTTTTTGCCAACCGAGGTCGGAAAACTATGGAAAGCCATAAATGCAAAACAAAAACGATCGCCACAGTTTTTAACAATGTTACACAAATATTCAAAAATAGTGTTGAATTTGTTGGAAACAAAGCAACCAATCATGAGAGGTACTTTACTTAGTTGAAAGTTTGCAGAAAATGTTAAAATTTTGTTGAAACATCTATTAACACGATTGAGTGTTTTGCTAACATTCGGCCTTCCATGCCAACCAGCGCGGTTTGTTTATTAACAATGGAAAGGTCTATTGTATCAAAAACCGGCAAAAGTAACGGTAAAATATGGTGAACTGCTTTGCAGCAGGTTGTAATCATACTAGTGGAAGTCGTAAGTGCAGTTATTTTTGATTCTCGAAGGAGAAAAATGCAGATTACAAAACCATGGGTTTCATGGAAACATAGAAAGTACAGCATTATGCCGTACAATGAGATCACATCCATGGTTTGTTGTCACCGTTTGTTTGTACCGGACAGAGTGAACCAGTTGCTACGGTTGCGGTTGGGTGATCTTTGGATGACGTATTGACTATGGCGTCGGTCTGTGGTCGGTTCCATCTTTAAAGCTCAACTGGGTCATTTTTATGAAGCTGTTAAAGCAGACCATCAGCAGGGGACCATTCACAAACAATAAACATTGCATGGTAGTTTGGCTGGTTGCCCGTTTCTGCTAAGCAAGATTTGTCAAAGCTAAGCAATTCTTGAGGCAGCTTTGTAAAGTTTGGCCCAAGTAAACCATGTTTGGAGGGGGGGGGTGGCACAGTTGGAAACCTGGGGAGAACAAAGATTTATTTTGAGCCCACATTAAAGCAGAGATGGGGTACAAGTTGTCATCCAAGCAGACTGCATGGGGAGGACTTAATTTACATGTTTAAAAGTTCAAAGGTCATTAAAAAAAATTAAACACACTTTTTGTTATGTATTTTAATTGATATCCTTTCTTTATTTACAAATTTCAATTATAAAAGTGCTTGAATATTGACTGCTTACAATTTAAACAGGCATTCTAGTTTTAGTGAAGCCGAGGGAAAAATGGACCACTCCAGAGATGGAAGGCAGTTTTAAAGTGTTCGTAACACCTCATAAGTAGATTCTGCACCTCTTTATGCAGACCTACTATAAATTAAACAATGCAAGTCATGCACGAAACCACTGAAATGAAAAAGGTTACAAATTGGCGGTTCAAAGTGTTCGGAAAGGTCGTTGGTGAGTTAGATTTGAACAGTGTCTTCTAAGATGCCTTGCCCAGTCACAAGTGAATGTTCGATTTGAACTCCTCAGACTAAATCCAGTGTTAGATTGTCGCATGGTTAGGGGCAAGCTCTCGCATGGTTACATAAGAGACGGCGAACGCCCGTACACAATTTCCGATGATTTGGGTAAAACTGGGACCCAATTACGCAAAGAGCTAAGATTGACTGCAAATCGTTCTTAAACTGCTGAGCAAAGTGTGACGTCACGATACAAATCAAGATGGCAATGTTGACCAATTCATCTTAAGATGAATCTTAGTGCTTTGTGAGATCGGCCACAGGATACCATTCTTTGCCGATCTCGAGGTCGAAATCTGTAAAAGCTTTCTCCAAACGATGCACCATAGCAACACCGGATTGAATCTAAGGAATTCTAATTGAGCGTTCACTTGCGACCGAACAAGGAATTTTGCACCAGACATAATTTAAACCCAACTCGCAAATTATGGCTCCTTAGTGGAGTGCGGCACTTAAAAATAGCACACATCATGATGTGATGCACTCTAAACCAATCACAACACGGGATCTTTGTGTGAGAGGTGTTATTCACACTATAACATTATACTACTTTATAAGGGCTTCATTTAGTGTAAAATATATCTTATCGTATAAAAAAAGTTAACATCTATTTCAAGAACAATTCTTATTTTCATGTGTTAAAACCTTTAAATATTATTATTATATTTTGCTGGTAGAAATTAACTTGTAAATTGTAACGGAAAGGGTTAGAAACCACATTTTGAAGGAAGAGCATGATCAATGTCTGTTTTTCGTGAGAATTAAGGATAAGCGGTAATAAATAAATATTCAGATGAGTAAAAATACTAACGGTAAAACATATTTGGTAAAAGAATTATTCAAACTAGTGAATTTAGTTTCATACGAGGTACTCATAAGAAGATAAACTCGTTTGCTTTGAAGGTGCCGTGTTCTCATGATCAAAGCAGGCCTGTGGCTGTATGAAATTATGAACTCACGCGCACGCTCTCCATAGATTTCAAAGAGGGCGCACACGTGCAGTAAATGGGTGAGAGTTCATAATTCCATGTACAGCCACAGGCCTGCTTTGACAGGATGACACAGCCCCTTTAATGGGTGTGCACAACATTGGTAAGATTGAAAATGTAGATGTTCACAGATTTGCAAAGAACTTACATGGTATAAAAGACGATTATGATGAAAAAAAATCCCTTTACGTATTTCCCCTGAAATAATAGAGTTCTCAAAAAATTAGTAAAAAGGTTGATTTTTTATCCGTGAGTCAAAAACCTGATGTTTGATGTCAGTGAAAACAAATGAGGGGGTCTTTCACTATTTTTTTGTGACTCCGAGGACCAAATGAGCTTAAAAGTTTCACAGGTTTTGTTATTTCGTGTATATGTTGGGTCACACAGCAGATACTGGTCTCTGACAATTACCAATCTGACAATTACCAATCATTGTCTGTGTGCTTTAAAACAGGTACACAAAAGCAAGCAGTTTGTATTGTGTCTCTCGAATTAAAACTTGTTAGGCTGAAATCAACCATTATCGTGAAATGTCTGCAAAAAAAGTGTTACTTTGCATGTGACAATGGAAAGAGTCGCATGTAGTTGAGATCATTCCATTTCTAATTTACATGTGCATTTTTCACAGCTGCAAATTGATTATGAAATTGGCAATGAAATAATTTAAAGCTACTACACTCTTTTTTCGCCGCTAGCTTCAAGACGTCAAATTATTTTTGTTAAATACTCCGC
Organism: Pycnopodia helianthoides; assembly: GCA_032158295.1. Taxonomy (NCBI): domain Eukaryota; kingdom Metazoa; phylum Echinodermata; class Asteroidea; order Forcipulatida; family Asteriidae; genus Pycnopodia; species Pycnopodia helianthoides. The sequence goes on along the minus strand of CM063253.1, from coordinate 5,500,861 downwards.
AGAAGAGTTTGAAACCATTGTTTCTCTGAACAACTGTTCAAACAACTGCGTCAAACTGCATCAGTACAGGGGTCTATTTTATTACCTGTTTAAGACCACTGGCAAATGTGCATACATTTCATATTTTACCCCCTTTCTTTTCAAAACTTTTTCTGTTGAATTTTGTTTGTTTGTTGGGGTGTTTGTTTGTTAGTTTTTGTTGTTGTTTTTTTTTTGGAGGGGGTGGGGTAAAATCAGTTTGCATATCACAATAACTTTTGTTTATCATTTTTTGCTTGATAAGAAGAGACCGTGATTCACAGATTCGTTTGATTTTGATTTTACCCTCACACTAGTGTCTGACAAACACTTTTCATCTAGGGGTAACCAAAATCGTCCAAAATCGTCCGACACAAATTCTACAGGCTACTCCAGTGGGATGGATGTACAGTAAAAAGTACTTTTCACACATTAGCCTTGGGGGTTAAAATCAAAATCAATATTCTATGTTCGTTTAAACATAAGGTTTGAATGTCTTTAAAGTCATTAAAATTCACTGGTGGAGGGATGTACATTGTAACTTCTCGTGTTTTGTTTGTAAATTCTCAGTAAAAATGAATCTCTCAACGTAATCTGTCGCCATTGCATACCGAAACGTAATTTGTGCTTTGAAACGTAATTTGTGCTTTGAACGTAATTTGTGCTTTTTGTTGATTGATTTGAAGGATAATGGACGATTGTTAAAAGTTTACATGTTTAAACATGGCTACGTGATCTCCTCTCAACCAATCAGAATCTGGATATACTGTCTGAGGGTCATTGTGAATATTTGTTCGATTAAGTAGCTACATTTTCAAAGATCGGGGCCCAATTTCATGGAGCTGCTTATAAACCCCTCATAAGAGAGCCGCTATCAGCACCTGCTGATAATATGCGACATATTATTATTTCCATTGTCTTAACCTCATCATACACACCAGTCACCTCATACCCCATGATATCCTAAGCTGGACCACGCCATACATCCGAGAGGGGTGTCGGTGATTTGGTCAGGAGGTGGCAGGAAAAAAGACTCTGCCAACGCCTTTGTGTACAAAACTGACACGCCACTAGTCAAGGATAGATGTAACCAAATGATAAAACTTACTTAATTTCAACAAACAAATAAGCCTAGATTCCGATGGGGTCATGCTGGGTTAGGCAGCTCCATTAAAATGGGACCAGGTCTATTAGGTGATTTTGGAAAAGGGAAAACAAACGACTAGAGCTGGGGCAACATTCAATGCTTATTTCAAAATGGGCTAAATTTGTTCAGGCGGCCCGCAGCTTACAGAAATATGTACAAACTAAAAAAAAAAAAAAATCTTTATAAATAATTAAACGACCAAGAATATTTCTATTCCCCCTGGACAGGATGCCAGTCCATCGCGGGTTACTCCCCAGCTCTCGACGGCACCCATTTGTACTCCTGGGTGGAGAGAAGTAATTATGATAAAATGCCTCACTCAAGGACACTGACCAGGCCAGGGCCCAACTTCATAGAGCTGCTTTAAGCACAAAAAGGAGAAAAGTGGGACAAAATGATGCTTACCAGAATAAGGTTACCAGCCAAACAACCATATCACATTTTTGACTTTTTGACTATCCTGCTGATTTCTGCTTAGTAGAAAATTGTTAAACAATATTGTTCTGCTTAAGCAGATCTATGAAATTGGGCCCAGGATACAAACCCACATTCTGTAAATTACAGACCTTAAGTCCACCGCCCTAAACCAATTTGACTGTCAGAATAATTAACACAAATTATATCAGACGGATAACGGAATAAAAAAAACAAAACAAAACAGGATCATACTGTTTGGAAGAGTTGGTTAAACAGATGCCGAATTATTGATTGGAAATAACTGTATATCTAAGCTGATCGGAATACATTTTTGTACCTACACAAACAGTGAAAATAAACCGTGGGTATAAAAAAGAAAAAACAGGTGCAAACTCAATTTGTTTATCTATCTCCAGGGATGGCCTCATAAATTGTCCATGTGACACCATTGGTTGCTTGTGTTCCTTTTAGGGTTCACCTGCATAAATCTGAGTTGTTGGCAAACGGCTTCAGGTAGCCAGTATGATATACTTGGCTCAGGGTTCTACCATGGATTTTTTTTAACTGGGGGGGGGGGCATTCTGGATTGAAATTTTGCAAGTTTGGCCAAAGCTAGCTGAATCGAAACAAGGTCCTCGGAATTTATTTTCTTTTACTTGATGTTTATGGTTGGTTTTAAAAGCTCAGCAGTGCAATCTGGAGCATTTGAAATGATATTATTTCACGAATTTGATCTTAATTCTACCAAGAATTTCTTTTTTTAAACCATTTATTGAGGGATTCCTGCTGTTTAATTGATTTTATAATTGTTTGTTTATCTATTTATCGATTCTGTTTGTGAAGCCGAGGATTCTCAGAAAAGCCAACTTAATCCCTGTACTAGCCGGCCATAGAACCCCATAGAGAGAAGACAAGGAAGGAAGTTTCAGTTTTAGATGTGGGAGGAAAACCCCAGATATTTATTCCAGGGAAAACCCACGCCAGAGTGAAAACCCAATCCACAGAGCGCCCCCAGCCCCCCCCCACCCCCCGGCGGGATTCAGACCGTGGTCCTCGAGGTGGAAGGCGAGGAAAGAAACCACCACACTAACCCGACCGCCCCTAAATGCATCTGGGGTTGAAGTTGAGAAGAAAAAAAATTGGTTTGTATCCTCGATGCGTTGGTGCAGACCTTTACATCAATGGTGCATTACCAAGCCGAGGCAGGAAAGATAGTCTGGCTCCTATACACCAAATGACATCTACAACAATGGTTGTCACTGGGATACCAGACAAATCTTTGATACCAGACAGAGATGGCCTCACTCAGATAAATAGAAGTCTACTAGTTTAATTTGCTCATGGGAAGATGGGAAGACAAAGTAAGGCACAGAAGTGTTGGGGCAGGTATACTAGCCCTCCCCTCCCCCTCCCCCCCATATAAAAAATGTAAATAATGTACCATAGAAATAGAACCCAGAGAATACTGTGCTCAAGTGTCGCTCATGTCTGTCATGCACGCCCTCTTTGTCAGCTATGGTACAAATACCACGTGACATGCTCGTTTGGCAAAGTTATCCCGATCAACCAATGGGAAATCTTAAATTTGCCATACAGCTTAAATGGCAGCGCGCACAAATGACCTCAAAGCAGATAGCTACACACACTGAATTCTCTTAGCTGTGTATCTATGAAATGGACGGAAGATGGCTAGCATAATCTATCTGTCTTACAATTGAACAAAATATATATATATATATATATATATATATATATAAACATATAGAGGTGGGGTCAAATCTTGGTCCTGGAGCTCAGGTTGATAGCTACACACACAGAATTATCTGAGTGGTGCATCTTTGAAATGGACGGAAGATGGATAGCAATATTCTATACTGTCTAACAATTTAACAAACATATAAACATATAGAGGTGGAATCAAATCTTGGTCCTGAGCTCAGGTTGATACGACATACTTGCATCGCTGAGATGTTAAAATCCCCCTGATCAGACCATGGAGCAAGGACTGGTCCTTGCTCTATGATCAGACCGATTGCAGATCGATGACGAATCTTGTGAATTCTCCATCTTCTTCCGTTCGGAGTTTGCCAACAAGGTCTTCATCGCTGTGGATCACAGAGAAAGCCAGAGAATTAACAGGATTTGCTTGCATACAAATAAACATAAAAACTACGATTTGTTTTGATTCTACATTTTCACAAAATAATAATAATAATAATATATATATATATTTTTGTTAAACCTGATTTGTTTTAATTCTACATTCTCACATAATACTTATAACAAACAAACAAAATAAAAAATATTATAAGTTTTAATTCTTCATTCTTACATAAAAATAACTATAACATTTATATAGCACCAAATTCTTCTGTTAAAAAAGTCCTAGGCACTTAACAAACAAGTCAAATACAAATACAAGAAAATAGAGCCCATTAATTTAAGGTAAATGAAACTACACTCAAATAATCGGCCTGTGGTAAGGAAAACACAAATAAATGGGACCACCCAGCATCTTGACTTCAAGATAAATAATAGTAAATAAAAGATAAACAATAAAAGCGATAATGGTCATAAGTAAAAGAATGAACAAGAACCTAGACCAACTAGGAACTCTCAAACTGAACTCCTCTACTCCCATCCGTCAAACAAGAGACAAATCAATACAATACAGTAAAATACAACAATAATACAAAATAGTACAATATGAATTAAAGAGAAAGACCCTGCTAGGGTCGAAACATGAGGCCATTATACAGTCGCTCAGAACCATAGGGCCGTCGATGTCAGATTTGTTCCACTTTAATCTATATGTCAGAAACCCAATATCAAGTATACTCCACTGAAATCTGTAACTGCACTAAGAGTTAGTAAACAATTTTTTTTCACAAGACCTCGTGTTGTGTCGACGCACTCGCATGTTTGTGTGTTATCTACATCAAGATCACAAAATAATTGGTCTTCAAAATTCATTTTATAATAAATGTAACAATTTAAAAACGAGGTACAAATAAAAAAAAATTACATCATTTTTCTTGATGACACTCTTTCAATATTTTCAATATCAATTATCAGTATCAAACTTTTCTATATTTTGATATGATTAAAAAAGTGATATTAGCAATATCAAAGGGCACTTCCTGGGGGGTCTATGTTCATTTGGGCCCACGAAAAATTGCCTCAGTGGATCACTTAGAAAAAGAGGGCCTTTCATTCATCAATCTTCAATTGATAAAAACATCAAACTCACCCAAGTTCCACGTCCCCATAGCTGACGTGAATGTTGGAAGACGGTGCAAGAAGTCTGACAGCTGCCCTCTTCTTAAGAATGTCAACGGAGTCTGAATCCTTCAGATGAAATCTAGTCAAATTATTGTCAAAATGGAAACGTTAAAGGTATTACACAGGATTGGTAAGGGATACAAAAATATTGTTGTTTAATTTTAGTCTGAAAGCTTACTGATTATGAAGTTCATACAAGGAAAATTGTTTCTGTGAAATATTCCCTTCTGAAATTAAGTCATAATCAAGAAAACTGTATCTGAAAACACTAAAAAAACACAACAGCTGATTTTGGTTGTTACAACCAAAACTAAGGACAGTGTGTTTACATGCTGAAAATTGTGCATGGTTTTTCACTATTTTCTCCCGACTCAAACAACGGATTAAGCCCAAACATGGATGGGTTTGACAATCTTTATGAAAATACCATGACAGTTTTTTGCTGTTTTCTCAACAAGTAGACACTGTATTCAGTTGAAACTTTCACAGGTGACTTGTATTGTATCTTTATTGACAATTTGGCAAGAAAATCAGCATTATGTCGAAAAAAATTAATCTTTCAACCTTACAAATTTGTTTACCTCATTTTATCTGGATTAATGTTGGTTTTCATGTCTTCATCCTCCTCATCAGAATCATAGAAATCTGCCTCTATCAAAAAAATTAAGTAAAAAATGGTAATTTAAAATTAAGTTTGAAATGTCATTCAATCTTACCTATACGTTTACACCTATATGCAATTCCCACTACAGTTTTGCACAGTGAATCGTGAGAAAAGGTCGACAAGTTTTTGGTCGCCCGTCAGCGCCCGCCTTATGACCAAGATTGTTCAAAGGCCGAATACACTCTTGGTAATTATAAAAGACTAGTATCCTCACTCGGTGTATCTCAACATGCCACAATAACAGACCTGTGAAGATTTGGGCTCAATTGGTCATCGAAGTTGCAAGAAAATAATGAAAGAAAAAAACACCCTTGTTTCATAGATTTGTGTGCTTTCAGATGCTTGAAAAAGGCTTCATCCATAAAGCCTTTTTCAGATTCAAATATTTTAGTGAGAAATTACCTCTTTCTCAAAAACTACATTACTTCAGAGAGAGTCGTTTCTCACAATGTTTTATACTATCAGCAGCTCTCAGGTGCTCCTTACCAAGAAAGTTTTTATGGTAATGTATTTCTTGAGTAACTACCCAAAGTATCCACTGCCTTTAAAGTTCATTCGTGGTTTGTAAAGCAGCAAGGTTGCATTTGTCTGTGTTTAGGGCATCAGACTATATTTGTTGTGAGGGTGGTAAATGCTTGCTCTCGTTCATGTCAGCCACTTTTTGGTCCCAAACTGCTCGTTGGCCGCCCAGTTGCGATGTGTGATTCTTTTTAGTTGACCGCTTTTATGAACAATGGTCTCATCGAATAAAAAGCATTCAACGAAAAGACAGGATTCTGCTTTAAATCAGAGATTTCACAGGCATGATGATAGGACTAAATCTACTTAATCCACAAAGCAATGACGTTTTAAGCAATTATATTTAAGTAGATAAAGAAAGTTACCTTTGGTAATGAAGAAAAGATCGTAGTAAAAATGATTTCCTTTCCTGAAGGAGCTTGGCCAGACGTAACCTCTCCCTTTGGGCTTGTACTGTTTGCGGACTCTGAACCTGTCATCTTTACTGTTGAATCCGATCCCATAAACGTAAAAGAGTTGTTTCCCCCTGGACCTATCGCTGCCCTTGTAGACATACTTGAATTTATGCTGGTCAGCAGGTTGGAGTGTAGCGGCTGGTGACAAATAGAGGATGATTTCTTTTTTACTATACAATGACCCACTTGTAAGGGCTTGAAACACTTTTAGCCCCGTTCATACTTCCAAGCGAATTTCGAGAGCGAAGCAAATTTTCTTGCGCTACTAAAAAAAATTGTTTTCGATGAGGGCCAAAAATGGGGGAGGTGGGGCTAGGGATGGGGGCATTGGGGCTTGGGATTGGGGAGGTGGGGATTGGGGGAGGTGGGGCTTGGGATTGGGAAGGTGGAGCTTGGGATGGGGGAGGTGGGAATAGGGACGAAGAAGTGGGTGGGGGTCCAGGGATGAGGATAGGAGTTGGGGCTAGGGATAGGGGAGGTAGGGTCAGGGTTGGAAATGGGGCCGGGGGGGGGGGGGGGCTATGGATTGTGGGAGGGGGGATTATACCTTCACTATAGTCATCTAGCCTTGCATGATAGAAATAACCCGTCTTTAACTCCTTCCCTGCTTTGACGATATGATCTTCATCGTTCCGATACCTCACCGTGCCGTGACAGAGATCTACTAAGGCTGGTGCATCTATAACCACAGGCTACGAAGAGAAATAACACCGGTGACAAGTTAATTTCAATCTGGTACTATAATGTGTCATGTCTGAGCGATCTAGATCACCGGACTCAAATTCCGGTGGTTAAGGTCATCGGGATATGGGTTCAAATCCCGGTCACTCACTTGTTTTTATTTGTTTATTCATTTAGCCTAATGGTCTTATTTATTCAGGGATCCCTTCAGCGAGTCCATTGTTATCCCTTTGGCCCCTGAGACAGGAAAAATCACAACAAAGAACGATAAAATGTGTTTAACGTAAAACTTTTCTATTTATTTCTTCAGCAATAAAGGATAAACGGATAAATTATTCAATAATGGTCAAAAGTTATTGTGTAACAATCGAATTTAAGGAAAGTAGTTTAAGAAAAGTCAACAGGATAATGTGAAAAGAAGTTTAGCTAGTACTTAGTACCATAATCAGGTTAGACTTGTGGACAGGTCGTTAATTGTTTGTCGCGGTGATAGCAAAACGGCTCTCTTGCAACTTACAGGTCAGCCCATCACGTCATATTTCGATATCGTCACTTCATGCTTCAACTCATGAATAAAGCTTCATTTTGTAGTTCATGTCTATTTCATGTACAAAACAAACATAACAAATGGAGTAAACTTCCTTACCTCGCCCTCCTTTTTACTCCGTTTCTCGGCGTATTCTACCCTCGGGCTCATCGGCATCCCCACCATGGGGTTCTTGCCTGCCCCCGTACCCATATTACAACGTTTCTGTTCACAATAAAGTAACAGGGAATGACTGAATTTCAACTTTACATATCGATAAAAGAACTGTAAACCAACTTTCCAGGTAGTTTACAATCTCCTTGCCAATTTAATGACGTCAATCAATCAAGTACACACTTTCGCTGGTGATCCATGCGTACGTTCAAATTGAACATGAATTTCTGGGAACCATTGAGTACAAAAGATGACCAAGTGAGGGCGCTATAACTCACTTTAACGGAGTCAATGTTTTGTCGTCTGCTCTTTAATAAAACAAACTGTTTTCATTATTACGATTGATCAAGACATTTGACGAAACACCGAGTGACGAAAAAATCATTTCACGAAGAACCTATAGCTTCAACGTTGTACACGACAATGAAAAAAAATAATGTATTTTCGAAGGGCGCACAGAGTCTATTATTTTTGTCGAGCCTGAAAGCCTGTGTTTCTCAAAGATCCTTTTTTTGTCTGAAAGGAAAAACATGGATATTTTATTAGCGTTCAAAAGTCTCCCATTGGCCAGAAGTGCCACCCCAGAAAAAAAATGTTGCCCCATCACAGAATGAGGGTTGTCTTCCACAGTTACCGACACTCCAAACCCACTGCAGTAATAAACACCACTTGCCGTTCTATAAACTTTCATTTAAATGCTGATCTTAACTGCAGGTTCAACTCTCTCAATAATTGTCAATAGCAAAATAAGCCGATTACAGAATATTCTGGAAATTGGAGTGAAGAAATAAGCACCTATTTTGCTTCCCAAAGATCTGAATCTGAATGATAATAATAGTTGGCAAAGCATCCTAATGGAAACATCACATTAACTTTTGTAAAAAAAAGACAATGAAGATATGTCAGTTTTAAACCTGGGAGGAAAAACCCCAAACAGGGAAAAACCACCATAGTCTGGTAGCGGGGACTGCACAAACCCAATCCACATGCAAGGGTCCGGTCCGGGGACCCGAACCGGGGTCAACAGAGGCGATGGAAGGCAGGGAAGCAATCACGGAGCCAACCTGACTGCCCTGCAACCTGGTCATCATCCTAAAGTTTGGGGGTAATTTGGGGGTGATTAAAAACAGGCGATTTTGGATTAGCGACATAAAAATCAATGGATGAAACGCGTACAGCGAATTGTAATTGGATGAGATGAGATGAGGATGTGTGTGTTGATTTGACGTGGTTTTAGAATAATAGCATTTGTTTAGTGACAGGTGTTGCTATGGTGATCGATGACGTCGCCAATCTTGCTTCATTTGTCTTTTCTAAAAAATATTGAATTGTGTAAGGGATCGTTGTATTGTTATGAACACAACGAGAAATGTTGAGTGGCTTGAAAACATAAAATAACAATACCTGTTCCGACAGTAGGTCGGAACAGCTAAAAATTGTATTGATTTTGTTTCTCTCGATAAAAGGAACCTGTACCGAACGGACACACAATAGATTTAGTAATAATACCCATGTTGGTCCTTGATGATTAGTCCAGTGAGCGACAGCTACATCCACAAGGGCAGAAAATGCGATTACATGTAGGGATGACATTTCAAATAATAATACCCTTGCCCACTGGATGTCATTGTTACAACCCTTAGAGCTAATAAACAGTTATTACTCCTGTAAGCTTCTATGGGGGACATGGAGGCTCAGCATGGAGAAGAGCATCGACCTCTCCTATTGACAGGCATGATGTTTAAACTGGCCCTTGAGAAAGAATAGTTGAGTGCAGTGTTGACGATGCAGAAGAGTAGGCTTTAAGGCTTTCTGAGAGAACAACAATCTGGAAATAATTTTAAAATAGGAAGATTCATCCTGCCTTATATTATGAAGGCTTAGACCGTCCACTTTTAAGAAATCTTTAAAGAAGAAGGTTGTTTTGTAATTTCCCCTCCAGATAAGCCAGGTGATGAGTTTGAGTCAGTGCCGACTCTAGTTTGGCTGTTCCCAACCCTAGTTGAGTCAGTGCCGACTCTAGTTTGGTTATTCCTAACCCTAGTTGAGTCAGTGCCGACTCTAGTTTGGTTATTCCCCAAACCCTAGTTGAGTCAGTGCCGATTCTAGTTTGGTTATTCCTAACCCTAGTTGAGTCAGTGCCGACTCTAGTTTGGTTATTCCCAAACCCTAGTTGAGTCCGTGCCGACTCTAGTTTGGTTATTCCCCTAACCCTAGTTGAGTCAGTGCCGACTCTAGTTTGGTTATTCCTAACCCTAGTTGAGTCAGTGCCGACTCTAGTTTGGTTATTCCCAAACCCTAGTTGAGTCAGTGCCGACTCTAGTTTGGTTATTCCCAAACCCTAGTTGAGTCAGTGCCGACTCTAGTTTGGTTATTCACCCTAGTTGAGTCGGTGCCGACTCTAGTTTGGTTGTTCCCAACCCTAGTTGAGTCAGTGCCGACTCTAGTTTGGTTATTCCCAACCCTAGTTTAGTCAAGCAGACTCTAGTTTGGTTATTCACAACCCTAGTTAAGTCAGTCCAAACTCTAGTTTTGTTATTCCCAATCCAAGTTGAGTCAGTCCAAATTGTAGTTTTGACAGTCAAAAATCTAGGTTGGACATCAACTATTTGGTCGGTCATAATTCCAGTTTGGGGTCAGTCACAACTTTAGTTTGGACAGTCTCTTGGGTCAGTAACAACTCCGGTTGGATGTATCCCCACTCCCCGTGTCAATCCCAACTCTAGTCAGGTCAATCCCTACTGTAGTTAGGTCAATTACTACTGTAGTTAGGTCAATCCCAACTCTAGTTAGGTCAATCCCAACTCTAGTTAGGTCAATCCCAACTCTAGTTAGGTCAATCCCAACTCTAGTTAGGTCAATCCCAACTCTAGTTAGGTCAATCCCAACTCTAGTTCGGTCAATCCCAAATCTAGTTAGGTCAATCCCAACTCTAGTTAGGTCAATCCCAACTATAGTTAGGTCAATCCCAACTCTAGTATGGTCAATTCCAACTCTATTTAGGTAAATCCAAACTCCAGTTTATAGGTCAATCGTAAATCTTGTTTGACATTTCAGGCTGAATAAAATTGAATAGCAGCTCTAGTTAGATCAATCTATTGGGTCAGCCCCATCTCTAGTCTTGACATTCCAAACTCAAGTTTGGACAAAAACTCTTGGGCCAGTCCCAACTTTAGTTGGGTCACCAGTCCTAACTCTAGAACTGTGTCGGTCATATGCTAGTTGGGACTTTTCAACTCTATAGTCGACACACACTCTTGGGCCAGTCCCAACTTTAGTTGGGTCACCAGTCCTAACTCTAGAACTGTGTCGGTCATATGCTAGTTGGGACTTTTCAACTCTATAGTCGACACACACTCTTGGGCCAGTCCCAACTTTAGTTGGGTCACCAGTCCTAACTCTAGAACTGTGTCGGTCATATGCTAGTTGGGACTTTTCAACTCTATAGTCGACACACACTCTTGGGCCAGTCCCAACTTTAGTTGGGTCACCAGTCCTAACTCTAGAACTGTGTCGGTCATATGCTAGTTGGGACTTTTCAACTTTATAGTCGACACACACTCTTGGGCCAGTCTCAACTTTAGTTGGAGGAGATAAGGGACATTTTGTGAGAATTGTGCATGTTACAAGCATGCAATTTGGCAAAACCTACCTGCCGTACTATAAAGTAGTTGAGCGAGAGGTTGTCTTCAGCCGACGCCTTCTCGGGGAAACTCTGATGGTCGTCTTCCACGCATCCCGGTCCAGCATCAGCGTCCTAAGCTCAGTTGTTTCTTGTTGTGTTGCGTCCCTCTTCAGCTGATCTACGAAAGTTAGTCTCCTCCCATGCCCTTGCTCCTGTTTCCATCGATGGGTTCCCAAAGAACTAGAGCTAGAACTATAAAGACACCAAAGTAACAAACATGACCCTGGGTCAGGTATTGGTCTAAATATTCAGCGATCACGCGCTGATTGGTTCCCCAGGAAAGGCCACGGAGAAAGCAAAGAAAAAGTAAACCGCCCAAGACGTTAGTAGTGAGAGTTGGTAAAGTTGTACACAATCCAGCTATTGATTACTCAACGTTTTGGCCCAAGACTAAGGCAGGACAAGGCAACTTGACCGCCCAATCCATACGCAAAACCTGAACCATGCACATACTTTTAAACACACTATTTTCCTCTTGTGCAGAGGCATAAAGCAAGGGCCCCCCTAAAATCTTCTACAGAAATCCTGAGACTCCAAGCACACAATGAAGACACAGAAAGGTTGGGTAACATTATGCCCCCATATCGACCGCCAATATTGACAAAATTAACCCGCACAATTTCAGCGTCCGAATAATATTATGACGTCTGCCATGAATATTCATCAATATGTTTCTGAGTCCCTATTCCTGCCAGCAGCCTAATCATGATTAGCATAACTATTATAGTCACTTTGTGGTGTGGTAGTTTCGCAGTTCGAGTCGGTGCTGACATCAGTCGTTGTTATACAAAAAGCTACTTCCATAATACCACAGATCTCGCCATAACTTCGTCCGCCACAGAACATTGTGCGCCATCACTGACATTGGGGCTGCTTTCACGCACTCGGTGGCATTAAGCGGCTATAAGCACGTCTTCAGTTGTAGAAATTGACTTTGAGGTTTCCGTAAAAAATGAATCGAGGACTACACCATAGGAAAACACCAGCGGTGTGCGTGACTCGGGTAGTTTGAAGGATGAGGCAAGGCGATCCAATCAGTTCCGCAGGAAGGTGATCTTAGGCTATTTAAAACACTTGCCGTGCATGACCGATGGCCTATCCTTGATAGGGGTTTTGTGAAGAAGAAAAAATCGAATCGGACGTCTCGGGACTTCTTAAAACAAATTCATTTTCACTCTCTCTGCTATGCTGCTGACAATCAAGGCTGTTTTGTAATTGGAAATGCGACGATGAGCAAACTTTATTATGATGCACGTGTCTGTTTCGAGTGAGCTGTTTAGTTTTAAATTGCGACGCTGGGCGGAAAACTGCGACATTGTTAACACCTTGTAAAACTCTTCAACTCTAAGGTGACTTCAGAGCGGCTGTGTTGTTGTGGACCGGTAGAGCCGAAAAAGAACTTGATGCTGATGAATGGGTAAACAACACTGGAGTGATTTCATGTGACGAAGATAATAAAAGCCACACTTCAATGTCCATGCTGTCTACCTGACCGACTCTAATAACTGCAACTGAGACACCTCTGCGCCCTCTCTACGGTTAAGGGCTTTGGGAAAACTTCTGGACAGACAGTGTTTTTTTTTTTAAAAGTAAAATCAGCTCATTGCTTTAGGTTCGGAATGTCGCTCCACGAGAAGCTAGGGCACCATGTCCAAGCAGACATGCCGATGATGGGCAACGGCACCGGCCACCACCAACCCGCCGACGAGGACGAGTTCTCAGAGAGCGTACTGATCTCGGCGTGGATCTTGGTGGTGGTGTCCGGGGTCCTCATGTGCATCACCATCCCCAGTAACTTCCTCGTCCTCTTGGCGTTCATCCGGGAGAGGAAACTACGCACCTACGTCAACTTCTTCATCATCAACCTCTGCGTGTCCGACTTGTGCGTGGGGTTGATCAACATGCCCCTGACAATGCTGCAGTCCATTTTGGTTATCCAGGGCAGAGGCTGGCCCTACGGCCACATTCCCTGCCACTTGGTGAAGGCCTTTGAGCACATCTTCTTCTCGACATCCATCTTGACCATCCTGATTATCTGCAACGACCGTTACCAGGCGATCAGACACCCGCTGAGTCACCTCCAGAGACGCACCACTAAAGGGGCACTGGTCCGGATCGCTGTCGCCTGGGGTGTGGCGACCTCAGTGTGGCTGTCGTTCATCTTCGCCTGGGGAGTGGTCGACGGCGAGAGAGCCTTACCGGAGAACTTCTGCACTGCGATGTACAACACAAACCACTACACTACGGGAGCAGCCATCGCGTTGAGCCTGTGGATCCCGTACCCACTCATCTTGGTCATGTACTGCCGGGTGTACCGTACGATTCAGTCCGTCAGTGCTAAGGCAGAGGGCAAGATATCGAGAGGCAACGGGAAGACGTCCAATCGGAAGAGCTGCGACGGCTCTTCCCTGAGCAACACCGCAGACAAGACGGAGTTCACGACATCCGGGGTTGGGTCCATCACACAGGGTCAGATACCCACCGTTGCGTCCGGGAGTGATGTTGAGCTCAAGTTCTGCTGCGAACAGAATGGTTCGCCTCTTGGACAGCGCTCTGACGGCATCCCGGGAGACACCACCACGGCACCACATCATCTGGAGGGGAAAGACTCCCGGTTGGTTTTGTCTCCGAGTGCACCCAGCTGCAAGTCGACCGAAGACAAGGAGGTCGCCAAGACCGCTCCTGCCCCATCACGCAGCTGCGACGAGGTCAAGCTCAGACGCAGCGGTGGGGTACGGGTCGAGCACAAGAAAGCCTCGCTGACCCTCACCCTCATTGTGGTCTCTTATGCTGTCTGCTGGTTGCCGTACGGCATCATCGCGCCTATCACCAGCATCTGCGGCATGCATCCCGGAGCGTTCCCCCCCTTGCCGGAGTACTTCAACGCGGCGGTGATCGCTTTCTCGATGGTCCAGAGTGCGGTCAACCCATTCTGCTATGCAGCAGCTCAACCGACCATACGGCAGACGGTTTGGAAAATACTGACGTGTTCGGAATTCTCTCCGAGGTTGGGACTTAAAACGAAATGAATTGAACGATCAGAGCACCACTCTGCTGTCCGCAAGACCAAAGTGACTGATTCGAAACTGGGCAGGAAGCTTCTTGAACCGAAATTCGAATGTTCGAATTTCGTTTGGGAAGAACCCAAACGTAATGAAAGACGCTGACTTGACTTTCAAACAAAATGTGTTCAAATTACAAAGACAATGGAAAATTGTAACGATGAGGACTGTCCATAAAAAGAAATTCAAACACTGTGCGAAGTCTAACACATTTTTTTGCTCTGTTGGAAAATAGCGACTTCATTTGCTTTCAAAGGTAGGGCCATAGATTATTATTTGTGTCTATGAATGCTGAACTATAGGCAAAAGAACCAAGAAAAACAGTCACGGTATTTTCACAAGAACGTTAAATACAACCACATTCAGAGAGGTGACAGCCTCTTTGGCCGCAGCATTCGCAAACGGACCCTCAGAAATCTGAAAAACCCGATCCATGCATGAATCGTTTCTCAGATTCAAGTGAAAAATTATCCAAACCATATTACTTCGAAAGGAATCTTTTCTCAAAATATGGTCAAAGAATGGTCATTTTATGGTCATTAATTTGTTGAATATTTACCAATCTATGACCCTAACTTTAACAACCGCGCAAATCTTACGGAGCAGTCTTGCTCAAATCAAGACAAAATTAAGCCTAGTAACAAAAGTAGGTATTTATGTCATGTCCGAACATTACTTTTTAAATGTATTAATTACGAAGTATTTACAGTTAAAACGTTCAATGAAATTGGGCTTGCTTAGTCGCGTCTCAAGACGTTAATCCTATACGTAACTTCACGACCTTGTAGTAAATTATACTTTTGGTTTTTGGAACCGTTCAATTGTTTTAATACTGTATAAATGTAGACAATAAAACTATAGCCTGTGAACATTTCATGTCAAAAGGTTGTAGCGTTTTTGAGATATCGCTGACAACCTAGAGCGGTTACGTCCACGCAGAAAGAATTATCCGTAATTGGGAAAACACAATCTGAGAAACGTTTCATGCAGACGTGTTTCTCAGATTGAACAATTTGTTGAATCCCTTACTCTAAAGTGCAAAATCCTTAGAAGGGAATCGTTTCTCAAAATGTTATACATTATCAATAGTTGCAGTTCTTCTTACCAAATAAGTTTTTATGGTCATTCATTTTTGAAGTAATTACCAAAGGTGTACCCTCCCTTTAAAATACAAGACTTAAAACTGTATGATTTTTTTTACACCTTGGTGTTTGTGTACGGTAGTGTACATTACCAAAACTGGGGTGTTAAAGGCACAGTACACGTTTGGCAATGACTCTGAAAATTAATGGCAATAAAAACTTACTTGGTAAGAAGGACAGCAGCTTTGGATAGTATAATGAATTTTTGAGAAACTTTTAACTTCTAAGTACTATTGGTTATGGAAAATATATCACTTTTTATTCCCCCAAATTTGAATCTGAGAAGCGTTTCTGTCAGAAACGCTTCTCAGACTGTGTATTCCTATGGGGAATATTCTTCCTGCGTGGAAATATTCGCTCCGGTTTTTCGGTGATATCTCACGAACGCGACCACCTTTTGAAGTGAAATTTTCACAGGTTAGTTTTATTGTATGTACCTACATTTATACAGGATTAACACAATCAGTAGGCTCCAATTACCAAACGTGTACTGTGCCTTTAAACTGAATATCTTGGTATCTATATGTGACAACCCGACACGGTGTTAATTAATTTCATCATTGGTAAAGTAACGGCGACAATTAACACCGTGTATAAGTGTTGTCACATATATGATATAGATAAAAAGAGAATCAACTTAGCACAGTTTTTGCAGTGTAGTAAGTGACACCCGCATGCTGTTGTTTTGTCGCTGACTTCAACTGTCTGTAACACGTAAATATGTTGAATTTTACGCACATAACTTTTTCCGTAAAAAGCACTCGGCTTCTCCGAGTTATATGTAAATAATACTGCACCATTTTAAACAAATACAAAATACACAATTTGTAATCAAAATTATAGATTTCCCAGTAAAAAAAAACCCAGCCGATTTCACTTCTATGCATTCGTGTTTAAGCGATTTTGCCGCTTCATAACAGTTTAAACCGCCATTCAACTCACTTTTAGGCATGCGAATTTGTTTAGCATTCAAATAAAACTCACAAGGCGTGACTACAATATCAGTATTTTTGTTATCTAAGCTGTTATACAAGTTTTATGACATGCATAAAGCTCTGCATGGTGTGATTTATAGAGAATCTTGCAGGCTGCACCCAATAATTTGTAAACCACCTTTTGGATAGAGTCCAAATAGTTCTACACACTGCGTATGTACCCGCAAGTTTGACTGAACACATTTTTTTGTCTGGTCATTTTCGTATGGTGCTCTGCAATGAACACCTATACGGCGACTTTTTTCTTGGCGGATAATTGTTTGATGAGGTAGCGATTTTATTTTGTCGTAATTTGTTTTGGCAGCAATTTTTTGGGGGGTCATCGAACTTCTGTTAAAAAAAGGGTCTGGTTCCCATCTCGTGAATACAAAGTCACAACGAAAAATGTTTGCGCTGAACATAGACTGTACATTTCTCACAGTACAAATGGTGAAGTCCCATGAACAGTCACTGCTCATGTTTAGTGCCCTTCCGGCTTTACAACGGCGTTCAACACTGCCTTTAAAGGCCCTGTACACTATTGGTAAGATCGAAAAACACAAATGTTCACAGATTCACACATAACTTACATGATTTAAAGTAAGTAATGGTAGAAAGGGTTCCTTAAAATATTTCTGCCTAAAATGCTATCGTTTCTGAGAAATGAATAAAACAATAGTTTTTATCGCGCGCGATAATAAACTCGATGTTTGAAAAACAGAAAACACATAAGGTCTCTTTTCACTATTTTCTTGTGATCTCGATGACCAATTGAGCTCAAATTTTCACAGGTTCGTTATTTCATGTATATGGTTAATCACACAAAACATGAACTTTGTTTGGGACTGTTTTGTTAGCTCTACCAATCCTGTACAATACCTTTAAGACCAAAACATGTTGCTGCCCCCCCCCCAAAAAAAGGGTCGCCAAAAAACCCAGTCGCCGCAAAAAAGAGAAAGTCACCACGTCGTAAAAAAGAAAAAAAGTCAACGCGTGGGTGTCTATTTACCTTATTATCGACCTCTAATATACTCAGTATACTGGAGATCAGTGGACCTTATGCATTGACGTCATCAAGCCGCCATCTTAAAGGTTAACACGACGATGGAACAAGTGAAACGCACATCTTTGCACGCGCGGCGCACAGGATGGGGCCAATGAGCTACCTTCTTTTGACCTCTAGCCGAGGGCGCCCTTACTCAAATGACGTCATGTCCATAAGGTCTATTAAGAACACCATAATTTCGGCAAATTAATGAGCGGGCAACTTAAACGTAGCGTTATTCGATTTCGCGCGAAATGAAAAGCTCATTTCAGTCATTCAATGTCACTCATTATAATTATATATTAAATGTGTCAGCTACTTCTTTTGCGTCATGCGATTTAAAAATGATAACCTTTCAATTTAACAGCCCACTCAGAAACAGCTTTCAAATTCGCAGCAGCTTTTCGAAGAGATCTCTAGTTGCGCCTACGCTGCGCCTAAATTGATTTCGCACGGCTAAAAAATAACGCCCTATAGTCTAAAGGCACTGGACACCGTTGGTAATTGTCAAAAACCAGTATTCTCACTTGGTGTATCCCATCATATGCATAAAATAACAGTTCTGTGAAAATTTGGACTCAATTGGTCATCGCAATTGCAAGAAAATAATGAAAGAAAAAACACCCTCGTTGCACAAATTTGTGTGATTTCAGGTGCTTAATAAAAGACTTCTGGCCAGAGGTCTTTTAATATTTTAGTGAGAAATTACCTCTTTCTCAAAACTACGTTACTTCAGAGGGAGTCGTTTCCCACAATGTTTTATACTACAACAACTCTCCGTTGCTTGTTACCAAGTAAGTTTTTAAACTAATATTTGTTTTGAGTAATCACCAAACGTGTCAAGTGCCTTTAATTGAAAACACTGCTATTTAAACTCGCATGCCTCAAAGCAAAAGGGATTGACGGTTTCAACTGAAGTAACAAAATTGCTAACGAATGCATGAAAGTGACATTTTTGAAAGTGATGATTTTGGGCGTAAATAACAACCGGGAAACCCTATATTTAAATATACACTTTATTTATTGGTATTAAATTAACATGACAAAATAAAATAAAAACTCGTTGTTTATTGATGGAAAATGTAGCCATAATTGAAGTATTAATGACTCGGGCATAAAAGAGACTGCACAAAATTAATGTTTTCTGAATGACGGACAAAATGAGCAGTTCTAAGCCACAATGGCGTGCAGGGAACTATGAATACTGCAAAGATAATTAAAAATTTGACTACGGACGTCTCAATCACTCAAAATTGGAACTAAACAAACCCCAGGTCCCAATTATTGTGCAAATTATTGAGGGCTTAAGAAATATTCATGAGACCGTCGCTCTGTTTTCTCCCTATTTAGTGGATCGCTCCCCTGACTGACATGCGAGTTATGTGCATCATTCGTATGATAATACAAATGGACAATATTAACCCAAATTTTCACTACAATAATATTGGTTTCGCCATTTTGGGAGTCGATTTCCCCGTGTGTTATACAGTGTAGTGTAAATTTTACGCGTAGCAGCGTATACTCCCCTATAGGCCTACCGTACGTGCAGTTTGACTTCCAAAATGGCGAGCGTAGCAGACAGTAGCCGCGTGCGATTTTTTTTTCTGCAGCACACGTCGGCCATGGTATCAACAGTTAAGTGCTGTTCTTCCTATCCCTTAACTTTTGACTCCATAGACGACGTGTGCTGAATAAAAAAAAAACTAGCCGCGTGTGACCTAAGGTGCACGACCAACGTTTTTACTACTTCCAGCCCAAAAGCTGGCATATGTTTTTGTGTAATTTGACCAAAGATCACCCAATTACTCGTTCAACAGCATTTCTTATCACTTTTTTTTTAAATTATGAGAACACATTGGTCTTTTACAAAGACAAACACCACCTCAATGCATCTCATAATAATGATTGGCTTCTGGTAATCAGTGGAGCTAGTTTGTGTACAGTGGTCGTGGCTAACATCGGAATTACAATGACAACAAATATACGATCTGGAATACAAAAGCTGGCATACGTTTCTGTGTAATTAATTGACCAAAGATCACCCATTTCATTTTTCAAAGGCATTTCTCATAAGTTTTTTTATTTTATTCTGAGAACATAATGTCTTTGACAAAGACAAACACCACCTCAATGCAACTCATAATTGGCTTCTGGTAATCAGTGGAGCCAATTTGTGTGTAAAGTGGGCGTGGCTAACATCGGAATTACAATGACACTTATACGAACTGTGCCAAGTTCGCACATTTTTCAACTAGCTGATATTAGCTGGTACTCATGCTCGAAAACATGTGTTGGGTACCAGGAAAATTCAGCCTTTAGTCGATAAAAAGAAGATCCTTGTGCGAACTAAGCCGGCCCAGAATACGAGCTGATGGCGCACGAACGTTATTACCTCGGCAACTCTGTCATTTATTTTCTTAAAGGTATCATGCAGGATTGGTAAGGATAAAAAACATTGTTTGATTTTAGTCCGAAAACTTACTATTTATAAAGCTTATACTGAAACATTTTTTTTCGGTGAAATATTTCCCTCTGAAATGAAGTCATATTCGAGAAAAACAGTATCCGAAAACCTTTTTAAAAACCCATAAAAAACAACAAACAAACAAACCCCCAAAACAAATGCAGCAACTGATTTCGATTGTAACATGTTTTATGTTTCATTCATGCATGTTTCATGCTTAAAAATTGTGCATGGTTTTTTACTATTTTCTCCTGACTCACACACAACGGATTAAGCCCAAATTTTCACAGGTTTGTTATTTCATGAATAATTTTATGGTTGATCACACCAAACATGAACACTGTCTGCGACTGTTTTGACAGCTCTATATTAATACCTTTAAACCTTCTCATATCCCTGCGCTGCCAGGAATGTGTCCCACGAGCTTAATCAATCACAAGAAACCATCTCTCCCCTCACAGGAACCCATTCGCCCCTGGGTGAAGAGAAGCAAGGACAGAGTGTCTCGACCGGGATTCGAACCCACACACCCAGATGACTTATCCTCAGCCATGGCAGTATTAGAATGGCAGAATAGTAAAATAGCCTACATTTCTACCCTCGCATAATGTGCAAACTATTTAATAAACAAATGAGGTACAAATTTTGCTGTGCGTTTTGCTGTTAATGGAGTTTTAAATAGCGGGCTATTCACCAATAATGTGCTCAAGGGATACGAGTTTATTAGCGCGTATTCACATAATGAGCTCAGTATTAACGAGCTTAATAGCGCGCTATTCACCAATAATGAGCTCAAGGTATTAACGGAGTCTTATATAGCGCGCTATTCACCAATAATGTGCCCAACTCACGGTATTAATGGAGTTTTAAATAGCGCGCTATTCACCAAGATTGTGCTCAAGGCGCTTGGACAAAAAGAGAAACACTTTTTAGGACAGGTTTTGAAGTTCTTATGAATTATGAGACCCATTTATTTATGAAGCACCTTCAAGGGTCCTCAAGGTGCTGCGGCGCATTCAGCAGCCACTGCCAGAAAAAACAGGCAAAACCCCTTATCTAAAAGGGAAGGTACACGATTGGTAATCACTCTAAAAATTAATGGCAATAACAACTGACCCGGTTAGAAGTACAGCAACTTTCGATAATATAAAGCATTTTGAGAAATATTTCAGTTCAAAATAATGTGGATATGGACAAATATGTAAGTTTTTATCCCCCAGAATTTGAATCTGAGAAAACGTTTCTCAGATCATAGGGATTATTCTTTACGCGTGTGGACATATTCGCTGCGGATTTTGGCGAAATTTCAAAAACGCGACCACCTTTTGAAATGAAATGTTCACAGTTTAGTTTTATTGTCTATATCTACATGATAGGATTAAAACAATCCAACGGTCCCCAAAACCAAAGGTGTACTTTGCCTTTAACGACAAGTTTACTGGGTTCTTTTACGTGAATTGAATTACACAACACACGGGACCCACGTCTTTACGTCCTATCCAAAGGACGAAGCAATAATGGTGAAGTGTCTCGCTTAACAAGGACACAAGTGCCAAGACCGGGACTCCAACCCAAAGAGCTCGAGTCTGGTGCTCTTGACCGCTCGGCAACCACATGTCATAACCGAGTTGTACCGCGTGCTAGCGTGTGAGGATTACAAGAATTGTCAGGAAGCGTGAAGAGAGCGCGCGAGAGAGAGAGGGAGGGAAGACAAACCACAAAAGGTCGTAATAATGCCATGATCAACTGAGCACTTATTAAATGGCAAATATCAAACCGGCCAAGGTTAAAAGGACGCGGGCGACAGGGTATTATTTTTCTCCACTAAAGCACACTAAAGTTTACCCTTTGAATCAAGATCAGATTGAAGGATGCGTTCTGACGTTGTTCTTTTGTTTCTTGTTATTATACACGATTGTCGCACAAAGCATCAATCACCGTACGGTCAATGCGGCTGTCGGTCATTCGATTACGAGTTAAAACGCCTTATATCAAAGACTTTAAGTATAGTAAATACTAAGAAAACAAAGGCGTATTGTCCGAAAACTTAAGCATTCATACTCCTGCTGTATACAGTTTTCAGTTTAATACGCAGAACAAACTTCACCAAATTACACAAGCGGCAGTGTTAATGCTGAATTACGACTATTACAAGTCAAGAAATAGCGAGAATCTACGCTGGCTCAAATTCGCAATATTTGGAGAACTCATTTTGTGTACGGCGTTATATCGCCGTAGTACACTCTAAACATTCCTGGTTCAGAATTGACCCAGATTCTGGGTTCCAGGGGGGCCCGACCCATTTCCGGGTCAAGCTGACTCTGCGTCATTTTGACTCATTTATTGGTCATTCTGACCCAGGGAAAGAGTCAGGCCCCAAGGGAACCTGATCCCGGAAGTTTTTTTTGAAAGTGTGTTATATCGCCGGACTATTGCACAATATCGCCATATTTTACTGCGTTTTATCGCCGTAAAATTACTACCGCGTAAAAATCGGCGATATAACGCAACACGGCGCTATAACGCAATCGGCGCTGTAACGCTGTAGGCCAGCGATATAACGAAACAGTTCGAATATATCGCAATATTACGGTGATTATAAAGCAGTACAAAAACATGTTCTCTCAATTTCATGAAGTGCATTAGGCAGTTTTGTTAAGTGTAAAACCTCTCAAGATTTCGTAAGTGGATATTCATCCCAAATTCAGTACAATTTTCTTGATTTTGTATTACTTTTGCGGGTAGGCAGGTACCTTGAAACAACAAAAAAAACAACAAACAAAAAACAAAACGCAGTTAATCACTTGCGAAGGTTTATGGGCAAAGTCCATCGGGTTCGTGAAAACAAAATGATATTTATACTGGTAGGTTATTCAAATAGTTAATTCTACCTTGTTAATTCTCAGTTCTTATGTTATAAAAAACGGAATGAGACTGGTTGTCAAAGAGACTGGAGACTAGACTGGAGAGAGACAATGCAAGGCAGCAACCCATTCACAATGAAAAACAAAAAAGAACCCCGTCTTTACATTCAAAGTAGAAAGACAGATTTCATTATTCCTTCTGCTGTAAGCGAAAGCCAAGAACGATCATTTCAAGCTTTATGACCTTATAAGGACAAAATAATTAAATTTAAGGTAAAAAAGAAGAGGAACGGATAAAGGCCTGTTTCTTGTTCAAATAGAAGTATTCGACAAAATGTTAAACTCTGGCAATCCTGATTAAGACTCAATTTTTTTCATTAGATAGAGAGAAGATGGGAGTGGCTTCCATAAAAGGGGGCATTCTTCTCACTATTCTGCCGTACGTCTTAATTCAGTCATCGGTCCCCGTCTACTACGGCGATATTATACCATGATATAATAACTTGATTAAAGACTTCAACAGCGAAAGAGCTGACATGGCGAGCTGCCCGGACCGCCACGTATAGAGGCAAGGTCATCATCTCATTCTTAGGGAAGATTTCACAGAGAGATAAAACTGATCTTAATCGTGTGTCGATCCTAAAATAATGCTATAATGCTCAGCAAAATGTAATGTCACAACACAATTTCCCTCCACTGATACTGGCGACTCATCTTAAAGAGGGGCTCCGGGGTCTAATTTAGTTTTTTGTGATGCACTCCTTTTCCCAGTAGATAAGAGTCCCCGTGAAAGTAAGGAGAAAAATCACAAGTCTCAAACCTCACCTTAAAATGGTGTAAAATGTCATTTTGTAGTGATACTTTTTCACAGCGAAATTTGAAACATGACGTCATCGGACATAAAAAAATGGGTCTGTACATTGCAAGGCTAATACGCATTGGTTTGTACACAGCGCTCTGCGCGCACGTTTCTGTTGTTCATTTTCGCGTAGAGGCGAATGCATTAAGGAATTAATATAACTCATTGAAAACAGTTGCAAGATTGAAAACTTAGTGACAGTTCTATACGTTTGAAGAACTCAGCTAGTATTTTGGTAGTCAGATGTAAAAGAAGAATAATTGAGCAGTCTCCGAAACAGCAGTTTGAAAAAACAGTTCAACTTCAAACGCGATTTTCTAAAAATTGTGGCTGTGCAGTGCATGCAGTTTCGCCACTTCGTGAAAAATGGTGCCGAACTCGTTGAGAGGCTGTTCCGATTGTTGACACAGACAGAAGGGCAAAGTGAAGAAATGGATTAGGTCTACTGCGTTACGGTTTACCAACCCGATGAAAGTTGTCTTTATAAACTGGGTTTTTGTGTGTGTAAGTGCGTTGGGGGTGTGGGGGGGGGGGTGGATGCAGTCTTCAATAATTCATGTCATTTGGAATACATGTTGAGCTTTCAGACAAAGCAAACGAAGCTAGCTCAGAATAATTGCAGACGAGTTTTTGACGGCATGCAATAATAATTAGCTTCTGTTCCGGCAGAAACCTTTTAAAAATTTATAAATTATATTGATGCATGCTTTACTGAATTTTTCTTTAAAAAAAAAAAAAAAAAAAAAAAAAAAAAAAAATCCCATGATTGCAAAACTCCTTAAAATCGAGCCTGATCCCTGGCAGGTATACGTGCAGCCTGTTGGGTCTGGTGTAAACAAAGTACAGTCGACTCTCGTTTTAACAAGGTCCACGCTTAGTCGGTCAAATCAACTGTTTATAACAGGAGCATTGTTATAAGAGAACAGGAGCATTGTTATAAGAGGACAGCAAAACAAAGAAACACAAAGCAGAAATGACATTCATTATTTCAGAATGTACTCTTTATAAGCAAGCTTTTTTTTATAACAGTGCTCTTGAACGAAAATTTACGGTATTTTATATACCCCCCTGCTTTCATACTGTTGGGACACGTGACAATAAGCGACCACTTCACTTCGCCCAGGGGGGGCCCAGCGGAATTTGGACGGAATATGTTTGAGAGTGTGACGTCATATTTGAGGTGTCTATCTGACCCTTCACGAAACGGAGCCTGAAAAGGAATAGGAAATTTAGGCCTACAAAACTGAGAAAAGTTTTGCAGATTTTCCTTCATTTATAATGCTTAAAAAAAGGGCATTTATGAATGGGAATAAAAGATAAGCGACTCGGTCTTTATAACGGTCGTTTAAAACCTTGTAGAGTCCTGGCCGTGAAAGGACCACACCTTCGGCTCGGTCCTTTATCAAACGGCCACGACCCTGCCGGTCTCAAAACGATCGTTTATGACCTCGTTGCCTATACTCGTTTATTAACACCAAGCATTTCAATACACTCTGCTTTTTTTTGTAAAACAAAATCACAGCGCTATTCATGATAAGTGAATCAGAAGAGAAACACAAAGTCATAACAATTGAATTAACTCAGAATTGTCTTGAATTGTACATTTGGTCTTAGCAGACTTAATGGGTGAGGGTGTAATTGTTCCATTTCTGTGACGTCATTGGATGTTTAGATTTTAAACAAAATTCGCACCAGAAGGGTATCAAACACAATGGCGTTTTACACACCAGTTTTTTTAACGTAAGGGTTAGAGACTTGCAATTATTTTTGTCCCACGTTCATATATGTCTTAAAATATAAAATGCATCACAAAACTGAATTCGACCTAGGAAAGCTCTTTAATTTCAAATGTAGGGTTTACGAGTGGGAAAATAGAGCAGTCTAAAACGAAGAATTGGAAAATGCAGCAATCTAAATATGAATAGAATTGGAAAATATATAGCTGCAATCTAACTAAACACGCTGAGAAGTTGTTCCAGTTGACTGCAGGTTTTTGAGAGAGACGATTAATGCCAAATGAAGGAATGAATTACTACAAAAGTCATTAAGTTTTAAAAACCCGATGACGGTTGTCTTTGTAAATTTGGTTCGTAAAAAAAGGGGAGGGGTGGTGGCTAATAGCCTTCAATAAATTCGTTTCATTGGAGACGAATCAAACGAAGTGGAAAATGAACCAGACGAGCGTTTATAGTATACAATATTAATCAGCTTTGAAGTTCCGTCGAAAACGATAACAAAAATGTATTATGTGGTTTGTGCACGCTTTTTTTTTTACTTGTGAGGGTCCTTACTCGAGCTTCACTGCATCTGGTGCATCCAGGTAAAATGCATTAGACACTAAGTGGCATAGGTACCCCCCCCGCTGCTAACGCATTATAAACTACTCTTAATAAACATCCCCTCCCCCTCCCCCTCCCTCCCCCCTCCCCTCCCCCTCCCTCCCCTGACCACCATCCAGTACGTTGTTAACTACACCGCTGTGGAGAGCACCACGCAATGAGACAATGGGGGAAGAAAGGGGGAGGACCAGCGAGATTTGGACGGGATTGCAATTCAGAAAACAAAGCAAAAGCTATTATATTTTTTTAGAAATTAATTTTGAAACGAGCCAATTGTCAACTTTTAATCATCTTTTCTTTAATTCATGCTGAGTGATGCCCACGTTTTTTCGCTCTCTCGAGCATTTCGATACGCTCTGCTTTTGTCAAAACAAAATCACAGCGCTGACGATGAGAGAAAAACACAAAGTAAATAACAAATTAATTTATTGGGGAGCTGGTTTGTTGGTCTTACAATTTCGTTTAGTGCAGTCTTAATGTATATTGGAGTGTTGTTGTTCGATTCCACATCAGCAAAGACTGAGAATTCTCCGTCTCCGGCCGGCCCGATTATGAGCTCTTAGAGGTATGTTAAAGGCCCTGTACACTATTGGTAAGATCGAAAAACACAATGTTCACAGATTCACACATAACTTACATGATTTAAAGTAAGTAATGGTAGAAAGGGTTCCTTAAAATATTTCTGCCTAAAATGCTATCGTTTCTGAGAAACGAGTAAAACAATAGTAATTATCGCGCGCGATAATTTGAAAAAACAGAAAACACATAAGATCTCTCTTTCACTATTTTCTCGTGACCTCGATGACCAATTGAGCTCAAACTTTCAAAGGTTTGTTTGTTCATGCATATGTTTAATCACACAAAATGTGGACACTGATTTTGAGCTGTTACCAAAAGTGTACAATACCTTTAAACACAAAGGATCCACATTGGAGCTGATACTATGTCGAGATGGTTGATGACGTTGAAGGACAACTTGAAACTCTTTCTTTTTGATCAACAAACCGCCCTGGTTGGCATAGAGGGCCGAATGTTTAGCTAAACATTCAATCGCGGGTACAGATGTTGTGACCAAATTCAAAATTTTCTGCAAACTTGCAATTGAAAAAATATATACATCTTATGATTGGTTGCTTTGTTTCCAACAAATTCAACACTATTTTTGAATATTTGTGTATCATTGTTACAAACTGTGGCTATCCGTTTTTGCTTTTCAATTATGGCTGCCCATAGTTTTCCAACCTTGGTTGGCAAAACGTCTGGAACCAAGACCATCTCGATCCCGCCCGGGAGAACACCATTTTAAATCGAGGACAACTTTTCAACCGAGTACCAATTACTAACTGTGGTTACATTCACCAAATTTTAAATGGTTAGAAAAGCTCGCGTGAGCAAAAGTAGTCCTTAAAAAAAAAAAAAAAAATGAAAGAAAAAAGAAAATGGAATAACTGCCTTAAAAAATGTAAAAGTGGCCGTCTCAGTCTACGTTTGTTATTTTAACAATTACCTCTGCGGACACTAGGTGGCAGCAGACTTACCCATTATTGGTGCACTACACTTTTAAAAGAGAGAAAACCATGCGCCGAGCCTCATTAATAAAATGTAAACCCCACAACTTTTTCTGTAAATCAAAGGTTTGAAGGTCGTGGTTTTTATGGAATGTTGAAAATGTTTCCAATACTGTGCCCGTTGGGTTGTTGACTTTCAACCCGAAGCATTCGGGGTACACTTGCCCTCTAAACACAGCCCTTTTTTGCTAAAAGGTGTTTGGTCATTTTTCCAAGATGGAGTCTGGCCAGTTTACTTGTTCAGTGGTGTTTTTATTTTGGATGAGCCTATAACTCAAAAGCTGAGCGGCTAGTCTACTAAAAATTGAAATGAAAATTGAAGTTTAGTTGTAACCTTATTCTGGTTAATAGCAAGATTTTTTTGTGCTTAGCTACTTTTTCTTCTTCTTAAGCAGCACTATAACAGTGGACACTGAAAGGCGCTCCAAAAAGTCTTATATTTTGAAAATTAGTTGAACATGTTAATTTCAATTTTAATTTATTTTCTTGGGGGATGCTGATGAAATCGAGGAAACAAACAATAGTTACTTTACACTCGTTTAGATTACAGATTGGTAGTTTTTTTTTAGCACCCTGCAGTAGACAGATAATACTTAAATTTCTCACCAAGCAAAGTGACCGATGGGGACAATCACACAGCCTTTGTATAGCTCTTCAGAAACGAATTTATTTTGTGGGGGGAGCCGACAGCCCTAAACACTTTGTCCAAGTTGGTGACTGAGGTACCGGACGGCAAACGAAGCTCCATACCAATCAGACGACGACCCCGGCCGGCATTAAATTCAGTCTACAGGCCTAGAACTCACGAACTTAATCTTTGTGACCTGTTTTACACACTCCATATTTTGACAAGTTGGTTTTTAGAGGGGGCACACTGGCCTGCATTGCAACACATTTAGGTATCTGCTTTCGGTCCGCCACAAACGGAAGCGTAAATGAGACACTCAGAAAATAAACGAAAGTCCTATGAGTGATAATATCTCATAATTATGACTTGGTACAAGTCATACTAATGACTTATGTTCTGAAGACATATCTCATAAATATAACTCGTATATCAACAAAAATTACTTGATCGGCACAAGTCGTATTATGACTTATGCTAATTCATAAGTATTAGATATAGGCTAAAGTCATAGTTACGATTTATGCTATTCATCAATATGAGATATCACTCATAGTTTTGACTTTATGCTAATTCATAATGATGAGATATAAGTCATAGTTATGACTCGTATTTGTGAATTTCTTTCTTTCTCTTCGTAATGTCTTTGTAACGCTTCGGCAAAAACGTTCCACAGAAGTAGTACAACATTAAAACCCTCCGAGCAGCCGCGGGGCGTAGTTGGGTGGACCAGCTTCTACTTTTTTTTAACAACTACAAAATGTGTGGATCATTTCCGCTAATTTCTTTTGAGTACTACCCTTAAACACCCCTCGTTCATATACTGTAGTGATTTATGGGTGAGTAAACTCAAAGATTGACAAGTAGTGTGGGAAAGCTGGGTCCCATTATAACGTAAACACAAAAATCCTATTGCCCCTATTTTTTGTGCACAAAATGTACTGTTTTGAAAATCAGTAGAGAACCAATGTTCGCATTTTCAGAATGTTTAAATCTTTAGTGTGTGGGTCCAGGGAACATCTATTCATCTGTTCAGACCATTAGAAGAAGAATTGTGCCCCCAAACACAATTATTTACCCGTAATACAATAAGCCTCTCGACTGCGCCCTGTGGATGCAGCATGTAAATTGTTTCCCGTGGCTGCTCCGAGGGTTTTTAATGCAATGGAAGGTTTTAATGCAATGCGATTGTGTGTGCCGATGAAGCCGAGGACACAAGCTGTGTCTCTGATTCAAGTAATAGTTGACAAAATTACGTAAGACCGTCTTGAGTGGCAACTTTCATTTTACCCCAAAAGTAAGAGACAATAATTAAGTTTCACACCAATTGCATTGATTCGAGGGGGGGGGGAACCCAAAGCCTTGGCGATGGTAATCGTAATGAACTTATGTGTGGAAAGTAAATAAATGCCAAGATAATAAAAGAAGTTGGACATTTGAATGTCAGTCAAGACTAAAAGGGTGAGCAAAAGCATCGGTAAAGACTGAAAATATCAATGTTCACAGATTTACACACGATATTGAGATGGTCATGATGGAAAACTTCGTTTATTTCGTTTATAAATTAAAAACAAAAATATAAGTTCCAATGATATGTGTTTAACAGCAAATGCTCTTCTGGCCATGTCAAAATTGATGGCTTTGGCAAATGGCTATGGCCAGAACACTAATAAGACTTAACAGCAACAGCCAGCAGCCAGCAGCCAACAGACATTAGCCAACAGCCAACAGCCAACAGCCAACAGACAGTAGCCAAAAGCTAGCAGCCAGCAGCAAACAGTTGGCAGCCAGCAGCCAGCAGCCAACAGCAGCAGCCAACAGCCAGTAGCCAAAAGCTACAGCAACTGCCAACAGCTGATAGCGGATAGCCAGCAGCCAGCAGCAAAGCCAACAGTGATCAGCCCAATGCGACAGCCAACTGCCAACAGCTGATAGCGGATAGCCAGCAGCCAACAGCCAACAGACATTAGCCAACAGCTAGCAGCCAGCAGAAAACAGATGGCAGCCAACAGCTAACAGCCAACAGCCAGCAGCCAGCAGCCAGCAGCCAACAGCCAGCAGTCAACAGACATTAGCCAACAGCTAGCAGCCAGCAGCAAACAGATGGCAGCCAACAGCTAACAGCCAAAAGTAAACAGCTGATAGCCGACAGCCAAGAGCCAAGGACCAAGAGCCAAGATTCAAGAGCCAAGAGCCAAGAGCCAAGAGCCAAGAGCCAAGAGCCAAGAGCCAAGAGCCAAGAGCCAAGAGCCAAGAGCCAAGAGCCGTCAGCCAACAGCCATCAGCCAGTAGTCACAGCCATAGCCATAGCCAAAGTCGCATATTTAAACACAGCCTGAGAAAGAGCATGGCTATTGGGAACAACCTTATCCTTCCAGTAGTCTGGTGCACACATGAGATGCTTTTTCCTTAGAGTTCTCCATCTTAGCGATGCGGGAACCAAACTGGATGGCCCTTTTAGGAAGAGAGGCTGACGCTCCAAGACCCAAGACTCTAGCCGCTACTCGCAGAAGGAGCTTCTCTCCAATGCCCCTCTGCAATCTCAGATCAGCCTGGAAAAAAAGGACATAAGAAGACAAAACTTTTTTTTCAATTGATAAACTAACAGTGCCTTGCTGCCAATGCAAGTGAAGGCCAAACTCCAAGCCATTTGCGAGTTAGATTTGCATAATGTCTGGTTCAATGACTTGCTTACTCTAGAGACAGTTACATGACTCAGGCCAAGCTTTTACATAGTTTGTAAGAGACAGTGAACACCCCATACACAATTCTGAATGAATGTGTATCCATGGCCTCAGGGTGAGCACATCTGGAGGTTGCTATACAAAAGCTTGCCCCGACAACCACATTACAAAGCAACTGTCTCCAGTCTGAGGAACTTAAATGTCAGGCAGGAACTTGTGACTATTGAGCAAGTCATTGTACCATACATTATTCAAATCTAACTAGCAAATGGCTTACTGCAAAATTAAGCCATCGTACTCCGCATGATACAGTAACTAGCGGTGATATTATAGCAGCCAGTTTTAGTACACTGTTGACGCCGAATGAGAAAACTACAAATAACAGGAATAATTAATCTCTCTGAACTCCTAATTGAGTTAGTTCGGAAATAACAATGGAATGATGAACTCAATCAAATGCCTTGGTGAAGTCAACTATGGCAAGATAGGCATTTCCCCCCGTTTTATGGTTTATTGAGTCCCTCCAAAACAAACTTTAGCATACATAACTATAATTTAAATTTAAAGTAGAGCATCCCTTAAAGGCCCTGTACACTATTGGTAAGATCGAAAAACACAAATGTTCACAGATTCACACATAACTTACATGATTCAAAGTAAGTAATGGTAGAAAGGGTTCCTTAAAATATTTCTGCCTAAAATGCTATCGGTTCTGAGAAACGAGCAAAACAATAGTAGTTATCGCGCATGATAACTTGAAAAAACAGAAAACACATAAGATCTCTTTTCACTATTTTCTCGTGACCTCGATGACCAATTGAGCTCAAACTTTCAAAGGTTTGTTTGTTCATGCATATGTTTAATCACACAAAATGTGGACACTGATTTTGAGCTGTTACCAAAAGTGTACAATACCTTTAAAGGCAGGGTATATATACTTTTGGTAATTGTCAAAGACCAATATCCTCACTTGGTGTATCCCAACATATGCATAAAATAACAAACCTGTGAAAATTTTGCCTCGATTGGTCATCCAAGTTGAAAGAAAATAAGAAAGAAAAAACACCCTTGTTGCATAGAATTGTGTGCTTTCAAATGCCTGAGCAAGGCATCGTGCCTAAAGCCTTTCTCAGATTCAAATATTTTTAGTGAGAAACTACCATTTTCTCAAAAACTACATTACTTCAGAGAAAATAGTTTTTCACAATGTTTTATACTATCAGCAGCTCTCAGGTGCTTCTTACCAAGTACGATTTTATGGTAATGTATATCTTGAGTAATTACCAAAAGTATCCACTGCCTTATAGATTGTCAAACTATTTAAAGTCAATGAGAGCAGAAATATCACAAACAAATCCATTCAGCTAAAAAAGTTTCCAAATAAGATTCAGCTAAAAAAAGATTCAAATGGACATCAAAACAAACCAAAGACAAAAACTGAACGAACAAAACTTGTGAGGGCAACAATTCTTTAAAAAAAATACCAAAACAACTCAATTAAATCAAACCTGTATAAAAAGCGGTACGAAAGAAACAATTTACAGCAGAAAGCATCAAATGCATTGCACTCCATGTAAGTTGGTTATCAATCATCACTACAAATTCAGCACCAGCTATCCACCCCTCACCCCTTTTTGTTCACTTTCCACACAAATCTCCAATAT
The DNA here is from genome assembly GCA_032158295.1 of Pycnopodia helianthoides. Taxonomy (NCBI): domain Eukaryota; kingdom Metazoa; phylum Echinodermata; class Asteroidea; order Forcipulatida; family Asteriidae; genus Pycnopodia; species Pycnopodia helianthoides. Next base: position 5,468,003 of record CM063253.1, on the reverse strand, counting down.
TACATTTTTTTCCATTTCCTCTCTCTCTCTCTCTCTTAATTGTACTGTCCGACCTTCAGCCCACACTGAATTCTGTTTCTTTCCAATAGAGACACACAACAAATTCGTCTCCGTAATCAAATTCCGATACAAAGCGTCTTTCGAAGTGTGCAATCATCATTGATTTTGCGAGTAGTGTTACACAAAAATTAATGAAATTAGTATAAACTAAAAAAAGTCCACGGTATTTCTGTTGAACCACACATCTTATTGTTGTGCCATAAAAATAACGTCTTCCTGAAATTGCATCATGGGAAATTTTTGAAAGGGACTGGAGACAATTCAAGAGGCCAGGGTTCTTTCAGATTGAAAGCAAAAAACTTCTGCGAGTTCTTGAAGCTTCTTGAAGAAGACTCCATTTTCAAAGGCACAAGCAACTTTGAGCTTAGTGACCTTCGAGATACAAAACAAATTAACTGAAGGACAAAAAAGAAAGCAAAAGGGGCAGCTTCTTCTTTTCTTGTTCAAAACTAACTATCAAATCAGTCAATTGAAATCTTTATCAAGACACAGTGGAGAGGCAAGGGACATTCTTGTCACTTGGGTAAATCTCAATTCAGTCACGGATGCTGACCTTTTGGGGGTAATGTCATTTCAAAAAATTATAAATAACAATCTGCCTGTTTCTATGTCAACAAAATTGGGTAAATTGTGACTAAATTGGTCCATATACGAAGAAGTTAAAAAACCAATTATTCTAATAAATTCCCATTCATTGTTAAAAATCGTTTTAATGATGGTAACGGAGAGTTGAAGATTCCCTCTTGATTGGCCAACAAACATTTATGTATCAAATTATGAGTCAACTTACCGCCTCTCTCTCCCGACCCCCCCCCCAATCCCCCATGGCAACAATGATAATCATTAATTTATTCTAAAGGTATCTATCTCCCAAACTCAACACTGAGAAACAAACTTGATCCCCTACCACCAGCCCCCCAACCTACCTTAAAATTAAAAAAAACAAAAACAAACAAAAAACAACCTCCTGGATTTTGTACCTCCTCTCACCCTGCCTGAAAACCCTGGCTGTCCTTGTTGGTGTTTGTGCTTAACATTAAATAAGCAATGGATTTCTAAGTGTGTAATCAATATTCAAAAATACCCGGGACAGTTTATCCTCTCTGATTGGTCGAGAGGAGATGACGAGTTGACACATAACTTGAAGTAATAAACTGAACATGATGGGATGGAGATACACGTCCATATCAGTTAGCTGTTCAAGGCAATCAATAAAACCATTTTACCAACGAATGGCAATTCATCAGAATAACTGATTGTATTTGTTCCTACATGTATATGGGCCAACTTAGTCACAATTTATCAATTTCTGTCAGCATTGAAAGTTATTTATGATTTTTGAAATGATATTAAATCATAAAAATTGGCGTGCATGACTGAACTACGGTATAACCAGGTGGGAAGATTGACGGTGGCCCCTGCATCATGTCTCGAAATAGATTCTCAAACAAAAGTTATCAGAATTAAATTTATTGATTTGCTTTTGAGTAAATTAGAAAATTTTCTCAACAAAGACTTGTTCCTAATCAAAAATTAACGAGCCATCCAGCCTCAACCTCTAATGGAACTGAGCAGAAACTTTCCCAAGGATTCCATTAACGGCGATTCCCACTACGCAGTAGCTCTGGCCTCTCACCAAAACAAAATTAACAAAAGGCTGAGGCATGGAAATCGCTGCAAACGGTGTTCCCCCCAGCAGAGGTGAAAGTCAAATTAAAGAATTGACATTATTTGCAATGCTGAAAGCCTAAATGTAACCAACTATCCTGAGATATGTTTTTTATCAGTTTGACATGCCGTCGTTTGGGCTGGAACTGTGTATACATTTTCCGTTTGGCAAGAGCAAGGAAGTGAATGTCAAATTAAAGAATTGACATTATTTGCAATGCTGAAAGCCTAAAGTAACAAACTATCCTGAGATATGTTTTTTCCAGTTTGATATGCCGTCGCTTGGGCTGGAACTGTGTATACATTTTCCATTTGGCAAGAGCAAGGAAGTGAATGTCAAATTAAAGAATTGACATTTTTGCTATGCTGAAAGCCAAATGTAACAAACTATCCTGAGATGTTTTTTCCAGTTTGATATTCCGTCGTTTGGCTGGAACTGTGTATACATTTTACCGTTTGGCAAGAGCAAGGCAAAATAATTGAGGGTAGAACATTCATTTTTCTGTCGGTTTCTCTTTGATCTGTTTGTTTCCCTTGTCATTTTTATGAATCAGTATTCATTCATTTTATACAAGACAGGAGCATCTGTGTGTTATTGGGAATCGCTGTAAACTGGATCCTTGAGTTTTTTACGCTGACTGGCTTATTAGTTTTGATTGCCTCTGTTGCAGCGGCATAGCCAGGACTTTTTCTGTGGGGGGGGGGGGGGCACGGGGGCAGTGCTTTCAAGTGGGGGGGGGGGAATGGGTTTGTCTGTGGTGGGGGTCATGCTTTTATTCTGGGAGGGGGATGCTGCAGGGTGCCACCATCCTCTTATATTCTTGGCATCGGTAGTGATCACTACATTAGATTATACAAACACGCATTTTCCTCTTTTCTTTTTCTTTTTCTTTTGTGAGCACTATCGCGATTTTTTTCATGGGGGGAGGGGCACTGGAAATGTGTGGGGGGCACGTCCCCCCCAGGCCCCCCCTTGGCTTTGCCGCTGCTCTATTTAAACTCTTTCAAACTGATTTGTTTTTTAATTAATAATAATAAAAATATTGGAGTCTTATAGCACACGTATCCACCAATTAGGTGCTCAAGGCACTTGAACAAAGAGAAACACTTTTAAGACAGGTTTTGTAGTTCGCATGAATTATGGGAACGATTTATGAAGCACCGGGGCAAACGCCCTTCTCTTAGCAATAACTGAACTGGTAATGTGCATTACACAACACACAGGACCTATTTCTGTTTGTTAAGTTATTATTATTATTGTTTATTTCTGGCAATGAATCCAAGGATGCCTCATAAGTTAACTTAATCACCGCAGCTCACAAGCCTGAGAAAAAAACCTGTAAACAAGGGTGCTTGCCATGTGAACTAGAACTACCGCGGTTAACCCCTAACCTTCCATGGTAAGTGTTCTGGGTTCTTTTACATGCACTACCAATCCTAATACAGCTTTACGTCCCAGCCGAAGGACGAAGTAGTACTGGTATAAGTGTCTTGCTTAAGGAGAACAAGTGCCACGATCGGGACTCAAACTCATACTCTGCTGATCAGAAACACCAGAACTTAGGTGCCCTTGATCACTGAGTTTTTATCGGGACAGGAATGAAAATCTAAATGAGCATAAATTAAGCTGATTCATATAAAGGAAAAGGATTTTTCTCTAAGTTTAAAAAATAATCTTACTGATTTCAAAAAGGAAAATTCAACCAGAAGTCAGATTAACAAAAGAATACAATTTTTGAGCTCCAAAAGCTGCTGACAGAGAATCTACTAAAACAGGGTGTTGGGTTCTAAATGAATTGTTCTATACGTACTTTTTTCTAAATCCGAAAAGACTAGCACATGCACAAATTTAACGGAGTGCCTTAAAGAGTCACACTGAATTCTCTGCAGGCGAAACTAGAACAACGATTGAGTTGAGGGCTGGATGAGGACTTTTTCTAGTTGATTTGGTGCATCATTAGTGAGAGAATTTTGTGTGTTCTCCCCCAGTCTTGCTGAGGTCCTGCTAATTGGAACAACAAATAATAACGACCAACCTTTATCCAAATTGGGATACCATTTAGGTAATTAACAACTGCCTCATCAAGGTACGGGAAACGTGACTCGAGGCCATGATCTGAGATGATCCTGAAAAAAAAAATAACAAAAGCAAATTCAACCGATGTATTATAATTACAACTAACCTTGGCATTTGAGCAGAGGCCTGCCCTGTGACATGATTGACACTCTGCCTGCGGGGAACAAGACGTAGCAGAGGTTGCCTGCACTTGGCTGGGTAAACAATACCACAAAGTGGAGTGCCCTTGCATGTCTTCATAAATAAATAAATAAAATAATTAACTAGTTCTTATATAGCGCATTTTACAATAACGTATCAATGCGCTTTACGTTAGTGCCCTGGTCATTGGGCCAATAGCATTCCTGTAATCTTGGAAGAGTAGTTTCTGGTTAACGTAGCAAGCACCCTTGATTGCAGGTTTACTCAGGCTTGCGAGCTACAGTGATTAAGTTCACTTATGAGGCAGCCGGGTTTCATTACCAGAAGTAGATAATAATAACAATAATATTATTATCCAATTAACTTGTTGGGTTTGTAAGACCAGTGCTAGTCTTTATCACCGGGATAAAGACAGGCGACCACTCTATGTCTGAATTGGTGGCTGCGGCTACGGCTGCAGCTGTTGCTAAGGGTGCTGCTGTGGGCATCCTCTACTTTGGTGCTTGTTCACGTGACGATCAAGCTGCAGCCGCTCAAACGGACACAACGTTAGGTACTCAGGTTGAATGGATGAAGAAAAAGAAGAAACAAAATTTGCATTGGAAAGTTCTTCTCCTCAGATCTACCATCTGAACAAGAGTTACGAGGGAAAGCTTGTAAAGACAGATGAATAAGTAATTGAATAAGTTATTGTAATGATGCTATTTTGTTTACAAAGCTGCAGTTTACCTGTCATCCCTGCCAAGGTTCCTCGTTGCAATCCTGTCAACCTCCAGCTTAATCTCCTGAACGAGGCCTCGCCAGTTCAAAGACCTTCACATCAGTTTTTGAAAAAAAACAGACAGAATTCAACTATTAAAAAATTGACTTGAAATGAGACATGCATTGTAAGGCATGCTGGTCAACCCTATAATAGCCTTGTCTTTTATAATTTAATCATTGGTACTTTGTTATCATGGTCGAAGGTATTACACAGGATTGGTAAAGATCAAAAACATCATTGTTTAATTATAGTCTGAAAGCATACTGATTATGAAGTCCATTCTAGAACAATATTTGTCTTTGAAATATTCCCCTCTGAAATGACGTCATATTCAAGAAAACTGTATCTGAATACCTTAAAAAAAAAAGGAAGCAACAGCTGATTTCGGTTGTTACAAACCCAAATTAAGGACAACGTGTTTACATAATGGGCACGGTTTTTCACTATTTTCTCCTCACACACAACAGATTAAGCCCAATTTGTCAGCTCTACCAATCCTGGTTTATACCTTTAAAGGGAAGGTATACGCTTGGTAATCACTCTTAAAATTAATGGCAATAAAAACTTACTTGGCTAGAAGTGCAACAGCTTTCGACAGTACAAAGCGTTTTGAGAATTATTTTACTTCGGAGTAATGTGGTTATGGAAAAATATATCAGCTTTTATCAGAAACAATTCGAATCTGAGAAGCGTTTGTGTGTGTGTAAGGGAAAAGTGAATCATACATGTAGCCTTGTGTAAACAGACCATTAAGATGAGACTAGTGTGCACACAAAAAACATTTTGATGGTTTTGTATATAAGCATCATATAGAGTGTTTTTAGAGGACTAGCACAAACAAATAGTAGTACCGGAGCTCACTCAAAATGTTCAAAAAGCTTTAGTTATAGTATTGATAAAGTTCTTCCCTTGTAAATGGAGAATCATGTATGGAAACTAAAGCTTTAAAGAACGTACATGTATGAGGCGATATGTGTATAGTTCTTAATAGGGAGGGGGGGGTTGTGGTTTAGTAAAAGGGCAAGACCAGAAGGGGGCTGAAGTTGGTAGGGGGTGGGGTCTGGAAAGGAGACTGCCAAAATAAATTTGAGCGAAGTGCACTGTGGAGCGGGGAAATTTGAAACTAGATCCGGTGCTAGCAAAGATAGATTGGCAGCTAGTGGGAGTGAAGGGAAGACACATGTCTGTGTGGTCTCTGGTAGTAAATCACCCCTTGACTGTTTGGATGTTGTTTTTTGGTGGGAGACAAGTGTCTCCGTTATCCAATTACTCAAGGCAATGGTTCCAACAGAGCTATTTTTGATGTTTTTATGTAATCACATGAAGGAAAGAGAGGGGGGGGGGGGTTTTAAGGGGGAAAAAAGGGGGGGGGTGTCTCAGATTGTGTATTCCAATTGCGGATTATTCTTCCTGTGTGGACATAACCCCTCCGGATTTTCGGCAATATCTCAAAAACGCTACCACCCTTTGAAATGATATTTTCACAGGTTAGTTTTATTGTATATATCTACATTTATAAAGGATTAAAACAATCGAACGGTTCCAAAAACCAAAGGTATACTTTGCCTTACTTGAATTTTGTTCTGTGTCTGGAATAGCCTGCAAATTGCTCATCAGCTCCCATGCCTACCAAAACAACCTAAAATACACAAAGAGGGGAGATCAAGGAAATCAGTCAGAGGTGAACATTTAAAAGTAACCACTGGTGTCTAGTTCACCGGACCCAAGCTCTGGTGTTGTCTGCAGCACAGTGTGGGTTTGAGTCCCGGTCATGACACTTGTGCCCTTGAGCAAGGCACTTAACCATAATTGCTTCGTAAAAAAGTTGGGAAGGTAGTGCATTCTGCTCTACCAGCCAGGCTCCTAGTGGACGATACCCATGCCTACATCCTTACGGGCTGTGAAGGGGGTAACCCTATTTCAGCCCCAGGAGTAGGTGGCAACGTGCCTCTGGTGTCAGTTGATTTGGGTCAGCAGCCCAAATCAGTTAAGTGTAGCCCTCATCTTGAGTGGCCGTTCGGCCTTGTGAGTTAGGCGATATCTCATTAAAAAAAAAAAAAAATCAAAAATTATTTCACAGTTATCTACAAAGTACAATGCCCTGGGGAGTAAAAGTCCTTGATATCCTAGACTGGACCATTTCTCATATCTAAGAGGAGGATTAGGTCCCAGCGTTGTGTAACTTTTTTTTATTTTGTTGAGGGGGCTGACAAATATTTTCACTCATGTACTGTGTGCACAAAATTGCACTAGACATGCAGACCTACCCAGATCTAACCCTCTGTTCTTTGTAGTAGGCTTCCAGGTGTATTGCTGACAGCCTGTGCTTGGTTCTGAGATTTCCAACACCCTCCCCCCTGCCTGGTGATTGCAATTTTAGCCTGGGTTGAATAATTGGCCCAGAAACTGATTTCCAAACACATGTTTGAAGGGATTGTGTGGAACATGATACTGTGTGTCAATTTAAATATGATATTAATATAATAATAATATGCGAATAACAACACTCAGCAAAAAACTAAGTAATTCTTCAGTTCAGTCTAATATGTTAGCTCAAAATTGTTTTTCTTGGGTCTAGTATCAATCTGTTGAGACCGTTTTGAGAAGGGACTGCATGCTGTGAATTATCTTTAAAACAAAAACCAGAGTAAAAGCTCTGGTCTTGGCGACAGCCATCATGATGAAGCACTAGAAATCCTAATCTCCTTATTGGAGGAACAAGTCACAAACAAACAAGGATCTCACTCAAAATAACCGTCCCCAAACGGACTATACAGTTACGGTTACAACCTCGAACCGAAGCCTATTAAACCAACCCCACAGTCTACATAACAGACACGAGACATACTGATTCTTCCAGAATCAACCAATTGCAACTGATGAGTGCCCATCTGAGGCATGAAAACATGCTATTGCTACCCGAGAATCTGTAAAAAATATTCTCAGTCTCATTACCCCAGTTATAACCACTGACTAAAAAGTCTTGTTTGTTCCTGGTCAAATTATATACACTAAAAACCCCAGTCAATATGACACAATATGTATATAATACCCCGACATGAACCACATCCATAAAACATGTAATCACAATTTTACGGTTTTATGTTTTTCAAGTCAACTAGTCTTGGAGTGTCTCTGAATTGGACAGCGCCATCATTTACCAATCATTGCCTGAGCCCATACAAGGATTTCAGCTCTCTTTAATCTTTAATGATAATAATAATAATAATAATAATAATAATAATATAACACTTGTAAAGCGCAAACATATCCACCTAACAAGTAGGCGCTCAAGGCGCGACAAAGAAGAACAATAAAACAGAAACAAGACATTTAAATTAAACTGTGCTGATGATTGCCTAGTAGGGTATCTAGTAGGTCCAGCATCAAACAAGCCTACCCAGATAGGGCCCAATTTCGTAATTGCTTAAGCATAAAAAGAAGCTAAGCACACCCAAAAAGTCTCCAAGTCAAATTCAGTTTTGTGATGCATTCATTTTCCAATAGATCAAGCCCTTATGAAAGTGGGTAACCAAACAACAACTCTCTCACCTCACACTGAATAATGTCAATTTTCTTCCTATTTGGCACTGTCCAATGATGTCATATTTTTAATATATGGGTCTGCACATTTTTGTACCGGGATTATTGAGGTAATTCCAGAGTTTCCATTAAATTTAATAGGAGCTGTGGGAGACATTCATCGGTAAAGGGCGCCATGTGCATTTAATCGCCGCTGAAGAGTGCATTCATCTGTAACAAAAGACAGTTTCGGAACGGAATTGTAAAGTGCTGACGACGAGGAATTGTAAAGTGCTGACGACGGTAGTAAATGTTCTCGGTAAATAACTCAATTAGTGAGCTGAGGCTTACATAGGACATAATGACCTTGCAATGACACAAAACAGTCGTTGATTAACTTTTCAGGATGATGCTGCGCCTGAGCTAAGACCCTCGGGAACATATCAGTCGCTGATTTGTCACAACCTTGGATATAACTACGATGATGTTAAGATGATCGGCATCAGTCACCGTTAGAGAGAAAAAATCAACAGTAGCAAGAGTAGAAAATACTCAACTTCTGCAGCGTGTTCCCCAACGGGCGGTAATCAATTAGAGTAGACCTGTCTGTAGTTACTAGGTGGTGCCCCGTTATAAGTAGCCGCCCGCCAAACAGCGAGCAAAAAAAGTAAGCAACGAAAATGGTGGTCGCCAAATGGACTGGCAAATCAAATTACAAACAATATCGGTTTCAATTTACAATCATTTAAAAAGGAAAATACCAGTTAGTACACACTTCAAAACCTTTGTTGTCAAAATGTGTGCTGCCATATTGAAAAAGTCACATGATTACACTTGTGTCTGTATGTCACAGCATCATCGTGATGGTTAATTGAACTTAAAAGTTGTTAAAACGTCCTAAATTGAATTTCAATTTGCAGTTGAAAAAAATCTCAAAAACATCTCAAATGTTTGCATAAACTGCTCCCATAATTATATATCAATTTTTTTGCAGGTTGCCATCCTTATATTAATTTCTGTATGGTGGACATGAAAACTGTGATGGTTAACTGAACTTAAAATTTCGTTACAGCTTCCCAAAGACGACGAATTTAATTTCAATTTGCTGTTGAAAATACCTCAAATGCATCTCAAATATTCGCATAAATTGCTTTCTCTTGAAGATGAACAGAGTATACTTTCTGATATGTGGAACCTTCAATGATTTCAGAAATCACCACTTTCTCCAGACAAGACAAAAAATTATCCCCCTCCCTAAAAGCATTAACCTAGATAGGGCATTGAACAGACACGGCTAAACTAATGGAATCTTCTTCTTATTGTGTCCACACACGCTTAGATGTTGTATTTCAGCCAGAACTGCACACAGTCTTTGGCACTTTCGTTGAATTCAGCAAGGTCTCCATCATCGCATTTCTGCTCCAGTAAGAGACATCTGAGAAGGTGATCCATGGTTCGCGGTACAGAACCGCATATCGTTTGCATCAGTGCAAAAATGATGCATCTTGATTTTGCGAAAACGTTGCATCTCGATTTGGCAAAAACGTTGTATATCGCACGAAAAAGCTCCGTGCAAAAAACATTGTATCTCGGCGCGTGTTTGTTTTGTGTGTACATCCGGGCTATTTCAACATGAGTGCTAGTTTAGGAGATACAACGTTTTTGCACTGACGCGACGATATGCAGGTCACATCCTGATCGTTCAGATAGCCCCGTTTCCTGAGCGTTGCTTTGCAGCGACCAGTACACGATCGGAGTCTGTTGAGGCATTTCCATACAGTCCATCTTGAGTCAGCACCGGGTGTGAGTTCTTCTCTTGCACAAATGGACATGGATGTTACTGTATGTTGCTGTTGGAAGGTTACTGGAATGGCTAATGGAATGAAAAGACAGCTTGAGGTCTCCCAGGAAATATTGGATTAGATTGACAGAGTTCCTGAAAATATATCACAAAAAGTCTGAAAGAATAGAGGCTTAAATTCCTTTGACGAATTGTTCTGTGCGATTGTTAGCTGTGTTGGATGTTAAAGTGGACACACCCTGCGGCCCAGGAGCATAATTTTAACGAGATTTGAAGTTTTTGAATTCACAATTCCCTGAATGGACTCTGGGTCACTTGCGGGATCGGAAAATACTGCCGATAAAGAGCTTTAGTTTTCCATGCAAGAAATAGTCACAAGTGTTTGAAACGAGGAGCACTTCCCTCAGCTGAAACTTTCTCATGTGACTTTTATTGTATCTTTCTTTACAATTTTGCTTTTATAAATCAGCATTACGTTAACAAAAACCAATGTATGACCCTACCTTTAAATTAAGTCCTTTTAAGTAGATGTGTTGCCATGGCAACTTGTTAACAATATGGCAACACGGCGAAGAGGTAGTGAATAGAAAAAAAGTAGCGCTGGCCAGTGTTTTCCCAACTAGCCAAAGCTGGAAAACTCTTGCCAGCCCAAATTTTTATCTTTCTTAAGAGGAAGAAAAAATTGTAAAAATCCCCCCCCCAAAAAAATTACAGTAAAACTATACCGCTCAAAAGAATAAATGCATTTATATGCTACTACGAGGTCGTACTTCCAATGTCTGAAAACATCATCACTGCCTTGTCCAAAGATTCGTATTTTCCTGGAGCAGGCTTAGAATCTCATCTTTAAGAGGGCAAGGCCATTTTCATTTTACAAAGGGCACTTCCATTGGAACTACTCAAAGTCTATAGGAAACTTTTGAAGGGGCACCAAGGCCAAGACCAGGGCAACAGTGGTCTTGGCCTCTGTGTAATTCTAGGACTGGGGGGCAGCTACAACGATCTAGCCAGTACAGTGGTTGCCCATTTTGCCATCCTCATTCATGTCATTAGCGTTAATATTTTACAAGTCAACTGTTAAGGGGCGGAAGTAAAAAATGATTGCCATTTGTAGGGTGTCATGGCCGAGTGGTTTAGAGCATTGGATTCAAGTTCTGGTGGTCGAGTCGTGGGGTGTGGGTTCGGGTCCCAGTCATGACACTTGTGTCCTTGAGCAAAACACTTAATTCCAATTACTTCTCAGCACCCAGGGGTAAATGGGTACTTGCGAGGGCAGAGATGGTTCTTGTGATTGATTTAACTTTGGTGCGCTGATTGATTTATGCTTGGCAGCACAGGCTGTATACTCCCCAGGGAGCTGAGATGGTTTACGGAATGAAATAAATGGCCCAGTGACCAGGGGTAATCAGGTTTGAAGCGCAATGATCACTCTTTGGAATTGAGTTATATAAGAGCCGATATTATTACTGCACGTTACAGTGTTTATGTTATGTTACAGTTTATCGTTTCGGGCAGCCAGGCAGTCAAGTGGCTAAAAGGTTAAGCGGCCATTCAGAAAAGTCAATATTAACAAATGTAAAAATGACTTAATGATATATCCTATACACTGAAGAACAAAGTAATACCTCAAATGACGCAGATATTTTAGATCAAAGGTCTCCAACATCAGTAGTTTTCAATGGCTTTTCCTGGCTTAAATAAACAACTTTGTAGTTAAATCAGAATTAAAAATTGGCACAATAGACGTGCCAGACAACGATTTTGGCCAGCTGGGTATTTTGTTGTTCTTCTTCTTTTTCGTTTGTTTTTTGTTTTTTCTATTATTTTAAATACAAACTGAATTTTCATTTTCAGTTAGTTCTTTTGACCCATCCATCCACAAAAAAACAAAGACAGAAAAAGAAAAAAAATTCTATTTTTTTGAACATTGATTATTTTGTATGGTCCCTAAGGGGTAAATAGTCTCTTTGCCTTACCTTGGCGGGAGATCGATAATCAGCAAGATTGGAAACGGTGTCAAAGGTTACTCTGCCCCGTCCTCTGGCCGCAAACCAAATGGCACAGCCAATGCTGTCGTCCATGACCGATTGCAAAGGGTAGACAAGATCACTGATTCTCTCACGCCTAGATGGTAGATTTTGATAGCAAAGCGGATAAATCAGATACAGCCAAGAAAAACAGCGATAAATCTGTCCAATATTCAGTTTCTAAATGGCAAAGTGCTGACCACAATCCCAACAACCTTTTCTTGAGTAAATTTCTAAAGTCAATAACAGCCAAGAAAAGTGGCGATAAATCTGTCAAAGATTCCATTTCTAAAATGGCCAATTGCTGACCACAAGCACAACGACTTTTTCTGAGGAAGTTTGCCTCAGAATCTGACATCATCAGCCATCCTGACTCTACCATAAACTTATCCTGAACTTCTCATCCATCATATGAATATGTGTTTTTACCCGTACACCGATGTGTGTAAAGCACTGTGTACTCCGTACTCCCCCCCCCCCCCCGAGTCTAGTGACACAGGCATATTACTCGGGTGGGATTGGAACCCACAACCTTTACCATTCTAGAGCAGAGGTCTTACCAATGGATCACCCAGCTTGCCTGGTAGCTAGAGGCAGTTTGAAACCTATACGGTTTAGATGGATGTTAAAATTTGGGGATAAAGGATATTATTTCTGTTTTACTAATACACCGATAACTGTTGAAAAATATGGCCAATTTTATCACAGTCCAAAAGTTGGGATGATTTAATCGGCCCCGGGACACTACTAATAAAAATTATAATAATAGTGGCTTCAAATTCAGTGACGCTCATGGCGCTCCAACATTATTACCCCTGGTCACTGGGCCATTTTTTCATTCCTTAAACCATCTCAGCTCCCTTGGGAGTATACATTATGTGCTACCTACATGTAATACGTAGCGCACCGAGCTAAATCAATCACAAGAACCATCTCTGCCATCGCAGGTACCCATTTACCCCTGGGTGAGGAGAAGCACATTATAGTGAAGTGTCTTGCTCAAGGACACAAGTGTCATGACCAGGATTCGAACCCCACCCTGATGACCTAGCCACCCGAACCTTGAGTCCAATGCACTAGACTGCTCGGCCATGACACTGCACTGCTAGGGTCAAGCAACTCTACAAAATTGGTTCCGATGCACAAGCTTTTAGATTGACATACCTCAGCCTCTGCAACTCTTCAAACATTACATTCACCTGAAAGAAAACACATTATTACGTTATTGCTTTTCGGAAGAGATAAAGACCCATGTCATGTCGCCACAAGCTCTCACCGAGGTCAAAGACAGACTTTCAATTGGCTGAGAATTGTGCGTGGGGCGTATCCATTGTTCGATCTATGCAATGGTGGTGGCTTATGCAGGGGGTCTCTATATGGGCGTAGGGGGACTCTTTGGTTAAGAGGGGGGGGGGCAGAGGGGTTGATTTGCCCTAAATTGTTACACAGATAAATACACAAGTAGCAATATCTAATACCAATTCTCTGTCCAATTGTTTTTCTTCTTGCTGTGCCCAAATTTTCCCCACTGTTTTGCCTAAACTTGGGATCGGAGCTGCTTGCAAGAACCACCAGTAAGTTTCGCTCGCTTCTTGTTTTGTCAAAGGTAAGCAGTGGTTATGAAGTAGAAACTGTGCTAATGGTTACTCTGTAAGCAGTAATATTTAAAAGGAAAATGGCCCCATGTCTTTAAGCACAAAAATCTTTTTTGCACAGAAAAGTCTTGCCTTGCAAAAATGGGTTGCCGGTCAAAATACCATGTAATGTATCACTGCTCACGACCGGTTTCCTGTAGATTTCTGCTAAGCAAATCAATTTGTCAAGCAGTATATTTTTCTGCTTAACAGCTTTATGAAAATAGTGCTTAAAACGTTTCTGCTTACCAAAAATCAGCAGGATACCATCCTGGTACATGTGAAATGGTAGTTTGGCTGGTAAGTTTATTCTGCTCAGCATGTATGAAATAGGGCACAGGTGTTTGAAACAGTAAACGATTTGTAAATTTGTCAAAGTATTTATCTATTTTGTTCATGAACAAAATACTAAACAAAAAAATTAAAAAGAATTTGAGGAGGCTATACCTCAACAAAGTTCCATTTTCTGTTCGGGTTGAGGTTCTGAAGTTCATGCAGCCCATCTATCCCTGTAACTCGATCTGGAACATCAAATCTGCAAAGTGAAAAAAAAAGAGGAAATATTTGACCTTAAAGGTAGGGTTTTAGATTGGTAAATACTCCAAAAATTAATGACCATAAGAACTTACTTTCATGTCCCAAGCCTCATGAATAAAATGTAAAATGTAAGAATTGTTGAAAAATAGTATAGTATTGTGCCCCTCGGGTTGTTCGCTTTCACCCTGGAGCATTCTGCCCCTACATCCGGACTCAAGCTCTGGTGTTTCTGATCAGCAGAGTGTGGGTTCGAGTCCGGGTCGTGACACTTGTGTCCTTCAGCAAGACACTTAACCATTATTGCTGCGTCTTTCGGATGGGACGTTAAGCCGTAGGTCCCGGGTGTTGTGTAATGCACATAAAAGAACCCAGTACACTTAACGAAAAGAGAAGGGGTTCGCCCCGGTGTTCCTGGTTTGATTGGCAGCATATTGCACCACAGCACCTTGTAAACCATAACATGGTGCTATAAACGATTAGGCCTCATACTTCAAAAACGTAGCTCCACATACCTGGCAGAAAAAATATATATCAGCGCTTAGAAACGCCTGTATTAAGCGCTACATAAATGTTGTTTTTATTATTATCTGGTGTTTTAGATTTTGAAAAACATATCAAAAACATTCTACAGCTAACATACTCAAAATTGAAAAGAAAATACTCAAGTTGTCAGCACTATTAATTTTATAAGAGTTCAAGAGGCAGAGAGACTTTTAAAATATTTCTTTGAGTATTTTTGAATATTTAGCATTGGTTGATATATGGGAGCTTATCGAGTGTGGTGCACCCATGTAGTCAATGAATGGCGCCCTCTATTGAAACTTTCAAAGGAAATAAATATTGCACTTTTTTTTTAGTTGACAGAAATGGTCAACAATCTTCAGTTGTCAATGCTATACACAGATTACAGGGAATGTACACAAGGAACTATTAGACCCTGTCAATGAAAAGAGTTGCTTTCCCTTTTTCCCTAACCATCTTTGTCTTGTTCCATGAGATTTTCTGGGGCAATTCTTGGCTACTTTCCCCTCGATTTTGAGCAACATTTTTTCAAGAGTATTAGTAGAACTCCATCTTAGGGTTTTATGAAGTTTCTTCAGTGTACTCATATTTCCATCTCAAAAATCAGGGTGCTATCAAGACACAATTACTGTGGGACATGATTGGTTGCTTTGTGGCATGATTCAACATCTGCTAACTAATGCCACTTCGTTCACTTTAACGCCAGGGAGTTTGTTGACCAAAGCAAAAGTCAGAGATGCAACTTGTGAACGACGGTAAAATCGGTATACAAGTGTGAAAAAACGTGCCTATCATTTTAAGGGGTTTATTGTAAAGGGACAGATACTCATACCAGGTGAACATTTCTTCATAGGGAACCCAACAAAAAGATATCTTGAAACTCGTGGTCCTGGCCCACTAAGGGTCCAGGGGTCGATATCACAAAACTCTTCCTAACTTAGGACTAGTCCTAGGCAATGCTAAGAGATAGGACTAGTCCTAAGTTAGGACCAGTACTGTGTGTGTTAATGTACTCCATTGGTTCATTGTTGTCTTATTATTTGATTATATTTTGAGGCAAAGTTGTATCTCTTTTGGGGCTTGGTAACTTATTTGCTTTATTTACCTTTCAACTCTTTCTTTTTTTCAGTTAGTGAAAATAAGGGGGGGGGGCGTCTACCACTAAATCCACACCTGAATATTTGCCTTAAGCACCAAGTTCAAATAAATTTTCACTAACCAGTGAAACTTTAAATGAAATTGGCGCTCAAGTTTCTGAGATTGATTGTTGAACAGCAGCATATTTTTAAAAGTTGATCAGTCTGTAATAGACTTGGTTTTGAGGCATTGCATGGTGACATATCAATTTGGTTTGTGATAACACCGTGCGTTTGCCGTTGATATCTACTTTGCTGCGTAGACTGTACCTGAGAGCTTGTATTGCCACTTATTCTACTGTCGCGGAGTAGATTTCGGAATTCAGGGGACTACTTCGTTCTGAAAAGAACTGTCCTGCTTATTAAGTACAACCTGGAGGGGTACATTAGGCAATCAGCCTGGACTATCACTGACAGTGACTAGAGCAGTTCAGTTGAAACATCTA
Source organism: Pycnopodia helianthoides (assembly GCA_032158295.1). NCBI lineage: Eukaryota > Metazoa > Echinodermata > Asteroidea > Forcipulatida > Asteriidae > Pycnopodia > Pycnopodia helianthoides. The sequence continues at coordinate 5,451,669 of CM063253.1, read as the reverse complement.
GACGTTTAGACCAATAACTCACTCCGCAGCAGTTAAGTTAATAACAAGGAGTCACCTCGATCCACTAAGCAAAAGTTAGTAGTCCTGGCCGATTTCCTTCCTCCCCAGGTAGTACTTAATAAGCAGGACAGTTCTTTTCAGAACTAAGTAGTGTTCCGAATTCCAGAATCTACTCCGAGGCAGTTGAATAAATAGCGAGACAAGTTCTCAAGAACATTCTACACAGCAAAGTAGATATATACACATGGCGTTACCGCAACCGAATATACATATCTAATAGACCTTGTGCATTGACGCCATCACACCGCCACCTTAGAGGCAAAACAATGATCAAACAATGGGAAACGCGCAGCTATGTACGCCCAGCGCACAGGATTGGCCAATGCGCGACCTCCATTTAACCTCTATGTGAGGGCGCCCCACTGCGTTAGCATCATGTGCATAACGTCTACGCTTATTTCTCTTGCAGACGAGATCAGATCCACACAGTAGTTCCTCTAGTACCAACATCTTTTACGATGAAAATCCTCCACTGAAAATCGAGTATCAGAAGCTATACTTACAACCAAATCTATTTCTAACTCCATTCATCAATTCATTTTTCAGGCCTCTACACTGGTCAAAAATTTAAGTTACTTCAGGAACAACCCTCCCTCCTCCCCCAGCCTTTAAAAACCTTCCAAATAAACACACACAAAAAAACATGTGAGGCCTAGATATCGCAATTGAGGGGATGTATGGGGGTGTTGCGGTATTTATGAGATGCACAATTCAGGTTCAATTTTTAACCCCCTTCTTGTAAGATGAATAAAAAATATTTAAAAAACCGACCTGTCAGTCTTAGAACGGCAAACTGAGGTGACATCTAGAGCAAACCAAACCCATTGTTCGTGTATGACAAATGCAAACATTGGCCTTGATCACAGAAGCAAAACAGGAGAAGAAGAAAAAAAAGCGACATTTTCCTAATCAATTTCATTTAATAATCATTAGTTTAAAGGACTCGAGAGTCGTGACCTTGACTTCGTGATCCTGGGAATTATTCAAAGAGACAGAGTCGTCAAGTCTCTCGGTAGATCAGTCTAAATCGATTCCCATATTTTGACCCTGACAGCTTGGCTAGAAATTGATGTCATGATGACAGAGTCTTGCTTAAAGGGAACATCACTGTGTTTCTATTTTTTATTCCGTCTTCTTTTTATTTATAAAAATGAAAACAAAAATTGGGGGGGGGGGGATTGTGTTAAGATTATATTAATGCCCACCCTCTTATTTTGGATAAACACACCGTTCAAACAATCTAAGAACATTTCATGGTCACGTGTTTTTAAGATAACAAAAAGAAAAGCAGTTTTTAGGGTTTGACATGGCTTGTTCCGATTGTGACTATTGAAATAACAGTGATTTAAGGAGTCTGAATATATGCTACATCCTCAACCTTGACCGTATTTCTGACAGGGAAATAATTTTCTCTGGGGGATTAGTAATAGTATGAACTTAATCATCCGTGATTGAGTCTAATCGGTTTTCCCTTTAATCATAGAATCCTATACTCTGTGTTTTAAAGGTAGCAGGGTTCGTCCCATGTACAAGCTGGCGTATCGGGCCGATGCACGCGAATTGTGGTCAATACGAGAACAAAAATACACATAGGGTTCATATTATTGACTTATGCATCTGACGAAGGTCCAGTCTGGATCGAAAGCTAAGGCCATCTCCCCTACTAGTTTTATATGTATATATTGTACTATTATTATTAACATTTAAAAAAAAATTATTTATTTATTTATTTTTTTGGGGGGGGGGAACTGACAACTTCGACGGTGGTTATGGCCTGATCACTGAAAAAAAAAAATTCTTCAAAATTGTCGCGGCCAAAGCTGTAGCCAAAGTTGCTTGGTTTGGACGCAGTCTTCTATTAATCACTATTAATTGGGGGTTGGGGGTTGGGGGTTGGGGGTTGGGTGGGGGTTGGGGGTTGGGGGTTGGGGGTTGGGGGTTGGGGGTTGGGGGTTGGGGGTTGGGGGTTGGGGGTTGGGGGTTGGGGGTTGGGGATTGGGGTTGGGGGTTGGGGGTTGGGGGTTGGGGGTTGGGGGTTGGGGGTTGGGGGGTTGGGGGTTGGGGGTTGGGGGTGGGGGGGGGGGTGGGGGATTAGGGGTTTGCCCCGGTGTCAGTAGTTCTGGCAGTGGCTGCCGAATGCACCGCATCACGTTGTAAATCCTTACAAGGTGCTACATAAATGGGTCTCATTATTGAAAATAAAAATAAATAAATAAGTTAAAAGTAAACACAATTATTTACTGACTTATTTATTTCCTCTACACATCCAACAGCGCAAACGCCAATAACAGGATGAATAGGAGACAATGAAGAAATGTTCAGTTTCAGATGTGGGACGGAAAACCCGAAATGGGGGAGACCCACACAATCAGGTAGGGACTGAAAACCCAATCCACATGCAAGGCTCCTGTCTGTCATTGGAATCGAACCTGGGGTCCACAAGAGGTGAAAGGCTAGGGAAAAAAACCACTGAGCCAACCTGATCTGCGAGATAAAGCTTTATAAAAACTTGTTAAAACTATTCTTCTTCTTAATATGAGGCTGAGCCCAATTTAACATTTCTGTTGAGCAGAAGTATTTCTCTAACAAATATATTTTCAAGATCAAACTTAGTTTGGAACCACTCCCCATGACACCTAAAAAATGTATTTGGCCGGGCCCCCTCCCATAGGCTCCAAAATCCTCCGTTCTATGGCAACTCAACACCCACATGTTTAGACTTAAAGGAACATTACAGAATTAGTAAGAAAACAACTTGTAAAATATACTTTTTGATCACAGATTTACATAAAACTTACACGGTCTAATGATGATGATAGTAGAAAACATCCCTTGAAATATTTCTGTCTGAAATGCCATATTTGATGAGAAATGAATAAACTAGTTTTCCGATTAGAGTTTATCGCTCAGTGAGCGTTTTATTCATTTGTTGAATCTACATGATTTCATGCAAATTGTGTAATCGGTTTTTCACTATTTTCTGGTGACCCAGATGGCCGATCGATCTCAAACTTCTACAGGTTTGTCAGTTTATGTATATGGTGGATTACATAAAGTGCTTACACTGCCAGCAACTGTTTTGTTAGCAAAAACCAATTCTGTAATGTTCCTTTAAGATTTGGGCCTTCAGTAACCAGCATCCTACAGCAATCCAGCATTCGCCCGAAGACGAGCAGAGTATACTGTTCGAAACCGTCGAGACCACACCGGCTCCTCTCAGAGGTTATTACACATGGTTGTACCCGCTACTTTACTATTTATAGTTACTTCTCACATTCTACAAAGCTAGACAGCTTCCTTGAACAGAACTTTGAAGGATTCCGATTTGTTAAGGTTTAAAGAAGATGCTCTAGTGAGAAATTATGAGCCAAAATACAGACAAACCCAGTAATAATCGCTTGAGATTGTGTATAATACAATAACGAGAAAACTTCAGCACGACCCCAAAAAGGTTAACTGAATGATTAACGTTCATATCCTGAATGATGGACAGCTTTGACTATAACCCAGTTAAAGGTATTGCACACTTTTGGTAACAGCTCAACAGCTTTGTGTGATTAAACATATGCATGAACAAACAAACCCGTGAAAGTTTGAGCTCAATTGGTCATCGAGGTCACGAGAAAATAGTGAAAAGAGATCTTATGTGTTTTCTGTTTTTTCAAATTATCGCGCGCAATAATTACTTTTGTTTTACTCATTTCTCAGAAACGATAGCATCTTAGGCAGAAATATTTTAAGGAACCCTTTCTACCATTACTTACTTTAAATCGTGTAAGTTATGTGTGAATCTGTGAACATTGTGTTTTTCGATCTTACCAATAGTGTACAGGGCCTTTAAACCCAGTTACATCCCTTGAGATACAATCACAAAAAAACTTGAGGGCTTCAATCAACAACTACAGGTTGACTTTGAGATATTTTTTTTTAAACCTATTAAAATCAGTTAACCTACTAACTGAATGAATAACGTTCATTTCCTAATGACGGACAACTTTGACACATCTAGTACACACAACAAATTAGGAACCACTCTTGGTTTTTCGAAACAGAGTTGTGACCCGGTTGGTTTTTGAATCACGGTTTGACCCTATCATTCACGGAACCCCTTCCTCCCATTCCCCCCCCCCTGAACCAATACTGGACCCCTGGGGAAAACACCTGGGTGGAAGGAGTTGGTTCACACATTACGCTATCTTAGATGTATCTAAAAACCGTGATTCATACAGGAATGGTGGTGACCAAGAAGGTGGCCAGTTGTAACCGCTTTTTTTTGTCTTCTTTCTTTTTTCTTATTATTACTTTAAAGGGTGTGCACAACATCGGTAAGATTGAAAATTTACAGTAAGTGGTCACAGATTTGCACATAACTTACATGGTGTAAAGATGGTCGTGGTGGTAAACTGCCCTTGAAATAGTTTTGCTTGAAATGCTCTAGTTTTTAGGAAATGAGTAAAACAATTAGTCTAAAACCCAATGTTTGAAAAACAGTGAAAACATATAATGGAGTTTTTCACTGTTTTCTCATGACTCCGAAGACGGATTGAGCTTAACATTTCACACGTTTGTTATTTCATGTACAGGTATTTGTTGGGTCACATAAAGTGCGGATACTATTACTAGTCTTTGAAAATTACCAATGTTACAGATGTGCTTTAAACAATTTAAGTTATTACAGTTTTCTTTACTATGACAGCAAAGGACTCAATGTCAGAAAAATCTTTCACAGGTGACTTATATTGCATCTTTATTGACAATAAATGTTGCCGATAAATCACCATTCCAATGATAAAACCAATCAATGACCCTAACTTTAAGCAGAAATATTGCTTAACAACGTTCTGATAAGCAAAAATTAACAGGATACTGAAATTACAATATACAATCAATATTCACACTTTATTTTTCTTTGATGGGGTGCGGGGGGGGGGGGGGTCCTTCTCTGCTGATTGGTGAGTAATCATAGAATTACCAACACAGCAGAGGCTAGAAGCAGTTGGTATAGCATGTGGAAGCAGTTGGTTACCAGTGAGGACTGTAATTACAGTCCCGGACAAACGGCACGACCTCATTGTTCAATGCTGCCAAGTCCACTTTTCCATCATTGTTCTTGAAAACTACCGAAGACTTGACAGACCAACTTCAGACCAACTAAGAACCTCGTGGTTTTCATTTTCAGTTGTTTGTTGCAAAGAACCTTGGATGACATTTGCAACTTGTAAATTGTGAGCATGCCTGCCGCCTCCATCGACTGCACCCCGAAACAGGCTCCCAACCCATCATCTTCTGTGCCCATTGCAGCAGAGGTTTCGAGGCATAAATCAGCCTAATTGTGTCCCATCTATGGGCCAAGCATAAGGAGTAACACCAGCCCCAAGTTATCACCAGATATTGACAGAATGCTACACTTTTAAATAACACAATTTGAATGACCTTGTACATACCACATGCTAACTTCTAACAAGGCAGAAGAAACATAACTGAACTTTCCTCTCAAAAAAAACAAATGTTTTGAGGCATTGCATGGTGAGGTATCAATATATATTCGGTTTGCGGTAACACCATGTGTATAAATATCTACTTTGCTGTGTAGATTTGTTCTTTAGAGAACTTGTCTTGCTATTTATTGAGACCAAAAGAACTCACTCCGCGGCAGTGCAGTTAATTACGAGAAGTCCCCCCTATCCACAAAGCTGAAGTAGTAGTCCAGGCCGATTTCCTACCTCCCGCCCAGGTAGTAGATTAATAAGCAGGACAGTTCTTTTCAGAACTGAGAAGTCTCCAGAATTCCGAAAAATCTACTCCACGGTAGTAGAATAAATAGCAAGACAAGTTCTCTAAAGAACAAATCTACACAGCAAAGTAAATATTTATACACATGGTGTTACCGCAAACCAAATTTATTTAAAAAAATGCATATTGCAACAAAAATGTGGGTGAATAAAATTTCAGGTGTGCCCCGTTTTTGTCAACGTAAAGCTTATTTATAGGCAAAAATTTTAAAGAAAGATACAATAAAAGTCAGTTGGAAAGTTCCAGCTGAATACAGTGTCTACTTGCAGAGAAAAACGGCAAAAAACTGTCACGGTTATTTTCTCGAGAAAATCAAGTCCATCCACGTTTAGCGAGACGACAGCGGGTACCAACCGCATCTCTGGGCCGCAGACACCAACCCTCGAAAAATCTGAGAAACAATTCACGCATGAATCGTTTCTAAGATGTTTAAGGGTGAAAAAGTATCCAAGAAAGGAATCCTTTCTCAAAACAGTTTATACTATCAACAGCTGCAGTGCTTCTCAGTTTTTGTGGTCATTAATTTTTGGAGTGTTTACCAATCTATGACCCTGACTTTAGTTTATATATTTTTTTTAAATGACAAAATTGTAGACTGACATCGGCACAAAATACAAGGTATTTTCAGTCCGAAATACATATGATGTCATAGGTTACATCACCCATAAATAAAATCTGTCCGTTATTATTGCTATTGTAATAATTACAAATACTAATAACAATAATAACTAGAGTCTTATATGCCATTTGTATCCACCAATAAGGTGCTCAAGGTGCTGGAACAAGGAGAAACCCCTTTTAAGACAGGTTTTTGAAGTTTATGAATTATGAGAGCCATTTATGTGGTACCTCATAAGGGTTTACAAGGTGCTGCGGCCAGCCACTGCCAGAAACACCAGGGCAAACCTCTTCTCTTTGCGATAAGTGTCACTGGGTTCTTTTACGTGCGTTACACAACACACTGGACCTCCGACTTTACGTTCCATTCGAACCAATAAATGATTTTTAATTCTGCCTCACACCTTCCATGTCCCATGTTAGTACTGAAATGTTTGGAAGATCAATTACGGTTGGGGGGGGGGGGGACCACAACACACTGGACCTCCGACTTTACGTTCCATTCGAACCAATAAATGATTTTTAATTTTGCCTCACACCTTCCATGTCCCATGTTTATAGTACTGAAATGTTTGGAAGATCAATTAAGGTTTTTTTTTTTTTGGGGGGGGGACACACACACAACACACTGGACCTCTGACTTTACGTTCCACTCGAACCAATAAATGATTTTTAATTCTGCCTCACACCTTCCATGTCCCATGTTAGTACCGAAATGTTTGGAAGATCAATTAAGGTTTGTGGGGGGGGGGGGGTAAAAACAAAAAGTGCATTTATAGGAACCCTGGATATAAGACACTTGACAGAACCCTGGGAGTCAAGCCTAGAGACTAGACCAGCCCTACAGGTGTACCATCAGCTGGCAAGATGTCAACATCAATTACTGGCACCTTGAAGGGATCACTGATTGACAGTTCCCCCCAGACACCCCCACTTAAAGGGTTGCTACACCATCTGTGAATTACATGAAATAGTTCGGCCCAAAAAGTTGTCAACAATAATAACACCAGTACTTGATACCCGGGCTTAGAATTTTTTGTACATTTGTACTCGCAGTAAGGAGCTGTCAAAAGTCATATGTAAAAATGATGACGAGGGAGGGGGTCAGAGTTAGTGGCTGACCCTAAAAATTGTTTACATAGTTGATATTTCTGCAGTAGAATTGACAGAGGAAACAAATTAATTTAGAACAAAAATTACTGGCATATCTACATGTAGCAGGGTTTGTTTGTTTGTTTGTTTGTTTGTTTGTTTGTTTGTTTGTTTGTTTGTTTGTTTGTTTGTTTGTTTTTGTTTAGATGAACTTCCCAACAAGGTAACTCAGTAAAGCTCCCACAAGGGGACCATAAACACCAAGCTGGCAACAGCCAATCTCTCTCATGCAAACATTGGTTTAACCACGAATGGCACAAGTCAATAAATTGTGATTCACTGACTAGATGAACATAATTAATCTAGTCATTGTGAAATCAGCAACTGACTTCAAGGCCGGATTCGAACCCACAACCTTGTGATTGCAAGTCCTACAGTCTAACCACTCGACCTTGGTGAAAATGAACGCTTTCGGTTCGGGCTTCAAACAGGCGGACGAAGCCCAAGCCGCGGCCGAAGCTGTGGTTTTGAAAAGGGACCTATGTTTCTCAACAGAGCAATCCCTTAAAGGCAGTGGATACTTTTGGAAACTACTCAAGAAATACATTACCATAAAAACTTACTTGGTAAGGAGCATCTAAGAGCTGCTGAAAGTATAAAACATTGTGAAGTAATGTAGTTTTTGAGAAAGAGGTGATTTCTCACTAAAATATATGAATCTGAGAAAGGCTTCAGGCATTTGATAGCACACGATTCTATGCAACAAGGGTGTTTTTTCTGTCATTATTTTCTTGCAACTTGATGACCCATTGAGCCCAAATTGTCACAGGTACTTGTTATTTTATGCATTATGTTGGGATACATCAAGTGAGGATACAAAAGTGTATCCTGCCATTAACCCTTTCAGACACCACAGTGGCCAGAAGCAGCTTGTACCAACATGTCCATAGCAGACCGCAAAGGCCCCCAAGATTGGACCTACTTCCATTTACCCAAAGCGGGCCAAAGATTATCACTGAAAATGAAATTTCCCACCATTTTCTCGATGTTAACAAAGTATCCCAGTTTCTACAAAACAGAACACAAAATTCTGCTATGTTATCTTGTAGAAATTTTTGCTGAAAAAAAGAAAGAATATTTTAGCGATGGATGCCTTGGCATATTATGGTGATGATTGTACAGAAACGAATGGTCTCTAAATGGTTAACAAGCTTTTTACACAACGTCCTGACAAAAGACAACTCCTGTTACACTAATCGTCTAAGACTCACTCTGGATTAAAAAGTCACTCCCACCTGATGGTCTAGACGGTCAAAATAACTCAAGGAAAACAGGTTGACAATGTTCAACAGTAGTCCAAATTACTCACATCTCCGAACAGACAAAAAAAAACTTTCAGTGCTACAGAATTGGGTCTACTACTATAGGCACATGTTAGAGAATCGTTTCAGATGGCTTCAGCAATAGAGCATTTAAATCAAACATTTTGATTGACACCTGTGGACCACGGTCTGCCATCTTGGGTCATGTTCCTTGCAGTCGTTGTTAATTGTGCATATTGATTCTTGTCACAAACACAAGGGGTTACCAGCCTATTTTCTATACCAGTCTCAGTTTGGTTGAATGACAGTTGAACCATGACACTCCAATGCAGTACTTGCCCCAAATCGCATTTTGCGGTTACGACATGACGGACCACAGAATGAGGTTAAAAATTAGTGCGTAACCTCCAGGTTCCTGAACGGGCCACTGTAAAAAAAAAAAAAAAAAAAAAAAAAAAAAAAAAGGTCAAGCAGGGGTCGCATCCCGTAGACTTTACAACAACAAGCAGCAGGGCCAGCTGAGGATTCTGTTTTGAGGATTGCATTCCCATTGAATAATCAAGTCTCAGCGACAGACAAGTATGAGGTGAGAGAATCGCCAAAAGGTAGAGTCTGTTCACAAGGATCGGCTAGATTTTTTTTTATTTGTTTGTGGTCATGGTTGAGTTTAGTTCTATTTTTGTCCAGGAGCGTGGGTGGATATCAAACTTTAAAGGTACCCTGCTTGAAGAGGAGCTTGATCATTAAGAAGGGAATAAAAAGTGGCAATGAGGTCTTAAACGGGCCGTTTAAAACCAGCAGGGTCGTGGCGAGGTCCTTTATTGCACAGCCACGACCCTGCAAGGTTTTAAAATGACCATTTAAGACCGATGCACTACTCTTTTATTCCAATTCATAAAATAATGCCCTGTGGGTTAAAAAGCGTTATAATGTTGGAAAATCTGTATAACTTTTCTGTGAAATTTCAATTCCTGTCATGCCCTTCGGCTCAGTTTCGCAAAGGGTCAAATTATGTGCAATTCAGTGAGGCTGTGCGCTCGTGGGATTCTAATAGATTTTACATCGAGTACCGGTATGTATTATTTGCGTTGTGCATAAATTAGTGCCTGCGTAAGCTTGCGCCAAGCGTTTGTATTAAACACTCCTCACCGTTTTAAACATGGCCATGTGATCTCCTCTCGGCCAATCAGACTGGATAAACTGAATATTTACGAATCTAGTGTCAAGATGGACCTCACCCATGAAAATCTCACCGAGGAAATTGTGCTTTTACAATCAGTAAATAGTTGTTTCTTTTATTGCGTTCATGGTTCTGGTAAACATAAATTTGTTTTGCTTAGCTACTTTTTGTAATTTAAAGCAGCATGAGCGTGGGCCGCTGATTCGTGGTATAAAGCCACAACCTTAAGCGAGGATTTTTTGCAAAACGTGGATTTTTTCGCCGAAATGAAAAGCAGAGCCATGACATTGGGGCCTGCTTCTTCTCATCTTTGAATTGTTTGCAGAAACAAACACTTGAGGAATAGGAAATGATTGGTCGTTGAATGTAAAGCTGTCTTGAGCACCACTCAAGCTCAGAAGTACTTCCTCTGCTTGTTGAAGTACCCTCATCTTCAAGGAAAACCACGACCAAATATGCCAAGTTGGCTTTCTGTTTGCGGTAACATCAAGCTTTTTTGGGGGTGATCCCCATCACTTGATCACCTTCTTGTGTAAACTGATCACCGTTTGGTTGTGCGCTACTTATTGATTGAACGGGAATCAATTTGATTTATTGATTTGTTTTCCTAATTTCGCTTAGTAGAATTTGTTTCTGATGATAAGAAGCCATCCTGCTAAGTTCTGAAAGAACTTGACCTGCTATAATGCAGCAGAGTTGGGTGGATTTGAGGTAATGGGGGGAGGGTTATCTTCACTATTATTGAGTGAGATAAGTTTGGTCTCTCTGTTCCTTAACGACTTAAGAATCATCCCAACTATAGTTGGGACCTGTCCCAACTTGCGTGTTACAGTTGGGATGGCCCAGCTAGAGAAGCCAATTGATGGCCGTCTCCATTAGAATGCTGGGCATGGCTCTGAAGACATGGGCATGGGAAGACCACATCCACAATATTGACCTGTATGGAGGTCTTCCACAGGTCTCCAAGTACCTCTGCTATGATCAGGGAGAGGAGAATGGGTCTGGCAGGTCACTACATCCACCAGTCCAACCGAAGCTCCCCGCCCAAGACAACATCCTGTGGGAGCCAACCCGGGGGAACTGGCAAAAGAGGGGGGGGAGTGGGGGAATTACTGCGTATCACGTACAAGCCCTGTTGTAAGCCAAGAGATGCTTTAAGCGGATCAAAAATTAATTTAGACACCCACTGATTGTGTTATCCACATCGCTGTCACTATCACTATCAGTGTCAGGCAATCCCAGCTAAAGTTGGGCATTCCCAACTCTCACACTCAAGTTGGGACGATTCTAATGTTGGGACAGAACATCTCAACCTATGCGGCCAATGGGTTCAACCATTATTATTTGGTTTCGACAAAAGATGAATATTTATTTCAAACAATCAACGGCCATCTTGACCATCTTTAGTTATGTGCATACCTGCGAACGTTTATATTTTCAATCTTACCAATGTTGTGCACACCCTTTAACTTCAAAGACGTAGGTGCAACAAATCAAGTCTAATCTCCTGAAGACAAGACTAATCCGGTTGGGTCATACAATTGATCTCTGATCCACATCTAGACAAGTGGGGGAAGGATTAATCGACTAATCCCTTTCAGTTGTGATTGCCTCCCAACGATCCGAAAAGGAATTTGTTGGTCCTGGGCTATAAGCTTAACCCTGGGCACTCCATCTGCCAGTGTAAATAACTCATTCTTTTAAAACAGATTCTGTACAAAAAAGGGACAAGTTGTCGGAGACAGAGAGAAACATGAGACAGACAGTGAAATGGTAAGGAGTTGCAGATGTTGAATGATTCAAGGGTAGATTTACAATTCAAGTACCTTGTCTCGATTCACTCAATAAGTCGTCCGACCATTTGCAATGTTTCTTAAAGGAACATTACAGAATTGGGTTTTGCTAACAAAACAATTGCTGGCAGTGTAAGCACTTTATGTAATCCACCATATACATAAACTGACAAACCTGTAGAAGTTTGAGATCGATCGGCCATCTGGGTCGCATGAAATCGTATAGATTGAAATCAGATAGAAATCGCATGAAATCGTATAGATTCAACAAATGAATAAAACGCTCACTGAGCGATAAACTCCAATCGGAAAATTAGTTTATTCATTTCTCATCAAATATGGCATTTCATACAGAAATATTTCAAGGGATGTTTTCTACCAGCATCATCATTAGACCGTGTAAGTTTTATGTAAATCTGTGATCAAAAAGTATATTTTACAAGTTTTTTTCTTACCAATTCTGTAATGTAGAGGGCGCTCCATGCATTAAATCAGCTTAACAACATCGCTCCCCCGAAACACCATCTGTCTGATTTTTATTTGTAATGAATTTGTCATAGCAATCTCCATTTAAATAATCTAGTTTCTGTTAGTATCCTGTACTCCCGTACTCTGTTTATTTTGTGTATTGTATTTATGTAATTTTTTAGTTTTGTCTGTCCATTGTTCAATGTTCTGTCTGTCCAATAGGGAAAAACTCAAAAGCACTGAGCTTCTCTCTTTCCCTAAACGCTGACAGGATATTTACATTGAACACATTATTTGTGTACAAGTCAACGTAATGTAATAATAGATAATATATATAATGTGTATTAATTATGAAAAGCTGTAATGTATATGTACCTATATTCTGTTAGTGTGAAATAAATGTCAATCAATCAATCAATGTTCCTTTAACTGTTTGTTTGTTTTGTATTTGTTTTTGTAGGGGGAGTAATGTTTGGGGGGGGGGTGTAAGAACTTGAAGCCTGCATGATAGACTGACATTTAAGTGGTTGCAGTTATTACGTAAGACATCTGCTCTGGAATGACAGGGTCTTGGGTTCGAATCCCATCCGAGTAGCATGTGGATTTGTATCCTACATGTAGTGCTAAATCAAACATCCATGTGGGCTACAAACCAAACAAATACATTATTTTCATATATATACTGGTGTTACCGTAAACTTGACTAGATCAATGTTATCTAATTAAACATTTTGGGTACAAACTTGGATTCTAAACAACTACAAAAAGAAATAGTAGCAGCTATCGTAATTTTTAAAATAAATTCTTCCGTCCAGATAATTTTCTGAGCGCAAGCTGAGTGGGCAGGTGGATAACGAACAAAAACAACCCGACATCATCCCCCATAGAACGTCAATCAACACCTCAATTAGGTATTAAGTCCTTGACAATAGAGTTGAAACAACAACCAGTAATTCTTTCCGGTTTCACTATCAACAGAATAATTCCTGTCCTCTCCACCTTAGAGGGGGAGGGGGGGGGGGTAACCTTGCGTTGGTTGTTCCTAGGTCACGAAGAAGACAAGCGACTGCCTCTCATCTACATGACAGGCAAGATGGTGTAAATTAAACACACTAAAGACGTCAAGAGTGAGCAAGATGTACTGACAAACAATGCCATTCATGAGTGTCAAGTGAGAAGTGTTAATACTCCCCCGACAGCTGCTCCTTGACGAACAAAAAGGAACATTCTTTTGTTTGACGACCACGATGAAAGGCCAGCCTATTATTTTAACATTCCTGTCTGACATATTTATTGCAATACTCCCATGACAGCAGTCTGAGTACCCCACTCCATCCGTACTTAAGATATCAAAGATGCATTCTTGTAAAATAAGCCTCCTCCAAGTGTTTTGTTCTGACGGGACCAATATAGTAGGGAATTCTTATTGTTCACAAGGAAGTCTTGAAATTCCTCCAATTGTTTCACGCCAGCCTCGTTACCGTTGGCAGCACGCCATATCAATACTTCCCCGTCACTAACCCCTGGTAGGGATGTGCTGAAAAGCAACCCTGATTGGTTGCCAAAAGTGACTGGTTTGCACGCGCGCTTGTTAAAAAAAACTCTAGAGCACTTGTAGGATGCTTAGTATGCGCGTTTCAAAACGCCAGTATTTCGACGCAATTCCAAACAAAATGAGTCATGATTTTACACGGTAACCCTAAACTGAATACAAGAAGAACTTAGAAACTCATCAGTTATTATTATGTTATTGTAATACATTTCTCGTAATGAAACCAAGGATGCCTCATAACTAAACTTAATCACTGTAGCTTGCAAGCCTGAGGAAACCTGTAAACAAGGGTGCTTGCTGTGTGACCACAAAATACAGGGTTAATCCTCTTCCATGATAAGTGTTCTGGGTTCTCTTGCGTGCAATACCAATCCTAGTACACGGGACCTACGGCTTAATGTCCCATCCAAAGGACAAAGCAATTATAGTAATGTATCTTGCTCAGGGACACAAGTGCCTCGGCCGGGACTCGAACCCACACTCTGCTGATCAGAAACACCAGAACTTGAGTGCGGTGTTCTTAATGGCTCGGCCACGACTCGATCTACATGTACCATATATTCCCATTTTAATTTTAACTTGTATCAGTCTCCGCTTGTCCCCTAGCAACGCTCTAATCTATATGGAACTTGGCGCTTTAGACCATGTACATTTGAGCGCATTTCCTGGCAGGCGAGATGCTACCCTGGTCATATGGGCATTTTTACATTTTTGTATCATAACTTGCACATCAATTCAAGAGTTATAAAATCAACGGCTGAACAAGTTCTGAGAGGTGCACCTCTTTCTTCATATCAAGAGTTGATGAAAATCAGACGACGCAATCTCAATAACATAACAAATTGTATGCATTGAGATTGAGATCATGGTGGACGCATTATGATGGCCCTGTTCGGTTTGGGTAAATTTGTCTGCATACACCTAAACCCAAATGGTGTTCTCCCATGGTGTTTACAACATACATCTCCTAAAGGCTAATTGGGCTGTGTAAATGGTGTATGATTAGTGCCTGCAGGAAGTCCAGGCTCTTTGGCTCTTTTGTAAACATGTGATGTCACGGCCGGCCGGTACAAAAAAACTGTTTACATTATTATCACCGAACTGATATTATTCCCCAAAGATTACCAGTCCGATATTGCACCTTTAAGATTGAATGACAGACATAACAAATTAACCGCTGCACGTGGGACGAAGGACTAACTCGTCATTTATCCTGGGTTTTTATTCCCAATCAGCTGCTAACACATGCTGGCTGGCAGCGTGTCACCTCATTTCTAATAACATAAACCACAAGGTCATGACCTTTCAAACATTCACGCACATTGTCCCCCCCCCCCCCCTTCACTACCAACCCACTCAAACAGACTGGCGCTGCATGTGGTGGATGATTTGGCATTTCCAGTGTGGAGTGACTTCTGGGACATGACAGTCTCTCATCTAGTGCAAAACCAGTAGCTTTGACACTATGCACAT
Source organism: Pycnopodia helianthoides (assembly GCA_032158295.1). Taxonomy (NCBI): domain Eukaryota; kingdom Metazoa; phylum Echinodermata; class Asteroidea; order Forcipulatida; family Asteriidae; genus Pycnopodia; species Pycnopodia helianthoides. The sequence goes on along the minus strand of CM063253.1, from coordinate 5,436,318 downwards.
GTCCTTGTTTAAAGGAACATTACAGAATTGGTGTAAGAAAAAAACTTGTAAAATATACTTTTTGATCACAGATTTACATAAAACTTACACGGTCTAATGATGATGATAGTAGAAAACATCCCTTGAAATATTTCTGTCTGAAATGCCATATTTGATGAGAAATGAATACACTAATTTTCCGATTGGAGTTTATCGCTCAGTGAGCGTTTTATTCATTTGTTGAATCTGTATGATTTCATGCAAATGTGTAATCGGTTTTTCACTATTTTCTCGTGACCCAGATGGCCGATCGATCTCAAACTTCTACAGGTTTGTCAGTTTATGTTTATGGTGGATTACATAAAGTGCTTACACTGCCAGCAACTGTTTTGTTAGCAAAAACCAATTCTGTAATGTTCCTTTAAAGTTACAATCATGTTTTGGTTAATATTAATTTTGGGGGGTTTTGGGGGGCAGCGTCGTTAATGCATCCCTATTCTCTAGTTTTCAATAATAATAACAACACGTTGGGAGGCTAATCATCCTTACTCGCAGTTGAGAAGCTGAATTGAGAGGGACGCGGCTACAATGTGGTCCAGCCGTAGGCATGTAAAGGCGCCTTTTGGCAGCCAGCCACTTCGACCCATCTACGAACATGGAGCACAGCCAATGAAAGTGTTTGATTTTTTCTGGGGGGAGGGAAAACCGGAGGGCCAAGAGAAACCCTCGTGGCACTTGATTAGACCCAACACGCAACTCTACTCCCATATGGCCTCAGCCGGGAATCAAACCAGGGCCACAGCGGTGTGAACCGACCACTTCACGCACTAGCCCAACCATGCCACTGCGATACAAACGTCTCGTCAAGTACAAAGAAGACTCTATATTTTGTCATAATAGCCTTTTTCAAATTGCTGCAATCGAAACGAGCAACGGCGACTTTTGAGATCTCCAAATGCTATTTTCTTGACAGAATTGCAGACAGAAATATTTCTATGGAGGATTGAGTACTGGTAAAAATTTTTACAATTAGCCAGCTTCTGGATTGAAAACTAAAGGCATGAAGCCTTTCCGGGCATCTGAAGGCACACAGTTCTATGCAACATGGGTGTTTTTTTTCTTCTTTCCTTATTTTCTTGCAACTTCGATGACCACATGAACCCAAGTTTTCACAGGTGTGTTATTCTATGCAAAGGTTAGGATACACCAAGTGGGGAAACTTGTCTTTGACAATTACCAAAAGTATATCCATCCTTAAACACTTGACTGCTTCTGGTTCACCAGCATACTTGTGCAGATGTGTGTGCTGTGTTGTGATTTAGCCTCCGCTGAAGACTCTGCTAGGCTCAAAACGTGAGGCCATTAACAAGTTTGTTTGCTGTTTTATTTTTTGCCAAACAAAAAAAACACATTACCAATTGCAATGCTTCAAGTCAAGAAAATCCCAACGAAAACCATATTTTAAAAATATACTGTGGTCAATGCATATAATATTGAATGACACTTGAATTACAAGTGGTATATATCAAATCATGTTACCAAAAGGCTAAGTTTTTCAAAAAGCCCCACCACCTATCTATAACTCAATTTCAAGGGCATTTTTCAACATAGCGTTGTAGAAAAACCTGACGGTTGAACGTGCTCTCCCAAAGACTAGTGAGACACCCTTTAAGAGTAATGCATTCTCGTCATGTTACGACCGAACATACCTTGCATGACTGCCGGCAGTCAATTGCGTGACCCACAGACAATTGAGGGGGTGGTGGCACGTTGGTGGTTTTTTTTTCTTTCTAGGAATTGGGCATGGGATCTTCTGAAGGGGGGTTGTGGGGGGGGGGGGTTGGCTGCTCTAGTTACGTGAATACATTTGACTAACGATACTCTTGGGAGTGTGGGAAGACGAGAAAGCAAGCAACTCTTCTTTCGAACATTTTTTCAATATTTGAGAAATAATGCCTTTCTGTTTTTTGGGTCACTGTAGTATGAGTTATTGATGTCTGTTAAAAAAAAAATAATACACATACTTAATGAAAACAAAAGTGACACTGCTAAGCATGAACCCCCCCCCCAAAAAAAAAATAAATAAATAAATACTACACTACTGCCAAAGCTTTTCGATTTCAGTGGTTCGTATTTCCCTTTTATATAGGTCTAAATAAATACTTATTGATAAATCACTGGTCTAAATGGCCTACCTAGATCAGAAAGCCCAGAAAAACATTTCTTTCTGAACTACTACAACTTGAGACTTTTGTTGGACGCTAGGTGCTGGCAGACTTACCAGGTCAAATCTTAAATGTGCGCATGCTCAGAACTACAAGTACAATGGAAATTTATCTGGTATGTCTGCTGCCACCTAGTGTCCTGAACTCTCTACTCGGAAAAGGAAATCGTCGGACAAAACTAATTTTATAACTTTGATTGAATATCGACCCCAAGATAAGGTTGTATCTGCTAAAACTACGGCTACGACTATTGCTGAAGGGTGTTGCTCAGGACACCTTTACTTCAACGCACGATGACGCGATGGCATTGCCATAGCAGCCAATTCAGAGCTTTACTCAGTGACAAAATGAAGGGCTTTTTTGAAACCACAGTTTTCGGCTTCGGCTCTGGCTGAGGCTCCATCCAACTCTTTGAAGCCCCTGCACCAAAAGTACACATTTTTTTTGAAATTCTTGATGGAGCCTCAGCCAGAGCCTAAGCCGCACTCTAAGCCAAAGCTGCGGTTTTGAAAAGGGCGATAAACTGTTTTGGCTGTTTTCTCAAAACCAGACCACCTAATCTGATGAAAGTTGCACAGGTTTAGCAACCTATGCTATCGATGAGAACCATAGAGTTGGAATGAATGTTATTTTCCACCCCCCAAAAAACACACCTGACCCCAAAACACATTAAGTTCAAGTATTCTTACAGATTTTATAAAATATCGGTAAGTAATTTTCCAGACTTATCTTTGTAAAGAACTTTGAGCTTGTATTTATAAGATTCGGTAGTAAATAAGCGTTTTGTTGTTGTTATTGTTATCATTGTTTACACTACATAGAACTGTAAAGCGATTACCTTTGTTGGTCTCCCCTGTTGTGTAATGAAGTTTGAGTGGAATTTTGCGCTGGTTTTTGAAAAGCCACGTTTATCAAGTCAATAGGTTCCTCAGGTGGTACACATCTGAAATTTATAAAAAGAAATTCGTTATGACACTACTTTTAATTTTAAATAAAATGAATTTTATGTAAAACAAAACAAAAAGTGTCACAATTCTAACTATTATATTTAGAGGAATGTGTCACGTCAAATTTTGCAAAACAATTTTCTCACCTATCGGCTAGAGCAGCTATTACTATGGAATCTAAGCCTCCAGAAAACAAAATGGCTACCCTGCTACCATCCTGACAATGGGGGAGCCCTTCCCCACAAATGGTTTCTTCTTTAGTATCTATGTAAACAGTCTTGTGTTCACCCATGAGAGGATTGCATCTATAGCTAGTTTCCATGGCAACGCCACACTCATTCAAGTCATCTTTGGACTCATCTTCAAGATAGGGATTAGGCGGCAGCGACAACCCGGCTCCCGGTGTGCTTTCAGTTTTGGGGGGCATTGTTGGGTGTTCAAAATCCATTCCACACGTTGGAGTCCCAGGTGATGGATACCTGGCAGCTGCATCCTTTTGTCTCGGGAGATTAAAAACCCTCTTCCTTACGGCGCCCTCAAGGAGTTCAATAAGTCCCTCGGCAGCTCTCATCAACTCACACTCAATCTCAATCACAGACGCTGCACCTTCCTCCTCTCCATCTCTAGGCTCCGGTCCAAGAATTGGATTCATTCTTGGCAAGGTGTCTCCAAAGTCTGTGCTCATGAGAGTCTTAGATGCTGGTGAAGTCTCGTCTGCGGTTAACGTGGCCGGCTTTGAAGTACTTTGGTGACCCTGGCCTTTGAATTGAGGTCTTGTGGTTAGACAGTTTGTTCTAATTCTCACAAGAGCTGCTGACATTTCTGAATCTGCAGCTAAGTCGAATTTCCCTGAGCTCTGAAACTTCTCCTCTTCATTCGAGGAAACTCTCCTGGATGCATCCTTTCTCTCAGTTTGGATATCTTTCCTTATTTTGGGAGGACAAGGTTTCTTTTCAGCCACGCCCTTTTGACCCCCATCCCACTCTTCAAGTCCAAGAAGGCGCGGCTTATTTTGTTCTGCCCACAATGACAGCGCCCTTTCTTGAAGTTCAGAGGGCAGTGACATGTTGAGAGGACTGATTGGGCTCTTGATCCCCGTAGATGCTTTTGAAATGACAACAGCAGGATTCGAACCATCCCCTTCACCACTGCAGGATTCGCCTTGTGGTGTTTCGTGAGGGAAGTCACCATTTTGATGGTGATCCCGCTGGGTCACACGACTACTGCAATTTGTTCTGAAAAGCTCCGTTCCATCTTGTTGCCACGGAAACAATTGCAGCTGAAAGGGTTGGTTGATTTCTCCTGGCCACTTATCCGTTTGTAAAAAGTAGACACCATCAGCTGGTACTTCAGTCCATTTCTGTTGAGTATAAAAAAAATAAAAACAAATTAAAAATAATAATTTCCATTACAGGTTTGTCCAGAACTTTCTGGATTGACAAAAAACTTCACCCTGAAGATCTTTGGCTTGCTTCTGGTCTTGCTCCCTTTACACCCTGTTCATGTTGAGTTTGTTTTATCATGGTACTAAAAGGGGACCAGCCTTTGTGTTCCCTTCCTCTCAAGTTACATTGATTCTGGTGGGACAAAAAAAAGTACAAACGCATCACGATATTAAATAAAATAAATAAATAAGTAAGCTAGCTTTGCAAATCATGAAACAGATGAGGGTTATTCCACATTGTTCTTGCGGAAGAGCGAAGGAGGGGGTATCTGTTTATAAGGCGGTGCATGATCAAATATCTACTAAACTGTTTTGATTCATAAAATGGGGGAGAGAGGCAGAGCTCACACTGGAGTGGGGCTGCACATCTCACACTGGGGGGGGGGGTGGGGAGCTTAGAGAGGGAGTGAGGGGGGAGGGGGGATGGGGGTTGAGAGGAGAGAAGACCCCTATGCCCCCTCAAAGTTTGGCCACTTCCAAGTTACCAATCATAGGTGCCTCAGGTGGGGTTGCCAACCTCAACCACCACCTCCAAACCTTCCAAGATGAGTGTTTTTTTTTTAGTGAAATAAATCATAACGGCTCCCTGAGGATACTTCTGGTTCTCAAGGGCTTGTGCTCGAGCTTGAAACAGAGTTCTTTCAGACCTCCTCAGGACTAGAAAAGGTTGGCCACCTGTGCTGAAAGGAATACTGCCCTCTAGTGTTAAGTCTGACAACGTTGATCTTGTTGTAGATTGCTCTGGGAGTTAATTTGTTTTCAACTTGTTCTTGTTGAGAGGGAAGTGGGATCTTTTAATCTGTCAAATACATTTCCTTCTAGGGGGACTGAGGGGAGGGGGGGGGAGTGTAGGCAATCTTCATACACTCTTTTAACTTCTTTTGGGTAGTGCTATATTTCTCCCCCCCCCCCCAATAAATAGTCCCAGCATCTTTTCATCTTTTACGGCTGTTGTTTCTATGGGTGCCCCATACCATCTACCTCTGCCCAGTCAAAAGTCTCTTCTAAGGTGTCAAGTTCGTGACTCAGAAATCATCAATCATTAAGGTGGGATGTGGAACGAGGTTGAGTTGAAGTAGGTCTACCGAGGCCAGGAAGCCTACCGTGATTTGTTCCTGTGTTTGAACTCTTTCTGAAGGCACTGCAGTGCACTCCCTGCCAACCCCCCCCCCCCCCCACTTCTATCACCATTCCGAGTTTGTTGATATCTGATACATTAAATAAATGCTTAAAAGACTCCATCCACTTTGAGGATGCATTGTGAAATCGCCCTGGAAGTTCACTTGCCGGGGAAAGGTAAAAAGTTCAGTCTTTGGATTCAAGGTTTTGTTAGGGTCAGAGGTAATTTTCATTTTTTTTTTTAAACAATGGCAAGGATTTTTTCAAAAAGAAAAGACCAGGTATTCTACTGTAGGGACTATGGAGAATTATTTTATCTGTATTGATGTTGAAGAAGTAATAACCTTGAAAAAAAAAAAGTTATCCCAGTAGAGAAGAGTGAGAGAGTCAAAGATAAACGTTTTTGAGGGAAACAGGAGTGTCTGAGATTCGATTCGTTTCGTCACATTGATTTGAGCACGATCAATTCAAGATGGCTGAAAATAGGTCAAAGGTCAGCTGTGCCCAACTGGACATTTGTGAAAAAAAGGTTAGGGCAGCTGGGGAGGGGGATGCTGAGACTGCAAGCTGAAGTAAAGTTTACTTAAATATGCGCCTGATCACACTCATTGGGGGCAAAATTTCATCGAGCTGCTCAAGCAGTAAATATCACTTAAACAATCTGTTGCCAAGCAAAAATAAGCAGGACACTAGTCACAGGTTGTAAATGCGACATGGTATTTTGGCTGGTAACCTTTTTCTGGTGAGCATAATTTTGATGTGCTTAGCTGCTTTTTGGGGGTCCCGTCCGGGCCCCAATTTCATAGAGCTGGTTTAAAAGCAGAAAATATTGCTTAAAAAACTTGTCTGCTCTGCAAAACTAAGCAGGATACCAGTCACAGATTGTGCATATGACAAGATATTTCGGCTGGTAATCTTATTCCGGTAAGCATATTTTTGTGGTGCTTAGCTGCTTTTTGTCCTTAAGCAGCTCTACGACATTCCTCCCCGGTTGCATTGTTCTTTCATCATCGCGTGACAACACATTATTGTCTCGACTCAAACACTATCAGTAACCTATGTCATGAGGCCGACTTGTCGACAGTCCGGCAATCCATACCGACGACTGAGCCAGAAATTATCATTATGTTGAATTCTCGCATTAACTGCATTTTCACAACTTGTTGAAAGGCTTGTTTGTGTGATCCTGTCCTCTTGACCACAAATACCAGAGGTGTCGGAAGCCCCAACTGCGGATTTGGAAAGAAAAGCATTTGATGGTGTTTATGGAACTCAGACAGCTCAAGAGACTCAAGATGGATTTCCGGTTGCCTCTGAAGAATTTCCCGACTATGCGTCATTCTGGATGAACACGTGATGTGAAAATGGAACCACTTACACACGTATATAAGATTCCACCGGCAGACTTGATACCGGTCCAAGAAACGAAGAAGATGCCAGAAAGCCGTCAAGAACAATGTCAAGATTTGTTCGCCATAAAATGGGGTTAATTCCTCCTAAGTTTCCTGGGTCAGGAATTCCCTAAGAAATTGCGTTCTTCAAATATTTTCTTTCTGACTGAGAGGAAGTGGAAGTCGGTGAGGAGGGAAGATGTGGTGACGGACGAAACCAGCACAAGACAAATGACCCGAGGGGGAGAGGCAGCTGACAGTCTCTTAGTTCCCAACGGCCGCAATTAAAGATGATTTTTGTTCTAAATTAAAGGTATTTTTATGTAGGATTGGTAGAGCTGACGATAGTCGCAGACGTGTTCATGTTTCGTGTGATCCACCATAGACATAAAATAACCAACCAGTGAAAATGTTGGCTTAATCCGTTGTACGAGTCAGGAGAAAATAGTGAAAAATCATGCACAATTTTCAGCGTGTAAACACATTGTCCCTAATTTTGGTTGCAACAACCGAAAACAGCTGTTCAGTTTTTTTTAAAGTTTTAGATAAAGTTTTCTTGAATATGACTTCATTTTATCATGTGAAAACCTCGTCCTTGATTTTGGTTGCAACAACTGAAATCAACGGTTGCAGATTTTCTTTTTTAGGTTCTCAGATACAGTTTTCTCGAATATGACTTCATTTCAGAGGGAAATGGTTCACAGAAAAAGTGGCTCTAGTATAAACTTCATAATAAGCAAGCTTTCAGACTAAAATTAAACAATTTTGTTTTTCATCCTTACCAATCCTGTGTAATACCTTTAGAGAAAGGTAATAAATTGTTTTTTTTTAAATACAAAAAAATGTCCAGTTTCCATCGTCCAGCACCAATCCTCCAGAGAAATATTTCGGTCTGAAGTACTGTTAAAGTTATAACCATTAATTGGAGTTCCCAAAATCACTCTTGCTCACATCAACAGAAACAGGTTTATTCTTTAAAAAAAAACCAATGATTTACTTTCTCTTTAACGGCCAATCTACTTAACAGCTATAAGAAAGACAGAAAGACAGAAAAAAACAACTGCTCCAGGCATCTTATTCATGTGAGATTGTACGAAGGTGAAAAATACTAGAAATTTGATAACGATACCCTCTCGATCTGACGAAGCTCCCTGAAGACATCTAGGATGTTATTTTTTAGAGGTTTACAGACTCTTTCATTTCATTTCATTTTATTTGCCAGCAAACATGAAAAAAAAAAACATAAAAAAATTGCACATCAAAGATTTACAAGAACAAGCAATGCAATAGTTTTAAGAAGAATACAAACATGTAAAAACACTAAGCAAATTACTGAGAAACCTTTACATCACCACTAATAGAAATCTACAGATTTGATCGCAACAAGAGCTGAGTCTTCTGCCTCTGTGATGGTGAGTTTGCCTCTTTTCAAGACAGCCAAGGGACATCAATGAACAATTCTGAAAATCAGGAATAGTCCTCACACCCCTGCTTATCAAAACCTACCATGAAGACATAAAGTAGAGGTAATTTAAAGGGACCGTGTTAGTTTACAAAGTAAAAGGGAAAACCAAACAACTTTGAGTGATATTTGTGTGAATCATTACCTTCTACTTTCAAGACATCTTCCCAACCATATTTATTTCACAGTAAAGGCTTTCTTAGCCCAAAGCGCCCAATCTTATTCTTAAGCCAACGTGTCCCTTTAAAGGTTTGCGAAATTTGATTTCCACATTCTCCACATTTTTCCCTTTAAATCCTTGGGAGAACCTTGTACTAAATTATCACCCCCCCTCCCCCTTAAAAAAAGAAAAGAAAAAAGTTTTACATCTGTCAGGCATGCAATGTGTCAAACACACAATTTGTTAAAATTTATGGGAGAGGGGGGGACTTGCCTTCCTCTGCCAACCTCAAAAAATGACATTAATAGTCTGAGTTATTGCCCAATAAAGAGCAAAATCTGCACAAAATCTAGCGGGAGAACCACGCAGCAAAAATGTTGGGGCACTCGGGTAGCGTGGCAGGGGGTGTTTTTTTTTTTAGGGTAAGCCTGTAGAGGATGGAGATACATTAATGAAGGAAATAGTTAAACAAACTTGTCCAAGGACCTCAGGGAGGTTAAAGGGGGCTAAGGGTGGTTTACATCATTAGAAATTGCCTGGGACAAAATATGACTGACTTCTTATTTTAAAGGTACGGGCCATACACTGTTTTTTTTTGTCAATGTATTAATGCTGATATATGTAGGCGAAATCATAAAGAAAGATTTTATAAAAAAAAGTCACATGTGAATGTTACAGCTGAATACAGTGTATAAAACTTGCATTAAGAAAAAAACAGCGAACAAACTGTCACGGTATTTTCACACGAACGTTGAATCCATCCAAGTTTAGCGAGGTGACAGCAGGTACCAATCGTATCTCTGGCCGCAGCACTGGCAAACAGAAACCAAACCTCAAAGATATTCTCAGATTCAAATGTTTTGGGGTGAACAATTTTTTCCCAACTACAATATTTTGAAGGGAATCCTTTCTCAAAATAGTTTATACAATCGATAGCTGCAGTGCTTCTCACCAAGTAAGTTTTTATGGTCATTCACTTTTGGAGTACTTACCAACCTATGACCCTAATTTTAAATTACATGGCAAGTTTTTTTCTGTTTTTTCTGTCATGGAAGGTTGATAAAATGTCAGTTACCAAGGCCCAATTTCATAGAGCTGTTAAGCACAAAAATTTGCTTAGCATGAAATTTCTTCCTTGATAAAAACAGGGTTACCAACCAAACTTCCATGTGTTGCATATTGCTTGTTACTGGTATTCAGCTGCTGTTTGCTTATCCTGAAAATCACGTGGAAATTGGTTGGTAATCCTGTTTTTATCAACGAAGAAATTTCATGCTAAGCAAATTGTTGTGCTTAGCAGCTCTATGAAATTGGGCCCAATACACAAGCAAATCAGAATTCCGTTTACAAAAACTTTGAACAAAAATACAATCACGAAAGGTACGGTTATTTGCTGGAAAACATTCAGGTTTGGGTGAAGCATAGCCTCCGCCCCCCCCCCCCCCCCTTTACAGGTTATGCACAACATTGGCAAGATTGAAATTATAAATGGTTACAGATTTGCACATAAACTTTGAGTGGTATAAAAGATGATCATGGCAGAAAACTTCCCTCAAAATATTTCTCCGTTTGAAATCCTCTAGTTTTTGAGAAATGACTACAAGGATAAGACTTTGATCTCGTTGAGCCAAATCCGATGTTTGAAAACGGTGAAAACACATAATGTGGTTTTTCCATAATTTTCTTGTGACTCCGATTGAGCTTAAACTTTCACAGGTTTGTCACTTCATGCGTATGTTGGGTGACATAAAGTGCGAATACAGCCTTTAACAAGCACCAAGTGCTTAATTAAAGGCAGTGACAGAAAAGATACAGTCATGAGACGAGACAAAATTGGACATTAAAGACTAGCATCTTTTCAAACAGTTGAGAATCTTGTCTTGTGTTCGGGTGCCTTCCAAGTTTTCCAATATTATTCCTGTCATATACAAAGAGTAAGATACAGGGCGGGGGGGGGGGGGGGGGAGTCTGAGCCTGCATATGAGTTTAAAAGGTGTGTCATGGCGAGTGGTTTAGAGCATCGGATTCAAGTTCTGGTGGTCGAGTCATCGGGGTGTGGGTTCGAAATCCCGGTCATGACACTTGTGTCCTTGAGCAAGATGCTTTACAATATAATTGCTCCTCTCCACCCAGGGGTATAATGGGTACCTGCGAGGGTAGAGGTGATATTGTGTATGAAAAAGCCTTCGGTGCGCCACGGCAGCACGGGCTTGTACTCCCCAGGGAGCAGAGAAAGATTACAGGAATGCTATTGGCCCAATGACCAGGGCACTTAAAAGCGCATTGATACGTTCTTGTGAAATGCGCTATATAAGAACTAGTTATTATCATTATTATTATTATTCAGAATGTTCCTATTTCTACATCAGAAGAAAATAATAATTTGGAAAAAACATTCAGAAAAATATAGCAGGCACAATAGGGGATGGGTTTGAAAAGTGAACATTACACTAAACAGGGTTCGCCCTTAGCTTTTTCAGTGACCATGGTGACTCTTTTTTGTGGCGTGTCGTTGCCGAGTGGTTTAGTGCATCAGACTCAAGTTCTGGTGGCTGAGTCATCACGGTGTGTGGGTTCGAATCCCCTTCATGACACTTGTGTGTCCTTGAGCTTCATGTGTCCGTGTGTTCTTGTGATTGATTTAGCTTGGTGCACTACACACTTGGCAGCGCAGGCTGTATACTCCCCAGGGAGCTGAGATGGTTTAAGGAATGAAATAAATGGCCCAGTGACCAGGGGTCGATTTCACAAAACTCTTCCTAACTTAGGACTAGTCCTAGGCAATGCTAAGAGATAGGACTAGTCCTAAGTTAGGACCAGTACTTAGGACTAGTTCTATCTCTTAGCATTGTCTAGGACTAGTCCTAAGTTAGGAAGAGTTTTGTGAAATCGACCCCTGGGGTATTGATGTAAGAAGCCCGATGACCACTCTTTGGAATTGCGCTAGATCAGAGCTGATATTATTATTATTATTCTAGCCAGCAGGACCAGTTAGCTTAAGTCATTGCACTAGTCCCACAGCTTAGGGCTGCTTTCCAACACTGAACTAGCCAACCGGACCATTTAAGTAAAGTTGGACTGGTCCTCCGGGGTGTTTTAACTGGCATTTGTGACCTGATCTATTGAAATGAGGAATGTGTCAGACAGGGCATATTGCGTGTAATTTGCCATACCAAAGTTGGTCACATTCGAAAATCATGAAAAACACTACAAAAAACAATTCCGCGATTTCGGTGGTATTAGGTTAAATAAAACTTGATCTTTCTTGTCGTGGTCTTACCTTTAGTTGAAAAGATGAATAAATCCACAAAAAGTATGTTTTCTTGAGCATGTTTGTACACAATTAATACTCTTCAAAGTTATTTAAAAACGAGTATCTAAAATTCTTTATTTCCCGATAACTTCGGACTGGAATAAGCTACGGAAATAATAATGGTATTGCTGGAAAGCCAGTGAGTTACTTGTTAACACGGTATGCACAACTCAATTTCATTAAGGGGTCGATATATTCCTCATTTCGACAGATCGGGCCACATTTGGCCAGCAGACACTGTTTAAGGGAGAACACCACTAGTGAACTCTGACACCCACAAGTGTGTAAACACCTGCAATCAGGGACTTCTTATTGTCCCTCTTTTGTTTGTACTTTTAACTTTCTGGCAACAGCTCCCATCGGTTTTGTACACACTCTCCAACTGGGGACCTTCACCCAACCGGGGACCCTATTGTCCTCTATTGTTACAGGTGTCTGGTTTGAATGTGCATACCTAACCCACACCCGCACATTGTTGAAAAGGGACAACTTTTTTGGGGGGGGGTGGGTTCTTAAAAAGTTCTACTATCTGCGTGACTTTAACTTTCATTTGAAACATTGGATACAAATAGTCCCTTAATTGTTGTTTATTCCTTGCGCTGTTTTAACCAAATCCTTTCTTTAAAGGGGGCGCTGCGTCATGATCATGGAATGATGAACTCTCACCCAGTTACTGCACGCAGGCCCTTCCTCCATATCACATCTATGGAGAGTACATGCGCGTGTGCAGTAACTGGGTGAGAGTTCGTAAACTTCCATGTGCAGCCACAGGCCTGCTTTAGTCATGACGACACAGCCCCTTTAAAAAGTGAAATGAGCTATGTGAAACCATTCAACTTTTATTTTTAAAAAAGTCGACCGTCCAACACTAATTCTTTTTTATTGAAGATAAGCACCAATCCTGGCCAAACAGATTTCAACCGAAATGCTTAGCTTAAAGGAACATTACAGAATTGGTTTTGCTAACAAAACAGTTGCTGGCAGTGTAAGCACTTTATGTAATCCACCATATACATAAACTGACACACCTGTAGAAGTTTGAGATCGACCTGCCATCTGGGTCACGAGAAAATAGTGAAAAACCGACTACACATTTGCATGAAATCATATAGATTCAACAAAATGAATAAAACGCTCACTGAGCGATAAACTCCAATCGGAAAATTGGTTTATTCATTTCTCATCAAATATGGCATTTCAGACAGAAATATTTCAAGGGATGTTTTCTACTATCATCATCATTAGACCGTGTAAGTTTTGTGTAAATCTGTGATCAAAAAGTATATTTTACAAGTTTTTTTTCTTACCAATTCTGTAATGTTCCTTAAAATGAAGTTGAAGCCAGCATTATCGCCCATTTTCCATTTGTACAAAACTCTGTTATTCTCCCATTATAAATTGTAATTGATACCTTATCAATGTGAAAATTACATTAAGAGTTGAAGCTGAAACTTTGGCTGATCAACAATTTCTTCCAAGGAGAAATGTCTCTGTGCTAATTGCACTCACTGTTGTGTTCCCAGTCCCAGCACACATGTGTTTTTTTTCTCACTGGCCCTCAGGGTTTCACCAACCCACATAAATGTTGACTAACCCAGTGTGATTGCTGCGTGCTAATTTCATTTAAAATAAATGTAATGTCGCACAGGTGGGTTAATAATTGTTTTGACCATAGCCTGCTGATCCGTAGATGGGCAGGCAGAGGAAATATTTGGGGGGGTAATTGCGCCGTTATGGTGATACAAGCATGGAATTTGGCACAAAGTCAGCGAACGTCATGAGAAAGATAATTTGGCTGTAGAACCATCGCAGATTTGTCCTTGTTGAAAGGATACACCTGTAGATTCTAACAAGCAACGGCAGCCATTTTGAACATTTTGAAAACTGCTGGCTATTCTCCCTGTGTTGTTTTCAGAGGACAAGTCACTGACAGCCCTACAGCCAAATATCTTTTCTCATGACATACTCCGACTGTGGGCCAAATTCCATGCCTGTACCATCAAAGGCACAAACCCATCTAATCACCTAACCTGCCAGTTTCCACCACCTAAAAGGTAGCAAGCTTTGACCAGCCCCCAGCACTTTTGACTATAGTGTTTGTACGCTGGGCTAATGACAAATAAATCACACACTGTGTGAGCGCACAGGTACATTTTATTTTGTACATTCCAGATGCATTATCAGCGGTGATAGACAGGACAGCCGGGTATTTTTTTTTTTGAGAAGGCAACTGATGATGTAAGATTTATTTACTCGGTTTAAAAAAAAAAATAATTTCTCTTGACTGGCAAGACAAACGATGTTTGACTCTCCAGCATGCTCAATTCAATTACTGCATTGTACATTTAAAGAGTACAAATGGTTAAGGAACATTACAGAATTGGTAAGAAAAAAACTTGTCAAATAATACTTTGTGATCACAGATTTACATAAAACTTACACGGTCTAATGATGATGATGGTAGAAAACATCCCTTGAAATATATCTGTCTGAAATGCCATATTTGATGAGAAATGAATACACTTATTTCCGATTGGAGTTTATCGCTCAGTGAGCGTTTTATTCATTTGTTGAATCTATATGATTTCATGCAAATGTGTAATCAGTTTTTCACTATTCTCTCGTGACCCACATGGCCGATCGATCTCAAACTTCTACAGGTTTGTCAGTTTATGTATGGGGGATTACATAAAGTGCTTACACTGCCAGCAACTGCTTTGTTAGCAAAAACCAATTCTGTAATGTTCCTTTAAAGATTACAAATAGTTAAGTTGTTTTTCTGATAAAGTGTCCTACCCCATCCCATCCCATCCCATCCCATCCCCCTCAATGCACAGTCCCCCCACATTTTAGAGTGCTAGTTACTTGTCACCTGTCCATTAGGGAATGTACCCCCATTATTTGTGAGTTTGACCAGTGGGGAAAAACAAAATTCCGATGAGCCTCAGCTTAGGGATTATTTGTTGCCTTTTTCCGATCCCCGGGGACGAAATGCTAACAAGATCTGCTGGAAATCCACCTGTTGTGTGGAGGAATTATTTCATTGTTTGAATCTAACAAACAAGTATTATTTGCAATCCCCTAGGCTTAGGGGGGGGGGGAGGGAAATAAAAACATGTTTGCTGTAAACATAGAGAGTTTGGAAAACGATACAAGAACTTTTTTCCACCATTTGAGATCCACATGTGTGAAGGTTTTCCTAAAGATTGCTGTATTTATATTTATTATTTCTTGATGGCGTAGGGGGTTTGTTGAGTTACTTACAAACCGGCCTTAACTATTAAAGCTGTTACACACCAAATTTGCTAAGCAGAAATAGGTTCTCTTCTGTACTTTTTCTAAGCAAAAGTTTTCTGCTTAATATCTAAAATAATTGGGTCGGAGGAATCAGTATATCAAAGGTTGTATGGCTTCTGACTGGCACCCTCGAACAAAGATATTGACAAAATAGGAAGACCGCCAACATAGGGCTAGATAGCTCAGATGGTAGAGTTCCGGCACATTAATCCGGAGGTTGTTGATTCAAATCCCGCTCTAGTCAATTTTTCTTTGTTCAACCCCGACACATTATTTTATTACAATATTGAGAAAGTGAGAGTTGAAAATAAAGGTTCTATAAAAAAAAGAAGAAGAGAGATTTAGATTAAAACCCACGTTTATTAATAAATAAACTTGGGGAATTAGCCGATGAAAATGCAAAAATGGTCAATTAAATGGCCTCAAGTTTTGACCCTTAAAGAGCGTTTCTCTGTTTTTAGCCTTTGACTCAAGGGTCAACTCTGCAAGGGTCAACATGCAAGGCCAATGACCATTATTTTGAAAAATGGAACACAATCAAAAGATCTCCAAAGTTTATTCATGATGGCCTCAGCGTTTGTGGGTTTCTCAAAACTTTCCACAGAGAATTTTTGAGTCGCAGGTGAAACTGTAACGATAACAAAAACGACAGAATACCGATAACAAGATTTTCTGTTGCTCAGTTTACCCATTTGCTTTTTTTCACGTTTTTTTCTTCTGCCCCTCGAGGGAGACAAGCAAACACTTTCTACCCGTGAGGCGTCAACATCTATTGTCTTCAGGAATGTTAGGGTTTGATAAAGCCCTTGTTTTATCAGCCCCATATGACAAAAATGACAAAAATGCCATCAAGAATCCTAACCCTTGTAAATATCAGCCCCACCACCTGGAAATGGTCATAATGCTCTTGCATTTTTTTCAATTAAAATTCTTGAAATGCTTTTCCCACACACAATCAAAATTATCAAAAGGAATTAAACACCTTTTTCTCTCTCTCCAAACTGACCCCCCCACAAAAAAAACCCAATAATAATAATAAATTATTATTATTATTATTTATGGTTTATTAAAAACATTCAATTTGTTTGCCAGAGGCAAAATTACACTGCAATTACAAATTCAAAATTAAAATGCATCAAAAACTTGTATTGAATTAAGAGAAAGGCGGAGCATTGAATGGTAACCCCAAAATTATACAACAAGTATCACACTAAAATCTGAGTGGATATAAAAAAATAGATAATGTGAAGATAATGTTTAAAAACTCAAAAGTGTAAGCTCACTAGTAATAAATAAATAAATAAACGGTAAATTTTAAAAACACAGGAAAGATAACACTTCAAAAAATGCAATGAATAAAAAACAAAAAAGTAAAATTTGAAACAACTGAATAAAATAGAAAATAAAATCACTTTTATATGAACATAAGATGTCTTTATCAATTTTGACCATTCGCTTTAAAGGCCCTGTACACTATTGGTAAGATCGAAAAACACAAATGTTCACAGATTCACACATAACTTACATGATTTAAAGTAAGTAATGGTAGAAAGAGTTCCTCAAAATAGTTCCCCCTAAAATGCTATCGTTTCTGAGAAATGAGTAGAACAATAGTCTTTATCACACGTGATAAAATCTCGATGTTTGAAAAAACAGAAAACACATAAAAGGTCTCTTTTCACTATTTTCTCGTGACCTCGATGACCAATTGAGCTCAACCTTTCCCAGGTTTGTTTGTCCATGCATATGTTGAATCACACAAAACATGAACACTGTCTGCGACTATTTTGTCAGCACAACCAATCCTGTATAATACCTTCAGAATTTAGGGTTTTCAAATATTCTCTTGATATTTGAAAATAACATACATTCTTATTAAAAATGTAATGAAAGAACAAAATAAGTAAACTGAATCAACATCAACTAAAAAAAAATCAGACATAAAAGGTTAGTTGTTTGTTTGAATGAAAATAAGATGTTTTGATCAATCCTGGACAACCCCTTCCAGACATCCGTTCAGGAGCTTCCTTTCTCTTAATATTTTTTCTTCTTCCCACTTTTAACAGATTGCATTTATCTGCCAGGCTGTTTAACATCAATTGTCAATATCATAACGTGTTTTTTTGTTCCGTTTCATTGTTGTTAAATCATTGCTCTAATGTAACGCTTCCTCCAAATGTTTTTCTTGCTTTCGTTTTGTTTATGTGTGACGGCCCACCTGCTTGATAGAATTTAGCTTCAGGATTTGTCTTTGCTTGTTTGTTCATTGCGGGGCTCGAAATTTGGGATAAAATCCCACAAGACCGCAGGGCTTGTAGCTCAAAATGTTTACCGGACCAGAATTTATTTCACAAGACCAGAATCTTCATGAGAAAGAGCTTTCTACACAGTTTTAACATGTAACTTGTTTATATTTGAAGCAAGCACTGAGAGAAGATTCATCTCATTTGTCTTATGGGTTAGTACATTTTGATACTTAAAGGTATTGTACACTTTTGGTAACAGCTCAAAATCAGTGTCCACATTTTGTGTGATTAAACATATGCATGAACAAACAAACCTGTGAAAGTTTAAGCTCAATTGGTCATCGAGGTCACGAGAAAATAGTGAAAAGAGATCTTATGTGTTTTCTGTTTTTTCAAATTATCGCGCGCGATAATTACTATTGTTTTACTCGTTTCTCAGAAACGATAGCATTTTAGGCAGAATATTTTAAGGAACCCTTTCTACCATTACTTACTTTAAATCATGTAAGTTATGTGTGAATCTGTGAAAATTGTGTTTTTCGATCTTACCAATAGTGTACAGGGCCTTTAACGGAATTGTATAAATACCAGACTCAAAGTCAACATTTGAAAATCATTTCTTTTTGTTAAATATATTACACAGTGACTATTATTCAATTGAATAACACAAGACTGCCGGACTTGTCATTTCATGAGTTTACTGGCCCGAGGCTAAAATCACTGGCCTTGGGCCAGCGGTCCATTGTCAAATTCAAGCCCTGCATTGCTTACTGTACAATATAGCTGTTTAATGATCTGCCTAATGTTGCTTGTACATTGGCATTCCAAAACAAGCCTCCATTGGCTTCTGAGAGTGCACCCCTTCCCCCATTGTTGCGTTATACCAATGCTTAAATTCTTTTGAAAGCGTGTTCTGTACCGTCTGTCCCGAACAATACTGATGTCGTATTGGAGTTAGAATCAGAGTGGTTTTAGTTAAGGTGTGTACCACCATGCTCAGACCATTTTGTCTGTAACCTATGCAAAAGCAATACTCAATACTGATCTCCATTGTACAAAAAAGGGCACCAGACTATTTTACCCCACAGCCTCAGTTTGGTAACATGGGTTTTAAATGGGAGGAAAAGAATGTCCACTGTAAGGAAACTGCGATATGAGGTACAAGCACTATTTAAAAAAAATAAATAAAAATTAAAAAAGGATTTGAAGGAGTGCAATTTTTTTAACAAATTAAAATTAATTTGTTTTTAACTCTGCAACTTCCCCTTTAATATGAGAGCCACTCTTAGTATTGAACCCCTGCTGTGCTATCTCACTCATAATGTAAAGAATGCTCTGGCGAACACGATTTCTTAATATTGGAAAATAACCGCAAAACAACATTCTGAGGACACGGGTAGGTTCAAGGATGTGGGTTACACAACGGAGAGTTGACGGCCATTAAAGTCATCCGTTCAAAGTTTCCTTGGCAATCGCAACCCTATAGTCATGTCATAGAGACAGAATACTTTCATTAGACACATTAGTTGTCAACATTAGTCGGTATAAACCCCCCCTCCCAGCCGAACCACTATCTCAATTGCGTCCCCTACCTTTGACATTTCTTAACCAGGACACATGGGCATTGAGGGACTCTTTCGTTAAGGGGGTGGGGGGGGACAGAGGGGTTGATCTGCCCGAAATTTTACACAGATGAAACATAAGTACCAATTTCCAATACCGGGTAAAAAGTTTGTCGCTTTCTCTGCCCGATTTTTTCTTGCTGTGCCCGACTATTCCTTACTGTTTTGCCTGGATTTGGAAGGGCAGTTGCCCCCCTTGCTCGCCTGGGTCCTCAGCTTATGCCAAGACATTGTTCTCAAGTTCGAATCCCTTTACATTCTGTGCTTCTCCCCACCCTGTCTATGTTCTTTTTTTTCTCTCTCTCACAGCAATCCTCCAGATTTCCGCCATGATACCGCCATCAAAAATAATATTTGAGCGATCGAGAAAAAAACACACCAAACAACACTTTTATAGAGAGGTGGAGGGAACGGCCTTTTTGATTTCCGGCGCCGAATATTTCTCTTGGCCAAGAGTCAATACCAGGGGGATGCCATAAAAATGAATCTTAACATGAGGGAATGTGGAAGTGGCACCCTCAAGTAAACAGAGGAACATTGTGGTTAACCACTAACTTTGTTTACCAGTCTGGACGATTTTGTCAGCTGTTTCCTAACAAATGAGGGACATTTCTTTTTTCTTCGGTTTGTTCTTCCTCCATATTCTTTTTTTTATATATGTTATTGTCTGTCAGTGGTGTCTATATTTTTTAGATAATACGATACAAAATAAAAAATAAAAATTACAGGGTCTTGGTCACCCTTAAGGTATAATACAGGATAGGTAGGCCTAAGGATAAGAAAAACATCGTTGTTTAATTTTAGTCTGAAAGCTAAATGATTATGAAGTTCATACTAGAAAAAAAAAAAATTCTGTGAGATATTTCCTCTGAAACAAAGAGAAACCTGTATCTGAAAACCTCTCAAAATGCAGCAGCTGATTTCGGTTGTTACAACCAAAACTGAGGACAATGTGTTTAAATGCTGAAAATTGTGCAAGTTTTTTTTTACCATTATCTCTTGTCTCCACACAACAGATTATGCCCAATTATTAATGTTTGTTATGTCATGTATATGGTTTATCACATAAACATGAACACTGTCTGTGACTATCAGCTCTACAATATATACATGTACAATCCTTTATAAGACTTTTAAAGAAAATGGCAAAAATAGGGACTTTTCTTATGACTGAAACAAATAAACGAAAATGAAAAAACAACTTTAATGAAGACTCATCTTTTTCTATAAAATCAAACCTTCTTTTAAAATTATTTCTTGGGTATCAAAATTCCTATAGCAATTTTTTTTTAAATACCATTTCAATTTAAACGAAAACTTGAGACGAGGATACTTTTTTTTTTATAGAAACCCCATTTGCCAATCACGCCCGAATTCTGTGAGACCAAACAGGTTTAATGATAAAATGTACGTCAGTTGGGCAGAATTCTTAATTGTGTATAAGTAACCGGAAGTGGGGATCAAGTCTTAATCTTGGGCTTTCTTTGTTGATTTGTTAAATATGTTTCACTCACTTTCATTATTTTTGTAGCCATAATCGACGCTAAACTAGACAATTTGAAGAAATGGAATCGGGCACACGTAAAACTCAATTTGATTGGGACCAACTTGGTCCCAGAAGTTTGACTACGTGTGAGACTGGCACAGTCTATTACGTCACACTGACAAACAGCCCAAGGAGATCGGCGCCCAACTCTCACTTTATCCCCAAACTGGGTCACCACTGTTCCACCCAGCCTCTACCTGGTTAAGTTAGTTTGAGTTTTCAGAGAAAATCCTACCTGACTGCCAGGATCCTCCGACCGACTGGCAACTGACGAAAGACTGAACTGGCCTTCGGTGCAGCTCCACAGAAGGCTACGTCGACCAAAACAGTCACGTCCAAACCATAATCGATGCTGTGCCTCCTGATTGTGTGAGAGGGGTAAAAAAAATAATAATCAGATTTGGTTCGAATCTAAGAACAGAAGGGAAATAGTTGTGGTTGACAAGTTTAGCTTGAGGTTCAAAACAAGCAATGGGAAGACTTTTGCTCAAAGTGGCGAATAAATATAAAGTTCAAGTTGTTAGGTTTGTTTGGTGTTGGGATCCAACCTACAGAAACGGAAAATCCACCGAGACCTGGCATTTTACCGCAAAATAAAAAAGTCTGGGGTTCAAATCCAACAGTGGGAGACTTTTTAAATTTGTACTTTAAAGGTATCATACAGGATTGGCAGAGCTAGTGATAGTCGCAAGCAGTGTACATGTCTTGTGTGATCAACCATAACAAACCTGTGAAATTTGGGATTAATCTGTTGTGTGAGTCAGGAGAAAATAGTGAAAAACCATGCACAACTTTCAGCATGTAAACACACATTGTCTTTCATTTTGGTTGTAACAGCCAAAATAGCTGTTTTTTAAAAAAGGTTTTCAGCTACAGTTCTCTTCAATATGATTTCACTTAAGAGGAAAATATTTCACACCTCCCCCCACCCCCCAAAATAATAGCATAAACTTATCGGTAAGCTTTCAGACTAAAATTCAACAATGATGTTTATTATCCTTACCATTCTGTATTTATAATACCTTTAAAGGAACATTACAGAATTGGTTTTTCTAACAAAACAGTTGCTGGCAGTGTAAGCACTTTATGTAATCCACCATATACATAAACTGACAAACCTGTAGAAGTTTGAGATCGATCTGCCATCTGGGTCACGGGAAAATAGTGAAAAACCGATTACACATTTGCATGAAATCATATAGATTCAAAAAATAGGCCTAAATAAAACGCTCACTGAGCGATAAACTCCAATCAGAAAATTAGTTTATTCATTTCTCATCAAATATGGCATTTCAGACAGAAATATTTCAAGGGATGTTTTCTACTATCATCATCATTAGACCAAGTAAGTTTTATGTAAATCTGTGATCAAAAGTATATTTTACAAGTTTTTTTCTTACCAATTCTGTAATGTTCCTTTAAGAAAAAATAAATGTTGAGTTTAGGGTCCGAACCCAACAATGAGAGCAGGAGTTCTCTGTTAATAAACATAGGGCTTGCCTTAATTCACCCACTTTCCCAATGGCACCTACATGTACATACATGTACATGTAGGGTTTGCCTAAATACACCCATTCTCCCATTGGCACCGATATAGGGTTTGCCTAAATAAACCCACTCTCCCAATGGCACCTACATGTGTACATAGGGCTTGCCTAAATACACCCACTCCCCCATTGGCACCTACATAGGGTCATCGGTACAAGCTCTGTTAGTTTCTAGATGTGCTGTAGCTCAACATAAATTATTCTCTGTAAAATCATTTTTTTATGACTATGCTATTTACTTGAGTGGAAAATGAATAAACTAACCAACCAATCATGTTATTAATTATCAATTTTCAAGTGGTCCCTGAAAGATTAGTAAAAATGGGCAGGGGGGTGTATTTGCCAATAAAAAATGGATTATTATTTGGCAAGCAGATTTGCTAAGTTACTCACTCCATCAAAGGAATGGTCAGATATGGTGTTTGCCAAAACATTTATAGCGAGGGGGGGGGGGGGGAAGAGAAAACAGGGGCCTCTCTGACACCCACCCCCCAAGGAAATATGCTCAGCCAGGGGTGTTTACATTAAAACACACCTGAGCTCACAGACAGAGTGCAGACTGATGTCAATCACAACCCATGCCAAGGTCAGACACCTGTTCCAATGCAGACAACAGTAAAGATACCGCGCTGCGCTCCTCAGCTCCTTAAGATGACTACAGGCAACAGGTGAGCCCGATGTGGACATTCCTTTGTTACGTCAAGTGGTGAGTTCTATATCTGAAGGGGCCAGTTATTGTTGTTCTTAACAGAGGGGAGACGGAGAGCTGATTGCCCAAAACTGTGGACCGCTCAACTTAAGAAAGGCTGTACTTTTTTTTTTTTTTTTATTTTTTAAATGTCTTATATTAGCTTCTTGAGTAGTGCTCAAATTCATCACTCAGTGACGCTCATGGTGCTCTAACATTATTACCCCTGGTCACTGGGCCAATTATTTCCTTCCTTAAAAACAATCTCAGCTCCCCGGGGAGTACACAGCCTGTGCTGCCAAATATGTAGCTGCACCAAACTAAATCAATCACAAGAACCATCTCTGCCCTCACATGCACCCATTTACCCCTGGGTGAAAAAGAGGCATTTATAGTTCAGTGTCTTGCTCAAGGACACCAAGTGACCGACCGGGATTCGAACCCACATCCTGATGGCCTAGCCACCAGAACTTGAGCTGCTGCCCTAAACTGCTCGGCCACGACACGACACGTCTTCAAGATGAGGCCAAGAAAAACAGGCATGAAATCATCAAAAGTATCATCATTTTAAAAGTTGTACAGAAAGTAAAACCCCAAAACAACATTATCAACCAGAGTGCCTTCTAGATTTTTCATCGCACCCACCCCCCCAATTTTAGAGCCTCCTCTGTTCTACTTTTGAAATATCAAAATTGTGATTTTGGGGTGCTGTAGCGCAGAAGTGCCCTCAGATAACTCTGGGGTCAGGGTGGGAGCACACTCCCCCAATCGATGACCTTGGTTGAATTATTTTGCTACCTGATTGCGTGTTTTTTTTCTCCCTTTGTATTTGGGGTTTTCCCTCCCACATCTGAAAAAAGCTGACGTTTCTTCATCATCTTCTCTACAGTTTACCTTTAGGGCCTATAGCTTACAGTGCCGGAGCTGCCAACATTTGCATCTTGCAATATTGTATAAAAATCAGGGAGACATTTAGAATTACATTCAACACAACACAGGGAAGAAGTTTCCATAATCAGGGAGAATTTCAAATTTGTTCCTCAGGCCTTTTAGCTCAAAATGTTTAAATATACCAGAGTGTTTTTCTACAAGACCAGAATTGAAATGAGAAGGACAAACAATACCCACACAAATTAACATTTTGAAGTGTTTTAATTTGAACGAGCACAAAGAGAAGATTGATCTCATTTGTATTATGGGTAAGAATTCTTCCCTACTCAACAGAACTGAAAGAGATTTATCAAACTGAAAGTCAACATTTTAACCAAAACCACAAGACCGGCTGGCTTTTCCAGTCAATGATTTTACTGGCCCGATGCTCAAATCACTGGCCTCGGGCCTGCCATCAAGTGTAACTTTTGTGCCCCGAATAAGGATATAGGACAATTCTTTACATTGTATTAAAAGACAGTATGGGGTTGAGAAAAGATATTGACAAAATAGAGAAACCGCCAACATAGGGCTAGATAGCTCAGTTAGTAGAGCACCGACCGGAGGTCGTTGGTTCAAATACCGCTCTGGTCAATTTTTCTTTGTTCAACCCCATACTATTTGAAATTCACCCAGTCAGTTTCCCTTGTGGTTCATTACTTGTATTAAAAGACAAAAGCATAAGAAAACATCATAAAAAAAGTAAGCTCTGAGATTCAAACACCCCCCCCCCCAAAAAAAACCTGATAATTAATAATCCAGAAATACAGAATGTCTTGACGACACCGACGACGACCCAGGAGAACATTCTTCGGTCCCTCACCATGGGGGTGGTAAGGTTTCTTCTAGGTTGTTGCCCTCCAGCGTTTAAGGTCAAATGTTCGAGGACAGATTAGGGCAACATTCTATGTGCTAAGCCACTCATGTATAAAAAAAACAAAACGACTACCAGCATTCCATCGGTTACCAGGATTTCTTGATCTTGTGTGAACCCAGCGACCAAGTTGTGGGGGTGGGGGGATCCCTGGGATGAAGCAATCAGGAGTGTATGTCACCGAGAATGACTTACATCTTGGGACATTCTTTTGGTTATTAAGGGGAAAATGGCTCGGGGGCTCTCCCCAGGTTTTTTTATTTAAATTTTTGTCTTTAAGAGCCATGGGAGATCTGAATATCACATGTTCATCCTAAGCATGTGTCACCTTGGAATGAGGTTTATGGCATGCTTTTCTCCACAAATTTCTGTTTTCAATGAATTTCTGTTTGTAGTTTACAAGTTAGTTGATCGAATTGTAGTTGTCGTTTTCTAGAATATAGCTTTTCAATAAATAATATTTTAGTTATAACATGTTATTTGAAGTTAAGCAAAGGGCCAAATTTTAAAGAGCTGCTTTTAAGCCTAAAAGGGAGCTCAGCACATAAGAATGTTGCTTATCAGAATACGGTTACCAGCCAAACTGTCAAACGTCTCGATAGGAGGAACCAGGGTGGCACATTTAACGTGAAAATGCTTTTAAAATGCTTTTACCTGCCAATAGATGAAGCTCCATGGTCCCCTGATGCTGCTCAAAGTGGACAGAATATCCTCCTGGGAGTGACAGGATTGCAGGATGGACAACAGCAACTGACCGTCATTCTGATCATGGTCAACCTGTAAAGGAAATCGAGAACCAATGACGTCAATAAATAAATTGTTCTTTTAATTAAAGGTAGGGTCATACTTTGGTAATGACCCCAAAAAACATTTGTGTAATTTCTGTCCGAAAGCTTACTTGTTTACAAATGGTCATAGTAGTAAGCATCCTGCCTGAAATGCCCCCGTTGATTAGAAATCGATAAAAGATTTTCGGAACATTTCAATCTCCAAACATGCCAAACCTTAAGGTGAGTTTTGGAGACTCAAATTGTCATGGTCGTCTGTGAATGCTGTTGGCCAGAGATGCGGTTGGTGCCCGCTGTCACCTTGCTACAAAGGGATGGATTTGACATTCTTAATGAAAGTACTGTGACAGTTTTTTGGCTGCTTTCTCATCAAGAAGAAACTATATTCAGCTTTTCAAACTTTTACTGGTGACTTTTATTGTATCTTTCTTGATAATTTTTCCTACAAATCAGCATTACGTTGACAAAAACCAATCTATGACCTTCCTCTTTATGATTTGAGTGTTTTGCTTAATACTTGATTTGCGGTAACACCATGTGATTACATCTGCTTAGTTGTGTAAATTTGTTCCAGTAAGAACTTGTCATGCTGTTATTTTGTACTATGGAGTAGATTCCAGAAAATCGGGAGACTTCTTACAAATATGTAGCTCAGAAAAGAACTGTTTTTTAAATTTTAAAAAGGCCCTGTGAACTTTTTTTGTTTAAGTAAAAACTATAAAATATGCACTTAGCCTATCTCATAGGCAGGGTATACTTTTGGTAATTGTCAAAGACTAGTATCCTCACTTGGTGTATCCCAACTAATGCATAAATAAACAAACCTCTGAACATCTGGGCTCAAATGGTCATCAAAGTTGCAATAAAAAAACGGAAAAAAAAACAACACCCTTGTTGCGTAGAATTGTGTGCTTTCAGATGCCAGATTCAAATGTTTGGGTGAAAAATTGCCCTTTTCTCTAAAAGTATTGCTTTAAAGGGGGTTGTTTCTAAAAATGTTTTTAATAGATCAACAGCTCTCCAGTGCTCTTTGCCAAGTAAGTTTTGATGGTCATTAACTTGTGGAGCAATTACCAAAAGTGCACCCTGCCTTTAAAACCTATAAATGCAAGTTTGTTCAAACTTTACAGCCGAGGCTTATTATCACCAAAAAAATATAATAATAAATACTAAAACTAGAGGTGGAAACCACGCCCCTAAAAGGGGACAACTTTGTGAAGCAGACATAGAAACATGCCGTCAGTGGGTGCCGTCATTCAACACCTAACAACCTTAAATGTATCATCATGCGCATCGTGTCTTTGGACAAATCTCTTTATATTTGGATTTTGGAGCCAGAAGTAAGGAAAACTTAGGGCGTGAACAGCAGATACGCGCAAGGTAATGTATACAATGACTTACCAAATGAGATCGGTATTTGGAACAGACTAGGGAATGGATAAGAAGATACAGAAAAACGTGTACTGTGGGTATTGATAGATCTATTTATTTATTTATTTAGTTGCGGACAGACCGCCAATTACAGAAAAAATAAAACAAAAACAACTGAATCTTTAAATTTAGAAGAAAAAAAAAACCTCAATGTTAAGAATCAAAATTAGAAAAGATAAATTAATTCAGAAAATGAACAATTAAATAAATACACCAATACATACATACATCAAAATAAATAAATACATCAAGAGAACAACAATATGGAAACAGGTACACAAATATTGGATGCATGAGTACAGTATAGCAGAATATTTATCAGGACATGATATCTGGACTGTTCCATTTCACGAGGTGAAGCCGAGTAAAAAAATGAAACAGTCCAGATATTCTGTGTCTGAATAAAATGCATTCTATATTTGTTTTATATACATGTACCTCACATGTACATGTCAGCAAATGATTTCCCTTGTACAGCAGAGCAAATTTCTACACAAAATGTAATAGTTGCTACTCAAAAGTCAAAATTTGCTACTCAAAATTAGCATTCAGTGTGTACAACACAAGCGGAGCCTAAATTTGTTTGCTATGCAAATTTGCTTGATGAAATCGTTCCCTGCATGTACATGTAGTGTAAAGGCCTTGTCACACAGGGCAATTTCTACGGGCAACATGGGGGCAACCAGACATGCACTGCAGGCAACAGGAACACTTCGGTAGCACAAGATACATTTTTGGTTATTATTAGCCCCTAAGACAATAATCATGTGGGAACTAACATGTGGATATTTTGTCTTCTTGGAGATTGCCTGGAACTGGTTGCCTATAAATTGCCTTGTGTGACATGGCCCTTACAGTGCGTACAGAGTAAGAGATCTTGTAGCTACCTTTATTCCATCAAAGATTTCACCGTTCCACAAGAGTACATTGCCCTCCGAGTCTCTCAGCGGCTGAGAAGTCAGTGGTCCTCTCTGATGGAGAACATGACCGGAGAAGATGGCGTGAATCTGGGGAGGTGACTGCGGCTTGGCCGGGTCGATGGGGGAGACTGTCTCAAGGAGTTGGCCAGCGCAATCTGGACCTCGTCTCATCAGGTTCAGATATAACTGCAATGGATATAAACAGAGAGGGGCTGTTAATTTCGGTTTCACCCTTACACTTGTGCGTGATTCCAGAACTGCAGACTTGATGGCCCTCCAGGGCCAAAGTTTATCTGTGTTTATTTTACATAAAAGCAGAAAATAGTGCCCAAAAATGTTTCTGTTACACTGTAAGCAAAAATAAGCAGGATACCAGTTATAGATTGTACTATGTGACATGCTATTTTGGCTGGTAATCTTATTCTGGTAAGCATAATGTTGTTAAGCTGAACAAATTTTTGTGCATAATACAGCTCTATGAAGTTACGGTAGATTGGGACAAATCATTTCTTAACGTCTTGTGGATATTCTTCAAAAGGGGGATGGAGACTTAGGCTAAATCAACAAAATCGTTTCTTAATGTCTTGTGGATTTTACTTAAAGGGGGATGGGGACTTATCAACAAAATAATTTCTTAACATCTTGTGGATAACTTTTCAATTCACCTTGGATTGTTTCAGCCGGGCCAACGATGAGTGCGTTTGGTGTTTACAATGATCATTCCTTGAGGCTGCGGACAGCACACAGTAAATGCCACACATGCTGAAAAGTGACCAACGACTCCAAATGAAAAAAAGTCACACCTACGTTCACAAGCACTCCGATTTCATGTTCCTACAAGAAAAACACAATTACCTTGGAGTAATATAGGAGTCCTATGTGGGTAATTATAGGACATTTTTACCGTGCATCACAGCATCGTCGTTTCAAAAATAACCGCTCCCCGCCCGTCTACAAATGTAAACGGGCAAGGTTGGTGTCCATAGAGTCAGCCATGCTGTTTAGAAGTTTTGTCTTTGATAGAATTTTCAGTGTGTTGGGTGGATAAGTTTCAGGGTCGGTTTTGTGGTTTTGGGAAACAAATTTAAAACGACAAATATCTATGTGAGTTATACTGAATGCATTTCATTCATGCATTGTCACAGAATATAATCACTCAGTGAAATCTGGCTTTTCCATTTCACTCGGCTTTGTCTCGTGAAACAGAGCCCAGATTTCATCTTAAGTGATTATAAATATTCTGTAATAACGCACTCACTACATAAAAAAAACCATGTGCAGCATAGTCACATATGTAATTATAGTCAGCTTGTGTCATTTTGAATCCGTAGCTAAAAACAAGTAGGAAAATTAGCAATTTATAACGGGTACAGAATTGTATGCATTTGGACAAAAAAAATAATAATGAAAAAATGTCCCTCATCAATGTTCAGAAAGAAGAGAATTAATGAGAAATAATACACTACCTTCAATTTTCTTAGAGCTCCTTTAATTATAGAAAATTGACAGTTGAAATGTGCACTCAGTCTTTTCTGTTAAAAAACTATGTTTCCATTGCATTATTATGAGTATGACATTGTCCCATGTAAACAGCTGCAGAGTGTGCATACACAGCAACTTGATCAACAACAGTCTGTAGTGCCAAAGGTGCATGAGCTGCACTAGTTTTGTTAATGTTAGTATGAATAATTAGTAGCAGCTGCAATAATCATAGTTCTTGGTCTCCTTAGAGTTAGACCCATTACAAATTACAATGGAACCATGTGTTAAAATGTGATAAATACGTTGATGCTTTGCTACAAACTACAGTTACAATCATGAAGATTTCAAGTGTCCTGTAACTTTAAACTTGGGCCGTTCACACTCGGGCATTTTGCTGTGGCAGCGCGGCTGCGCATCACCATTTTAGTTATAAATAAATTATTATTATTATTTGTTTGGCAAAATTCACAATACAATAAAACAAACAATTCTACTGGCTAATAAAAAACAGAGAGTGTTAGTGTTACTGTTACTGTTTATAGGGCCTAGGCCTACTCTGTTTACTAAAAATATATTTTTTAGTAACACTCTCTGTTGTAACTTGAACATGAGGCTGCCCTTCCTTAGCACCACACTTTACAAGAACTGCAACATGGCACTGCAGCCGCAAGACATGTGCACTGCCACTGTCAGTGTCAACATTGATCGACCATAGCATATCAATCGACACACCATGGCACAGGATGAGGATGGTCGGCGACATGACACTTGTTTGACAGTAGAATTTTGTCTGAAATTGACAACCTCTATGGCTTATGCTGAAAAGTGACAAGAATGTCTTAATTTACCTGGTAATGAGGAAATATCAATCCACTGTATCAAGCTAATCCATTGGTTAGTTTCATCCTAATTAGAGGGGCGCGGTGATTGAAATAGCAGTTGTATGGCCGCACGTTATTCCTCCACGGGCGGCGCCATCTTGTTTGCAGCTCCCGCGGTGAACAGTTGTTTGTGGTCAGAGATCTTAACTCCAGTGGAGGCTGCATTGAAGAAGGCACGGCCACAGACAGTCTTGTACGGTACGAAAGCGTTGATTGAAGGGAAATTGAGAAAAGAAAGAAAGTGATAATTATTAGTCATAACTATGAGTTATATCGCTTAATTATGAGTAAGTAAACATCTTAACTATGCCTCATATCTCATAATTATGAATTAGTATAAGTCATAACTGTGACTTATTCTCGTAATGATTAGCATGACTTGTGCCCGTCAGTCATACTGTGATGTTTACAAGTCATATTCATGAGATATATCTCATATTCATAAGTAAATAGGTCATAATTATGATTTATACTAAGTCATGATTACGAGACACATAAGTCAATTATGACTTGCCCTAAGTCATAGTGATTTCTTTCTTATCCTCTCAATGTCCCTTTAACGCTTCTGCTTGCGTATTTTTCACATTATTTTAATATTTAAAAACAAAACAAATACAAAAAACCAAAAAATAAGAAACAACAACAAAACAAACAAAAAGATCCCTGTTTATCGAATTTTGTCGATAATCACCAAAGCTTGTTATTTGAATAGTGCCATCTTGACAGGCCTTGAAAATTTATTTTTTTATTTTTAAATTCTCTTTTAAAGAAACACAAATGCTTCACTTAGGGGCCTAAAGTTCGTTGTTGCTGTTTTTGTTTAGTATTTGTTGTAGTTGGTGTTGTGGATGCTTTTTCTGTTGCTGTGGTTGTTGTTGTTGTTGTTTAGTGTTGTTGATGCTTTTGTTGTTGTAGGTGTTTTTGTTGTATTATTGCTGCTGTTGTTGTTGTTGTTTTTGTTGTCGTCATCGTCGTTGTCGTCGTTGTTGTTGTTGTCGTTGTTGTTATTGTTGTTGATATCGTTGTTGTTGGTGTTGCTGTTGTTGCTGCATGCTGCTGCTGCTGTCGTTGTTGTCAAACATCAATATAACTACTTCAATTTGTGGGTAAACTTCCTGTAGTTTTTTAAAACATCACAATAAATATTTTAAAAATAATTAGGTCTGCTACCTGTCTTGACCCCTGAAATATTTAAACACGAGAAGAGACCGGCGTACGTAAGCGTGAACTTTGAATTCCATTGGTATCAACATTTTCTCACCTAGCAATATTACGTTACCAGTTGTAGGATATTCGTGACGTCATAAATTATAGTGCGCGGTGGGCGCCGACCTTGACTCCATATTGTTTTCGCCACAAATGTCTTGCATGCATGGCTATGATGTGTTCTAGACGTCGTCGCGTGCCAAACAGCGGCCAAAATTAATGTTAGACTGTCATTATTATGACGCACATTATGAAATCTTCCCAAAGAAAACGCACCAATAGTCAAGTCGACATAAAAAAAACATCACACTACCAACAAACAATCGGAGTAGTTATCTACAAAATGTTTTGATTGCAGGAAACTAAATGACTAACGCACTCCATTACCTTCTAAATTCGGATAATGTTCTCAATGTGTAGGCTAAATCCACTATTGGGACAGCATTTCTTTCCCTTTAAAAAGCTACAATTCTACAGACAATTTAACCTGTGACATTACATGTTTGACAAAAGAATCACAGAGCCTGGCTTCCTGCGGGTACGTGATTTGCACACAGCTCAATGGTAGAACAGAATAAATGTTATATTTTATGGAGAATACAGTCCGATTTTTTCATCAACTTTTGATATAAAGTAAATGGGAGGCACATCTCAAAATTTGTTCAGCTGTTATTTTTATAACTCTTGAAATGATGTGGAACTATGACACAAGATGTAAAAAAAATCTCCCTCGTGACCAGTGTACTATCTTGCCTGCCAGAAAGGCCCTGGAACGTACAAGGTAACTATTTTTGTAAACAGAGGTTGCATGGTCTTATCTTAAAGGAACATTACAGAATTGGTAAGAAAAAACTTGTAAAATATACCTTTGATCACAGATTTACATAAAACTTACACGGTCTAATGATGATGATAGTAGAAAACATCCCTTGAAATATTTCTGTCTGAAATGCCATATTTAATGAGAAATGAATAAACTAATTTTCCGATTGGAGTTTATCGCTCAGTGAGCGTTTTATTCATTTGTTGAATCTATATGATTTCATGCAAATGTGTAATCGGTTTTTCACTATTTTCTCGTGACCCAGATGGCCGATCGATCTCAAACTTCTACAGGTTTGTCAGTTTATGTATATGGTGGATTACATAAAGTGCTTACACTGCCAGCAACTGTTTTGTTAGCAAAAACAAATTCTGCAATGTTCCTTTAACGACGGGTCGAGGCCAGCATTGCTCTCTGTGGAAAAGACAAACAGGAAGATTATGACACGTAACCAGTGACACCCTTCCACTGCTGATGAGGAATTTAACGTAAAATACGGGTCGAGTTGTCTTTTTGGGATATATATTCCTGGGTGTGACTACCATAATATTCTTATCAGAACAGTTGTGTGAAGGACCCAAATCCAAAACCAAGTGGGTTGTTTTCTCACTTAATTCTTTCAATAGTTGATCGTTTAGCTGTAGTTTAGTTTAGTGACCTTTGGCGAGTTAAGTAGGTCAGTAGGCCAGTAGGTCAGTAACTTATAACAAAGGGCGTCCACATCAATGTGTGTTTATTGACTGCAATCACTTATACTACAGTAATAACAATCAATTATTGAAATAATAGAAGTTTAAAACATTAACAAAAATGGAAAACATCAAAGTGGAGAGTTACATACCACTAAAACAACACTCTGGTAGTGAAATTAGAAAGTAGGGCTCCAAACACAACTATTCTGACGAGATGATTTTGTAAGGATCACACCAAGGAATGGCGGGTATTTTGCGTTAAAGTCCCTCGGCAGTGGAAGTGGAGATACCTTGCCATTGTGGCATCTTCCTCTGTGCTGTTGACATTAATTTTATAAAGAGAGTGAATAATATTCTCCCGGGGCTGCTACACCCTGCAACGAACGGGTACAAAATAATACTGAGTGCTCGTATTACGCAGTGTTTTATTGCGAGCTACTGGGGGACGTGGGGACACCGTACGCTCAAAGTCGACCAACATTAGGTTGTACGCTTAAAGACACTGGACACCTTTGGTAATTGTCAAAGACCAGTCTTCTCACTTGGTGTATCTCAACATTATGCACAAAATAACAAACCTGTGAAAATTTGAACTCAATTGGTCGTCGAAGTTGCGAGATTTTAATGGAAGGAAAAACACCCTTGTCACACGAAGTTGCTTGATTTCGAGACCTCACGCGTGAGGTCTCAAAATCAATTCAAATATTTTTACTGAGAAATTACTTCTTTCTCAAAAACTACGTTACTTCAGAGGGAGCCGTTTCTCACAATGTTTTATACTATCAACAGCTCTCCATTGCTCGTTACCAAGTAAGTTTTTATGCTAACAATTATTTTGAGTAATTACCAATATAGTGTCCAGTGCCTTTAAGTTGTACAGGATTTGAAAGGGCCCCTGCCACACCGTCCACGCTCGCTGGTTTAGGGACTAGAAGACAATTTATGTAGAATGCGTCGCGGGTTCGAATCCCATCCGAGTGGCCGATGGATCTCCCCCTCCCAACCCAGGACCCTGAAAGCACTGAGTATACACCTCAGGTCGAGGGTAGAACCTAATGAATATTCATCGTCCCTCGAGCAATTACTATACACCAATTAAACTACACGTTTTTGTTGACTAACATTGGGTGTTAAAAACTGCTCTCATGCAGTGACTCCCCCAGAAGTACGAAACCTTTGTATTGTTACTCCTAACATTTTGCTTCAAATTTCGTACTACTACTACGACGGGGCTAAAAAGGTTAGTTTTAGTTTCTGTTTTCTATCAATGTAAAACTATATCTATTTTAGATGTATTATATATATCCATGCCGGATGGCAGCGTGGGCGAACAACTACATTGTTTTTCCGCAAGAAAACATCAGCATTTCCGTTCTGGGTGCCCAAGTTCCAATGGTGTTTTTTTCTCAAACTTGCACACACAATGCTCAGCATAGATTTACGATGCATTGTTGCCGTCAAAAATGAAAGCCACACCATCTTGTGGTTTGATGTAAGTCTATTATTAAATACAGTTTTCCAACTCCTGAACAAACTATCCGACAGTTTATGTGCGAAACCTTAATTAAAGAAAATGTTTGGCGCAATTTAAGAAGTTATTGCTGGTGCGAGTTTTTGAACTCAAGTTCTTTACCAGATCCGACTGGATGGTACAGAAACATATGAACCTTTATGTTTTGAAAGACTTTGGTACAGCTCTGTTTATGATCGTGAAAATCATGTTTTTTGTTTTATCTTTACGCTATAGAAGCTGTAACATCGTGGTATTTGGCCTCTTTGATGAGTTGTGATGGATCTGAAAACGACCCAGACCAGAAACATTGTGTTAGCTTAGCTTTAGCTAACCAACCAAACAACCAACCAACCAACCAACCAACCAGCCAACCAAGCAACCAACCAGCCAACCAACCAACCAACCAACCAAGCAACAATCAACCAATCAATCAATCAACCAACAAACCAACAAACCAACCAACCAACCAACCAATCAACCAACCAACCAACCAACCAACCAACCAACCAACCAACCAACCAACCAACCAACCAAGCAAGCAACCAACCAGCCAACCAACCAACCAACCAACCAAGCAACAATCAACCAATCAATCAATCAACCAACAAACCAACAAACCAACCAACCAACCAACCAAACAACCAACCAACCAACAAACCAACCAACCAACCAATCAACCAACCAACCAACCAACCAACCAACCAACCAACCAACTAACCAACCAACCAACATGCAACCAACCAACCACAAAACAACCCAAAATTACTTCATCTGATCGATCAATCGACATCAATTACGTCATCTGATTGATCAATCGACATCAAATACGTCATCTGATCGATCAATCGACATCAAATACGTCATCTGATCTTCTAATTAACAAATTTATTTGTTTAATAGTTTGTGTACGTTACTTGGACCAGGGAAAATGGCTCATAATTTCATGCTGATCTGAAATAAAAACAAATGATGAAGATAAATTCGTGGGCGACGTCAAATTTGTGTAAGCAATAGGCGCAGCAAAAATGTGTTGGCGTTGACAAACGATACCGTCACAGAGGTGTGAAAATCGTTTGCCATTTTGTTTTCACATGTCCATTATACTTGACGGAAAGATCAACGGGTTACGTTAGCTAACTAAATTAAGTACAGCCTATCCACTGTGACACTGTTTGTCATACTGTGTTGTCTAGCTAACAGGACTGGTCGCCGCATAACTATGCAGCCACAG
This sequence comes from Pycnopodia helianthoides, assembly GCA_032158295.1. Lineage (NCBI taxonomy): Eukaryota > Metazoa > Echinodermata > Asteroidea > Forcipulatida > Asteriidae > Pycnopodia > Pycnopodia helianthoides. The sequence goes on along the minus strand of CM063253.1, from coordinate 5,400,561 downwards.
ACTTAAAAAAAAACCTATCCAAACTTATGAGTCAACTGTCAAAGTGATCGCTCCCAGTGATTGGTCAGTGGGTGACATCACAACATAGTGGTTTTATCAATATACACGTACAGGAGCCAGACGCGTTGAGATAATTGCAACAGTATGGGCCAGCTGGCAGTGCCATCGCACCCTCTGCAGACTGAGCACCGTCAGCTCACCGATTCCAAACCAACAGGTCTTGCCTGATGTGAGCGAACGTCCCACGGCCAGCTTACCGCGGTGGCAGTCGGCAGCTCTGATGAGTGTCAGGTAAGACAAACATCATGGTTGGTTTGTCGAGAACAAATCTGTATTTGAGACTTTTTCTCACTGTTGTAGTGGTCTGTCTGGCCTGCTGCTACTGCAGTATGGTGGAGTGTGCTATGGTACCGTCAAAGACGCCGCAGTCACCGGCGGGACACCAGCAGCGGGGAGCCACACCGCCCATCACAGCCACAAACGCACATAGGACACTCTCGCAAGAGTCAAATTCCAAATTATCATCATCATCATTAGTCGCAATAGAAAATAACCAGCTGCTTACAAAATTTTTCCAAGAAACCAAAGATTCAGAAACAAGTGAAAACAGCCAAAGAAATTTAGGTAGAGACAGACGAAGTGCTAAAAAGACCGAAGTCCTTCTGGACGATTCGATGACGATAGAGCGGGGGGAGGCGACGGACACATCTAGCGGACGGCCGTTGTCGGACTCGGACCACACCGTTCACGCTGTCGGGGAGACTGATGGCATCCCCGTTGCAGGCTCGGGGTTTCTCGCTAAAACAGTGGAAAGTTTTGCCAACTTGGAGGGCTCCGGGTCTGAGCAAATCGTTCAGACCAATGTCCGAACGAGTGATGGTGGTGACGAGAAACAGTACGGAGGGGACAGCGCCTACTGTCCGGACTGCGTGAGGAGAAAACAGGAACTTGAGAAACTGCCCCCCGAGCGACTACGTCTCTTGCGTCTTGAGAAAATAAAGATGCAGATTTTGAGCAAACTTAAGCTAGAGCGGGCGCCGAACGTGAGCGCCGGCAGTGTGGACATACCCGAGCCACTGGCCAGGGGACGGATGGCGTCCGGTGGCGACAGGGACTTAGGGATGGGTTACGAAGACGGGGGAGAAGACGTGGATGGAGACACCTGGGAGGAAGACGAGCTTAATGAGATTCAAGACAATTATGAAGACACAAGCCAAGTGATCATAACAGCACAAGAAGGTAAGACGAATCATGTGATGATGTAAAAACAAACCCTTCTCGATATTAAAAAATGCAATAGCATTCTCTTCACCAAAATAAACCGACAAATTTGAGTTCACAATTTTTCTTGGACAATTCTTTTTTTTTTACACAAAACAAATACATGTCAAACTAAACTGTCTGACCTTTGATCAGACAGCAATTGTTGTCTGATGGGCCACCACTGAGTACGTGAGACAATGGGAAGCCCGTAGTACGAGTGATCCGCAACCAGCCATAGCGCGGCTGCACCAGTGGCGCTTGTAGACTTTGAAGATTACCGTCCAATATCGAGGGTACAAAGGGTAAACCTTTCAGAAAACGTGAGGACAATGGTTCAGTTTAGTGGGGGTATCCCCATTGTGTGACTTAGACCTTGGACCCGGGGACACGTGCCACACTCTCTGCAATCAGAAATAATTACCATGACGCAGTCGTATGAAATAATAGTCTTGCGCAGTTGCGATTTGGTGTCTAACATCTTGATTTCGTAATAAAAATGAAGGACCCACGCTAGTTTTTTTTTTTTATGAGTTGATTTTATTTTGCAACAGCTGGAAGCTTTGACCTATAAATTACACACGGGTATTACGTGTCGTATAATATTTCTATCTAACAAACTCCATCTAACCGAACTGGCGCAGTGCATTTCCAAAGTATGTAGATACTTAGATGAAAGTGTAAACACATCTGGGAACCGAAGCTCTGTTAGGCCGGCACAACTACTTCAAAAGTCACCGCGTTTAAAGGACAAGTACACCTGAACTTTATTAATCGGTGACAACACTTCAAGAATTTGCTCGTGCATCAACAAGCATGAACATAATACCTCTCTACCCCAGAGTCAGAAATTAGGGTAGAAAGATGCTCAGCCCATACAAAAAAATGCTTTGAGCTTCGTACGGTGACCTATAGGCATAATTTTTATATAGAATAGCTACCTGATGAGCGAACTACCGTGGGTGTTTTAAAACAAAAAGTACAGCCTAATTTCACTTTTTCTTGATAATAAATATATATAAATGTGTATGGGAGACAAACTCCAGCAAGGACATTCCACGGACTTGACATTTCGAAATAAATCACGAACTCCTATAGACAAACTAAAATGTCGTTGGCACGCGAGGGACTGATCGGTTGATCTTGTGACCCCACAGCCACCAATTATTTAGGTCGGGATTCCGCAAAGTTCATGGTCTTTTGACTTGGGTGCCTCGCCGGGGGGTTTTGACGGGTCGCATCAGGCAGTAAAAATGTAAACTTGCTGGGTTGATAATTATTATAATACGGGACAAGATGCACCGCGTGGTGTTTTAATACTCACCTGTTGTCTTTGATACTGACACGGCACGCACTTGATGGACAGTCCGCCATCTTTGGCCATTCATGTTCAACGTCTGCCTTTGCAGCCTCGGTGGCTACTAAACCTCATTATGCACAAAAAAGGATCAGAAAATGTTTGCCTTTTTGCAACCTCGGCTTGGTCATTTTTTTGAGAAAACAATATGGCTCCCTCATGATAGATCTATTAATATAGAAGTGTGTGTAATTAAGGGCTTACGGATGGGCCATTTGGGGGCATTTTACACAATGGAACAAAATGGCCCCACAAAATTGTTCTTTGTTCAACCCCACGCTGAGAGGAATTCTTTAGAAAGGAGAATAATAGAACAACAATAGCAGGACCCCACAATCCTGATCCGTAAGGTTGTGTGTACAAACTTGCACATGGCATTGTGGGCAAGGTAGTAAGACACACTTTTGTTGAACCTTTAGATTGAGGTGCAAGTTGTTTGGAGGAGAAAGTCAGGGTGGAAGGGGCAATGCAGGGAAGGGAGGGGGGGCAAGTCAGGGTAGAGGCAAGGCAAGGGAGAGGGCACTGCAGTGGAGAGGGCGAGGCAGCGGAGCAGGCAATGCATGGAAGGGTTACGACTCGAATTATACACAATCCAGAGATTTCCCCCCGAATGCACAATCATGACGTCAATCTGCTGTAATGCCACGCCCACTCCATACAAACTGGCTCCAACGATTTCCAAAAGCCCACACTATAGGAATTGCACTGAGCTAGTACAACTTTGATGATTTGTGTTTGAGGAAAAAAAATTGGACTTGCCTTTTTTTTTTTTTTTTTACATAGTATTCAGTTCTACAAAGTCTCACAATATCATGTCAGAATTTATGGTCAGTTTCCATACAAAAATGCCCTTGAACGATGAAACGCGTGGGTTTTAAACCGACGCTGATATCTTTAGGTTTATTGATTTGGGTAAGCAATGCAATAGACATGTCATTTATTTACTCTCGCGGTCGAAGCATGCTGCTCATAGGTTTCGGTTCCCGCGTTTGACACCTGTGATATCTTCACCCACCCCTGCAAGAGGTGAAGCAAAATACTTGCCTAGATTTCGGTTCCCCCAAATTGGCACCTGTGATATCTTCGCCCACCCCGGGCAAGAGGTGAAGCAATTAGGTTATCTGCACTACATTTTGTGACCTTTATAAACTGTCAAAGTGTGAACTTTATACAATAATTGTGAGGTTCCGGTTTCTTTTATATCTGAAGATTAGAATGAATAGATTGTAATATTTACTACCGGCGTTATTAGCATAAACTTCGGTAGCCGAACAATTATGGCGCAGTGGCACATTTTCTCATCTATTCAAAGAGATTTCCCTCGGTAATTTTTAAAACTCCCCTCTGATCTTGATGCTCCGTTCAAAACCTGCCCGGCTGGTTTTAATGGATTTTGTTCCAAAACTAAATTTAGGATTGGGGAACAGTAGTAACATGAAACAAAGTCCCAAGATTGAGCGATGAATTCGCACTTGTCAAGCTGTGAGGGTTTGGAAAGGTGGTATTAAGCCATAGATGAGTGTTTGTGTACACCAAGTTCTTAATAAAGCTCGTATCGAAAATGACTCAGTTTCTGAAAGAGGGTCATTACTGCCTGACCTGGTAAAGCTACACAGCTAGTTTGTGCTCTGTCACAGGTCAGGGATGATCTAAGCACCGTTCTGACCCATGGATTAGGGATCCATGTCATTTTCTGACCCCTGGATGTTTTAGGAATGGCCTCGACAGTCAGTGGGACTTCCCCCTTTCGCCCACGTAACTAGAAAAGTGCCCCTAGCGGGGAGCCGTACCAGGGCCTACACAAGACTGAACTCAACTTGCTTTAAAACTTCTCTTGTGAATTAAGACAACTCATTAGGATGTTTCTGTCACTTTAATGGTTTTCTTTGCCTTTTGTCTTTGAATTATTAGGTCTGGGCGCTTGTCCCCGCAAGACAGATTCTGTCGGTTGCTTCAGTTTTGAAATTTCCGCCAATCTCGAAGAAAACATCGTTTCGGCCAAGCTATGGATTCACCTCACAAAAAGTGCACAGGAAACTGACCAAAACCGGACGTTGGTGGTGTCCCACATTGGCAACGGTCGCCACTCTCGTCACTCCGTTCTACATACGACCACAGTGGTATACAAAGCAGACTGGGTCACGTTAGACTTGACGCACGCTGTCAGGCGTATAGTGGTACACGCGAAGAGATCCTACCTGTTTGAAGTCACGTGTGCGACCTGCCGTGAGACCGGCAACCCGGTGGACATGAAGCCCGGGCGCCGCCCCTTTTTGGTCCTGGGAAAGGGGGTGAGGCGTCCACGCAGACCTCGTTCAGTCATCTGCCCACCAAATGAGACCCAATGCTGTAAGGAGATATTCTACGTCTCGTTTGCGGAACTCAAGTGGGACTGGATCATAGAGCCCAAGGGATACTCGGCCAATTATTGCAGGGGTTCGTGTGAGGACAACGTAGCTCAAGGCTACGCCCACACCTACGTCATGACAACTGTGAGAAACCAGAACATCGACAGAGGGCTCTCTATCGTCCCCTGCTGTGCCCCTCTCGTCACCAAGCCCCTTGTTCTTCTGTATTACGACAATGAAGGGTACATCTATAAGAAACTACTGCAGAACATGATCACAGAGAGTTGTGCATGTATGTAAGATGCCGTAGGTAGGCTTCACTATTTATTACTTGAACGCGGTGCTGTCGTCGTGCGATCATCTCCATCGTCAATTCACATCCGATAAAAGGAGGTCGGAGGAAACTTGAAAAGTGGGGTCATAGGTCACTTCCTCTGCGTCTTGTGTCTCAAAGAGGCACGTCACCCTGGACAATACTTCCGTAAATCTGACGTACTGTCATGTGTTTTGCTTTCATAGTACTTTTTCATGTTTTCCTTCCTTTTTTCGTGTTGCTTTACCGGGCACTTTGTTCGCTTTAGTGTCTAAGAAAAAAAATTCATTCAACAGTCGTTGTGTTGGGTGTGATGTCGATCAGTTATGGCGTCAGAGAACTGTTTGGGAAAGATGAGAGCTCACCGGTCTTAAGAAGCTGTCCATATTTAAGAAACATTGTAAATAAACCAATTACGAAGACTTTGTTTAAAATCATTGACAAATGTGAACCTTCACCATAAGTTATGGAACAAATTTAAGTTTTCCCAATAACAGTCCACATGTCGAGCCATACAAAGTAGACAAAGTAGACAAAGCCGATCTCTGTTCAGGCAACATCATTGTTAATTAGTTCGAAGGAGTCTGATATTTAAGCGTGCTTATTCCCCAAAACAAAATTCAGTCCATCAAATGCTAACCTTTGACCTACTTATGACGTGACTCAAATAAGCTGCGCGCTTACAACCACGTTCTCACGGGTTGACGATCTCGCAGCGCCACTTCCACCTTGACACGGCACTCATCCCGTGGGAACGAGGATTGTCTTCGGCCTGGCACACACAGCCTCAGGTCGCGGAGAGCTTGAGCATGACGGGATTGCAGCCTTTTTTTGGTTTCGCAATCTCGGCTGTCATTGGTTGAGAGTTGTCATTTGGGTGGGTTTTCAGGTACCGTTGGGGTAAGCGCAAATATAGGCCTACTATAGCAAATTTGAACAGTGACTGAATGTACCTGTAGTTGTGTGTAGCTAGGCTCGATTTCACACAAAGCAAAGATTGATCTTAACTGCCAATCACTCTTAATTACTCATCTTATGATGAGTTTAAGTGCTTTGTGAAATTGGCCCGACAGATAAACGGACCTCTCTGGTTCTTCTTGCTAAAAGTAAAGATCTTAAAATCTTATGAACATGAGACAGCATAGTACAAACTAATCGACATTATCGGAATGCATTACGCATTGGATTATTTAAGTTTTCTGTTTATTAAAGAATAGTGCAATTTTTTTTAAAGGGAGCTTCAAATATGCGTTGGAAAGAATGACATTGCCCAATTTGTAAAAAAGAAGAAAAGATAAAAAAAAAAAAAAACTATAAAAAAACCCTAATGAAAATATGTAAAAAATATTGTTAGCATCAGTAGCTCCAGCAGACAAATATTATTAACCTTCAAATACCATTCTTTTTTGTAAGCAGTTAGAATTAATTTTGATTGTGGGTTGAACACAGAGAAAATTGGCAGAGGGGGATTTGAAGCTGCGAACAAACTGAGCTATCTAGCCCTAAATGTTGGCAGTCGCCCTGTTTTGCCAATATCTTTCTTTGGGGTGCCAGTCAGAAGCCATTCAACCTGTAACTGCCGTATTGCCAGGGGATTCACACCCAAGTTTAACGATACAACCTGGGAAGCGGCAGCAGATTGATCACCTTGAGGGGATGCGACTCTTTATTTCAATTATCAAGTGACAAACCAAAAAGGGGAGACCGCCAACATTAGGGCTAAGATAGCGCAGTTATAAAGCGCCGGCACCTTAATCCGGAGGTCGCAGGTTCAAATCCCACTGGAGTCACTCTTGCTTTGTTCAACCCCAAATTATAAAACAAAGATTACTTAGTCAGTTTCCCCTGTAGTTTTTACATGAGAGTTAATTTTAATCAAAATAGACTGAACCATAAGAAACTGTGTCAGTCTTGTCTTTCATAAGATAGTCGCCCCATCGACGCTTATAATAAATGTGTTTAAAAAAAAGAGTTTTTTTTCAAATCGTGACCCCTGTCTGAGCTCTTTATTTTTCGTAGTTTGGGCTGTTTGTTTATCTCAGCGACAAGCTGCGTGCAAAGGTGGGGGAAGGATTTGAAAATCTGCGTGTTTTGAAAATGCCCTTTTAGTGTGAGTGGTTCTTTGTTAATAGCTAAACTGTACCAATAACTAAAAGATTTAAAACATTTCAATTTACGTTCAAAGGCAGGGTATACGTTTGAGTAACGACTCCAGAAAAATAATGACCATAAAATCTTACTATGTAAGAAGCACTGCAGCTGTCGATATAAATTAACATTTTTGAGAAACGAATCCCTTCTAAGGAATGTGGTTTTATAGAAAGGGATTTAAAAAATATATATCAATCTGAGAAACGTTTCTGCATGAAACATTTTCTCAGCGATTTTCGGCGATATCTCAAAAACGCTACCTTCTTTCCAAAATGAATTGTTCACAGGTTAGTTTTATTGTACATGTTTACATTTATTTAGGATTAAAACAATCGAACGGTTCTAAAAAATTCAAAGGTATACTTTGCCTTTAACTTATCTGTCTGTACTTAATTACGTTGCCTAGTTTAATGTATACGTAAACAAATTATGTAAGATCCTTTTTGGTTTTGTTTGTTTGTTTGTTGTTGTTTAAACAAAAATTGTGTACGTGGTGCAAATTTCATAAAGGTGTTTTAAGCAAGAAGCTAAAGTTCGATAGCAGCGAATGACCAGTCAAAACAATGCAAACTACAGTGTTGATCATCAATTTCGGCCGAGCCAGACTTTTTTTTTAAAAGCACCTTTTGTTTTTTTCCCTTTAATTCAACTTACAAGTTGCGTGTAATTTGGAAGTGGATCTCTTTTTTCTTGGTCTTGGTTAATGTCTTAATAATGGGTTTATGTTATTTGAAGGGCTCGGTGAAATTAATGTGTTTATTTTTTATTTCTTGTCATTACTAAATCAAGGTTAACCATTAATTTTTAGGTACGAAATAAATATATTATATAAATCTAATTGAAACAATGCGCCAAGCGCATAATTATGCAAGCATTTATTAATATTTTGTAAAAATGTTCCCGTAACTTTGGTTATTCAATGCATATTAAAGTGCATAGCCTAACGCTATAAAGATGGTTCGTTTCCGACGACTCGTGACTTGATGTTTGAATATTTTTTGTATATTGTAAACAATGACAAATAATACCCCAGCAAACCTTTTTGTGTGTAGCTGTAAGATTGCCAAAACAAAATTGGTATACAATAATATTGTTCAGCGAAAGAAGGGTGCCTGTTAAAATATACATTTAGGCAGCGTCGTGTCTATACCCGTCGACACCCATGAATTTAACCAAAGGGATCCGGGTGTTTATACAGAGCGAGGACGTCCTCGCTTTGCTTTCGCTAAAAAAAAAAACAAGTCCAAACAATGGGAGAACAATGAGAAGCTCTCAATTTACGGGGTTGTCAAACATTGTGGGTAAGCATTACATATCAAGTGTAGACCTGAGAAAAAAAGAGAGATCTAAACAATGTAGGGACTTAAAAAAAACTATGTGGACTTACACACGTCCACACAGGTTTTTTTTTTTACAGTGTTGAAGAACGTTTTTTTTTTTCTTGAGTGCACAGAACAAAGAAATGCCAGGGCGATGACATCCTCGCTTCGCTCTCGTGCACAAAACCAACGGGGACGTCGCTGAAAAAAAAACGAAGTCCAAACAATGGGAGAACAAAGAGAAGTCCTCGATTTACAGGATTCACAAACTTGTGTGTGTGTGTGTGTTGGGGGGGGGGGGCTGGGTAGAAGGGGTGGATTGCAAGAGTAGTAGTTTTGGCTCTCAATACATGTATAGACTGCACAAGCTTCGCGGCGTATTTTAGGACCGCTTTGGTCCCAGGTCCATTGCTTTAACGCATTCAGGAAATTAATATTTATGGAGATCAATGGTGTGACCCCTTGCACGACGCGGAACGCACCTCCGCACCTGGGAAATTATTCATAGGTCTACTTGTTAGAGCTTGCCACTGGTCCTGACCGTGACTGAGGTAACAGCTCACAGCCCTGTGCATATACTGCCCTCTTTTGTTCGTCAAATTATAAAAACCATACTTGATCTGCCAAACGGGGAAAACATGTGTGTCCCCTTTGGGTGTTGCATCTCCTAACTCTTCCTCTCCAGTCCCCGTCAACCGACCCCCCCCCCCCATACAAGTTTTCAATTGGGATGCGGACACGCTTAAAGGGGGGGGGGTGGCAAAAACACCTTTCTATCAAAGACACTGGACACCTTTGGTAATTGTCAAAGACCAGTCTTCTCACTTGGTGTATCTCAACATATGTACAAAATAACAAACCGGTGAAAATTTGAACTCAATTGGTCGTCGAAGTTGCGAGATAATAATGGAAGAAAAGACACCCTTGTCACACGAAGTTGTGTGCTTTCAGATGCTTGATTTCGAGACCTCACGCGTGAGGTCTCAAAGTCAATTCAAATATTTTACAGAGAAATTACTTCTTTCTCAAAAACTACGTTACTTCAGAGGGAGCCGTTTCTCACAGTGTTTTATGCTATCAACAGCTCTCCATTGCTCGTTACCAAGTAATTTTTTTTTATGCTAACAATTATTTTGAGTAATTACCAATAGTGTCCAGTGCCTTTAAAAGACGTGTTAAATCCGCGAAGAGGGGTCCAAATTGCGCCAAAGATGAAGGCGGTTTCGGATGACAAAGTACTTGTACTTGTAATGTCAGCATCGTACGTCTGTAGCTTTATAAAAGGACTCGCACATAACTGTGCTCATTATGATGGGACACGTTGCCTTCGGATTGGGCGCTTTGGGCTTTATACAAAAAAAATGTTTTGAAACGATGGATTTTAAAAGTAGAATATATAGATTCACATAAATCTCCCACAAAATTGTGTGGTTCTTGTGTAATTTCTTGACAGAGCAAGGTCCGCTATTTTGTGGAACCATGATTTTTGACTCCACAAAATAGTGGACCGTTATGTTCCACTGGTTGCATTTTCAGAGTCAATGTTTTTTTTTTATCACTACTCACTAATTACAACACACTGTGTGTGTTTTTGGTGCAAGAACAACTCTTAAAAAGGATAAGCAGTAATTCCAAACAGCAAAATGTTAAGAGATTTGAAGGCAACTTGCCCCTTTGAGCCGCATGGGTGATTTACAAGGATCCCAAACTGTTGGACTCTGACTTTAGTTAATTTTTGATGGGTTGGGTTGGTTCGAGGGTAGTGTTCAACTACATCGTTATAATTGACAAGTGAATATACTTCGATATTGTTCAACTTTATTTTTCAGTTTGGAGACAACTTCGGACTTATTCTGACCTTGCATGCCGAAAGTGCTGCGGTGCAATCTGTCCTCGTTCTACAGCCACCGGTGTCCATGCAATGCCTCAACTTCTCCCTTGAATGTTGAAAACCATTCAATTTAATTCCAATCCCCCCCCCCCCACACACACACACACACACACACACACGCACACACGTGTGTAAACACCTGCAATCGGGGACCTCCTATTGTCCCTCTTTTGTTTGTACTCTTTTTGCCAACTTTTTGGCAACAGCTCTCATTTGTTTTGTACACGTTTTCCAACTGGGGACCTTTCCCCAAACGGGGACCCTATTGTCCTCTTTTGTTATAGGTCCCCGGTTTGAATGTGTATACCTACCCTTTACCATGCCCGGTATGTGGCAGAGGGTCCCCCTCGTTGTTCCATTACGTTAACACAGCTCTTTTCCTCTTGTACATCCCCCCTAAAATCCCCTAAAGAATTCCGGAGATTCCCAGAACACAATGAAGACACACAAGGAGGGCAGGGGGGGGGGGGGTACACCATGCCACATATCGAGCACCAAATGACACATGCACTTCCATACACTATGGCAGGTATGGGGTCCCGTCAATGTTGTTTCATTATTCCTCTTAAGTTTGGTGTACCACAAGAATAACGAAAACCTTGTGGTGTGTAGCATTTGGTCGTGTGTAAGGTCAGAAAGACCCAACCCAATCCAGCCCAAGACCTAACCCAATCCAGCCCAACCCAATCCAATCCAATCCAATTTAATCAGATTCAGCCAAAATCCATTCCTGGCCAATACAATCCTTGCAAATCCGGTTCAATCCAATCCACAATCTAATCCAAACCAATCCTATCCAATCCAATCCAAGCCAATCCAAACCTTGCAATCCAATCCAATCCAATCCAAATTCAGTCCAATCCAATCTAATCCAATCCAATTTAATCAGATTCAGCCAAATCCATTCCAATACAATCCTTGCAAATCCGGTTCAATCCAACAATCAATCTAATCCAAACCAATCCTATCCAATCCAATCCAAGCCAATCCAAACCTTGCAATTCAATCCAATCCAATTCAATTCAATCCAGTCCAACCAAATCCAGTCCAATGGAAACGGATGAACCAACCGTAAAACGCGCGGCACAACAAACTGCGAAACCCGAATTCCTTTTAAGTCCTCGTCTAAGGTCAGTCCCCCACCTGCCGCGCAGCTCGCGTGACAACCTCACTAAAATAAAGAAACCTCAACACAATAAAAAGATTAGAATAATACCATTAGATTGACAAACAATGCTTTAACAGTATCAAGGTCTTTTTGACGATTGTCCTTCCGAATTAGACTTCGCGGATCAGTATTAATAACACGATTTGTATTGACTCAGGTGTTTCGTGACAGATAGGCCCAAATACCAAAAGTTAAAAGTAAAGTTCCACGGAGATATTGAACTCATCTGTTGATCATCCTCTGTTTTGTTTGCAAATTGGATATAATAGGTAATTTTCCCATAATAAATGAAGCGACTATTAAAAGCGGGGGGGGGGGGTATACACTGAAAATGCCAATTCATGTGAGTGTTTAATCGTGTTAAGTTGACTCAACGATCCTGTTCCCGATATGTGGCAGAGGGTGGTTTCGCCCCCCCCCCAAAAAAAAGCTCCCAAACTTGAACAAGTTATTTTTCCTCTTGACAGAAGGACCCCCTGAAATCCTTAAAAAAAACTCCTGAGATTCCCAGAACACACTGAGTACACAACTGGAGGGGGCAGGGGTAGGGGGGGGCACCATGCCACATATCGCTCACCAAAATGTGTCCCACGCACCATTGTAATGACCTCAAATTTGTTCAACTCTTGGTCCCCATTGTTTTCAATTGTGATAGCTATCGTGAGGCCTATTGTTCCTTTTGTTCCAAGTCCTCGGTTTGAATGTCACTTACAAGTTCACGCACACACACGCACACGCAAGCTTGTAAACACCTGCAATCGGGGATCCCCTATTTTCTCCCTTTTGTTTGTACTAACTTTTGGCAGCAGCTCCCCATGGTTTTAAAGAAATACTCTGTTGGGTACCATTAGAACAAAGAAAACATTGTCGGGTACCATTGTTCCATTGTTTAAAGTACCCCCTAACAATGACGGACGTAAGGGCCTGTTTTGTCAATCCCCATAAATCGAGGTCTTCTCTTCATTCTGCCATTGCTTTTCCGTTCACCATTTATTGTTTCTTTTCCAATTTTAGCAAATTTTGCGTCAAATCTCACCAACCGTTCCTCATACACAATAATGGATAGCCTGGTTTTTATGCCGAGCTGCAATAACCATTGGCGTAACTCGGAAATCTGTGGAAGTCACAAATTAAGATTCCATGACGCCCTCGAAATAACAAATCCGCTGTTTAAACCAAACTGACAGTTCATCTTTCCGTTCCGGGGGGATGGAGAAATTAGAATCAGCCCAAACCGTCTTCAGGTGGGGGTGATCCTTAAAAACACTTCCGCAAGAGGTACTAGGGGGTGATTTCATTGCGAGGGCAAACTGTGTCCAGAGGCATCACAGATTATGATATAGACCGGTTCGCATCGCCGATGTATAGTGGAAAGCAAATTAATACGATCTTTATTTTTGTGAGGAAAGTGTTTTACAACTGTGCTTAATCAAAGGGGCGTAACCAGAGGGGGCGTGTGGTGCTACAAATTGGACAAAACTCGTTGACCCCCGGGTCTCGATACTGCATACGGTGACTGCGACTCATCATGTCGCACAGTGGGACAGGCCGAGACCAAAGTGCGCCAAAAGGGTAAAACGTGACCCTGCTTGTTTCAATTTTTTCAACACTTTTGAGGTTGCTTATACCCCCATCGGTATAAGCAACCTCAAAAGTGTTGACAAAAATTAAAACTAGCAGGGTCACGTTTCAGACTTTTTGGCGCACTTTGGTCTTGGCCTGGCCCACTGTGTGTCGGCTGCATCATCTCCAAGGAGAACACGAGGTGTTTCTTCCTATTACAGCATCCGTATCCCCTCACTCAGAGAGTTTCCAATCATTAACTGTTTTAAGTTACCCACAGAGCCCTCTTTCCTCTGCAATTAGCACATATCAATTTTAATTACCCGGGTCGTTACAACAACATTTACTGTATGATTTGATACTATTCTTTATAGATGTAGGTCATTTCGATCTTCATAGCAGCATCCACCCAAACCTGGGAATCTGACGTTATTATACACTTCGAGGCTCTCGATTAACGCAAGAATCGGGCCTTTAGAATCAGGGCCCAATTTCATAGAGCTGCTTAAGCAGAAAATATTGCTTACATTGTTTCTTCTAAGCAGCAATAAGCAGGATAACAGTCACACAAGTACATGGGAACTGGTATTTTAGCTATTAACCTTTTTCTCGTAGCATAATTTTGTTGTGCTGAGCTAGTTTTTGTGCTTAAGTAGCTCTATGTAATTGGGCACTGGATCCAATTTCATAGAGCTGATTAAGACAAACAGTAGCTGGGCACAACAAAATTATGCTTATCAGAATAAGGTTACCAGCTAAAACGTCGCATGTACCATTGTGACTGATACCAAGAAGCAGAAATTAAGCAATCTTTTCTTCTGCTTAAAAGTAGCTCTATGAAATTAGGGCCTGGCAGTTACTTGCCAGATGTAGATTAGGAAGTCTCTGGTTCAAATTCCGCCCTTGTCACCCCTTTGGCCACCCACGGGAACGAATGCCTTCAAAGAAAATGGCCAACGATCAGACCAATCTTCAAATCTTTTGTAGGGCAGGTCAATTATTTCGGGTTAGAGGAAATGTGATTTTTTGGCAAACTTGTAAATACACTGAAACCTTGATTGTGTTTGGGTACAGAACGTTGTCTTTGGGGGGGGGGTGTCGGCAGGGTATTTACTTCGACAATACATTATTGTCCAACTTTTTGATGCATGTTCACTCTTGTCCCCATTATTTTAGTTCTGGAGGTCCTCCTGTTTGAAGCCCGTTATACCCAAAGTGCACAGTTTTCAAAAAGTATTAACTGACGAACCAAGCTATACAACACTGCTCCTTTAACCCGAAGTTGCGCTCTACAAAGATTGATCTGATCGTCGGCCAGCCCCCTACACATACGGAAAAAGACGTTTCGAAAGACATCCTTATTTTCCCGGGGGCCAATAAAGTTAATTATCCAGGGTAGCTAAATAGAGGAAACGGGTTTTAATGGCTGGGGACTGGGCCTCTCCCTTCGAGAGAAACTTCATAAAGAAACATAACATACTCTACATTAGAGTGCGATACATCATGGAACTATGAAATATGCACCATGGAACAAGGACAAAATTGGATAAATTTGAGATCTGAGCGGTCCCAGTTCCAAATATTCCTCTCATAATAATTTCATCATTTCTTTTTTGAAAAGTTTATAAAGTTTATTCTGACTCTCAATAGTTAAACAAATAATAAGTATAGGTTTTCCCGGACAATTTCAACAAAGCCTCATTCAATTTAGCACGTGGCTCGTTCAGCTTCGTTTGAAAATGAATACTCCGTCAGTAGTGAGGTGGGTCTTTGTCCGACAAATCGATTAAGAACAAAAGAAAAGAACAACGGGTGAACAAAAAACAACGGAAAACTGAAAGTCTTGGTCCGATAATCGTATATTAGAACAAAGGGGATTAGCAGAACTGACAATTCAATGGACAACGGAGGAGGACAAAGGGACTCGCCTTTGTTCTGTTCATCCCCATTGTTATTTTCCTTTGTTCTTTATCGTTTTGTCGGATAAGGACTCACTACTTCCGTCGCATCACCACTCAACAGTCAACAGGAATAATTCAACTGGTCAAATGAGATCGTTAAAATTGATAGGGTCGCAAAGATCACTCAATTTCGCTAATGCTCAGTTTTTCTTGAAAACCCATTGCAAATTGTCATTCTTTGCCTTAGACTAAAAGCTCAAAATTTTAAAATGGGTACAAAATTACATTTTTTTCCCCCCGGACCCCTCAAGCGGCCCCGGACCCGGACATAACAAACAAAAACCGGAAACCATTAAAGATTTTCTTCTTCACAACTTAAATTTTAATTTTAATTCATCATTTTTTGTATTTTACATTCGCTTTTGTTAAACTTACATGTTTTTTAGTCGTATTTTTAGTCGTAGAAGTGACATGCGGGCAGTAAAAGGTTGAAGCACAAAGAGGGAAGTCAACTTTTATTTTGGAGTAAAGAACACTACGGTGGTTAGACTGCTTGATTTACAACCACAAGGTTGTGGGCTCAAATCCTACCAAGCTAGATGCTGACTTCACAATGACTAAAAAAAGCATTGTCGTCTGTTTACTGAATCACACACTTTCTTTTTTTGTGCAATTCATAATCATGGACGTTAAACCAATGTTTGGATGAGAGAGATTGGCTGTTGCCAGCTTGGTGTTTATATCCCCTAGTTTTTTTTGTACTAGTCACCGGTAGAGGGCGCAGAGGGTTTAGTTAGGTTTGTTTCCTTTTGTCTTTTCGAAACATGGGCTAAGGCTCCGTCTCCGGCTTCGGAAACACCGTGCAAAATACGAACTTGCTCCAAAATTGATGTCAGAGCCCAAGCGGAGCCCAAGCCGAAGTTTGGAAAAGGCCCCTGGTTCCAAACTGATCCAGTCGTTTGTTTGATACAGACATCTCCTCTCCAGTATTTCGTGTTGCAAGGGGGTTTTCCTTGAGGGATGGGGGAGAGGGGGTCCTCCCACATCTAAAACTGACACTTCCTCATCACATTCTCTTCATATGCATCTTCAGGCCTATGGGGCAGAATGCAAGGCACTTTTGATGGTTCCTTTGTTTAATTAATAAACAATGAAAGTCTAACAATACGAATTCATTGTACTATTTAGTAAGACTAGAATGTGAATTTGTGCCTTGGGTTTCGAACATTGTCATAGGCTTAGTTTTAACTTCTCTTGGAGATAAGCAGTGTACACTTTTCGAAATATTCAGTTGAACTTGCCCCTGGTCCTTCTCAGGCTAACCATTATTATAACACCCCCTTCCTTTGATTCTATCTGTTGATTGGCCGAGAGCGTGTCACATGGTGTTGTGTATTTTTTACTCTTGTACATGTTCACCGACCAAACGAACGATTCAACGAACTATTCAACGATAGCCAAGCAACCGATGTACTAGTGCATGTTACCCTGGTACCCTGACTGCATTGACTTCAAACATTGATTTAAACGAGCTGCTTGACAACCTCAAACCCGGTGTAATGAACAAAAGATGTGCATTTGAAATACGGTTTAGAGAACGAACGTAACAGCAGTAGTCTGTTACCCTCTTATTTTGTCAAAACTCGGTATCTCATGCTCAACGTGAGATTTTACAGCTCTTGTTTGACGATTGATTGCCACGTACGTAAGTGTGAATTATTTTTATAAAAGTATACAGATAGAATCAAAGGAAGAGGTGTTATAAAACAAATATTGACTGCTTTGTTTCGTGGCGTAGTAAAACTAGTCACTCTCGGTGATCCCCGGAGCCGCCTCCGGGGATCACCTCGAGTGACTAGTTTTACTACGCCAATCGAAGCAGTCAATATTTGTATACTATTTTGGAGGGATATGAATGTTGTCACCAGTAAAACCAGTTAATTGTCATTGAGCGTTTCCGAATTGGTGGCTACATCTACGGCTACGACTGTTGCTATGGGGTGTTGCTGAGGACTTCCTCTACTTCAGCGTATGATGATGCGAGAACTCAGCCGTAGCTGTAGCCGTTGCCGCCGATTCGGACACGGGCTTTAGCTCTGTCGAAAAGTTATATCAGCATCAGGATTATTCTGTCGTGCAGAGGGAGGTATCGCCCTCACTTACAACCGCATGATCTTGCCGAAATGCTGCTCACAATGTGTGTACTGAAAGTGTTGTTCTGATTGCGTATGATGATGGAGAAAGGGTCGTAGTAGTCAACGGGCACACAGCACGGTGTGAGCTCTTTCTTCAGATCGGCGTCGGTCTCAATCAAGGCGCGGTCCCTCATTACGTTGGCGTGAAGCGTCTCGAAGTTGATGACGTGCATGCAGCTCCCCTTGCAGAAGTTGGCGAAGATGGTCGTCGGTTGCTCCACTATGCCCTGGAGTACATCGGCCATCTGCACCTGGAACCTGTGGAGGCAGCAGGTGTCCGTGCCCGACTGGCAGATGTTGGAGTTCTGCCGCCGTAGTCGCTTGCGTTTGCGGTTGACGTCCACCGCCACGGAGAGGATTGGGAGCTGTTGGCTTACAAGTGAGATCGGCGGGAAGGTGGTCAGTGGGGCCTCCTGGGAGGACTCATCTACTGCGTTGGTTATCTGGAGATGGTGCACCAGTTGCGTCCAATCGTTCCTTTCTCGGGGCAGCTCAAAATGGAACCAGCCTTCTCTTTTACTAACCACCTGGGGAAAATCATAAAGAAGTAATCCCATATGAACGGTGAAAGGAGTATAAAGAAAGAGACCGCATTTAGATATCAAAAAACACGTATAGACCCATTGCACAACGCACAGCGCGCATACCAGCGCGTCTCCTGTCCGCCATTTTGGGTGTCAAAACGTGCACAAAAGGATGCTACACGTGTTTAGCACCAATGCGCGTGTAAACATATGTGTACCATCCTTTTGTGCACGTTTTGACACCCAAAATGACGACAAGAGACTGCGCGTGCAAGTGCGCTGCGCGTTCTGCAATGGGTCTATAGACTGTATCGCGGGTATACGAACAAATTCGGGACCACTTTGGGACCACGTACATTGCTTTAACGTGTGAAGGAAACAAGCTCGCGCACTTTAACGGGTACCGCTGTTCGAATACGCGCGAGACTTGCACAGTCTGTTTCCGTAGAGGTTTGCACTTTGTGGAAATGTCATAATTATGAAATTTTGACATCCGACTGAAATTTTTCATCCGAGTGACGTTCAATGCCCAAACCCGTCCTTGGCAAACATAAATTTAGGGTGACACCAAAACACGCAAATCACAGTCCACGATGTGCAAATTGAACAAGTCGATTAATATGATAGGTTTCATTGTAATGCCATAGGACAAATCTGTAACATTTTACGGGGTTCAGTTTTTTTTCTCTCGGATACCTTTGTAGCGAGTTCCTTCCGTACAATGCCTGCGTCACCGACCGTTAGCAGCAGGACGGTGATCCGTCTGACGGGCTTCGGTTCCATACTTCAGCCGTCAGGTACAGCCACAGATTGACAGACTTGATCTGCCTGCCGATGATATCTTTGACAAGGATGAACTCGAAGCAGTACCCAAAATCTGAACAGTTGTTCTCTGCTGGAAGGGACAAGAGATGACAAATTATTGGTTGTTAATTGTTAAGACTTGGAAGCGCGCAACTATACGTGAACTAAACGGCAAAAGTAAATAAATAGGAGTGAAGATGCACGACGTCAAAATGCATAATAAACTCTAACGCAGACGGCACAATAAAGTCTTGAAATCAAGAGATCATTATGGTCACAGAATACCTGGGTCAGTTAAAAAAAATTGGATCATAACCAATAAAAGAGGAAATTTCCTTTTAAGAATTAGAACAGGATGGAGTTGTTTGGACGGTACAGAGGGATGCTTTGTAGCAAGACCATACCAATGGCTCTCAGGGAGAAGAGTATTTATCAGTGTGAGCATACCACAATGCCTTATGGGGCAGACAACAGCAAAACAGATAAAGCACAAACTTTTTACAACACAAAGAGCAATGGAGACAAATGCTTTACATCTCAGACAGAGACAGGGTCATATACAGAAATACGAGTAAAACAGGAGTTGCAGACATCATAAGGAAAATAAAACGGGCTAAATGGAGGTGGACTGGACACAAGCCCCCCCCCCCCCAAACAGACAAGCAGATGGACAACAAGACTAATGGAGTCGCAACCAAGAATGAGGAAAAGGAGAAGAGGCAGACAAAGAAGAAGATGGAAGGATGACATTAGATCTTATGCAGGAACAGCACGAACAAGACCAGCAAGGAACAGAGAAGAACAAAACTAAATTCCTTTCAAGTTCACTGATAACTTATAAGACGAGTGTTACCCAAGAACATCACCTCACTACCGCCACCGACAGCAAACAAAAAAAGACAAATAACCAAAGCACCAGACACGTCAGAGGGAAAAAACAGCATGAGATACAACAATGAACAAAATCAACACCAACAAGATTAGACGAAAAAAAAACCAGAACATTGCAGAGAAAAAACAAACAAAACAACCAAATTAGTAACAACAACAACATCAACAACAACAACAACAGCAGCAACACAATCAACAGCAATGATAAAACACTGCTGCCGAAACAGAAAAAAAACACATAAAGTTTCTTCACTTTACCATCAGCAAACAGTGATAATGGAAAAATCTTGCCAATGACGAAGCGTTTCATTAACACTGATAAAAACAGACTGAAAAATAATCACATAAAATAGCAAACAATCACACGTGTGACGAATCTCCCCCAACCTCCCTCCACCCCTCGCACAAGCCCCACCCCCTTAACCGAAGGCCACCCCTCACCCAACCCACTTCTTAGCCCTTCACAATGGCAAACTTGATCCACGAGTGCAACATTCCAATGATATGTAAAACCCCCCCCCCCCCCACCCCTTGTAATCATACTGGTATATTACAGTTCGGCACCCGTAGTTCATATTAAATATACAAGACATCCTATGGACATAATTCATTTCAACATAATTTAAACAAACATTATGGAACAAAATCCCACTTGCCGAGAGGCGGATTCAGAGAGTCACGTGTGTGAGTGAGGGGGGGGGGCATGGAGGGGGGTTAGGCGTACTAACCTGGGTCGGGGCGGCAACTGCCCTCCTAAATGCGGGCAAAACAGTGGGGTAATTTCGGGCACAGCAAGTAGAAAACAAATTTGACAGAGACAGCATCACATACTTGTTTACCTGGTATTGGAAATTGGTACTTATTTGTGTATCTGTGCAAAACATCTGCCCCAACCAATACATGTGGTTTAAGGGGGGGGGGGTTGAGCGGCATTAAGTGAGATGCCAGTGGGGGGGGGGGGTTGATAGATTAGTGGTTCAACCCCTAGTTATCTTTAGAACGATAGAAATCTCACTTTATTTGTATAAGTACAGATCATCCCGATTAAACAGCTATTTTCGTGGAGTTCTGTCATGCTCCAGATTTTTGTTCTTCTTCCAGAGACACTCAGTACCGGTACTTCTTTCAAAACAAACTTATAACAAAATAAATGCACGTGCATCAAATGTATGCCCAAAATATATAACCCGTCTTTTAGCGTTTCCTCGAAAATTATTTTTTTCCCCGTATTGGTTGTACGTGGTGTCTATGGAACAAATATTATGAGCGACTGGACTCTACAAATAATAGTAGTAAGGTATTTTACAAAATTATTAAGGGAAATCAATGCGACAGATAAAAATACAAACATCTATACGAAAATAATTGTACCTTATTTAACCAAGCGGTGCAAAGACAAATAGTCGTCAACAGCTGGCGATGAAACCTAGAAAACATTGTTTTTTTTGTGGGGATACAACTTGAACCGTTCGGATGGTGGACCTGGGCTTAGGCCTGCCATCCACTACGCAATTTCACTTTTCAAAGGTAGTGGTGTTGTATTTAAAAATCAGAAATGTTCGTACAGTTATTATTTCGGGCTCACCTTTTTCCGCAGAAGCCAAGACCTCAGTCATTCCACTCTCGGGGGGCACATATACAGGGAGGTCCCTCTGGGGCGTCCCGTGTTCCAACAGTTGCTTCTTCAGGGCCGGTGGAAGAGTCCGAGGGGGCTTAGCTTCAGACTGGGGAGGCAGCTCCGTCAGCCCGAGCTTCTCCATCAGCTGTTGCCGGAGAATCAGAATGCGGATGTTTCTCTCCCGGGCGGTGAGCCCGTCGATGACTTCCTCCCCCGTGGGTTGGCCGGGTTCCTGGGGAGGGTTGCCGGGTGTGGCATCTGGGTCTTCCTCGCTCCACTCGGACTGTGACGACGAGGAGGAGGGGGGTGTAACTGGCAAGGAGACTGCGCCTGCGTCCGGAATGAGGGCAGCCAGATAGGCATTCAGTGGACTGAAGGGATCCGGTGTTGTTCCTCCTTCCTCTTTGACATATCCCGACGTGCTCACGGCTGCACCAAGTGTTTGATGAGTTCGCGAGAGTGTCAGGGAGAGAAGGAGCGCCACAAGCGTGCCGGCGGTTTCCCGGGGATTCATTGCGGTTGGAGCTGCGGTTTGGACTGACCAGACTGCAGTCGAGAGCCGTACCACACCAGGCAAGTTACTCCCTCTACGAACACTTTCATGTGTTTTTCTTTTATAGTTATCACACACACACACAAAAGACACTATATACCGATAACTTTGCCAATCGGCGGATTGCCAAGGCTGAAAAACAACGGCCGGGGGATCGTGATGATTTCTTGATGAAAGAATTTCTTTTGTTTTTGAGAAGAAAACAGAAAGAACGAAAAAAAAAAAACCAAACACACACACACCAAAAACACCTGCATACTTGAAATGAATGTCACGCCCACCGAGTCACTGACAGGTACTTTAACTGCGTTACATCACTGGTGTCAAGACTCGCGAAGCTGTCATACTGCGGACACCAGTCACTTGTCAAACGTGATTGATCGTCTATATGATTTTCTTTTTCCCTTCCTCATGTTTTTTTTAATGGACATCACACCATCGCTTGCGGGGTATGTGCTACCTGTCATCGCACAGACGGACGTGACGGCCCTTGTCAAACTATTAAAGGGAAACGCTCAATGTCATTTGTTTTAAATTTGTCGACAATGAATACAAGTTGAACTTGGACTGTCAACGAAATACAAAAGCATAACAACCTGTCATCAAAAGATTTGTACAACCACACCCCTGCAAACAATAACAATATTATTATCGTCAATTTGTTGTTATTTGTTATCTCTTTGCAGATTCTTAAAGCATATTTATAGTGTTTTGTTATTGTTATAAATTTAACTCTTTATCATAGTTTATCTAATCGTATTTAATTTAATTTCCATCAGATTTTGATACTGAGTTTTATTTAATTTTGTTTGTTCGAATAATCTGCAATTCATCAATCTATTTATCTTTATATCTTTCTTTCTGTTTGAATGTTTTATTTGAATACTTTAATTGTTATTGTTATTAAATTTAAAGGTTTTTGTTGTTGTTTTCGTCGTTGTTGCTATTATTGTTGTTGTTGTTGCTGCTGTTGCTGCTGCTCTGCTGATGTTGTTGTTGTTGTTGTTGCTGCTGTTGCTGTTGCTGTTGCTAGTGTTGCTGCTGCTGTTGCTGCTGCGCTGCTGCTGATGTTGTTGTTGTTATTGCTGTTGCTATTGCTAGTGTTGCTGCTGCTGCTGCTGCTGCTGCTGCTGCTGCTGTTGTTGTTGTTGTTATAGTTGTTGTTATCATTGTTGTTGTTGTTGTGGGGGGGTGGGTTTGGGGGGATCGGGGGTTGTCTCAGGGTAAAGGTACCTCGCCGATGTCTCTGTTTGTAGAATGAGGGTTTTTTGTCGGAGTATTCAGAATGGTTGATATTCCATGGACATGACTCAAAGAGGCTTATAAATTGGAGGTCGCGGTTGGATTAATTGGGCAATATTTGTTTAACCCTTTAAACACACCACAGGGATAAGCCAGAGTGCTTCCATGCGAATTGCTCTAAAACAAAATGGGGAACAATGATGTAGACATTCCCCTAATTGAAAGGTTTTTTTATTCCAGTTTATGTAGAAAACGTGTTACTACGGAAGCGTTAAAGGGAGATCGAGAAAGAAAGAAAATTAAAACCAAATTATGACTTTTATCTCATAATTGTGACTTAGAACAAGTCATAGTTATGACTGAGTACAAGTCATAACTATGACTGAGTACAAGTCATAACTATGACTGTGGGTACAAGCCATAACTATGACTGTGGGTACAAGTCATAACTATGACTGGGTACAAGTCATAACTGTGGCTGGGTACAAGTCATAACTGTGACTGGGTACAAGTCATAACTGTGACTGAGTCTACAAGCCATAACTATGACTGAGTACAAGTCATAACTATGACTGGGTACAAGTCATAACTATGACTGGGTACAAGTCATAACTGTGACTGGGTACAAGTCATAACTGTGACTGAGTATACACGCCATAACTATGACTGAGTACAAGTCATAACTATGACTGAATACAAGTCATAACTATGACTGGGTACAAGTCATAACTATGACTGGGTACAAGTCATAACTATGACTGAGTACAAGTCATAACTATGACTGGGTACACGTCATAACTATGACTGGTACACGTCATAACTATCACTGGGTACAAGTCATAACTATGACTGAGTACACGTCATAACTATGACTGGGTACACGTCATAACTATGACTGGGTACACGTCATAACTATGACTGGGTACACGTCATAACTATGACTGGGTACAAGTCATAACTATGACTGGGTACAAGTCATAACTATGACTGGGTACAAGTCATAACTATGACAGAGTACAAGTCATAACTATGACTGAGTACACGTCATAACTATGACTGGGTACAAGTCATAACTATGACTGGGTACAAGTCATAACTATGACTGGGTACAAGTCATAACTATGACTGAGTATACAGGTCATAATTATGACTGAGTACAAGTCATAACTATGACTGGGTACACGTCATAACTATGACGTGGTACAAGTCATAACTATGACAGGGTACAAGTCATAACTATGACTGGGTACAAGTCATAACTGTGACTGGGTACAAGTCATAACTGTGACTGGGTACAAGTCATAACTGTGACTGGGTACAAGTCATAACTGTGACTGGGTACAAGTCATAACTATGACTGAGTATACAGGTCATAATTATGACTGAGTACAAGTCATAACTATGACTGGGTACACGTCATAACTATGACGTGGTACAAGTCATAACTATGACAGGGTACAAGTCATAACTGTGACTGGGTACAAGTCATAACTGTGACTGGGTACAAGTCATAACTGTGACTGGGTACAAGTCATAACTGTGACTGGGTACAAGTCATAACTGTGACTGGGTACAAGCCATAACTGTGACTGGGTACACGTCATAACTATGACTGGGTACAAGTCATAATTATGACTGGGTACAAGTCATAACTATGACTGGGTACACGTCATAACTATGACTGGGTACACGTCATAACTATGACTGGGTACAAGTCATAACTATGACTGAGTACACGTCATAACTATGACTGGGTACACGTCATAACTATGACTGGGTACACGTCATAACTATGACTGGGTACAAGTCATAACTATGACTGGGTACAAGTCATAATTATGACTTAAATGTTTCAAAATATTACTAAATTGGCGAACGTCAACGAGAAACCAAAGTACGACCCGGCAGGTCAACGAGAAACCAGGTCATACGTTGAGTCAACATTTATGTTCTGTTTAAACATGCATATATATATTATTTCTATTTCTGTAAAAACACAGATATTAAATAACCCAATGCAATTGACTAAAAATGAACGAGGCATTAAATCTAAATAAGGTAATGAAAATGAAACGTGGAAGTCGTGAGGAAGACGCAATACAGTTCTGGTGTTTTGTCAAGCAGTTCCTTTAAATAATCAATTACAGCCTCACCCACCCCACCCTGAGATGTTACATAAACAAAACTTAACAAATAAAAAAATGAGAACACATGATGGATAATGTATACTAATAACAAAATGAATACCGAGAGGTTAGCGGTGAACAATAAATAACATTCACGCATGCGTACAGACACTATTGGTTGACAAACGCCATAGAGATGTGCACATTGATCCCCATTATTGTTGATATTTAATGGAGATCAATAGTTGCGCATTAGGCGCACCAACGCGTATGCGTCACGCCACCGTTAGTCCCATTCAAAACAACCTCGTTCTCAGGGGTGATCGATCTCGCCGTACCACCCCACGATAGCGAGGCCGCATACAAAAAGGCGCTCTCATTTTGCCACCAGGCGTGTTAGTGCGCACGCGCGGTGTGCAATTTACAAACTTCACACAGGAAACGCTTATTACCGTGCACGCATTTTATGCACGATGTAATGAAAAAACCCACAATTCGTCATTTCGCTTTAGAGAAGAAAGAGGACAGAGTCTGCAACCTGTGTTGCGAATGCCGTGCACACCCAACTGTTATAGAGAAACCTCTCGGGGGGGGGGGGGGCACGTGTCCCACCCCCGAATCCATGCCTGTCTTTAGTATACTGCCCAAATCTCCTCAAATCAACGCCTTTCAACATTTCATTAGTGCTAATCTTCCACTTTCATTAATAGGTCTCCATTTATTCTTTGATTAGAGCGTTTGTGGTTAAAGATATATACTGGTGCAAGAATAGAAGAGTAACCAGTTTGTAACGTACCGTGTCGCGGATGAGTGGTCTGGAGCATCGAACTCAAGTTCTGATGACTGAGTCATCTCGAGTGTGAGTCTGAATCTTTGGCCCTTTTCGAATCCACGGCTTCGGCTCCGGATTGGGCTTCAGGCCCAGTTTTCTTGTCTGAAACCCTGACCGCAAAGCATGCGTAAGTTAAAATAATTGAGGGAGCCTAGCTAGCCTGAGCCGATTTTGGAGCCGAAGCCGTGAATTTGAAAAGGGCCCCAGTCAGGAAACTTGTGTACTTGGGCTAGACACATTTGATGGTTGTGGTTCTTCCAGGCCCATCCGGGATCATATTGACCAACATGGAAACAATTTGAAATGGATACAGAATCTCTCACTCTAGTACGGGACCAAAGAAACACAGGTAAAGCATTCGACCATATGAACAAAGTAAAAGAGCCATTATTTGTTATTGTTGTTAAATTTTCAAAATATGTTTGTGGTAATTGAAACCAAGGATGCCTCATAAATGAACCTCATCACTGTAGCTCGCAAGCCTGGGGAAACCTGTAAACAAGGGTGCTTGCGATGTGAACCAGAAACACCGGGGTTAACCCCTACTCTTCCACAATATTAAGTGTTCTGTGTCCTTTAACGTGCATTACCAACACTAGCACACGGGTCATACGGCTTAGTGTCCCATCCGAATGACAAAGCAACTACGGTATCTTGCTCAAGACACAATGCCACGACCGGGACTCGAACCCACACTCTGCTGATGAGAAACGCCGGAGCTTGAGTCCGGTGCTCCTACCCCGCTTGGTCACCGCACGTCATAATGGCCGGCACACACGCCTGTGGACGACAAACCACGAGGGTGTGTGCCTAATGGGTATACACTGCGAATAGTGTTAAATTACGCAATGAAACATTATAACTTAAGATTTAAGATCCTGAGATTCGGCATACAATGACCAATGAATTGAAAGAAGCTATTACATCACACACTTACCATAATTGCTTCTCATCACCCAGGTGTAAATGGGTACCTGCGAGGGTATAGATTGTTGGTGTGATTGATT
The DNA here is from genome assembly GCA_032158295.1 of Pycnopodia helianthoides. Classification (NCBI taxonomy): domain Eukaryota; kingdom Metazoa; phylum Echinodermata; class Asteroidea; order Forcipulatida; family Asteriidae; genus Pycnopodia; species Pycnopodia helianthoides. The sequence continues at coordinate 5,373,498 of CM063253.1, read as the reverse complement.
AGCACCTGTGTGCCCATTTGGCTGAAGGTGCTGCATACTCCAAAAGATTAAGATGTTCAGGATTTGCCCTATGAAAAGAAGTAGAAATAATGTTGATGCCAGTAATTACTATTATTGTATTATTAATAGTATGAACACTCTTTTTGTATAACGTTGCTACGTGGGTCAATTTATTCGATTTTATACTTAATACGAATCAAACTACAATTATGTTAGACTGCGAAACATATCATCAATTTTCAATTTTGGCCCCAAAGTACTCAATCAATATGAAAAAAGATACACATGCTGTGCATTTAATATGACCGATCACCAGTTGAACAGAGAGCACATGACACTTTGGCTGGTAAACTTGCCAAAGATGAACTTGAGCACGAAATAACTTTCTAACACTGTCTTGCTAAGCTTTGGAAATAACAGCAAGATCGTTCGTGACGAAAGCATTTTTGTGCTGAACAGTTTATGATATTGCCCCCCCCCCCCCCCTTTGGTTCAGTATAGCTCCGATGTTGCTGGCCCGACCGGTGGTAAGACCTCGGCTGCTCGCATTAGAACATGACCACGGAATATTCATTGCGACGAAAACTTCGCGGGTTTGTTTGTCATGGTGTGCCATTCTTGTTGGATTGGCTGGACTGGAGTCTAAAGACCGCGTCTGATGCCCTCGGCAGTGGCTTTGGCAGGACTGCTGCTGCCAACCAACAGCTATAGCCGTAGCCGAATTCGTTTGATTCGGACGCGGCCTAACAGCTGAGTTAGCTACTGACGTCGATGACTAGACTTGTACTCAAGTTCGATATTGGACTGTGGTTCTTTATTCGAACTCGACTGAATTGACTTGAGACTTTAAATTGAGCCCCGCCTTTGAAGACTTCTTAACAACTGTCAAAAAAAAGAGGTTTTCCATGTATAGAAGAGTCAGTTAATTCTTCCAGAAAAGGCCGTGTTGAGCAGCAAACTTCGGCCCAAATTGCCCTCAAACATCAAGAGCGTTAGACTTCAGCTGAGACTTGCCCCTGGGACTTGAAACTTGTTGAGAATGTTGCACGTCTTATAACCATGGTCTCCTGTTGACTTCTGACTTGACCATACAGGCTCGAGACTTCACTTGAGACTTAGCCTTATGGATTCAAGATATTGACTTGTGACGTAATCCTACTTGTGACGTAATCCTACTTGTGACGTAATCCTACTTGTGACGTAATCCTACTTGTGACGTAACCATACGGACTTGAGACTTTACTTATGACGTAACCCGACAGACTTGAGACTTTATTTGTGACGTAATCTTTCAGACTTGAGACTTTCCTTGTGACGTAACCCGACAGACTTGAGACTTTATAGTCGACGTAATCTTTTAGACTTGAGACATTACGTGAGACGTTACCCTACGGACTTGAGACTTTACTGGTGACGTAACCCTACGGACTTGAGTCTTTACTTGTGACGTATAACCTTACCGACTTGCGACCTCTGACGACGGACTTTTGAGACTTTACTTGTGACGTAACCTTACGGACTTGGGACTTTACTTGAGTTTTGGCGCCGTCGAATATATTTCAATCTCTAATTGACGTATGAATATGCCTTTCCATAGATAGCCTAAACTTGATTTATCTTCATTGACATGATCTATGTGATATACATTATTTTCTTCACGTAAGTTTACATGCACTTTCCGGCTTTTCAAAAGCTCATGCTTTTATCGTCCTTCTGGATCGGAACAAGTTATGAAACAAGTTTGAAAAAATGCCAATCTCACGACTTTGCCACTAACAGCCAAATGCCATGATTTATAATACAAAATCAATCAGTGTCATGTGGTCTGCAAAATCATTTTTCCACGGACGCTCTGTAACCAGGTGTGCGCAAATCACGGATATCTCTCCAACACATGTTGTTTTTGTTGTTGAGCCTCCAAAAAGGAACAACAATCAACACTTTTCTCGCAGCTGTCGTAAAAAAGAAAAAAAAACAACCGAGACTATAACAAACTTTCAAAAACACCTCACCCTAGAGACCAATCACTCACCGTAAAAGATTCAAGGTTCAACAGCATTTACTTTGTCTCGTAAAAAAATGGGTTTATCCCATTTGTTGTAGTCGCTTGATGATTCTGATTCTATGACGGGTTTCCCCTCGTTTTGTATTTGCTGGTCCCCGGCCCCCCTTCTCGACAGTAAGACCGTGGTAGAGTGTTTGAGGGCGCCCTTCCTTGTACCGAGGCTTTACATGATGCCATGTGGCAAACGTTTTACAAAATGATTACTCAATAACGCCGATTCTCATTATTGTCAATGTATCACAGACTAAACAGCTCAACCATAATGCATTGAACATATTTTTCTAGCAATACATTTTGGTGCTCGATATGTGGCATGGTGTACCCCTCCTCCTCCTATTGTGTCTTTACTGGTTCTGGGAATCCCAGGAATTCTTTAGAGCATTTTAGGGATGGTGGTACTTCTTGCTGCACAAGAGGACAAGAGTGTGTTACTAAGAACAGTTGTGGGAGGGGACACCCTCTGCCACATATCGGGCATATTATAGAACTAACACCAACAAAAAGAAATTGGCCTTTCTCGTGTCTGGGCAGATTTTCCGAACCGTTCTTATTCCGGGAGAGATACTGAACCACAATCGATTCATATCACCCAGGAATATGAGGGAGATCTGTTTTCTCTTGATGTAAGGCAGTCAACCATAATTGCTTCTCTGCACGCGGGAGTACATTTTCCTCTCACTGAGAAACACTCTTAATTTGCTGCCCCACCAAGGAAGTTTATCGAAACAATAAACAGTCATTGAAGGGGTTTTTATCCGGTGGAGTGGGGTTGGTGTTGGGTATGAGAGACAAGTGTGGGGTATGGGGGGGGGGGGGGTTACTTGGTACGCAGCCGGCCTCCCAGTTGTCCAACCTGCCGGCTCGAGAGATCCCCTTAGACCATCTGAAGATAAACAATAGCGCGTTGTGATGGCAAAACAAAACATCAAAGTCCGTAAAGCCTACCTTCAAATTCCGCGGAGGATCAAAAACGAATTCCGGGACAAAAGGGGTTCCGGCAAAACAACTCCGATCGTTGAAGGTGTTGACAGCTAGGTATTGGATTGCATCATAGCACAATTGGAGTTGGCTTTGTGATCCTTGCGTCATTGGACAACTAATGGTATGATATATTATGGGCCTTGATGTGAGAACAGTGGACAGCTTCGCTGCTCCCCGTGGCTGCAGATTTGTCGAAAACATCTTTGGTCTTTGAACGGGTATTGTCAACTCAAAGGGACCCAAGGAAAGTATTTCATTGTTACGAGTGTACGTGCTCACCCCATACAATCTTGTTTTTTCAAAAATGATATCAGACAAAAACAAACTGCACCCTTTTTCCTTCGCTGGTCTCGACTTTCCTTAAAAATGAGCCTAGGGATGTTTTTTTTAATCATTCTCTTGTCTATATGCAAGTACGTTTTTGCAGTGGTTCTTGGCCCAACTTAACAAATGTTGTTGACTCTTTCTGAAATGGCGGCCAATTCGGGGCTAGACTTGTTTCGAAGTCCTTGATCGACGTATGCGTCGACAAGACAAGTAATTTGTAAAATAAATAGGCTTTTAAGAATTAATAGCCACGATCACAGAAATTGTAACCGAGTCGACTTACTACTCAAGGCTTTTCTAAACTGCAAGCTTTGTCGGGAGCGTTGTTATTGCTGCAATCGGGTTTGCCTGACTTGGCTGAAGCCTTAAGCCTAAAGCCGTTAGAGTTGCCGAATCCGCTGGAACCGTAGTTTTTCTGTATAGCTGTTGTAATTGAGCATAAAGCTGCAGTGAAGAAGTTCAAGCAAACTGTTGCGATTTTGCAATAGATACAGACGAAGCAAAAGCCAATGTTTCGAAACCAGCCGAAACCGGAAGCAATCTGAAGCCCCCTAATTAAGAACCCCGGCCCTCCCCTACCCCCATCCCCTCTATATTCCATATCCGGACTCAGGCATTCGACATCTTGATCGTCTCAAGAAAGTCAGGTGTTTTTTCAAGTGCACGGTGCTCAGAGGACTTTCGCTACAAGGATTGGTGTACGCACATACCGTCATGCGCCGTTTCAAGAATGCAGGCCGATAGTGTTCAAGACAGTGTTCATGTTCTGTGTGATCAACCAGACATTTATGAAATAACAAACCTGTGAAATGTGGGCTTGTTCCGTTGTGCGATACGGGAGAAAATTGTGGAAAAAAAATGCACAATTTGAAGCCTGCATAGTGTCCTTAATTTAGTCTGAAACAACAGAAATCAGCTGTTGCCTTCAAACAAATGAGGTTTTCAGATACAGTTTTCTTAAGAGGGAAATATTTCAAAAGACGACAATGGTTCCAGTATGAACTTCATTAATCAGCAACCCTTCAGACTAAAATTAAACAATGATGCTTTTTATCCTTACCAGATCCGGTATGAAAAAGAACCTTTAACCGTGTTCCGTATTTCCCGGGACTGGCACCAAAACAGGACATAACAACAGCGTGTTGAAAAGCCATCAGCAATATTTTGTTCTGCACGTAGTCTCTTCGAAGGGGGGTGGGGAGGAAGGGGTGTGAGGAGGCAGCCACATTGTTTCACGATCACTTTACCCCGATTGCGTAAGAGGCTGCCCCTCCTGATCCCGGTTCTCAAGTTATTCCACGTCTGCTCATCAGACATTCTCGATACCAGCGAGACATTTGTGTGCTCCAAAACGCGGTTAGTACCCCAACTCCACAGAGACCCGCTGTTCTTATTTCGAGCCGGTGAAATTGTTGGACGGGAATGCAATCTCGCTGTAACACCGCAGGGTCGATTTTATTTGACATATCGCACTTGGTCGATAAACAAATTGGCTACCCGTTGACTATCACTGTATCAGTTGTCTAAATTGCTCAGCGGCGCAACCCGATACTTTCATTTTGAGGGGCAAGCGAGGGCAAAAACATAAATGTATTTGTTTTTTAATTGGTTAAGTTCATTTCCCATCGGGAAGAGGGGTGGGGGTGGGGGGGACAAGGGTTCTGAGAGGGGGGCTTCAGCCCCATGCGGAGTCCCCTCTACCTAGTCATGCCACTGCTATACTGCCATCGGTGAGTATAGGACCGGATACCGGATATGAAATACTTCGCCGAAGTGTTTCACTGAAGTTCGATGCGACCTTTCTTTTGCAACGCAGAATCGGCAACTTTTGCCCGCTGGTGGTTGACAATCTATGGGCAGCCTACGGCCAGTTCCAAAAAAGCCAAAACAAAACAGGAGCACTTTCTTTATTTGCAAATTTTGTTCGTAAAGGGTAGAAACCGTAGGGGACACGAACAAAACAAATCGACCCTGCCAGGATTCGAACCTGGAATCTCCTGATTCGTAGTCAGATGCCTTATCCGTTGGGCCACAGGGCCTCCGATGATACGCATTAGAAAACGATGAATTGGCGATCGTTTTAGCAAGCAAAATGTTTTTGTTAATAATATCAACTATTGTCTGCACATGTCAATTGTTGCATCAAAACAGCTACCTGCTGAAAATGGCGTCCGGTGCACATTTCACATTTCACATTTCAGGCCGAGTTCCCCATTCTGTGCCTTCTCGGCCCTCCGTTATCTGTAGATTTAAAGGTGTACAGGTTGGGTGATGGAGCCAGTAATGCGATGTACGCTTGAGGAATGCGGATATGAACAGAATCAAACAGAATTTGACCTGACTTGTGGTACAGGGTGAGTGAAGAAGTATAGCACGCACAGAATTTGCCCCCTTTTCACATATTCCGTACATTCTTTTTAGTCATAGAGTTATATAACAGAGGGCGTCTAAAAAAAAACAGGTGAATTTAGGCCCCAAAATGCTTCTTTTTATGCCGTTTTTAAAACAGTCTGTATGAGGAGAAGCATTTCGTTGGGCCTCTGAGAAAAATGGCGCCCACCTATCACAGGTCGCACACCAGTTCACATAAGCAACATTTTGTAAGTGGACATGCTATGTATGTTACCCATAAGTTATTGATTTCTGTCCACGGTGGTACGAAAGCCATGGGCGAATTGTGACTCTTTGGTTGGGGGGGGGGGTGGGGGTGGGGGAGCAGAGGGGTTGATTTGCCCGAAATATTACACCAATAAAAACACACTTTCTAATTTTTACATCTGTGTTTCCTTTGTCTTACTCTTCGGTCTCCTTAATTAAAGGCAGTGGATACTTTTGGTAATTACTCAAGAAATGCATTGCCATAAAAAAACTTACTTGGTTTTACAGAGCACCTGGGAGTTGCTGGTAGTATAAAACATTGTGAGAAACGACTCCCTCAGAAGTAATGTAGTTTTTGAGAAAGAGGTAATTTCTCACTATCATTTGAATCTCAGAGAAAGGCTTCAGGCTTGAAGCCTTTCTCAAGCATTTTGGAAGCACACAATTCTATGTAACAAGGGTGTTTTTCTTTCATTATTTACTTGCAACTTCGATGACCAATTGAGCCAAAACTTTCACAGGTTTATTATTGTAGGTATATGTTGGGATGCACCAAGTATAGATACTGGTCTTTGACCTTTAAGGTAGCTTTCTCTGTCCATTTTGATCTTCTTGCTTTGCCCTAAATTTCCCTACTGTTTTGCCCAAATTTGGGAGGGCAGTCCACCCCCTTCCCCCCAGTTTTAGGCCTATGATTTAGGCCATATTAGCTCCATTACAGTACTCGTTTTGCCTTTGAGGAAACTCTGGGGCTTTTGTGACCACTAACCTCTAAGGTAGATGTGAGGTGGCGCCATTGAGCAAATTAAATCTGATGGGCGGTCACTTTGGAAAACCCAATTTTAGGGTTCACTTGTGACCAATAAAGTCATTGTACCATTGTAGGCATCATTTAACAACCTAACATACGGATGGCTTAGTGATAATAATCACTTCCAGCACAATCTGTTTATTCATTTAATTTGTTTTCACCCCGTATACCAACATCAAATTTCGCCATTTTAACAATAACTTTAGGCAATTGCCTCCACAGTTGACCCGCGACGCGAAGAAGAATGGGCTCGGTCATGACGTCACGCCGTCCTCGGGGATAGATCTCAACACTCATTTTCGTTGATCACGTGTTGTACAAAATGTAACCATTCTTCAAGTGTCTAGACGTTGTCTGAGAATTTTGAGTACCTTCCCGGAACCTGTCCATGTTAAAGAATATGGCTACTTCAGGAAGCCTTGGTGTATTTTGTTAACAGGTTTTAATAAATAGGCTGATGACCTTTTAGCGTTGCTCAATCTTGATTCCCCTTTCTATCAAGATTCTCTCTTCGGGTACAACTTGATTAGAAGCTACATTGAGGGGATACAACAGCAGCAACAAAAACAAAAAACAACAAAAACAACAACAACAACAACAACAACAACAACAACAACAAAAACAACAACACCAACATCAACAACAGCAACAGCTAACATTGTTGTATAACCCATTGACAAACAATATGCATGTTTACTGGTATTTCTTGTAATGTTCGTGGCATTCACTGTGGTATTTGATGTTCTTTTCGTTTGGAAGCAGCATCATGCACTGTAATGTCAAAGTACGTACGGAGAAAATAAATTTAGAAAAGTTTTGACCTTTCGGCGGAAGATGGGGAGCTGGAACTTTAGGCAGCGAGTGTGTTAGAACGGCAGGTAGGTGATTGGATTGTGCCTTGATGGTACAAACTTGGAATTGGGAACACAGTCAGAACAACCCCCCCCCCCCGCTCCTAAAAAAAATCCAACCCAAGTCCCCCCAAACCCCCCCCCCCCCAAAAAAAAAAAAAAAAAAAAAGGAAGGGAAAAAAGAAAGAAAAAAACCACACTAATAATAATTTAAAAAGGTAAACTTCACCCTAGTTTGGTGACAGTAAACCTACCAAATCAGGTTTGTATAATCTCTAGGTAAACCGACTTAATGAACTTGCTAGGATTGCCCCCTGACTGTAACTGAGATTGAAAGTAATGCAACTTTTTATTGTGCATGGCTAAATGGATTGTTCGAATGATGAAGGGTTCCCCGCCATCTTGAATGAATGGTCTAGGCTTTGCGGAACTATTATAGTTCTTTTGCGAGTGCCATTTCCTTTTTGATGGAACACATTCAAATATTCGTTGACAATTCGCACCGAACGCTTCGGACCGTCGGCGACCTTGTGCCGTTCTTGTGGCGTGTCGCGGCCTGTCGGTTTGGGGGGCATCGGGCCCAATAGCTGGTGGTTGGGTCATCGGGGCGTGGGTTCGAATCCCGGTCGTGACACCTTGTGTCCTTGGACAAGACACTAGAATTGCTTCTCTTCACCCGGGGGGTAAATGGGGATACATGTGAGGGCAGAGATGGTTCTTGTGATTGATTTAGCTCGGTGTGCTACATATTTTGGCAGCACCGGCTGTATAACTCCCCAAGGGTGCTGAAATGGTTTGAAACTCACGTGCATCTGGTCTCCACCTGTTCCTCTCAGAACAAACACTTCTCCCCAAAGAGTTGTCTACACGGTTGTACCCGCATGTTTGCTACTGTAGGTTTTTCATAATGATCCACACGATGCAAAGCTTCAAACATCACCGACAAGGGACGTGTTTACAATCGATACAAAAGAAGTAGACAGGAGGTAACTTCTCCGCAAGACTTGGTCTTTTGAATATGCCTCCATATTTGCCCCCCCCCCTGCTTCATTGTGTCTTATACAATTCTCATTCTTGTACTTCTTTATGCATCTTTGTTCAATTTACCTTCTCTATAGTTACTTGTATGTAAATTTTGCAATATGGAAATTGTTTTAAGTTGAATTGCATTGATTTGAATTGAAATGAGTTGAATTGAATTGAATTGAATTTAATCTTACCTGGCACATTGGGGAAAAAAACCTTTATTTTCTTTAGACAAGTTTAAACTCATTTCAATTGTTGCTGACAATGATGTCGGGAGTGCCAGTTGTGCTACAACATGGATAAAAATCATGCACCTCCTACCAGAGAACGCGCTGGTAGGAGGTAACGAACTGGTACCCGGTGTGACCCAAATAATTGTTGAACTAAAATCATAATGGTATATCTTTTCCCCCATGCACAAGCTAGCGTGCCAGTCCAATGCGCGCAGACTGCGTCTGATGCGCATACAACTTAAAAACAATTTTTTCGGAGGACCTCTTTTCATTTCAGCGTGCTTAGGGCCAAATCTCAACAATTTGGGTCCAGAATAGCCCCCCCCCCACCCTCCTCTTCCAGTTTGGAAAAATCCTGTAGAGAACCCTGTGGAATTATTCTTGATAAGTAGTTGTGCCGCATTTTATTCTGAAACTGGAACAAACCCTAGAACCACAGTGAGGTTCCCATTGGTAAAGCGGGGCTTGAAATTAACACTGGACCGCAGGCCCCAAGCAAGGCCAGTGACTGTAGTGTTTGGCCCAGAAAAACTTACGACCGGACAGGTTGAGCGGTCATGTGGTTTTAAATTGAATGCCATCTCACAGTGTTTTCCGCCCAAGGCAAACCTCTGATTCTCTTGCAGTCACAATCATTAACAAAGACCAACAGTAACATTTTGGTAGGGCTATAGGTGGTGTATACAGATAATGTGCTCTAAGCATAACAATAATACAGGTGCCGTGATTCACAAATAACGTGTTCTATACATCGCAACAATACCGTACAGGTGCCCAGAGTCGACGGTGGAATCTGGAATAACAAAAGTATAAGAAATCAATCTGTAATCTATAACGTGAGCTATTATTTGCACAAGGTTTTTTGATCTCTGCTGATATTGCTCGGTTTAATCCGTTTCGAGGAAGTGAGTTGTATTGCCATTCGTTGGGGGTTAACTTAACCCCAAATTGACAATAGCAAGCCCTCGGGGGAAAGATTTTGTGTTCTTTTTCACTCCGCCAAGTGTTTTCGGAATTGCATCATAGCCACCAGTTGACAGGAAATAAAAGAACAAAGGGACATACCCTTGTTTGTGAGTGCTTAAAACTTATTTGTTTGGAATTTGCATGCCGCGGGGGGTTTCTATTAAAAAAAAATAAGAAAAATAAAAAATACCGCGCTTTTATTGGATGAAGCACTGGATGGTAGGTGACCTGGGAATAGTTTGAAGAGATCGGGATGTGATGAGATAAAGTCGCTGTCTGTACGCCTGTTCAACCCACTTGGCTTCTGGTGTACGGGCACAGCGTAACATCCAAACCTTCCCGCGCCTGGCTCGACCGCAACCTCCGAGTGCCACAATTCGCTATTTCGGTCTTGCGCAACCATCCACCATGGCCGTTGTTCCGTCATGGCGAGCAATAGCGTTTGTCTGGATAAATCTCTGCAGTCTGTCCACCAACTATTTAACTCGGGTGGAATTCTGCCAAGTACGGTTACGGAGACTGCCCCCGTGACTGACCCAACGATCGAGTCAGTCAACACGGCAAACGCAGAGGTAGACGGGAACACCAGCCAAATGACCACCAGGCTCTTCGCGGTGGACGGTGTGGACAGCCGGGGTGCCGCGGAGGAAGGGGTGCCACCGAAGCGAGTTGGGCCGTTCAAACCGAACGACTCGCCGAAAGACAGCGGGGAAAAGTCACATGGTAAACACAAAGCCGCTGGTCCGTCCAAATTGGAATCAGTGTCTTCTTCGGAGTCGGCCGACCCCTCTTCCAACCCTTTCCTTATCGGAGAAAAAGAGAGATTTATCCAGCTGGAGATGTTCAAAGAGAAGTTCTTACGCAAGTTGGGTCTGAAAGCGCCCCCTAATGTAACGCAACCCAAACCCGATTTACCCTATGTTGTGCTCAACCGACTGCTGGACAAAGAGCAGAATGACCAGCCCCGTCTTCAAGACGTGACCCCCAGAAAGATCGTTGTGTTTGCTGAAGAAGGTAAGGACTAAAGCTACATGATTGGTAAATAATATACGTGATCAATGTACAGTTGATTTGAATCTGAAAGCTCATTGATTGTCAACATTGTGGAATACCCAAGATTTCCTTTCAAAAAATAGTGTCAAGGAAATCGAGAAAAAACAGCATCCAAAGACCGCGCTCTATATTGACACAGTCGAAATATTATCCAACTAAAAGTGTTAAAGGTATTGTACACTTTTGGTAACAGCTCAAAATCATTGTCCACATTTTGTGTGATTCAACATATGCATGAACAAACAAACCTGTGAAAGTTTGAGCTCAATTGGTCATCGAGGTCACGAGAAAATAGTGAAAAGAGATCTTATGTGTTTTCTGTTTTTTTCAAATTATCGCGCGCGATAATTACTATTGTTTTACTCGTTTCTCAGAAACGATAGCATTTTAGGCAGAAATATTTTAAGGAACCCTTTCTTCCATTACTTACTTTAAATCATGTAAGTTATGTGCGAATCTGTGAACATTGTGTTTTTCGATCTTACCAATAGTGTACAGGGCCTTTAACAGGAATCCGGGAAAACACAGGAAATCTAATCAAGGAAACAAAGATTAACAAAGTGTTAAAAAGGAATTCGGGAAAACCCAGGAAGTCTAATCAAAGAAACAACGATTAACAAAGTGTTAACGGGAATCCGGGAAAACCTAGGAAACCCAGGAGATCAAGAGAATCGATGAAACAACGAGTACGCAAATTAAATGGTAAAAACATGAATTGTTACTTCCAGTAAAACTTGACCCCCTAACTGGAGGTAATTTGCACAGTGCCACAGTTTTCACAGTCAAAATAACAGGCAGGATGCCAAAGTAGAGAACAGGGTTGTTTATTGTCATGAGGGGCGCAAACATAATTATGGGGTTAGGGAAATTCCCTTACATCAACCCTTAACTAACGGTGTTATTAATCTGTCTTGAACTGTTTGCAATGTGTTAAACGGTTTGTTTGACGGCAGTTGGCACCTAAAGGGACATACTATTATAGACTTGTACAAGCCCAAAGTCAGTCAATCCCAACCCTCATTAAAGTATTTGTGATCGATGATTTTTCCTGGTGGTTTCAATTTTGTTTTGTATGTATTTTTTTTTTATTTTAAGTTTTAATAAATTTGTGTCAACTCAGCTGGGACCCATAGGAAAACCAGTAGAGTCCACTGACGTGTAATGTGCTGCCCAGCAGTATTGTACAGTCAAGTACTTTTCAGTCGAGTCAAGTACTGCCGAGTACTAGGGTGTCCAATCCGTACCCGAGTGGAGCCCTTTTTCTTTACCATAGTCCGTGCGGCGCCGTTCTCATTCTGTGGTTGAGCCACTTCGTCAAAAAGCCACAGATTGAGCACTTATCGGGTTATTCTGTGGATGAGAGTACTTGGACCATCGAGTACGAGTACAAGTGTTCCAGTACCGAGTAGTATTCTGATATCCGAATACCGAGTTCAACAGCCGCGTATCAAGTACAGACCATTTATTTATTTGTTTATATATTTTAAAACTAACTCTAGATGAAAATGAGCTTGTTATGTCAACTTCAATTTTACTTTTGCCAGAGCTTTATTCCTCTCTTCCTTAGACATCGACGCATGTAGGACAGTGGTATTTTGACCACGAGTACTTAAAGTGAGGGTAAACCATTGGTAATTACTCCACAAATTAATGACCATAAAAACAACTTACTTGGTAAATAGCACTAGAGAGCTGTTGAAACAGGAAACTTTTCACACACAAAAATGGAATCTTAAAAAGGCTTCAGGCATGAAGCCTTTTGCAGGCATCTGAAAGCACACAAGTCTATGAAACAGAAGTGCGTTTTTCTTATATTATTTTTTCGTCAACTTCATTAATCCAAAATGTTCACAGGTTTGTTATTTCATGGGATACACCAAGTGGGAAACTGGTCCTTGACGTTTACCGAAAGTATTCCCTGCCTTTAAAACCGAGTCTGAGTACATTTTCAGTCGAGTATCGGGTACATGTCTTCGGGTGTAGGTTATTCTTTCATTCGAGTATCGAGTATCGACTTTGAGTACGAGTATTGTGCCAGCCGAATACGAGTCCGATCACGAGTACCATCAACACGGTACTTGCGTAGTACTCGAGAACGAGTATCGAGTATCAGAAGTAGTACCGATTCCCACCTTTACTTCAATATCTGAAATTATTTTGGTGAGACTATTTTTTTTAAAGATCCGGTTTTTTTGGGCCGGTTGTCGGATCTGAACATTAAAGGAGCATTACAGAATTGGGTTTTTGCTAACAAAACAGTTGCTGGCAGTGTAAGCACTTTATGTAATCCACCATATACATAAACTGACAAACCTGTTGAAGTTTGAGATCGATCGGCCATCTGGGTCACAAGAAAATAGTAAAAAACCGATTACACATTTGCATGAAATCATATAGATTCAACAAACGAATAAAACGCTCACTGAGCGATAAACTCCAATCGGAAAATTAGCTTATTCATTTCTCATCAAATATGGCATTTCAGACAGAAATATTTTAAGGGGTGTTTTCTACCATCATCATCATTAGACCATGTAAGTTTTATGTAAATCTGTGATCAAAAAGTATATTTTACAAGTTTGTTTCTTACCAATTCTGTAATGTTCCTTTAAGACCCGTCCATCAGCCATTTTACAAACAATGATGCATGTCAGATGTGATTTTGTGCATTGTCCACGCGTAAGGTTTTGATTGCATGTTGGTTTTTTTTGTAACAGCATCATCTGTCAAAATTCGTTCAGAGAAAAATTCTGGGGGAAAAAAACTCAACCACAACAAAGAATTTCGTCGAAAATCGGGCCACCATCTTAATGGTGGCAAGTCTATACAAACGCAATGTCCGTTGCGGACGGTTCGAGCGTAAAGCAAAATCGAAGAGAATTATTTCCTTTATCGATGTCTGTAGTCACCCAAACCGTAGTTTCCTCAATAAATTTCAGAACGGCTAGAGGCAACATCAAATTATCCTAAATTTGCTATACTGTTGACATTATCAATCGTAGCTTTGGGGGTATTTATTTGCCATTGAATTTGAGCGAAACGTGGTTTCTTTTGTCATTTTTGGCACAAAAGAATTCTTTTAAAAAAAAAGTGCATTTGATGGGGCGGGGGAATCAAGGGGGTTAGGGGCCCGTGCCAAATATGTCAGCTTGTTGCAAAACATACATCAATATTGTCGTTTTCCAACTTTTACATACAATGAAAAGCTCTTTTTCTGGCGAAGGACTTTTAGGTCAAGTGGCATTATTAGACATGTTTATTTGATCGGATGGGTGTGATTTCATTTTCACTACCTTATGGAGACCGAGAACAAAACAGAAAAGGGATAACAAAGGGTCTCCATAGGGAAATTCTAAAGACTGGGTTGCTCCACAAGGAATTTTGTGTACAAAGTCTATGGGAGGGTCCTTAACTACAGGGACAAAGGAAAGAACAAAAGATGTCTCCACAGGGATGCAAAAAATAGAATGTGTGTGGGTGTGTGTGTGTGTGAGTTTGTAGTGACATTCAAACCGAGGACTTACAACAAAAAGGACAATAGGTCCACGTTTGCTATCACACCGGAAAACAATGGGGTCCACGTTTGTCAGGACAAAGAGTTGAACAAAGGAGGGTCCATGATTGGAGGTCATTACACACTGTGTGTGTTGTGTGGTGGGTGGGTTGGTGGGGGGGGGGGGTCCGGCGGCGGCAGAGACGATCATTTACAAAATACATTGTATTAAATACGAGGCGAAAAGATATTTGGCACTTCCTGAAAACGTAATTCCTGGTTCTTTGGGTTCACCCTTTTTTGTGCCGTTCATAAAACGTTCAACGTTTTCGGTGACCCACTGACCCACTGACCCTTTGCTGCGTAGAAAAGTCAGAACGCTTGACGCAGCTCAGTGCCAAAATCCAAGTTGTCCGTAAAGATGGCGTCTAAATAGACCATTGGGCTCCATTAATATTGAAAATTAAATGGAGATGAAAGATTGTTATCGTGAAGAGAGTAGACGTCAGGTGAATTTGGACCAATTCAAGAGCTGCGTATATAAATCTCATCAAGACTGAAGGTCACGTTCAAGGGAGAATATATAGGCCTATATATATATATTTTGCACACGGACTTTGCACACTTTGGACTTTGCACACGTTCATATCGGTTTTTTGTTTTGTTTTTTAACTCAGGCAATTGAAATAAGCGGTGGTGATCATGGGGGAGATCTTCAAGTGATATTTCCTTAACTTTAACAGAAATATTTTCTTTGGAGTATTGATGTTTGTATGACTTTTATAATCACTGACCTTTCGGATTCAAACTGATCTATGACGTACAAAGTTAATGTTTAGTATTCTTCTAATACAATAGAGATATCTCGATTAGCAAAAGAGATATCTCGATTAGCAATAGAGAAATCTCGATTAGCAAAAGAGATATCTCGATTAGCAAAAGAGATAAATTATCTCGATTAGCAATATAGATGCGTCGATTAGCAATAAGATATCTCGATTAGCAATAGAGATATCTCGATTAACATTAAAGATATCTCGATTAGCAATAGAGATATCTCTATTTATGTCATAAATATTTATAATAATAATTTTAATATCTCTATTAAAAAGTATGTTGTATGGCTTCTGACTGAACAAAAACATTGACAAAATAGGAAGCCCGCCAACATAGGGCTAGAAAGCTCAGTTGGTAGGGAGCCGGCACGTTAATACGGAGGTCGCGCTAGTCAATCTGTCTTTTGTTTTCCCACAAACCATGTATTTTGGAGTTCTATGTGGGGAAGTACAACTCTTATGCACCATCTACTTTAATTTCTTCTAGGTGAAGTGAATTGTGGAGTGGATGTGGAGGACAGTTCGTGCTTTAAGTTCGAGGTTGCAGACGCGATGGATAACTCTGTGGTAAGTTCTGCACTTATTTGGGTATACATCACGCATGCGCCCGAGGGCTCCTCCGTCGTAATCAGCAGACCGCAGCATCACTATGGCAACCACCGGGTCCTCGTCACCCGAAAGTTGTACTCCCAAGAAGGATGGGTGGAGGTCGAGATCCCGCTGGAACGACACAAGTGGCACCGCCAGCATCACTACTTTGTGGTCACCACAAAACCCTCCCAGGAAGAAGATGGGAACCGCACCGTGTCCAGGGAGTCCAGCCTGCGTCCCATGCTGATGTTGACCCTGACCCAGAACGACTGGTCGCACCGGAAGCGCCGCAGCACCGGACAGTGCACGTCCAACCAGACCACGTGCTGCGTGAAGGACTTTATGGCGGACTTTAGAGTGATCGGCTGGACATCGTGGATCATCGCGCCCCTCGAGTTCAACGTCCGGTATTGCAGCGGGAGCTGCGGTGCGGCCTCACGGAACTACCTCACGGATCACGCCGAGATGAAGTCTCTTCACATACAGCATAATGTGGCGGAACCCGACATGGTCATGTGCTGCGTTCCGGAAGAAATCAGCGGGATGGAGGTGATCTACGTCGAGAACGGTGTAGTGCATACAACCACAATGTGCGTTATCGTCGAAAAGTGTGGTTGTATGTAGTCGTCCAACCCCCCCCCCCCCCGCTCTTACTTAAAAAAACATTTTTTATAGGGGGAATTTCAAATAACATTTTCGAATCGTCCTCCAAAGTATATGCAGCCTTAGACGGAGCCGAGGCTTGTGGTTACGAAAAATAGCCAGTGCGGCTATGGCTTCGGTCACAAGCTGCAGCTTCGAGATTGGAGCGTCGAAGAATCCTAATTTCATGCAGCGATCTTGCCCCAATTTCATGGAGCTGCTTAGGCAAAACAAATATTGCTTAAAAATGTCCTGCTAATAGCGAAAAAAATTAGCTATGAGTTATATTGTGATGCGATGTTTTGGCTGTAAACCTGATTCTATAGGCGGTTGGGTTGGCAAAGTGATGGTATCTTTTCCCGCCTTCCACCTCTGGGTCCCCGGATCGGGTTTTCAGTCTCTACCTGATGGAGTGGGTTTTCCCCTGGAACAATTCTCTGTGGTTTTCCCTCCCACATCAAAAGCTGAAACTTCTTCCCTTTTCTTCTCTCTGTGTGGTTCTTGGCTAGTTACGGTGATTAAGTTCGCTTTTCTGAGACTCCTTGACTTCACAACCAGAATTTACAAATCAATGTAGAAATAAACTTATTCTGGTAAGCAATAAGATTGATGTGTTTGGCCACCTTTTGTGCTTTGCAGCTCTATGAAATTGGGGTCGTGGCCTTAGCCATAACCCAGCCTCATTGACTCGAACACCACGAATTATTTCACCTCAAACAAAAACAGTCATTCGATTAAAACTAAGAAAAGAAGAATTGTATTTTGTTGTTGTTATTATTATTATTATTATTATCATTGTTGTTGCTGTTGTTTGTTGTTGTTGCTGTTGTTGTTGTCGTTGTTGTTGTTGTTGGATTTCTCCCATTCATTGTGTCATATCCTGGTTCCCAGAGTTTCATTTTGCAGGTTACGTACTGTATTTTTGTGCATTGACCGTGGCTATGCAAACGTTTGAGTTTGTGTTTCGTTTTTAAACTGTCAAACTTCATTCAAAGAGAAACATTTTGTAAATTAAAAATTCCTTCCTCGAAAAAAATCGGGCCATGCAGCTTTAACCGAACGTCCACTTTTGTATGTTTTCCCTTTAACCTGATTTCTGATTGTAAACAATCAATGTGTTATTATATTTTGCGGTCACCCATGATGTGAGGTGTGGGTCAGTTTTCCGTACTTGCCCGTTGTGATATGGACTTCCCCATTCGAGACCTCTTGAATGAATGACGAGAGCGGGACCTGAACATTCGACCTCTCTACCAACTGGGCTATCTAGCCCTAATGTTGGCGGTCTCCCTATTTTTTCAGTATCTGTCAGATGCCATTCAACCTACAACTGCCGTATGACCAGGGATCACACCCAAGTAGGGCTTGATAGCTCAGTTGGTAATATAGAGCGCCGGCACGTTAATCGGGAGGTCTCAGGTTCAAATCTCGCTCCAAACATAATGTCTTTGTTCAACCCAAAATGATTTAAACATTTTACGCAGTCAATTTCGCTTGTGGTTTATTCCTTGATATTTGTATAATAACTGCAGATTCATACCCGGAGTGGATCACACAATAAAATGTTGACAGGTGATAAGGATAAAGGCTTAAACATGGATTTCGTTTTCTTTAAATAGCACCAAAGATTAACTTTATCAGAAAATGATGTTTGTTCAGTTAGAGTAGCAAAAAGATTGACGTTTGTACCCGTTACCCAGTTGGTATTTTGACTGACAGAGCTTGGTGGGCTATCATTGCAGGGACAGGCTGCATACACTCCAAAAAAAACCCGGGTTAGAATTGAGCCGGATTCCGGGGCCCCATGGGACCTGGCCCGTTTCTGGAACCTGTGCCAAAATGATCAGAAAACTCCGATCAAACTGACGCAGATTCCGAGTCAAAATCTGTTTTTTTTAAAAGCTGTTTCTGGGTCAGATGGGTCACTAGGCCCCCCCTGTGACCCGGAATCTGGGTCAATTCTGACCCAGGAGTTTTGAGCTTGTGCTCCCCATCAGGGACCTGGGATTCAGCCGATTCGCCTCATGGCCACCGTCACTAAGTAAGTCTGTCAGGCAAATCGCCTCGTTTATACAACCTGCTCCTATACAAGTGAGGCGGATTTAAGTTAACGGGTTATTTTAAAACTACGGTATCGTGAGGACTCGGCGTCAGTTTGACCTATCTCTGGGTCATTTTAGACACAGATTCCGGGTCATACTGACCCAGATAATGGGTCAGGCCCTATTGGACCCGAATACGGGTCAGTTCTGACATTGTGATGATGCTCGACAGCCTTTACTTATAGACGCGACGGTGGCTAGTCGAATCGGTACAGGATGGTCGAAGGACTAACAAGTCTGGCCATGGGTAGTAATGTTCATCCCACATGACCTTCCTACATTAGGTTACCGGCGCTTTAAACAGTCCAGTTTAAAGGAACATTACAGAATTGTTTTTTGCTAACAAAACAGTTGCTGGCAGTGTAAGCACTTTATGTAATCCACCATATACATAAACTGACAAACCTGTAGAAGTTTGAGATCGATCGGCCATCTGGGTCACGAGAAAATAGTGAAAAACCGATTAAACATTTGCATGAAATCATATAGATGCAACAAATGAATAAAACGCTCACTGAGCGATAAACTCCAATCGGAAAATTAGTTTATTCATTTCTCATCAAATATGACATTTCAGACAAATATTTCAAGGGATGTTTTCTACTATCATCATCATTAGACCGTAATCAAAAAGTATATTTTACAAGTTTTTTCTTACCAATTCTGTAATGTTCCTTTAATCATAAATATCGGGTAGTTGTCAGTACCCTAGTATGCTGCCACAGATCAAAAGCACCTCCAGAATGAGCAAGAAAGTGTTGTTGCTTTGAGGTCTCTGGAATATTCGATGTCTCGTTTTGTAAACATGGTGGCATTGACCAAATTTACCTGACGTCATCGTCTCAATAATCTTGGCTGCGCGGTTTCGGGAGTCAGCGTCCTGTGTGATAGTGCGATAAGATACTATATTTTAATTGTCCGCATCATTAAAAAAAAAAACACCACCAAACAGATATGTGGCTTCCATTGGCTATAAATTACACTTAAAAAAATAAAAACTAAGTCAGACACTAACTCCCAGTTCTTGGAACTCATAAACTTCATAGTCCCGAGTACAGCAAGACAACGGAAGATGCACAGTAGATTTGCATAAAGATGGCCGTTTTTTAATCACTCACTTCATATCATACATTATCGTAAGATCTCTAAATATTTCATATTTGTTTTAGAAGCTATAAGTTAATATAAACTGTTAAAAAAGATTCTACACTCTGAGAGAGATACACATTATTATATGTTTTTTCTTTTTTTCTTTTTTAAAGGAGTGTCACCACAGACAAAACGGCACCATATCGAGCTGACCTGTTCGCATTCTTTCCGGTTAAAACATAACCTTATCCCAAAACAAAAAAGTGGAGTTGTTTTGGCGCGAAAAAGTACCTGGTGTTAAACATTAAAAGGGGCACGTTGCCTTTGGAGTGGTCGCTGTGGGCAATAAAAAGCGCTTGTTTTGGAATTAATATGGTTGGAAAGATAACGTTTAAAGTAGAGTATAATGATTTAAATATAATATCCCTTGAAATTGTGTATTTTTGTTTGTGTAATTTCATAAACAACACGGTCCGCAATTAACCACAAAATGGCGGACCGTATGTACAACTGGTTGTATTTCAAGACGCAAATTTATGTTTTTTTTTTAATTCACTACTTACTAAAATACAAAACACTAGAGGTGTTTTTGTGCATGAACAACTCTTTTAAAGAGATTTGAAGGCAATGTACCCCCTTTAATCTTTGATCGAACTCTCATCTCAGGGTGAGCTGTGCACAAGAGATGCATCGATGTGACGAGTGGCGGGTACCACTGAATTCAGCGAGCACGTGAATGGGTGGTACTTAGCTTAAAATATCATGTATAGACCTACAGGGGACCATCCACACACAGCGAAACAATATTATATTTTGCACTTCTCCGTGGAGACTTCTTTTTCTTCTTTCCTTTGTCCCTGTACTTAACATCATTATGGCCATAGACTTTGTACACAACATTCCTTGTTAGCATCCCACTCTTCAGAACCCCCCTTTGGAGGCCCTTTTGTTTTCCTTTTTTTGTTTTCCTTTTTTGTTTTGTCCTCGGTCTCTATAAGGTATCCAATAATAAAACACACATTCTATTTGAACCTGAGGCCTCCAACTATTTGTTTGAAAACGGCTAGGGTTTATAGGGCCCCCTTTCGAAACAACGGCTTATGGGGCTTGATGGGCTCCGGCTTCGGCTACGTCCGCCAGTTTGAAACCCCCCACCGAACGAACACACATTTTCAAAAAAAAGAAGAAGCTAACAATGCCTAAGCCGGAGCCAAAGCCCAAGCTTCGAAAAGGGCGTTGTATTCTGTGTGTGGATTCTCCTTTGGTTACAGTTTATTGACAAGTTACTACCCGCAGACCAAAGGTTGCCCTAATACGAACATCCGGGAGATGTCACCTATTTTGTTCACAAACTGTGGTGTGGTTTGTTTTTTAATCCTTGAAATGAACGAACTAGTTCGGAAAGAGCCATCAACTCATAATGGCCTTCACACAATTTCTGAAGTACATTAATATGGTGTTTTAAAGGGGCAGACAAAAATTCCCTTCTGTAGATTTTTTTCTTTCACAGTCCTTTAATAATCTTAAAATCGTTCCCGCAAGTTGTAGAAGAATTTGAGGTAAAACCACACACAACTGTTCCAAGTCCTCGTGTTCTCACTGATGGCATGAACCCTTTCATGGGTCGTTTGAAAACCTTTAAGGGGGTTTGTAAATAAGCTGGTGCTGCTTCTTAAATTCTACTCTGTTATAACCAACCTCTTTACTCTTGAAACTCCTGGGTCAGAACTGCCCCGGATTTCGCTGGGCCATGGGGGGGGGGGGCTGACCAGTTTCCGGGTCAGGCTGACCCGGAAACTGTTTTTTTTTTTTAAGGAACATTACAGAATTGGTAAGAAAAAAATTGTAAAATTTACTTTTTGATCACAGATTTACATAAAGCGGTATAATGATGATGATAGTAGAAAACATCCCTTGAAGTATTTCTGTCTGAAATGCCATAATTTGATGAGAAATTAATAAACTAATTTTCCGATTGGAGTTTATCGCTCAGTGAGCGTTTTAGTCATTTTTTGAATCTATGATTTCATGCAAATGTGTAATCGGTTTTTCACTATTTTCTCGTGACCCAGATGGCCGATCGATCTCAAACTTCTACAGGTTTGTCAGTTTATGTATATGGTGGATTACATAAAGTGCTTGCACTGCCAGCAACTGTTTTGTTAGCAAAAACCAATTCCGTAATGTTCCTTTAAATTCTACTCTGTTATAACCAACCTCTTTGCTCATAAACTCCTGGGTCAGAACTGACCCGGATCTCGCTGGGCCCAGGGGGGCCTGACCAGCTTCCGGGTCAGGCTGACCCGGAAGCTGTTTTTTTTAACAGATTTTAAAGCTCGAATTCTGCTTCTCACATTCCACTCTATTATAACTAACCTCTTCACTCTTCAAAATCCCGGTTTAAAGTTGACCCGAAGCTCGCAGGGCCCAGGGGACCTGACCAATTTCTGGGTCAAGCTGACCCAGAAGCAGGTTTTCTTTTTTTAACGGGATTTTAGAGCTCGAATTCTGCTTCTCACAGTCCACTCTATTAAAACCCAACTCTTCACTCAACCTCGTCCCCAGGGTGTGTCGAGCAGTACGAGGTTGACCGCTCTCTCACCCTGGTATTGGATCATTTGCATATCCAAAAACATTTGGATACGTATGCAAATTAGAATAGTCTGGCTGCTTTTCGAAATTCACATCTTCGTCATAGTCTCGTGGTCGGTACAAGATTGAATAACTGTGTACGATGTGAATCTTCTAGACACTATGAATATGAAACATATGCTAATATTGTAAAGTCGTTGTCCAATCGGGGTCCAAGTAAGGAGTTTCCCTCCCAGAGTTTACTATTGTAAACATGGTTGGTTGGAAATAAAGTAAACCATGGGGACGAGGTTGCCTCTTCACTCTGAAAACTCCCTGGTCAGATTTGACTCGGATCCCGGGTCCTAGGGGCCTGACTTATTTCTGGGTCAGTCTGACCCTGAAAGTGTGGTTTTTTGAATGGGATTTTAGCTCGGATTCGTTTGTGAGTATGACCAACTTCTGGGTCATTTTGACACTGATTTCGGGTCACACAGAGCCAGAAATGGGTCAGGCCCCCTGGACCAGGAACTGGATAAATTCTGACCTGAGAGTGTTGAATAGTCCTAATATACCTTTATCATTGTGCGACCATCTTTGATTTTCTCCCATTCAACTCAATGTAATCAATTCGAGGCCGGCTGGAAGGAAAATAGTATGGCTCCTTTCTGTTCAATGGATACTAGCATACGTTACTGTTACTGGATACAGGGAACATGATCAAGATGGTGGCAGCATGATAAAGGTCTATAAGTACTTCATTGCCTTGTCCCAGCACATTTCACTATCCATTCAAAACGTACACAAATGCATGTTCTTCTTTCGAGCTCCTTTCGTCTCTGATTCGTTTCCTCTTTGTAGATTATTTTTTAAAGATAATAATGTTAACAATGAAAGAATAATACATGCTATAATCATTATCATTCCACTATTGAGATTATTAATTGCATAAAAATCGTTTCACAAATATTTATGATGGCTGCCCTGTCCTGTAATGTTTTTTAAGAAATAGTAAGACATAATGGTTAAGTCCTCGCGCCATCTTTTTGTTAGCAGTCCGGTTCTGACTTGTGCTTCCATAATGGCCTGTAGAGGGCGCCCTTCTTTTGAGAGCGTGAACCGTGTTTATTTTGCACCAGTGAATGCAGCCCAAAACCCCCCCCAAATACAAAAAAACGCCCCCCCCAAAAAAAAAAAATCAGACATAATCCCCCAAACCAAAAAAATAAGAATAATAATCCCCCAATTTTATTTCCAGATATAATAACCAATATCATAGCGCAAAATTGTGCACCAAATGGCTTGAATTAGGCCTTCAATCCCCAAAAATCCCACGGAGGCACATCACCCCC
Source organism: Pycnopodia helianthoides (assembly GCA_032158295.1). Taxonomy (NCBI): domain Eukaryota; kingdom Metazoa; phylum Echinodermata; class Asteroidea; order Forcipulatida; family Asteriidae; genus Pycnopodia; species Pycnopodia helianthoides. The sequence goes on along the minus strand of CM063253.1, from coordinate 5,349,911 downwards.
TCAGACTCCCCCCCCCCTGTGCGCTGCGCGACAGGCGCACCGATAAACTTTTTGCTTTCATATTCGGCCACCCCCCCCCCAAAAAAAAAAAATAAATAAAAAATAAATAAAAATAAAATAAATAATAAATAGGCCTATTAATAATAATACCTGGTTACGGGCCTGAGTGAATGTTTATCTATGCACGTCATCCAGGCGTATTATCCCATTTTCTTTGACCTAGCCCTCTCAGTTTCAAGTAAAAGTGAATACCAAGAAAAGTAAATACATAACAAAATGCTTACAGGCAAAGTAAAAAGTGCACGTATTGACCCAATTAACCTGACGTCATCATCACAATAAGCTTGGTAGCGCCATTTTGGAAGCGCCAATGCCCCCATGTGGTACACAGTGACGTGTGCATTGTAGGCATCAACGTGGCGTTCAGAAACTTTACCACAATTTTACGTGCAATCGTAAATTGACTCCCAAAATGGCGAGCGTAGCATGCAGACAGTGGACCGCGTGTGACGTAGGTGCGAAAGCAATAGGGGGTTGGGGTCGCTAAGAAACTCGACAGACATGGTTGAGTCTAAAACCACGTTCCCAAAGTAGGTCCTACATTATCTAAAAAAGATCCAATAGTTGTTTAAAAACCCGAGTACACAGCATCGTATTGTTCTTTTAAAACTTCTCACTTTAGAGTATTATAAGTTTAAAATGTGTGATTATTCAAAATGTTTATTTAAAAAAAAAAAAGTATTTTCCGTACTCGCTTACCCAAGCCATCTATACTCGAAAGCCATTCATAACTAGTTCCACGAACCGTATCCTAAAATTAGGCTCTAAAAACTTCCACTGGCAGATTTCCCACAATTTGGAGAAAACAGCGCAGAACGTAATGGCTGTTTAGAGCTTTGCATGGCGTAGACTAGATGATACGAAGTAGCTATTATAACAGTAGGCCTAGTGGGCAAGTTCGGGTGGGCGACTAGAGTGACTAGACTGACCAAATGACGTAGCTCTCGAATTGGCTAGGATCGACCATGCTCGAATGCATTGTCAATCGAGTCAATCTCCCTGTGCTCTATGGTTTCTGGTAAGTCTAGTCACTTTAGTCGCCCACCCGAACTTGCTCATTGACGGGGTTGACGCACTCTAAAGACTGACCGGGATTCCGGGTCACAGGAGGCCTGACTCGTTTCTGGGCCAGGCTGACCAAGAACCTGCTTTAAAATAAATTGGATTTTGACTCGGATTCTACGTCGGTTTTGAGAGATTCGGATCATTTCGATCACAGATTCTGGGAACATACTGACACAAAAATGGGTCAGGCCCTATGGGGACACGGAATCCTGGTCGGGGGAGGAGTATCAGTTTCGATAACGAGTAGACTGACACTGTTAGAAACGTCGTGACCATGCCCACGGCTCTTCTCTGAGTTACCACTCCTCCCCCTCAAAGAAAAAAAGATTTACAAAATGGTTGCACCAGCAAGTTTACCAATAATAGTTACGTTTTTAGTGGAGAACATTGTTATGACAGTTCACCATAATTTGAAGCTATTCTTATCACTCCATTGCACGTGTTGCGTAAAAGGCGGCACAAAGTGTACCGAACTTTGCACATCACATGGCTGGCGTGTGTACTAAGTCAATGCATTCACCACATGACAGCACATTCGCAAGCAGACTGGCATATCGTTCACCTGGTCGTATTATGTTTTGGTTATTTACACAGAATTACTCCCCCCTGCAAACACGGAGGGTTTATTTTTGGATGGGGAATTAGCCTTCGAGGGTATCAGGTGTCAGTGCAAACTCTTTATAGATTAGGGAGTATGCTCTTCGATTAAATGAAATTAAGGTTATCAAAACTGCACATTGGAATTCATTTTCAGTCTTGAAGCTGGTCGAACTCATGGGGCTTTTCCAAACTAAGGGTGCGTCCGAATTGATGTCTACGGCTCGATCGCCGCGTCATCATGCGTTGAAGTATATAGGACGTCCTTTGCACCACCCTTGCTTGTTTGTTTGTTTTGTTTGTTTATTTTGTTTGTTTGTTTGTTTGTCTATTTATTTGTTTAGATGATCTTCCCCCAATAAGGGAACTCGGCAAAGCTCCCACAAAGGGATATAAACGCCAAATTGCCAACAGCCAATCTCTCTCATACAAACATTAGGTTTAACGTCTATGATTTTTGTACTGCACAAATCAATAAAAAAATGTGATTCAGTAAACTAGACGACACTTGTCATTGTGAAATCAGCGGTTAGCTTGGCCGGATTCGAGCCAACAACCTTTGTGATTGCAAGTCCTGCATCCGTACGTAGCCGTAGCCGTAGCCGTAGCCAAGCTCGGGCTCCGACTTGGGCTTGGCTACGTCATCAATTTTTGAGCAGTGTGCACTTTGCACGGTGCTTTAACATCAAACAGATCCCAGAGCCTAAGCCGTGGTTTGGAAAAAGCCGATGTTTAGTTCTAACTCTGGGCTCAATTATACCTTTTTCATGGTGTGGCCTCTTGAATTTCTCCAATCTGACCAAATGTAACCAAACCGAGGCTGGAAGAAAAACAAGTCTGGCTCCTATTCAGTGCAATGAATATCATCATTCATAACTGTTATTGGATACAGGAAAAATTACCAAGATGGTGGCAGCATGATAAAGGTCTACTCATCTTGTCACTTACCACGGAACATTTTGCCTACTGTCCATGAATCACACATTTTATTGGGTGCTCTTATCGCAGAATTCTACGGTAAGTAGCGCCATGGTATTGGGCACGGGACCAGCACAAATATTGCTCCTAAAAAGCATTTTCTTTGCTCAGCCAATACAATTAGTGCACCACTCAGTAGCAACAATGTAAACTTATGGCTTTTGGGGTGGTAACCCGTTCTGCTAAGCAATAATTCTTTCGTGCTTAGCAGCTTTATGAAACTGGAACAAGTTTACATACAACAGCAATCATACGAAAGCCCAGTCAACAACAAAATAACTAGTGTAACTGAAAAGTAACTAAATTGTCACTGCTTGAGAAAACTGATAAGAAAAAGTTCAAGGTAGCACCATTATATACAAACGTTTGAAAGGAATTTTTTGTCTGTCATCGGACTTGAACAAGTTTAAATCCCAATGAGACAGTAACGAGACTTTGTCCCAGGAGGGCGGCAGACGGGGAAATCGTTTAGGAAGAGTGAGAGGACGGTGTTCTCTGTCTTGATTGACAATTCAAATTTTAAGTAGGTTCCACTAACGGTGAGCACAGCCTACCGAAGCAACAGCATGGGACATTGTGTATAAAATAATCTTCCCGTCTTCTTCATGCACAAGCAATTTAATCTGGTATCCACGTGATTACACTGTTACTGCAAACTTAAAGGTAGTGTCATACTGTGGTAATGACCCCAAACAAAATTGTGTAATTTTTTTCCGAAAGCCTACTTGCAATAAAGATGGTAGTCCATGGTAGTAAACATCCTGCGAAATTATTTGTTTTCTGAAGTTCCCCCCTTGGTAAGATATCCATAAAAGTACGTCGACATTTGGAATATTCTGGAGATTACAAATTTCATTGGTGTCCGTTTGTGAATGCTGCGGCCAGAGATGCGGTTGGCACCGCCGTCACCTCGCTAAACGTGGATGGATTCGAGGTTCTTGAGGAAAAGTACCATGGCAGTTTGTTGCTGTTTTCTCAGCATGTACACACTGTATGCAGCTGAAACTTTCACGGATGACTTGAAGTGTATCTTTATTAATAATAATCTGGCTTATATAAATCAGCATTACGTTGACAAAATCCAATCTATGACCCTACCTTTGTACCCATCCTAACGTAATCGATATCATTGATCTTGGTTTTGCCCTGCACCGATGTTAGGCCCTGTATAAGCGGTGATTTATGAACCATGTGGGGAAAAATCCACATTATTTGAGCTTCATGTCTGTATCATCTAAAGATAGAACAATGTTGGTGGGTCGCCAACGGCGACGGTTTAACGCCCGTGTAGTTCCTGGTTATGGCGATCTTGGTCCGTGTCCGACTTGGTGGCTACGGCATGGCTACGGTTGGATCATTGCGTCATCATGCGTTGTCATTCTTAGCAACACCCTTAGAAACAGCCGTATCCGTAGCAGCAGCCGCCAATTCGGATACGGCCCACTTGCAGTATTTATTCAGATGCATGTGAAAGGGCATGTGGCCCTTTTCGAAACCACGGCTTAAGTTTGAGCTCCGGCTAAGAATCCGTCAGTATTGTTTTGAAAACGTGCGCTTTTGGTACGCAGCTTCAAAAAGGCGTTCGGAGCTTAGCCGCAACAACCCAAGGCGCAGCCGTGGTTTCGAAAAGGCCTTTAGATTGGATCGCCGAAAACCGGATCTGATCCGTGAATTTTGGAACTTCTGGTTTTCGTTGCGTCCTCGGCCGTCCATGACTATGAGAGAAGAACATGACTAGTGGAATGATGGAAGTAAGTCAAAAACGGAACTTTCAAAATCTACTCTGTCACGAAAATGAGCTGTTGCTTTCTGGTGGAGTTTTGCAGTTCATTACTTTTTCTGGCGTGTTTTCTGATGGGGTAGGGCAAACTAAAGGTGGATAGTACATGGCGGAGTCGTAAGATGGCAGAGAAGACGTTCTTGGAAGAGTAGCGCCCTCACAGGGTAAATGTTCGGCACCGGACGAAACTGACGAGTGACCGTGGCTCGCAGTCCCATCGTCCGTTTCCGGTGAGGCTAAACACGCCCTCCCGAGGTGACCTTGTGCGAGTTCATCCGACATGAACGACAGGAGATCTTCCTCTTCGTAGGACCCGGCCGAGGCAAAGCTGTCTCTCCGGCAGTCGGACATGTCTCCCTCGTCGGCGTACGGTACAATATCAACGTCCAGCTGAGCGGGATTCGAACCCACCCCATTCGTGTAAAGACCCGCGCCGATGTCCGCACTCTGCAGGTGATTCGTCTCAATCGGGACCATGTTTACGTGCGACTCCCACGGGGGGGAATTCGCCGAGTGTTCACGATCGTTCGTCGGGGGAGCTGACGTCTCCCCCACGTGGCGGATCGGCACCACGATCCCACGAGAGAGCAGCCTGTCCATTTCCGTTTCGTCGTTGTGGTCGAGGAAATCCTCCGGGGTGAAATACCGCCAGGAGTACTTGGGCTTGGAGGAGTCGGTGCGAGAATGCCGTCTGTTGTCCTCGTTGCAGTCGTCCATCGTCTGCAGATACTCCTGCTGCTCAGACGCTCGCAGATGGGGCAAGCCGCTGTTACTCCGGTTGTTATCAAGCGCGCTGCACCCAGACCACAAAAGAGAAAGAAAAAAATCAATTAGAGTTTTAGTTTACGCACAGCAAGGACAGACAAACATCAGGCGAGTGAAAGCATTGTCTGAGGACAAACATGAATTTACAAGAGCAGGGGCGAAATAACAGACATAACCAAAGGTGTCTACTCAAAGTATACACGGAGGGGAAATGTGGAAAGATGTGAAGTGGAGACACAGACTGGCAACCAAGGACAGGCAGGAGAAAAAGAGGAAGACAACAAAAAAGAAAGAAAGATGGAGAGATGACATCAGCACACTATACGAACACGGCAACATGGAGTAGAATGATGAGTGACAGAAGAGAATGGAAGTTTACTGGAGGAGGGCTTCATCCAACAAAGGAAGGACACAGCGTCAAGGTGATGATAAAGACGGAGCTGAAGGGGAAGACGATGAGGAGGATGATGGTGAAGGTATTTAGAGGGATTCTGGTACGAGGAGAAATGTGTGTACACTGTACAGAAACTTTGGTGTTAAACTGATTCTTTATGTACTGAAAAACCGGGTTGTTCAATTGATTTATTTTGTATCAATAAGTGAGAACACCGCCACGGTGTTCAAGTCACCGACGAAATAGTAATGGGGATAACTAACACCGGGTCAATGTTGTCACATGATAGATACAAAGAGAGTCAATTTAACACCCCCCCCCCAGTTTTTTGCAGTGTGGTGTATGAGACAACACTGACACGGTGTAAATTTTAAGCACCAATGTAGCATTGGTTTTTATAATTAACACCGTGGCGGTGTTTTGTCGCGTTTAAGTGCCAGTGTTTTTCTGGTGTATTAAAGTAGATACTGACCGTCCAGCCATGCCGGCTTGAACTGCATTCCTGATGTCTCTTCTGGCTTCATCTCCTCGGGAGCAGCCTTCGGAAGAGCAAGGAGGGAGAGGGAAAAAAGAATCAAGCTTTGAAATGTATCGACTCGTAATAAAAGGGGGTGGGTAACGTGCATAATTATAAGCAGACGAATAGTATTTTGTGTAACACAATCACGATCAATTGAAAATGTGTAAAAGTAGTTTAGTTTCTATTAGCGACACCATGTTAACAATCTTACCAAGTCTTGGGAGCAAATAAATATGGATCTTTCAACAATTGCCCCAAAAGATCAATTCGTGTTTTATGGGGTTGTTATCTTTGCCACGAATTTGGCTTTCGTATCAATCAATGACCAAACCAAGGCTGAGAGGAAGAAGAGTCTGACCCCCCCTTCTTTGATATCAGTAGCCATTGTGGCTAATTGAAACAGAAAACAGGACAAAGATGACGGCAATGCAGTATGCCATTTGGTGCTCGATATGGGGCATGGTGGTTACCCCCCCCCCCCCCATTCATTGTGTGGTTGGAATCTCAGGAATTCTTTCGAGGATGTTAGGGTGGGGGTACTTTTGTACAAGAAACTAGTGTGATAAAGCATTGAGGGGAGGGGATACCCTTGCCCCATATCGGGCAAGGTATAGGGCTGCACCATGCACCCCGGCCATAACGGCAGTCCGAATCCAGCAATGGCAACACACGACGTTCTGTACGTGCTGGATCGGATCTATAATTAAAAACAATCAAGAATGCACGACCTACCGGTCTCTGCTCTTTCTGTAACATTTTGGCGAACTCCCCCTGCTTGACAAGAGTGAGCAGCTCTCTCATGTTGGCTGACGATCTCACTTTGTAGTCCGAATTGATCTCATGGTGCAATCTCTGGTGTGAGAAATTTGGGAGGAACAAACAAAATTAGCATCTCGCCGTTTGTCGGTCTGTCTGCCGTGTTGATCTCGACTTTAGAAGGAAGGAATGCATCCTTCTTCAGTCGTCCACCATCTGAATCCTGCACTCTCCACTCCCGCACGTCAACCCCCTTCATCTTGTGCTGTGTCTTTTGTTCCTTAAAATATTTGTACTTTGGGATCAGTCTGTTGGTTTACATTGTGTAAACATTCACTGTTCTTTCTTGCTACATAATTATGGGTTCCACTTTTGCACCCTTTGGGTCCAATCTGTTAGTTTACATGTGTCAACTCCCGATGTTCTGTCTTGGGGTTCTACGATTAAAAATACCCTTTGGGTCCAATCTGTTAGATTGTGTCTACCCCCACTGTCCTGTTTTGCTATAGGGGTTCCACTAATGTACCTTTTGGGTCCAGTCTGTTTAGTTTACATGATTGTGTCAATCCTTCATTGTGCTCTCTTTCTTACTTGGTGCTCTACCCCCCTCCGTTTCCTCGTCTCGCTTTTCCCTGGCGGTCTGTTTTACTACAGTACCCCCAAGATTAAGTTTTACGTTTCTGTTTCACATCACTAACAAACAAAATTGTCCATAAAACAGGCTGGGTAAAGAGCAAAAGCTTGTGCTTGGCTCCGGTGACCATCAGGGCTTCTTAAGGGGTTGACGGCCTCGTTAAACAACCGCACTGCATGTAGGAGGAACACTTCGGTAACACAAGATGCACATTAATGTGAACAGTGTATTACTATACACATGATAATTATGAAACAAATTAAAGTGCTCCTACACTTGTTTTTCTTAGAGAGTGCATGGAACTGGTTACCTATGAATTGCTTCGCTTGACAGGTTCAACTAACGGACAGACACACTGCAAAAAAACAACAACTTTAAAGTGTCTTTTAGTGACTACTTGATATGACTTGTTCTTACCTGGCTGAGAACGAGGCAGTCCCTCCGATGCTTTGGTACTTTGCGTAAGTTTGGTACCATATACTTATGGACGGCAAACTCCACCAATAAGATCAGGCAGGAGACCACGACACCACTAACGAGCAGAAGCAGGAGACCTGTCCAAATTGGCGGGAAAGTTTGAAATGTCAGGCGATCTGCAAATCTTAATAATTGTGGCGAAAAGGCCGGTATAGCTCACAAAACATACTAAAAAAACAAATGAATAATGCATTTAATTAATTTTGGAAAGGAATTGTACACTCTAACAATAAAAGTTAAATTACCGCGAAGATTACGAAAGTGCTCCTTGAGCAGAATTATAGACTGTTAACATACTGCACCATCTTGGTCACGTTCTCTGTGCAATTAGCAGTTATGAGTGTTGACTCTTAGTCACACCAGAAGGGATCAGTATTTTTCCGATACAGCTTCAGTCTGGTCACATTGCACTGACTAACGGTAGAAAAAAAGATGGCCACACCATGATAAAGGCCTGTTTAGCTCATTGTGGCCCTTTTCGAAACCACGACTTTGCCGTTGGCTCCGGCTTAGGCTTCGTCGGTTGTTTTGAAAACGTTAGCTTTCTGTACGGGGCTTCAAACAGACGGACGGAGCCCAACCCAGGGCCCACTGAGCGAAGCCGTAGGTTAGGGCGCCACCTCTGTCAGTTCCTCTGCTTGCATCTTGTGTAATAAGTCCTCCTTACAAACTCCTTACCTTCCTTCACCCGTTTTTTCCGTGTGTCATTATAATCTGGGGCATAGAAAGCTCTTCTTTTGCAGTGTCCGAATTTGCGGCTACGGCTGCGGCTTTGTCTGCAGCTGTTGCTATGGGTGTTGCTAAGAACAACCTATGCTTCAAATGCTGGATACGCGGCGATCAAGCCGCAGCCGCTCAATTGAAAGCGGCCTTTCATTAGCCAGCTCACCCTTTATCCTTCTCAAGTGTCCCTTTGAGTTTTCTTACCTCCAACGTGTGCGATCGTAACTGTATTATCCTCGCCCCCGGAGGTGGGATCGAGGATATCCTCTTTCATGCAGCCCAGCGTCTCGAACCATTTCCTCTGCAGCTCCTCCAGGATGCCGTCCAACTCGTACTCCAGAATTTTACCCGACACCGTGTCCCTCAACGGCGAATCTGTAACCAATACAAAGCTGATCTTTCAGTTTTTGATTAAACCATCCCTTTGGCTAAAGTCACACCACTTTCACAGGCAACCAATCTCTAGACAAATCTTAAAGACGTAAAAATTCCCACATATGAATGTGCAATTGAATGTGCACGCTATTTTGTTGAGGTCAGAGAGACACTTTTATATAATACGTCTCTTTCTCCCCTAAAACAGTGCATTTGGATGTTGGCCCAATACGCACACGCGCCATCTTAAACATATACCGCAGTGCATCTTGGGAAACCGAGTACAGCTAAAAAGAAATCGAGATGCCAAGATGGACGCAATGTTGTAGTTTACATGTCACCATGCCAAGTGTTGTGTACCTGGGTCTTTCTATAGGTCATATACGTTATTTTTTAAATTTTTGCCAACGGTTATGATTTTCTTGTTCAGCCTCTCTCAATGTACCTTTAACGCTTCCGTGGAAATTAATTTTACTTTGGCAAAAAGACAATGATGTACTTTTCCCCCGTCAAGATTGGTTTCTTGCCAGTCTTGTCAAAAACTCCTGTGCAATTCCCGGCTGACGATGTCGTGACAATCATATTAAAAACATCCGTTTTCAATATGAACTACGAGTCATACATATCAACAGACGCGAGACATAAATCAAACACACCTTCTTTTGGATTTTCAAGAACAGTTTACACAAAACAATTGAGACGGAAACGAATGGAAAAACTACACTTCAACAATTATGCAACCTACAAGTGTGTGTGTGTGGGTGTGGGAAGGGTGTAGGGGTTCCCAAGCATGTCGTTTCCATGACAACGTCAATGTGATTGCACTTTTCTCAAAAAAATGCGTGGTTTGTGTTGGGATGAATAAATTAATTCCAGTTCTCTAGTTTTCAGTAAACGCACCTGCGGAAATGTCATCATATGGGTGGTTGCATTTTAGTGAAAACAACGAAAAACGGCTAACCTTTTGGGGTTATTTTTATTTATTTATTTATTTATTTTTTGAGGGGGGGGGGCCTTCGTGTATATACGTATCGGTCTCATGTCGTATTCGAGTTAGACATCCCAAAAACTAAAAGCCGAAATGTCAATTCATGGACTCTTCAAGTACGTTTTCTTGATGTTGAAAGTATTCCGACGGAACTGTAGGCTTGGAGGCTTGGCGCTGGTATGAACATTATACATTTTAAAACCTTTTTCTTTTCTATTGTTTTTAACCGCATGGCTATAAAGTAAAATGATTGATGTTTTATGTACCCTGTATAAAGTGAAATTATAAATAAACAAACAAATATTAAATAACTAAATGATCATGGAGCTCTTAGATAGATGATGATATGCAAGTTCATATGTTTGGTTTTCCTGGTTGTTTGAATAAAATTTAGCAAATGTGATTTTGGTGGTAGTCGTACGTAACGTTCTTGTTTTTGGACAGAAAATATTTATCTGGTGTATCGGTATGAATTTTCAACGATGTCGTGTCGTGGCCGAGCGGTTAAAAGCATCGCACTCAAGCCCTGGTGCTTCTGATCAGCGGAGTGTGGGGTTTGACTCCCGGTCGTGGCACTTGTGTCATTGAACAAGATACTTCACTATTATGTGCTTCTCTTCACCCAGGAGTAAATGGGTGCCTGTGATTGGGTAAATGGGTACCTGTGATTGGGTAAATGGGTAGCTGTGATTGGGTAAATGGGTACCTGTGATTGGGTAAATGGATACCTGTGATTGGGTAAATGGGGGTACCTGTGATTGGGTAAATGGGTACCTGTGATTGGGTAAACGGGTACCATAATTGCTTTGTCCTTCGGATGGGACATTATATTATAAGCCGTAGGTCCCGTGTACGAGGATTCGTAGTGCACGTAAAGAAACCCATAACGCTCATCGCGGAAGAGTATGGGGTGAACCCCGGTGTTTGTGGCTCACATAGCAAGCACCCTTATTAACAGGTTTCCTCAGGATTGCGAGCTAACCGTGATAAGTTCACTTGTGAGGCATCCTTGCATGGTTATCATCACCAGAACATGTAAATAAATAATAATAAAGAGAGAGCTCTTAGTTTGAGACTAATCTTTTCCCTCTTCCACGGGTACCGATCCTGTACTTTATTTATAGAGTCAGATAAACGAAATGTGCGCTTGGTGAGCACGGTAAAAGCAGGGCGAGTGCATTCATTAAGCATGCCAAAAAATCGATGTGCGAAAAGTCCGCGTGTCATCGTGCAGACAGAAAATGTTAACTGGGTATCTCGGTGTTGCATGAAAGGATGTCGGCCTGGTTAACGTTGATGAGCAAAAGAAGAATTGCATATCGATTATCGTTATAAGGCTCTTATATAGTCTGTACAATTGTTGAGATCGAAATGTCTTGACAAGTATAAAGTGATGTTAATTATTGGGTAAGTCACCATGACAAGTTTTAAAATGTTAACATTTACTTAGGTATGGAGTCAGAGATTTCTGTTGTAATGTTTCAGGCTAAAATGCTAATCTCAGAGAGAATTTTGTTTGAGTTCGTTATCATTTCTCCTCTGCGTTGAATAGAAAAAAAGAGAAACAAATACACGCTCATATGCTTTCTACAAGAGTCCGGTGTTGTTTCAAAGAGGGTTTTTGTGTTTAAACCAAAAACCTCACTCGGGTATTTTCTGTAGGCACACCTGCTAAATGCTCCAAAGTGCCACACAGCTGATATGAAAATGCTGTTGCTACTTGTAGGAAAATGCCACCGAGTATTCTGTTGCATTGTGAAGTGAACAGTGTTTCACGCCATCCTTGGTTGGCACTCGGCATTTGTTAAAAATCATTTAAGTTTATCAATTCTGTACGAACCAAGTCCGTTCTTTTCACTTTAAAATACCTCTTTTTTCCCTTCTTCATGTTATCATTTTGTAACCTTAAGCTTAAAATGGTGTCACCATCTTTGTCACGTCTACGTCTACAACGGCAGTAACGTATAGAGATTACCATATGCCAGAAGAAAACAAATTGTTTGGGAATCAAAATAATGAATGAAAACAGCCGGCTGCACCAAAATCTTCGTGAGCTATTTTTTTTTCCAACAAGATAGTTGTCTAATCTTCAATCTGTGATGGAATGCCCGTCGTTCGTCATTTTTCTTTATTAGTACCTGACCCGACGAGTCATTCGACAGACAAAACACAACCAAATTTGTCCAGACTTCATACAGTCATATTTTGACTATTTTTGGTGTGTCTGTTTGATAACCAATGACCCTCGGTGGTAAATAATATGAACTGAGAACAAAATATTCCTGATTCACAGGTGTCAGTAGTTGTAGTCTTAAATTAAATAGATATGCTTTATCACTGCAGCCAAAAGCCATGCGCGTAGCCGACGTCACGTGATTCGAACTCAACCTTATAGGAACATTACAGAATTGGTAAGACAAAAAATTGTAAAACATACTTTTGATCACAGATTTACATAAAACTTACACGGTCTAATGATGATGATAGTAGAAAACATCCCCTGAAATATTTCTGTCTGAAATGCCATATTTGATGAGAAATGAATAAGCTAATTTTCCGATTTGAGTTTATCGCTCAGTGAGCGTTTTATTCATTTGTTGAACCTATATGATTTCATGCAAATGTGTAATCGGTTTTTCACTATTTTCTCGTGACCCAGATGGCCGATCGATCTCAAACTTCTACAGGTTTGTCAGTTTATGCATAAGGTGGATTACATAAAGTGTTTTCACTGCCAGCAACTGTTTTGTTAGCAACAACCAATTCTGTAATGTTCCTTTAATTAACCACATGTTAAAAAGAGATAGAAACCGGAATTAAAGAGGGACTCCAAGGTCAAATACAGTTTCGCGATGCACTCATTTTCCAATAGATAGAGTCCTTATATGAAAATGGGGGAAAAATTACAAGTCTCTATAACCTCAAGTTAAAATGCCTTTGTAGTTGAAACCCTTCAAGTGCGAATTTTGTCAACATCCTAAAGCATCGAATGACATCACATTTCAACTAATTTGAGTCTGTACATTTTTGAACAGGAAAATGTTTAGTTCATTCCTGACTACTGATGATATTCAATCAAAACGGCACTGAATTATTATTAATATTTGTTGACCTTTTGACCCCTTTCTGTGTTGATATCCAATGACTTCATTTTCAAATTTGGCTCTGAAAGAGTATAAAGTAAAATGTCATTTTAACGTGAGGTTAGAGACTTGTAACCTTTTTTCCAATTTCATAAAGACTCTATCTAGTGGCAAATGAGTTCATCACAAAACTTCATTTGGTTTTGGAGCCCCTCTTTAATGCTGAATTACGAAAAAACATTAATTAACCTTTCCCATGAAACATGCTAATTACATTCACGCATGCGCACAGACACTGGTTTGCAAAAGCCAAAGAGTGGTGCAGACAGACGCACAAGGGCGTGCGCGCACGTCACCATCAGCCCCATGCAAGAAAGGGCGCGATGTTCCCTCATTTTGCCAACCAGGCACGCGTAATGTGTCATTTGATTATTTCTGGGAAAGACCCAAAATATCCAACTATGTCATTGAAACTGGCTAGTACTATCAGATGTAAATGTCACTATATTTAAAATAACTGATCCGAAGCTCCAACCTGTATTAAGCCTGTAACAAAACTGTCCCTTAAAACGTATTAGGGACATATCCACTCACAACTCATCGCGTCTTCACCTCATTTTGCGGAAGTTTGTCACCCAATATACGTTTTCAATCATCAAGGACTAATCTACTTTATATCTAGGATAACATGACCAGTGATCATATTATCTGGGACCTCCACGGCAAAATGTGGTTTTACTCAACAAGAACTAACGATGACTGACGTTTTATGCGATGAGTGATTAAATGTTGTCTACGGATTGACGTCACGGACTCCCTCCAATCCCCCCCCCCCCAACAACCACCACCACCGTCCTCAATCTCTCCTGGACCCATCATCGCTTCTTGAAGAATAAAACCGAACAGCATGCTTTTAATGACGCGGAAGGGGGAACAAAATTGTGGCTAGAGAACCTGATGGCTCCTCGCCTCGACTTTGATGCCTTCAGCTGAAGAAATCTGTCAAATGATCCCAAGAGTTAAGACAACAGGAAGTCCCCCGATATCCTGTTTGTTCTAATTCACTTCTGTGTGGATCGATTGAGCGCCGAGTGCAAACCGTAGAGGGCGCGTGTTTTTGCAGCTCACCACTAAATCGATACTGAGGGTGCATTACGCCAAGTTTTGAGAGAGAGAGAGAGAGAGAGAGAGAGGGGGGGGGAGAGAAATTCATGCGCCAAGTCACTCATGAATAAAATGTAAGCCCACAACTTGTTCTGTATTTCAAAGATTTGAAGGTCATGGCTTTTATGGGGTGTTGAAAATTTGTCTAATATTGTGCCGGGGGGGGGGGTTGTGTTGACTTTCAACCTGGAGCATGTTGGGTACACTAGGCCTCCACCCTATTTCGCAAAACAGTGTGGGGTCATTTTTTCCAAAACAGTCGCAATCGTAGCCGAAGCCCGCCAATTCGGAAAACGGCCTTTGTCATTATTAATGTTCAATCGCGCTTTAGGTTCACCGGTAGAGGGCGGGCGTTTAATTGCAAGACAGAGACATAATACGTTCAGAAAACACTTTGCTCCTATCTTGTATTTCTCAAAACATATCATACATCTAACCACTTATTTGTTTAATACATTATTGAAATGAAGTTTTCGATAAAAGCTTTGAAAGGCCATGGTTTTCTAAACAACAAATTCATAAAAAACAAATTAATATGAGCTTCGAAAACATGAAAATGTATTTATAGATTGATGATTACATGATTGGTTTCACTGACGAAGGTCCATGTAGTTGTTATCATCTTAAAGGGGCTCGTTGCCACTTTGGGCTACAAAAAGCGTTTGTTTTAAAACGAATGGTTGGAAAGATATTTTAAAGGTCGAATATAATTATTCACAAAAGTATCCCTTGAAAATGTGTGGTTTTGTGTAATTTCATGACAGAACACACTCCACAAACCATTTTTTTGACTCCACAAAATGGCCGACCGTATGTTCCGTTGTATTTCAAGAGGCAAATTTATTTTTTTTAATCATAACTCACTGATCACAATACATTTTATGTGTTGTTTTTTTTTGCCTGCAAAAACAACTCTTGAAAAAGATAAGGAGTAATTCCAAACAGTAACATTTATCAGAGAGATTTCAAGGCAATGTGCCCCTTTAAATCATAAATGCTTGCTTGGTAATTTGTTGTTTCAAGTTATCATCAGGACTTACCCTTGGACACGCCAATGCCGTAGCCTTCCTCGCCAAAGGGCTTGCCCACGCTCACAAGGTTACACTCCGGGTCATTAGCCATCCGGTACTCAATCACTGGTGAATCGTAGATAAAAACATCCAAATCACCTCCCCTTTAAACAAAACATAGAAATTTATAAAGGTATATACAAGTATAAAGTAAATAAATAAATAAGAAAGAGAGAGAGAGGGGGGGGGGTTGGGTGGTTGGGTGGTTGGAGACGTCACACTGTTGGATTACATAACGAAACCAAAACTAGAATAAGGAATCACGGTATAGTGCCGAGTGTATCTTACAGTCGAGTTGACCAAAATACAACACAAAGTGTCAGTCACAAAACACATTGCATGCCAGAGTGGGTCTCTTATGTATTACGGTACCGACTTCTGATCAACTCACTGCCTTTTTCTCCCCCATGATGGGTGTTTTATTTCGGGGGAGGGGGGGGGGTGGGGGCGACAGAAAAAGAATAATCAAATTCAATCAATTCCACAGCATCCAAAGCTGACCAGCGCCACCTGGCCACGTGCGATCGCCAATGGGAAACTCGCCCCGCATAATCGACTGACACGAACGCGGGAGTTACTTCGGAGTGAATCAATTAAATTACCCCAAATAATTCATAAATAATGCAAAAATGTCTGTGGAACCTTGGGTTAGATTTAGAAGGCATGGATAATGCATATATATATAATTATATAAAAAGAAACATGTCGATTTGGAGGGAGTGACTGAATATTGCTTTTAATTTTTAATTTTATTAGCAAGCCTCCATTAAAATGGAAGCCTGTTTATAAAGTGACGAAGCGCGTGGACGTTCCTGGGTCGTTTGTCTTCTTCTCCAATTTGGATGTTTATTAATTACAGCTCACATTAATACTCCGTAGACATTCATTGTACAGTCATGATGCTCTTCGCCCATTTCACATCAACGTAACCAAATCGAGGCTGAAAGGCAGTAGAGTCTGGTTCCAGTTTGGTATAGTTGGAATCGGTATTGAATGCTGATACCGCACAGAGGGGACGCGACGGAGATACGGCATTATTTGCTAAGAGAAGGATACTGTTTCCATATCCCAATAGAGCATAATGGTCTTGTTAGTCTGTGTTTTTTCAAAATTAATGCAACAAAGGGAGATTAGGTGATTTTGTTTCTAGTCTGATCCCCTTTAATGACATGGAAATTAGAGTTACATATGACATTGTGACATAGTCGGGAAACCTGGCAAAGATGGCTCCTGTTGGGGAATGGGGTTTATACAAACTAAAAGCCAGCGAATCTTCATTGTAAAAGTAACATTTGCAATTATGATTGAATACACTGTTGAACACCTGCACGATTGTATCGCCAATGATTGATGCTCTCCAGACAAGCTGTTATCCGCGTCATAAATTGGGGGGTATTTTCATGTACTTAAGAAATATTTCTTTTTTATGAATTAAGCACCGGATTGACTTTATGAAGTTATTAGAGACGCCATTTTGTCTGTCTGCTCGTCTACCCTGTTGAATTATGTGATACTAATCATAGGAAATGCCAAAAGTACGAATGGACGCCATATTTATCTTTTTGCATTAGGAGTAATGAAGACTGACGGATCGGGTGGATCTAGTCTGATAAAAGTGCCCATTAAAATTATATTTTCGCAGCCAAAACCTGAGTTGCATTATTAGTACAAAATGCTCGGATGTCGTAATCACTGAATTGGCCCATGGGGCAAAATGGGACACCTCTTTTGTATCTGTCTGCCGCCAGTCGTTTTTTTAATAGGCACCCAAGTTGTTATTAAAATGGCTCACGAAGCAGAATAGGCTACATTTGTATAAGGAAATTAAATTGCTGGATACATCAAGTTGTGTGCCATAATCAAATAAAAAAACCATTTCAAGCTCATCTTTTATGGGACGACAATTCGTTTTTTTTCCCGATGGCTCCATAATTGGATGAAACGCCGAGATCCCCCAATGTACACAAAGCACACAAACGACTTGTTCGTTTTAGGATAAACGCCGTGTTTTGACAAACTGCCCGTGTCGCCATGAACTCGCACGGGGAGACCGTAGCCCGTCCGTAATCGGTCGGCGTTTGCAAATGCCCGGGGAACAGGGGGGCCGGGGCGAGCTGGCGGTACCCGCGAGCTAGCAACAGTTATAAACTCAGGGAGCGCATGGATAAACAATAAAGACGGGGAGTTTGTTATTTTCTGCTCTTCACTCAAACGGACACGGACGGGGAAGAAAGAAGAAGAAGAAGAAGAAGGAAAAAAAAACCTTCGGGACCTTGTAGGTATAAATTATTTGCGTACGTGCATGATTGTAAATGCATTTACAACAACTCGGTTTCTTGTTACGTTTACCACTGGATGACAATTGCATCGCCAAAAATCACTGTTTGGGGCTGTGTTTGTTCCGTCACGGGGTATAAACACTTCTAAAAGTGTCACCATTCGGTATTGGATCTCGCTTTGAGGATGCCATCGAAATGCTAATACCTGCTTGTATACTGTTAAACTGTAATGAACAATGACAATCGGCTTTGGCGGAATGATATCTCCTTCATCAACGGGGTATCAAAAATAGAACGCTTCGGACGGGACTTAATTAAAATGTAGAACTAAAGGCTCTGCGGTTCGTTGATTAAATTTCTTCTCTGGTCGAGGGAAGTTTAGTACAATGAGCAATTAACCAACGGAGCAGCGAACCCATTATAAAATGGGAGCAACTGACTCAATTCGCATTTATGATTTGCTTTTTAATATCCTTCTCGAACAGAATGTTATTTCTAAAATTTGTGACTACTGAAATAATTGAATAACTCAAAAGAATCTTCTTTATAGTATATGTATCATTCTTCTGCGTTTCGTTAATATTTCCCTAGACATGCACAAACTATTCTCAAAATATTTGTATAAATGTTTCGAATCTTCTTTCTTTTCTTTATCTGGAGCCATGCCTTGAGTCAACAGGATTTGTAATGGCGCACCGAATGGGAATTAGGTCTTTGAAGGCAAAATGTGCCAAGCAAAATTTTGCAGTGTACCAGTTACAGCTTATATTGTAATGTTGTTTTTATTCAATTTTTGAATGGTAACCTGTAAGACCTAGACTGAAAAGTAAACCCGACGCCACTCTAAAAGAGCAGATGAATCTTGAAGCTTGGTTTGGAATTATGACAAGAAATCTTCAGGGTTGATTAAGAAATGTTACCCTTTAATGCTAGCGGAGTCGGTAATTCCTATGGGGCCAGCACGCAGCGGTACCGGGCCAGGAGAGAGAGAGAGAGAGAGAGGGGGCCGCTATAACGGGCCGTAGAGAGCTTTGTCAAGTGGGAAGTGTCGTGTTTTTTGCCATCCACTCCTCGGCAGCTCGCAGTTTGTCAGCGAGTAAAGTTATTTGTTTTGGCCTGCGCACGGCGCGAAACGATGGGGTCTGCTTTTGGTGAATTAATTTCAGCTGCCACAACGTGTCCCCTGTGTCCCCCCCGCCAGTGAAACTTCTCTATACTCTGCCTTCCTAAACCCAGGCACGCTTAGCTGCGAGAACCGTCTTCAGTGTTGTCTTCGTTCATTGATTTTTGTGTGTGTGTCTCATATCGTTCGTTGTAAATTCACACTCAACACAATAACAGTGCTAAAGGCTGCATTGTCTGACAGAAAAAAAAGAACCGACGAGAACAACCCAATAGCATAGTGTTAAAGAGGGGCTCCAAGGTCAAATTCATTTTTGTGATGCGCTCATTTTCCATTAGATGGAGTCCTTTATGAAATTGGGAGACACAATTACAACTCTCTAACCTCGTTTTAATTTGCTTGCAGATTGTTACTATTATTTAATACCCTTTCAGAGCTAAATTTGAAACGTGTCATCATTGGAAATCAACAACAAAATGGGTCTGTACACTCCCAAAGAGGAATGTTTGCGTCAGTCAAAAGGAGGACAAATTCAATTTCGTTTTTGGTTGAATATCGTCGAACTTCAGGGATGAACAAAAACAAATCATGTACCAAAATGTACGGACCTATGTAATATTGAAACGTGACGCCATTAGGTGTTTTTGAAAACATATATGGTATTTTGCACCGTTTTAAAGTGAGGTTAGATATATTTCTATCCTATAGGTTACAACAGTTACTAGAACAACCCAATGGAAATTCTGTCAAATTTGGTCGTCATGTTTTAGTGAAGAAAAAAAAAAAAAAGTGGAATGGTTTGTATTTTGTGAGGGCTGTTGTTCACGTTCATTCGAGGTTATTTCTTTCCGGCCCATTTCACTCCACTGCAGGAGGAAAGCCTCTTCACCAATTTCACATTTCGTTGTACCCTGAGCTTTCCGTTGCCAAGCAATGTCCATGTTCTTAGTTCATCTCTCCATCTTCTGTTTTGTCTCCCTCTTTTTTCTGGTTTAGCTTCGTGAAGTGTCTAATTGGTTGCATGTCCATCCATTGGCATACCTCCTCGTTGCTTTAATGGTCTTAATAACATCCTGCCCTCTTGACTTCTTTCTTAGGTCCTCAGTTGTCACCGTGTCCTTCTTTGTGACTCCTATCAATAATCTTTATGCAGCCCTCTATCTATCAGCCTTTTTGTCTCAAGACGTTTGGCGGTAGTCCATGTCGCAGGAACATTTGACGCACTGATCGATGTCTTTTCAAGGATATAGGAAGGGCGTGGTCTCGAAAGATCGAGTTTTCTGGAATATTTGTCTCGTACATGGCAGTAACTAAAGACAGAAAATTGCATACAGAATAACTGGAACTGGTATCAACTTGATAAAAAGTGTGTGTGTGTGTGGGGGGGGGGTCAGATTAAAATGTTGTTTGCCCTTTTTCTTCGATTAGCGCCTTGATCTAGCTACTAAAGGTTGTGCGCTATATAAGAACCAAGTACTTATTATTATTATTGCCAATCGTATAAAACATCTACTGACGAATCATTTGTTCAGCACCTAAATGTAGCCTGAGACTTAAATGTAAACTCTAAATGCTCCCGGGTCAGAATTGACCCGGATTTCGGAATCTGTGTCACAATGTCCCAGAAATGGTCTAACTTACACAGATTAGCGCCTTGATCTAGCTACTAAATGTTGTGCGCTATATAAGAACCAAGTATTTATTATTGTCCCAGAAATGGGTCTAACTTACACAGAATCCGATTCCTCCCCAATTTTTAAAACCTGTTTCCGGGTCAGCCTGACCAAGAAATGGGTCAGCCTTCCCCCCTGGGACCCGGAATCTAGGTCAATTCTGACCCGGGAGTTTTTGGAGTGTAGCCCAAGCTCGAATAATTCCCGATCCATGTAACTGAATGTAACCTGGGGTCGATTTCACAAAACTCTTCCTAACTTAGGATTAGTCCTAGGCTATGCTAAGAGATAGGACTAGTCCTAAGTACTGGTCCTAACTTAGGACTAGTCCTATCTCTTAGCATTGCCTAGGACTAGTCCTAAGTTAGGAAGAGTTTTGTGAAATCGACCCCCGGGCTACATAATTATGGGTCCAGGTTGGAGCTACATTTAGGTACGGAGTTCGGGCTACATTCAGTGGCTTTTTTTCCAAACGTCGGCTCAGGCTCGGCGTCTCTGGCTCGGAGCTTCGTTTGAGGGTGGAAACACCGTGCAAGATACACACTGCTCAAAAATGTATGACTGAGCCCAAGCCGAGGTTTGAAAAAGGTCGATGCAAAGGTCACGGGATAAAGTCACTTAGGTTTAGCTCGTTTTCGGTTTTTTTCGATAGGTACGGCAACCTCCTTCTTCTAAAAAAGAAAACAACGCTGTCTTTTTCTTCGCAAAGATGTGTGCTAAGCCACTGTATAGAAAATTCATCACTATTTTTCTTGCATTCTAAACAAACAACTTTTGACTTATTAGAGGTTTGTTGCGTGGGGCGTTTTGGTCAGATAGTCGTGCATACATTGCCTGGACGTCTAGCCTTGCTAAGGCCCATAGGACAGTTATATTTTAAGATGAAAAGTACAAGCGCACGGGGATAACGGCTTCTCAACGCTAAGTCTACCTCCTTAAGAAAACCACTCGACGGCTACGAAAAACATCTTCGCCTCATCCGGCGATCTCGACGACTGTTTGTGTTTCCTGGAAGTGCCAGACAAAAGTCAAAAAGCAGCGACGGGAGTCTTTAAATTCATTAGAGGAATAACTTAAGGATTTGATTGTGCCGTGATTCATTGTAATGCCAAATAGATTGTTTGGAGATAATTCTGAAAATCAATTTCGACGGTGTTTATGTAAATTTCGGTCGGCTGGGACAAGCCTCGACGGATTTCATTTTCTAGGCTAACAAAAAAAAGTTGTGAGATAATTTTCAACATAAGTAGAAGGCAACAAATACACTTAGTTCATTATAGACCGTGGAAGTCTCGCGCGTATTCGAACTTCCGAGACCAAAGTGGTCCCAACCATATTGAGTTTTACGTGTGAGCGAATCTGTTTGACGTTTGACGTAGTTTATGACCATATTAGGCTATATCTTATTGTTGGGAAAGTAAGATTTTGACATGAAATATATGAAGGTAAGATAAATTTAACAAATCAACTAAGAAAACCAAGAAAAAGGCTTGTCCACCGTTTTCGTTTACTTGTAAATAATTAAGAATTTTGCCCATCTGACGTTCACGTCATCATAAAACCTATTTAATGGTCGCACAAACTCGGGCGTAATTGGTAAATGGGGTTTCTTACAAATAGGCATCCTCTTCCCATTTTTTTAATTTTGTTTTAACGTTAATTTTAAAATTGACATTTTGAAATTAACTTTGTAAAATTGAAGTTGTAATGTATAAGAAACTGCTCTAGGTGTTTTTATTTTCAAGAATTTTGTAAAAAAAGTAGAGTTTTAAAAAGAGAATTCCATTTCATAAAAGGAAGTCTTGTTCGGGTTGTTTTCTCGCTTTTGAGCTCTCGATACACGCACAGTTATGACTGTTACTATCTTTTTAACCTGATATTGTGGTAAATGGTGACTACAGCAAGAGTTCCAGTCATAGTAAAAACCAGTCGGGCGTGAACGGTTTGCTGGGCTGGTCTGATTTTTGATGCTCGATACGGGGCATGGTGTACTCCCTATTGTGTCTCCATTGTGTGCTTCGAATCTCACGAATTCCTTAGAGGATTTCCGTACGAGAGGACAATAGTGTGTTAAAACATGGGACCATTGGGGGGGGGGGACACACCCTAGCCACATATCTGGCAAGGTATAGGGCTGCACCATGCACCCGGTCACACGGCAGTCCGAATCCAGCCAACGGCAACACCCGACGTTCTGTACTGTTTGTTTGGACCAGTGGACCTCGTCGGACCC
Source organism: Pycnopodia helianthoides (assembly GCA_032158295.1). Taxonomy (NCBI): domain Eukaryota; kingdom Metazoa; phylum Echinodermata; class Asteroidea; order Forcipulatida; family Asteriidae; genus Pycnopodia; species Pycnopodia helianthoides. The sequence continues at coordinate 5,327,174 of CM063253.1, read as the reverse complement.
CCGCCCATCGAGCTCGGCCTGCGTAAGGTAGCTATAGTATATAGGCTATCAAGTACAAGACTATTTTAGACAAGCTTAATCATAGTTTAAATTGTGAGGTTCCTATTTCGAAATTTGTTGATACATTACGAGTGTTTATGTTAGTACTTAACCGAGGGGGAAGGGTAGAACACTAAGTGACATGTTGGCTGTGTAAGGGTATGAGTTTCTCCCGACTGTTTACCTTCCGAAGATAATCCTCCTCACTTTATATCAAATTATTGTTGTGATTACATAACCCTTCAGACTGCAGAAACAAAACATTAAACAGTATTAATGGAAGATGTGCACACTTTGTGCCCGCTATACCCCCCCCCAAAAAAAAAACCCCCCACCAAAACACACACATGTTTGTGAATCCCGTAAATCGGGGACTTCTCTTTGTTCTCCCATTGTTTTGACCTATTTTTGGCGACGTCTTCATTGGTTCTGTACACAAAAGCGAAGCGAGTACGTTCTCGCTCTGTCAAAACACCCGGATTCCTTTTGTTAAAGTCCTCGGTTTCAACGGGTAGACACGCTCGCCCGACCCAGTTGACTGTGTGTTTACATTGCACACAACAACGTCTGATGTCATCCCGAGCCGAGTTTTAATGGACCTACTGGTACTTGGCGATTTGGACGAATGTTCGATTTTGTACAACGCTCTTGAGATGTGTTTTAATAATCACATTCATGGCGTCGAGTCTCACTCGGGTTGAAAGAGAAGGGAGAAAAAAAACATTCCCGCCGGAGTAACTTCAGGTCAAGAGGTGTATTTCAATTGTACACGGTGAAAATTAGCATAATTGAGTGCCGAGAGGAATAAAGAAATCACTACGTAAGAGAAAAATCCCCATAAATAAGGGAAATCACAATTGAACAGTCTCAACGTGTACTCTGCATTCATATTTCAATTCTCAACAACAATAAATAATGTTTATTTTAGTAGACCCGGATAGAGGGAAAACAAAAAGTACCCATGTCCTTCTTAGTCAGTATGTTGTTTATGTTTTTGTTGTTGTTGTGTCGTTGTAGATTTGTTTAGACACAACGTCACTATTGTTGCGGTCTCTTCTGTGCAAAGGCCGGTTAAAATGTCTGCCGTGTGAAGAGACCCAGAGATGTGTAGGTGTTTCGTCCACCTTGATAAGTAGATGTTAAGGCTGGGTCGCACGAGGCAATTTACTGGCAACCAGTGCCAGGCAATCTTCAAGAGAAAATTCGTTCACATTTCAGTTTTTTTTTCCTCATTATCTTCCTGTGGATAGTGAGTAACAGCTAGAAAGAACGTCTCTCGTGCTGCCGAAGTGTGTTCCCTTTTGAATGCCAGTGCAGTTGGTTGCCTCCAAGTTGCCTGTCAGCATTGCCCTGTGTGACATGGCCTTAATTAGGTTAGCCTATAACCCGAAAAAAAGGGAGAGTGTTTTTCGGTTAATGTGGCATTGCAAAGTCAAACACGTGAATCTAAAAATGCACCAGGTCACTAACGAGCTTCAAATGTGCTGCATCGGTTTTGACCTGGCTGGCCAATCGATCACGGCGACCCGAGATGGGTCCGGCCTCCCTGGGCGTGAGTCTGAGCAACCAGAAGTAAAGATCAAATTGGGTCACACATTTAAAAGATTTGCAGAATCATTCGAGGTCTGTCAGATAATGAAAAGGTCTTTCCGAGTATGTAATGAATACTAATATATCATTTTGGTTAATGAGATATGAATTTTGTTTGAAAGACGAAATTTCAGTCAGAGATCCCGGTGTGCCTGATTTAACAAATCATGTCGTATCCAAATTGGCGGCTACGTTTATGACTGTTGCCAAGGGTGTTGCTAAGGACGTCCTATGCTTCGACGCACGGTGACGCAGCGACCCCGTAGTAGCCGTAGCCGAAGCCGTAGACGCCAATTCGGAAGGGATTCATCTTAAGATGAGTTGTCAACAATAATGGCTTGAATAGACCGTGCAAGTCTCGCACGTCTCAAAAACAGCTCGAACGAAGGCTATACCTTTTTATGAAATAAAATCTTCTTTTTCAAAAAGAACCCAGAACACTTATCGTGGAAGAGTAGGGGGTTAACCCCGGTGTTTCTGGTTCACATAGCAAGCACCCTTGTTTAAAGGTTTCCTCAGGCTTGCGAGCTACAGTGATTAAATTCACTTATGAGGAATACTCGGTTTCATTTTGAAAAAAATACCATAATAATAATTTTAAAAAACACGAGGATCATTAACATTATGTTCACATGGTCTACTGACTGGCATTTTTATCGTCGCCTCCAGTTACATTTTACAATTTCGGAGAGTTTCATAATTGCTTCAAATTTAAGCGTCTAAATCAAAATATCAATTTAGGAAAACCTTTAGATGCTGTTGAAAAGCAAAGCAGGCTACTGTAGCGTAGTGACAAGCTATGCCCATTTCAAAGAGCTGCTTTAGCAAAACATATTACTTGACAATTTTCTGCTAAGCAGAAATGAGCAGGATACCAGTCACAAATTGTACACGTGACATGGTAGTTTGGCCGGTAACCTTATTCCGGTAAGCATTTGTTGTACTTAGCTAACTTTTAGGGGCTAAAGCAGCTCTATGAAATTGGGCCATGGTCTAACTCGCCGATTTCTGAAGAACCAAACGTACCCTTGGCTAGTAGTTACAGGAGGAAACAACTAACGAGTTTGAAACTTTGAAATACTTACTTTAAACTGTTTATGGCGGCCTCCGTAGTTGGTTGTACGTAGTTCTCCATAAACCCGTGTAGATTTGGATTCAGGCTCATGAGGTAATTCTGTATGCTGCTCCCTGTTACTGTCCCAATAGTTGTTGCCTCGGTTGGGTTTTTCAGCTGGACAAAAAAGGAACACAAAATCTTATATTTTGTAGTTTTTATAGGTTTTTGCTCTTAAAAATAAAATAAAGACTGCTCTTAAAATTTAAATACCTACTCTCGAAAATAAATACAACTGCTTTTGAAATAAAATTGATGCACTCGAAAATAAACATAACTGCTATTACAAATTTAAGTAACTGGTCCCGTAAATAAGAATAACTGTTCATGAAAACAAAATAGCTGCCTTTTAAAATACAAACTACTGCTCTCGAAAATATAAATAACTGATCCTGAAAAGGAAAATAACTGCTTTGGGAAATGAAATAGCGGCGGCAACAACGGGCTTTTGTAATTTCCGGCAAGTAAGCGGCCAATTTAAACGTCGCGTTATTCTATTTTGCGCGAAATTGAAAGTTCCTCAAAACAGGCATTCAATGGGTAGGGGAGGGATTGAAATCGTTTAGTCTGTCCTTCAAAGGAATATATTGAAACTGGCAGTACCACCGGGTACCGTAACATTATTCATTCGAGACGGAGGTTTGGTTAAAAAATGACATGAAGATATTGCATTCAAGCTATATTTGCGTTCATTCTGGTTTTTATCTTCAGCATTTATGCTTTTGCTATTAAAGTTCAACCGTGCAAAAGTGTTTACTATCCTTGACGACTAAGATTTACAGGTGGAAAATGTCTTATTATTTACTTAAGTTATCTTTAAAGCAATCGTTGTTTATTTTAATCAGCAGACTGTAAATCCAATTTACATAGATGGAGGGTGGATATCATATTCAAAATCTGAAATCGAATTGATTGCCTGGAAATGCCCAAAACGGGGTGCCTGAGAGCAAACCGATTCCTCCCTGCCTCTGTTCCCCCACGACCAGCAAGACGCAGCAAATGCACAACAGAACTTACAAAAAAAAAAAATCTCTGCATTAATCCAGAGAGCAGTTTTCACTATTCGGTCGAGCATCGGCAGTCATGCTCGCGCATACACCGCGTGTCCTCGACGGATATCTACTAAATTCTTCACACATTCACCCTCTGGACATTTCCCGCCGAATTATGTGACTCTGCATCTGAGCAGACGACATCTCCGACAGTTAGCACAATTTGTGGTGGTTTTGTGCTCTGGTTTGGTTTGTGTGTGTGTGTTTTTTTTTTTGTGCGTTTTTTTTTTTTTTTTGGGGGGGGGGGATGTTGTGTTTGCGCGGGAAGTCATCGGAGTTCACGGGGCAAACTGAATGTTGACATAGCTCACATGATCACCGGTGATAAACTCTGCAGTCGGTTAACTAAATTGAACATAATGAAGCGTTTGGGGGAAACGTTGATGACGCCGAGTAGAGACGTAAAGGTCGCTCGTAGCTCACGGACATACATCGGCCAGCTCGAAATGGCTGCCGTAAGTCCATCGACTGGGCTGCACCACACTAAAGAAGACCCAGTGCTATAAATGCTGTAAATGCCAAGTAAAATACTCACAAAATTGAAGCCTCTTGAGATCAAATCAAATATATTTGTTGACATTTAGAAAGTCTTTCTGTTCAATGTTTGTGTGTAGGTAAAGCCGTTCAACGTTTGAGCTATGCCAAGCAAAAAATGAAACCACCCTGATCATTTTGCCAGACTGCATCTTTGAATAGGGGTCCTTACTACGCTTCCGAGAAAAATGGTGCCGTTTTCGAGGACCAGTGTACACGAAATGCCCCAGGTTGAAAATCAACAACCCCGGGGGCACAATACTGGATCGTTCTCAAAAAATCCCCAAAAGCCACAACCTTCAAATCTTCGATTTACAGAACACAAGTGTGGGTTTCCAATTTATTCATGAGGCTTGGCGCCTAATTATCTCATCGTTTTAGTGTAGTGTACCCACAAGGGACCAAACTTTATTGAGCGTCTATACGCACACAAGGTTGGCTTCTGCAAGTTTCTGTTTTGCAAATAAATTGTGGCGGTTAGATATATCGCCACTGCGCCCTCAACGAGCACTCTTATGTTCAGGGATACCCTTTCACATACCCAACTATTAACAACAGTCGCCTCTATGAGTCGGCCATCTATGCGATTTTTGATGGGTTTTTTTCTTCTCACTATTGATCAATATGGTTACCAGACTATAATGTTTGTTTTGTAATTTCGTTTTCCAAAATGTCAATGCCTTCGGTTTTAAAGCACGTCTTATCAACCCAAGACCAGCATATCGTAGAGGTCGCTCTTTCCAAGCCTATAAGCACCTCGGCTGTTCCTCTAGACGTAAGGAGAGCTGCTACACAACTGTGTATTTTAATACAGACTCAAAGCACATTTTATGATAATACTCTTAGCCTGCCATTACTTTGCTGTTGTATGTTGTTTTGTACTGTAGCCATTAAATTTAATCCGTGTGTTATTGGGGGGTATATTTTTTTTTATGGAGGGGGCTTTAAAAGTGCCTTTATGTTAAGATGTTAAGTACAATAAAGGAAAGGTTTTATCCAGTTATTATGATGTTTTGTGTCAGGTATTAATTTGTACGGAAGCGTAGTGCCGCCACATTAATAAAAATAAACCCGTTCTTTTCGTGTATCGTGTTATTGTTTACGTACACGGTATATTTAGATCTATCGTGCACGTACACACTAATTATCATGTACGTACTTGATAACTTTAGACTTACGTACACGCTAATGATCGTGTGCGATCAATAACTTTGGAACATATCATGTGAATATACTATCGTGTATTCACATGATAGTTGTCGTGCACGTACATGATAATCATCGTGTTCGTACATACATGAATGTTACCGTGTTGTAGTTGTTGTGTTGTAGTTGTTGATGCTGATAAACTACCAGGGGTCGATTTCACAAAACTCTTCCTAACTTAGGACTAGTCTTAGGCAATGCTAAGAGATGGGACTAGTCCTAAATTAGGGCCAGTACTTAGGATTAGTCCTATCTCTTAGCATTGCCTAGGACTAGTCCTAAGTTAGGAAGAGTTTTGTGAAATCGACCCCAGACTATATTAATTTGCTATTTTCAATATCAAGATATGATCTTTGTGTAAATTGAACAATACCGTCTCCAAAATATTGTTTCCCTCTAAACACAGACGTAACCGAATACCACTGAGAAGCCTATCCAAAGATTATTCGACAACAAGCATTTGGAACGTGTATAAATAAAGACAACCGATTTACTCAAACGGTTCTTTCGAGTTCGTTTTGAAATTCCGATATTAAATGACTGCTCATATTGTCACACACACACACACACACACACACACATCCTTACGGATCCGGTTTGTGGGGTACTGCTATTGTTGTTCTATTATTCCCTTTTCTGAAGAATTCCCTTGTGGGGCCCAATTGTTCCTATTGAAATGACCTTGTGGGGTCCATTGTTCCATTGTTGTCAGGACCCCACATATGCCCTTCTGTGTGTACACACACACACACACACACACACATCCTTACGGATCCGGTTTGTGGGGTACTGCTATTGTTGTTCTATTATTCCCTTTTCTGAAGAATTCCCTTGTGGGGCCCAATTGTTCCTATTGAAATGACCTTGTGGGGTCCATTGTTCCATTGTTGTCAGGACCCCACATATGCCCTTCTGTGTGTCCACACACACACACACACACACACACACACACACACAACACATCCTTACGGATCCGGTTTGTGGGGTACTGCTATTGTTGGTCTATTATTCCCTTTTCTGAAGAATTCCCTTGTGGGGCCCAATTGTTCCTATTGAAATGACCTTGTGGGGTCCATTGTTCCATTGTTGTCAGGACCCCACATATGCCCTTCTGTGTGTCCACACACACACACACACACACACACACACACATCCTTACGGATCCGGTTTGTGGGGTACTGCTATTGTTGTTCTATTATTCCCTTTTCTGAAGAATTCCCTTGTGGGGCCCAATTGTTCCTATTGAAATGACCTTGTGGGGTCCATTGTTCCATTGTTGTCAGGACCCCACATATGCCCTTCTGTGTGTCCACACACACACACACACACACACACACACACACACACACATCCTTACGGATCCGGTTTGTGGGGTACTGCTATTGTTGGTCTATTATTCCCTTTTCTGAAGAATTCCCTTGTGGGGCCCAATTGTTCCTATTGAAATGACCTTGTGGGGTCCATTGTTCCATTGTTGTCAGGACCCCACATATGCCCTTCTGTGTGTCCACACACACACACACACACACACACACACACATCCTTACGGATCCGGTTTGTGGGGTACTGCTATTGTTGTTCTATTATTCCCTTTTCTGAAGAATTCCCTTGTGGGGCCCAATTGTTCCTATTGAAATGACCTTGTGGGGTCCATTGTTCCATTGTTGTCAGGACCCCACATATGCCCTTCTGTGTGTACACACACACACACACACACACACACACACACACACACACACACACACACACACACACACACACACTCACATACGCAACTGTAGCCGGCAGCTGCAATAAAAGTTCACGCGCATCTCAGTGACGCTTGTTGCCAATATTCGTCGATGCCTGCAGGTTTTTTCGATACTACACACGTACTCGACTTCCATGGCCTTGGTGGATGCAAGGAATCTACTCCTTGTGGCATAAATATTATCATGCGGGAGCTAAAGGTGAACCAGTGCTACATGACAACGGTCTCTAAATGATTCAAAGAGCGTTTATCTATACAACAAAGCAGGAAATATGAGCCGAAGAACAATCCCTAAATTAAGACTACACGAGTTAAATGTGGTTTCAATTTTTTTTTAAAGAATAATTTAAAGAACATTAAATAAAACAATCTAGAACTATAGAGTGGCAGCTAAGAGCCGGGTAAAAGAAGGGGGAAGAAATGGAAAAAGGGATCGTGCTAGTATGATGGCAAAGTTTAAGAAAAAAGAGAGACAAAGAAATATATAAATAAATACCACTGAGTGGTTACTAAATGATCAACCTGTAAGCACTACAAGCACAGTGTGTACAGGTCAATATCAACGTGTAAAAGCTTAACACTGCGACTTGACTTACTGTGGACACACTAGGTAGAAGCTTAACACTGTGACTTGAACCACTGTGGACCCACTGTGTAGAAGCTTATCACTTTGACTTGAACCACTGTGAACCCACTGTGTAGAAGCTTAACACTTTGACTTGAAATACTGTGTAGAAGCTTAACACTTTGACCTGACCCACTGTGGACACACTGTGTAGAAGCTTAACACTGTGACTTGACCCACTGTGGACACACCGGTAGAAGCTTAACACTGTGACTTGACCCACTATGGACACACTGTGTAGAAGCTTAAACACCGTGACTTGACCCACTGTGGACACACTGTGTAGAAGCTTTACACTGTGACATGATCCACTGTGGACACACTGTGTAGAAGCTTAACACTGTGACTTAACCCACGGTGGACACACCGGTAGAAGCTTAACACTGTGACTTGACATGCTGTGTAGAAGCTTAACACTGTGACCTGACCCACTGTGAAACACTCTGTGTAGAAGCTTTACACTGTGACACGATCCACTGTGGACACACTGTGTAGAAGCTTAACACTGTGACTTAACCCACGGTGGACACACCGGTAGAAGCTTAACACTGTGACTTGACATGCTGTGTAGAAGCTTAACACTGTGACCTGACCCACTGTGAAACACACTGTGTAGAAGCTTAACACAGTGACTTGACCAACTATGGACACACTGTGTAGAAGCTTAACACAGTGACTTGACCCACTGTGGACACACCGGTTGAAGGACTTGGACACACTGTGTATAAGCTTAACACTGTGACTTGACCCACTGTGGACACAACGGTAGAAGGTTAAGACTGTGACCTGACCCACTGTGGACCCACTGTGTAGAAGCTTTACACTGTGACATGACCCACTGTGGACACACTTTGTAGAAGCTTAACACTGTGACTTAACCCACGGTGGACACACTGTATAGAAGCTTAACACTTTGACTTGACATACTGTGTATGAGCTAAACACTGTGACCTGACCCACTGTGGACACACTGTGTAGAAGCTTAACACTGTGACCACAGTGACTTGATCCACTGTGGACACACTGTGTACAAGCTTAACACTGTAACTTGACTTACTGTGGACACAATGTGTAGAAGCTTTAATAACACTGTGACTTGACCAACTGTTTACACACTGTGTAGAAGCTTAACACTGTAACTTGACCCACTGTGGACACACCGGTAGAAGCTTAACACTTTGACTTGACCCACTGTGGACACACCGGTAGAAGCCTGTCACAGTGATTTGACCCACTGTGGACACACTGTGGGGAAGCTCAAGACTGTGACTTGACTTACCGGTAGAAGGTTAAGACTGTGATCTGACCCACTGTGGACCCACTGTGTAGAAGCTTTACACTGTGACATGATCCACTGTGGACACATTGTGTAGAAGCTTAACACTGTGACTTGACCCACTGTGGACACACTGTGTACAAGTTTAACACTGTGACCTGACCCACTGTGGACACACTGTGTAGAAGCTTTACACTGTAACATGATCCACTGTGGACACACTGTGTAGAAGCTTAACACTGTGACTTGACCCACGGTGGACACACTGTGTAGAAGCTTAATACTTTGACTTGACATACTGTGTAGAAGCTAAACACTGTGACTTGACCCACTATGGACACACTGTGTACAAGTTTAACACTGTGACCTGACCCACTGTGGACACACTGTGTAGAAGCTTTACACTGTAACATGATCCACTGTGGACACACTGTGTAGAAGCTTAACACTGTGACTTGACCCACTATGGACACACTGTGTACAAGTTTAACACTGTGACCTGACCCACTGTGGACACTCTGTGAAGAAGATGACACTGGCCTAGTTCCAAAATCACCATGTTAACACACTAGGAACACCTGATTGTATATGCAATACTGTGTGATCAAAGTGTGGATTCTGTATGTGAGCACGCTGTTACTTTTCCCACTGTGGACAAACTGTGTAGAAGACGACACTGTAGTTTCCAAATTCACCATGTTAACACACTAGGAACACATAGTTGTATATGAAATACTATGATCGAAGTCTGGATTCTTCATGTAAAAAAACACTTTGAAATTTTTCTGCAGAAAGCACTGGATGAACACATGATGTTCTACAGTCGAACAGCGAGTGACAAAAGAAACAAGACTGACACTACAGGCACCCTCTGGAAATGATGATGGTGTACAAGTTAAACACCAAGAGACAAGACACAAAGTAAGAAACATATAAAGAGCTACAGTCTTAAAGGTAATATACAGGATTGGTAGAGATGACAAAATAGTCACACAGACAGTGTTCATGTTTTGTTTGATCACCCATAATATGAAATAACAAATCTGTGAAATTGGGGTTTAATCCGTTGTGTGAGTCATGAGAAAAAAATAGTGAAAAAACATGCACGATTTTCAGCATGCAAACACATTGTCCTTAATTTTGGCTGTAACAACCGAAATTTGCTGCTGCAGTTTTTTTTCCAGATACAGTTTTCTTGAATATGCCTTTATTTCCAGAGGGAAATATTTTATAGACAAAATAGTTCTAGGATGAACTTCATAAACAGTAAGCTTCAGACTAAAATTTAACATTGGTGGTTTTTACAAACCCTGTATAATACCTTTAACTGGTAAAGACTTTTCGTCTAAATAATGGACTGACGATGCATTTCAGCAGCATGCTAAAACCATTTTGGACTCAATCAATTAACAAGCATTCTCGTAGGCAAAATTCTCATAGATGGCCTCACAATTCAGGAGGTGAGTATCCCCTTCCTTGCTTTAGAGGTGTTGTTACAAATCTGACAACCTATATCAAGTTGAACTGTGGACAAAATATCATTGATCTGAAGTTCAAACCGTTTGAAAGAGGCATTGTTTTACAGTACTTAGGAAGAACAGCTTTCCATGTGGTTTTTCCTTCTTCTTCAAGATTTTGAAAGGACCTGCCATTGAAATTCACACTGGCACCCGTAGATACAAACATGAGTCAGAGCTGCGCTCCAAACATTTGACAAACTATTTTAAGTTGAACTGTGGACAAAATATCATTGATCTTAAGTTCAAACCGTGTGAAAGAGGCATTGTTTTACAGCACTTATGAGGTCCAGCTTTCCGTGTGGGTTTTTTTGTTTTTCTTCTTCAAGATTTTGAAAGGACCTGCCATTGAAATTCACACTGGCACCCGTAGACAAGAGAACATGACTCAGAGCTGTGCTCCAAACATGGGTTTAAGAGCAGATTGACCTGCCGTTTTCACACTCATGCCATTACATTGCAAAGAACATAAGGCTACCTTTTGACATTTACGAATTCTTTTCTCGATATGCAAATCAGGCTTCAGATCCACTGACAACACAACACAACACTTAATCATGGAGTCAGTGATGTCAAGTTTAGTTCCACTCAGCGCTCAGAATGAGTCCGACGATAACGTGTTCTTGCCAAAAATAGTCATTAGGCGCTCGATGTGCGGCATGGTGTACCCTTTCCCTATTGTGTCTTAATTGGGTCCGGGAAATCTCAGGAATTCTTCAGAGGATTTAAAGGGAGACTTTACCTTCGGATTTTGGGCACTTTGGGCTGTAAAATGCATTTGTCACGAAATGAATGTTGAAATGAATGTTGTTGTTGGAAAGATGTTGTAAAAGTAGAATTCAATGATCCACACAAATGTACATCGAAATTGGTTGGTTTGTCTTACTACTTCGTGAACTAAAACAGCCTGCCATTTTGTAAAAACCAAATTCTTTGTCTCCACAAAATGGTGGCCCGTGTTAGTACACGAAGTTAAAGAAAAACCATACAATTTCGAGGTACACTTTGTGTGGATCATAGTCCTGTGCTTTAAAAAACATCTTTCCAACCATATTCATTTCATGACAAACGCTTTTGCAGCACAAAGCGCCCAATCTGAAGGCAACGCGTCCCTTTAAGTGGGGGGGGGGGATTCTGTACAAGAGGAACATACTGTGTTTAAGGTTTGGAAGCACTCTTGATGATACCCTTTGTCACGTATTGAGCATGGTATAAAATAAGTACAGGTAGTTTTATTGGCACTGAAATGCAAACCATGTAATGTAAATGTTATCATTAGGATAAGCTTTGAGACCAGTGCCCGTCCAACTGGAAAGCACCTGATCATCAACATGGCAGAAAACATTACTAGGTGGATTGGGCAATAACAATACCACATTCAAGGGCGCCGATGGACAGCGGTTTTACTTCATACCAAAAAGAGGTCTGACTGCAGAGTCAGCTAGCCTCGACGTGGTTTATGATTAATAGATGAGATGGCGACAGTGCGCCACCATTATTAGTTAATGTTGCTGTAACAAAGATTAGGACAGAAGAAATACGACGATGAAGGAAACATGAGAGGCTCTTAGCCCGACAGTTGATTATTAATTATTACATTTTTTTCTGGTAATAAAACCCAGGATGCCTCATAAAGTGAGCTTAATCACTGTAGCTCGCAAGCCTGAGGACACCTGTAAACAAGGGCGCTTGCTATGGGAACCAGAAATACCGGGGTTAACCCCTATACACTTCCACGATAAGCGTCCCGGGTTCTTTAACGTGCAGTCCCAATCCTAGTACACGGTACGGCCTATATGTCCCATCCAGAGGGCAGGGCATTAATGGTAAAGTGATCTTGCCCAAGGACACAAGTGCCACGACCGGGACTCGAACCCATGCTCAGCGACAAAAGGCAGTAGGCAATAGAAGACACTTTAAAGGGCCTTTTACATCCTCAAGGTAGGTATAATGTAGCCTCTCTTACCCGCTCTTTAAAGTGGCTTTCTGTACCCGGGCGAGCCCAGCACCTTATATAAACGACTCTTCATAAACAGCTCATCCGTTACACCTTGTGAAAATGTCGCCAGTCATCTTCGATTTTTTTTCTCTCGACAGGTGCCAACGGTGTGTCACGAGTCGATACAGGTATAGGTACACTTTCAAACCATTGTAGGCATTCATTAGAGAGTGGAAAAGGAAGAAAAAAAATTGTATATATATATCCCACTGTTTGTCTCTTGACAGCGTAATGAAAAGTTGGACATCGACCACTTGTCTCTCGATGAGATTTTCAAGTGGGTAAAAACGTCGAGACGATGCTCATGTAGTAATCCCAAAAAGTCAAGCAACGCTGGCGTGTATGATACAATAGAGTGAAAAGCAATCCTGTACGCTCTTCCGGGTACACAATTAAGAGTTGCTTTTCATTGAAAATTCCACTCGGAACCAAGGTTTTTTTTCTTCTCTCTCTCCTCTTTCTCTCTCTCTCTCTCTCTCTCTCTCCTCTCTCTCTCTCCTCTCTCTCTCTCTCTCTCTCTCTCTCTCTCTCTCTCTACTTTTGTCAGCCATTATTACTCTGAGGAGATTAATTGCACATGAAATCATCTCAATCCCCATCAGCTTTAGCAAAACGATATGTTCCTTCGACAGGCCCCTCCGGGTATGACCACGACGAAATTACCCCTCGCTGACAGGAGTGAAATATCACTGCAGTTTGTTGTGTATTTTGTGAAATCAATATTCTTTTGTTACTGTGCAAAAATAGTGAGAAACTGTTGGTGAAATCGCTAACAGTCTGACCGGTGAGATGACTCGAGGGAATGGTTAGGACATTTTCATTCAATGAGATTCACCTCCCAGCAACTCTAGTGCCCCCCCCCCCACCCTTAATAATTGTTGCCATTAGAAAGGGTTTCTGCAATTCTTTGTCAAAATTAAAGAGTGGAAGGACATCTGAACATAGACCTCCCATAAACACCTATTGTACAGTGGTTATGACTGGTTCCTTGTGAATGTTTGCTTAGCACCATGTAATGTACATCGGTTTTTAACTGATTCCCTGTTAATATTTGCACATCATATTGTAAAGTACACTGATTTTGACTGGTTCCCTGTTACTATTTGCATAACACCATTTAAAAATCACTGGTTTTGACTGGTTCCCTATTAATTTTTGCTTAACATCATGTTTAATGTACATTGGTTCCCATAACACCATGTACATTGGTTTTTACTGGTTCCTTGTCCATGTTTGCATAGCATCATGTAATGTACATAAGTTTTTAACTGGTTTCCTGTTAATATTTGCATGTCATCATAAATAATCATTGGTTTTGACTGATTCCCTGTTAAAGCTTGCTTAACACCATGTAATGTACTTTGGTTCCCAGTTAATATTTCCAGATCACCATGTACATTGGTTTTGATTGGTTCCCTGTTAATATTTACATAAAATCATGAAATGTACATTGGTTTTGACTGTTTCCCTGTTGATATTTGCATAACACCATGTAATGTACTTTGATTTTGACAGGTTTTCTGTTAATATTTGCATAACATCATGTAATCTACATTTATTTTGACTGGTTAACTGTTCGTCATCATGTTGTGTCTATTTGTTTTCTGGCTGGTACCTTGTTAATATTTGCATAACATAATGTTAAGTACATTGGTTTCGACCTTTATTAATGTTGCTGAAGTAAATCCTTACAGGATTTCAAAACACAGGATTTCGTGAGTAGTTAAAAATGGCCTGGTCTCAACAGTATATATTTTGTGTCCGGATGTCACCTTGTAAAGAAGACTCTATAATCTATACTCGTTAGAAATTGTTGTTACATTGGTCTCGGCTTTTCACTCGTTGAAGGCAGTGGACACTATTGGTAATTACTCAAAATAATTATTAGCATAAAACCTTACTTGGTAACGAGTAATGAGGAGAGGTTGACAGTATAAAACATTGTGAGAAACGGCTCCCTCTGAAGTGACATAGTTTTCGAGAAAGAAGTAATTTTCCACGAATTTGATTTCGAGACCTCAGAATTAGAATTTGAGGTCTCGAAATCAACCATCTGAAAGTACACAACTTCGTGTGACAAGGGTGTTTTTTCTTTCATAGTTACCTCGCAACTTCGACGACCAATTAAGCTCAAGTTTTATACAGGTTTGTTATTTTATCCATATGTTGAGATACACCAAGTGCGAAGACTGGTCTTTGACAATTACCAATAGTGTCCAGTGTCTTTAAATCATTAGTTCTCCATCAAGGACTTTTAAGAGAAACTTGTGATTTATTTATAAAAATTGCTACTGAAAATAGTACTTCCGTGCTAAAAACTGTTCTTATTTGGCAGACGTCCCCTATCCACCAGTCGGTTGTCAGCTAATTCAACCGTTCATCATACAGCAGTCTAAATATTTCTAATTTCAAAATCATTAACAGTGAAACCATTCTTGGATTTCTTTTTAACAAACAACGTTCTGTTTTGTGCAAGATCTAGCGGAGAAAGAGAGAGAGAGAGAGAGAGATCGACGTGAAAATCATCCTCTATCTCGGCACACCTTCAGAGCTCAAATTGCTTGGTCCCGGATTTGATCTGACACGATCTCATGGCATTCAGGTTCAGTGTTTACGCCAGAGGACGCCCCTCATGCTTGAAAAAAAAAGGGTTGAGAGCTCAAGGAGCCCCCGTTTAACTAACCTCCTGACTTTAGACCGAATTCGTGCGTTAGTTAACTCTGATTTCATGAATTCTGGCAGCTGATTGAATTCAACTCTTTCTCCTCTCCCCCCCCCCCCCCACGCCTCATCCCCAGGTTGATCTTTACCGGTGTGGCACGCACCGCGGTCCGACAATCTACACAGCAACGGTCGTACGCCTGCGATATACGATACGCCGAGTCGTCGAGAACGAGCCGAAATTAGAGTTATGCCATTCAGTGGGCAGTCGATATTCGGTGTACGGTGACGCGGAAAGGGCCCGGCCGTATGGGATTACCCCCAGCCACACATTCTCCATCCACAAAACACCCACAATAGTTTTCCACCGTCCCCTCCCATCGCTTCCCTCCCACCATGGTCCTCATCCACACGGGGTGCTCCGTGGCCGCGGTTCAGTTAGATTCAGAGATCGAAGAAAACCTAGGACTGCCGGCGGAGCCGTGAAATCGATCCTTGCCAGGCCATTCAACTCGTCCTCCCTTTATATGTGTCTTCTCCCCACACCGTTAAACAAGGAGAAAAAAGGACAAGCACATCGGCTGTGTGTGCTCTTCGAGGTGCACGAACTAATAATTGCACCTCAACTTAAATGTAAGGAGACGTGAAGAGGTTTGGCATATTTACAGCGCCATAGAAGCGGACAGTGGGCATGGCTTAATACACAATATTAGAATGTCGTATGAAACACCCACTACACGTCATAAAACAACACCCTCGTCATCAGCACAGATTTAATTAGAGGTCTTCGTCTCTTCGATAAAAAAAGGTTTTTGTACTTAAGAGGAAAAAAATCAATCAGCCGGGAAGAGGCTGAAATACCGCGTCTACCATGTATTGTCAAGCTTTCTGACGGCAGGAGATACGATTGTTATACCTTACAATCATCGGTACCAGACTATTCCAGATGCGAGCCTCGTTTTGACGGCCATGATTATGACAGCGGTTAGTCATATTGATTAAAGGTCAAGGCTTACCCTGAATAATTCAACGAATACACATTGAGTCAATGGTTTTCTTGTCTTTTGGGAACAGAACAAAACTGTACAGATTCTCTGGCTGGATTCGAACCGGTGACACCGTACTCGTTGTTCGAATCCCGCTGGGTCGCCTGTGATTTTTCCCCAGGGCAGTCCCCAACCGTACAGATCCTGCACATTTTTGTATAACTAAGAGTGTTGGAAGACAAACCAAAAAAACATCTTAAAAACCCCTACTTGAAAACATACATCTTCAGTCGTCGATTAAACTCGCAAAATGTCACTTGCTTAACTTAATGCGCTGCAAAAGAGGCGTTCACTTTTTGCTGACTTTTTGAAACAAACAAAGACCCATCCTGAAAAAACAACAACAACAACGGAATCCCGTACAATGTATCATTCACACTCTAGCATGTCTGTTTAAATACACGACTTTTCTCGCGTGAACCGAAGCCGCAACGAGATGTCAATTTGGTAAAAAGGGTCTTAGTGGCGTGAACTTTTATTTTCCTTTTAGCGGACTGTGCAAGTTGAATCATACTGCAGAACTCCACGGATAGACCCCAAGGACCTAGGGATATACGTCAAATCTGCGTGACGATGGTGCCCACTAGTTAAGATCATCCTCATTGCTGCCCCCCTTCCATCTTTTGTATCATCATGAAAAATCCTGTCTCTCTCTCTCTCTCACTGGAGTGGGGTGAAAAAAAAAAACTCGTTCAATTCTGTTGCTCTGTTGTTAATTTGATAGTCTAAATGGAATTTGTAAGAGCGAATGGATTAGGGTAATTCATTTCCATCAAATCTCTGTATTTTCTTTGATATTCGGAGCAGGGAAGTAATCTTGCGCTAGACAGAGAAATCCCAGCCAACAGGAAATTTTCCCGGCGTCCAATCAGGTTAAATTAAGCCATTCGAGCCCCGGGGTTGACTTTGGAGGTGTGAATTAAATCGTGAAGCCTAGGTGATGTTGTTTTGCAATGTCGCTGATGATTGGTGGGTCCAATAAACTTTGACCTATACAAAGGATACCGCTCAAAAAAAATATTGGCATTATAATAATGTGCACATTTGTGTGTGTGTGAGTGTGTATAGAATAATAGTGGAAGCATTATAATAATTTTGCAGGAAATATTACAAATTCAACTTTGAATTAGTCGAATTAGAGTTTCGGTTTTTTTTTTTCAAGGAGCGCAGAGTGACGAGTGACGGGACATTTCATTAAATAATCTAGAGAGCTTTTGAGCTGAAGACGAGCACAGTATACCAATCGAAACGTCGAGACCACAGCAGCAGTTCCCTTTGGAGCCAGCACTCCTCCCAAAGAGATTGACACATGGCTGAACCCGCAACTTCACCAGTAACAGTTACTTCTATATAGCGTAGAATATTGTCATGATAATATTCGCAATTCGGAACTGTTAATATCATTCAACTATACATGGCAGCCTATAGGCCTATGTATAAAACCCAGGACCGAAACTGTACGATTTCAATGTAACCGATGAAGCCTGAGCCAAATCTAAAGCTGAAGGCCGCGGTTTCGAAAAGGGCCATAATCACCGTACAAGAGCCATCACACCCTGGAGCAACATCCTGCCATTCCACATGACGGAGGCAGACAGTAAAACGCTCAGATTTAGGTAGAGCCAGGCATGGAATGCCCTCCCTTTTAACCCATAAAAAGGCTGCCTGCTGGCACCACCAATGTTTTGAAACTTTTCAATAACAACACATGCATTTCCTTTGTGATTCTGTTTTCTGCTTTCTTTCCGTAACAGATAATATTTTGCATCGGGGGAAAAGATATATATATATATATAGATGTTTTGTATTTTACAAATACAGCGTGCACTGTATATTCAATACTTTCCCGAGTTCTGTGAAAAAACACCGGTATACTACTTGTGTGGGATTCGAACCCTTGACCTTTGCCATTCTAGAGCAGATGTCTCACCACTACAATTAGACTGCTTTCTTTTCATCACATTATACTTATATCACTTTTTATAAGTATTTTCTAATGAAAGTTTGTTTATTTAGTCTAATGTTTGTGTGTTTTGGTTGTTGTTGGGTTTGTATTTGTTTGGGGTTTTTGTTTTGTGTGTGTTTTTGTTTTGTTTTTTGTTTTGTTTGTGTTGGGGGGGGGGGTTAAGTTGTTATTGTTTCTCTGTGTTTATAATTTAACTCAATCCTTGCCCAATTTTATAAAGTTGTACTATATGAAATATTGCTAACCAAATATATAATCAAAATGGTGGCCGGGCCACCAGTCTCAACCTTGGGAAAGATGTTGAATTTCGACTGGTAAATTGTGTCTGCTAAAAATAAGTTGATTTTGTTCATAAAAACTCTCAGAAATTCGGCCTCTCTCGACCTCAAATTGCGTGCAGCCTTTGCATCACCGAAAAAACACCCGCTTTCAGGCAGTCCGCCCCGAAACAAACTTAAGCCAGGACTTCGAGTCTGCTTTGTCTAAAGATTCAACAACTCCCTTCCAATCAGCAAGAGGTTTCTTCCTTTCGGTACTAATTCTTCGTCGTTTGGCTCACAAACTTCTACATATCGCGCAAAGTTTACAGATATGTTTTGTGATATGTTGAAAGTAAATCATTCTTTTTACAAACTTTCCGATTCAAAATGCTAATTTCAATACCAGTTTCAGTGAAGGTCTTTGAATGTTTCACTTAAAGACCAACCCACTCCGGCAAATCGGTGCAAATGACCCCATGTGCATTGACCCGGTATATCGAGATTTTTTCTTTTGTTCTTCGATCGCATGACCTAAATTTTCGTTCGTGACGTACACTTTATGTCCACGAATGCGAAGCGAGAACGTCCTCGCTCTGTCAAAACACCTGGATCCCTTTTGTTTGAGACTTCGGTTCCAGTGGGTAGCCACGCTCCGCAAAATTCCATAAGTACAACATTTCGTCACAAGCACGTATAAAACAAAACACTCAGACACACGCAAAAAGCATTGCAAACTTGGGGAGGAAAACTAAAATATATACAAAATATCTACAAAATAAAAAGTTGTCACACAGAGGGTTTTAAACAATCCTGGAAGTTGAGATTCAAACACCTTTTTTCCCACGTATTGCATCTCTTTGGAACTCCTTGCCTGGTTCAATTTTCCCCCTCCAATACACTTGGTTGTGAGTGTTGTATTGCCATTTAGCCTTCGAGAAAGACTCTGCTAGGGTCGAAACGTCAGACCATTTACTACTTTTGTTGCATTTACCCACCACAGGTCCTTCTGGCTGGTAAGCAGTTCTCAATTTTTATAATTACCCATTTTGTACTTCCTTTTTCAGGAAACATATTACCGTAATGTATAGATACCTTTACGGGTTTATAATTATCTGACCCGTGGTTTCTTGTCATTACTACGTACAATGTAAGCATGAGACTTTACCTTTGGGTCATTCAGGTCCTCTATACTCAGGTAGGACATCTGTCCAGCCAGAAACGCAGCTAAGTTTGCCGTGTAGCTAGAGAAGAAAATCAGGGAGAACCCTCCCCATACGTTGAGCAGCATTCGGCTGGTCATACACTTGGGCGGTTTGGTCTTGATGGTGTTGGAGAACAAGATGGCGAATGTGATGGTCAGCGCGGAGGGAAAGCTGAAGGTACTGTTCCGGTTCCTTCCCCTGGGATGCAGCCCGTAGGGGCTGCTCCACTCGGAGATGGTGAGGCAGACGGCCATGACGAGAGCTGAGGCGAATATCAAGGTCCAGACGTTCGGGTGGAGAGGCGCGAGGAAGGCCCCAGGGTCTGCTCTCGTTGCTTCTTCGCGACCAAGGTAGAGAACCCGGAGTGGAAGAACGGGGCGGTGAAGTCTATGACTGCACTACGCTCTCTGGTGATGCTGAACGATGAGATTGCGGCGTCTGCCTTGCCGGTGATCAGGTCTCCCACCATGCCGTTCCAGGTTCCGTTCTCGATGGCACCGTGGTTCGTATCCGCCACGAGGTATAGGTCATATTTGAAGTTGAGGTCTTGGCTCATACGCTCAATGAGGTCCACACACAGCCCCGTGCAGCACTTCAGATTGTGGGAGTAGTTACCCCCGTCTGGTCTCCTCCTGAATTCCTCGAAGGCCTTCTCCATTTCCCGTCTGGTGTTGTTGGGGCCTCTGACCTGGAGACACTGAACCCCCGTCGTGCACTCTCCTTCCACGCCTGTCGCGTTGCCGAAAAATATGAACGGCTTCTCGGTGTTGGTTGCGATAATAAGCTTGTGTGTGTCGACACCGACTGGCATGACCATGGTGTTGCCGGGCCAGACCACTGTCTCGAGCTTGAGGGACCCTTTGCGCCAGGAGCCCACCTCCTTCCAGTCGTGCTCGTTGGGTGCTTCCTCGATAAGGTTCATGATGTGGTAGGACGAATCCACCAGGTCGCCGTTCTGGTCGAACTTTATACAACCAGTGTTGCCTTTGAAGGACGTGTTAGTCATGGTACTGTAGGAAGAAAGATCAATGCAACAAACAGAATGAGATTAATATTTTCCAGCTCCATTCCAACTCCCCACCATTAGCAGATGACGAATTCAAATTCTGGGAGATACACTGAGAGCCCTTAATACAGTAAATCAGTTGCTGAGTAGTTGAACGGGCGCACGAGAATAGAATAAGAGCAGCTGCGATGTTTACTTAGATTTGTGTACACCACGATTCATATTGACAAAGGAGAACCAGATGATGGATAAGCATTCACTCTACTCAAGAAAAGAATGAACCAGAATAGTCCCCCAGTAAAAGGATGAAAACAACAAGTTATAAAGCAACAAAACTGTGGATATTTCTTGGTGGTTCTCTAGACCAAGTAACGTTTGTTTACAAAGTGCCCTTGTACTGTAAACTCCTGGGCCTTTCTGGAAGGCGATAAACTACACCGGTCATACGAGAAACTTGACATTTTGTGTCATAATTTCCACATCAGTTTAAGAGTTGTAATAAATAACAGCTGGAAATGTTTTGAGATGGTCCCCTTCTTCATATCAAAAGTTTATCAAGATTAGACAGTGCAATCCCTTAAGAAAAGCAAAAATGTTAAGTGTTAATTCGTCCATTGAGTTGTGTACAAATCGTGTCTGCAGGAAGTCCAGGCTTTGCAGGTGGCTCTTTTGTAAACATGTGATGACACCAGTTTCATGGTCTAGATTCTAAAAACTTCCGGGTCAAAATTGACCCATTTTGACCCATTTTAGGGTCACTCTGACCCGGAATCTTTGTCAAAATGACCCGGAAATGGGTCAAAATTACGCAGAATCCGAGTAGAATGCCATCTTTTATTGACCCGGAAAAGGGTCAGGCCCCCTTGGACCCGCAACCCGGGACAATTCTGACATGGGAGTCTTTAGAATGTAAAGAGACTATACCTGTAGAAGCTGTTAGCGTACTCCAATTGGGTGCTTCCTGGCCCCAACTTACAGGAGATGTTCCGCACTCCGCCTTCCCACTTGAGCTTCCCGGCCGAGCGTGCGACCAGCTTGAAGGCGTCGTGCAGATGGTCCCTGAGTGGGGCAGCGTCGGTGTGCTTGACAATCAGAAGGCCGGTCGGATAGTCATTCAGGATGCTCTTGTCATAGGTCAGAAGGGACTCTGTTCCGATGAGGGCGTGGCCCTTCCCGAGGAGCTTCAGCTCCCTGGCCGCCCGAAAGATGGATTGGGCTTGCCTGGGTGAGCAGTGAAGCACCATCACTACGTACCTAACGGGAACAACATCGTTTCTTTTAGGGGGCAGAGGGCGTTTTGAGTGAAGTACGCCCTCTAGGTGTACAATACATCGGTTGAGACTTGTTGATAAAAAACTTTGTTATCTAATAATCCACGTTAAGTGTGGGAACTATTTTATCAGTATGTGTGCTATGTTGCATTACAAATAGCCATGCTCTTTATTATAATCTAGTTACTATATGTTGCTTATTTTTTACAAGCAAATTCTACACAAAATAATATTTAATGTAGGCCCCTACTTCACTTTTTCTCCTCAAATTGTTTTTAAGAACTCAATAATGTTCCTTTCAATCGGTAGAGTCGAACCCAGTGAGAAACACCGCATTGCCGAAGAAAACAATGGCAGAGCAGTGTCACTTATCAGTGTCTAAACTGCACGTTGGTACTCGTTTGCACTTCCTGGTATCAGGGATTGGCATGGGCTTCAAACCTTTAATTGTAGGAGCAACTCTATACCAAAACGTAGCCCAGGTTCTAACCTAACTGTAGCCCCAACCCTTTATCTAAACGTAGCACCGGCCTGTCTCTAAACGTAGCCCAGGTTCTAACTGTAGCCCAACCATGTATCCAAGCGTTGCCCAGATTCTATACTGTAGCCACAACCCTTTACCTAAACGTAATCCAGGTTCTAACAGTAGCCCCGACCCTTTAGCTAAACGTAGCCCACAGGTGCTAACTATATCCCCAACTCTGTACCTAAACGTAGCCCACAGGTTCTGACTGTAGCCCCCAAAAATGTACGTCACCCGAGCTACATGTAGACACAGGGTTAGGGCTACATTTTAGGTTATGGTGCTACGTTTAGGTACATGGTTGGGGTTATATTTAAATACAGGATTGGGGTTCCAGTTAGAACCTTTGCTGCTATTATTCAGGTACAGTATTAGGTCAACAGTTAGGCTCGGGCTTACTAGCAAGGGTCACGGACTACATTGGTGCCCAGCACACCCGTACCCGCTGTGGTTATGACGCCACCAAGATTATTATAAAGATGATTTTTTGGTTTCGGTCTTAAGTGTACTGCTCCTAGAGTCCTACTTACGAATCATCGTTGGCGATGTTCCTGAGGATTCTCCCAGTTCCGGACTCTGCCGCGGTGACGCGGACGTCGTGTCTGATGTTCCAGCCGGGGGTCTGGATTTGGTCGCGCAGGCTCTGGACGAAGGCGTTGGACCCTTCCCCTTCGCTGGAGACAATGGAGAAGTTGAACCAGGCGTTGCGCTGGAGAAGGCTCTTGATGACCTGGGCCTGGTTGGTCACGGAGACGTCAAGACGAAGGAAGAGTGGGTGAACCTCCTGCATTAACAAAAAGACAATGTTGGTAGATGTTATGGAGACATCCCGGCTCACCTATCCTCGTTGTGACACATTGCGTTAACATCCTCAACAATGCATCTCTGTCATTTGTAATACTCCATAAAAACACGAACAAACCGTAAATCTCCACGTCGTTTTCACTCGTCCTATTTTGTTTTCTTTGTCTGATTGTCAGCTTCAAAGCAGTTGTAAAGTTGTCTTCATAGTTTTTCGAGAATTTCCAAAGTGACACATTGAATACTATTTGTTTATATATTTATTATTATTTTTGTGTTTATAAGAAAGCTATCACCATCCCATTTGTGCAGGTTCAATGCTGAATCACCGGTTGGCCAACAGTCGGTTTTCCAATCTCCCAGACCTAATGCGTCCAAACGGCAGAACCAAAAAAAACACTCTATATTTTATATTTTTCTGGTAATGGAACTATAATGAATACTTAAAAGGAATAACCAATGTAGCCAATCGGCTTCGAACCATGATACTTGCAAAGTACAGACTTGAGTTTGTTCCTGCGATGAAAGTGTACCTTGTGAAACAGATCACAAGAAAAATTGATCAAAACATTAACTGTATAAACCGTTCTGCCTCTTTTTTTTCTCCGGTCCTTCTCTCTCCTAAATTATGACAGACTCATCAAACCACCGAAATTAAAGGTTAGACGAGAAGAGGCAAATGGACGGTGATGCCCCGAGACACTAAAGGCCCCTCATTATTCAGAAGGGATTCCTACCTTTCCAGGCTTAAAACAAACAAAAACAAGACAAGAAAGAAAATTGAAGGGAGGCTTTTAATGAAATTGCTGAAGTATAAACCGTTCGCCAGCTCAGCCCTAAACACGGCGCGCAATTGATGTCTAACGCAAGGCCGATTCGACAACTATGCAAACTGCATAAATAAATAATCACCCAACTGCAGATGGCGTGAGTCGTTTGTTTTTTTTGTTGATTTTTTCTCTCTCTAAACTACGCTTTCGACGAAACCGCATAATTATTATTCCGAATTGTATCATACACCGAGAGTCGGCGATTAAAATGCTTATGTCAGATCCATCGGAAATACGTTTTGGAATTCGATGACTTCATCATTCGTAGCCTGTGAATAACAAATGCCGTGTAATATATTGCTACATAAACTAAACCGGAAACAAAATAGCACGTTTTGGCTTTTCACCTATGGACAACATTTCTGTGAGCAATTTGTTTGTTTTACCCTTTACCGTGCGATTTCATAAATATCCCCACGAAAGTGTCAAAATCGCAACACGTGGCAAATAATTTTTACTGCGGATTATTGATGTACTCATTACAATTAACATTTCAACCAGTTTTATGATCTAACACACGATAGTTTCATAATTACACCAATTAGCATGGCTGACGTATCACTAGGTTTTGCCATTTTGCGATTCTACGAAGTGACGCGTCAAGACGTGTCAAGACTCGCCACTTTCATCCACTGGCCATGTTTAAGCTGCTTTGTTATTGTATGTTGTGTGTGTGTTGTTGTTGTTGTTTTCGGGGGGTTGTTAATTTGTTTTGTTTAAAGCTACGGTTTTTTGTTTATTGATGGTGCTTTTTGTTTGTATTGTTCGCCATTGGTAATAATGACAATTCTAGGTTGTTAAATAGTGCGCATATCGTAGCCGTTGCCAAATCAAGATGCTTTACAACATTTTTTATCCTTGTTCATCAGGCATACTATCCACAAACTTTCTTGACTCTAAGATGGGGAGCACGCAACCTAAAGCTGCTTATAGCACCAAGGGGTTAATTCCAACACCATACCGTCTCAGCCTTCTTTAGGTTCCCATTTATACACCTGGGTTAAGAGAGGAATTTATGGTAAAGTGCCTTGCTCAAGGACACAGTGCATGTCGTGACTGGCAATCAAACTCACACTCCGAGGATTTCAACGATCAGACCTTGAGTTCGATGGAGTAGACCGCTCTGCCACGACACACCATGTGCTCGGAATGTTAGCATTGTTATTGTTGAAAAACACACTAGAAAGCAATTCTTATGTTTTAACGTGACGTTTGTAAACAAAAGAATAAATGAATAAATGAATAAATGTTAGAAAAAGAGATTGATCTATCAGTCAATCAATCAATCGATCGATCACTCGATAAACAATCAATCATTCAATCAATCAATCAATAAATTGATAATCCATCAACCAATCAATCAATCAGTCGATCAATAAAGTTGGCAATATAATGTGGCTCGTTAGCAAAACAACAAAGCTAACTCAAAAGTATTCTATACAAAAATACGGAAGAAAAATACAGTTAAATAGATAATCGGCGCTAGTGAATCTTGACGGTTTATTGGTTGATTTATAGGCAAGCCGACCCTCCCCCACCCCGCTTGCCCCCATCGACTCTTACACCATTGGAAAATATCTCAATCAGTGAAGAACATGACTCGAAACAGTCACAACCATTTTTCAAATTTTGTTGTGATAAAACTACAAATCGCTTGATTGTGGAGTGCTGCCCTTGGGGCGTAAAATATGAAACTACTGTACTGAAGAAGTGAAACAAATAACATAAACAGTGGAAAGTGGCGAATAACGCTCGCCTTTCACTGGCAACGCACCGTTAAATCGGAACTCAATCATAAGTTACAAATTATAAAGGAGAAATGAATCTCGGGACCCCATCCCATCATTCTTTCTTATTCTGTCTTCTAAAATACGATACCTCGAAGCGTGAATAGCCCAGGAGTTGATTAGCTGCAGTGCCAACTCCAACAAAAGCTGTGGCAGAGTATCGGGTCGCTATACCGGGGAGGGCTAATTACAAAGGGGCACAAAGTCTGTCTCCATCATTCTGTCTAGAGCCACTTTCCTTGGGAGACTCTGAACTCTGAAAGGAGACAGAAGCCAACAGGGGAGACACGAGACCCTGTTCACCATCTTGTAGTCATTTCCTCTCGACATTGTGACAACGCCATGGCGGAAACAACAATGCTTTAATACATAGCGGTGCCCTACGGCCTTGATATCGTGCCTTTCAGCCGTGTATACACAAATGGAAGTTATTGGCCTTTTCACGTAGTCCGTCGTACATGAAGTGCTGACTGGTATTATTGACTGTAGTTTTTTTCCGGAATAAAAAAAATCCCCAAATAATGGCTCGCAATCTTTAGCATTGAATTCATATCATTAGTTTCGACTAGGGTTACGGCTGGGCAGTCTACATGGTCTTCGATGTGGACTTTCGTACGACGCTTAACTAGATCAGCGTTGCGTGCAAATCAAATGACACGGTTGCCATGTTTGGATCATCACGGGCTTTGCGTCACGACGGTTCCAAAAAGCAGGTATATAGCGCCATAATGGGTCCTGACTAGGGTTACACGGAAGGACGAGTTGTCCCTCCCTGCGGGTGATTCTGTAAAAGAGCCAACCTTCAAACGGCTGACAGCAGGGGTTTACACGGAAGGACGAGTTGGCCTGCAACATGATTCTGTAACATAGGCCGGGCCAAGTTAATGGCTGACAAAGTCCACGGTGTACAGCATATAAAATGACTCGTCGTTTTTCATCCGTATGATGGCAGAGGCATAGTGGACCTATTGATAGTTTTATTCTGTGATACCACTGACTGACTAAAGTTACATGAATGGACGAGTTGGTCTTTAGTGCGGGCTGCCGTATAGTAGACCACTGCAAGTTGGGTGTATTAGTGTTGACCGCAATTAATTTCTCCCACCGCAGTGAAATAAAATAGTAGTGTGCGCTGTTAGATAGCAGTCAATTTAAATACTACCACAGTAATCAAACTGTGCCCCATTTTTACTGCCTTTTCGTCACAAAACTTGTCCGAATAAGTTTTTAAATTGTACCCGATAGAGTGACACAATTCTATTGACGTCACCATTACACTAATTTGGTTCAAAAGTCCCCGTTGGTAAACAGTGCAGTACCAGTTTTAGGCTACGCGGCGTTGACCTACGTTATCATTTGTACGTGCAATTTGACTTTCAAAATGGCGAGCGTGGCAGACAGTGACCGCGTGCGAACGTTGGGGGTCTAAAGGGGTTGCTGTACGGTTTTGTGTACGGTTCCCTTCATAAACTGTATAGCAAGTATGAACATACCTAGAAGGGAGCTGTCTATTTCTCTCTCGGCCTCGGTTTGCTTGCATTTGCTATTGTGATCAATTGGTTCAGATTACCATACAAAGGGCACATGTTTGTGAACTTTTGCTTTAGAGAAATACAACTTCGCACTTGCTTGAAATTATAATATGTTCCCCTCACTAAAAACAATAGACCACTCCGTATCCGTTTACCGTTTGGGGGAAACGCTAGCTGAGTGTTTGGTGAACATTTCTAGACACCCGGTCCGTTTCCCATCAACGGATCCTAAAATAACCCCGTCGCAATAAACGTCGTACCGATATACGACACTAACCTGTTCCCAGAGCGGTGACGTCATATAGTGGATTTACAAGCAAAATGGACGCCCGAGGTAGTCCCGTCTACGTTCGTGTTTTGACAAAACAGTCAACTTTATTTTTCTCCGACCAATAAAGTGGCCCGTGGGACTGTTGAACAGTAACCGAGCGTTATTGACTTGCTGTCGGTGGTGTACTGAGTGGGGACTGTCTCGGGCGCTCGACGAGGGGGGGTTTAGATTGCTCGTCTCACGGCCAACACACGGACGACTGAATGTTGACTCGTTACCTGGGCGATGCTGCCTCGCCTCCGGCCGTCTTATATTGCTCCGCGCTGTCTCACCTGGACCATCTTCTTGGACTGTTGATCCTTCGCGCCAATTTAGAGGTTTTAATTTTCCAAAGGTAATCAGACTCCGTGTTCTATGAAAAGGTCAGTTTATGTAGGGAGCGAGAGACCGGGAGAGATAGAGAGAAAAAAAATCACGCGGAGGGGGAAAAAGGAACAAACCGGCAGCGGGAATTAACCCCGATTCCGTCGGTTAGCTCTTCGATGCGATACGCTTGAGGACACAACACTTACATGCCCTGCCGGGGTTCACTTAAACAAAAAAGTCTACGCTTCGATTGACAAGATTTCACACCAGGAAAAAACATGGCCAAGAAACAAAAAGGCAATTACAAGATGGTAATCACTCTTTACACGTCAGCGATGGGGAAAACCGTGCGTTGTTTGTAAGGATTGAATCACATGAACTGGGCTCAATTCCGCAAAGCACTATTGAAAGATTCATCTTACGATATGAGCTATCAGTTTTGACATTTATCGTTTTTTTTATTGTGACGTCACACATTGCCCTGCTATACAAGAATGATGAAAGAGTCTTCTGTTGAACAGTAATAGCGATCAGGATACGGTCCCTGTGACACTGTTGGTTTTAAGTTCCCGGGCGGCGAATGTTTTTTTCCCAAACTTGTTTTTTTATTTACCTTTTTTATATATTTTATTTCTTTCCAACATCCGCATTCCGATCGAAAAAAAAAAATTTCAAAATCATAACAAAAAAGGTCATCATAGCAATGTCGTTTGGGGAAATAAAATTCGCTCCCGGGAGGGGTGGGGTGCGCCCTCATTTCAAGGGGGCACCTCGAGGATCGAGGGAAGCGGGGCTCGGTGTCGATAAGTCGGTTCATGAAAGTATGAATATCCGTAGAGGGTCTGTAAAAGTTCGATTGACAAAATTGGGGAAAGGGTGACCTTCTCCCCCGACATCATCAGGTGATGACGTCAGGTCACGTGGGTCAATAACCTCATGATAAAGGTTTCCTACCGTTATGACTTTAAAGGGAGGATCATTTTAGTAATTACCCATGAATAACAAATTGTGTCATTTTATATCCGAAAGCCTCTGCACATAACAACAATTGGTAAGGGTAGGAGGCATTCTGCGAAATTATTGCGTCCAAAATGCCCCCGTTGACTAAAAATCAATAAAAATATATGTCGACAAATTCCAATCTACGTAAACTCACCTCAAGGCGAGTTTGAGAGAGTCAGATAACCCGTGGTGTCCGTTTGTGAATGCTGCGGCCAGAGATGCGGTTGGTACCCGCTGCCACTCGCTAAACGTGAGTGGGTTCGACGTTCTTTAATGAAAATACCGTGACAGTTTTTTTTTGCTGTTTTCTCAACAAGTTGGATACTGTGACTTTCGCAGGTGACTTTTATCGTATGTTCCTTTTAAATTCTGCCTATCAACTAGCACTAGGTTGAAAAAACGGTCTGTGACCCTACTTCAAAGATTAAATAAACTAATAATGTGTAAATATATTTTTTATTAAAAGTTGACCTCTTACGATGGGTTTAGACAGCATTGACACGACTTCCCTTTAACAATGGTTATAATAAAGTTACATGTAAGGGTACTTTCTGCCGTTATTTAGGGAAAACACGATTAAATCACTCCCGGCACGGCTGCCAATGGCTCTTGCCACAAACTCGATCTACACCTCGGCTATCGCGTAAAACAATAATTGAATTGGGAGCTGTCGAACTTGTTCCATTACGGATGTGCATGCTCGTCGCCATTCGTGCTTTTCTTTTCTTTTGTGTTTTTACGAATTGGATTGGCCCTTGAAATATTGCGTTACAACGGAAAGTGACATGCGCTGTGATCGAACACGGCCGTGATAACGACTCGCATCTGGAATCATACGCTGGTTAATGAAATCTAGGCTAACAAGATGTTAAAGAGTTTATCGTAAACAGTGACACACGCACCCAAGTGTGTAATGTCCTCCCGTCTCGAAAACCCTCCCTTGTTTGACTCTTTGTCCCGCCGAACGCGCACCCCCATTGTTTTCCTTTGTGATAGCGATTGTTACGGACCTAATTTCCCCCTTTGTTACGAGTCCTCGGTTTGAAGGTCCTCATTTCTCTGTGGGGTCCAAGTTGAACAAAGAAAAACTTTGTCGGGTCCATTGTTCCATTGTGCTAAAAGTTCCATAAGGGCCCGTGCGTAATAAACCGATCCATTAAGCTCCGCCCCTTACGTGTTGACCAATCACAACCTTGGCTATACGCCACCGAAAGTCCGACACGCTAAAATCCCATTAGAAAAGTAAACATGCGTGCGCGCGTACTTAAAGCGCGCACGTTCATGTCGCGAGTGTGGCATTGGAGAGACGCACATGTGCTGCACACGTGTGCAGTGGTGAGGCAGCCAATGCTGTGATTGGTCAATATGCTAAAGGGGTGGGGCTTAATGGATCGGTCTATTGCACAGCTCGGTGTTACATACACTATGTGGACATTTCTTTGAGAGAAAAAAAAAAACAGAAAATCTTCAACCTGTAAAAAAACCTTGTGTGGACGTGTGTATGTGTATGTTTCAAGCCCCTCCTTTGTTCTCAAGTTCACACATTCAAATGTTTACATCCCTTTGGAGTCATCTTTTTGTTATTTCCTTTGTCCATGTACTTAACATCCTCCAATAGACTTTGTACACATACATGTCTTGTGGAGCACCCCGGTCTTTAGAATTCCCCTATGGACACCTTTTTGTTTTCCCTTTTCTGTTTTGTACTCAGTCTCCATAAGGTAGCGAATATTTACACACAAGTGTGTAAACATTTTGGCCTCCGATGGTGGACCCTATAGATCTTTGATCTGGGACTTTATCCACCTGTCTTTTTTATTTGTCTTGTCGGGTTAAGACCTGAAGTATTTTAACTGCCCATCCATTTTTAAGAAAGTCAACCAGAACAAGGTTTGTGTGAAACTTTTGTGTCCCAAAACGTGTCTGTCACACCAGTCGTCGTGCCAAAATGTCCGTCTAAAACGAAGCTGACTTATTGTTTTTGCCGTATACGGCGAACAAGAACACATGACGTTGACGTAGACAATTCTGACCGGAACCAAAATGACACATAATAAATCCTTACCCCCCTTTAACCGTAAACGGGGGGACCTTTTTGAAACTTGCACGGGTTAGTTCAATGATCTTTGCACGGGTGCACTCCACAAACAACTAATGTTTTACAATTTCTGTACCAATTTCCGTTGCCATTCTAGGGTTTTGAGTGTTTCCCCTTTTTTGATGTAATTAGAGCGATATGATACAAAGGTGACTGTTCGCGGAGAACCCAACGCGTCGACTGTCTGTCTGCACCGCACTTAGCGCCTAGTGGTGTCACCACCTCGCTCGCTGGTGAATTGCTGCGTTTTCCGCACCCACAAGCCAAGCGCGACTCCACCGAGAGGAGAGGGGAAAGGAGAAAGAAAAGAAAAAAAACGTAGGTCAAGAAGACTGAGAAGAGAAAATGCTCCCGTGGTAACATTTGCAATGTTTAAACGGTCCGGGAATGAGGCTTCTGTCTACAGTAGCGAAGCGTCACGGAGATCATGTTAACCGATAATTGGGTTAACGTCACAGGGAAGTGCGCTCGGGTTTCGACCGTCGCGGATTCATGACGAAAGCGAGTATCGTTCAACTCTCTTAGAGGATTTTAGATTTAATTGCTCTTTGTTTAACGGTGTCGATTATCAGCATCTTATGGGGGGGGGGTGCTCGGTACAAAATGGAGGAGGATAACATTGCGGGTCGTGAGATGACGTTAAATTGCGAGGGGAATTCCGATTCTGTCTGGGTACAGAATCATGTCTCTATAATCCATGCGGTACGTTCTTTTGTTGAGACAGTGACTCGACTTTGCCGCGTCTCCCCACGGCATGCGTTTTAGCTGTTCGTTCTTCCGTGTGTTGCAAAAGTACTTTCTTCACGTTGCAAAAGTACACGGAGCATGAAGCTTATAGCGTGGCACGGTGATCAACTAGCCAGAAAACGACTACGCGACAATCCGCAGGGACAAGTCGTCACGTGCTTGCTGAAGATATCCCCTCCACTACTTCACTTAGATTAAAAAGCGGGAAACACAGCGAAACTTGAAACGCGACTAGGTGCACTGAGAGACTTGTAGTTCAGAAACTCTTGACTAAAGTCAACGCTTATGCTGGGCATTGTAAATATAACCGCGACTGTTTGAAATGAAGACCAGCGCGAAACACTGGCTCGTCTGCAGTTGTTTGTGCCACACTCTGCGTACACCCTTTCGACACACAGCTTTCTCTGGTAGGGAAACATTGCGGAGCACATTTTGACTTCGTTTGCTCCGGTTCCAGGCAAATTATAGTGAAGTTAATCAACTGTTTGGGTTCCGTACTAAAAGATCACAGCCGTGAAAACAGACTCGCTTCGGTTAACCCTTCATACGCAATATTAAACATGTAGGAATTTGCCCCACTTTTCAAAGAGCATCCGAGACCATCGAGACTTCATGCATAAAATTGTGTGCATTTGCAGGGCGAGACATTGCTCGACATGAAACTGGCTTGTAAAACGACCACTTTTTTCGGCACAATATTGTTTGTTCTTAGCGCATCCGTGTGTGTGTATACGAGTTTTGTTCTTAGCACATTTTCTTTGTGTAAAAAAGCAACATGATTTGGTGACGAAAGTTAACTCATTAGGCAGCGCTTTCTCACACACACAGACAATTTGTTTTAAAAGAAAAACACCGAACCCATACTTTTCACTAGCAATCGACAACTCGGCGTCACAAATGAATAGACTCGCTTTGGTCTGTTCATCAATGCGTAAGCACATCACTGAAACGAAGCACACATTTAAAGCGACTCGTCGAAGTTCTTAATGGCATACAGTCACCTCGTTGGAATAATAATATCAAGGAAGAGTATTATGCAAATAGACTCGCTTCGGTCAATTCCAAGCCAAGTGCGTTGCGAAAGGTGATTACTCTTCCCCCACACAAATCCAAGTTCATCCCGAGGAAAAGGTTATAGAAGAGAGATGAAGAGGAGGGGAGGGGGAAAATGTGCGCGAAAAGAGGGGCAGAGACATGATATGGCAGTCTGCTTCCCGGGTACCATTCAAGTTTGTCAACAACTGTGGACTGAGCACAGAATAGCGGCCCTCGGGGCACCACTCTCGCTCTCTCTGTCTCTCTCTCCCCCCTTCTCTGCATCTCTCTCTCCTTGGCACGGAGAGAGATTTATATCAAGGCATAAAGAGCTTTGCTGCAAATTGCTCTCGTGTGCCTAACGTTTAGCGATAGTGCAGGGGAAGGGCCTAGGAGATTATGCCATCTTCGCATGATGCTGCCAGGATTGTAAGTCTATTAAACTTCGACAACTGCATCGGCTCGCCCGAGTGTGGCCATGGCTGTGCCCTGTCGTCGGAGGCAATTCATAAATTTAGTTTTCGCTCGCCGTATACGCAGTGCGAATCCGCACGGTGGGGCTCAGTGCTGGAAATGAATGAAATAATCAACACAGTAGAGTGGAGTTCGAGTTGAATGAAAATGTCAATGTTATTTAGCGAATCGATGCAAGGCATATGTTCAACATAAATTTAGTTTCTTTCATCGGAAGCCAGTGCGAGAACCGTGCGGCGAGCCCAGTGCCGAACATAAACGAAATAATCAACACAGTAGAAAGGGGGATAAAGTTGAATGAAAATGTCAATGTTAAATAGTGAATCGGTGCAGGCATATTATGTTAAACATGCAAAACTGTATTTTCCGCCTCCTGATCCTTGCCTAGTCTCATTCGGAGACGTCTTTTATACCATATGTTTTACATCCACCTGTCTGACGGTAGCTTATTCCAATTACATGCTGTATATTTTTTTTTATAAATGTGGCTGCGAGAAAGACTATAGGCATATAATATTGCAGTGTGAAACCACTGCCTATTCGTATGCATTTCATACTAAATAACGTCATGATGACGTCACCATCCTTGTCACGTCCCTGAGTGACACATCTGTGTCTGTGGGTAAAACAAAAATTGTAATCTTTATTTCGATTCAATTATTATATTTTATTGCATCCTTGTCGCGTCCCCTGCCTAATTCTCATTTGGCTTAAAAGTGTGTGTGTGTGGGGGGGGGGGTCCGACTATCTTGCCCTTTTGCCTCCGTTGGGGTTACAATGGCTCGAAGAATGACAAATACTCATCACTTGTGTTTCCACTCCAAACCGAAAAATCGGCATTGAATTCCCATAAGTTATTGATATTGGCCGAAAGGAAACAATGTTCAGACGTACAGTTACAAAGCGGCGCGGCGCAGTGATTGGTTTAAAGATAATTGAATGTTTGCAAACTGTCTGTTATAAATGCTATGGGCCCGTGGCGTAGGGTCCTCACAGGCGAGAGGGCTGTGAAGAAAATTCAATAATATTCCTGGGCTGCGTGTTGCATTTCCTTTGGAGGGAAATTATATCTGATGGATTTTGTTTCTCCGACTGACAATCAAAATGTCTTTAATAATGGTAACATTTTCATTTTCAAGCTCACTGTAATTGAAAGGGTTTTGTTAAAGTATAGTGCATATTTATTTTGTGTGTGTGTGTTTTTTTTTATTAAATAGTACAGTCGACTTGATTCGAATTTGTTTTGGTGCTTGTTAAAAATTGAAACAGTTCAAGTCTTGAACTGTGTAGGTATTTTTTTTCTTCTCTTATTTCAATTCTGGTCTTATAACAAACATTCTGGTCCAGTAAACGTTTTGAGCTACAAGCCTTGCTTTGTTTTTTTTAAACCTTCTTATTTTGTATACAGTACAGTAAAGTCAACCAAATAAATGGATGCATTATAGACTGCTCTGTTTTGCAAATCACAAGAAGGAACTATAATTTTGGGTAGCATCGGCTAAATCATGCGGAACGTAGTTTCAAATCATAGGCTACTTGGGGAACGTAATCTACATTCTAAAAACTCTCGGGTCAGATTTGACCCAGATTCCGGATCCCAGATCCCGGGGGGCCTGACCCATTTGCAGGTCGGGGGGGAAGATTTGCTAAGAATGGTATACACAATCGGGCGTGCTAAGAAGGGAGGGGAGGGTCAATGAATATTGGATCTATTTAATGATTATTACATATAAAAAAAAAAATTTTAACAAATCAGAAAAAAAAAGGAAACAACAGAAGTAAACACAGAAGGGTCAACTTGAACCATTCTGAGACAACACAGATTAGGGGTGACTACCGAGAAAAGGGTCAGGCCCAAGGGAACAAACGAATCGGGCAATGTGACCGGATAGTTTGGGAGCAAACAGAAATTATTATACAAATACTAAGGAGAACCGAGGAGAACAAAACAGAAAAGGGAGAACAAAACAGAAAAGGGAATAACAAAGAGCCTCCATAGGGAAATTCTAAAGATGGGTTGCTCCACAAGGAATTTTGTGTACAAAGTCTATGGGAGGTTCTTAACTAAAGGGACAAAGGAAAGAACAAAAGATGTCTCCAAAGGGATGCAAAAAAAATAAAATAATGTGTGTGTTGTTCCTTTTTGCAAGAAAATTTAACATGTTGTTTTTTAATAAAACAATTGTTCATAGTGTTGTCTTTAAGTCACCGGAAAGTTTTCATTCGACTCAAATTCGATTTGTTTACATTTTGTGTCCATACAAGTACAAACATTGATTTGTTGTTCTGCATCTTAGCATTGATAAATAAATAAACATACATTAAAAATAATGTCGACAGTAGCAGTCAGGAGTTTATCAATATATAAGTTTAAAAAATACATGGTGTCATGGGGAGGGGGAATAGACAGAACACCGCACTGTAGACTTATTGTTTTTTATATTATTTTAATAATATTTTTCTTTTTAAAGGGTTTGATTAAAACAGGAAATTGCACTGGGTAAAAAAAAGGGGGTTCGTGTTAGACCGGAGTTGAGGTCATTTATTTGACCTCTAATGACGTTAATGGCGTGTGGAAGAGTCTTGTCTAGTTCAATATCTTTATAGGTTTGGCTCATAAGAGGGTGCCTCATAGATTAAAACATCAATACCGATGATCTTCCTAGCCAGTAGCTTAAAGGTATTGTACACTTTTGGTAACAGCTCAAAATCAGTGTCCACATTTTGTGTGATTAAACATATGCATGAACAAACAAACCTGTGAAGGTTTGAGCTCAATTGGTCATCGAGGTCACGAGAAAATAGTGAAAAGAGATCTTATGTGTTTTCTGTTTTTTCAAATTATCGCGCGCGATAATTACTATTGTTTTACTCGTTTCTCAGAAACGATAGCATTTTAGGCAGAAATATTTTAAGGAACCCTTTCTACCATTACTTACTTTAAATCATGTAAGTTATGTGTGAATCTGTGAACATTGTGTTTTTCGATCTTACCAATAGTGTACAGGGCCGTTACCCCCTCCTCCCTTTCAGAGCCGTTGCCCCCCCCCACCAATCTGGACCCCCGTCCCCCAAGTGAGTTCTAAGATGAAAAACACAAAGTGTGACTTGTTTGGTCTTCGAAAGTACAGCATATCTTGTGCACAACGTAAACATTAATCAAGACTGTTTGAACAATGCATAAATGTATGGTTCACTAAGTCAACTAACAACATTAACTGTTCGCCAATTTATAAGTTACAGTGGCGAACAAGACATTTTCATTTTTTGTTATATTTTATTTTTTTTTGGGGGGGTGGGGCAGCCGAGAGAAACAATTCGCAAGAAATGCAAACCATTTGGGCATACTGTTAATGATATTATTTGACATAATGAACCATGCATTTTTCAAACAGGCTTGATTAGTGTTTACGTTATGCACAAAATAATTTCTTTTCACAGGTCACATGGTCTATAGTGTGACCTATGACATCACATGTTTACAAAACAGCCACAGAGCCTGGACTTCCTGCAGGCACAATTTGTACACAGCCAATGGAAGAAAACCTAAAAACTTTATATTTTATGGAGATTGCACTGTCTGATTTTTATCAACCTTTGATATGAAGGAGGGGGGCACATCTCAAAAGTTGTTCAGCTGTTTCTTTTATAGCTCTTGAATTTATGTGGAAATTGTGACACATAATGACCAGTGTAGTACCTTGACTGTCAGGAAATGCCCTGTAATGTATGGGGGCACTCTTTTTTCGTAAACTAAAATTACAGTGTCTATAGGATGGCCATCCAGTTGCCGGTGCTGCATACTCCTAAGGAGTCAAGATGGTACGTCAGGAGTGCTTAAAAAGCCAGACGAACCTATGTAGGAAATGTGTGCTTAAAAGTGCCAAATGAGTACTCAAGACATAGCGATTTAGTAAATTTTCAGGTGGGGGATAATAAGTTTCAATCTGAAAGCTCACTGAAAATAAAGTTCGTACCCATACCAATCCTCCAGAGAAATTTGTCCGTCTAACATACTGTCAAAGTCGAAAAAGTAAGCATTTTAAAGGCACTGGACACTATTGGTAATTACTCAAAATAATTTTAGCATACAAACTTACTTGGTAACGAGCAATGGAGAGCTGTTGATCGTAGTATAAAACATTGTGAGAAACGGCTCCCTCTGAAGTAACGTATTTTTTGAGAAAGAAGTAATTTCTCAGTAAAATATTTGAATTGATTTTGAGACCTCACGTGAGGTCTCGAAATCAAGCATCTGAAAGCACACAACTTCGTGTGACAAGGGTGTTTTTCTTTTATTGTTATCTCGCAACTTCGACAACTAATTGAGTTCAAATTTTCACAGGTTTGTTATTTTGTGCATATGTTGAGATACACCAAGTGAGAAGACTGGTCTTTGACAATTACCAAAGGTGCCCAGTGTATTTAAGACATCCTTGAATCAACACTGCTTATGTTGGATTGCTGCGATCGAAATGAAGATCGGTACGAAACGTTGACCACGGAATTGGGTGACTCACAGAGTGGCCGTATTTTTGGAGATAATTCACCGTTCCGAAGACCATGTGACCAGCTCGCTCTCTCTCTCTTTAAGAAACTGTTTCTTTAAAGTGAACAATTATGAACGTTTGGGCATTTAATACGGCATTCCGTGCGTATTGATCGCACCACACGTGAAACCCCACAGGCGTACAAACAGCATCTCAACGCGGTGGCTTTCATTTTACGTGTCTCACATCACACAAGAGGGGTTTTTCTTTTGTTCTTATCACCGGGTGATCTCTCAGGTTGACCCCGAGTGGGAAATGGTCCTCGTTAGATCTTCCAACGATTGCACCTTTATTGCAACCCGCTGGCATTGAAAGACAAGTCTCCTCCCCACCCCCCCCCCCTCTCTCCCCCTCTTCATTCCGCATAATCCTATCTGTGAATCAGTAGCTTGGTATTCAACGGCTTCTATGGTTAACTAAGTAAATGTTATCTTTCCAAAATGTCATCCTGACTGTACGATAAAAATGGCCATGGAACAAAACAAAAACAAACTGAAACAGGAGTACCGGCACTCGATCGTAGTCGCTGATATCGCTCCCCACGGAGCGGACAGTGTTGGGTGAACGACCACTAAGCCCTCTCTTTAGTTACGCTGGAGAAGTTTAAGCTAGTTCAGGTTCGTGATTATAGCACCTTGTCACAAAATGCCAATTTTTTTTTTCTAATTCTGTTATAGCATTAGCCTTTTATGCACACAGCGGAAAGAATCCCCCCATTCGAGCGACCGTGCGCACCGACATAGATTGATATGAAAATGGATGGGTATTAGTCTGTATTTGACGGATAAGAGATTTCGTCTTGGTCATGGGTGACCCCAAACACACGCCAGTGTGCAACTCAAACCTTAAAGGTAAATTGCATCGTTGGTTTGTGGACAGGGAAAAGGTCACCCGCGAGGATAACTTTGTGTTTTGACCCACAACCGAAATGTGTTAAGCACTGTATAATAATACTCAGTACTTGCCCGAATCATAATTTTTTTTTTAAATATCCACAGGCAATATTACTCGGGTGGGATTCGATGAGTCTTCTGCGGGTGTCTCGCTGTTCCCAGTAGAAGATCTACCCTCATCACAGTGGTCTGTTTAATCTACATGCTTCTCCGGTGCCTTCGGAATGGTGACAAGTGTTCCAACCACCACAGGGACTCCTCCTCTCACTCTGCCAAAGTTCCCTCGACAGGTCTTGGTACTTCTGAATCTTTCTCCATCTCCTTTGGAGCTACCCTGATATCACCTGGCAAAGCTATGTCAATGAGATGACACATCTTCATCGTCTTATCTAAGATTTACAGCATCCGGGCGTCCATGACCCATAAACATGATCAGTCTGAATGTTGAAGTCCAAGAGGATCTTGACCTGATCGGTCTCTAACATCATTCTCCGGGAACAAAGTCGTAACATTTCGCAAGCACTCGGACTCGGACACCATACTCCTCACGCAAGTTACAGCGAATCACCTTGGCCAACTTTTCATGTCTTTCTTTGTACTCCGTTTGAGGGAAATACCTCAATGTGGAAAAAAATAAATACAATGTGTGCTAAAATTGTCCTCAAAGACTGAGGTTCTTCTGTCGAACAATGGTTCTACCTCTTAGTGAGCACATGCCCCTCACAACGCATAAACTGTTGTAATTTCACCCAAACATGACCCGAATTCACGCTGGTTGTAACAAAGGTCATTAAAAAATTCCAACACAATAAACCATAATATGTAACCTTCGTTAATGAAAAGAGCGGCCTCGTACATTCCAGGTCATTTCCTGGCAGGCGCAATACTACACTGC
Source organism: Pycnopodia helianthoides (assembly GCA_032158295.1). Taxonomy (NCBI): domain Eukaryota; kingdom Metazoa; phylum Echinodermata; class Asteroidea; order Forcipulatida; family Asteriidae; genus Pycnopodia; species Pycnopodia helianthoides. Next base: position 5,287,256 of record CM063253.1, on the reverse strand, counting down.
TCATAGGCCTATGGGGAATTGTACATTTGGAGTCGTAATTTCCACATGAATGACACCTCTTACACAAATTGTGTACAGTTTGTGGCAGCAACCAGGTGACCTACAAAAAAAACCACTCTCCTTAAAGCGTCTCTCAATTTGATTTTATCTAAACGGTTATGAAGAGACACCGGCAGCGCAATATAAAGAGCAGAGGCGGACATGTGCAGCACTCGGCTTGACTGTTCTTAAATACATCAGTACTGCCCGTTGTTGGGGGTCCCTGGTTACTTACGGCAGTTACAGGTTGATTAGCCTCTGACTGGCAACCCCGAACAAACATAATTTGCAAAATAGGGAGACCGCCAACACCATAGAACTAGATCCACTCATTAAAAAAAAAATGGTCAGAATTTACCCGGGTCAGCATCACCCAGAATCTGTGTAGAAGTGACACGTAAATGGTTCAAACTGACGCAGAATCCGGGCCACAATCCCGTTTTTTGACCAGTTTTCGGTATGCCAGAAGATACTGTGTCCCCCAGAGTTTCTGCCCCCCCCCCCCCACGGCAAACCGTACAAATTTATTCTGATAGCGCCCTCTTTTGAAACAACCTGGTACAACCCATGTTAATGTAGTGGGGGACGACGACACACACACACCAGAATAATGTGGGGGACAGATTTCCCCTTCGCTCGTCCCCAGCGCCTTGCCTTAAAACCAAAGGCGCTGGGATGGGCAAACGTATCGTTAACGTTAATGCTCAGTCCCATGCTCAGTCCCATCATGCATCACACTCACACTGCAAGCACTGCACGCATGACGTACTTCCTGAACAAGAATCTGTGCAAGCTGATTAGCCCATCCCAGCGGTCCTGGATAGGCCGCTGGGGCCGAGCGAAGGGACAGATTTCCCCGTGTTATCAGGTCAGCCTGACCCACAAATGGGTCAGGCCCCCTGAGACCCCAAATCCAGGTTATCGTTCTGACCCGGAAGTTTGTAGAGTGTGAAAAGCTCGATTTTTGACTCCTGTGGACGTCGTTCTTGTTTATGTGGCCGCAGAAACTCGTTCTGTGGGGAGTTGCAAAAGTGACAAGTAGGCCGGATTGAGCTCCAGCAATCATACCACGTACCCACATAAACGAGATCGTTAACTTCTGTCCACCATTTGCTGGGTACAAATCGACTCAACGTGATAACCTATCCTTATACAAGACGACTCACTGCAACAAACAAGTCGTCTTAGGCCTGCCAGTTGTAAAGTAATCACCTGTCTCGCGAATAGGAAATAGTAAAGCTGAGAACTAATCTTGGCAAATATCTACTGTACCTTGATTAAAAAAGAAAGAAAGATAGCGCACAAGTGGTAGTCTATTTGGGGCGAACCTTAAAATGCTGCACCTTATCTTGATTCAAGAAGATTTAATCATACCTTGTAGAGCTGAGGCCGTTTCACAAACATTTCAACCAACATTGTGCATTGTGATGCTTCAAAGTGACATTAACAATACACTCTAGAAGCTCACGGGTCAGCATTGACCCGGATCGGGGTCCCGTGTGGGGCCTGACCCATTTCTGGGTCAGTATGACCCGGAATTGGTGTCAAAAATTACTCCAAAATGTATCAAAGTGACGCAGAACCCTGGTGAAAAACCCATTTTGTTCATGCAGTTTTCGGGTCAGCCTGACCCACAAATTGGTCAGCCCCCCCCCCCCTTGGACCCCGAATATGGGTAAATTCTGACCCGGAAGTGTTCATAGTGGTATAGGCTTATCAATACTTTCAAACACTATGCTTGCTTTTGCTCTCGTCAGAGTAAACCTGACGGCTATCAACAGTCCATTTCCGCCATATTACCATAACACCGTACCATATATTGATTCAAAGATCTTATCTTGAGCCGAAGAGGCCAAGCATACCCGTAACACGGTTCTCCCACATTACCTAAACTCTATTATGAGGACTGCTGATTGACTCAAGGGTTGAATAATATTAGCGTTAGTTTAGCCAACTTAATATAATCCGGTATAATCCATACATATATATATATATTTTAAATCACACGTCCATGAAACACAATTAAACGTGTTAAAGCGAGCTGAGGTGTCAAAACAGACGTATTAACTCCGAGTTTCGTTCGTGCGGAATGATGGGTTTCTCTTTCTCAAGATAAATTATTTACACTTACACTGTCGAAGTTGAAGCATGTCGACTGCTTGCCGCTGCTTGGCCACAGCCCTGATTTTTGTGCAAAATGCTAGCGGACAGATCTTGTCGTGGTCATCGGGTGTAGCTAATGCAGATGTTAATGGCCTTCTTAATTTATAAATGACCTTCGGGAGACACCGGTTTAAATTTTGAACCGAAATTATAAAAGCAAAACTCGAGTGGCTGCGGCGCTAAGTTTCGGTTTGGCGACTTCCTTAAAAGTGTTTGCTTTTTAAATTGACATTTTTGCACTCGGTGCAAGTGGGCCCGACGAAGCCTTCTAGTCACGTGATTTTGCTGTCAAGTATACACGATATACTAGAGGCCGTTTTCGAACCCAGGGCTTTTTGGGCTTGGGCATGGGCTCCGTCTGCCTGTAACACCGTAAGGAAAGCACGCGTTTTCTAAAATACATCTGACGGAGCCTAAGCCCAAGCCCTGTGGTTTCGAAAACGTCCCATGACTCGGACTGAGTGTCAATTTTAGACTTAACTGTCAAAACAATGTTCCATTTGGTGTTTCAGTTTTCATAACTCTGTCGATGCTAATCTCGGAAGGCTTTTATTCCGGAGACGAGCTGTCCCACAAATGAGATGAATTGAATGAAATCGAGTAGACGCACTATGGTATATACCCGTCTGTGCCTGAATGATAGTTGGCATGATGATACGGAATGGGATACAGTCACACTACTGTCATCGTAATCCCCTTCAGTAAGTCCCCAAAGCTATGTAAGTGTTAAAAAAAAAAAAAAAAAAAAAAAAATTGTACTTGCTTTAAACAAAAAAGCGTAGGCCTATAGACGTACTTTAGCATGCAGAATAAAGAGATGGTAGTTTGACATGCTTAAGTCAACCTATCACTTATCAGACATCAGTAATTTTAAATGCAGTGGAATTCAGCTGTGTATAAACCGGTACCATTATTATAAACATTACAAATACTAAAGTAATGGGTACATTGTACAAAATCATTTGTGAGCGTTTGTAAATTTGTGTTTTTCTTTTAAAGGTATTGTACACTTTTGGTAACAGCTCAAAATCAGTGTCCACATTTTGTGTGATTAAACATATGCATGAACAAACAAACCTGTGAAAGTTTGAGCTCAATTGGTCATCGAGGTCACGAGAAAATAGTGAAAAGAGATCTTATGTGTTTTCTGTTTTTTCAAATTATCGCGCGCGATAATTACTGTTGTTTTACTCGTTTCTCAGAAACGATAGCATTTTAGGCAGAAATATTTTAAGGAACCCTTTCTACCATTACTTACTATAAATCATGTAAGTTATGTGTGAATCTGTGAACATTGTGTTTTTCGATCTTACCAATAGTGTACAGGGCCTTTAAAGATGATAGGTCCGAGTTATAGCTATTTTTGTAGATTGGGGAAAGTTGCTTTCAACTAAGGTGTTGCACAGGGGGAAAAGTCTGCCAATGATAAGGGGTAGTCAATTAAAAACTATCAATCAATTATTATTCCCGAGATTATCTCACGGTCATCAGCCACGTACAAACAAATACGCGGGTTAAAAGGAGTACTTACATTGTCCGTGGCATACTCGAAAGCTTTTTTGCAATTTTTGTTGTTGTTTTTTTGGACACAGCATCATCTGTCGAAATTCGTTTTTTTCAAGATGTGACCACAAAATAATAGCCTTTAAAGCTTTTTTTCCGTGGATCTAATAATTGTAAACAGATAAATAATGACAAGGAAGCGGTTATCTTCGGCAGTGAGTGAACCAAAAAATCCACGGAAAAAGGTGTTGGGGCGTTAATACTTAAAGAGAGGCTCCGATGTCGAAATCAATTGTGTGGTCCACTCAATTTCCAACAGATGGAGTCCTAAAGAAAAACAAGTCTCTAACCCTCGCGTCAAAAGATTTGTAAAATGTCACTGTGCTTGAAACCCCTTCAGGCGCATTTTGGGGTCCAAATCCAAAAACGTCCGATGACATCACATTTCAAATAATATAAGAAACAACCATGACAACATTGACAACCAAAGTAGCCTTATCATTGCATCCCCGACACTCATCTATAAAACTGGATGAGCTTACAGAGTCCTTTTATATATATATAGCTCTGACGAAGGTCCGGTTTGGATCGAAAGCTAAGGCCATCTACCCTACAAATTTTATATACATATATATATATATATATATATATATATAATTTTATATTTATACATACATATATTTAAAACTAATAGGGGAGATGGCCTTAGCTTTTCGATCCAAACCGGACCTTCGTCAGAGACATAAACAAGCACAAACGAAAACATATCCATTTATAGCAAAATAGTATATATTTATATTTATATAAAACCAAATTACTCGTCGCCTTTAAATTAAATCGACAACCCTATATTTTGGAAGGTGAAAGCCAGCACCTAGACACCGTCTTAAGAACCCGCGGTCTGAGACGCGGCAGTGCGAGCTTAAGTAACCATATTGATTGGAGGAAGAAGAAGGGGAAAAAAAAGGTTTTCCATTTCTGGGTCACTCGCTTTTGGTTCGGCTCAACTACGTGAGGAGGTCGTATGTTTAGCCGGGCTGCAGTTTTTTTTTTCTTCTTCTCTGTAACCCAAGGGGAATTGAGCAAACGTAAGGTGTTTGTGACAAATGGAAGTATTTTCCGGACCATTTTACTTCAAATAACTGATCGCCATTATAACGTGTCCTTGACTTGTAACTCGCCGTTTTAAATACGGAAGACCGTTTCGGATGGAAGTGTTCTTTTTTTTATAGACCTCGCTACATTTGTTGAGACCTTCAAGTGCACTTGCCTAGCAAACAAGATACTGCACCAGTCATAAGGGAAATTGTTTCATTTTGTATCATAATTTCCCACATAATTTCAAGAGTTACACAAAAATAACAGCTGAACAAATTTTGAGATGTGCCCCCCTTTCTTCGTAGCAGACGTTGCCAGAAATTGGACAATGCAATCTCCACGAAATATCAGATTTACCGTGTTCTTCCATTGAGCTGTGTAAACATCGTGCCGGCATGAAGTTCAGGCTCCGTGTGGCTCTTTTGTAAACATGTGATGTATCAGGTGACATGGTCTGTGAGTGGGATTTGAGACTGTGTCTTTTCAAACAGCATTCTTTCACTATAATTTGTCACTTCGAAAAGGAAATTGCAAAAGATGAGGACAGGATGGGTTATCAGTGGGACAAAAATTGTCAGTTTCAATCTGAAATCGCACTGATTGTGACAGAGTTCTCATGGCAGTGTTGTAAAAAACATCCTGAGACACCCCCCCCCCCTCCTGCCGAATCACAATTTCTTATACCGATCGCTGTAATTAAAATAAGCTTAAAATAATGTACACAAAATCTCTTATTACAAAACATGAAGTGCTTTACGAAATAAAACATCACCATCGAATACGATGACCTAGCTTCACGGTCAAGTTGTGCGGTGTGTTTTTTTTAGATAATTAAAGTGTGAACTTTTTTTTATCTAATTACAATGATACTAATATTTCAAAAGAAATATACATTATAGTTTTCCTTTAAACTAAACCGTAAGTATCTCTAATAAGGCATATACATTGTGTGCAGTGTGTTGCCATCGTTACGGAAGCTACAGAGTCCCAATGTACAAACAGATGATTTCGACAATTATTTTTTGAACCTCCGGAGACTACCATCGCCGCAGTGTGGAGGAATTTTATTATTTTTTTTTTTTGCTTTTTCCATTATCCTCGCTTCCGTCATTGTTTCCATTATCCAAATAATACTGCATAGAGAAAATGGACTGCAAAGTAATTACATTGTCGTATTCAGGTCCCAGATACTTCAAATTACAATACCCACGAAGGGCAGAAACAGATAAGCTAAAGAAGTCTTCTCCGGTATGTCAATGAAAAAATAACAGTAATGACAAATGCGTCGACCCATTTCTTTTTTCATATTATAACAATCGTCCGTGCACGATGATTTTTATGACAGAGTGCGTGTTACTACACGAGCATTGGGTTCCTGATATGCGTGTATATTATTAAAGGAACATTACAGAATTGGTAAGAACAACTATACTTTTTGATCACAGATTTACATAAAACTTACACGGTATAATGATGATGCTAGTAGAAAACATCCCTTGAAATATTTCTGTCTGAAATGCCATATTTGATGAGAAATGAATAAACTAACTTGCCGATTTGAGTTTATCGCTCAGTGAGCGTTTTATTCATTTTGTTGAATCTGTACGATTTCATGCAAAATGTGTGATCGGATTTTCACTATTTTCTCGTGACCCAGATGGCCGATTGATCTCAAACTTCTACAGGTTTGTCAGTTTATGTATATGGTGGATTACATAAAGTGTTTACACTGCCAACAACTATTTTGTTAGCAAAAAACAATTCTGTAATGTTCCTTTAAGTTGGCGAGATTGTTGGCTACAAACAGCTCCATTGCTCGGCGACCTTCCCTGAATGCAATTGTGATTATAGAAGTCGTAAGATAAGACATCGTGTGCCCCGGAAGATGGTTGTAAGGCTCTACGACCTTCTTCCAGGCACACCAATTTCTTTCTTTTTTCAAAATAACAAAAGGTCATAAGCATTCAAACGTCCCCCAAGACATAAGAAAAATATGGCATTACTGTAAATTTTTGGTTGCAAGAAATTACCACAAGGACAAGTGTTTCCGTTCCCACGCAGAATTTAACCTTCCTATAATGACTTATGAAAGGTGGACATCCGACCATATTATTTTCACGCTCAGTTTTTCTTGAAACACAATCGTGCTAATTGCTTGCGGCCTATCTCTGGTGACTTTTCGTTACGTCCTTCTTCCGGGCACAAGACGAAGAAAGAACCAGACTATCTGTGAGGCCTACACAGGCTCGGTTTGGTGTCCTGGTTTTGTTTAGTGGTGGGGGAAGCCGTGATATAAAGAAAGGAGGCCGCAATCTTGTTCACGATATAGGTCTCTAACAGTATACAGTAATAATAGGCCCCAAACATATATTCCTTTAAAGGGATATGTTGTCTTCGGATTATTTGGCGCTTTGGGCTAGAAAAGTGTTTGTTATTAAATTAATATGGTTAGAGAGATGTTTTAAAAGAAGAATATAATGATCTACCGTCCGCCATTTCGTAAAACCAGAAATCTGACTCCACAAAATGACGGACGGTGTCAGTTCACGAAGTAAAAGGAAAAACCACCGAATTTTGAGGGATAGTTGTGTGTATCATTGTATTCTATGTCTAAAACATATTTCAAACCATATTCATTTAATAACAAACCCTATTTTTATAGCCCAAAGGCGCCCAATCCGAAGTCAACGTACCCCTTTAACAGCTTTTAAAAAAATCAGTGCCAGGCTGTTTTGTTTTTTAGCTGCTCCTCTTCGAGCTGGTTCTCTAAACAACAACCGGCTAGTGTAAACCATGGGGGCAGTGTGCGCGATCCAAACGGCAGGTCACTTTTAAAATGAGTATCGATCACAGCGAGTAGCGACCAACATTCAATAAATAGATGATCGACTTTCACAGCGTTTTTTCATTTCCGCTCATGTAGACAAACTTGAATGCACTTCCGCCCCACGCTGGCTATTTTGCTTTTGGCCGCCTGACCTACTTTTTGTCACGTGACCCTAACGATGTTGTAATCAAAAGTTGGAAGATCTGAGAGTGATTTGTCTTTGGGTAAAATACCAAACAAAGTGGGACCGATGTCTGACGCACTCGTAGTTATCGATTATGTTTTTTTCTTCTTTTTTCAGATGTATTCCCCCCCCCCCGTAGCTTTCATCTCATGTTTTGACCACTTTCTGACTTCCAAGCCTGTGGACATGGGGAGATCGAGGCTCCCATTCTCCCACATGACCTTGATGATATTTCCATCATCTTTATGAAACCACAGCTTCATCTTCATAATTACATCATTTATAATGCGCCTCTCAGTAACCTATTCTGAGGCACACAGAAACACTGGAATTAAACAAAAACCATTCACAGAACTCTACATTGTATTAAGCATATGCGAATGGGACAAATCTGTAACTTAATTTCGAACATATCAATTTGAAGTACAACAGCGACTGTGAATGAGTAAAAGAGTTGCGTGGATTGGGTGCAGCAGATGAAGAAGCCATGTCAGTGTCACCGTACGAAGACTAACTTGCCTTTGGTGTTAAGAAAGCAGTTCCTTAGTGGCCGTCTTAATGATAATAATGGAGTCTTGTATAGAGCCGGTATCCGCCAAAAAAGGTGCTCATGGCGCTCGCTCATGATACAAGAAACAGTACAAAAGAAAGGGACACAAATATATATGTTGAATATCGCTGGTCAACATTTACTTCAAAAAGATGAGTTTTGAGAGCAGCTTTAAAATGATGATGTTGTATCAGCTGCAGTCCTGATGTGGTTCGGAAAACTATTCCACACTTTCCCTGGAGTAACTAGGAATGAGCGCGCTCCCCATGAGCTAATGAGTCTTGTTGTTGTTGTTTTTTTAATTTCTTCCGTACCGAAACCGAACCTGGGCAATCAGATGTACTAGTCTGAGCCCTTGTTTACTTAATACATCTATCTGTGTCATTTCTTGCGTGTCGTGGCCGAGCGGTTTAAAGGGCACCGGACTAAAGCTCTGGTGTTTCTGGTCGAGAGAGTGGGTTTGAGTCCCGGTCGTGTCACGTCTTGTGTCCTTGAGCAAAATACTTGACAATAATAATGCTATGTCCTTCATTAAGCCGTAGTTTTCGTGTACTAGCATTGGTAGTGCACGTAAAAGAACCCAGACCACTTAGCGTGGAAGAGTATAGGGGTCAACCCCGGTGTTTCTGGTTCACATAGCAAGCACCCTTGTTTACAGGTTTCCTCAGGCTTGTGAGCTACACTGATTAAGTTCACTTGTATGAGGCATCCTTGGTTTCATTTCCAGAAATGTATAATAATAAATAAACATAATAATTTCATGAATGGGAGTGTGACAAGCGGTGCTGCTGCTGGATTGAAACATGCCTTAAGGCGCATTTGATTAGTACCTGCTCCATTACGGAGGAGCTTCATCTAATCCTAGGTCTCTCGTATGGAAGATGGGGAGGGGAAGCTATCTCGTGCACGAGGGCACAGCTTGATGCATAGATTGCTTTTTTAGTCCCGTCCTGTATTTGCTTGTGTTTTGCTGTAGTCCTTCTGGTTTTTACTGTTTCGTCCACGGTATTGACTGTGCCCCATTTTGTTTCCACTCCCAGATGACCACAATGGGAATAAGTCTCTGACCTCTTATTTGTTATTTTCGTCGAACAAATTTATTTTCTTGCTGTTTTCTCTCTTTTTGTCTGTTGTGTGTACATTCGCATGTATTTGTCTATTTTGTATATATTTGTCTATGTATATATTTGCATGTATTTGTCTATTTTGTATATATTCGCATGTATTTGTTTATTTTGTAAATATTTGCACGTATTTGTCTATTTTGTATATATTTTAATGTATTTGTCTATCTTTGCATGTATATTTTCTTGGTAAATTGCTAAATAAATATATATAAAATAAAAAAAATAAATAAATAAAAAAGTTCCTAGACCTAGATTGAATGTTATAAGCTGTTTCAACACAAACAGTTGTGCTAGCAAGTTGAAAGCAAATCGTCGCAGGGAACCAGTCAAAAACAATATATACTATGTGGTATTTTGGCTGGTGAACTGTTTTAATGCTAAGCAAATTTTGTTCTGAAATCATCGGCCTAGTTCGGCCTTATTCCAATAAACCTTTATCATGCTTGAGTCACTGTACGAATGATTTGTCAATCCTAAATTCCTAAATAAAAAAGGTACCAGACTACCTTTTCTTCCAGCCGCATTACATTGTAAATAAATTATACGAAGAGAGAGGGGTTACGTCTGTAGGCCCAACTTCCACAGAGCTAATTAAACAGACAGTAGTGCTTAACACATTTCTGCTGGGCAAAAATAATCGGGACGCCAGTCACAATAGATTTAACATGGTTTTTTTTTCCCGTAAGCAAAATTGCATTGTGCTCAGATACTTTTTTGTGTGCCAAAGCAGCTTTATGAAAGTTGTGCCCTGTTTATTTATTCATTAAATCCATCAAATCAAGTGCATGGTTAAAGGAAAGTGAATACAAACTGATAACAAAAAAATGATCAAGTGCAGTGTTCACACATCATTAGTTTTATCCAAATATTTACGAATATCATTCTCCTGACAAGTGTCGCATAATATTTACAGTGGAGGGGGATTTGGTGTAATTTATAACGTATGTATGTTTGTGTGTAATGTGTGTCTTTTGTAAGAACCAAAGAATTTGACAGCAAATTATTGGTTCTGCTTTTAACGTAAATAGAAACAGAGGATTCGAACTGCCTCTAGCTACCGGGCAATCTCGACGGTCTAGAGGTATTAAGACATCTGCTCTAGAATGGAAAAGGTCATGGGTTCGAATTCTACCCGAGTAATATGCCTGGGGGTTTCTTTCAAAGCACTCGGGAAAGTACTGAGTGTACGGTGCTTCACACACATCGGTGAATGGGAAAAACCGAATAATAGTCCGACCGTGGCGATGGTCAACGGTGCTGCCGCATCGGGACAGACAGGCTCTCTCCAACCAGCCTCGATGTGGTCCCATGGACTTGAAGACAATTAGTTGGCCGAACACAATGACACAGCTCCACAGTCGTGCGTATAGTCTTGAAGTATATAGACAAACAAAATCTTAATTGAGGACATCAGTGATTGAATTCCACACGAGCGCTTGCGCCCGCTAAACGTGATTTATTACGGTCCGTCACACGTGCCTGTCCTGCAACTCAAAGCACGTGGCAGACCTTTGCTAAAACCGATCCTCAGCGAGATTGTTAAAGAAAGCAAAGCTGCTTCAACGGATTCAGTGATTTTTAAGTCTACCCCACCCCTCCGTCTCTCTCTCTTTCCCTCCCTCTTTGTTTGTCTTTGGTATCTCTGCATGTTTCCCAACACTCTCTCTGAAACTTGTAATTACCGCATTACGGTTGGCTCGGTGGTTTCTTCCCGCTGCCTATCAGATCCCCTATGGACCTCCCCCCCGTTCGAATCCCGGACCGGAGCCCTTGCATGTGGACCGGGTTTCTGTCCCGATCTGATTTTCGTGGGTTTGCCCTGTTTGGGGTTTTCCTCCGACCTCTAAAAGTGATTATTCTCTTCATCGGTTTTCTCTCTGCACAGTTATCTTCAGGCCTTTACGGGTCACAGTTCTACGTGCTTTGGAGGGTCCCATGGGGGCTACCAGAATGACAATATGACAAATCTGCGATGGCCCTATAGCCAAATATCTTTCCCATGACATTCTCTGATTGTGTGCCAAGTTTCAGGATTGTATCATCATAAGGTACTCCCCTGAAAAAGTCCCCTATCTGCCCCACCTATGCACCCTTCTCAGGGTCAATTCTGACCCGACATTTTTGAGAGCGTCACACCCCCTCGTTTCACTTCTCACAATAAGCCACGTCTAATCTTTGACCTCCATGCAGTCCATTGCCGTTTTCCTTTTTAAACAGCTTCCAAAGTTTAAGCAATAAAAACACGTCTTCAACACGGTCTACATGATCGTCCCTTCTCCTCCGAAGCGTTGATCGAATTCCTACGGTGATGAGATTTCAGAGTTAAAGCGCTCTGGGTCCCTCTTGCCCCGTAGTCTTGGATGCAAACTCAATGGCATGGTTTGTTTGTACTCGTCTGTAATAGCATGTGTATCCTGCACGCATATTAAGAGATTCCCCGCGCATGAGGACGCTAAGAAAATACCAATCGACATTAGACCTCATTCCCGCGGATTCAGAATGTGTCGTTTCGCATTACGATTGCATGAGTTTGATTTCTCCCGCATTCTTGCGAGTGTCAGTGGGCTTTGTAATCCGCCGGGATCGAGGTGGGAACGGCTTTAATTAAAGACTGGGGAAGAGGACGCAGAATGGTGTCACCTCCGAAGGATGTAGCTCACGGTTCGCAGACGTGGAATCAACCAGATGGAAAAAAGCAACAGGGAGACGTTGAGGAGGCCGGTTGGAACAGACAGGCTGGAGGAAACCTCGCCTGATAAAGTCTTCCGGTTTTCGGTAATTCTGAGACAATATAACTTGACACAACTTGGCCCCTATAGTCGGTCACCTTAGACTCGCCACCACTCTTTATATGAGACGGGGAGCCGACTGCATAAATTATCACCGCGGGGGAATTCCGAAGAGAGACTTGCTCAACGAGGAAACGAAGTCTATGGATGGAGGGAACGTTCGAGTCCAGGGACAAATGAAAGAATAACACAGCTATTCAGAGACATGAATGTGAGTACGTGTGTGACATCATTAATAGGCGACACCTAAAGAGTGGGCGGGGGCAAGGATAATCGAATTCACACCGTTGCATTCATGACAGCCTTTTTACTGTGGAGGGTGGTGTGCTCTCCTGGTAAAAACAAGAGCAAAGCAGCTCTGTGCATTCTAGAGGGGTTAAAACGAAGCTTTCTTCCCCTTAATTTGAAGTTATACTAATAAACACTCAACTCTCAGTGATGTCGGCTGTCCCTCAACTCTTTCCATACCAATCGCTCAAATATTGAGTGAAGTTCACAACATTATACACAGTACACAGACCTTTTACACTCTTAAAAACACCCAGGTCATAATTGACCCGGATTCTGTGTCCTAGACCGGGGTGCCCGACCCATTTCTGGGTCAGCCTGACTCGGAGACTGGTTACAAAATGGGATTTCGACTTGAATTCCTGCTTCGTTTTGACACAGTTTCGGGTCAGTTTGACACATATTCTGGGTCATACAGATCCATAAATGGGTGAGGTCCCATGCGACGCGGATTCTGGGTCAATTCTGACCCAGGAGTGTTTGGAGTGCACTTCAAGTTTGTCACGAATACTGTCTTGAATGCTGAGTCTTTTCTTTCTATTACATTGTCTGATTAAAGTCAGCTGGAAAGGCATGTGTAATTTTAAAACGACGGCTTTGAACTTCATAGGTACCGTCCACGTGGTTGAAGCCTCATTATTTCGAAAACACAGGATTTCAAAAATGCCAGTGAAGCCTATAGTAGGCGAAACTAAAACCGAAGCTTAAGCCGTGGCCGTGGTTTCGAAAAGGCAATTCATATATTCCAAAGATGCATTTGAAAGAAAAATTGTCTATCCTGGGCTAACTCTTGGTGGCGCTCTAAATAATAGTGAATCTCCAATAGTATTATTATCGCTTGAAATGTTGTTCATTTCGGGGTCATCGTGCATTGTAAAAAAAAAAAACACAAAAAAAACAGCTTCATACCCAAGCCTAATCGTAAAATACCAGAGTGTCGCAAAGGCCCCTTTTTGTGACGCAAATGTATCTTTGAGGCTTTACCAAGCGGCCGCGGTTTGTCATTCTCCAAAGAGACGCGCTCATAAGCTTGACACAATTTCAAACCACCGAAAAATCTATAAGGGCATAACACTTTCTTTCCGGATTGCTATCTCTTCCAAACTTCAGCATGGAATAAGGTCAACGCTAATCTTGATTGGATCTATGAATACCATACAACTGATCTATTTCCACTTGTTCCTTTTTTTTTGACACTCTTGCTTTGATGCATGTTTCCCGCCGTCAAAAGACTATAGGGAAATCTGTACGAGCGTGAGGTTTTTCCCCCAATTTCTTGGCAGATGCTTATTCTTATACACCTGGAAAGATGATCATGCCGCTCGGAGACATGTTGCCACTCCAATAAGCCGTGTATTGCCATGACTGGGAAATGACCACGCCCGTGCATTTTATCTGCTATAGAAGACATGTTACCACTCGAATAAGCCGGGTATTGCAACGTCTGGCCAATGACCACTCCTTGCATTTCAGCTATTGAAGACATGTTGCCACTCCAATACGCCAGGTGTTGTGATGACTGAGATATGACCACGCCCTTACAATTTAGCTGTATAGAAGACATGTTAACACTCAAATAAGCCTAGAGCAAGTTCGGGTGGGCGACTAGAGTGACTACACTTACTAGAAACCATAGAGCACAGGGAGATTGACTAGTTTGACCATCACTGGAGCAAGGTCGATCTAGTAATTTCGAGAGCTACGTCACACACGTCACACTGTTCTGGGTTTGTTTAGACACTCTAGTCGCCCACCCGAACTTGCCCCGGGTATTGCGATATCTGGGACATGTTGCCACTCCACTTAATAGAGTATTGCACTGCTGCCGAGGGTATAATCCTTCCAATTTGGTGTTCTTTCCTTTTGCATTTCGTTTTTACTTGTGATCAGTTTTTGTGTGTTTTTAATGCTATAATGAGTTCTTTTTTGTGACGGGAGTGGCAAGATGGCCCCCGTGGTACCACCAGCTCTTTATTCAGCCACCAATTGGCTATCCCTATACCCACAGTCGGTATATCCCTATACCCACAGTCGGTATATCCCTATACCCACAGTCGGTATATCCCTATACCCACAGTCGGTACAACCGGGGCCCGTAACACTGTTCAACGAAACGTTAGCAGGAGGATGCAGATAAATTATCATCCATTCTCACAAAAAGCAAGGTTGCCCTGAATATGCGTTAGTCACTTAAATCAGGATTTCATTGCAGACAGAGAACATTGAAGTCAGCGAGTCAACATAAACCAAGGACTTTGCAGACAAAACTCTGTTTTATAAGCATGTCGTTAGTATAATGCATCAGTTGCTATGCACTTCCTCTGTTTGCACTTCCAAGCAAGTCTACAAAAATTGTGGAAAATACAAACGAGGTGATGGCGAAGATACTTTGTCTAAACAAATTAAACCCACGTATGTATTTGGCTTTAACCCCGTCTTGCACATCACGGAAGCCATTTTTTATAGTACCAAACAAACTGAAGAAAAAAGGAAAAAAGCATTCTTCAAATAATCAAGTTCCGACGAATGTTGTAAAATTATGTGTCCGGGTGTGTGTTGGTGAGTGTGTGTATGTATGCGCATGGACAAAAAAGATTCTCGACTAACGGTGGATCTCCGGAGGGAAATCAGAGCGGGAAGTGCCGGGACGTCGGGACGGGCTCCCACGCGCCACATCCCCCCGGGGAGGTGGAGAGCTTAACAATACGCTGCCCACACACTGACCCTTGCCGTACACGAATCTTTACGCAACTGCGTGGTTAATAACAGTCATGTAATCATTGTCCCTGTATTGATCATACATACAAAAAGTTGTTGAACCTACATAGAGAAGATTTACCTCGCACTTTGTTCGTGTTAGCAACGGATTTAGTATTAAAATAAATATCGAAAAACCAGAAAAACACAATGCCTATTTTATATTTTTTTAAAGGGGGACTTTGTGCAGAAATGAAAAAAAAAATACTTCCAAGTTACTACAAAACAACAATTTAAGTCCATATTATTCTCAATTGAAATTGTTTCGCCAGGTGTCATTCCAGTTGCTATCTTTCTGAGGCGATGGTCGAAGAACCATCGTTTGAATCATTGAATGTCATCTTTTATACCATAAAGTCTGAAAATAAAGATTGACAAAAATCCTGATTTTTTCCCCCCAATAGATATGTTGTAATAATTTGAGAAAAAAGGTTTTCGTTCTTAGGTGGCATACTTGAATCAGCGTTTTAAACAGACTTATGTTAAAACGGGCTTTACTTGGTCTCTACTATGCGGGAAAATACATCTGTCGTATTCCCCGTATACATTTAAAGGAACATTACAGAATTGGTTTTTGCTAACAAAACAGTTGCTGGCAGTGTAAGCACTTTATGTAATCCACCATATACATAAACTGACAAACCTGTAGAAGTTTGAGATCAATCGGCCATCTGGGTCACGAGAAAATAGTGAAAAACCGATTACACATTTTGCATGAAATCGTATAGATTCAACAAATGAATAAAACGCTCACTGAGCGATGAACTCCAATCGGCAAGTTAGTTTATTCATTTTTCATCAAATATGGCATTTCAGACAAAAATATTTTAAGGGATGTTTTCTACTATCATCATCATTAGACCGTGTAAGTTGTATGTAAATCTGTGATCAAAAAGTATCCTTGTTCTTACCAATTCTGTAATGTTCCTTTAACAATTATGTGAGCACTATTTTCTTCAAAAGGGGGCCAGACTATTACTTGCGGCCTCGGTTTGTGGTCACCTTGAAATGAACGAGAGAAAGCAAAGGTGCACCAATATCCCCACCTGACGCACCCTGTTTCATTTAGAGGTCATTGCAAACACCGAGAGGACCGTGTTTTACATCCAAACATCGGCGAAGAACAACACTATTAGAGAAATACCCAGGCTTTGATTGTTTAGTTTCTTCGCAAATCGGATGACATTTTGCCAAGATTAAGCCGAACCCACGGAGGGCTTCTCGCCGGTTAAATATCCCAAATGCGCATACATCGTCTGGCAGTCTGACATTTTAATCATTTTTGAAAGGGTCAAAATATTGTATTAGTATAAAAGGTTTGAGAAATGCCTCGGCGACATCGGTTTTATTGTTTTTTTTTCTCAGCCATACGGCCGCAACTTCGCAGTGGTTTTGGGGATGTTTGGCCTTGCATGACGATCCCTCTTCAGGTTTTTCGAACTCGTAGATATCACGCGGCGCCAGCACACGGATCAGTGTTTAAGCACATCCTCCATGCCCGATGCAACAAGAAATAAAGGAAAGACGTTTGTCAAAGTATCCCTTTGCTGTAAGGAGTAATATTTACTTTGATTTCGGGGCTTGTGGTGGGTTATTTTAATGGTACATGCATCTCAGTCCTCTTATTTCCGCAAACAACTAATGCGGAAAAACTTAACTTTTTGAAAAAGTGAGGGTTTGGGAGGAGGGGCTTGTTTGTGTATGTGCTTTTTTGTGTCTTTCTTCTTCTTCTCCGGCGGTTTTTTTTAATATTTTAATTTTAAGAAACATTGTACGCGCTGTGACACCGCTCCAACCGTTTGCGTATTTGTGCGTCACTCAACGATTTGAACCGGAACGCGCTGTTTCCAGAAGCCAGGGACCACGACACAATGTCTCAAACCTTTGAGAGCATTTAGCATGGAATGTATTTTGCTTTGAAGTTGTTGTTGTTGTTTGTTTTGGTTGTTGTTGTTGTTGTTGTTGTTGTTGTTGTTGTTTTGGTTTGTTGTTGTTGTTGTTTAATAAAAATAATAATAATTGGGGGGGGCTTATATGTTTATATAGACATACTGTTCTCCAGGCTTGTTGGGAGTTATTGGGCAAATGCAGACGAGATTTACACGATCCATTCTATGGGGGAGAATCTTCCTGAAGAAATATTTGAGTGGAACAGAACTAGAGAAAGAAGATGGAATGGTTAATTGGTGGGAATTTAGAGGTAACGTTATTTAGAGATCAAGACCGGTCAGCGCTGAAAAATGCATCATTGATGATAAACTAATGCTCACGACCTGCCTACGGAGTATACGGTATTGTGTATTCGATTTATATGCATATAAAGGTATAGGGATTTTGTTAACGCAGTACTGATTTATTTGGCAACATTATCAAGAAAGGTACAACCAAAGTCACCCGTAAAAGTTTCAGCTGAATACAGTTTCCACTTGTTGAGGAAAAAGAGCAAAAACTGTCAGACGGTATTTTCATCAAGAACGTCGAACGCATCCACGTTTATCGAGGTGACAGCGGGTACCAACCGCATCTCTAGCAGCATTCACAAACGGTCACCACGGACATTTGAAGTTTTGGAGACTCAAATGTTTGGTATTCTTTTATTGATATCCTATCAATGGGGGCATTTAAGAGGAAATCATTTCGCAGGTTGCTTGCTACCATTACCATCTATACAAAAATTAGGCTTTTGGAAAGAAATTAAAACAAAATTAAAAATCGGGGTCATGATTCTACCTTTAATGGAACTTGTAGATTATTATTTTTTTTTTTACATTATGACCAATCGTATGTTACACGTACAATTATGATAAGATCACGTGATCATGTTGCATTAAGCATGGTGACTATATGAAGTCCGTCTTGCCCATAAGGTACATTCACACATTCCCATCTAATTGTTGATTCGATAAAATAACATACCCTTTTTCACACTAAAAAAAACCCGTTACGGACGATAGGTTTCTTTTAATTAAATTTCTACCCATCCTGCCATCCTGACACGGTGTAAGTGAAAATAACGCTATGAGCAAGAAGTGTCCACCCCCCCCCCCTGCCCTAACCACCACCACCCCCAACATCGTCAAAGAAAACGATCCTAGAGTACTCTCAAGGCCTCAACCTTTTTGCCAATCTTGCTTACATTGTGTTTCCATTGTTTTTTAAACGGTAACACTATTTAAATAGGGTCGTAGATTCGGGTACCTACTCCAAAAATTAATGACCATAAATCAAACTTCCTTGGTGAGAAGCACTGCAGCTGTTGATGATAAAAAAACTGTTTTGAGAAAGGATTTCCCCTTCGAGGTTTGAATAATTTTTCACCCCAAAACATGTCAACCTAAGAATCGTTTCTCAGATTTCTGAGGGCAGGTGCCCATTTGCGAATGCTGCGGCGAGAGATGCGGTTGGTACCCGCTGTCACTTCGCTTAAAGGAACATTACAGAATTGGTTTTTTGCTAACGAAACAGTTGCTGGCCGTGTAAGCACTCTATGTAATCCACCATATACATAAACGGACAAACCTGTAGAAGTTTGAGATTGATCGGCCATCTGGTCACGAGAAAATAGTGAAAAACCGATTACACATTTTGCATGAAATCATATAGATTCAACAAATGAATAAAACGATCACTGAGCGATAAACTCCAATCGGAAAATTAGTTTATTCATTTTTCATCAAATATGGCGTTTCAGACAGAAATATTTCAAGGGATGTTTTTCTACTATCATCATCATTAGACCGTGTAAGTTTTATGTAAATCTATGATCGAAAAGTATATTTTACAAGTTTGTTTCTTACCAATTCTGTAATGTTCCTTTAACTTGGATAGATCCGACGTTCTTGATAAAAAATACCTGGGACAGTTTTTTTGCTGTTTTCTCAGCAAGTAGACACTGTATCCAGCTGAAACTTTTACATGTGACTTTTATTGTATCTGTCTATATAAATGTTGCATTTAAATCAGCATTAAATGACACACACACAAAAAAAAAAATCTATAACCCTACTTTTAAACACTTTGAAAGAAGTAGAGATATCCGGCGATTTGCAGTTTTATTTGTACATAACATATGTTGCTTTTTTTGATGCCAGTTAGAAATCTCTCCGGGGATTCGTTTTATCTTAACGTGTACAATCACTGCCTCTGAGCACGGTCCGTGGCGTTGACACGATCTCAGCTTCCCGGTGAGTGTTACATTTTTTCCCCTGGCAATCAGACTCATTACTCGCAATTCCTTAAAAGTTAAATTAAAAATGAAATTACATCTGCAGAGATGCATTTGGACGCACGTTCTGAAGGAAGGCACTGTCAATGTTTACTTGTTTATTTTATTTTTATTTTGACTTTTATCTCATTTATTTATTTACCCCCTGCTTTTTTTAATTATGCAGGCCTATTATCATTATTTTTAATACTGCCAATAACACGTACCTTAACGTAACCTGGGTACATTTTGGTGCCGTGGGAGCTAGATTGAGTCTGGGTAATGAAACCAATGATGCTTCATTAGTGAACTTAATTACTGTTTCTCGCAAGCGTGAGGAAACCTGTATGAAAAGGGTGCTTGCTGTTTCGCTCGTCCCCAGCGCCTTGCCTTAAAACCAAAGGCGCTGGGATGGGCAAACGTATCGTTAACGTTAATGCTCAGTCCCATGCTCAGTCCCATCATGCATCACACTCACACTGCAAGCACTGCACGTATGACGTACTTCCTGAACAAGAATCTGTGCAGGCTGATTAGCCCATCCCAGCGGTCCTGGATAGGCCGCTGCGGGGCCGAGCGAAGCTTGCTATATGTGAAGCAGAAACACCATGGTTAACCCCTGTACTCTTCCACGATAAGTGTTCTGGGTTTGTTTTACGTGCACTACCAATCCCATAGTACACCAGACCTGAGGCTTGTGTACGACGGAAAGGGCAATCATTGTAAAGTATCTTGCTCAAGGACACAAGTACCACGAGCGGGACTTGAACCCGCACTTTGCTGATCAAAAAACACCCGAGCTTGAATCCGTTGCTCTTAATCAAACCGCTTGGGGCTACAATTACTTCCCGCGTAAGTCTTTGTTCACATCTTCATTTTTCCAGTCTTTTTTTTACAAGAGATAACCTTAAACACAATCTGTATTTAAAGATAACAATGATGCCACTTCTATTGGTATTCTGCTTACCAGGTTCTACTTGTAAGTTACCCCCCCCCCTCCCTCCTAAGTTTCGAATTAAGAGGAATGCACAGAAAATAAGTAATTAAAAGGTTATTTTTTCCTTCTGGCGTGTTGAAAATGGCATTATAGAAAACGGCATCTGATCCACACATTGTTTTAACTGAAGTCGCTCTACAACCATTTTGCATATTCTCCTGCAACGTGCATCCAAATCCAACCATTCGGTAATTTCACTACTTTTTCCCCCCTAACACAGAGACTACAACAACACTCTGAAATGTCATGGCTATCTACTAGTTCTGAATTCAAGAATTCTGTGATCGAAAAGTATATTTTACAAGTTTGTTTCTTACCAATTATGTAATGTTCCTTTAACTTGGATAGATTCGACGTTCTTGATAAAAAAATACCTGGGACAGTTTGTTTTTGCTGTTTTCTCAGCAAGTAGACACTGTATCCAGCTGAAACTTTTACATGTGACTTTTATTGTATCTGTCTATATAAATGTTGCATTTAAATCAGCATTAAATGACACACACACAAAAAAACAATCTATAACCCTACTTTTAAACACTTTGAAAGAAGTAGAGATATCCGGCGATTTGCAGTTTTATTTGTACATAACATATGTTGCTTTTTTGATGCCAGTTAGAAATCTCTCCGGGGATTCGTTTTATCTTAACGTGTACAATCACTGCCTCTGAGCACGGTCCGTGGCGTTGACACGATCTCAGCTTCCCGGTGATGTGTTACATTTTTTCCCCTGGCAATCAGACTCATTACTCGCAATTCCTTAAAAGTTAAATTAAAAATGAAATTACATCTGCAGAGATGCATTTGGACGCACGTTCTGAAGGAAGGCACTGTAATGTTTACTTGTTTATTTTATTTTTATTTTGACTTTTATCTCATTTATTTATTTACCCCCTGCTTTTTTTAATTATGCAGGCCTATTATCATTATTTTTAATACTGCCAATAACACGTACCTTAACGTAACCTGGGTACATTTTGGTACCGGTTGGGAGCTAGATTGAGTCTGGGTAATGAAACCAATGATGCCTCATTAGTGAACTTAATTACTGTATCTCGCAAGCGTGAGGAAACATGTATGAAAAGGGTGCTTGCTGTTTCGCTCGTCCCCAGCGCCTTGCCTTAAAACCAAAGGCGCTGGGATGGGCAAACGTATCGTTAACGTTAATGCTCAGTCCCATGCTCAGTCCCATCATGCATCACACTCACACTGCAAGCACTGCACGTATGACGTACTTCCTGAACAAGAATCTGTGCAGCTGATTAGCCCATCCCAGCGGTCCTGGATAGGCCGCTGGGGCCGAGCGAAGCTTGCTATATGTGAACCAGAAACACCATGGTTAACCCCTGTACTCTTCCACGATAAGTGTTCTGGGTTTGTTTTAGCGTGCACTACCAATCCCATAGTACACCAGACCTGAGGCTTGTGTACGACGGAAAGGGCAATCATTGTAAAGTATCTTGCTCAAGGACACAAGTACCACGAGCGGGACTTGAACCCGCACTTTGCTGATCAAAAACACCCGAGCTTGAATCCGTTGCTCTTAATCAAACCGCTTGGGGCTACAATTACTTCCCGCGTAAGTCTTTGTTCACATCTTCATTTTTCCAGTCTTTTTTTTACAAGAGATAACCTTAAACACAATCTGTATTTAAAGATAACAATGATGCCACTTCTATTGGTATTCTGCTTACCAGGTTTCTTTAGTTACCCCCCCCCCCTCCCTCCTAAGTTTCGAATTAAGAGGAATGCACAGAAAATAAGTAATTAAAAGGTTATTTTTTTCTTCTGGCGTGTTGAAAATGGCATAGAAAACGGCATCTGATCCACAACATTGTTTTAACTGAAGTCGCTCTACAACCATTTTGCATATTCTCCTGCAACGTGCATCCAAATCCAACCATTCGGTATTTTCACTATTTTTTTCCCCCTAACACAGAGACTACAACAACACTCTGAAATGTCATGGCTATCTACTAGTTCTGAATTCAGGTCGTTGACCTCTAGGGTACGATGGGTAATTAAGTGTGCCTTCTATGAGTTTAAACACGTAGTGCGAATATTCCTGGATGGATTGACTGAGTAAATAGGAAGCTGTGTTCATTCTTACACGCAAGGCACGCGATAACAAACGATCCCAGAAGAGACGCCGATTTGTAACTGACGCTCTCCACTAATTTATCTTAAAGAGACAGTCCCTTCGCCCCAAAAAAATAAAATATTAAACCTGATTTGCACAGCTAGAGTGTTTAAAGGAACGATGCATCAACCTCGTTTTTTTTTTTTACTTCAGGAATCCTACAAGAAAATTAGCATGTCAAAAGGTATTTCGTAGTTGAAGAGGATACCCACGTTTCCTGATCGTCACTGTAGACCCGGTAACGTCGTAACTCTTGCGCCCTCTTGCGATTGAGTCACGGGGCATGTCGGCAGCACATGTTTCTGTCATTTCATTGAAGAAATCATCGGCATTTTGTTGAAACCTTCCAACTTCTTCACGCCCCCGGCTGTCCCGGGACCTTGCCTCTGTTCGTTGCGTGTAAAACGTTGCATCCCCCCTTACCTAAACACGTATATTTTGAGAATTTGCGTATGGAATAATAACGACCGGACGATTGGAAAACAGCTGACGGGGTTCAAGAATGTAGTATGCGAGGCAAGACGTACACCTGGCGTTAATAAGACAGGTGATTCTCACAACCTCACACGCCCTTTTGAAAAGTTATTAATAAGATACACCCATAATGACGTAGTGAGTGAGCAAATGTTCTCTTTGCGTGCGTATAATTGATTTCTCGGAGGAACATACATGCATTCTAAATTGTATTATTCATTGTATTTATAAACCATACCGTGGGGTGGAATATCCTTTCGGAATGGACATTGAGAGAGCTTGTAAAGCTGCGCCAGCGTGCTCTGTGTGGTACAATTTCTCTCTTAGAATCGAGGCGGAAAAAACAGCTGTCAGTGGCACATTAATTAGATGCTTTTGGGGAAAAAAACCCTATAACATTGGTGAAGTTTGTGAACGGGCGGTGACGGTTCTTATAGCATTATGATGAATTTCATAAAATTGGTGCACCACAAAAATATTTCAAAGTGCCTGGGAAATTGAGTTTGTAGATGACAACAATACTTCCATCAAATATTTGTTTGGCAACGATTTAATTGTAGTGTTTGAAAAAAAATTATGTGATTTGTAGCCAATTTAGATTATTACACAATATTTGAAAAATGAAAATAAGGAGCTTGTCGGACTGAGCTGACGTATTAGGCAGCTGCAGGTGGTACGTTTACTCTTTGAATCAAGAGAAAAGGTACACTGCAGTGCTGATTGGCAAACATTCTGTATGTAAACTCTTGAATCAAGATAAGGTACGATAAGGTAAGGTACGATGGTGGCAACGTTTTGCTGGTGGCTGTTTGCTTACACACAAATTTGGTCGGGGTCGTTTACACTACTGATCCAATTCACCTGACGTCATTATCACAATAATCTTGGTTGCGTCAATAGGGAGTCAATGTCCCCATGTGTTACACAGTGTAGTGCGCATTTCTGAGCGACGCGGCATTTACACGCTTACGAGTTGACACCGAAAATGGCGAGCGCGGCAGACAGTAGCCGCGTGTGACGTTGGTGCTGGGGGGTCCATAGATCGCTGCAATCGCTAAGGTCAAACAGTGGAAACAGGCACGTGCGTATGCACCACGCACAACTCTCAGCCAATCGTGGGTCTTCCCTGGACCTCAGTGGGGGGTGCTGTTTGAGCTTGTGACGTCATACCAAAGCAGCTTTTAGTTGATAATGTTTGTAATATGCTGCGGAATCGGCAACATTTCTAAACCTGCTGCTGTGGAAATTATTCGTACTCTCTTTGGGTCAAGATAAAGTACATCATCGACAATGATGGTAAGCAACCTGCTACTTCTAAACGTGCTGGAGCTCCTTTAAAATTTAAAGTTCACCAGTACGATTTATTTGTTTTTCTTTGTTAGTAAACCATGATTCTGTTTAACGTCTCTCAATTTGCTACAACGTGCTTTGACACAATGAACCGGGGAGATTACGGGCGTAGTCCGTGTGTAATTGCGCGCAAATTGGCAACCTACGCTGTGTCTCAAGGACCCCTCCACACAAAACCCCTTCATGATTACCTTGATATCCATGGTCATTACGGTGGCGGATACCCGACCAGATGCTACTGCACATTGTGACGGCAATGAATAGAAACTGTAGTCTTCAAAGGATATGAATTGTAATCGGCTGAGTTCATAATACCAGAGGGATGGGATATGCTGTTATCATACACACGACTATAATCACCATTGTAAAGGTAACTCCTTTTCCATCAAACAGGAAATAGTGAGACAATAGATGACAATATTTCGAAAGGTTGCAATTTCTGAAACAGAAATGTGAAAGGTAGGGTCAAAGATTCGTAAATACTCCAAAAATGTATGACATAACAACTTCATTGGTGAAAAGTACTGAAGCTGTTGATAAAATAAACTGTTTTGAGAAAGGATTCCCTGTAAAGGTGATTTCTGAGGACTGGTGTCCGTGTCCGGAATGCTGCGGCCGCAGATGAAGCTGGTACCCGCTGTCACCTCGCCAAAACGTGGATGAATTCGACGAGCCCGTGAAAATACTATGGCAGTTTCTTGCTGGTTTCTCACTGAGATAGACACACTGTATTCAGCTGAAACTTTCACATGTGAAACTTTGGTATCTTTCTTTATAATGTTATCAATTAATCAGCATTACATTGCCAACAAGTAATT
Source organism: Pycnopodia helianthoides (assembly GCA_032158295.1). Taxonomy (NCBI): domain Eukaryota; kingdom Metazoa; phylum Echinodermata; class Asteroidea; order Forcipulatida; family Asteriidae; genus Pycnopodia; species Pycnopodia helianthoides. Next base: position 5,261,951 of record CM063253.1, on the reverse strand, counting down.
TATGACCCTACCTTCAAACAAATTATACCTGAATGGCGTCTAACACACTGGGGTTCCCTTCGACATTAATGTTCACACTGACGCTTCAATTTTGATGTAATTTCCTTCCTTTTATCAAATAAAAAACTAATTATTCGACACGTTTCTAAAAATAAATGTTACCATCGCTTTAGAAATTCCCCAAAACACATAATGGCCTCACGTTTCTACCAAAGAAGTGTCTTTCTCAATTGTAGCCATTTTGCGGTCATACCTCAAGTTATTTTGGATGGTAAGCAGTCGGTTCTTTTTTAAATTTAATTCGATACATCGCTTTTGTCGCTTTGAAAGAAACAGTTTAATTGCGTTCAACAATAGTAACTATTTGTTCGCATGGATCACTACTGTGCGGGAGCGTTAGAAGGCGATTGACAATATAAAAAAAAGAAGAAGATAATTAAAGTCATAACTATAGCTGACATCTCATAATTATGACTTAGTACAAGTTAGTCATGGTTATGACTTATTTCTCATTCTTATGAGATATTAAGTCATCATTATGACACCGTCGAACTGAAAGCAGCAGCACTGGAAAGACGGACTGTATGTGGTGGGAGCGGTACAAGTGCCCCCAGCGGGGTACAATTTGAGGAGGAGACCACGGGCAAATGTCTAACATTACATTACATTATGACTTATGCTAACTCATAACTATGATATGAGAAAAAGTCATAATGATAACTTAAATCTCATAAGTATGAGATACAAGTCATAATTATGATATGTAAGTTGTATATGACTTATGTTAATTTATAAATATGAGACAATAACTATTCATTCATAGTTACGAGATCAAAGTCATAATTTTGCCTTTCTTTTGTTTTCCTCAATGTCCCTTCAAAGCTTCCGCCCTAATAAAAATACACAACACACAAAACTCAACACTAAGGGTAATTTCTGTTCCTATAGCAACAACTAATGATACTAGATTTGACCAAGTCATCGTACACAGGGACACAACACGCTGGTCACCACTCGAGAATATTTCAAAAGGGTGAACAGTTTTCCGAGCGGAGGGTTTCAAACTCTTGTTTAAACAGATTCCCATTTGGTGTTCAACAGTTTGGGCATGCGTTACCACCAACGTAAACCGAAGCCTGGAAAAGTCACACCTTCTGCTAATAATTTGCACGTGTGTTTCATACTAAATTTTAAACTGTCATGGCTGCCACAGCCGTTTTGGCGACTTCATTCTAATTGTGTGGGGCGGCAGGACGGTCGGGAGTGCGTGCAATGCATCGTCCTGGGTGTTCGTATAGGTTGTAGACCCTAACATTCTATAAAGGGCCTTTTCTAAACCTCGACTCGGTCTCTCGCTCTGGGCTTCGTGTCAGAAACACCGTGCAAGATGCACACTGCTCCAAAATTGATGACAGAGCCCAAGGGAGCAACAAGCCGAGGTTTGGAAAAGGCGCGTATCACTATCATTCCTGTGCTCTCCGCGAACAATGCCAGAAGTAAGTGCTGATTTTAAATAGGGGGAACAGACTATTTCCCTTCCAGACTCGGTTAGGTTTACACTGATTTGTATGGGGGGATGAATTCCTCTTTTACAGACGCTTCTGAATACAACCAGATAGAATTTTACATAAAGCCTCGCTCGGCTGGCGAATTCTGAACGTTGTTTATTTAACTGTTAACCTTGCGATGGATACAGTATAGTGGAGTCGGTGTTTCTGGTTTCTGCAGCATCATTTTTCACACTCGTTTTTTTGATTCGATTTACATTAGGATACTAGCTCTTTCTCGCTCCCCATTTCTCGCGCTGCCGTATAAATAATCACATTTGTTCCGGATCGTTCCGTGCCGGGGTTTAAGTGTTCCGGTTACACAATTCCTATAGCACGGTTTCCCATTTTTAAGCACAGGTATATATCATCGGATCTGCAGAGATGATCGATCGATCCCCGGACGTAAATGGAACACATTCTTCATTCTTTGGAATATAACCCATTATTCAAGTTGTAAGCTCGATCCATGGCCGGGTCAGATTAAAATTCTTTATTCGAAGAGTCGCTTTCTGTGACAGAAATAAGTATATGTGCATCCCAGAGACCTTGGGGAAATTACCAGAATCAAACATTAAACGACAGACAAAAGACGAACAATTTGGTCGCATATTGACAACTATAGTTTACCTCATTTAATTTTAGACCTCAATATACTTATAACTACATCTAATTAAATTGGGGGAAAACAATTTGGAGACCACCCCCCCCCCCACACACACACACGAAACAGTCTGCAATTGCTATTTTCCTTTGCAGTTTTATGCGGTCGTTACATTTTTGGAGACCAACCCCCCCCCCCCACCCCCCCCCCCCCACACACACACACACAAAAACAGTCTGCAACTGCTATTTTCCTTTGTAGTTTTATGCGGTTGTTACATTTTTTACGTGGTAACCGCTCATTTAATCATTAAGTTCATGCCGTCACATGTTTGCCAATAGTACCAGGGCACAATAAGCAATCAAGAGCGCTGAATTTAATATGACCCAAACGGGGTCAGTCTTTCTTTTGCGCTTTCACCCTAACATTGTTATAAAGATCTGAATAAAGGAATGGGGGTGACTCCTAAAAAGTGATATGTTTAAAATTATACATGACATTAGACGAGACGTATTCATATTGCAAATGTTGCTTAGGACTTCCTGTTCTCGAATTGTAAACAATCATGGTGTGTTTTCTAGACAACAAACGACGTCAAATTTTCCTCCACAGACGCCAACCCTTTGCAATCCGAATCCGTCAAGTTCAAAGTTTTTTGTGGTTATTGAGGGAAAGACATTCTACATTATTGATTGTTAAAGCTAAAAGGTTTCTGCATGAAATCGCACTTGTGCTGTTGAGTGGATAGTTTCTGCTGGGGAAAGTTTCCATCTGTACGAAGTTTCTAAACGCTGAGAAGAGCATGTTCGAACGCACTCTCAATTTTCAGTTCCGAAATGTAGAAATAAAGCACCCACCAAATCCGTCTGAAGCAACAACCAAAAAAGGTCACCACTCTCCTCCTCGTTTTTAACCCTCTTCTGTTTTTTGTTTTACTGGCAAACGCGATAGTCCTATGCCGGTGTGAAATGTTCACACCTGACCCAAAGTAAATCTAGGGCATAATTATTATTTCTTGCACAATATACGATAGGGAACAACGGCTCTACCGGACATTTCCTTTTAGGGTTGGGGTGGGCGAGTGGGGGAGCAAATACATACCGTAATCTTGGGATATTTAATGTTATTTTGTGAATCATTCAATTGTGCTTTTTTTTTTCAATCTCATCTGTGGGCTGGGGAAGAGGTGGCGAAGGGTTCTGGTTACACCACTGCACATGAATGATATTTTTTTTCCATTTTTGTAACTCGAGGATTTACAAGTCCTTTTTAATAAAAAACGAATGATGCAAAAAAGAAAAAAAAAACTCTCTCAAGGAGTGATGGCCCTGAAAATTTAAAAAAAAAAAACGCATGAAGGGGGTGACCTATGACGTGTTAGTCTTAATAAACCAGCCTGAACCCGGGGATGGTAATTTCAACTCAAAATACGTCCGTCTCTCCCGACAGTTGAATTATGCAAGAACCTTTGGGTTTTTTTCCCGCCAGATGATCCAAGGGTTTCGTTGATTTAATACAAAATCGCAAATCCAACTGCGGTCGCAAATAAACTGTGTCATTTGCATAATTCTACTTGTGTTTACGCTCGGGCTTTGGACGGCTTGTCCGAATTTACCACTCTTCGAATTTATCAACCATGTAATTTGACATAAATTTAAATTAATTGCTTTTCTAAAACTCCCCTGCCCCTGACCGGGTTTTTCTTTTTCGGCCTTGATTTTCAGTCTTGTTTACCCGAGTCCGTTGAATCGAGAACGACTTTCACGAGGTCGAATTTTTCGCGCGTCTTCGTTTATATCCGGTTTATGTAACTCTCGCATGGTTACAGAATGTGCCAGGCCATTACTGGGTTGCTGTTGATTTTTATCCATAATTGACAGTCGTTTAAAAGCCTGGACCAAACACATCCTTGGAATCAGTGCAGCACTTCAAATCAAGAAGCTGTAAATTACATCTTTTTGAACAGCTATGTTTCCCTATAAGGCAATGATTTAGTGTGAATCGAATCTCCCTGGATTAAGTTGGAATGTTTTAGTGACCTTAATGAATATTTTCGGGGTTTAAAAACCCACTTGGGACCACACCCTCGTGTTCTGTCTTCCGGAGGAGTGTGTGCCGGTCATCAAGGTTTTCTTACTTTGCTGATATGGTCGACTGTTTTAACGGTGGAGCGTTTGGTCCCTTACTACGAGTTACAGATTCAGCAACTATTGTAAATTGCAGCCTTATAATAAATTAATTAAACACCGAGTTGTTGTGCCTGGACGATCCCAGCGTGGAATACCACAACATTCACATTAATGTATTTCTCTTATTTTGTCCCTTGTTATAAACGAAACTTACCTTGTTGGAAAAAGCAAATTCCCGGTTGTTCAATCCGATTACCGGAACGCCCAGAAATCCACCGGCAACGGATAGGCTAAACTGGGTTCTTTCATTCGCCAGAACCACCACCGCCGAGACGTCGGTGCCGGTCAGCCGATCGCAAGTCTGCCGGTATACGTCCATTGGGTTAGGATGCGAGGACAACACCACCGGGCCCAGGTGGAGGGGCATATCGGGCTCAGAGGCGTTCACCTTGCGTATGGCAGTCAGCACCTGCTCCTGAAACAGGGTGAAGTTATCGAAGTTGTCGGACACTACGGCGACCCGGACGTGCTGTAGCTGGGTGGAGAAAGCATGCTGCGTAAGGACAAACAAGACCATGTACTTGACGACATGAAAGCCGACGAGCCAACGAGAAGTAAGGGTTGATAGCTTCGGTAAGGACATTTTTGAAGCTGTTCTCGGACGGATGAGAGTCTGACTCAAATCCGGCAGGACAAGAAGGCGAAATGTCTCCGACAACGTTTACGCGTTAAGTTTATCTCCCCCCAAAAAATGTTCGAAGCGATCCACTGCAAGCAACGTAATAAGAATCCCAAGCCGAACGCCACGGCCGCAGGCGATTAAAACAAGACAACACCAGTGCACTGCGGGCAAGGATCCTTACTACAGAGCGATATGGAAATTACGCAAGTCTATCAATCCGGGATCTGGTTTCATAATCTAGCCGAAGCAACAGGGGCTTTCTGTAAGAAACGTTTCGATCACCAGGGATGGTATTACTATAGATCTCAACTAGCGTTGTCTAGACTCTCAATTCAACGCCACTGGTCAAGTTGGGTGTATTGATGACCGGAAGGAGGCTGGGTAGGATTCGTGTCAGCACTCGGATCGGGTGCCCCGGGACTGACTGACGGCACCCCACTTCAACCAAAATGCCAAACCCAAAAATGAACCAAAAACACTTGTTTTTTTGGAAAAACACGAGAAAGCAATTTCCATCAGGTGCAATATATAGTCAATTCCACTCGTGCAGCACTTCCTAAATCACGACCAGTCCGTCAAATGACAGCCCTCCATCTCTCCGGTCGTTCTTCAGTCGTACTAGGCCTCTTTCCGATACATTTCCCGCGGTCATTTTCTTTGCAAATGATATTGAAAACGGTTGGAATTACCCCAAAGTTCCATCATCACTGCCACGGATCCAGTGCAGACGGAGCGACTCGTCCCTTTTTTTCCTATGTGCAGCCAATCAGCCTCACGGCGTCGCACTTAACTTCGATCCACGAGTACAGCGGTGGGGACCCGGGTCAGCATCTATACGACTGAATGCGGTGTGCCGTACTGCTACCTTTACGTCGACTGATGAAGGAGACACCAAACTGGTTACCGCTGATGTGAGCGCGTGTACCCGCACAGGGCCCCAGCCAGACACTGCAAGCGAGGTAAATCATCGCACTCTATCCTTCTCGTTCGATCTATCCCCCTCCGTGACTTGATCTTCCACAAATCCACGTATGATTACACCACTTCTTTTAATGGATAAATGCTAGCTGGTGCCCCGCGTCGACTATGATCGAGTCTGCTGTCGCGTGCCGTCGACCAGGGAACTCGCTGCAATCACGTGCGTCACGTGAAACGAGTATTGCTTTCATGTTGTTTTGTGTGTTCAAATGCCTATTAAGGCAGACATATTGTGCTGCCCACTCTGATAATTCGACAGTCTCCAAACGAAACAAAACACAGCAAATAAAAGTCCCTTAAAAAGAAACATGAACGCGACTAGGCCTATATCATGAACATTTGAGAAGTTTTTTTTTTTAATGAAAACCTATTTGTATCGGTTTTCCTGTCCCAATCCAACAGATGGATTTTAGGACAATTAACATGATTGATTATTGAAATCAAAGTATCAGTTTTAATCTGAAAGCTCAATGATCATAAAAGTTCATACAATTTTTTCCCTGAATTTCTTTATTTCCGTCTTAAATACTGTAACAGTCTAGAAAACGTCACTGGAAGACCCTCCCCAACAACAACACAAACCAAATCAACATTGTTTGAAAATTCGATTGCCACAATCGAAATAGATCCCGATGTGAATGTGAACTAAATCCGTGACAAAGCAGAGAGAAAAAAGTTTGGTTGTTTTCCACTAAAAAACAAAACGAGTCCACAGAATCTGATGAAATGTTCAAGGGTTGGTTTCAAGGTGTGTTTCATTGAAATCTTTAAGATGGGTTCACTCAAGATCAACATTGTATTGTCTCTCTAAAAGAAACAGTAGCAAGGAAACCAGTTTATTTATTTTTACTTCAATCTTTAAAGCAGGACGAGTTCCATCCAGCTGCAATTTAATGTCTATCTAATAAATAAAGTAGCAAGGAAATAGTTTATGTACTTCAATAATGTAGGACGAGTTCTATCCTTCAGAAGATTAATTCCAATTCCAACTGAGGTCATAATTGTAATGGAAGCAAGCATTTCATGTAGAGGTTTTATCCACTTGCAGTTCCTATTTATGATGAGACCTATTATAGACCATGTAATTTTTGTTCACTAAAAAAAAGTGACCTTCTACACGGGACCTTGCTGGCAGGCAAGATACTACACCAGCTAAATAATGGGAAATTTTTCATTTTGTGTCATAATTTCCACATCAATTAAGGAGTTATTAAAAAAAAAAAAAAAAAAAAAAAACAGCTTTACATGTTTTGAGCTGTGCCCCTTTCTTCATATAAAAAGTTAAGACCAACCATGCGATGCAATCTCCTTAAAAATATCAGAGTTTTTATGTTTTCTTCCACTGAGCTGTGTACAAATCGTGTCTGCAGGAGATCCAGGCTATGTGGCTCTTTTGTAAACATGTGGTGTCACAGGTCACATGGTCTACAGTTTGTTTGTTTATAACTACCAATGCGTTCCATGTTGTCTTTATTTAATTCAATTATCATATACAAAATGATGTGTAAGGTTAATTTGTTTTAGAAAGTTGTCAGTATTTTTCTTTTCTTTTTTAATTTAGTAAGGCCTAAGTTATTGTTGTTGTTGTTGTGTTTTTTTTTTTTTTTGGGGGGTAGAGAGAACGAGCTGGGTTTTAAAGGGACTTTATGATTTTAAGTTTAGTTTTTTGTTTTTTTGCCTGATTGAGTAAACAATGTTTTACTAGCTTATCATTAGTCAAATAATTATTACTTAAACTGCGTGACTACAGACGCTTAAAAAATCCAAGGGAAAGAAACTGAAATAAGCAAATCAACATTGCGAAATATAACCACCATTGGCCAGGAGTCAGAAAGGCTTTAACACTATCAAAAGGCCTTGTCCCCGTTATTATTTGACCCATTAGGTATCCATTTCAAAGAGACAGAAGCTGGTTGAAAATAACCGTCATTTTTCGTCATTATGCCTTTAAAAAGAATAGTATTACAATCCCTTTGAGCAAATCTCCCACACTGTGAAGTTAAACGATAAGTGTCTACATAGGGAGCCCTGCGATCCAACTTTAGTTGACAAAACAAAACGAAAAAAATCACTTGCACGAACACTTTATTTTTATATCATATTATATTTCCATAATAGAATTATCACAATATCCCAATAGTACGCAATGACCTATAGGATACGAACTCTATACACGAAGATTCTTCTAAACACGCATTTTTATTAAATCAAATCCACCCCGATCTTAATTTTCGCCGTATTATTCTACGTGGATAGCGACATCGCTCGTAATTCGCCATAGCAGGGCTTTGTGAAAGTAAACTAAAGGGCTCGGATATCGCAGCCTTGACAATTGTATTATGATTTCGTCCATGGCGACTGTGTTGCATCTTCGCATTATGATAAATATTTCATACGTGGGGGTGGATGTATTTTGACCGCACAATAATAATGTATTAATAATTAATACATTTTTTTATTGTGCTGTTAATTTTTGCCAATGATGTTTTTCTGAGATGTCAAGTTTTCATATAGATGTGACCTTCTCTACGCTACATCCGAATTGTGTTGGGTTATGTTTATGTTAGGGGGTGTGTTGTCTATCTCCTCCCCCCCCCCCCCCTATCTCTCTCACTCTCTCTCTCTCTCTCTCTCTCTCTCTTCAAATCTTCCCTAAGGACTCGAGATCTTAACTAAATATTATAAAATTCATTACTGCTATTTTCATTAGTATTATCACAGATTTGCACGTACAGTTTAGTTACATTGTATGATAATGGTCACGGTGGAAAACTTCCATTAAAATAGTTTTGCCTGAAATGCTATATTTTTACCTCTTTTTTTGAATGGATAAAACAATTATGTTTTGTTCTCGTGAGTCCAAAACCCGAAGTTATAAAACAATCAAAACACATACGTGTTGGGGTGTTTGTTTGTTTGTTTGTTTGTTGTTTTGATTGAGCTTAAACTTTCACAGGTTTGTTGTTTCATGTATACTTGTATGTTGGGCCACATGAAGTGTGGGTACTGAAACTTGACCATTGCCATTGTTGTCCACCTTCTTTAAACGGGATGCAAAATGTTGTAATTGTTACTTTGCAAATTAACATTTTGGTTTCAATCGAAATTCATTTGAAAAAAGGCCATCATATAAACGAGAAATTCAGGGATTGTCAACTCCTAAAGCCCGACATAATATAAAGATACTTCCATGTAAAGTTTATTAGGCCATTTGCAAAACCATGACTTTAGGCTCCAGTTCCGTCTTAACCACCGTCCACCCCTTTTGAAGTTTCGTGCCCGAAGGTGTAACGTTTTCAACATTTACCGACGGGGCCCAAGCCGGAGCCTACAAACCAAAACCGTGGTTTCGAAAGGGGCCTTAAGTATTAAAATCCCAGGTAGAAGGTCTTCCGCACTATTATATTTCACGCAACTTTATCTGAAGGCTTCTTAAGTATTATTTTTTTTCCTCCGCGGGTTCCTGTGTTATTTTTTTCACCTGCTTGTAATCCGATAAGATATCCGCGCTGTTATTTTTATAATTTCTTTTTTTTTTTTACTTTTTTTATCACTTGAAAGGCGTCTTATTTGAAGAATTTAAATTTTAAATGCGTTTAATTTGATACTTATATAAATATGTTATTAATACTTTTTTGCTATCATATAATCCCAGAGCCATAAACTCAAGATAGCCTAGGACGGAGAATTAACATTTTTGACCCTTTTTAAAACATCTGCAAACGGTAGTGGGTGTTTTCTTCCACTTTGGGAAAAAGGCTCAAAAGGAGCAAGACGTGAATTACTCTATAAGACTACTCGATTAATTGAGTTAACATAATTCCTTTTCGTAAAAAGCACATTTTTTTTGTAAAGATATAAGCTACATTCAATCGTCTTGTTTTTAATCAACACATCACCATACAACAATGATACAACCAACCTTTGGAATTTTGATCCGGTTGTAGTTTTTTTGTGATTTTGTGCACATTCTTACCGGACTTATCATAACGGTTGCAGCCGTCGAAATAGGAAATTGTGATAGGGGTATCCAGTTGCAGTTTTCTAGATTTTGAGAGTATTGTAGATGGTAGTATTTTTTCTTCAGAATCAGCACTTGAATGACTTTGAGTGAACTGTCACGTTGAAGTTGATGATTTTGTTCTCGATAAAAAAAAAATTGAAAATCTTGCGCCTTGTCTTTCACCAGCTCTGGGTGTTATGCATGTAAGGATTGGCAAGGATAAAAAACATCAATGTTTAATTTTAGTCCGAAAGCTTACTGATTATGAAGTTCATACTAAAGCCATTTTTTTTACATGAAAAGCATCCTTCTGAAATTAAGTCATGGACGAGAAAAATTGCATGTGAATGCCCTTTGTTTTACGCAACAGTTGAATTCGGTTAGTACAACCAAAATCAAGGCAGGCTGAATTTTTGCATGGTTTTCACAATTTCTTTCCGACTCACACAGCGAATAAAGCTCAAATTTGCACAGGTTTGTTATTTCAGGTATATGGTTGATCACACAAAACATGAACACTGTCTGCGACTGTTTTGTCAGCTCTACCGATCCTGTATTAAACACCTTTAAAAAAAAACTTGTTTTGTTCCCTGTTTTCAATCGTGATGAGTGCGTTGCATATTACGTAAGCGCCAGACTAATGCTCCCTCTCGGCCTCGTTTTGGATGAGATCGCGGGAAAAATCAACAGTATGGCCGCCCCGTGCATTCAGATGCATGTTCCATGGTACTTTATCTCTTTAGTCATGATAATGCGCAACTGATTAAATTCATTCACATTTTATTATCACTCTTGGGAGAGGCTAATGCTATTTGGCAATACAGGGTCTCTACATCAGAAAGTGTAGCCGGGCGTGACGTAACAAGATTATCTTAATCGTGGAAACCTAATAAAAATTACTTCTCCATCCGCTCTTAAATTGATGTTTCACCCTCAGCAGTTTTTTTTTTTTTTTTTTTTTTTTAAGTATCAAGCCGCCGTGTTACATATCACCCTTTTTGGCAATAACTGAATGTGCACAAAAAATTGGGCCTTGGTACAAGGAAGTTGGGCTTTTTTTAGGACAAGGATGTTATACTTTTTAGGTACACGGAAATGTGGTTTGCATGATTGAAAGATTGTCGTGTGGTCCTGTTATGAAATGGAGCCTCGGAATTGCTATAAACCACTATGAAAAAGTGTGTGTGTGTGGGGGGGGGGGGCTCATCAGTCCTCGCAGGTGCGTTAAAGACGAAATGATTCGCAGAAACACTCCTTCGGTTAAATCGTATCTAGTGTCACGTAAAAACACGTCGAGTGGCAATGTCAGTTGCTAATGTGCGTCTGTAAATAGATAAAGCACAAAAATGTAAAGTTATAATGTTGAAATATTATCAGTGTGCCAAAGTGTGTATACTGTGCATTCTTTGAACCCAGAAATGTACAGGTACAAATACTGGTTAGAGAATAAAGAAGAGCAGTGTTAAACCAAAAAAAACTACACGCAAAAAAAAGAAGTAGCACGAAGATGACATTTGATACTGGAAACACGGAAATGTGGTACGATGGAAGCGGGGAAACGGTAGATCGCTGTAATCGCTATGTCAATCATCATGCGTTGGGAAAACACATGATAATTATGATCCTTTTCGCTGCGATCATTTTAAAACGATCTCGTCGGCGTGATGATGATATCAAAATTGATAGCCGAGTTCTTCACGCAGCCTCGGTGTAAAGGAGAAGCTGGCATAATTCACCATTGAAAACGCCACCCATAGAGATCGTGCAAATCCATTCAGTAGAAGGGTCCTGACCATTTCCTGACTGTGTGATAAGAACAAAAGGAACATGATATCTTTGGTTTAATGATCGAGACCTTTTTTTCATATAATCTTACCTCCCGCCTACCATTAAGTCGCCATTATGTCACCCTATCCAGCAATCATAATTGCCGAGTCAAACGACAGTCATTCAACGGTTTTCACCGCCTCGTTAGACAAGGCTTTTTATCACCATACGGCTGTTTCAGTGTTGACCGCTGCCATAAAAATTGGCATGGAAACGCGATATTAAAATGACCCCAAAAACTGAGTTTGGGGAGATTGATCAAACCACTCGGGGTGCAAATCAGATTTAATCTCGGTCCGGGTTGTTGAGAAGTGAAATATTCAGGGTAAAAATTGACGGCATTACTGAGAACGATCCGGGTCAGGATGATCTCGGACCCAGATTCCGGAGCGCCAGACCATATTTTACGAATCAGCATGATCCATAGACCGTGCAAGTCTCGCGCGTATTCGAACATTTTGGGAACCGCTTTGGTCCCACGTCCATTTTGCGTGAAGGAACACAAGCTCGCGCATTTTAACGGGTCTCAATGTTTGAAAAGACCCCTTACATTGACCGCCATCTTTGATTAAACGTGAACGCGTGAAATGCTAGTATTATCGGCTGAGAGTAAGGTGCGCAGCGCGTACATGCGTGCGCGTTTCCATTGTTTTTCATTAAAGATGGTGGTCAATGACGTCATATGCAATCCATTTATACTGCTCCGCAGTATAGGTTAGCTGCGTAAAGCGGTTCATGCGACCCGGAATAAATATTATTATGCCATAACGGTTTTTAAAAAGACCTTTATGCATATGACGTCATTAATTAGGGCGCCCTCAGAAGAGAGTTACCCCCAACAAAATGGTGCCCTTGTAACGTGTCCACCGTATCTCTATAATGGCTAACCGTGTTCCTCGATGTCATGTCTTTGTGACTCTGCGGTGTTTATGCAGCTGACAAACTCCTCCTTGTGGAATATGCTGTGAATAATTCATGGCGAACCCGTTCGTTCCAGGTAGCTTTAGGAAAGGTCTGGACTAATCTCCCACAGTCACAGCCATCCAGACAACAGACATTTTTAAAAACGACCGTTTTCACCTAATTTCCATTGAGATTTTGGATTACTTCTGCAGCACCCCCTTTTTCACCGTTTCTTGCATTTGCACTATTGGAAGAAACTGTATTATTACAGAAAGTGCCATGAGCACTTTGTGGATATCGGCTCTATAGAAGACGATCTTGTTAATATTATATAATAAGTTGGCTCTCAACCCAGCCTTCACTTTAATCTTGTAGGTCAAACTGCGCCTGGTTTTTCAAGAAAAAAATTTCGGTTTTCTCTTCGTTTTACTCTTTACATAAAACTGCCGTCTATAGCGTCATGTCTTCAACGAGCTTAAGACAAAAAATCAATTTGGTTATAACAACCAATATCTCTTGGAAATAATAAGCCCGTTGCGGGACCTTGATCTTCGAAGCTGCGCCATTTCAAATTTTGACAGATTGTCACGAATTGGAGATTTTATCTTTGTCTTCTTCTTCTTCTTCTTGATATTCTTCTTCATCTCATTCTTCTTCTTCTTACTGGAGTCATCAATGTCGTTTAGGGTAATGTACCCACTTAGCCATTCTCGTCTACCAGACGATGTTTTGAGTCGTTATACCTCGGCGTGTCAAGAGCTTGATATCCAGGGGAGTAAGTGACACGGCTGGATGTGCTAATGAACATGTAATCCAGTCTACGCTTCGGTTGTTTTGGCGCGAAGAGGGAGACAAAAAAACACGATCTGCTGCTAGAGCCTGTGCAAGTCTCGCGCGTATTTGAACTTCCGGGACCATTGTGGTGTCAACCATATGGGGTTTTACGTAGAGGCAAAATTTTGTTTCGTCAAATATTTGAGTTCAACGTAGTTTATAGCCGTACAAATGTTATTTGTTGTTGGGAATGTAATACTAAGTGATTACAAGCATGACAGTAAAATAAAACTTGATCTGGCTTCTGGCTGGTTGCAAAATAATAAAAGCGTTTGCCTACCTCATCTTGAAACTTATGTAAACTCTTGTTTTGGTCGCGCGATGATAATCGCCAGACGCTGCAATTGCCAGACGCTGAGCCTTTTTCATTGCTGCTCACTAAAACTCATTTTATAAAAATTGTAATGAGTATTTTTCTCGATTTTTTTCAAGATATATTTTTAAAACAAAGATTTGAAGTCAGAAGAAAAAATGCTTTCTCTTTTCGAAACGCGCGAGACTTACACAGTCTAGAGTAATTTTGGCGCGCAATATAGTTGCGCATTATTGTTATGCACTGTTGTTGCCGCTTTTTGTTTTAGTTGTTCGCTTTAGTCGGTTTTTGCTTTTTTTTAAATATATTTTGTTAATGTTTGTTTTAGGGGAGGTTCGTGTTTACCCCTCTGTTTTCAATATTATTGTAATAATTTGCTGATGGCGCTTTATCTTTTAATGCGATGGTTAATGGCCTGACGTTTCGATCTAGCAGAGTCTTTCTCAAAGGATAAAACAACATATGAAACACTTACAAGTATACAGGATAAATCTTTACGTTTATAATTAAAATATTGTATCTTTCTCTTTAACTGTTAACTTTCGATGTGTTTAAATGAGGAGGCTATTCTGTTCCAAAGTAAAAATTTAACAATAATGCTCACCATGACGGTGTCCGGACACTCTGCTCACGCGCAACTTTATAATGTTCAAAATCGAGCGATGGTCCCGCTTTAAATTGCGTTTCTTGTAGGTTCGAATTGGTTACGAGCCACTGGCTTAACTCTACTGAATTACGGCACATTTTATTGTAGATTCTAATTCTAATTTCTCGCTGTGCCGTATTAGCACGCTCCATTACAGGGATGCAATAACGTCAAGAGAAATGTGGCTATGACACAAAATACGAAATGGATAACTTGCAGCAATTGAGATAGGAACGGAGCAAAGCAAAGAAAATCGCGGCCGCAGCTCCTGTCATGTCTCTTTTGTCGAAATGTAATTGGAGTCTGGATGTGTAATGCAAGGTCGGGAAACCAAGTCCATTTAACACCCCCACAGGCTGGCTTCTGACTCGCCTTGTTGTTCTTACCTCACGACAACATTTGCACGACCTTAACCGTTTATCGTGGGTGGAATGATCAACGGCCGTTTGAAGAAGTCATTAAATTCGCCGTTCGCAAAAAAAAAAAAAAAAACTAAAGAAAAAACTAAGGAAAACAAAAAACCACCCGTGGCGGAAGCGATCGATGGAACAGATTCTGTGGTTTGAGGGAGAAAAATACAGCACTTTGCCCCTCAAAAAAGTGCAGGAGAAGGCCTTGACCCGAACCCTCATCCCCTGGCTTCGAGGCGGCTGAAACCAGCCTATGGACCCAGGAACAAACTTTCACGGTAGGATGGAGAGATGTAATATGTGGTTTCTTTTTATACGGGAGATAGATAGTGAGGAGGGGATGAACGTCAAATTTTCAAGGCTATAGAGGAGATAAAATCTAGGCGTAAATGGCGTGAAGACAAATTCAGACAATTATCCTGGATGGAGAAAACGCCTCCCTAATAAGTGCGAATCAAAATCCTTTACACTTGGTGAAAGTACCTTTCCCACAGGCTGGAAGGGTTCGCGATGGCTTGGACTGTATATTTTCATAACGTCTGTTACTAGCTGAAAGGAATTGACTAAAGGTAGTATAAAGGACAGGCAGAGCTGAAAAAATTGCCACAGACAGCGTTCATATTTTGTGTGATCAAGCATTATACACGAGTTAAACGAACCTGTGAAAAATTTGGGCTTGTAAAACACATTGTCCGTAATTTTGGTTGCAACAACCGAAATCAGCTGTTGCAATTTTTTGTTGTCTTGCAGATACAGTTTTCTCGCACGTGACTTCATTTTGAGAGGGAAAAATTTCACAGAAACAATGGTTTTCGTATGGGCTTCATAATTAGTCAACTTTCAGACTAAAATTAAACAATTATGCTTGTTATCCTTCCCAAACCTGTATAATACCTTTAAAACGTCTGGTGACGTATTTCCCCTTTTTAAAGGGGAAAGGTTTTTCAGGGCCCGTGCATCTCTTCATCTTGCGATGTACGACCAAGTAATGCAGCAAACACCTTGGGATGTTTTGTTTCTTTCTCGACTAGAATCTTGTATTCATTTACAGTCGTTTTCCAACTTGATTTCTTTGAGTCCATTATAAAAACGATATCTTGATTTTATTAATTTTGTTCGTTTCCTTTTTCGGCAAAGAAAATGTTAGTTGGATATTTTTCAAATACTTTTGGTGTTGGATAGTTCAGTTCGTAGAGCGCCGGCACGTAAATCCAAAGGTCGCAGGTTCAAATCCGGCTCTTTATTCAACTTCTTTTTTGTGCAACCCGAAAATTAAATTAACTTTACCAAAAGTCACTTTCCCTCGTGGTTTAACATTTCCGTCCCCTTAAAATGATCCCTCTGCTGCCGCTTCCAAGGTTGTATGGTAAACTTGGGTGTGATCTCTGGCTATAACAGCAGTTTTAGGCTGTATGACTTGCACACTCAAACAAAGATATCGACAGAATAGGGAGACTGCATGCCAACATGTGGGCTAGATAGCTCAGTTGGTAGAGTACCGATAACCCGCAAGGTCGTATGTTCAAATCCCATTCCAGTCAAAATTTCTTTGTTCACCCCAAAATTCAAATTACAAAATGATCAGACCTTTCCCCCCTCAAGCCTCGGTTTGGCAATGTCGTTTTGATTGGGTGAAGAACAAGATGGCTGCACTCCCATAAATGTATATTTTTACCAAAAGAGAACCCCCAATGCAAAACCTGACTGCATGTAATGAAAACAGATAGTGCCTTCTTCCCGAAACCTTTCAAGTATGAGACGAATCTGATCGTCCCCACGTTGATGCACGTGCATTAAAGCACCAACAACCAGCGCGTAAAGTACTTTACTTCAAGCACCGTAACCATGACAACACCACCCTCTCTGGGATTGCATCCAGAAAATAAATCATTAGAAGAAAGGGAGAGAGAGAGAGAGAGAGAGAGAGATAGAGAGAGAGGGGGGGAGAGTGGGGGAGAGGGAGGCTCTAGGAGTCAAGAAACAGCTTTATGTCTTGAATGTTATACCGTAGGCCAAGGACCTAGACCCTATAAGATCAGATAATGTGTTCTAGTCGTAAATCAACATGAGATTTTTTTTCTCTTCTTTCACGAGAGGGTGTTAGAGACTCGTGTGATCAACAAAGAGCCTTGTCATGTTCGCACATGCTCTGGCGACATAAGGTGTCTTTGTGGAGACAGATCGAAGAGCACGTTTGCCATACGTCTCAGCGTGTGCCTTCTCGGGGTTTCACACACTCTTTTGTCCCGCCCAAATCCACCGGGGATTTTTTACGCCGTTCTCAGGCACTGTTGACACAACAGAGTACATAGGGGTTGTATTCATAGATGACCAAGACAACATCCGTGTACTGACTGCATCAGTGATTGCTCCGTGCGAGTGTGCGTGTTTGTGTGTGTGTGTGTGTGTGTGTGTGTGTGTCAACTTCACTACGCGAAGTACGTGAGGGTTTTTTCGTATTTAAGAAGGTACCAAGAAGTAACTTGGGGAAGACGCACTTGAAGTCACATATCAAGTAACTCTGAAGTCTTTCAAGAAAACATCTAAGAACATAGTTCAGATTAGTTTGCGAGGTCGAGTAGCTCTTGTTCGTACTCAAACGCATGCAAATTAACTCAACTCCAACTGTAGTTTAGTAGGTTGAGTACTTTTTATCTAGGCTATTATGCAAATGTATTTGACTTTAGCCTAACAATCAACCCGAACTCATAAATCGAGAGAGACCGTGTCTACTGGGTTCCCCTCTGCATTTAAATCAACTCCTTGCTGGGCTCTTATGCAAATGCACTTGACTTCAAAGCTGCACAGCATCAACTCGGTTAAAGGAATCAAGAGTGGTTATGTGGGGGATCTCCTTACATGTAAATCAACCGGCAGAGTTGCAGTTGAGTACATTTTGATGAGTAGGAGTGGCAGTGCGAGTATGAGTACTATACCATGAGTGCCAGTTACGAGGGGGTACTTTGCCATACTCGTAGAGTACTTTTCCACACGGACGAGAATGAGTGTGAGTACGAGTGCGAGTACAAGTACTTTCCATGAATTCGAGTATGATCATGCACGAGTACGAAGAGAGTACCCTGCCACAAGTACGAGGGGAGTACTTCATCATGGGTACGAGTACAAGTACTAGCTATTTGTTTCCGTGAGTTCGAGTGTGATCACGAGTACATGTTCTTGAGTTCGAGTGAGAGGGCAGTACACTGCCACGAGTACCAAGGGAGTACTTTGCCATGGGTACGAGTACGAATACAAGTACTTAACATTCGTTTCTATGAGTTTGGGTGCGAGCACAAGCACAATGTTCAAGAGTACAAGGTGGATCTGCTGCTCTAAAATCAACTCCTATCTCTTACTCATTATCGAGAAGGTCTATGTGAGTTTCTCCTTTAAAAACATACTCAGTATGTAAACACGTCAGTCAAGTTAGCCCCCATCTCGAACAGCAGCCTCTATTATTAAAGGTACACGTTGCCTTACATCGGGCGAGTTGGTCTACAAAAAGCGTTTGTAACCGTTTGTTATAAAATGCATGGTTAGAAAGATGTTTTAAAAGTAGATTACAATGATCTACACAAATATGCCGCGAAATAGGGGGGTTTTCCTTGAACATCGTGAACTAACACGGTCGGCCATTTTGTGGAGACAAATTTCCACAAAATGGCTGACCGTGCTATTTCGCAAAGTTATAGGAAAACCACGCATTTTCGAGGCAAATTTGTGTGGATCATTGTATTCTACTTTTTCACCATATGCATTTTTTTTATGACAAACGGTTACAAACGCTTTTTATAGACCAACTCGCCCGATCCAACGCAACGTGTACCTTCAAGGCATAATTATCTTCAGCACCTTAACTAGGGGCGGGGCGGGGGGGTTGCTGGGCAGAGGGTTAGTACCCCCTTCTAAAAAAAACCAACACATTTCGATGGTACTGTTTAAAATCTTATGGCAAAAAAAAGTATGTATATATCCCCTTGCATATGACGTCACAAGACCCAAACAGCGCCCTCACTGAGATCAATGGAGATCTATCCTTGGCTTGGAGTTGTGCACGGCGCGTACACCCGTGCACGTTTCCATTGTTTTTACTTCTGCAATGGCGGCCAATGCAAGGGGTCTATTCAAATCAGTCTTTGAACTTCAATAATGTATAGTTAAGTTTATCGACTAATGTTATTAACAATTATACAAGCACGTAGTAATCTATTTCACAAATGAGTGTTCATGTTCACGTTCAAGTATAAAAAGCACCCCCCCCCCCTCCCCCATGAAAATATCTAGTTATCCTCTACTGAACATCTTGAGTACTTTTTCATAACTCATAACAGTCACACTCTTGGGCTACACTCACTACCGTAGTTGTGCAATACTCACACTGACACTCGAGCACCCTTCATCTTTCTGACCAACATGTCTTTAAACCCCAACCAGTGCCCTCCCCGTCCAGGCAAGCCAACAACCTTCCCCTTGTCGGTCGAAATTTACCGGCTCGTTCTCGAAATGCATGCCTGACTCGACTTTTACACTCATCAATTCTACCTCCATGCGCTGATACGCATTTAATGAGTTTAACCTTTTTTTTCATGTAGGAAAAAAAAGATCTAATTCTCAGAGAGAGGGAGCCAAACTCAAAGGCTAATTGTGTCACGTAAAACATTATACCCACTGGAAATGATCGTGCTAATTGCTGCAGAAACAAATAATATATTTTATAGATTTTTTTGTGTCCTAAAAGAAGTCATGCTTGGGATTTACTCTGTTGCTTCAATTCCCTCGACGACAGCCATTTACGGATTAACCCAGTTGAGGGTGATTATCCGCCGATTTCGCCGAGGCGTTCTATGAATAAATTAATATCTGAAGTTATGTACAAAAATGGTTTAATATGGGTTTCGAGTACGAGTCAGTTTATAAAAGAGATAGTTTTTTGCACTTTTGAAGCAAAAGGTTTTTTCAAAGGCGTTATGAATTAATTTTTTTTTTTTTATAAATCAACACGTGCACATTTTTATGAGGTCTCTATGATCGAGTGACCACATCATAAATACAATTATGTTTGTCTATAGTATACACTCTTATTTATTCGTATTAATTGATTAATTACACTTATTTGTTTATTACACTTTATCACGGGTATTCCCACAAACAGTTCAAAACTGGTAGCCATTGCGTCAAAGCATTACCACTACACATCAATTTATTGTTTACCACGTGCATACTATTTAATATACTTACAACTCATGGGAAATTCACTGCCAATAACAACATAGGTCCTAGCACCATGGTATATTGCGCGAGGAGTTCGTCGCCCAGCAACAGTGGCGATATTAATGTTCAGAATTATCAGTGTTTTCACGAATACTCACACATCTTATGCACAAACGCTGTAACTTCCAGAGGACTCGATAAATCTGGGTCATTGTAAACTGAAAGATGGGTTTTATCAATAGAACAGTCACCTCTAATGTGAAGTATGCTCCTGCTTGACTATTACAGGGTGTGTACCACATTGGTAAGATTGAAAGAAGAAAATAGTGTGCAGACTTGCACAGAACACACATGGTGTAAAGATAGTCACGGTGGACTACTCTCACGCTTTAAATGCTAGCCTATAGCTTTTAAGAAATGGGCAAAACAATTGGTTTTGATTGTGCGAGTTTGAAAATAGTCAAATATTTCAAGGTTTGTTTTGTCACTGCTTTCTCGTGATTTCCGGTGAGAGATTGAGCTTAAACATTCGCAGGTTTGTTTTTTCATGCATAATGTTGGGTCACAAAAAAAACCTCACAATATGAAGTGCGGAGACTACTCTTTGACATTTACACACCATACATCCCAACATATTTGCAAACATTGCGAAAGTATTTGCAATACCACAAATACTATCGAAAAATATACTTGCAAATATTTGTAATATCAGAAAGATCTTTGCAAATATATTTGTGATAATATTTGCGACACTGCGAGTATTTGCAAATTTGTTGGCGACAATTTGCAAAGATATTTACGATATAAATTTGCGACTTCGCAAGTATTTGCAAAGATGTTTATGATAATGTGTGATGCCCCTTTAGGGCCACCATAATTTACCAATGTAAGGACGTGCTTTAAGATTAATTCATGGGACTAAGAATAAGATTAACGTGAAATCCACCATTGGCAATTTAACAGGGAGACTACTAGATGGGTAATTCAGTTCGACGGTACCCGTTATTCGCGAATGGGACATCTTGAGTGAGCTAAACTTCTTTCCTGGCGTGCGCTGTGATGTGTTCCTAATTTGAGTGCGCTGATTTAGAGTCCATTATCATACGACATGACAGTGGTTCGCGTCAAAGTTCCCCCTTCCCACTTCATCCCCCCCCCCCTCGTTTATCCACATTATGAGAAACTTTCATTGTGCAGCCATCTTGTCTGTCTTCAGAGCAATGTGTCCAGAGGCTGGAGGAAAAATAGTGTGGCTTGTCTTTTCATTAAAGAATCTTGGCCCAATTCCATACATTTTGTAAAGTGAAATTTGCTGCTAATCGGCTGCATGAAATTGGGCAAGGATTTTTGGTCGCCTTATTGTGTAAAGGACTACGTCAACATGACTAAGTTCTGCTTCTGGAGAGCGCACACTGGGGGAAAAACATTCCCGTCGATCGATCAGGTCGAGACCAAATCGCTTGTCTTTGGGCTATGACCGATATACAGAAAAAACAACACCCTAGTTTAGAGATAACATTGCCCCAAATGGAAGAACCAACACTTCCGACGATAAACACTGATTGGAAGCCAAGCATGCACGGGAGTCAGGAGTTCAGACCTGACGTCATCAGTGCTTGTCAATAGCTGCGATCTCTAATAATAAGCTGCCATGGCAGAAACGAGACGTGGGTTTATCGAACTAAAACGAAAATATACCAAGGCTCGAGAAACAAGGGAGCTCGCGCTTTAGTCTTAAGCGAATATCGTAATTGAAACCGCTGGCATTTGGGATGAGATAGACGGTTTATGCCCCCGGGAAAAGTCGATTTAGTCCCCATCGGTAACCTCAGGGTAGGGACGGTGCGTAAGTGATAACCCATATAATACTCGCGGTGTATACACCCCCCCCCCTTACCGGTTGGAACAGGCTATGTATAACTAATCCCTGCGAATTAATTAATTTGTTTTAATCCAACTGGGTCCGTCTTCTAGCTTAGAATAACGCCGGGGTTTAAGGGCTGCCTACAGCGGGATTATCGTCTGTTAAAGGGGTGGTCGCTTTAGAAGGAATGGGGGATATAAAACCACCAAAAGCTGGATTTGCGTGGACGGTAAACACAAATCTACCGAGTCACTGGGGGATCTTGGATTTCGCAGCAAGAAAAACAATGAAGTCTTCTGATAAAATCTTCGCTAATTTAATCTGAGTGGCTGTGGATGAACTCAGGCCAAACATCTATTTTTGTTTGATTTGGGGCACGTGTGTAGGGGAGATTCAACACAAAGAAAATTATTAAGACAACCTGAGCTCTTTAGTAAGCTTCTTTGAAATAATTCTTTGAGGTTGTCATAACAATGAAATCTTCGACGAATTTAGGTGGTTTTTTTTAACAGATCCTTTTCGACCGAATTGACGGTTTTACTAATTGGAGTAATTTGAGTCAATAATGTTTTGTTTCTCTATCATGCTTGAAGTCATCTTTGGAGCGACTGTATGTGAAAATCATGGAGATTGTAAGAATATTATGATTTGACGTCGATATTTGCGACGTAAAGGCCAAGAGATGTGGTGACGGGCCTAGACAATAAATTGTAAATCATCAGTATTTTAAAGGGGGCACGTTGTCTTCGGATTGGGCGCTTTGGGCCATTAAACGTGCTTGTTTTGAAATGAATATGGTTGTAAAGATATTTTTAAGTAGAATAATAGTTCACATAAATATCCCTTGAAATTATGTGGTTTTTTGGGGGGTACTGACAGAAAACGGTCCACTTTTTTGTAGGGGAAAAAATTGACCCCACAAAATTGCAGACCGTATGTTCTGCTGGCCAGAGGCAACTTTATGTTTTTTAAATCATTACTCATTAATAATGCCACTCCGTGGGTGTTTTTCTGCATTAACAACTCTTTAAAATGATATGGAGTAAATCCAAACAGCTACATTTTTAGATAGGCTTATTTGAAGGCAATGTACCTCCTTTAAGTGTGCCGGGTACCAACAGTGTTTTTCCCCTTTTTTTCTCTCTCTCTCTCTATGTCTCTCTCTCTGTCTCCTTCTCTTTGTTTTTTCTTTCTTTTCTTCATGTAAGCCAACATAGACCAGAAAGAAGCATCTTGGCCCTTAGTTTTCAAGGAAAGATAATTATTATCTTTATTTTATTTTTGTTCTAAGGTAATTCATGAGGGTGAATTATGATCCTCCAAGTGGGGTGCAAACGACACGAGATCTTACGGAAAAATGTGTTGTTTCACGTTCCCCTTACTTGCACAAGTAGGGCCTTTATAGCTTTATGCCATTTGGGGGGGGGGGGGGTGATTGTATGGATACGGGAACTTCTGCGTACGAATGGAAGGAATAAACAAGCAGCGCAAACTACCGTTAGTAATCCGACGGCTGACGAGTTCGGTCGTAATAAATTATCGTCACTCGTTCTAGTCACTAGGGGGCGCTTGCTATAATTTCAGACTCCCGAACCCACGTGTGATCGCCCATGAGAGGATAAAAAGGTTTTAAAAGTTAGGGTCGTATCCCAATTAATGGCTGCAGCTACGGCTAGGACTGTTGCTAAGGGTGTTTCCAAGGACTTCCCATATTATTTCAACACATCGTCACCGCTTTCACGAAGAGGCAATTTCTGAAAAAAGGTATACATTTTGGCAAACCGATGTTTTTACATATTTTGAATGTTACTATTGACATCAACATTTTCCCCAAGCTTCAAGTGATAAAACGTTATACTTCTTTAATTACACTAATTAGCACAATGACCATTTTAACAAACAATCAATGTTTTGTTTTCAAGAACAGACACATTTGGATTTGCCATTTGTTACATTAAAGTAGATGGCGCTGGCACGGTGCCAAAAACGACTACTCTGCGTTTTTAGTTTTCTCGAAGGTCTGGGTCAAACTTTTATTTTTTATTTCTTCCAAATAATTGTTTAGGAGGCGGCGTAAAAAAAACATTCGACGCCCCCAAAAAGGGTCACCACCCCTAAAATATTCTTTGCCAGACAAAAAAAAAGTCGCCAGCTGAAAAAAAAGTCGCCGTTTTAGTGTTCACTATACTTTATAGAACACCATAGATCAACATGTACCTCAGAATGCGAGGCCAATTGGGAATCGGTGTACTATTCCAATTGGGTTGCCTGTGTATTACCGATTGGGGTATGACTTTACATTTACAGAAAACCAAACTGCGATTTTAAATATTTTGGTTGCAACAATTATATCAAAATTAGGTAGTCTCAGGCTACATTGTGTACTGTGGGGATGGTAAACGTTCATGGGCAAACTTGTGTCGTTGTTTGATTAGTTTAACTGAACTAATATTGGACAATAACTTACTTGGGGTGTCCGTGCATGGCTGATTTGCATACTGTGATGATTCAAGATGTTCCTACGCCCAAGGGCATTTTTTTGTGTCAATAGAAAGTTTGGTTGGATGATTTTGTTAACCATTAGAGGGCGCTGTTGTGCTTTAATGGTCGTCGCATTGATACAAATTGCAAAGGTGTGAAGAGGCATAACTTTTGGGATTATTTAATGTTAAAATAATTTAGTCTCAATCTCGTCTTCATTACTGGTATGTAAATTGATCACACATAATTATACAAATATTCACTGTGTTACTTTCAATCTTCAGCTTTACCAGAGGCTGATCTAGTGACACGCTTAGTGGCAGGGCTTACTGAGGCGCTTCGGCAAGATAAACCGAAAAGCGTCATTCAGAGGCGGTCTTGGTGTCTGTGTTCAAATGTTGACTTTCAGTCTGATAAATACAATTCTGTTGATTATCAAAGACTACATACCCATAATATACAAAAGAGATCAATCTTCTCTTAGTGCTTTTTCAAATTCAAACAGTTCAAATATTAACCTGTTCAGGCTTTTTTCTTCTCACTTCAATTCTGGTCTTGTACTCAAAATTCTGGTCCAGTAAATATTTTTAGCTACAAGCCCTGCGGTCTTGTGGGTTCCCCCCCCCCAAATTCTAGCCCTGAGGAGGATCAGCAGAACAGCTTTGTTGTGATCAAGAGCAGTGTTTATATCATGGTGAACTTTAAGAAGAGCAGTCTCTGTACTATGATGAGCTCTGTATGCTGATTGCATCTCTTCATGGCAACTATTGAGATTCAGGTGGTCGTTTAATCGTTTGATTGCTAAGCGTTCCATTACTTTGCCAATAAAATGCAGGTTAGATACGGGACGGTAGTTCACAAGTTGTTCTGTGTCTAAAGATGGTTTCTTTAGTGTAGGGATGATCAGTGCTCTCTTTAACTCAGAAGGGAATGAGCCACACAGAAAAGAAGCATTGACAAGATGAAGCAGCGTTAGTAGATGAGCAGAAATTGACTCCTTCAGAAGACTTGTAGGAATGAAGTCTAGTGAGCAGGATTTCGGTGAGCTTTTCAATAACAGCACGAAGTTCAGTATGGCTGGTTGGCTGAAGTTCAGTGAGGGTATAAAAGCAGTGACAAGAAGGAACAGGACAGGCATCAAGATGATGATGATGTCGTATGCTATGCTGATCTCGTTCTGAAGTCCGTAAGCCAGTTTATAGCTGGGTCCTCGGCCAGGTGAAGGGCTTCGATGCCACCATCAAGGTGAGAGAGTGGGCAGTCGGCCACCACATAGGCATCAAGATGAATTATTGATACTTGGCGGTCAAGTTCGATGCGAATTTCAGAAATACGGTCACTGAAAAATTTAGCCAATTTATTAGTGTCATTTGGTTGGGTGGTGAAGTTGGTAATGCAGTTGTCTTGTTAGTAAAAAGACCATTAACTACCTTGAAGATACTCTTTTGGCTGGCTGCATTCAGGATGTCACAGTAGTACCTACGCTTGGATTTTATAATGAGGTCGTTCACCTTGGAACGGCAGGAGACAAACAACAGGCGGTCAGAGTTGAGACCCCTCGTCCTCCAGATGTTCTCTAGGTCTCTTCTCTTGTGCCTCATCTGATGGATCTCTGCATTATATCAGGGATTCTGTGATCTACTGGCCTTCCTTTTCTTTTTCAGTGGTGCATGGGTATTAATGCAACCAATCACTGTCTCTTGATAAGACGTAGGATATCATCTGGGTGATGGTTGATGGACGATAGGGCAAGTTTGGAAGGAAGGTCATGTGTGAATACGGCTCGGTCTATGGCTTTGTAGTTCCGGTAGTTAATTACAGGTTTGGCAGTGTTGCATACCATTCGCAGTAACTCCGAGGATTATGGTATGGTGATCTGAGAAGGAGTTTGGAGCAATGGCTGGGCTTTTTCACAGTGGTGAGTCCTCCTCTCTAACAAATAAGTTTTAGAAGCTGATACCGCTGCGGTCATGCGTGTGATCTGGGTTCGACCGCAGAATCGGTTTTAAATTGTGTTTGTTCTTTTTGATACCATAATTAAAATTTAAAAATTCATTCACTCATATGGTAAAATTTGATCTTTTGAACAACTATCATTGATTGAGAGATACAGTGGTGCCCTGTTAGCTGAAGTAGCTCTTTGAAATTGAGCCCTCTGATAATTTTGTTTTTAAAAAGTGATCCTCAAAGCGACAAGCACTGTAAACTGTGTAGCTCTGACATCACCAGAATTGTGTCTTCTGCACTGGATCCTCTGGCCCATAATTCATTCCCAACAGCATGTACTCAATAGCCACAACAACAAAAAGAAACCACATACAATAAATGACAGTTTGTCTTTAAGAAGTTTCTTTATTTAATTGCTGAAGATGATGAAAATTTTTAACTTATCGAAACAATTTATGGCAAGTATCATCAGATGACTCTTACAAACACAAAATATGTCACCAAGTTGAACTCAGGCCAAGCATTGTACTCCATAACATACACACACACCCAAGTGTGTACTGACCTTCAGTCGTGGACCCTCTCTTGTTCAACTCTTTGTCCTGACAAACGTGGACCCAATTGTTTTCCTTTGTGAAAGCAATTGTGGACGTATTGTCCCTTTTGTTGTTAGATCCTCCTACGGTTTGGACTTTTTAGCGACGTCTCCTTTGTTTTGTACACAAAAGCAAAGTGAGAAAATCCTTGCTCTGTCAAAACACCTTGGTTTCAACAGGCAGACACCCCCACTTCCTTCTAAAATTTCCTCAAAATAGGTGCAACACTGTGCCCCTAGTCCGAGCTGCGCGTAAATTCATGCAAACGCACACAACACACAGCCAGTTCGAATCGTGTAATACCAGACTTGCCCACTTTCTGTTTGTATTAATCAATGTTTTTTTTAACAAATTGATCGATATTCTTTCTAATAGTAATTAATTATCAAATTGCAGCGGTCACAGAAAATAGTCACAGAAAATTAGCCCACCCCTAAAATTTTTAGTTATCTTAACTGTTTCATGCTATGTGACTATAATACCTAACCCAGAACCAGCATGAAACAGCAGTAGTGCACCTTGGAGACAACAGGGAACTTGTAAGTTGGCAGTGCTTGTAATCTTCTGGTCTTGCCGATGTGTGACTGAAGAAATACTTCACAAGCTTTTTCTTGAACAGCAACCAACTCATTTGTTTTCCTGTTTCTTTCATTTTCAGGTATGTGGAATTTACTTGAATTAATACAATAGTTATTTAATAATATTTAGATTACCTAGATACTATTCTAGAACTTTCCCTTTACTATGAGACAAGTTATTTGACTTTGTAAAACTTTGATCAACCTTAGTGTAATTTTAAGAATACTATAGCACTTAAATTAGTTTGTTACTTTTCCTTTACAAAGATGTGTTGTAGTCAAGAAATAACTATGATGCCTCCATTAACTAATTTGTATTTCTTAAAGGCAATACTTCATATACTGTCCTGATGTTGTTATTGCCACTTTTTGGTGTGGTTAGGAAGTGAGCATATCAATGATTTGTATTGTTACACAGCATAGTTTATCGATATGGCCTCTCTTAGTGTACTACTTTCTATGTGGGTCTGGTTTAGCAATTGATATGTGATCGCCACTACATTGCCTTTACTATTCCTAGATTCATTGTGATTTCTTTTATCATCAGTCCCAAGATATTGCTTGAGTTCCCACATGTGCAATTCCTGGACGGGTCAGAATCCTTTTTTCTTTTTTCCTCCAAAAATTTAACCTTTTTTATTATTAACAAAAATAACCCTTTTTGTGAAGCTGTTAGCTTGCTCATTTTGCATTGGACCCTGCTATGATTCCTAGACAGGTTAAAATAGTTTTGTTTTCTCTTTGTACCAAAAACGTACAACAAAAACCTGAAAAAACAAAGTAAAATCATAAAAAACTTGTCTGATTTAGTTTTAGAAGCTGAAAGCGCTCTCGCAATGTGTGTGATCCGGGTTTCATATCTGGAATTGGTTTTAAATCATGTTGATTCGTTTTTACCAAAAACTATAAAAGATTTCAATCACTCCTGGCAAAATTTGACTTTTTTTTTTCTGTCACAGATGACCAGATGGTAAAAAAAGGACGCCTTGAGAGTGGTTGACCCTGGTTCAATTCCTGGACGGGTAAGAATCCTCTTTTTGTTTTCTTTTCTTTTTTCCTCCTAAAATTTACCTTTTTTTTATTATTAAAAACAAGAATAACCCTTTTTGTGAAGCTGTTAGTGAAAGGAAATCTGATTTTCTCCCGAAGAAGAGCAACCTACCGCAACACAAACCTTTACCATATTTGTAACTCCCAGCTTGTGTTTCACTACGGTGTCATCCCTTGTTTTTTATAACGAAACCTATAAATACAGGGAAAAACGGAGTAAGATTTTTCCCCAACTGTGACCCCGAAAATCATTTATTTGCGTTGCATGCAGAGTCCCAAGATATTGCTTGAGTTCCCACTAGTGGTTTTTAAGTTAACAGTTTCTTTTTTCGTTTTATCTAATGTGTTTCTTTGATTTATGTCTATGGACATAATGAGTAAGTTATATTGGTTCTTTAGTTATTTCTTTGTCATTATGTATTTGATTCTTTCTGATGTATGACGGAAGAACTACAACACAAGCTTTTTCTTGAACAGCTACCAACTCATTTGTTTTCCTGTTTCTCTCATTTTCAGACTTTTAATGTATAACTAACGTATGTGACAAACCATTGTCATACCGGGTGCAACAAAATTATTACATGAGATCCACCCTAGAAGGTTTTTTATCTCAAGAGGCAAAAATGGCGATATAGGAATAGGCACAGGTACTGTAGCCGCCAGAATATTGTTTTTTGTTTACTTTTTGTAGCGCCTCGCTTTTTTATTGAAATCAATAGAGGGCGCTATTTTCAAGAGTCACCTTATTTGTTATTGTTGTCAACGTACACATTGCCAAATACTAAGAAGAGAAAATCATTTATTTCAATCATCTTTGCCACAAATACCTTGGCAGCTCAGCAAAGTGAGTGTTTGATCTTATTTTTTGCATTATATAGTGTCGGTATTGAGTTATTTGGAAGTGTTTTTAATATACAAAATAAGAGTTTTGTTCAGTGAAAGTTACACGTGTGTACATGCATGTACATGACATGTAAGCCCATAGCTCTGTATAAACGTTAAGGTATGTGTTATTGATGCCATTGATTATGTAGTTTAATAATTGGTTCTTGTATGAAGTTGCACAGATATTTGCTGTATTTAATAGGTTTGGAGTTGATGCATAATACTCTAGTTATTAAGTAAAATATCTGGCCTTGGTTTATGTATCTATTCTAAACTGCAAGTGGTTATTTTCTCTTTATATTTTAGTTGAACCACCTTACGTCACCTAACGACACCTTCCGTCACCTTACGTCACCTAACGACACCTTCCGTCACCTTACGTCACCTTACACCTGTTACATCGAACGACACCCACCTATAGCCACCAATTATTATAATCTACATCAATAGTCAATCGTCAACAGTAATTTTTGTAATTTTACGGATCAAGGATAATAAAAGAATAGTTCAAGAACAGTTTTTGGTGCGTATCATTGCTGAGCATTGAAATTTAATAAAGACGATCTGTAGCACATTACAGGCTACATTAGTTCAATTTGAGCTTTTGCGACATAGTTTCCATTAGTTTAACTTCAAGGACAGTTTTTGAATTGTACTTCAATTAAGTCTACAATTCGTCAATTAGTAGCCAACTACATGTACCATGAATAAAGAAGGTAGAACAAGACGGATGGATACAGAACTAACAAATACTGCTGACCAGATTGCAACAACATTTGAATACATGGATTCATTGAGCCAAGCTGGCAGCAGAAGTTCAAGGAAAAATAGCATTGCATCGGGTGCATCCTCAGCATCTAGTTCAAGGCTCCGGGCTTCAGCCGAGAAAGCTGCATTGCAAGCAGAAATTGCAGTTGAAAGGAAAAGACAGGCTCTGGAAGAGGAGGAGCTGAAGCTTCATCAGCGACGGCGGCAGATGGAGTTGGAGACAAAACTAGCGAGAGCCTCTGCAATAGAGAAAACGTTTGCTGAGGCTGAAAACTTATATGAGGTTAATACTTCTACACCATTCGTTCAGCCAGTCACCACACACAACAAGACACCCAGCCATGACCCTGAAGTAAACCAAGACAATTCATTTTCAAGTTCAACAGGTTCAACCGACATACCCTCACTTAGCACCCCAGCTGGAGACACGCCTAGCAACCTAAACCAGCTTGTGAAAGCCATGCAGATGCAACAACAGTCCTTGGTAGAGACCCTTCAATTGCCAAAGACTGAGCTAATGACATTCGATGGAGATCCTGCAAAATACTGGGTGTTCATCCGGTCATTTGAGAATGCTGTAGAAAAAGACACAGTTAGCGATGCTGCAAAGTTGGCACGTCTCCAGCAGTACTGCACCGGTGCTGCTAGGAAACTGATACAGTGCTGTGCAGTCAAGACACCATCCGAGGGCTATGCTCTTGCTAGAAAGCTTCTGAAGGAAAGGTTTGGAAATGAATATGACATAGCAGAGGCATGGATCAACAAGATCGTCAATCGCCCTGATATTCGAGACAGCAGGGCACTTTTAGATTATGCTGATGACTTGAGAAACTGCCGGGAGACGCTAGACACCATGGACAAATTATGTGAGCTGAACAACAGCAGAAGTTTGGCTCAGATGGTGGAGAAGCTACCCTGGGATGTTCGCAAGGCGTGGCTGAAAAGAGTTTACCATATCAAAACTGTTGAATCCAGGTCCCCTACTATAGATGACGTCGTCAAATTTGTGAAGATTTCAGCACAACAAGCAAATGACCCAGTCTACAGCAAGCTTGTGAGCAGAGACCGCGCTGACAAATCAATGAAGGATGTCAAGCGCAAGGATACTTCAATGTCAAAACACCGCTCCAATTTTGTGACACAAGTAGACACAACACCCTCCCCTCAACACACTAAAGGGACATCTCAGAATGCATCTTCAGAAGTGATTGCCAGAAGCGATAAACCTCAACGCTCCTGTTGGTATTGTGGACGAGGTCACGGTCTGTTTGGCTGTGATAGCTGGAAAGCCCTGAAAGTTACCGACAGACTGAATTTCGTGCAAACAAAGCGACTGTGTGTCAACTGTCTGCAACCAGGACACAGAGCCCGAGATTGTTCTAGAGATGCAGTATGCACTGTTCCTGGATGTGGTCTGAAACATACCAAATTCTTACATCTCACCCGCACAGGAAACCCGTCAACACCAACAAATGCTTACCCTGTAAAGCAAGGAGATCAGCTCATAAATAATGCTGTTCCTGTCACGATCAATGCTGTGCCAACAACTGTCTCAGCCAATGCAACGTGCAACACTTCTGGGGCCGGAAGTGGAAGGATAGCCCTACCCATAGTGCCGGTGAAAGTAAGAAGCCACAGAAGTGCTACTAATTTTGTGACGACATATGCTCTACTTGACAGTGGATCAACGCAGACCTTCTGCTCAGAAGAATTAATCAACAAGCTTGGAGTTGATGGGAAACCAGACACCATGAGGCTGACAACCATAGACAATCATGATATCCTCACTGAAACTCGCATTGTACATCTTGAGGTTACCGACATGTGTGACGAAAATCTGGTTGTCATGACACACGTTCTGACGAGGCCCAAGTTACAGATGGGCACTAGCACCTTGGTAGAAAGGAAGGAGATCAACAAATGGCCACACTTAAGTGATGTCATCTTGCCAGATGTGGATATTGAAGACGTACACCTGCTCATTGGCCAGGATAACCCCTCTGCCTTAATTCCCAAAGAAGTCCGGGAAGGGGGCGCTGGAACACCTTATGCGACACGTACGAAATTGGGATGGACTCTCAATGGCCCATTTGAGACGGGACCCCTAAGCCGTTCAACTTCTTTCTTCATTGATACAGACACAAGTCTACAGCAACAAGTAGAAAAGTTCTGGAAACTGGACGGCACTGGAGGTGATGAGAGGAGTATGTCGATCAGTGATAAGAAAGTAATCTCTACCTGGGAGCAGTCATTGTGCCGAGATGGAGCACACTATAGCATGAACATTCCCTTTAAGATGCGCCCACCTCAATTACCCGACAACAAGGCAGTTGCCGAACAAAGACTCCGTCTGCTGGGGAGACGACTAGGCCGAGACTCCGACATGAAGGAGAAGTACATTGCAGGCATCCAAGATTTGATGAATAAAGGGTATGCAGAGGAGGTACCCCAAAATGACCTGAACAGAGAAGATGGAGCAGTTTGGTATTTGCCACACCATCCAGTCCTTCACCCACGCAAACCGGGAAAGGTGCGAATAGTGTTTGACTGTGCTGCTCGTTACCGAGGTGTGTCACTCAACGACAAAGTTCATCAGGGCCCAGACATGACTAACAAGCTAGTGGGAGTGTTGATTCAGTTCCGGCAAGACACCATCGCCCTGATGGCAGATGTTGAAGGCATGTTTCATCAGGTGCACGTGAATAAGCCTGACTGCGACGTTCTGCGATTCCTGTGGTGGGCCGACAACGACATAAGTGGGGTTCCTAAGACATTCCGTATGACATCTCACTTGTTTGGAGGCATTTGGTCACCAAGCTGTGCAACCTTTGCCTTAAAGCGTACAGCACAAGACAACATGGAGGGTTTTGACGCCAATACCATAGACACCATAGACAACAATTTCTATGTCGATGATTGCCTCAAGTCAGTCGCTACAGAGCAAGAAGCCATCAGACTTGTCAGACAACTTCGTGAGGTGTTGGCGTCCGGTGGATTTCGTCTCACTAAGTGGATTAGTAACTCCCGGGAAGTCCTGCGATCAGTTCCTGAAGCTGAACGAGCGAAGGGAGTGCCATCATTAGACCTGGACCAGACACTTCCTGCCGAGCGAGCACTTGGTGTGCTATGGGACATCGAGTCTGATACCTTTACATTCAACGTGAATGTGACAGAGAAGCCATTGACACGGCGTGGACTGCTTGGAACAGTGAGTTCTGTGTATGACCCCCTAGGATATACCAGTCCTTTTGTGCTCACTGCTAAAATACTTTTCCAGTCGCTGTGCAGAATGAAAATTGGATGGGATGATCCAATCCCAGACTCCATCAAAGAGCAGTGGATCCGGTGGATGGCCGATTTGCCACTCCTTCAGAAGATGTCAATACCACGTTGTGTCAAGCCACTAAATTACGACACCATCACTTCAGCGCAGTTACATCATTTTGCGGATGCTTCTGAAAGGGGTTTTGGAGCTGTTACTTACCTGCGACTTCAGGATTCCAGTGGTTTGATACATTGTGTGCTGCTCATGGCCAAAGCAAAGCTGGCCCCCCTGAAGACAACAACAATTCCCCGCCTTGAACTTGCTGCTGCAGTCATTTCTGTCAAGCTCGATGAAACAATGCATCGTCATCTAACACTACCATTGCAGGAGTCAATCTACTGGAGCGATAGCATGATTGTGTTGCAGTATCTGAGAAATGAAGACAAGAGATTCCAAACCTTCGTTGCCAACCGCGTGTCAAAGATACTGGAGAATTCCACACCACAGCAATGGAAACATGTTGATACGAGCTCCAATCCAGCAGATGATGTCTCTCGAGGACTTCAAGCACAGCAGCTCATCGACAGCAAACGTTGGCTTCATGGACCACACTTCCTTCGGCTTGAGGAAGATAGATGGCCCCAGCAACCTGAGTTTGACAAGATGACTCTGCCCATAGACATGGAGCTTAAGACAGTTACACAAGTCTACTCAGTCGAGGCAACCAAAGATATTCCCGAAGTTGTAGACACCCTGCTGGAGAGATATTCTTCATGGTACCGCCTGAGAAGAGCAGTCGCATGGATTCTCCGTGCCAAAGCCATCCTTCTTGCCAGAGTGAAGAAAACAGACTTGGACTTCAAGCCTTCTCAGTATCTGACTGTCAAGGAGATACAAGCTGCTGAGAATAAAATTATCAGACGAGTTCAGCAGACTAACTTTGATGAAACCCTGTTGAAGTCCGGTGGCTACCGCAAGCTGAACCCAACTAGGTCAGGTGATGGTATAATCCAAGTTGGCGGACGGCTAGCCAATGCTTCCTTCACCGACAACATCAAGCACCCTTGGATATTGCCAACAAGACATCCGCTGACAACCCTGATAATAAGGCACTACCATACCATCGCTTGTCACTCTGGAAGTGAGCGCACTCTTGCAGACATCCGTCAGAAATTCTGGATCATCAAGGGGCGTACAGCTGTGAAGAATGTCATCAACTCATGCATCCCATGTCGCAAGCAGAGGGCACCTATGATGACACAACAAATGGCAGACCTGCCAAAAGACCGAGTGACTCCGGAACTGCCACCTTTCAGTATGGTAGGAGTAGACTTCTTCGGTCCTTTCTTGGTAAAGCGAGCTAGAAGTATGCAGAAGAGATATGGTTGTATCTTTACCTGTCTTGCCACCAGGGCAATTCACCTCGAAGTGTGCCATAGCTTGGATACGGACTCTTTCATCAACGCAATGCAGCGCTTCATCAGTCGTCGGGGAAAGCCAGTAGAGATTCGTTCAGACAACGGAACAAATTTTGTTGGAGGGGTGCGCGAACTGCGTCAAGCTATCCTGGAATGGAACCAAGATCATATTGACAGCTTTCTGTGTCAGAAGGAGATTCAGTGGATCTTCAATCCGCCTGCAGCCAGCCACTTTGGAGGCGTTTGGGAGCGGCAGATTAGGACTGTTCGAGCAATCCTCAACAACTTGCTTCATCAGCAGACACTCGATGACGAAGGACTCCTGACACTCATGTGCCTTGTCGAAGGGATTGTTAACGGACGACCCATAACCAAGCTGTCGGATGATAT
Organism: Pycnopodia helianthoides; assembly: GCA_032158295.1. Taxonomy (NCBI): domain Eukaryota; kingdom Metazoa; phylum Echinodermata; class Asteroidea; order Forcipulatida; family Asteriidae; genus Pycnopodia; species Pycnopodia helianthoides. The sequence continues at coordinate 5,226,622 of CM063253.1, read as the reverse complement.
GCGCGACCCGATGCCACTTACCCCAAATCACCTGCTGCTTCTTCGTTCAGGTCCTCAACTACCACCAGGCAAATTTGTGAAACAAGACATCTACAGGAGACGTTGGCGTCAAGTACAATATCTTTCTGATATATTCTGGCAGAGATGGCTCAAGGAGTATCTCCCGCAGCTGCAGGAGAGGCAGAAATGGCTCCATCCTCAACGCAACGTTCGCTCTGGAGATCTGGTGCTTGTTATGCATGAAAACACCCCGAGATACCAATGGCCTCTAGGACTTGTGAGAGAAACCTTCCATGGCAAGGACGGCAAGGTCAGATCCGTACAGTTGAAGACGCAGTCAGGAGTTTACACCCGACCCATAGACAAGCTGTGCCTCCTTGAGGGGGAAGAGATTCAGACCGCATAACCAGCAAGGATTGGACTGTCATTCTAAGAACATTTTGGACACTGATTGATTTGATTAATATTCTGTTTGGTTTTTTTGTAATGATGTTTCCCTGATACAGTCATTAGGGGCCGGAATGTAGCCGCCAGAATATTGTTTTTTGTTTACTTTTTGTAGCGCCTCGCTTTTTTATTGAAATCAATAGAGGGCGCTATTTTCAAGAGTCACCTTATTTGTTATTGTTGTCAACGTACACATTGCCAAATACTAAGAAGAGAAAATCATTTATTTCAATCATCTTTGCCACAAATACCTTGGCAGCTCAGCAAAGTGAGTGTTTGATCTTATTTTTTGCATTATATAGTGTCGGTATTGAGTTATTTGGAAGTGTTTTTAATATACAAAATAAGAGTTTTGTTCAGTGAAAGTTACACGTGTGTACATGCATGTACATGACATGTAAGCCCATAGCTCTGTATAAACGTTAAGGTATGTGTTATTGATGCCATTGATTATGTAGTTTAATAATTGGTTCTTGTATGAAGTTGCACAGATATTTGCTGTATTTAATAGGTTTGGAGTTGATGCATAATACTCTAGTTATTAAGTAAAATATCTGGCCTTGGTTTATGTATCTATTCTAAACTGCAAGTGGTTATTTTCTCTTAATATTTTAGTTGAACCACCTTACGTCACCTAACGACACCTTCCGTCACCTTACGTCACCTAACGACACCTTCCGTCACCTTACGTCACCTTACACCTGTTACATCGAACGACACCCACCTATAGCCACCAATTATTATAATCTACATCAATAGTCAATCGTCAACAGTAATTTTTGTAATTTTACGGATCAAGGATAATAAAAGAATAGTTCAAGAACAGTTTTTGGTGCGTATCATTGCTGAGCATTGAAATTTAATAAAGACGATCTGTAGCACATTACAGGCTACAGGTACTTTATAAAATATGTTGCCATTTACACACAAAAAATAAGCAGTTGGCCACCTAATTTAAAATTCTTTCTAATAGTAATCTAAATAGAACATGTCAAAATACGCTGAACAACTAATTGTCAACCGGCGCCCCATACATAGGGGCATCCAAACATGGGGATGTCGGAACATATGGGTGTAACCCCTTCTTTTTGTAGAAAACCTTTCTTTTTACAAGTTAATATTCTACTCTTTCTTCTTTAAATTTATTAAAGGAAAGACTCTTAAAAAGTTACGTAAAATGTATACAATTGTTTGTAACAGTTAGATGTAAACCTTAGAAAGTGTTGTCAAAATTATTTTGTGTGCTTTTTTAATTGTTTGTAAACCATGAATATACAATAAACATTTATAAATTATTGATTATAAACCATGAAAATGGGAATCATCATAAAAACATGGTTTTTAAATCATAACCATGAAAATTTAACCTTCATAAAACATGGTTTATAAACCGTGGTTTAAACGGAAGCATCATAAAACATGGTGTAATAAATCATGAAAATTAAAGCATCATAAAACATGGTATACAAAATTATGGTTTATAAACCATAAAACTTAAAGCATCTTTAAAAGATAAATTGACAAAGGGTGCCCCCATACCTATATGTTAGTATTTTCCAAATCCCAACCCTAATCCTAACACTAACCTTAACCCATAACCCTATCGTGTAAATCACAAGGGTTTTTTTAATTGTAGGGTTGTCAGAACATAGGGTTGTCGAAACATAGGGTTGTCAGAACATAGGGGAGTGTCAGAATATAGAGCAGTTAACAAAAGAAGATAGATAGAAGATCGCAAAGCAAAAACCAACATTTTAAAAGAAAGGTTGGGCAGTTTTATTTAGGTACATATATTTGTAAATATGCTTCAAAAGCAAAGTATTAAATGTATGTATCAAGATTTTTTTGAATCGGTGCATCCATTGGGATCATTGTTTTTATATTTTTTATAAAGAATCAGCTGGCAAACTGCTTATATTTCTTGTGTAAATGGCAAAGTTTAAGTAAAATACCTGTGCCTGTTCATATGTTGCCATTTTTGCCTCTGAGATAAAAACCTGCTATAGGGTGGATCTCTTGTGCCAACTCAAAATAAAATAAAGTGCTTAATTTTATCAAAACTGTTGCAGCAAATCGCATTAATGAAAGCTCTGTGTGTCATTTGCTTTTTGAATATGGTTCAGAAATATGCTACCTGAAGGTTCCGTTCTAGGGAAATTTCACGGCAGATCAAGGCAAGCCTTGACAACTCTTCCGATACACAGACCCCCTTGCTCATACCCCTGAATCAAACTAAAAGCATTGGAGGCGGCACGAATATCCCCATAGATTTCGTAACTGTCCTTGTAGACGATGTGCAAAATGTCAAGGGCCTTGATCAAAAGGTTATTGCGGGTGCCCAGTTCCTCAATAATAAACTTATTCAGGGGTATCGCAATTTCAGTTTGAAGGCAAGCAGTTAGGGTTTCCACGACATCAGTGAGGGCCACTCCCAACAGTTCGAGTCCTTCGAAGACCTGGAAAAGAGAAAGTCAGTTTTTACGGCAAGACTCAAGATTGGTTTTCAGGAGACACTTCCTTTTTTTTCAGCTGCCTCTTCAGAGAGCTAAGATCAGGGCCTCCACATAAACTTGACCTCCTGAAACTAAAACACAATACCTCTTTAAAAATGTCTTAAATTTTTTCCTGTTACCCTTTAGAGACCGCGGCCGCAAATGGCTTGTACCAATTAATGCCCATAGCGGCCACAAGCAGCTGCAAGATCTGACCTACTTCCACCCAACCAAAAAGGTCAAAGTAAAGGTCATGACCTGAATTGACATTTTCCCATGTTAACATAGTATCTATGCTTCTAAAACAAAACAAACTTTCTGTTTTGTACAATTTTTTCTCAGACACTTTTACAAGAAATTTCTTCAAGAAATCAACAATGAAAACATGTTTGGGCATATTGCGACGATTATACCGAAAAGAATGGTCTCTAAAGGGATATGCCGCCCTCAAGTTTAATTAAATTTGTCTCATTCTTAGCCCAAAAGATGTGAAAGAAAACTTCCGAAGGCAGATCCTGCAGAAGTGTAAAGGGCTTCCGAGTTTCTGTTTTGTTTCGCTTCAGTTCGGCTTGTATACTTATTTTCATCTAACATCACAAACCCCCCAAATTTGGGATAGTGTATTTTACAGCCTTGGTCAAGTTCACACAAGGACCATTCGCTGAACAGTGGTCGATATTAACTGGTACTCATGCTCAAAAACATGTGTTGGGCACCAGGCAATATCGGCCTCTAGTCGACAAATGGTCCCTCCGCTAACCTGGGCCCAATTTCATAGAGCTGCTTAAGCAGAAAATTTTGCTGAACAATTTTCTGCTTAGCAGAAATGAGCAGGACACCAGTCACAAATTGTACAATTGACACGGTAGTAACCTTATTTTGGTATGTATAATTTTGTTGTGCTAAGCTACTTTCTGTGCTTAAGCAGCTCCATGAAATTGGGCCCTGGTCCTATCGAGGCTATAGTTTATCTAGTGAGGCATACTTTTGGGGAGTTTGTTACAGCCCAATGCATTGCATATGAACTAGAAGACTGATAACCCGGGACCCAGCTTAACCAGAAATGGTTCCCTTTAGGCGGCCCTGCAGTTTGGAAATTTGTATTAAATGTGGAAGAGAACTTCCAATGGTAGACCAAGAGTGGGCGGTAGGGGCCCTGATGATAACCCCATTTCCAAGCAAAATAAATCAAACACCAGCAACATCCCAAACAAATGACTCCTCACACCCCCTTCTCCACCCCACCCATCAAATGAGTCCATTGGTGCTCCTGAAACTTTGTGGAAAACGGCATTGGATCCTCACCTGTCCATCCTCAAAAGCTTTAAAAGATTGTCGGAATGCGTCAATGGTCTGGTGCCCATCCTCCACGCACTCTTCGAAGTTAGTGTGCTTGGTGCCCAGACCGCGTAATATTCCCCGAAAGACCTGCACCCAATGCGCCTCAGGACTGCCACTGTAGTATTCCACACCTGAACAAAATTCAAATTGAATCTCAAAGGTGTTGTCTTATCCTTCCTCAATGGCAATTAACATAAACAAACATTCAGTTAACACACTGTTCATTACTGAAGCAACAGAGGGCGCTACTCGGGTGTCTGTCTAGATTGTAGACTGGCCTTCTTTCTTTACCAAGGATAAAGATGGGCTTGGGTATTACCCATTTAAAAGACCATTACAAACAGTTAACACTGGAAACCTAAGCCCTTTTTCAAAGTTCGTCCAATTGAGGCATAACCACAGCGGACAAGGTCGGTGTCCACATGGAGTCGTCCATGTTGTTTAGGGGGTTTTTTTTCGAATTCATTTTAGAGTGTGGGGTGGACAAGTTTCTGTGTCTATTTTGTGTTTAGTGTGAACATTTTTAAAATGACAAAGGTTATATGTGTGAGTTGTATAAAACAGATACTAAATGCATTTCCTCAGTGCATTGCTGCAGAAGATAATTACTCGGTGAAATCTGGCTTTCCATTTCACTCGGCCTTGCCTCATATTAAAATGAAATAGTCCAGATTTCACCTTGTGATTTTATATTCTAGGACAACGCACTCAAATGCATCCAATGTTTGTATAGCACTTGCAGACTACTTTCTTGATTGCTACAGTTTGATACTTACTCTTGCTCATGACACTGACAAACTGTCGGTTGACTAGGTAGCGTACATCATATCTGCCATCTGGTAACAGGGATGCAATCTGAACTGTTCCTTTGGGCACAGCTTGGCTTTTGGGATTCTGTTCCCCTTGAACGTATCTATGATACAACATCAATTTTGTTCATCATTGTAACCAATGATTTAAACTTTTTATTTAGTAGTAGAACATTTTCAACTACATTTACTTTCCATGCTTTTTCAAAGCTTGCAGACTGCTACTTGATGGTTAATTTTCTTCAGGTGCTTATTTGCTTCTTTACCTGAACATAACCTTTTTTTGCTGGTGTCTCAAAACACAACTTCCTAACTTTAAAATAAAAACCTCATCACTAAAAATAGATGCTACAATCGATAACATCCAGGCCCACCATCGCCCAAAAATTTTGAAATGTTCTAGTAAGGGTAGAGAAGGGCTGCGTATATTGTTATTAAAGCCACCTGACATAGCCGCAGCCAAAGTTGCTTGAAACAGACATAGCTGTGTATGGTGTTGGATAAACTTGGATTTCGTTCAGGTGAGGAAGAATCCTAATGAATAACTCTAGGGAGTCAATATTTCTGGCCGAGCGGTCTAGTTCACCGTGCCCAAGCTCTGGTGTTGTCAGGGTTTGAATCCAGGTCATGACACTTGTGCCCATGTGCCCTCGAGCAAGGCACTTAACCCTTTTTTCTTCACAAAAAGGTTGGGAAGGTAGTGCATCCTGCTCTACCAGCCAGGCTCCTAGTGAATGATACCCATGCCTACATCCTTACGGACTGTGAAGGGGGTATTAACCCTGTTTCAGCGCCATGAGTAGGTGGCAACGTGCCCCTGGTGACAGCTGATTTGGGTTAACAGCCCAACTCAGTTAAGTGTAAACCTCACCTTGAAGTGGTCGTCTAGTCTTGTGAGTATAAGGCAATATCTCATAAAAAATACAAAAAAACAAACAAGCAAAAACAAAATCAACTCACACAAAATCCACATATTGGTCATTGTTGGCACCTGCTGGGTAGATACCAATCCAGTCCATTTTCGTTGCCTCATCTACAGGGACAGACCATGACACTGTCAGACTGGTTCCTGAGGCCACTATGGGGTCTACAGTCATTGACCGGTCTTGCTCTTCTACAGTCACCTGCAAATGTAAAGGATTAATCATTTTTAAAATGATGATAAATTTCAATTCGAAAGTACCAACCCCTCCAGAGACATAAAACCCTTGTGTATGTCACATGTTCCAACAGCGCCCTCACTGAGGTCAAAGGAAGATTATCATTTCACTCGGTCCCAGCACCTCATGTAGAGGTGCTGGGATGGGCTGCGGTATTGAACCATTCTCACTGACCTAATAACCCCCCCCCCCCCCCCCCCGTCACCTATTCCTGCTTACAAGAGGTTTGACTATCAATAATAATGTAGCTCTTTTGTGTAAATCCATTACACAAAGTTATTGGCATTCTTTGCCTTGAGGTCACGATTGCAACATTCTTCTTGCAACTTTGGTTCAAAAAGATTGTTTAAATTATGCATGGAGCATCATATCATATGTGTAGTGATTGTGCGCAATACGCCAATCAGCAGTACATTCATTCCCATCATGCATCACTACATCCTGAACAAGAATTTGTACAAGCTCATCAGCCCATCCCAGCAGTCTGGGATGAGACCGGTCGGGCTGAGCAAAGATCATCATTGGCCAAGGTCATCTTCCCCCTTCCCTTTTGTGGCACAGGCTCACAATGCATTTGTTATTACTTACAATTCCATCACTACCTAAACCAAACACTTTCCACCACAAATTCTCATCTCTGATGACGTAGGGTTTCGTGAGGCTAGGCTGAGTAGGGAAGAATCTGGGTACCTCCTCCCATGACTTCCAGCCTTGTCCGCGCTCAGGCTGCCAAGAATACCACAATCTGAAGAAGTACAACAAAATACAAAGTCAAGAACCATTGGGACAATTACTTTCTGGTTTCTATTAACATCACATTGGCAACATTTCTTAAAAAGATAATGAAATTAACCCTACACTAATTTCTGACCCCACTGCAGGAACAAATTACAAATCATCAAAATTTATCAAAAGACACTAACACTCCACTTGTGTCAACAGCAAACAGCTCTCCGCCTTGGTGTATGTTCGTGCCTGCCGCGATGACGTTAGCGCCCTCTGTGGGTGGCATTTTGTCAGCGAGGTCAATCCACCAGCTCCAGGTACACCTGCCCCAAAGGAAGTCTATCTGAACACACGTTGTCTGCCAAATCTGTTTGACCACTCCATCTGCTCCAAGCGAGAAGACTTGAAGACGGCCGTTGAAGATGTTGCCAGACATCACTATGGCAACAGGGCGACTAGTCATCTTTGCTTGTTTTGATTGGCCAACACCTGCATGATTTTGTTTTAAACAGATGACACACCAACAGTATTTAAATACCACCCCCAAAAAGAAGCAAAACTTGTAAAAATACACAGAACTTGGGAATAGATATTGGTACTCGTTACCAACTATAGGACCAATCCCAACTATGGTTTGGATGATTCCAACTATAATCGAGATGTTCCCAACTGTAGAGTTGAGATGATCACAACTTAATTTCAGACATCCTAACTCAAAAATAGGATGATACGAATCCCAAATATAGCAAGGCCAATTCCGGAACTACAGTTGGGATGATCCCAGTTATAGTAGGGCTAATCCAAACAACTGCAGTTGGAACCCAAACTGAACAACTAGTTCTGTCCCATCTTGAAGAACTAGTCATTAATCTTAAAGGGTGTGCACAACATTGGTAAGATTGAAAATATAAGTGTTCACTTTATGGTATAAAGACGGTCATGGTGGAAAACTTCACTTGAAATAGTTTTACTTGAAATGCTATAGTTTCTAGGAAATGAGTAAAACAGTTAGTTTTGATCTCGATTGTCCAAAACCCGATGTTTGTGAAAGCGTATAATGGGGTTTTCCACTATTTTCTTGTGACTCCGATGACCGATTGAGCTTAAAATTTCACAAGTTTGTTATTTCATGTATATGTTGGGTGACTTAATTAAAGTGCAGATACTGTCAGCAGGTCTTTGACAATTACCAATGTTATACATGTGCTTTAAGCAAGGTTCCTACTCATCACGAAAGCAAATGCGTACGAAGTATGATTTGGGCTTAAAGCTTCTTCTGGACTGCATTCTGCTCCCTCTTTTTGTTTATTCCTTTTCCACCCGACTGCCTCTGCTACACTTATTGTATGCATGTGAGTTCAGGGGCCTAATTAAGTTAGCAAATTTTCATGCTTACTGTAGCAGAAAAATTTGCTTAAGGGTAAGTGTACATATTTCACAGGTTAGCAAGAAAATTGGGCAGCCATGAATTTGCATTGTTACGTCATTCATTTACAGTTAGCACTGGAAGGTTAGCATGCCTTTTCGTTCGCACAGTAAGCACAAAATTGGCTGTTCGACTGAACATACAAACATGACAAGCATGTTGAATTAAACTATAGAATCGGCCATCTAATACATACAGTATAGAAATAATATAGAATCAGCCAAACTTTAGTTGGGATGATCCCATCTGTAGTTATAGGGAGGTTAGGCCAATCCCAACTATAGTTGGGCCAATTCCATAGTTGGGGTAAATATATACATCATTACCCAATTTTCTCCAGCTTGCCCACACCTTATCATCTCTTTGCCATGTTTGATAAACATAACCGTCATTCATGATCGCAAACGCTTCATAATAACCAGTGGAAGGATTAAGGATGGCCGTGGCATCAGAGAAAAGATACGGTGTGGCATCACCAATTCTCTCCCAAGACGAGAATTTCTCATTGGTTCCCTTACACCAGAAAAGGGTTGATTCGTCGGAAATGGTACGAGCAAATACCACAATCTGCTTCTTGTAGAGCCCCACACTGACAGAGTCCAGTCCATTCAATGACACTCCCTCTTGGAAGGCCAGTTTCGTTGCAGAAATTTTGGCCCAATTGCCAAAGTTGAAGGCTTTTCTTCCAGTCAGCATCGTGTAAACCTGGCCATCAGAAGCTTGGACGAAAAGCTGGATTTGCTTTTCGCTGGTGTGCAAGCCAACTGGGTTTGAAACTACCGTGGGCCATTGGAAGTAGATTTCAGCTACTGCAGGAGCTCCAAAATCAAACCATGATGATGATCGCTTCAGTGGCATATTTTTTGGTGAGGTGACGTTGCTGTACATCAATTTACCACCCGAGTTGTAGAAAGCTAGATATGCGTTGTCTGTGTCGAGGAGATTTTTAGTCACAAAAAGTCGCCTGTCTATTTCTTCCCAGCCATTGGTTGTTGGGAATGGAACTATTGAGCCTAACACCATCACTGCTGGAAGCAGAAGCAGTCTAAGCAGAAGAAACCAAGCCATTTCTCAAATGACAGAGGTTGCACTCAATTTTGAAAAGTCTGAAGTAAATCCAATTCTGTGTCCTTTCTCTATATGATCCAAGCGATAACAATTTCTCATCATTCCCAATTTCTTTCACAACATGCCAAAACTTCACAGGGGAGATTCCCTTTCATGCATTGTGTTTGCGCAACCAGCTGTGGTATTTTTCACAAAGACATACATAAACAAAGTAATAACAAAAAGCGCCATCAAGCGGCAGTAGAATAAAGTTCTACCAATTTAGGGCGGTATAAACATATTAACCATTGTGCATTGATCTCCATTATACTGACAGTATCGCCAATGAGATTTAATCATTATGAAGCGAAATGGACAAAAATGTATAACCAAATTAGCTGATGAAGATGACCTCTGGGCAATAAAAAGTTTCGTCGCTGGTACTCTCTTCATTCCATGTAGCGTTGTCAAATTGAAAATCAGGGCACCAGTTATCCCAACTTGCAGATTGTTGATTGCATTCTTGAGAAATTACCTTATTCATGCCACGCTATTTCTGACTGTTCACAGAAAATACTTTAATTATGTTAGAAAGAACCATCAAATACAGTAGATAATTGTTGAGTCATTTGTTTAATACCCTTTTACCAATAAAACGTGCAAATAATATTTCCTGAAGACAAACAACAATAAAAACAATCATATCGAGAGAGCTGGGAATTGCGGCAGACACCGTGGACCGAGGAAATAATCGAACCATTGCCCTGTGGCATGGGTGGGATGGGCAATAAACTTTCGTAGTTGGTACTACACCTTTCTCCATGGTATACATTATTGTTCCTTTGGTAATAAAAAAAAAATGGAACCCGGCTGGAGAACGCGTCAAGATGACGGCCCGCGTTTTTTATTTTAAAAGAAAACGTGCTCTCGTTGATTACATGCTACGGATACAGATACTTTGACGCATTAAGCAATACGCAATATGCAAACGCACACATGGATTTTCGCCCCGGCCCCTTGCACGGGACGCACTTCGGCACAATGCGTGTCCACCGCCGTACCACTCCGTGTCTCACCCCGACCCCCATCCCCCGTAGACAATAGTCGACTAACTAATAAAGGACTGTCTACCCATGGTCTACCATTTCTGTGTACATTTTTTACTTCCAAATTGGAGGGACAGAATAGGCGCGTGTAAGTGCGTTGATCGTGTAGTGAAACGGGTCAAATTAACCCCTGCACGACGCAGAACGCTACAATTTTCGCCAATTTGACTCCCAAAAATGGGGGACTCCGCAGTTACTCGAGACAGTGCGTACGTGTGCACCGCGCGTGTCGTGTTGCAAGGGGTCAATAACTTGTCAAGTGAGTGACGGTCGTACGCGGTATTTGACTAAAACTTTATGTTTGGGCTTCAACTTGGTGCTCACTACCTCTCTGCATAAAGAAGCCGGCCAGCCAGGTACGATTTAATGCCATGCAGTAGTGGCAGTACTGGGCTGGGAGGTTTGACTTGAGTGCTGTTGTATTAATTTGACCTCTGTTCTGTTCTTTTGCAGTGAAGCTTCTTTTCGCCCAGCACTGGTAAATTGTGTTGTAAATGTAAATTTTCATTCCTTAATCATTTTATTGTGATAATTTTAAAGATTAAAGTTTATCGTTTCGGTTCGCATTCTGCAAAATTAAGGAAGGGGCGGGGCATACCATAATAACGATTTACGGAGCTAGTTTTTGCAAACTAAATTCAATTTAATACAAGAATGTATTTTTGTAAGGGCAAGGCAGTTTTTCCCTTGTTGTGAATGGCGCTTTGTAATTGTAATAAATAGTATAACTGAGTGAAATAAAAATTTGTACTGGCACCAAAAAAAAGCAAAAAGAGGAGCACACTCTGACTCTCGCCTCGACCCAGACGTTTACCATGTTTACGTTGCAAGGCCCAATTTATGCACAAAAAGTAGCTAGGCCTATATCGATATAACTTAAGCATAGCAACAATGTGCTTACCAGATTATCAGCCAAAATACCTGAGGTTATGTACCATTATTCACTGGTATCTTGCTCGATTTTTGCCAAAAGCATTTTCTGCATTGCATGCAGCTCTGAAATTTTACTCCCTCACAGCTATTGCTAAACCATAGAAAGCCAAAAAGGCGTGCTACCTTGCAGTAGTGCAGAGCGGTTCCTGCACTTGTAAAGTTGGAGATGGTTTGAGTCAACAATGCAATTATTCATGTAATATATGCATACATACACGTTGGTTGGCAAACGCCATTTAGAGTTGTGCACTAGGCAGACACACAAAACATGCGTCGTGCCATCACTAGCCCCATACAAGAAGGGGAGATGTTCCCTCTTTTTGCCAACCAGTACTGTTAGTGTAAGTGCGCACGCACGATGTGCATCATACATATTTTATGGGAAATTCTATGTTGTCCAATGTGAGTGCGCACACGTGCTATCCAGTCTTATCGATCGATCATTAATGAAATACACATTGTTTACGCATAGTATCCCTGCCAACGACCCCTTCCATGACACGGACACACCTCCACACAATGCACATAGCATTTCTGCCATTTTGCGTACATTTTTACTCAAAAATTGGTCGACAGGATAGGCACATGTAAGTGCACTGTGTGTCGTGAAATGGGCCAAAAGTATTAGTAAGCACAGCTGAACAGTTTGCTTACAGTTTGCTCAACAGTTTGCTTACAGTTTGCTCATCAGTTTGCTACCAATTTGCTTACATTTTGCTCAACAGTTTTCTTACAGTTTTCTTACAGTTTGCTCAACAGTTTGCTTACAGTTTGCTCAACAGTTTGCTTACAGTTTGCTTACAGTTTGCTCAACAGTTTGCTTACAGTTTGCTCAACAGTTTGCTTACAGTTTGCTCAACAGTTTGCTTACAGTTTGCTCAATAGTTTGCTTACAGTTTGCTCACAGTTTGCTCAACAGTTTGCTTACAGTTTGCTCAACAGTTTGCTTACAGTTTGCTCAACAGTTTGCTTACAACCTGCTCCACAGTTTGCTTACAGTTTGCTCAACAGTTTGCTTACAGTTTGCTCAACAGTTTGCTTACAGTTTGCTCAACAGTTTGCTTACAGTTTGCTCAATAGTTTGCTTACAGTTTGCTTACCGGTAAGGAGCTTTATGCTTGGTCCAATTTCAAAGGCTGGAGCTGCTTAAAAACCAACTTTACTGCAAGCTGCTAACCGTAAGAACGGGAAAAAGGCTTTACTTTAAGCTGCTAACCAAAGGATTGGAAAAAAGGCATGTCAATAGTATGATTAAGCACAGCTCAATACTTTGCTTCACCGTAAGCAGCTTTATGCTTGGTCCAATTTTTGACTTTACTGTAAGCTGCTAACCGTAAGAACGGGAAAAAGGCATGTCAATATTAGTAAGCACAGCTCAACAGTTTGCTTACTGATAAGCAGCTTTATGCTTGGTCCAATTTCATAGGCTGGAGCTACTCAACAACCGACTTAATTACTGTAAGCTGCTAACCGTAAGAACGGGAAATAAGGCATTCCAATCTTCTGGCTTACAGGGTATATGAAATTTCTATACTAGTAAGTAACATCACAATCTTTGTTGTATCCCCTTAGTCTAAAGTACTTGCAAGCCAGTCGTCGGCTGACCTTCATTCTGTTCCAAGATGGCGTCTTCATACTACGACACTGTCGTGTCCTACGCAGACTTGTACGACACCATACCTATGTACCCACTGTTCGAGTTGAGCCACTACATTCTCATGATTCTTGCTGTGAGGCAAGACTTTCGTAATGGTAATTAATTTTGTCTCAAAATTTGTCCTCCTCAATTGAAAGCTTGAAGCCATTAGGCTGTCTTTAAAAAAAAAGACATGCCCAAGGATGAGCAACAGTTTACCATTTTAAAAAAACAATGGCAATCAGGTTAGCTTGGCTTGCCTTGAAACCCGATATGACCGGCCTTGGATTGGTACCTTGCATGTGGATTGGGTTTTCAGTTCCTATGTGATGCACTCATACCCCCTCTTTCTCACTCACCGGTGATCTAGGCAACTTTAGTCGACTGCACTCATACCCCCTCTTCCTTACCATAAGTGACTTTGGTCAACTGCACTCGTATCCCCTTTTCGATACCATTCGTGACTTTAGTCGTCTGCATTCGTACCCCCTCTTCCTTTCCATAGGTGACTTTAGTCAACTCCATTCGTACCTCCTCTTCCTTACTATAGGTGACTTTAGTCCACTGCACTCGTACCCCCTCTTCCTTACCATAGGTGACTTGAGTCAACTGCACTCATACCCCTTACCATAGGTGACTTGAGTCAACTCCATTCGTACCTCCTCTTCCTCACCATAGGTGACTTTAGTCAACCAAGATTACACACAAAAAGCACTCAAGCCAGAATACAAAGGCCTTTTTTATAGCTGTCGTTTTGATGCTCACCATCTGAACAAGCGTCGCCTATGGTAAGGTCGAGGTAGCATGAGTGCAGTCGACTAAAGTTGCCTAGGTTAGGGAAAAATATGACTCGTAGCTCGAAAGCCAAACTGTGTGTGATTTTACAATATAATTTTAAAATGGAATGGAAAAAGTTATAATGTATACAGATACATTTAACATTACTGTTTCATAATAAAAGAAAGAAAAGACAAAAAGGAGGAGGCCTGCTCCCCACAACAACAATTTAGAAACAAAATAAATACCAAAAGACATAAACAAAAGTATTTATAAGAAGTTAAAACTTTTCCCATGGGACAAATAGTGGGAAAAACTATAGTAGTATGAAACTCTTTAGGGAGAAGAGTTGGTTCTGAGAAGAACCGGTGTGGTCTCGACGTTTTGAACAGTATGCTCTGCTCATCTTCAGGAGAAGTTAAGACAAGTGGCGTGTCGCGGACCCAAGCTCTGGTGTTGTCAGCAGCACAGTGTGGGTTTGATTCCCAGTCATGACACTTGTACCCTTGAGCAAGGCACTTAACCATTTATTGCTTCGTAAAAGTTGGGAAGGTAGTGCATTCTGCTCTACTAGCCAGGCCCCTAGTGGATGATACCCATGCCTACATCCTTACGGACTGTGAAGGGGGTAAACCTGTTTCAGCGCCAGGAGTAGGTGGCAACCTGCCCCTGGTGTCAGTTGATTTGGGCTAATCAGTTAAGTGTAGCCCTCACCTTGAAGTGGCCGTTCGGCCTTGTGAGTTAGGCGATATCTCATTTGAAAAAGTTTCTTCTCCCAAAAGAGTTTTGTACATGGTTGTACCTGCAGGTTTACTACTGAAGTTGTTCAATTGTTCCACACACCATGCAAAGCTTTGGACAATTTAGTGGTTTCTGCTCGGCACTGTGATCGCTAGTCGAGAACAAAACATACTGCTGTTGCAGGGCCAGGCTGGATGTGACCCTTCAACTGGGACCTTTACTGTTTCTGTAGGGTCTTTGTTGGAGGAAATTTTATTATATCCACTCACCTACTAGTGTAATGTTCACACTTATACCAAACTCGGGACTGATGATGTCCTTGGATTCAAGACAGGTCGTACTTTTAAAGTTCAACAACACTTTAGTAAAAGTTACTAGATCATACAGATGGTGTCGAACAACGCTTGTAAACAAAAAACAGCGCACTCTGGTGTTGACAAAAGTTATGAATGCGGGCGATATAAAAGGGGCTACATTTCTTTTCATTTTGCCCCCGTGCGAGGCTTTGAAATCTTCTCTCTCTCTCTTCTTATTCCTTTACTCTCTCTCTTTACCTGGCGTAGGTTCTAAGCATCTAGCTCAGACCAACCCTCTGGTGTGCTGGTTCTGTAGCATGCTAAGTAGCTTTGCAGGAACATTCATGGCCAACTTTCTGCTTGGTCAGCCAATACTGGCACCGTTTAGTAATCACTTCAACATCGGATTGGCAACGGCTGTGTGGTAAGTCCTCATCCCTTCTTTGTCTCTCTCTCCTCTAAACCCCTCCCCACCCTCAAGCCTCTCTCTACTTCCGCAAGGTTCAATTCCCTAATTATTTTGGTGCCCCACCTTTACCTCTGGCCACAAGTTGTGCGTACACTTGCCTAATTTTTGCCCAATTTCATAATAATAATAACAATACTGGGTTCTTGTATAGCACTTTATCACACCCCTAGGGGCGTATCAAAGCGCCCATTATTTGTTTTTCAGCAGGATAAGCAGAGCTATGTTTTGAATTATTAGACCCATTTATGTAGCACTTTCTAATGGTTAACAAGGTGCTGTGGCACATTCGACAGCCACTGCCAGAAACACCGGGGCAGACCCCTTTTCTTCGCGATAAGTGTAACTGTATTCCTTTATGTGCATTACGCGACACACGGGACCTATGGCTTTACGTCCAATCCAAAGGACAACGCAATAATGGTTAAGTGTCTTGCTTAAAGGACACAAGTGTCAAGACCATGACCCGAATCCACAATCTGCCGATCAGAAACCCCAGAGCTTGGGTCCAACGCGCTTGACCGCTCGGCCAAGACGCGCCACATGGCGCTGCTCACTGCGGATTTCTTCTGCTCGCGGAGCCCCATGAGATAAAGTCTCTTTTGGCAAAGATAAATCTCTACTTGAGAACTACTTGCAAGGGATCATTTTTAACGGAGACTAAGAATTGTGAAATGTTGATTTTTTTACCCAATTCACATGATGTCATCGTCGTATTGATGTTTGTTGCGCCGCTTTGCACCCTGCACAGTCCCACATGGGGAATCTGACTCCCAAAATGATGCAAACAAGAAGTACCGTGAGTGACTCAGTGGCCCTCGGGGGAACAAGCTCTGACAAACGTATCAAATTTCACTGTCATACTTGCGCTTACATAGTCCAAGTTTTAAAGGAACATTACAGAATTGGTTTTTGCTAACAAAACAGTTGCTGGCAGTGTAAGCACTTTATGTAATCAACCATATACATAAACTGACAAACCTGTAGAAGTTTGAGATCGATCGTCCATCTGGGTCACGAGAAAATAGTGAAAAACTGATTACACATTTGCATGAAATCATATAGATTCAACAAATGAATAAAACGCTCACTGAGCGATAAACTCCAATCGGAAAATTAGTTTATTCATTTCTCATCAAATATGGCATTTCAGACAGAAATATTTCAAGGGATGTTTTCTACTATCATCATCATTAGACCGTGTAAGTTTTATGTAAATCTGTGATCAAAAAGTATATTTTACAAAAACAAATTCTTACCAATTCTGTAATGTTCCTTTAAGTTCAATCGTGTGTACTGACTATACTACTACAGTTTGGCGCATCGATGATGTGGTGATCATGTACTACTACAGTTTGGCGCTTTGATGATCTTTGATGATCGATGATCGCATAAGTGGTGGAATGTTTGTCTGACAGTCAGGTATTTGGAGCAAAAGTGACATCATTTAGTGCGGAGCGTTATTGGGTCGATAGAGTTTAATTTCTCAGAGCGTCTGTTTGCCACAAACAGGCAGAGAACCAGCCATGTTTACTAATTGCAGGACACTGTCATTCCGGCTGGTAAACTCTTTCCAGAAAACTGAAACCTCTCTGTGTTCAGTAAATTCAGCATTTTGGGGAAATTTTTACCCTGCATTTTTTTCCCCTCCCCCCCAGGTACCTCATCTTCTACTGTCCGGGAGACATCTTCTTCACCATCGTGTCTTCGTTTCCGGCCCAGCTTGTCTTTGTCCCACTCAAGGAAGTACTGCGTATGAGAAAGATTGCCGGTGGTGTGGCGCAAGCTGCTGCCGTTTATCCAAGCAGTTTCTTGATAATGCTGATTATTGGCACAATCAAAGGTGAGCATGTTATTAATAATAATACTTTACCTTTATACCCCACTTAATACTACGTTTCTAAGCGCTACAGTATTTATCCTGCAAGGTATGTGGAGCTACGTTTTGAAGTAAGATACCTTTTTGCTTTACATAGCACGATGTAATGGTTTACATGGTGCTGTGGCGCAATATGCAGCCAATCAAACCAGGAACACCAGGGTGAACCCCTTCTCTTTACGATAAGTGCACTGGTTTTTTTTACGTGCATTACACAACACGCGGGACCTTTGGCTTTACGTACCATCCGAAGGACGCAAGGTTAAGTGTCTTGCTTAAGGACACAAGTACTCGCACTCGCACTCTGCTGATCAGAAACACCAGAGCTTGAGTCCGGTGTTCTTATCCGCTCCGGAACGACACGCAACCATGTTGGAGCTGAGTTGATGGGAAGAAAGGAGTATGGGTGTGTGGTATGGGGAGGGGGAGGGAGAAGGGAAGGCGGAAGGAGATGGGAAGGGGGGAAGGGAGAAGGGGCCCATCGACTTTTGCAGCAAGTGTTTGGATTGGTTTTGGCTTGTGGTAAGAGTTCCTTTGTCTTGCCTATCATTGGCAAAGGCAGGAATGTTGCAGCTAAGTTATGGGGGGGGGGGGGTAGGGAATGTGTACAATGAAGTATAGAGTCGTGGGGACATAACTGTGAAATTTAAAAAAAAATTGGGTTGAACAAAACAAAATTGACTAGAGCGGGATTTGAACCAACGACCTCCGGATTAACGTGCCGGCGCTCTACCACCTGAGCTATTTAGCCCTATGTTGGCGTTTTGCCTATTTTGTCAATACCTTTGTCACAGTTACACAGTCGGTTTCCCTTGTGGTTTATTACTTTAAATTTAGAAAAAGGTGTGTTTTTTTATTTTGGAGTATGGTTTACGTTCCTAATAAAGCCATATGTTAGTTAGATTTGAATAATGTCTGTTGCGATGACTTGCTTAGTTACAAGTTTCTGCACTTAAATTAAAGACTATAGAGATTGTTGCTATCCCCAACCCGTTAACAAATTTTTGCTTGTTTTGTTTTTAGTTTTTTTATGCAAAATTTGTAGAAATTTATCTACTCTTTGCTCTTTTAATTCAAAATTCTGATAGGAACTGGCAGTATGCAAATGAGGAACATTGAGAGGTTGCTAAGGGGATCCACCGGCCCCTCATCCAATCAGCTGACGTCACCATCCGTGTAAGTAGTCACAGTAACAAATAACACAAAACATTGCATTTTCAGTACCTCAAATCAGCTAACACAGCTAGAAGGACCATCTTTATGTAAGCATGTGGTAGCGTCGTTTGCCGAGCAGTCTAGTGCAGGGAACTAAAGTTCTGGGCCCTATTTCATAAAGCCTTTAAGCACAAAATCTTGCTAAGCACAGACAAATTTTGCTTAGCAGGAACTGGTTACCAGCCAAAATTTGTTAAAAGTTGACACTGTTGCCACTGGTGCCCCACTCATGTTTTGCTAAGCATTAAGTTCTGCTGTAGTTGGGCCCTGATGATTGTCAAAGCGGGGGTTCGGGTCTCGGTCATGGCACTTGTGTCCTTGAGCGAGACGCTTGAACTTCATTCGGGGACACTAGGTGGCAGCAGACATACCAGCAGACTTGCAAGGTAAATCTGTTGTTCTCAGAAATGTGCGCATGCTCGGAATTACTTCAAACAACAGAAAATTACCTGGTATGTCTACTGCCACTGAGCATTCCAAAGAGTTCCCTGCTCCCACCTCCCCTCACAGAACCCTTGCCCCCCCCCCCCCCCGATAATGAGATTGAAAAAATGCACAAATGAATGGTTTGATACATTAAATAGCCCCAAAGTCTTTGCCCAAGTTGCCACCCCCAAGGGAAAATGTCTTGTTACGTCAAAGCGTATTCCTTCTCTTTTTGGATGGGAGGTAAAGCCATTGGTCCTGTCTCTAAACATTCACAGATCAATTTTCCAAAGATCAATCCCGAAGTGTCGCCCACCATGATAATTGCTTATCGTGAAACACAGGGCTCCAAATTGGGCAGCAGCCTCAGGCCAGTGATTTCAGTGTCGGGCCGGTGACTCACAACCAGACAAGTTCTGCATTTTTTTTTTTTTTTTTCAAATGGATTAATAATAGACGATGTGACCTGTGACATCACATGTTTACAAAAGAGCCACAGAGCCTGGACTTCCGGCGGGCACATTTGTACACAGCTCAATGGAAGAATACAACAAATCTTATGTTTTATGGAGATCGCACTGTCTGATTTTCCTCAACTTTTGATATGAAGAAATGGGGGGACATCTCAAAAGCTGTACAGCTGTTGCTTTTGTAAATTTTGAATTTATGTGAAAATTATGACACAAAATAAAAATTTTCCCATTGAGCCTGTGTAGCATCTTGCCCGTCAGGAAAAGCATTATAATGTACGAGGTCACCACTCTGTAAACAAATGTAACATGGTCTATACTTCGCTGTGTTTTATCTATAATTTAAAAAAAAATCATATGAAAAAGTTTACTTTTTTTCTGATGTAAAAGTCTTTTAGTTATGTTGATTATCAAAAGCATAAGATTATTGTTTTGGGTGGTTTATTTTTTTTGCAAGGCTCAAACAGCCTGCGTGGCACTGGGTTGCAACGGCTTAAAACAAAAAATGGCATCTGCTGGGTAAACTGAGAGGGGGTGCACTCTATTGTGAATCGCCCATATTAGTTCAATTCGTACTCGGCCTCTTTCAACTTGACTCATTCTAACGATGCACTCAAGTATCTTATGGGTTTTGTCTTTTTCTGTAACAGCACCATGAAGGCCGCGATCATCATCAGCCTACTGTTCGTCCTGCAGCGCTACGCCGTCTTGCCGATCCCACTCGCCTTACTACAACTCTGCTGCATGATGGCCCTGACCACCATCAAATTGTCCATGCTGTTCGGCATGCAGGATCCTTTTGAGCCAGCAGAGGGCCTGCTTCGCCCAGTCCTGTTCGGTAAGAAACCCAAGGAGTCCGCCGCGAAGAAGGCCAAGGAAAGCGAAAATAAAAACAAGAAAGAGTGAGAGGTCATCTGAAAAGTCAGGGAGGGGGAGGATATCTTGCAAAAGTGACGGGATCGGCCTTTATGGCGTTGTACTTAATGCACAAGGTAATGTATTCAAAATGAGGCTGAGTGTAAAAATAGTCAGGTTCTTTTTTTGTGCAGCTGTCATAAATGTGATTGGATACGGGACAAGATGAAGATTGTGTGAATTAATTATGTAACATTCAAGTGAGTGAATATTTATCTTGTTGGTGATTTACCCTAACCTGCAACCAACTCTCTCAGACTATCTTTTGTCTAGTCAAAACCCAAAAAGCAAAATTATTGGCCCTTTTTTTTTCTTCTTTTCTTTTGTTAAAGGTAGGTTCATATTTTGGTAACGACCCCGAAAATAAATTGTGATATTTCTATCCAAAAGCTGACTTGTTATAAAGATGGTAATGGTAGTAAGCATTTCGCGAAATTATTTTGTCTCAATAGCCCCCCGTTGATTAGAAATCAAAAAACTATGTCGACAAATTTGAATCTCCAAAGCTCTCCTCAAGGCGAGTTTTGGAGATTCAAATTTCCGTGGTGTCAGTTTGTGATTGGCGAAGACCCCTGTCACCTCGCTAAGCATGGATGGGTTCAACGTTCTTGATGAAATTACCTTCACAGCTTTTTTTTTTCAACAAGTAGACACTGTATTCAGCTGAAACTTTCACAAGTGACTTATATGATATCTCTATAGACCCATTGCATATGATGTCACATCCTCAAAAAGGAGGCAGATCATTGGACGATAGCTGTTCTCTGTGCGTAAAAACGTGCGCAGGACCTCAGCGTACCTGTAGCGTTTCGCGTTATGCAAGGGGGAGCTATTGATTCATATAGACAACACAGAACGCGCCTCCGAACAATGCGCGTAATTTTGGGTGTCAACTCTCTTTTGTGCATGTTTGTATACAATTTTTGACACCCAAAATGACACCCAGGATAGGCACATGTGAGTACGCTGCGCGTTGTACAAGGGGTCTATTGACAATTTAGCTTATAAATCAGCAAAAACACTATTTAAGACCCCACCTTTAAGAGATTATAATGTAAAACTTGGAATCTCAAAGGGCTCATTAAAACCAGCAGATTTCGCTGCAGTTTGGTCTCGAACTGGAGATTAGGTTTCAACGACAATAGCCACCAGACATGGAGCCAGAAATGGTTGAAATAATTATTATGAAAAACTAAGTAGGATTTGAAGCTTTGCGTGGTGAAGACACAATCAAGTGAGGTTTGCGGGGACACTGCGTAGTAAATCTCTCGTATTGAGCTGTGGTGATTCTAATAAGAACTAGTGGTTAAACAACTCTGAAGCAGCATACAGCAACAGAGTCCAGCATTCTCCTGAAGACGATCAGAGCGAAACTCTGAGTTGTTAAACCAAGTCCTTCCCAGAACTGCCGCAGCTCATAAGAAAGATTTACTACAGGGTGTCTCCGCAAACCTCACTTGATTATGGATTGCAATACGCGTCATTGACCACCATCTTTGATGAATTGTGCACGCGTGAAGAGCTATCATTGGCTGAGAGTCGTGCGAGCACGTACAAGCACTTTTTCATCGTTTTACATCAAAGATGGCGGTCAATGACGCGTATTGCAGTCCATCTATTATGAAAACAATTAACTGGCTCACAACATAATCAAGTCGCCAACAGGATTAGATATCTAAAGGGGGTACTTATACAACTCAGTACTATTTAAACATGCGAAAGGGCATGAATGGTTTGCAGTATATAAAACTCTTTTCTGGAGGTATGACAAATTTAATTCGGTTAGTACAAACCAACGCCGGCACTTCATGCTCATTGCAAGTGCGTAGGATTCAGTTTTTTGACTTGTTTCTTTTTAAGGCCCAATTTTTAGGGGTCGATGGATGAAAATACTTACTGAAATAGTCGGAGAGTTTGATGAGAAAGGTTTTGTATTAATTAGTTACCAATAACTAAACTACAAGGGAAACTGACTGGGTAAAGTTTATTTAATTTTGGGTTAAATAAAGGAACATTTACTAGAGAAGGACTTGAAGGTTGCAGGTTCAACTCCCACTCTTTTTCTTTGTTCAACCCAAATTTAATTAGTAGCAGCACCCGAAGGTTCCTTTGTCAGTGTTAATTAGCAATAAAATATTTGATTAATGACCTCAGCAGCACACACAATAGATTCTAGAAGTCTCACGTTAATTTGAATTTTTTGGGACCTGTTGAAGTGCCCGCTTGTGTTTCCCTTCATCGGACCTGTTGTACTGCACAATTGTGTTTCCCTTCACGGGACCTGGTTAAGTGCGCAATTGTGTTTCCCTTCATGGGACCTGGTTAAGTGCGCAATAGACCCTTCCCATGAAATATGCAAATTGAACATCGCGCGTGCGCACTCTCCCTACTGGTTGGCAAAATGAGTGAACATTGCGCCTTTTTGCATGGGACTGATGGTGGCGAGACGCACACGCGTTTGTGCGTCTGACTTGTGCACAACTCTATGGCGTTTGCCAACCAGCAGCGTTTGTACGCATGCGTGAATGTAATTTACATATTTCATGGGAAGGGTCTATTGTGTTTCCCTTCACGGGACCTGGTTAAGTGCGCGATTGTGTTTCCCTTCACAGGACCCGGTTAAGTGCGCGATTGTGTTTCCCTTCATGGGACTTGGTTAAGTGCGCGATTGTGTTTCCCTTCATGGGACCTGGTTAAGTGCACGATTGTGTTTCCCTTCATGGGACCTGGTTAAGTGCGCGATTGTGTTTCCCTTCATGGGACCTGGCTAAGTGCGCGATCGTGTTTCCCTTCATGGGACCTGGCTAAGTGCGCGATTGTGTTTCCCTTCATGGGACCTGGCTAAGTGCGCGATTGTGTTTCCCTTCATGGGACCTGGTTAAGTGCGCGATTGTGTTTCCCTTCATGGGACCTGGCTAAGTGCGCGATCGTGTTTCCCTTCATGGGACCTGGCTAAGTGCGCGATTGTGTTTCCCTTCATGGGACCTGGCTAAGTGCGCGATTGTGTTTCCCTTCATGGGACCTGGTTAAGTGCGCGATTGTGTTTCCCTTCATGGGACCTGGTAAATTCCTGGAATTCAAGAAACGTCGCTTTGTTTTTCAAAACTATCACATATGATACAGATTGTTTCCATGGTGTTATACCACAAACACTTACTAGATTAAACCTTAAAAAAGATTCTGCAAGCTTGGTATTTTAAAAAAAAACTGACCTCATGCTACTGCCAAAGAGAAAATAATCTGCTATAGCACTTTGACATGGAATACCTCACAAAATCAGCAGGCCTGGTGCTCCACGGAGGCAGCGGGGGGCAATTGCCCCCATTGCCCCTGGTCATTGCCTTAGTGCCTCTTGAAATGTTCCAATAGAAATTTTCTATTTTTACATGGAGTTGTCGTTGACCAAGGAGAAAATGCCTTGGTGCCCTTGCCCGTTCTAAAAAAAATTTAAAAAACGCATCAGGCCTTAAATAACACTGTTAATGTTGTTATTATCAGTGGTTATTACAAAAAAAATATTTTTAATCAAAAAAATTGCGGCATGAAGTTGTTACAGTTTCAAGTGCTGCCATTGACATTTCTGTTTTTAAAGTCTGACAATATTTCGCCTGCAAGGCACAATGCAAACTGAAGAAATATTAAATTATTATGGCCACCAGCCAAAATGGAAGATGTGGACATGTGGCTAGGCGAGGGTGGTGCTACATTTTGATGGACTGTTATGTGTTTGCTAAGGGGTAAAAACGCCCATGGGGTAAAAACGCCCACTTGACTTGTTTCCATTGCTAGTAAAAAAAGACACATAGAATTACTAAATGAAATATATTTCTAATAGGTACTATGCATGGCAAAAAACATGAAAAGAATAATTAAACTCATTAACATATTTTAAGGGTGCATAGGTGCTGTTAAAAAAAATTCGGAAAAAAAAGTTTTGAAAAATGACTATCGAAGGTTTAACGTATTTCACTTAAAATAAAATAAAAACAGCACATTGTTTTATTTTTGTATTATTCTTTAGTTGATATTTGTTAAGATGGGTTAACTACACAATAATAAATGATCAAAATATTAAAATCAATTTTAATATTTGCTTAACATTGTTTTGTAAGTGGGCGTTTTTACCCCAGGATAAATCAAGTACCTCGGGGTAAAAACGCCCAGTAGCATCCTTAACATCGAACTCCGTTAAAGCCTCATTAATCTTCAAAAAAACCTCAATATTAGTAACTAACAGCCATACTTTAAATTTATATTCACTATTAGAAGCCTATTAGATATAAAACTGTGTATTTCTTATATTTTTTTATTCAGGTTTGATCAATTAGGTTAAGGTTCAATTAAAATTTGCAAAGTTTTTTGTGACGTATTTGATTTTTTTCACAAATAACTTTCCTTCATGCTAAGTACCATTGCGAACGGCATTAAAAGATTATGTTGAATGATTGGGGCTAAATATTATAACTTCATGAATAGGACTATTTCTGCCATGATTTCACAGGGCATTAAGGCACTAGGTAACAACAGAGAACTGTTCGCCTGAGTAGGGAGAAACTGTGGATAAAGTGCATCCAGATCATTCAACCCCATTGGTCTGAACATCCAAAAAGAAACAGCTAATAACCTTTTGTCTTTGCCTTCTCCTTATCCCCACAGATATACACATTTTTAGTCTGCCTCATTAACTAACTAACCCCCTTCCCACCTTTGGTATTGTGTTTTGTGTTTCCAACCTCTTGTGGTCATACCAGCTCCTTCCCTCTACCCCCCCCCCTGTCACCCTCTTCGTTGTTCATCTCTTGGTGTCCTGTGTGCTCTCATCTCTTTCCAATTGACTGTTTCTGTTACACCAGTAGGCCTATTCCTGTTTATGTGTGTTGTGTAGTCAATAGTCATCCCACTGCGGTCATGTGACAAAATCTCTCTCTTACCGTCAATGTACATTCGCGAGCTTAAATGCACATCTTACTTGCTAAGCTAGGTGTGATGTCACACTAAAAATCACTGTGGTATTACTGACAACTCATCTTAAGATGAATCTTAGTGCTTTGTGAAATCAGCACCAGGAGCTTCTGGGATGATTTCCTCAGACCAATGAAGCCTTGCTGGAGTTAACCTTAGACCTTTCTAAGTTGGTACATAAAATAAGTGTTCAAGTTTATTGTGCGTGAATTATGAATGCTAATGTTTCAACCTACCACATAAAGTTATCGGTTTAAAATGATTGAGTTTGTAGTTATAATGAACCAACTGTGTTTGAAAAGTTGTTTTCAGTTAATGTAGTATCCCTCAATATTGAATTAAATTAATAAATATGATTCCATTACAAAAGAAACCTGTCATATAGCGACCTCTGGGCGGGCGGGCGTTTTTACCCCGAGACCCGGGTAAAAACGCCCGCCAAACTTCCATCCAAAAAGGGTGGAAAATTTCAATTTATCAACATAGTGACTATAATTTTATATTTGCACACAATAGAGGAGATATGTAATGGATAAAACCACACATTAATTTCTCTG
This sequence comes from Pycnopodia helianthoides, assembly GCA_032158295.1. Taxonomy (NCBI): domain Eukaryota; kingdom Metazoa; phylum Echinodermata; class Asteroidea; order Forcipulatida; family Asteriidae; genus Pycnopodia; species Pycnopodia helianthoides. The sequence continues at coordinate 5,200,795 of CM063253.1, read as the reverse complement.
TGTCTCCAAGAAGTTCTGAGATATTTAACTAAAACTTAAAAAACGGGCATTTTTACCCCAGTTTACCCTATTCATTAATAATTGGACAGATAATATTAGTTATCACACAAGGCAGAGTTGGATATGGAATGGAGATGCTCTATATTTTTCAGTATTATACAAGTGTGCATGTGAACAAAATTGATCTTCAAGCAGACTTGACATGAGCTTAATAAAAAATGCAACAGCTGTACGTTTTTTGCGTAAAGTTTAAAATAGCGTAATACGCAGAGTTAAAACAGTGCAATACCCAGGGTGTGATATGGGCCATATGCAATATAGGTTTATATTACACCTCTTGTTGCTATGGGTCGACCAATCAGAATCAAGGATTCAAGTTGGCATGAAGACAATTGTTAGTTATCACACAAGCTTGAGTGGAGTACGGAAAAATATATCTTCTGAGGCCTGTAATCTACAAGCAAACTTGGCCGAGTTGGGTATGGGGCACAAGCACTATATTTTTCCATACTCTGCAAGCACACGTGTGATAATTAATTTATCTTCAAGCAAACTTGATGTGCAGCTTAGAATAGCACAATACGCGGAGTTAGAACAGGGCATAGGGTGTGATATGGACGGTGCAGTACGGCTTAAAATCACACTGTTGCTGCCATGAATTGACTGATCAGAATCAAGGATTCAAGTTTGCTTGAAGGTTATTTTATTTGGATGCACTTCTAATTTAACAGCATAAATATAAATTATTTCAATGGTGTGAATGAAATTGTATTAATAACTGTTGGAGTGACACTAATAGATTTACTCAGGGTCCAAATTAAAGGGTCAGGGTGGTTATAGATCTGTACAATAGTGCACTTTGGAACACTAGGTGGCAGCACACAAACCAAGTCAGGGCTCAATTTTTTTTCACTGGACCGCAGGCCCAAGGCCAGTGATTTCAGCCTCAGGCCAGTAAACTCCTGACCGGACAAGTTTGGTTGGGCTTGTGTTTTCAGTTGAATATCAGCACCTAACTGTTTAGTTAAAAACAATTGTGTTCAAGCTGTTCTGTTGAGCATCGAAGTATACTTAACACCTATAATCCAAGAGAGATAATTTTTCTTTTAGTGATTGTTCAGTTAAAAACAGTTTAAATGTTATAAACTATGTCGAAAGTTCTTTCTCTGGATTCTGGTCTTGTAAAACAAATTCTGGTCTGGTAAACAAGCCCTGTGGTCTTGTCGAATTTTAGCCAAAATTTGAGCCCTACAAGTAATTTTCATTGGTTACATTGTTGCTATTTGCATTTTAAACTCATATCAGTTGATTTTTTAAGGATTATTGCATTAGGGATCCATACAAACTCATAGCCGCTGATTTTGGAGTCTGATGCATTAAAGGGAAGGTATACGTTTGGCAATCACTCTTAAAATTAAGGGCAATAAAAACTTACTCGGTTAGAAGTACAGCAGCTTTCGATAGTATAAAGCATTTTGAGAATCATTTCACTTCGGATCAAATGTGGTTATGGAAATATATAAAAGTTTCTATCAGAAAAAAAATTGAATCTGAGAAGTGTTTCTGTCAAAAACGTTTCTCATAATATTGTGTATTCCAATTGCGGATTATTCTTCCTGAGTGGACATAACCGTTCAGGATTTTCGGCGATATCTCAAAAACGCTACCACCTTTTGGAATGATATTTTCACAGGTTAGTTTTATTGTATATATCTACATTAAAACAATCGAACGGTTCCAAAAACCAATGGTGTACTTTCCCTTTAAGGAACGGATAAAGTCAAGTCCGGTATCGGTTGATTTTTTAAGGATTGTTTCCTCGAGCCAGGGTCCAATTTCACAGAGCTGCTTCAAGCGCAAAAAGTAAGCTGAGCACAACAAAGTTATGCTTACCAGGATAAGGTTACCAGCCAAAATACCATTTAACATGTATCATATGTGACTGGTATCCTTCTCATTTCTGCTGAGTAAATTTGTAAGCAATGTTATCTACTTAAGCAGCTCTTTTAAATTGGGCAGTGGGTTTTCAATAATAGATCAGTCATTGTTGAAAATCTACTTTTGGATCATTTTATTAATATGTGTTCAACAAGTTTGGCGTGGAAATTGGTTGTGTGACAACATACAATATAGTTTATTTGTGAATTGAAGTAGTAGTGATATCAACTTTAACATCATGTAATTATATGTAACTTTGTTCTAATTTGGGATTGGTAATTTAACATTATGTCAATTGACATTTTTCATGATTTTTATTTTGTGTATGCAACCAAAACTTTTGAAATAAAGGACAGTTTTTTTAAAAACGATGAACAAAAAAAAATATTGGATTTAATTTATGGTTGTATCCCAGGTTGTATCGTAAACTTGGATGTGATCCCTAGCTACACGGCAGGTTGCATGGCTTCTGACTGGCACCCCCGAACAAAGATATTGATATAATAGGGAGACCGCCAACATAGGGCTTGATTGCTCAGTTGGTAGAGCGCCGGTACGTTAATCCGGAGGTCGTTGGTTCAAATCCCGCTCTATAGTCATTTTTCCTTTGTTCAACCCCAAACCATTTGAAATTTACCCAGTCAGTTTCCCTTGTGGTTCATTACTCGACATTTAAAATTAAAAAAAGTTGCATCCCCTCATGGTGATCCCGTGGCTGCTGCTTCCCATGTTGTATCGTTTTTTGGTGTGATCCCTGGCTACACAGCAGTTAACGGTTGCATGGCTTCTGACTGGCACCCCCGAACAAAGATATTGACAAAATAGGGAGACCGCCAACATAGGGCGAGATTGCTCAGTTGGTAGAGCGCCAGTACCTTAATCCGAAGGTCGTTGGTTCAAATCCCGCTCTAGTCAATTTTTCTTTGTTCAACCTCAAACCATTTGAAATTTACCCAGTCAGTTTCCCTTGTGGTTCATTACTTGACTTTTAATTTATGGATAAGTATTTGACAAAGATTACACCCCCCCCCCATCCCTTTCTCTGCTTTTTTATGGCTCAACAAGAGGTATTGAACTAAAATTAATTCTAAATCTGAACAAGACGAGTTCACATGCAAAAAGTCACGGGAGAGTACCGTGTTGTTTTCATGAAGTGACACGCCCATTTCGCTTTCAGTGCAACTTGTCTAGCGCCCTCCTTTGATTTGAAATGGCCATTTATAAACTTTTTTCAACGTCTGATACCCAGACGCCAATTCAGTGTTTGTGCGCTATCAATGTAGCACGGGTGCCGACTAGGTTAATAAAGAGCGAAACACGAACAGCTGCAAAAATGATGGCCTTGGTCCTACAGAAAATCTCTTAATTTCACACCAAATGGAAGTATAACAAAAAGCGAGAGCAGGGCTCACGGATTCACAGCGACCCGGAGTTTTCTAGCACATGATGTTGCAGCGACCGTATCGTCGCTGTCGGCAGTGGGTACTCATCCACCCAAGCTAGACAGTGGTAGAGAGCTGGAAAATCAACTTTGTATTCAATTCAATTCAAGTGGTAAGCTAAGCTCTATGCTAGCCCTGGGCCCAATTTCATAGCCCTGCTTAACGGTAAGCAAATTTTCGTGCTAACTGTAGCAGAAAAATTTGCTTAACCATAAGCGTATTTCACAGGTTAGCAAGAAAATAAGGCAGTCATCTTGGGCGTTCACCATGTAATTGCATTGTTACGTCATTAATTTTCGGGCAGTAAGCACCGGAAGGTTAGCATACCTTTTCGTGTGCTTACGGTTAGCAGCGCTATGAAATAGAAACTCGTACGTAAGCACAGAATCGGCCGTTAAGCAGCGCTATGAAATTGGGCCCTGGTAGGACGTCAGTTTCCGTTGCACTGCACTGACGTCCAGGGTATTTACTATAAAGCTTCTCTACGATGCAACAAAAATGTTCAACTAATGTTTAAAAATATTTTTACCTGATTTCAGAAGCTGGAAATTCCTCCACTTATTCTTTGTGTCCTAAAATACACTTTTGATTATTCCACAAATGACAATTATATCCATGGGTGACATTATTTCAGAAATTAAGTCGGAGTTCTGTACTATCGTTGTGATCATCATGTACCAATTGCCCGCGTGGCTATATGCGCGCATGCCCGACATGTATAACATCCCCAGCCGTCACACAGGAAGAACGTACTGCACGAACGAACGTGGTCAACCTCGTTTCCAGGGATGATTGATCTCGCAAGTCTTCACTCGTGACAATAGACCGGAAGTTACAAGAGTTACGTACATTTTCATTTTATTTTCTCAAATAATGTCACCCGAGGATAAAATTTACAATTCTGAATAGAGCAGGTGTAAAGTTCAGGACACAAGGAATATGTGAGTCAAGTTTCAGCTTCCTCAAAAAGGTAAAAATGTACAAAAATGTTATCATAAAATATTTCGCAATGGTAGAGAACCTTTATACCCTGGACTCCGTCGCAGTGTATGCAACGGAGGAGTCCAACCTGGGCTAAGCTCCATGCTAAATAAGACTAAGAAAGAGCATAGAGAAAGGGTCCTTTCTCTATGGAAAGAGTAAGAGAGAGTAGACATTATCATCTCGGGCCATAGTTCATGAGTTACACTTGTCAATTTCGCCAATTTGTTTTTATTGTGCAATTTTTTATAGCTGGATAGATAATAGCCCCATGAATAGGGCCAATCCACTCCGTATCCTTGGCCCCAGCACCACTGTAGACCTATTCTTTCGCCCTATGATGTTTTTAATCCGCAAAGATCTAGATCGTGAAACTTACCGATTGAATGCCCATGTACTTGCAGATAGCCGGACTGTTAAAATTTCTTTTAAAAACATCACACGTTTTTGGTGAAAATCAAATGATTTTCGAGAGTTAATATTTAGAATTGTCTCAACTTGACAACTAACTCATGCTTATTTTGAAGTAGTACACACGTTCTCATAATTACGTTAAAAAAGTTCTTTTACTCGTTACTGTACAACGGGATCGAAATGTTTGGGTTCGAAAATTAGGTTTTGTCTGGCTCCCTCAACAGCATTAGAAAACGATACAGCCAATTGCTACGATTGAGTTGGTACCAGACTAATCAATATCGTTGAGATCTTTTAAAAGTTCACTCTCAAAAATAATTAAATTTTCACCAAAAACGTGTGATGTTTTTCAAACAAATTCCAGCAGTCTGGCTATCTACGAGCACATTGGCATTCGATCGGTAAGTTTCGCGATCTAGATCTTTGCAGATTAAAAGCATCATAGGGCGAAAGAATAGGTCTGCAGTGGTGCTGGGGCCAAGGATACGGAGTGGATTGGCCCTATTCATGGGGCTAGATAAATAAATATGCTCTTCCTGTATGACTGAAACAGGAACAGGTGCCGAATCTGAACATTTCAAAAAACATTTGAAAAATTTAAAACATTTTAACATTTCAAAATAAATTGCAGTAAACTGCATTGCAGTTGCTCCAATTTTGTTTTGCTTTAGCTAGCATTAATCGTTTTCATTTAATTACTTTTTGTACATGATCTAGTGGTTTTTTCCCTCGTCATGGCAACATCCATCAGCGAAGACGATGAGAGATATTGCGACAGGAACCACGCCCAGCATCTTCTGGATGGACTTGACCGGCTGCGCGCTGAAAGCCAATTCTGTGACGTCGAGCTGCGTGTGGGGAAATCCAGCTTCTGCTGCCACCGCGCTGTCCTGTCGGCGTGTAGTCCATACTTCCAAGGGATGTTCTCCGGTGGAATGAAAGAAGTTCACCAAGATGCTGTTGACATTCTCGGAATTGAGGGCCCCATCTTCAAACATCTTCTGGACTTCATGTACAGTGGTAAAGTTTACATGTAAAACAAAAAGGGGTTGATAAGCATCCTCACCCGACCTTTTAAAAAAAACGTTGTTAACTTAACAAATCTTAGAAGCTTTCAACATTTACCATAGAAACTAAACAACTTTTGACGCTGCAAAATCGAGCGTAAACTGACCATTATGACATGTCAATTTCATCGCCCGCAGTTGTTGCGAATAGTACCTGATTACTTGTGCTTTTTGTTTATTTTCCTAAACGGTTAAACAAAACTTGTGACTTCCATTTAACAGTTTCTACCAATTCTGATCGAACTATAAGCTCATCTGTAAAAGGAGCAGATGTCAACACACTATCAAGGATTAAAAATAGAACACTGTAACCGAGTCTTTTCAGTCACAAAACCACAAACCAGAGTGGGGCAGCTTACAAAGCAAAATGTATAATAAATTGTTAGGATAAAATGTGAGGCCATTAACCAAAATTGTAGGTTTGATATGAGTGAGGAAGGATCCTAGTAAATCACTGCTAGACTTTGTCAATTGCCAGCAGACTTGCCAGGTATACCCACTGTTCTTGAAAAATGTCTGCATGCTCAGGACAACAAAACAATGGAAGTTAACATGGTAAGTTTGCTGCCACCTAAATTGTAATGCAAAAAATAGTTAGTGGCCTGACATTTCGACCCTAGCAGAGTCTTTCTCATTTTTTTAAATGAAATGGCGTGTTGTGGCTGAGCGGTTAAAAGCTTTGGACTCAAGCTCTGGTGTTTCTTATCAGCAGAGTGTGGGTTTGAATCATGGTTGTGTCACTTGTATTCTTGAGCAAGATACTTTACCATAATGCGCCGTATTTTTGACCGCGTGAGGGCGCTCTCAGAAACATTTTTATCACTTCCGGGGGTATAACTTATCGTCTGCTCAGCTACCTGTGTACAGTTTAGCATCGGCGTTCTGTCACTTCTATGCTCAAGAGAGTTTAGTCAGTGCTTCTAGAATCTAGGTAATAACGGCTCCTTTAAAGGTCTTATTGTCCGTGATGGATATGACGTCTGGTAGTATTTTGTTTCAGTCCTTAGCTGTCTGGAGGAAGTATTTGAAGCAGTTTTTGGTTTGCGGGAGAACAGTTGTTTCTATAGAGGAAAGGATGAGCCACGCTTAACTGCCAGTTCTGATATTTTTTAAGATTAGATGCAGGGCTCTTTATTTCTTTAAAGGAGCCTTAACTAATCCACCTTATATTCTAGAAGCACTGACTAAACTCTCTCGCGCACAGAAGTGACAGAACGCCGATGTTAAAACTGTACACAGCTACCTGAGCAGACAATCGCTTAAGTTATACCCCCGGAAGTGATACAATTATTTTTGAGAGCGCCCTCACGCGGTCAAAAATACGGCGCATTGTTTTGTCCTTGTGACATTAAGTCACTGGTCCATGATTGGCAGTGCACGTAAAAGAACCAAAAACACTTATCCAGAAGAGTAGGGGTTAACCTCGGTGTTTCTGGTTCACATAGCAAGCCTCCGTGTTTGCAGGTTTCCTCAGGCTGCGAGCTACAGTGATTAAGTTCACTTTTGAGGCATCCTTGGTTTCATTTATACCAGAGATATACATGTATGATATTAATAATAATAATTTTTTTCGTTGATTCAGGATATTTGAGAGTGGAGTCCGATACTGTTGAGGATCTCTTAACAGCAGCCGACATGATTCAACTTCAGGGCGTGGTCAGTCTTTGTTGCTCCTTCTTTAAGACTCAACTCCATCCATCTAACTGTCTTGGCATCTGTGCTTTGCCCGAGCCCACTCTGTGAGGATCTGGCTGAGACGTGTTTAGCCTTTGCCTGTGCTTACTTTGCTCAGGTATCCAAGATGGATGAATTTCTGGACATGTCCGTGGATGACATCATGACCTTGCTGAGAAGTGAAGAGTTGAGGGTGGACAAAGAGTTTGAGGTCTTCCAGGCAGCCATGACGTGGATTCTTCATTCGCCCAGTGAGCGCCGTAAGAACCTCGTCCGGGTCCTGGAGCCCGTAAGGTTCCCGATCATCTCGCAGCACCAGCTGTTCGACTACATCAAGGCGTGTCAAGATCTGAGTCTCCGTGTGGCGTTGGGGAAGCTCTTGGAACGGTTCAACCCCGATAAGCGTCATAGCTCACCGTTACGACCTCTCCCATTGACGTTCTCCGGCCCAAAACTAAACGAGCCAAGACAGAACGCCCGAAAGCATGTGGTGCTGGTAGGTGGCTACCGGAGGAACCCCGGTGATCGCTTCTACGACATGGAAACCTTGGACTCCGTGGTACAGCTGGACACCTTCACAAACAGTTGGACCTCAATGCCAAGCCTTCAACAGCCCCGTCACGGGCACGGAGTGGCCTTCTTAAACGGCTCACTGTACGCCATCGGGGGAGAGTGTGACGCTCTCATTAACAACATTGTGGAGACGTTAGATCCGGTGACTAAACACTGGAGCGATATGCCTCCCATAGGACGCCACGCTGTGGACATGGGGTGTGTACCGTCGATGGCGTCATCTACATCTTGGGAGGAATCGAAGGGAGCGATGTCTTAAGGAGCATCGAGAAGTTTGATGACGAAAGAGGGGGATGGTGCGTATTACCAGGGAGGATGCCTGAGGGAAAAAGTTACTTTGGTATCGCAGAGGCTGGAGGTAAGATTCTTGAAGAATTAAAGAGACAGGATAAAAGAAACATTGCCTGGTGGACATTCTGTCAATCAGGCAAATTTCATAAAGCTGCTAAGCGCTTAAGAGTATTTAATAAGCAAAAATGGTTATTCAGCCATAATGCCATGTGATGTACAATATTTGAGACTGGTTACCTGCAGATTTCAGCTTGGCAAGCATTTTCAAAAGCAACATTTTCTGCTTATTAGCTCCATGTTCTATACTTGACTGAAAAATGTACTTGGACTTGGATTTGAAGTACTTGTGGTAAAAATACCACTTTCCTTGTCGCTTTCCTGTACGTGCGTTAATGCGAGGATAGAGGAACAAAGCTCTGGCTAAAATCAGGACTGGAATTGCTCAGAGGAAAAAAAAATGAACTGCACTGAACTGAGTAGGATTTGAAACTTTGCATGGTGAAGATACAATCAAGTGAGGTTTGCGGAGACACTTGTGGTTCTGAGAAGATGCAATGGTTAACAACTCTAGTTAATTAAGTTAAGGAGCTGTTAAACCACTGGTCCTTTTCAAAACCGCCACAGCTCATAAGAGATTTATTATATGGTGTCTCCGCAAACCTCACTTGGTTGAACTGAACTGAACTGACTAGCCTGATGAGGTACTTATTTTTTTGTTTTCTTTTTTATATTTAGAACTTTAGCGTCGAGAACATTTTGTTTACAAGCAAAATGACTTTGATTCCATGTTTGTTGTTGGCCAGGATTGATTTACCTAGCGGGAGGGAGCACGGACCCAACGGCAACAGGTGTGGTGCTGAGGTCGCTTGAAAGCTACAACCCTGTAACAGGTGAATGGAATAGTCTGGCCAGTATGAAGCATAAGAGATCCCATTGCAGTGTAGGGGTGTTAGGAGATGATCTTTATGTTGTGGGCGGACTCAGTGCAGATAAAAGTGTCCTGAGATCGGTGGAGAAGTATTCCTACTTGAGGTAAGTGGAATTGACATGAATTAAATTGACACTGACAAATTGTCAATTGCCAAATTTACAATGACAATTTTGCCAAATGACAATGACATTTACACATACTTTTGGAAACAGTTTATCTTTATAATAAACTTGGTAGCCATATAACGAGCGATATTAACATCGGCGCCCATTTAAAGGTCAACGCGTGCGCATGTAGTAACTGGAAAGTGTTCGTGTTTCCATGTCGAGCCACAAGCAGACTATGATCACGACGACAGTGTCCCTTTAAGGCCACACTTGACCAATGATGTCATGGTGATGCCATTAGGTGTCAAATTACATTAAAATCAAAGTTTAATATCTTAAGAAGTTTATAACTCCTAAACTATACACTGGAATTTTGACAATCTATACATCTTCGGCAAGGCCATGAAAAACTAAATAGAGGTGAAACAGATATGACCCAGTCTGATCTTGTCTGTCAGTCCAAACCGGAAGTTGAGGTTTAACAATATTCCCGGGCCACATTTTGAGGTCTTCAGACAATATGAACTTGAATTTGGACACAGTCTCTGTGTATGAAATAATGTTTGACGTTGAGGCCTTCCACTTAGAAGAAAAATGACGTCAAGTTTTTAAAAATGTACTATTTTACTGAAAACCCGTTGCAATTTTTAAAAAGTGTACACTAAATCTTACTGCCCAGAATAAAGAAGTTAGTAATGAAGTCATTGGTTTTCACATTACGCTTAAAGGCACTGGACACTATTGGGAATTACTCAAAATAATTGTTAGCATAAAAACTTACTTGGTAACGAGCAATGGAGAGCTGTTGATAGTATAAAAACATTTTGAGAAATGGCTCCCTCTGAAGTAACGTAGTTTCTTGAGAAAGAAGTAATTTCTCAGTAAAATATTTGAATTGATTTTGAGACCTCACACGTGAGGTCTCAAAATCAAGCATCTGAAAGCACACAACTTCGTGTGACAAGGGTGTTTTTTCTTCCATTATTATCTCGCAACTTCGACGACCAATTGAGCTCAAATTTTCACAGGTTTGTTATTTTGTGCATATGTTGAGATACACCAAGTGAGAAGACTGGTCTTTGACAATTACCAAAGGTGTCCAGTGTTCTTTAATCAGAGTTTATTAACTTTATTTCTTGAAAACCACAGCTGTTATGACCTGAATCTTTGCACTGTCTGTGAAAGTTTGATGGATGCAAATTATTTGTCTTTTAGTGACTTGAATTGACATGACTTCCTGTCCAAACCAGAATTTCAACTGAAATATATAGTATACTGCAAAGTTCTATTTGATGTCTTTTGTTCATATTTATATATTTTATTTTACTTAACTTTATAATGTTTACCTGTTATTCACAAAACCGAACACCTTAGTTTTTGTGGTGTCTCAAAAAACTCAGGGTCTAGTTAACGGTTTTTGTTTATTTTTTTATTTTTTGTTTATGTTTATTAATTAAAGAATCAGTGGACGAGTGTGAAACACATGTCGATGCAGCGGGCCGGAGCTTCTGTGGCAACCGTGAACGGACTGATTTACGTCATGGGCGGGCGTTCCTCGGGAAAGAGCACCCGCGCACCCAAGACAATGGATGGGGTAGAGTGTTACGACACGAGAACCAAGTCTTGGATAGAAATGGGGAAGATGCCAATGAGTCGTTGCGAGGCGGCGGTCGCCGTCATTTGAAAGGTACCTCGATCTGTTTGCATATTTACTGTTGAGTTTTTTAAAGGTAGGGTCATAGATGGGTAGACACCCGACAAATTAATGACCATAAAATCTGACTAGATGAGAAGCACTGCAGCTGTTGAGAGTATAAACTATTTTGAGAAAGGATTCCCAAGACAGTAAAAAGGAAACACTGTATTCAAAGGAGAGTGTACGAGTCGAGACCGGGAACTCACAATTCTCTGTAGAGGATTTATTGTTGTAAATTGAGATTTGTAAATATAAATTTGAATATTATTTATTGATAATACATTTGCCACTGTTGCCTAGGTGATGTCGGTTCTTGTTATTGTTCCGTCGCAAACTGAAGTTCTTAGTTTAATACAGTTGAAGGTGTATTCTTGTCGCATTTTCACCATACTACTGATGCATATTCTTCCCTTGGATGTGCTGGGGGTCAAACCATTTTTATTGTTATAATGATGTTTTATTTATTTTTAATGCCAAAATGTAGAGAAGGCAAGGCTGAGGAGAGGAAAACTTTTCCTATAACCAAAAGGTTTGACTTGCCCATAAAAAGAACAATCCAAACAAACTGAATACGGCGGGAATTTTGAAATCCAGTAATGCATTTAATACTATCGCGTGACACATCACTATTACTTTTGGGGTGATAAAACAAAAACAAGTTGAAAGTCAGCTGTCAAACAAACGATTGCCATGGTAACAGGTGACCCCTGAGAACAACTCTTTTTTTTTAACAATATGTCCCAAGAAAAATGTTCGTTAAAAAAAAAACCCAACAAAAATTCAATTAAAAAAAGTTTGTGCCAAGGTCAAACAAACGGTTGCCATGGTAACAGCTGACCCCTGAAAACAGCTCTCTTTTTTATAAAATATGACCCAAGATAAATATTGGGGAGTCAGGAAATTTGGCGGTGATCGGGTGTAGGGGGGGGGGGCACATTCCCGGTCCTGATGGGGTTAACAAACTGTACATTATTTTGGAATCCAAGTGGGCAAACAGCGCCCTCACCTGTGAGTCAGTCTCGTCAACGAATGAAATACATGTTGCTATAAAAGAAGTGAGCCCAGCAATTCAATGAACATGCATTTGGTCCCTGAACGTAAACAAATTTACCAGATGCTTATGAAGTGGTCACTGTAGAATACATTTTTAGCAGGATAACTAGCAATAATAAAATGCAAATAATTAATGATTTACTTGGATGTTTTTTTGTGCGGTAAGTCTCGCTTTATTTGTTCTTGGAAAAACGTAAGTCTCCCATCAAAGGGAATTATGAAAACTTAGACTAAACCTCGAGTGTTGATGTAAAGAAAAAAAGGTCTGTAACCCCTCTGGAGCATTACATGAGTTGAAGTGAGTTGACGTGAGTTGACTGGAGATTAAGCCCGTACCAGGCTGCCCCGTACTTTATTTGTTTTGTTTTTTATTTCGTCTTGTTTAATCAGGGTAGCCCCATCAGTTATCAAAGAACACTTCTCCCTGGGGGCCCTGGGGTCACATGAAAAAAGTACATAATTACAGAGTAAAATAGGCCTAAAACTAAACTTTGAAAAACGCAAGCCCAAAAAGGACATCAAAACCCAAAACCAAAACCATTTAAAAAATAAACAAGAGTAAAAGGGTAAAAAGATAATACACCAACGACCAGGATAAAAAGACACCAAGCAATTTAAACAGAGTGGTATCCATGCTTATTTGTTGCTGTTGTTGAAGGTATTATATAGGATTGGTGAGGATAGACATAACATTGTTTAATTTGTAGTCTGAAAGCTTAGGCCTGCGCTAAACGTCGCACGTTTGTCGTGTCGAACTCAAACAGTTGTAAAATTAGGAATTAAATTCGACAAAAGAGCGACGTTTAGCGCAAACCTTTTATTTAAGTTCGGCACTGCCGTGTAGCACGGCAAGCCCTGTCGTGCTACACGGTAGCGGCACGACACGGTGACAAACGTCGCGCTCTTGCCGTGTCGAATCGAACTGAAAACATTTGAGTTCGGCTCGGCAAAAGTGCGACGTTTAGCGCAGGTCTTACTGATTACAACGTATTTTACAGGATCGGCGAGGATAACAATCACATTGTTTAATTTTGGTCTGAAAGCTTACTGATTGCAAAGTTCATACTAGGTGTTTTTTTTCTGTGAAATTTTTCCCTCTGAAATAAAGTCATGTTCAAGAAAAACCGAATCTGAAAACTTATGTTTTTTTTAACGCAACAGCTGATTTCGGTTGTTGCAACCAACATTAAGGACAATGTTTTTTTACATGCTGGAAATTGCGCATAGTTTTTCACTATTTTCTCCTGACTCCACAATGTATTAAAGGCCCTGTACACTATTGGTACGATCGAAATACACAAATGTTCAAAGATTCACACATAACTTACACGATTTAAAGTAAGTAATGGTAGAAAGGGTTCCTTAAAATATTTCTGCCTAAAATGCCATCGTTTCTGAGAAATGAGTAAAACAATAGTTTTATCACGCGTGATAAAAACTAGATGTTTGAAAAAACAGACAACACATCAGGTCTCTTTTCACTGTTTTCTCATGACCCCGATGACCAATTGAGCTCAAACTTTCACAGGTTTGTTTGTTCATGCATTCAGTGAATCACACAAAATGTGGACACTGATTTTTTAGCTGTTACCAAAAGTGTACAATACCTTAAGCTCAAACTTTCACAGGTTTGTTATTTCAACTATATATGTATATCTATGTGACATAGATATACAGGGAACATTCTTTTTTGGCCTTGGATGGCTGAGAAAATCATTGGGAGATAAATAATGACTGATGTTTGTACCCACTAGGCACTAGTCGTCCACAGCTGACGAGTTTAATCTCACTATTTCAACGATCCCGGCGAGCATGCAGGGATTTGTACACGCGTCGAACGCACTGTACTTGAGACCAGCGTTCTTGAGTGTGGCCCGCGGCCATTGCTTTACTTTGCGTGATCATCTTGCGCTCGCTTCCCCGTTTGCAATTTTCTCGCTGCATGGATCCATCTTGCTTTACAGCAAAATACCTTCCCCGAGCATGCAGGAGTAGAGCTGTAAGATTAGGTGCGGGAAATCCTTGCTGCCAGTCATCGCGAAGATGGAGGCTTTCTTTTATAATCTCAAATTGATGGCGGGATCTGACTTTTAATGTAAGTGGAAATAGACGGGAGGGGGGGGGCACGGCCCTGAGGCCTGCCAACCGGATCATTATGTACTGTAAAAAAATAAACCTTATGAGCTTAGACGATGCCGATTTTGTTTCTTCAGAAAACAGCATGTTATTCTTGGTTTTTTGGTGTTTTTTTCTGAATAGGAAAACCTTGCATTTTAAATCCCGTGGCAAAATTGTCTCGCACGCTTCCCCACCTTTAAGCCTCTGATTTAATCTTCCAACCGCGTGCCCCAACATCGCTGGTCAGCCCACACATTTGCTGACCGGAGAGTCAAGCCTGTGTAAAACCAAAATTTGCTAAACACAAAAGCCCTTGGGTACAACAGAAATGGGTTACCAGAAGAAGAAGAAAAAAATACAGTTGGCAAAACTGAAAACTACTGAAATTGTCTGACCGTTCTCTGTTCTTTTTTTTATAGTCGACAGAATGGGGCTCAAAATGCGCGGCTGCTGCGGTCATGGTGGGGGTGTCAATCCCCAGTTGCTGCGGTCTTGAAAATAAGCCTAGGCCTACACTCTTTCAAAGTGTTTCATATCGATAAACATCGATAAACAAGTCAAACGAAGGGGAAAACAATTTTCAATAACCTTCGGTTTTTTATCCATCATTCGGTTTCCTCTCAGAATCAGCGTGTGATTTAGAATTGAGGCACGATTCATCACAGCATGAAAAAGTGGAGAAAAAAAATCCAGCGCCGATCTTTCCAAGGACAGGTAGGCCCCCGCAAAGAGTCGATGACTTTATTTCCAACGAATCGGTGACGTTCGTCTTCGCCTTCTAGCCAACTGGCGCGGCATAAAAAGTGCGGGGATGAGAAAATTTTCTTTTTTCGAAGTGTTCTTGCATTAATTATTGAGGACTCCCCCATCTCTCTGTCTCTTTCTAGAGGCGACCATCTACCGCTAAGCCTTTTTTCAATGAATAATTAACCAAAAGATGGTTGACTGCATTTATTAATTTAGGGACAATTTTAAACCACGGGATTAAGAGTTTGCATAACATTGGTCAAACTGAAAATGTTCACACTTGTACACGTAACTTACATGGTACAAAGATGGTCAAGTTGAAAAACTTCTCGTGAAACATTTTGTTCGAAATGCCACAGTTTTTTTTTTAAATTAAGTACAACACATAGTTTTGATCTCGGATGAGCCCAAAAGTTGGTGACGTTATTATAAGGATGTTTTCACCACTATGTTTCTCGTGAATCCAACGACCGATCGAGATTAAACTTTCACAGGTTTGTCATAGTGCTTTCATGTTTATGTTGGGTCACATGAAGTGCTGATACTTTGACCTCTGACATTTACCAAACAATGGTCCGCGTGCTTTAAAGGCGCACCTGTCTAATAAAAATACCATCGAATCGTTCGTTCAAGTGCCGGTTGGGATTATAACGCTAGCAAAAAACACTTATGGTGTTTTACAAAGACTGGTTGAAATCATTGTTGAATGATAAGCCATGTTTTTCATTTCATTTTTGTCGGGGGGGGCGGGGTAATGTGCGGTGTTTACTCAACGAGCCCCTTGGCTACCCCCTTGACCCTCCTCGACCCCCTCCACAATTTCAATGATGTTTTCACTACCATCTAGACTGCCGAAACAGTGGAATTGCATGCACTGGAGCGACTGCTGATAAATTTCCGTCCTCACTTTGAGGATATTTCTTTTCCAAAGAAAACCCAGGTATGCTTGTAATAACATGGTCACCACGCTCGCCATTATTTATTACGGAGTTCTGGGAGTGCCATCCCACTTGTTGAGACCCTGAGATAATTTACCGCAGGATGATGACCTAAGATGACGCATAAAATATCTCGGGATGACGACATCTTGAAAAGAGGAATGTCGTCTTCCGGATATATTTTATCTCGGGGTGACGACATCTTGGAAGTAAGATGTTGTCTTTCCAAGATTTTATCTTGTGTTCTCGACATTTTCAGGACGTTATCGTCCCATGATGAGTTGTCTCGACAAGTCGACACTCTTACCTTTTGGGGGTCGTCATCCCGAGATAATTTATCTTGCCGGGGAAGTCGACATCTAACTTTCACGATGTCGACATCCTACACTGTTAAAAGAGCTGGGCAAAATATCGCTGGGTAATTGCCATTTGTGATTTGTTGGTAAATTTGTGTTCAACTATTGAGTAAACTTTAGGGTTGGTTAAGATAAAAAAAGTTACCAACGTTGAGTATAGTTTAAACAAAAATTGTTGGATAAACATCGTCCAATTAATTGGTATTGTTTATTAGATTTATCCAACCACGAATTGCTGGGTAGAAATTGGAGAAACACTCCCGGCAGATGGGCATTATGGCGTGAAAGGGTGTGATGCTAACCATTGTTGTGAACTTTATTATCGTGCACACGCGCTCATTTTAACTACTTGCGACGTCGATGATGGCTGACCACCAAGTGTTAGGTTACTGGAGGAGTGGGGCGTTAGCCCCCTAATGGACGTTTTCTTAGGTGAGAATTGAAAAATGTATCTCTAAATTTAAAAGTACATGTTCTTATTATTCTTTAGAGGCCTTTAATATACATAGAAATCTTTAAACACATGATGCAAGAACGTGTGGGCCTGTCCGAAAACTCGGCTTACGCTGTGAGTGCATGGTCTACCGCACGTTATCGCAGTTTCAGTGGCATCATGCATGGTGACATCGACACACAACACACACAACAGTACGTCCACGCACACATACACAGAGCCATGTCTAGCCCTTGTGTAGTAGTAGCCTATATAACGTCATTTACAGTCATTAGTTAACCCCCTTATCATTAACTTTGAGTAATAACATCCCTTGATATAAAAAATGTAGATGAATTTGGGTGAACATGCATGACATGTAATGTATATAACAGCAATTAAAACAGCATGGGTTTGGTAGGCCTCTTCTTCCCAAGGAATGGGGAAACTTTGTTAATTATCTCCAAAGATTTGGTATTTTCTCCTTAAAAATGGGTAAGCGGTTCTGTTCTTCCAAAACGTTGAGTACATGCTCTTATCTTGCCCAACTGTTTGCTTACTGATCTAAACAAGGTTGGGTTACATGTCCTGATCTCCCCAAGGGTGGGGTACATGTGCACTCCCAATTATATTCTCCCTAAATAATGGGCGCATTATGTGCTCCTATGCTAACCAAGCAGTGGGGGTACGTGACACTATTTTATCTGGGACCGGGGTATGTCCCTATTTTTCCCTGATGCTGACATTTGGAAACAACATGACCTCTTCTTGATAAAAAAGGGAACACAAAAATCAAAGCAAATAAAAAGTACCCTTCAAATTACCCAAATTACACTAGCTTTAAGAGTATTTGAAGCAGTGCATAGTTACACACAGCTATTGTAAGGTAGGATAGAGCTATGCCCATGTGTTAGATTTAAAGGCCCTGTACACTATTGGTAAGATCGAAAAACACAATGTTCACAGATTCACACATAACTTACATGATTTAAAGTAAGTAATGGTAGAAAGTGTTCCTTAAAATATTTCTGCCTAAAATGCTATCGTTTCTGAGAAACGAGTAAAACAATAGTAATTATCGCGCGCGATAATTTGAAAAAACAGAAAACACATAAGATCTCTTTTCACTATTTTCTCGTGACCTCGATGACCAATTGAGCTTAAACTTTCACAGGTTTGTTTGTTCATGCATATGTTTAATCACACAAAATGTGGACACTGATTTTGAGCTGTTACCGAAAGTGTACAATACCTTTAAACAGCTTTGCAATTAAATTTATTTTTGTTTACAACTCATACAGATAATGAGATAGACATGCAGGCAATGAAGTTGCTGACCGAGGCAGAATTTTGCAGCTTATTCCCAAATTTGGTTTAAGATTGAAATTCACCGAGCGGGCGTATATTTTAATAGTTAAAAATATCATAAATGTCTAAATTGCTGACCCCCCATGATAACGAAGCCAAGCCACTGTGCACATGCACATAAAAATGAACATAGCAGTATAATAACATAACATAGCAGTATAATGCATCTCTTTAGTTCTACTGGTATAAACTGATGAACCGTAAAACTGTATTTATGTTCTTCGTTTCTCATAGATCAGAAGTCAATTTTGACTTTGCTTATGTTGACTTTGCTTATGAAAACAAGCAGCCTTGCTTTGGTCTTCTACTTGTCACTGTTACCTGAATTTGTTTATTTAAATGACTCCAGTATGTTTTGAAAATCCAATTTCTTGAATCATTTGTTTTCAGAAGTAATGCATTCTTTCAAACCCACCACAAAATTATAGTAACACACATGTCTTTAGTAAATTACTGTTACTCTTCTCAGTATACGGGTCTGTCCTGGTGTTCGTGCGCGGTTGTCTTCAGATTGTGCCATCACCTTGTAAACCATAACAAGGCGCTGTTAAACAGTTCGCACAATCACAAAAATAACTCTGTATATCCTCTTGTAAAACAAAATAATAATGATCACTTTACTTGACATTTGAATGTAATATTAGGCGCTATATCTTAAGAACTGAGTATTAGGACATAAACAAGTATTATTTATTATTCTTTTGATGTCACAGGATATCATAAATATGCCACAATACCTGAAGGAAATAGACACAAAGGTTCATCCCCATCCCTTTGTGCTATAATTAGGCAGCGCTGATCTGGAGTCAAGAAATGTCTTTGTAATTATGGAGAAACAAGCTATTCCACAACCGGCAGTCATGAAAGCAGTAGATGTCTGCTACAAGGCACACTATGTGCTGGACTGCAAATACCAAGTTAAGTGCGAGGGGGTATGGACATTTTTTGAAAAGTGTGTGTTCAGCCAGCAAGGTGTGCAATCAAGAGAAACCGCCACACTGAGAGGCCAAAAAAAATGTGCTGTAAGTCACTGCAGTAATGCTGAACCCATCTAAAAGTATAAAAGGCTACCTAACAAGTCATATTGTAGTCGGTGTGTAAGAGAAGCAGATTCTAAAACTTTGTTTTGAAAAAACAGCTTTGGGGGGGGGTATGTGTATAAGTTAGCAGCTTTAAGGTTTATAGTAACATATTACATTTTAAAGTGTAAGTCCTGTTACATTGACGGTCTAACTTGTCATTCAAGTGTCATCAAAGTGACAAATCTTTTTTGTATTGCTTAGAAGTACTTTGCTTCAAAATAACTCTCTTGTTTTGAAGTCACTGCAGAAATGCAGTCTGCTGAACCATTTAAAGTATAAAAGGCTACCTAACAAGTGATCCTTATAGAAGTCATATTGTAGTCGGTGAGTAACAGAAGAACATGTAAACAAAATTATTTCCCTTTTAATTTTTATGGTTTTTTTTTTTTTTTGGGGGGTTATAAGTGGCAGCTTTTAAGGTTTTATGAGTCACATGTTACTTTTTAAGTGTAAGTCCCTGTAACATCTGACCGGTCTAACTTGTCATTCAAGTGTCGTCAATGTGACAAATCTTTTTTGTATTTGCTTAGAAAGTAATTCGCTTTACAAAAAAACTCTCTTTGTTTTGAAAGTCACTGCAGCCATGTCGGAGAGTAAAAGAAGCAGATTTAAAAAAAATGTTTTGAAACAAACAGGCTTTTTCTGTTGCTTTTTTTCCGGGGGGGGGGTGTATAAGTCAGCAGCTTTAAAGGTTTTATGAGTAATATAGCCTATTTATGTATTTATTTTTGAAGTGCGAAAAGGTTGTTTCATTGCTTGTTTGATGTTCACAAATAAAAAAGGAAAAGCAAAGAAATACTTTCTGAAGTCTTTTATTAATGTTTGTGCTAATTACTCAACTGTTGGATGAATAATGCCTTTCTTTTGGTTTAATCTAGTCTCAACAACTGAGCTTTAGTAATGGATTTGTGCCCAACAATTTACAAAAACGAACGGAAATTTACCAACAAGTGGTCATTATCTGGATACACGGTTGCCCATCTATTGCATAGTCATATTCCAACTACTAAGCAGTTATTCTAAAAGGTTGACCAATATATGAGGAAACATGGTTATACAACGTCTGTGTAACTGTTACTACCAAAGTATTGGGAGACTTATAATTACCAACCATTGGACATACTAAACAAACCAAAGGTTGGGCAGAAGTAAATTCCCAACTTGTGTGTGGGTCGTTTGCTCAATCATTAAGCAATGACATTGACCAACGACCGTTGGGCAATAATTGCCCAATAGATGTAGAATGCTGACTATTGTACCAACGTTGGGCAATAAGTTGGGCAATTTTTTGCCCAACGTTCTAACAGTGTAAAATAAAATATTATCGGGAAGTCGACATCTTACATTTATGATGTCGACATCCTGACAGAGGTAAAAAATATATCGGGAAGACGACATCTTACTTTATTAGGATGTTATCATCCTGAGAAAAAAAAAACATTTCAGGATGTCGTCATCTTACGTTTATGATGTCATCATCTGCAGTAAACTATCTCAGTATCTCAACAATGTCGGATAACAATTCCAGAGCTCCGTACCATCCGACTTGACATTGTTTAGATCCTTGTCATTTGATTGGTGGAACACGCCTCACGTGTCATACTTTATTTTGTCATGTATAGGCCTATGTACTGCCGTGACGCTTCGTAATGATATAGGAGTCCTATATGAAACAAACATTGAATGCATTTCATTCGTGCATCGTCGCAGAACTCATTCGGTGAAATCTGGACTGTTCCATTTCACTCAGCTTCGCCCCGTGAAATGGAATAGTCCAGATTTCAACTCGTGGTTATATTCTGTTCATTGCACTCACGTGCATTCAATCTGTATGCACTAGTATAATATTTCGGGGGGCATTTCCAAGCTTCGTAGATTTGTTTTCAAACTATTGTCTTCGCATTAAAAGGACAGCGCTTTGAGACGCCCATCGGACGTGATAAAGCGCTATATTATAAGAGCGTGTATTATTATTATATTATTATTCTTTACGAGATGGTGACATTTCCGTTTCTTGCTGAACTTGAATTATTTTCTATAAGAAAAATTTTTAATCTGCTGCAAATCGTCTTATAAATTTGAAGGCTGAATTTATTATAGTATTAACGAATTACTTAAACAAGAGGCTTACAGACCCCACCTTCCTTTTTGCTTCTTTCATTCAAACGGTTTACGTTTGCACTTCCTGATTGTTATTTTCAGTCTTAGTGTTGAACGTATTTAATAGGAGGGTCATGATATTGGCAACGTAATGCTGATTTATAGGCAAAATAACAAAGAAGAATACAATCAAAGTCACATGTAAGAGTTTCTGCTGAACACAGTGTACTTGTTGAGAAAACAGAAGATTAAACAAAACCTGCCGTCACGGTAATTTCATCAAGAACGTCGAATCCATCCACGTTTTAGCAAGATGACAGCGGGCACCAACCACATCTCTGGCCGCAGTGTTCACAAACGGATACCGCGGAAATTTGAATCTCCAAAACTCTCCTGGATGGTAATTTTGGCGGTTTAATTTTTCGACACACTTTTATTTGATTTTAATATATATAGGGGGCGCTTCAGACCAAACAATTTCGCAGGTTGCTGACTACCTAGGTCTACTATCTTTGTATATACACAAATTGTTGTGGTGTCAGTACCAATGACCTTACCTTTATAGGCAGTGTATCTTACTTCTTGAAATTACTCTACAAACTAACGACCATAAAAACTTAATTGGTAAGGAGCGCTGGAGAGCTGTAAATAGTGTAAAACATTGTGAGGAACAACTCCCTTTGAAGTAGTGTAGTTTTAGAGAAAGGTAATTTTCACCCCAAAATTTGAATCTGAGAAAGGCTTCAGGCATGAAGCCCTTTTCAGGCAGGCATTTCATCGCATACACATTCTGTGCAACAAGCTGGGTGTTGTTTTTTTTTATTTTACTATTTTCTCAGCGCTTTTGAGTCAAGTGTGTTATTTTATGCACATGTTGGGATACACCAAGTGAGGATACTTGTCCTTTACATTTTACCAAAAGTGTACCCTGCCTTTAAAGGAGCTGCGTCGCTGGTCGTGAGAACTGATACGAATTAAAAGCAAACATGTTTTTCGTTATTTTGATATTTTATTCATTGCTGTACTAGACCCTCTAATTGTTTAGATAATTTAATAAAAAAACCGTTTTTTTAATTCGTTTTCCTTTCATGTCACTGATAAAACAATGCAAGTTACATGACTGGAAACATGTTGCGACATGTTCTCGTCTCTGATGGGGATATTATAATGTGTCGGTTCGCTTCATCCAATGAGGATATTAGTATTAGTATCACGAAGCTCAAGTTTGCCCGTTGTAGGTATAATGTGACCCAGATTGAAAAAAATTCTTCTCCGACTGGGGGATGCATTCGATAGCAGATCGGGGGATCATTTTGACAACGAGACCAAACCTGAACCAAAGGGTTTGGATTTATACCTCGATTGAACATCCGCTCTGGATACCACTATGAGCGTTTATTGTTCGCCCGTGGGTGGGCGTGCCCCCCAGCCTCCTGGATCAGCTACATTTACCATAGACTGGCTCCCCTGTCTTTATCGCCAAGGATAAAGACAGGCACTTGTCTCACAAACAACGGTTTTATTAGATAGACACACATGCAATGACGCACAACTACCAGACTGAGTAATATAACGTGCGTGTGTGTATGTGTGGTGTGTGTGCACACACATTTGTGAATCTCCAAATCGAGGACTTCTCTTTGTTCTCCATTTGCTTGGACTTCGTTTTTTTTTTAGCGACGTCCCCATTGGTTTGTACACAAAAGCAAAGCGAGGACTGTCCCTAGTATGTCATTTTCCCGGATCCCTTTTTGTTAAAGTCCTCGATTTGAATGCGTAGACATGTTCACCACACTCACAAATTCTCAATTATTATATGCATCCCATAACAGTGGATAAACCTTTTGTTCTTTCCTTTGTCCCTGTACTTGACATCTTCCAATAGACCTTGTACACGAAATTTGTTGTGGAGCACCCCAGTCTTTAGATTTCTCCTACTTTTTCCGAGGCGAATCAGAGGGACGGTCCGAGATGGTCCGAGACGGTCCGAGGATCGGAACACCGAGGGAGTCATAGTTAGTTCACCAGAGCACGAGTATGTTGTTTTATAACACCCATACGATACACTACCACAGACGTCTAGGTACCAAGAAGGTGCTATTGCTACGGGTATAACTTAAGTACACAGGTTGGTAGTTGCTGCGGGTTTCGTACGTTGGTTGCTATAGGAGTATAGCTTGTCGCGTCCGCGCGGCTGACAAAAGCTATGATGAACTGTAAACCAATCACAAGGCAGAATCTTTGTATGTGGTGTTATAGTCATGTATGTAATGCGCGAATGATAGACTCAGGAGAGCCGCGTCACTCTTTACGTAAATGCAAAACAGCACCGGCAACAGTCGGCCTCGCGTCTATTATAATATCCAGACGGCAAACCGCGCTTGGATCACTTGCTTTGCAAATCCTCTCACCGAATGCAGTCTAGAAAAGTATAGCTACTTTACGCAATCTCCGGGTTTGTATGCCTTTCCGGCACACAGTCACTAAGCACCTCATTCACCGTATCCAACCACTGGAGACGAAATCTTCACAGATGGGATCGAGTTGGAGCCGCTTGCGTGATTAGGTTATTGAGAGGATAAACTGCCACGAGCTTCAGCTGTTTACCTGACAGTAATAATCAGCGGCGACGATCTCGAATATCACAACCTCCGGTTGAGCTATTATAGACTTTTACTTGGATAGTTTTTCAATAAACTTGGATAGATTTGTTGAGGACTTCTTCTTTGAAAATCATGGGGGAGATTACAGACGGACAGGACGGGGTGCGTGTGAGTACGACAACGTGCTGAATCTCACGGCAGACGTCGAGGCAGCGGGCTACGTTGTCGCCATCACCGAGCAATGGGGCATTATCGTCGGCATGCTCTTGGTTGTTGCCTTCGGTCTACCCGGAAACCTCGCTTTCCTCTTCGTTGTCTACCGACTGCCCCACATGCGCACCATAACGAACTTTTTCCTGGCCAACCTGGCCGTTGCAGATATTTCCTTCCTCCTGGTGACTGTGTTCATGTACATGATATTCCTGTCTAGCCCCATCCGTAGCGATTACAGCGTTGCCGGTATCTTTAGCTGCGTCGGGGTCTTTGTCGCGCCGCACATTACTTACTTCACGTCCATGTGCTGCGTAACGGTGGTATCGCTGGAGCGGTTCTACGCTGTCTGTAAACCACTCCAACACCGGGCCATCAACACCAAATCCCGCGCCAAGCGCCTCCTGCTCCTGTCGTGGGTCATCGCGGCGATATTGACGGCCATCGCGATGCCGAAGTACGGCGTCCTGGAGCTGTCGTGCATCATCTGGCCGGACGACGAGAAGTACCGGGGTCTGCCGGTAACTCTTGGGTACTGTCGACCTGTTATCCCCTGGTGGTTGGTGGTAGGAGAGTTTGCGACCCTTTCACCGTTCGCCGTGGCTCTCCCGTGCAACGTGTTTATGTACGTCCGCATCATCCACACGCTGAGCTCGCGTTCTGTAGCTAAGGCAGAGTGGGGCAGCGTTTTGCCCCTCAAGCTCTACAGGTCCGTAACCAAGTTGCCCGGATGCTGATCATCAACGGTATGGTGTTTTTTCTCTGTCATGCCACGAACCAATTCGTCACTGTTGCGTACATAGTATCATTTATTAATGGTGACACCGTGAACGACGTCTACGACCGGTACGACACTGTCCTTGACGTTGGTCGCATCGCTGTCTTCGTCAACTCGGCCGTCAACCCGATAATCTACACTTTGTCGAGTCAGCACTACCGCAATGCGTTCAGACAGGCGTTCCGCCTCCCCTTCAAGAACCCTGAAGTGCCTGCTCATCGGAAACCTGCTGCACCACCGGCTGCCAATCGCAGTGTCGACCCCGCCGTGTATTCATCTCAACTTTAACAGCAGCAGGCCGCGTACTCCACCGTGGACCAGAGCACGCGCCTCAGAAATGACCACCAAGAAGGCAACGGGTCCCCTAAGCTCGAGAAGTCCGACGCTGACGTTGAAATGGGGCTCGAAAACGAAGGATTTCAGGAAGTACCCAGCGATTTTGAAGTACAAAGTGACGGAAGAGATGAGGCAAAGATGGATGACTCAGCTGATGGAGACGACAAAGCAGATGTGAGATTAGCTCATTTGGCTCCAGCTACGCCCGAAGGGTTCACAGTGGACATCAACATTTAATCATTCGTCGGTGACGTCACTAGATAGCACTGCATTGTAAAACTTCATGAAGTTTCAAAGCTTCAAGAGCTTAACTTTTTAAACCACTCCGAAAGGACAATTTTCGTTTTCACAAAATACCACTCAATGTCCATTCTTGTAATGCACAGTGTGCACACTCAGCTCAAATAATGGTGGAAAACGTTTTTACGAAGTAGCGCGCCCCCTTCTTGTTGTGTTGGTAGGCGCGTATACACTGTCCTCCGTTTTCACTAAATAGCACAAAATGTTGTATAATACAATTATAGTACATGTTACTTCGAAAAACACATTTAACCTTTTTTGCTGGTTTCACGAACTAAAATATCAATACTAAATAGGCATATTTCATATTTTTATCGCTGGTTAGTTTTAAGTTCAAAGCATCGATGTCCACGATGAGAGAAAGATTTAATAAGGAACACTCTGATGATGTGAAGCAGAAAATTGGTGTTGAAAAAAAAAAAACGGTTATCTTTAGACGCCGTTTTCTTTGATTGCTTGTTTCTATCAAAATGCAAGCGTACTTTGCGGTGTCGCTGAAGAAGTGGGGCACGAACGCGACTGAAGGCTTTGCACTCAAGTAGAACACTACCCAAATATTTTGGTTTTTATGAAAATGTGCGCCGGATTGGTACAATTATTTAGAATACTTGCTGCCGAGTCAACATAAAATCGCATTTCCATTCAGTAGTACATTATGCTTTTTCAAGAAAATTTGACATCGATTTTCAATACGTTGTTTGCCCTATACCGATGGAACGTTTCGTTGTGTTGTTTAGTCGTGAAACGAAAATTGACACATGCGCCAAAGTGCTACTTCAACTTGTTTTTAAAGTGACTAAAAGTGCTTCTTCAACTTGTCTTTAAAGTGACTAAAAGTTCTTCTTGAACTTGTTTTTAAAGTGACTAAATGTGCTTCTTCAACTTTTCTTTAAAGTGCTGTGTTTTTATGAGTCTGTGTGCTGACCCTGTTTTTTGTTTGTATTAAACAACGATTTTAGTAGATTAAAGTAAATTAATAATTTTATGGTGAGACATCATGCCTAAATATTTGTAAATGCACCCACGCTTGTGACCAGTAGTATGTTTTATGCTCTGCTGTTATAAGAATCCTGCGTCGTTCAAAATGAACCGCCCGATTTTTCTCTCAATTTTTTAAGGTTGGAAAAATGTTCAAAAGATTACATGTTGTCCATGAAGTTAACCTCTTGAGATAATTGGACGAAACAAAATTCGTCATAGTGATAGTTGAAAAATACAAATGAGTTTTCCGTCACGAACCCCGATTTCCGAAAGCCATTTGCTATTATACATTTTGCATTCTGTTAGTATTTCACACGCTGTATATACGTGGCATACGCTAAGGTGTGGTTCTTCGGGCCAGAAACACTACGAAGTGACGGACCTGTTAAAACCTTAGTTTAGCGCTTCTCATTTGTTTCGTTTTCACGAAGTGACGCATAATGTTTAGGAATGAATAACTCATCGAAACAGTTGCAAGATTAAAAACACATTGACAGGTCTGTACTTCTAGCTTTACTTTTAGTGTTAAAATGTTTCTGTTTAAATAGTAAGCAGTCATCGAAACAGCAGTGTAGAAACTTCAACTTCAACTGCGATTTTCTCTTAACAAGGAAATTTTGCTGTGGTGCACCATGCGTCATTCCTGACGCGACCGACGCTATTTGTAATATACCACACACACAGTCATGTGATTGGTGGCAAACGATTCACGGACTGTCATCCTTTAATTTGCCATGACGCTCCAAAATGTAGTATAGGCGTCCTATATGGAAAGTTATAGGACGCTTCGCAGCGTCGTTTCCAAAAGAATCGTTCCCCGCTCGTTTGTCATGGGCGTTTGTTCCCCGCATGGTTGTGCCACGGCGGACAAGGTTGGTGTCTACATGGAGTCGTCCATCGTTGTTTAGAAGGGGTTCTTAGAAACTCCAGAGTGTGGATGGGGTGCGCGAGTTTCTGTGTTTATTGTGGGGGGAATCAAATGACAATGATCTATGTGTGAGTTATATAAAACATACATTGAATGCATTACGTACGTGTATTGTCACAGAATATTATCACTCGGTGACAACTGCCTTTTACATGTCACTATAGGCTTCGCCTCATGAGACGCCATCGTCCAGATTTCCCCTCGCGATTGTATTCTGCGACTATGCACTCGGATCCCCCTCCAATAATTGTATAATGTATTGATGGAGCGCTAACTTGCTCTGCGTTTTCAAACTGTGTGGCCCCATCCAATAGTTATATAATGTATTGACTGGCGCGCTAGCTCTGCGTTTTGAAACTGTGTGTGGGCGCATCCATGGTCAAAACAGACTGCAAAAGCCTCTTGCGGATCGAAACGTTTGGACCCGAATTACCACGAGAAAATCTTTCGTTCCTGGCGAAATAATCTATAACCTCCCCCCCCCTCCCTCCCACGAGTAACTTACCTCGCTTACACAAAATAGCATCAGGTGGGAACGAGATTGTTTTAAATGACTTTGCAAATTATCAATTGTCCGTTTGAACCACCCCCACCCCCCAAAACAAAACAAAATAAATAAATAAAAAAATTTTTTTTAAAGTAAACAAAATAAAAATGTATCTTTGATTGGCCAACATTTCCCCGCTTTTTCTGGATACCTTCCCATTATTCTTCGCTTCTCTTTTTTGCTGTAAATGGATATGTTTTCGTTTGTGCTTGTTTATGCCTCTGACGGAGGTCCGGTTTGGATCGAAAGCTAAGGCCATCAGCATAAGCAAGCACAAATGAAAATAATCCATCTATAGCAATAAAGATAAGCAAAGAATATTTGGAAGGTATCCAGAAAAAGAGGTATATATATGTTTATATATAAAATTAAATTGTAACATAAAATGGCTGCTTGTCTCATAGGTGTTATTCGGAGGGACTTGTTTGTTGTCACCTTAAAATCAAAGCAAATCAAAGTTTCTTCACAGATAAAAAAAAAAATAAAACTCTTGATTTGGTTCTCATGCCCTTGCAGTACAGGTCGGAATAAATTCAATGTCACCAAATAAAAAATGCGAAATGTCAGCCGCACGAAGGAAGGCCATTACTTTTGACATAAAATATTAAAGGATATGTGCCGTATACCTCACCCGACCATATGCCTTGAAAAAAAGGTGTAATTAATCAACAATGATTCAGCTGGAAACACACCTGTTAGTTGCTGTCCCCCTTCATACAATTGTTTTACAATTTATTTCATTTATTTCATTTAAAACATTTCCTTCCCGGGAACACTCACAAAAAAAACAGGCCATGCATAATGATGTGACGTCACTGGGGAACTAACATAAACCAAACCATGTATTGCCTTGAAATCATTTGAAGATCATTTAAATCTCTGCAGTATACCGTTGTCTTAACCACATCAGTGTACATACTGGTCAGCTCATATGCCATGATATCCTAAGCTGGACCGAGCCACGTGTCCTAGAGGGGGGGGGGGTCAATCAGTAGGGGTCAGTGATTTGGTTAGGAGGGGGCAGGACAAAACTCTGTCAGCATCCTTTGTGTATGGCAAGATTGTCAATGGCAGATGAAACTAAATTATAACACTTAATTAATTAAGCAAACAAATAAGCTTAAATTAACCATCATCAGGCAATACCTGGACATTATTAACAATACACTTAAATACAAAAAATAATTGAAAACATGCAAACCAACAAACCCTCTTAAAGGAACATTACAGAATTGGTAAGAAAGAAACGTGTAAAATATACTTTTGATCACAGATTTACATAAAACTTACACTGTCTAATGATGATGTTAGTAGAAAACATCCCCTGAAATATTTCTGTCTGAAATGCCATACTTGATGAGAAATGAATCAACTAATTTTCCGATAGGAGTTTATCGCTCAGTGAGCGTTTTATTCATGTGTTGAACCTATATGATTTCATGCAAATGTGTAATCGGTTTTTCACTATTTTCTCGTGAACTAGATGGCCGATCGATGTCAAACTTCTACAGGTTTGTCAGTTTATGTATATGGTGGATTACATAAAGTGCTTACACTGCCAGCAACTGTTTTGTTAGCAAAACAAATTCTGTAATGTTCCTTTTAACATTATGGAAAAAGCTTGTCAGCATGTGCTGACAACGTACCATGGGTGCGTCGCAACCAAACAGGCCCCTCGCTTGACGGTAAAAATAAATAATAGTGTTTTCCGATCAAATAACTTGCATGTAAAAGGGTCGTGCGCCGTTTTATAACAAGTTACGGGTTGTGTTACCATGGGGGAAGCATGGACAGATTCAATCTAAAAGCGCGCCATAAAAAAAAGTCAATATAAAAAAAAAAAATCGATCTTTCTTCGAAATTGTGGGTGGGTGGGTCAAAAGAAATAACCAAAAATAGAAATTCACTTGGAATTAAACACAATATGAGAAAAAGAAGAAGACAACAAAATACCCAGCTGGTCCAGATCTTTGTATGTTTAAGCCAAGAAAAGCAATTGCTATATCAGACGAAGGCCGTTATCGAACATAATCACGTTTTGATAAACCTATATTGATAATCCCTGACAAAGGTTTTCACGTTTTCGTTGTTTTCACTGGAACAGTACTATAAAGGGGCTTACCTATTTGATTTCAGACAGACGAGTTGGGTGGAGATAAGAATACAAACAAACGCCTCGCTGACCTCAACTATTGTAAACAGCAAATATTAAATCACCCGTGAAAACTGGTCACAGAAAGATGGATTAGTAAAAGAAGACGGGAAACCATATGCAGATAAAAGCCTCAATGCTATAAGCCGAACGGAAAAGAAGCATGCTTAAAAAATATTGCATTAAAGCTATACATTTATTATCTTCTTATTACCGTACATTAACATAATGTGCATTAGGTCTGGCTCATGACAACATCGACGTCTGAAACCAAGACGTTCCAGGGTCGTTCCGAAAGACTGCAGCAGTCGATTTTTCGAATTCTTGTGCGTCCAGTCCCGATCCCTTCTAACTGTTTCAGACATTGACTTGTTCACGAACTTAACTCGATAATTTGGTTCGGCGCAGCTCTTGAGCGCCTGTCTGAAACGGACTGTAATTTGATGAGAAATGTCACGGGTCTCCTCCCCTCACTAGAAATCTAATCAGCTCCAACTCAACTGAATCTGCACGGAAGCGTTAAAGGGACATTGAGAGAGAAAGAACATCAAAGTCATTATTATGACTTATATTTCATAATTATGACTTACTACAAGTCATAATTGGCACAGGTCATAATTATGACTTTATGCTAATTCATAATTTTGAGATGAAAGTCATAATTACAAATGTCTTTTATTTTTCTCAATGTCCCTCGCTTCCGTACATCTGTGACGATTGTTTTTTTTCTTCCTGGAGAGCTATTATTTTAATCAGCTGGAAGGCCCTTTAATAAATGTTCTATACAGACTTGAGAAGCTATCGACTTGGGTGTTTACCAGGGAAGACATCCCTGAACCAGTTCGTGCACCCTCTTCGGTTATAGGGTGTTACAGCATGGAGGAAGAACATTACAGTTGAACTTGACTGGAGACCCACCAGGTATCGTGGGTAGTCATAAAAAAACATGACTATTAATCAAAGACGCACAGTATCTGGTGGCCCATTCAAAGGTGCCGGTTAAGGTAAATTGGCCTGAGAAATCGAACAGATAGACCTAAGTCTTGTTTAATGAGGAAATAATCTTTGCATTCCTCAACTTGGCTGGCAAGGTGTTCGAGAGATGCCGAGCAGCTGCATAGGATGCCAGGCGATGAGTGCGAGGAACAGAGAGTATCACCAATGAAGAAGATCTGGAGCCTTGGCCCATTTTCATAAAACTGCTTAAGCACAAAAGTGGCTAAGCACAATAAAAATATGCTTACCAGAATAAGATTACCAGCGTAAATAAGAATCCACATGTACTATTTGTGACGGGTATCCTGCTTATTTTTGTTTAGCAGAAAATATATAAGCAATATTTGCTGCTTAATCAGCTCTATGAAATTGGGCCCTGGTCGCAGGTTCCGGATTTTAAGCAAGCCCCACTTTAAAGATACTAGGTCCAAAGCTTTGACGTCAGTTCATTAACTCGTCCCGGTGAAGTCGACAAGGGTGAGCAAGGTAGGGAACGTGCCCTGTGCTTCTGTTGTTGGCCCTCTGAGTCTTACCATAGAGCAAGGTCTGACGTCAAGGTGTTGATTCTACGGCCCGAGTTTAAATTGTGATTTTCTATTAAAGGAACATTACAGAATTGGTAATTGTAAAATATACTTTTTATCACAGATTTACATAAAACTTACACGGTCTAATGATGATGATAGTAGAAAACATCCCTTGAAATATTTCTGTCTGAAATGCCATGTTTGATGAGAAATGAATAAACTAATTTTCCGATAGCAGTTTATCGCTCAGTGAGCGTTTTATTCGTTTGTTGAACCTATATGATTTCATGCAAATGTATAATCGGTTTTTCACTATTTTCTCGTGACCCAGATGGCCGATCGATCTCAAACTTCTACAGGTTTGTCAGTTTATGTATATGGTGGACTACATAAAGTGCTTACACTGCCAGCAACTGCTTTGTTAGCAAAAACCAATTCCGTAATGTTCCGTTAAGCAAATGGCACGTGTTTCACTCTCACGAGAGGAAGCGGGTCCTTGAAGCTCTTGGCACTCTTTCTTGTTCCTCTGGTGTCCTAGTCCCCTCTGTGTCTGTCCCTCTGTGTCCTCCCCTCTGTGTGTCCTAGTCCCCTCTGTGTGTCCTAGTCCCCTCTGTGTGTCCTAGTCCCCTCTGTGTGTCCTAGTCCCCTCTGTGTGTCCACTAATGAATTCTGAAAATTAAAACTTTTGTCATGATTAGATGTCAATATTGGAGAAAAAATCTGGCAGGGCCTGTTTTTCTCCATGAAAAAGTATAAAAATAGTAAGTTTACGATTGAGTTTGTGAGAAAGACAACATTAGCCAATACGTTTAATAAATGACCGATTGGTTAAATACTATGAATCCCCCTTAATCAATCATGTATATGCCCCATCCACAGGCCCCCTCCCATTCAAACCGCTCAACAACAACCGTGACCAGACAAAAGAGTCCCCGAAGTGAGTTTGTCAGAAGAAGAATACCTTTCCGTTGTTAATAAACAAGTTGCGCTGTTTGGCATGGACGGCCGAATGTTAGCAAAACATTCAATCGTGTTGACAAAATGTTATGACCAGATTCAACCTTTCTCATGCAAACTTTCAATTAAACAGAATACTTCCCATGATTGGTTGCTTTGTTTCCAACAAATTCAACAGTATTTTTTAATGTTTGTGTAACATTGTTACACACCGTGGCTTTTTGTTTTTGCTTTGCATTTATGGCCTCCCATAGTTTTCCAACCTTGGGTGGCAAAATTTCAAGCTGTGATGAAAGGTCTATAATTTGACGATCGAACGATAGAGGGCGTCTATAAACCGTTGGTAAAATGGCGCCGCCTAGAACTTCGTTTGCTACGTCAGCTTCCGCAGTAAACGACACTGTTTTACCAGGAGATGATCTTTCACACCTTATTTCATCGTCTAAAGGAAAGAAGTTGCGTCTTGGTCCAGGTTTACGGCAAGATACAGACAGCGTAGTGTCGTGTAAATGTGGAATTTTGAGAAAGAAAGAGCCCAATGTGTACTGGATTGACAATCACCAAAAACGGGTATGTCTCATCATTCTATGTACCATCATAATGGTCTCGGTCTCATCATCATGTACTGTACGGACGACTACGTAGGTGTGGTGTGTGACGTGCATGAGTCACCATGGTCACTGCCTTCCAAAGGCATGGCGTAATAATGAGTAACTATACTCCAGTAGTAGTATTCTTGAGAAATATGTCAGGCAGCCATTACAATTTTGTTTTGCATAGGCCCACCTTCTTTTTCATAAAGGCAGGACGTTAAAGATGTTTTTTTTATTTTGCCTAAAACTAAAACTGAAAGTAAAACTAAAAGCCGACGCCTGACGAGAAAATTTTTTAAACGCACTTTAAAACAACATTTTAACACAAGTGAACCATTAGATAAATGTAAAAGGGTCATATTAATCGAAATCACCTTCAATCTGTTGAAAAAGTTGTATTTTTAACTGTATTTTTTTTTGTTAGTAAATAGTAAAAATTTGTGTCCGTGCATGGATAATACCTAGGCCAAATACTTTTTTTTTTAAATGTTTAGCGTCCCCGCCTGCTTCCTTTTTACTTTTAGAGGCTGCTTTTCTTTTCTTTTTAAGAATCAATTTTGTACGATCTCTGATGAAAAAAATAAGTTCTCAAATACATAACTAAAATACATCGTATTTTTTTACTTGAGCACACCGAAAAAACACACTGAAAAAAGCTGGCAACCATCTTGAAAAATATCACAGCCGTTTGTCTTGAGAAATATGTCAGGCAGCCATTACAATTTAATTTTTTTGCATATTTTTTTCAAAAAGGCAGAACGCTAAACATGTTTTATTTTTTGTTTTGGCTTATACTGCAAGGGGTAAAAAGTTGACAAGAATTAATTTTGTTTTGTGTGGTTTATTTTAATGATATCATTTGAAAAACAACATTATTAGTATAATGACAGCCACTAAAAGTCTATGTTCCTTCAAAAATGAAAGAAACAAGATTTAGAAAAAAAGTAATAAATACAAAAAAGAGAAAAAAGACAACTAAGCCCTTAGAACTCACCCATTGCATAATGGAATCGTCCAAGTAGGATTCAATGAAACATGGTGACACTAGTTGTTACTAATTCGGGGTAAAAAAAACTTCTTTTTTTACAGTTAAAAATACAACTTTTTCAACAGATTGAAGGTGATTTAGACTCTTTTACATATATAATTAATGGTTTATTTATGTTCAAACGTTGTTTTAAAGTGCATTAAACATTTATTGTCGGCAGGCGTCGTCAGTTGTCGGCTTTTAGTGCGGCTGGTTAAAATAAGTTTAATTGAAAAATATCCTCAGGAGCCACAAATCAGAAAAATAAAACTTTATGAAAGGTAGCCTAACTTACATTACCCTCAGGGTAATGGATTGAATAGTTAAGTTCGGCTACCTTTCGTAAAGTTTTATTTTTCTGAATTGTGGCTCCGAGGATATTTTTCAATTAAACTTATTTTAACTAGGGAAATAAAAAGTAGAACTTGTCCGTCGCGGTAGGTGTGTTGTCCGTCGCGATAGAAGGGTAGGCACTACGCCCTCTACGGTCGCGGGCGTTGAGCACCTGAGTGCATACTCCGAAAAACACTTTTAACGCGACGGACAACATACTTAGGCCAAGTGTCCTGAATAGAACACAATACGTGTGCAAGATAAAGCCTAAAAAAAAGCGCTCAATATACTGAAGACCGACAGTTTAATAGGGTTGCACAGGTTTTCGGTGTGATCCTCCGCACTTGTTGTCTGTAGTCCGCCGAACAATATCAAATTGCGCCAGCCCGTATGTTTTATGGTTTTATAAGGAAGATAAGAAATAACTACCGTTGCCGCTTCGGCTTGCTAGGCGAGTAGCAGTGTGCAGAGAACGCTCCCCCGCAATTCCCGGCTCGTGATTGGCCACCCAAAAATGACACGGAGCCTTCGTGAGTCGCAGACATCAGAAGTCAGTCGGCAACATATGGAGTTCGCGGAAGTGTTCAACAATGGTCATGATTCATTGCGTTTTTGAGCAGAAGCGTCAATCAAGTTGTAGGGCGGCTTTGAGGTTTGTGTTTTGGTGTAGTTCTAAAACAAAACCTCAGGGCTTTGCCTGTGCCGGTTACACGGTTAACCGACCGATCGTCCGGTTACACGTTTACATTTTTTTCGGTTCGGATAAACCGTAACAAAAAATCACTTGAAAGTGCTGCGGAACGCAGACCACATCGCGATCACGACGTACACAACCCGTGCGATACACAAGTAGTCACATCGTTTCCAGTTAATAGGCTTGTAGTCTTTGTTATCACGGGACTTTGCGTGCTACATTAAAACTAAGAAACATTGAACGCTAGAGGGCGTTTCAAAACATCACGATATTACGAGAAATATACCAGCGCATTACGCGTTAGCGTGCAAAATTCTGTTAACAACGCCTTGACGAAAGACTTGACTGTTTCTGCGCATGCTCTGGAAAAAAAGGTTATTCCCCCGAACGTGCAATAATCATTATCGCTGGTGTCGCGATAAGAGCGTATACAGCAGTGGCGTCGCTGGTCCGCACGCTCCGTTCACAGCGTGGTCTGCGGAGCACAGTTCATTTGAAATGTCAGCTTGGTTACGAAAAACTACGCAACGTTTAGGCTTTATTTTACAAAAGTAAGAGAATTTAGGATGCCGTGGACCTTACTTTTTGAACAATCAAAACACCGGGAGATACCAGCGAGAGAACAGAAATTAACAACCAATCAGATCAATGGAGGGTTACGTCCAAAACAACCGATAGGCTCTGGGGCGGCATAGCTGGTTTCTTTTCAGATTTTACTGCGCAATTGAAACAGTCGTGAACTATAGCGGCGGTGAAACACAGAGAACTACTTCACAACCGCAGTTTGTCGCCGAACATATTTTATTTAGCAGGCCTACTCAAATATTTTAAGCTACAAATAGAGACGGCAGCTTTTCTAAAAGCCGAGATTTTCTGGATAATCTTTCAGGACACTCTTTCGGTGTTTTCGATGTCATTTAGGAACATCGAAATTTAGATACGTCAAAATGTTCGATATACCGAAATGTCGATAAATATATATTTTTTTAAGTGACATCGGTGATATCGATGCCAAAATAGTATCGAGTATTTGAGTAATATCATATATCGACGGACGTCCGGTGTCACTGGTTTCCGATCCGATAACAGGAACATTGTTCACATTCACAAACATGAAGATGAAACAGAAACTAGAACTAGATAAAATAAAGTTGTTTAAACTGTCTGACATGTCTGATAATCTGTTGAAATCCTTGAATTTCAGTCTTAGGTTCAGTTACAATGGTACATTTATACATGCACCTTTCACCCATTTTCAATCAGGTTATTGAGAAGCTGTTTGTATCAACAGAGTTCCAAGGGGAAAGTTCATTTTGTTGTCACTTTTCCACCCAACTCATTTCCTCCCATTTGTTAAATAATCCTTCTAACCTTCATCAACTTAAACGTGTTGTACAGTAACAGCCAATAGTTGCCTACGTACATACACCCACCGAATATCTGGGATCGTATTTTCAGTCATTGTCCGGGAATAAGTCATCCCTTTTATTAATTAAAAAAAGAATTGGCCTAGCTTGGGTTTTTTTTTTGGGGGGGGGAGGGATGAACAAAAAAATTATGCAGAGTGAGGAATTTGAACTTGGAGTGGTTGGTTGATAAGGGGTAACATTCCACTGAGCTACTCAGTTACGCAACCATGTTAAAAAAATCCCTGCAATTTAATAGTAATACATTATGTCTGTACATAGTGTTAGCCGGAGTGGGTGTCTGGGTGTCTTTTGGACACCCTGTTTTAAATTTGGACACCCTTTTTTATCTGTCATTTACATGTAAATGTATTGTAAGTGAACATTTTGGTCACCAAGTTTTAAAATTTACAGCAAATTTGGATACCCTTTTACCAAATCCTGGCTAGAACCTTGGTTATCTCAGCTACCAAAGTACCCGCCAAAGAGGGCGCTACAAGATTTTCTGGCATGATAGCATTTTGTAGCTGGTACAATGTAGGCATAGAGCTAAGAAGCGGAGAGAGTCCAGCATGTTGGCACTATTAATGGGGCTACTCTTCAACCAAAAAGGTCATGTCTTTGTAACTTTAAAAAAAAAACTTCCAAAACTGGCAAAAAGCAACCACCTGTTTAATCAAAGACCAACAAATAGTACAACTTACCTAATACCTCTAAACAAATTTGTTATTTTCTGTCAATGAGTGAACAATTGCCTGACCTAAAAAACTGTGCTGTTCATAGTCAAATGTGAATAGTGTAACATTAACAAAGTAAAGTACACTGTAGCCAGTTAAAATAATAGTTTGTGTTTTTTTTCTGTTTTTTTTCTTCCATCTGTTCGGTTATCTCTCATGATTTTATTATGGGAATTTATTAGTATGTACCGGTAAAGGGAGAATCCGTGCTGGGGATTGTGACGGGAAAAGCTGGCGATGTCTACAAGGTAGATGTAGGAGGAAGTGTTCCTGCAACTCTGTCTTATTTAGCATTTGAAGGAGCAACAAAGAGAAACAGGCCCAATGTTGATGTGAGTGAGTTTGTGTGTCTGTTACCCTGCCTTTGATATCTGGCGACCTGGCACCTAGGTTCGAATCCCGGTCCGAACCAGACCCTGGCATGTTTTCAGTACCTACCTGATCACATGGGTTTTCCCTATTTGGGGTTTACTCCCCCCCCCCCTCCCCACCATAAAACTGCAGTTTCTTCATTACTTTCTTTATAGACCATATAATCTCTGACATCACATGTTTACAAAAGAGCCACAGAGCCTGGACTTCCTGCAGGCACGATCTGTTCCCATCTCAATGGAAGAAAACATGTTATTTTATGGAGATTGTGTTGTCTGATTTTTATCAACTTTTGTTTTGAAGAGTTTGAAAAGGACCTATTGCACGTCTTGCCTTTATATGTACAAATTGAATTTAACCTAAAAGTTTCAAAAAATTATGAATTTAAATTCAGTCATCTTGTTTTAAAGAATGGACCCTAAAAAAAACTTGTGAAAATTTAGTTGACACAATGATTACAAAAACTATTTTCAAATTAGTATGATTTAAAAAAGGAATTTCTCAGTACAATTTGCTGCAGTACTTCTGCAACATTTCACCAAAAGTATCAAAAAAAGGACAGACAAAAAGGGAATTTTTCCTCAAATTCTTCTGACCAAGTATTGACTTTTGAAAAACAATAGTTTGACTCTTTTGTAGTGATTATGGCTGTCTTGATGTGTCGGTGCAATAAGGTCTAAATCCATTGTGCAACACAAATTTGTATTCCGTGCAAAAGCACTCCTTGAAACATCGTATCTCGGCATCGATTGACTTTGAGTGTACATCCAGGGCCCAATTTCATAGAGCTGCTTAAGCACAAGAGGAGCTAAGCACAACAAAATAATGCTTACCAGAATAAGGTTACCAGCTAAATTACCTTGTCACATGTACAAATTGTAGCTGGTGTCCTGCCCATTTCTGCTTAGCAGACAATTGTTAAGCAATATTTTCTGCTTAGGCAGCTCTATGAAATTGGGCCCAGGTTACTTTAAGCAAGAGACGACCAGTTGGCTTCTAAAACTGGCGTTTGCGTAAACTCCTTATTTTGGAGATACGACGTGGTTGCAACGACTTGATGATTTCATAATTTTAAATTGTCCTCTTTGCCTCAGATCGGCAATGTCATCTATGGACGTCTTCTAGTTGCCAATCGGGACATGGAACCAGAGCTAGTGTGTATGGACAGCGCTGGAAGAAGTGGTGGACTTGGGGTCATCAGTAAAGGAAACATGTTTCATTGCTCTGTGGGATTAGTCCATAAGTAAGTTCAACTGTTTGTGACAGGTGATGCATGGTCGTAGGAAGCATTACGGAAGCATTACAGGCATTTATACGGTCATAGCCGTACCAATATTTTAGTTGGGTTTTGGGGTTTTTTTCCCCCTTCCCCGTAGCATTTGTTTGTCCGATATCAAGTTCGAATCAAGTGAAAAAAGAAAAGAAAAAAAAGCTTGGTGAACAAAATGGTCAAGGTCTTTTGAGAGAATATCTAGAATGAAAAATTTTCCAGGGCCCTTCGCAGTCGCATTGACTCCTAACTCCACTCCCAAATGGGCATGACCAATGTTTTTGAGTTTCCTATGGGCCTGTGATGACACAAGGTTAGCTAGAAAGGGGGATTTGGGTGTCTCTGGGCTGTCTCTGGGACATTTGCAAGTTGTTAACCCTCCTACTATTTGACTGGTTTCCAGCTGAGCTTTGCTTAAGCAATATTTCTTGCTTAAAGGGGCACTGTCGTCGTGATCACAGCGAGTCTGTGGCCGGACATTAAATTCTGAACTCCACCCAGTTACTGCACACACGCCCACACGCGATGATAATGGCATCGCCTTTTAAAGAAATTTGTTTGTGATGTGACGGTCAACTTAGTAACTGGGTAAGAGTTCATGTTTCCAGTCCAGTCTCAAGCAGACTATGATCATGACAACAGTGCCCCTATAAAGGTAAGGTCATAGATTTGGGTTTTTTGTCAACGTAATGCTTATTTATATGTCAAATATTCAAAAAAGATTCAATAAAAGGCACCTGTGAAAGTTCCAGCTGAATACAGAGTATACTTGTTTAAAAAACAGAAAAAAACTGTCTTGATAATTTCATCAAGAGCATCAAATCCATCCAGTGAGGTGACAGCGGGTACCAACCGCATCTCTGGCTGCAGCATTCGCGAACGGACACCACGGATTGAAAAATATGAGAAATGTACGAATTACATGAGAATGGTTTCTCAGACTCAAATGACTTTGGGTGAAAGATTATCAAAACCATATTACTTTGAAGGGAATCCTTCCTCAAAATAGTTTAATATGCGATCTACAGCTCCATAAGTTTTTATGGTCGCTAATTCTACCAATATATGATTCTACCTTTAAATAGGGGCGTGCACATTTACGTTGCAACTGTTATGTTGATGCTGGAAATTATTTGTCAAGTTAAAATTTTTTTTTAATTTAAATTTGTCTTACTTGATAACTTACCCTTCCCCCTTTCTCTTTTTCCCCTTCCCCAGAATCTTATCTCCTCAGTCTACGTTGATGAAACACTTAGGGAAGATCATGCCGATTGAGATGGTTGCCGGGATGAACGGCCGGGTCTGGATCCGATGCAAAACAATCGCCGCCACAATAGCTGCAATGAACGCCATCACAAACGCAGAGTTTATGTCAGAGGCTGAAATCAGACTCATGGTCCACAAGTTACAAGATACCATTCTCAACTAGGCTACCTGGCCCGATTTCATAGAGCTGCTTAAACACTGTTAAAGCCTGAGCAGAAAATATTACAAATAACAATTTTTCTGCTAAGCATAAATGTGCAGTATACCTGACACAGATGGTACAAACAGTTGCAACGTACATGTGCATGTCCCTGTTTCAAGGTAGAATCATAGATGGATAAATACTTTTAAAAATCGACTGATAAGCTTTTTCTTGTAAGCATATTAGCATATGTTATTGTGCTTAGCTCCTTTTTGTACTTAACAAGCAGATATTATTGCTCAGCAAATATTATATTAAGCAAAAATTAGCAGGAAACCAGTCACAAATGGTACATTTGTCATGACATTTTGGCTGGTAACCTTCTGGTGAGCAAAAATGTTTTGTGCTTAGCTACTTTTTGTGCTTAAGCAGCTCCATGAAATTGGGCCCAGGTCTTGTATATTAGAATATTACCAGACCATAAACACTGTTTCAAGACAAATTTTTTTTTCTCTGTATTTTCTTATATTTGCTGAACTTCAAGGTGAAGGTTTGCATAAAAGAAGCTCAAGGAGACATGTAAGTATAAGTATAACGTAGAGAACACTAGACCGCGGTTTTTATGTTGTGATGTACTGGCCCAGTGCTTAGATTACTAATTCTGCAAGGGTTCAGTGGTGTTTGGAAGAATGCTAAACAGCAGAACTTGTTCGGTTGTGATGTTACTGGCCCAGTGCTTAGATTACTAGATTCTGGCAAGGGTTCAGTGGGTTGTTTGGAAGAATGCTAAACAGCAGAACTTGTTCGGGGTGATGTTACTGCCCAGTGCTTAGATTACTAGATTCTGGCAAGGGTCCAGTGGTTGTTTGGAAGAACACTAAACAGCAGATTTTTGATTGTGATGTTACTGGCCCATGCTTAGATTACTAGACTCTGGCAAGGTCCAGTGGGTTGTTGGAAGAACACTAGACGCAGGACTGTTCGATTGTGATGTTACTGGCCCAGTGCTTAGATTACTAGACTTGGCCGGGGTCCAGTGGATTGTTTGAAAGAACACTTGTCAAAACCAGATTTAAAACATACAGAAATAAGTCCAAAGTAAAACCAGAATCCTTTTGTTTTCTCATCCACTTAAACTGTACAGATTTTTCACAGGCATCTATATCAAAATAAGAATTCAGCAAGTAATATTGCACATTGTTTCTTTGTTTGAAATTTAAGAAGTTTCTCATGAAATCATGTTTTCTGAGATCTCTTTCTTGCTCAACTGTGGTGTACCTTTCACCTTATTTGATAACTTGCAATTAATGTTACACTTCTGTCCATGGGGACTTTAACCTTTTCAATAAACACTTTTAGCTTTACAACAATACAAACCAACTTCAGTGGCTGTCTTTCAATCTTCGTTTAAGTACATGATCAGTTTTGGTGTATCTTCATCCTGGTTTCATAATATTAACTGTTCATCTTGAAAAATATGCTAAACAAAACGACACTCAGGTTTGGCCGTCAATGTTCCATTAAGTTTGTTAAAAGGTAAGTTGAACTAAGGACTGAAAAATTGTATCCACAGGTAAGTACAAATAAAAGCACAGTTCAATCACATTGTGATGTTACTGGCCCAGTGCTAAAATTTCTAGACAGTGGCCAGGGGCCCAGTGGGCTGTTTGGAAGAACACAAGACAGCAGGACTTGTTCGGTTGTGATGTTACTGGCCCAGTGCTTAGGATTCTAGACTCTGGCAAGGGTCCAGTGGGTTGTTTGGAAGAACACAAACAGCAGGACTTGTTCGATTCTGATGTTACTGGCCCAGTGCTTAGATTACTAGACTCTGGCCGGTGGCCCAGTGGGTTGTTTGGAAGAACACTAAACAGCAGGACTTGTTTGATTGTGATGTTACTGGCCCAGTGCTTAGATTACTAGACTCTGGCCGGTGGCCCAGTGGGTTGTTTGGAAGAACACTAAACAGCAGGACTTGTTTGATTGTGATGTTACTGGCCCAGTGCTTAGATTACTAGACTCTGGCAAGGGTCCAGTGGGTTGTTTGGAAGAACACTAAACAGCAGGACTTGTTCGATTCTGATGTTACTGGCCCAGTGCTTAGATTACTAGACTCTGGCCGGTGGCCCAGTGGGTTGTTTGGAAGAACACTAAACAGCAGGACTTGTTTGATTGTGATGTTACTGGCCCAGTGCTTAGATTACTAGACTCTGGCCGGTGGCCCAGTGGGTTGTTTGGAAGAACACTAAACAGCAGGACTTGTTTGATTGTGATGTTACTGGCCCAGTGCTTAGATTACTAGACTCTGGCAAGGGTTCAGTGGGTTGTTTGGAAGAACACTAAACAGCAGGAATTGTTCGGTTGTGATGTTACTGGCCCAGTGCTTAGATTACTAGACTCTGGCAAGGGTCCAGTGGGTTGTTTGGAAGAACACTAAACAGCAGGAATTGTTTGGTTGTGATGTTACTGGCCCAGTGCTTAGATTACTAGACTCTGGCCGGTGGCCCAGTGGGTTGTTTGGAAGAACACTAAACAGCAGGACTTGTTTGATTGTGATGTTACTGGCCCAGTGCTTAGATTACTAGACTCTGGCCGGTGGCCCAGTGGGTTGTTTGGAAGAACACTAAACAGCAGGACTTGTTTGATTGTGATGTTACTGGCCCAGTGCTTAGATTACTAGACTCTGGCAAGGGTTCAGTGTGTTGTTTGGAAGAACATTAGACAGCAGGACTTGTTCGGTTGTGATGTTACTGGCCCAGTGCTTAGATTACTAGACTCTGGCAAGGGTTCAGTGGGTTGTTTGGAAGAACACTAAACAGCAGGACTTGTTCGGTTGTGAATAAATGTGATGTTAAAGTGTATTTAGGG
Source organism: Pycnopodia helianthoides (assembly GCA_032158295.1). NCBI lineage: Eukaryota > Metazoa > Echinodermata > Asteroidea > Forcipulatida > Asteriidae > Pycnopodia > Pycnopodia helianthoides. Next base: position 5,157,463 of record CM063253.1, on the reverse strand, counting down.
GGGGGGGGAGAACCCTCAAAAATATTTTGGGGTATTTTGGGAAAGGTTGGCTTTTTAAAGTCAGAGGAGAAGTTGGTTTAAACATATTTTTTATTCTGCCTTTATTTACTTTACATTTTTTAATAAGGGAATAAAAGAGTAGTGACTCGGTCTTAACTGGCCGTTTAAAACCATCAGGGTCGTGGCCGGCGGGGTCCTTTATCGCACGGCCCTGGCCCTGCAAGGTTTTGAACGGTCGGTTAAGACCGAGTCACCTCTCTCATATTCCCATTCATAAATGCCCTTTTGTTAAAAAGCATAATATTGTTGGAAAATCTGTACAACTTTTCTGTTAATTTTCAATTTCTGTTATGCCTCGGGCCCTGTTTTGCGAAGGATATGCATGCCATGGATTGATTGCGTTTCACGTAAAGTAGCGCATGCGTAATCGTGTGCGGCACAGGTATGTTTAAACACTTCTAGCCGTGTGATCTCCTCTCGACCAATCAAAATGGATAAACTGTCCTGCTGGGTATTTATAAATGGTGGATTGAAACCTTTCGGCATACAGCTCATATAACCATAAAAATATTAAAACAATGGTAATAATTTCCAAGTTTTGTAAAGGATTTTAAGAGTTGACAGGATTGGTAGTTACCTTTTTGAAACACATTTTAAAGGTTGATCGGTATTAATCTAAAAAGCTACAGATAATGAAAATATCCTACTACAGTAGTACTAGCACCAATTCTCTGGAAAAATATTCCTGCCTGGAAAACTGTCAAAGCCAAGGAATAGAATTAGAAGAACCCCCTCCCCCCTCCTGCACACCTAAAAATACAAAAACACTGTTGTTTATTTTGATTGTCACAATCAAATTGGCATTTGGTTATCACGCGCAAAATAATAAACTAATGAAGCTGTTTTCACTCAGTTATTAAATAAAATTTGTAGAAATTTGGTGCATGTTTATGGTATTTACATTGTACATTGATAACTACTCTTACCAAAAAGTTTTTAAAAAATTAGCGCAATATTCATTCATGTCTAAAGGAATTAATTTGTTTTGGAATTTGTTTTTTTTTTCCACTATTTTTTTTTTTCCACGATTTATTATTAATCAATTGTCAATAAAGCTAAAATTTAAAGTAAAGAAATTCTGTTTTCTGTGTCTGTTTTATACATTGTGACCAAGTCCTCCCACTCCGAGTTTACCCTATTTGCCAAAGCAGTTTTAATATAAAGATTTGAGGGTTTTCATGGTGGAAAAATAATAACCACGTAGTAAGATCTCTTTTGAGTGATTGATAGTTCTAAAAAGAACCAATTGATTCAATGATTCGGGCAGTGTAGGCCTACTCTGTCTGTCGTCAGGAGACTGCTAGATTCCAACTGGACCTGTGGCTTGTAAGGGAGTGCGATGCGCCAGAGATACAGGATGCGCTGAGCTGTGAAGACGGAGAACTGGTGGTGTGGAACTTGGGGTGGATTCCACATGTGGAGTGAAGTGGCTGTTCACTAGGGTGTGTCAGTCTAGCTTGGGTACTAGAGCTGGAGGGGTCACCGCAAATCAGATGGGGGGAGGGGGAAGGAGGGTCGGTAAAGAGACTAGGGTCCTACTTAATAGATGCTTTCTGTAACGTACAGTGTACACACATGTGTTCACGGATTTGGACTTTGTTCCTAGTGATGAAGTAACGGCGAACACTTGACATTTGAAAATTATGACCGAAATGCCAACCATTGGGCTTCTTCATGATAACCGGAGTAACTATTCGGCCCCAGGGCAGGTGGTAAACAATAAAGAGTAACCATCGGTAGCCAAGACTTCGGTTGACCTCAACAACAGTACTGTATGAAGAGATTCTTTATAATGAGGTCAGGCAACATCCACTAAACTTCAAAGTGTCCACTTGACCAGCGGCGTAACACATTCATTTGGGGAAGAGGGCAGGGAGGGATTGAAACTACCTCTAGCCACCGGGGTTGTTGGTTTGAATCCCACCCAAGTAATATGCCTATTCCACAGGTGGGAACGTTCAGTGCTTAATACACATCAGTGTAAAGTAAACCATAAATAATATTCTTTATTCCAATGCAAATTTAACCAACATTTAATCTCCAATAGACCCCATTTTCAAGAATTAAACGTGCCAGACATAGGCCTATAGGCCTCAGATGTACTTATAATTGATAGGGGAAGCATAATTAATGACCAGTAATAATACACTCGCGACAAAAAACTTCAAAATTATAGCGTGCACACGACGCACGTGTTGGCGACTGATTTTTGTATAGCGCCCTCAAGAGAACGACTGAAAAAGTGACTGAACTGGTTACCGACCAACTAGTAAACAAAGAAGCGAGTTGTCGCAGGATACCAGCAGTTTACACTGTTTCATCGAAACCACTTCGTCTGCTAAACGTTGAAGTTGACAATGGTAAGTTATTTTTAAGTCATCAATTACGGATTTTTGTGTTATCATAACAATTTATTTTAAAGTGAAATCTTAATTTGGTATTAAAGTTTGATCTCCATGTTTCTTATTTTGTTTAGTTGCCATTATCTTTGCTGAGAACTGCGCAAAACCACCCGATGGTAAGTTTCCATTTTTGATAATGGGGAAATTGATAATGATATTCATGAAGGCATCTCATTTCCGTCTATTTTCGACAGATGTAACACTATGCAGAGGACATGTCCAAGATAGATGCTTTTGAATCAATCAGTGAGAATTTCAAAAGGACTAAAATTCGGCAAATTTTCCACAGCATGCCACCACTCCATCTCCAAAAATTTGGATGCAATAAAACTGAATAAAGTCTTACCTATCAAGAAGGATGTACAGCCAGAAAAAGGCAGAATTTAACAATTCTAAAGGTGTAAAAAGTTGTTCCAAAATCGCAAGGCCAAGGCAAATCACCTTGCAGTGGTGAGATGAAAATAAACACCATTTTTGCTGTGTGTGTGTCTGTGTGTAAGTTGTGCAATACTCCAATCAGTCGGTTACCGTTCATGCGCAATGGGAAAAATTTGTTTAAAATTGTTTAAAATTTCCCCAGGAAGTTTCCCTTGTGGTTTATTACTTACTTGATATTTGAAATGAAAAGTTATTTGATAATTTTAGGACAGCAATTTTTCAAGTAATTAATTTCAGTGCAGTGCCACATCTTAAATTTAAAAACACGTAACAGTTAATGGCATTAATTATAGAGTTACTCTATCTATTTACGTTTCAGTTGGTGGAGTTGAAGAATGGGGAAACATACAACGGACATCTTGTAGCTTGTGACAATTGGATGAACATTAACCTCAGAGAGGTCATCTGCACATCAAGGGTACATATTCTTTTCGTTTTTTAAAACATTGTTTGAGTAAATGAGAAAGCAAGATTAAAAGTATTATATGGGAGTGGCAAGGATAAAAACAGAATTGTTTAATTTGAGTCTGAAAGCTTACTTAAAGGAACATTACAGAATTGGGTTTTGCTAACAAAACAGTTGCTGGCAGTGTAAGCACTTTATGTAATCCACCATATACATTTAACTAACAAACCTGTAGAAGTTTGAGATCGATCGGCGATCTGGGTCACGAGAAAATAGTGAAAAACCGATTATACATTTGCATGAAATCATATAGATTCAACAAATGAATAAAACGCTCACTGAGCGATAAACTGCAATCGGAAAATTAGTTTATTAATTTCTCATCAAATATGGCAATTCAGACAGAAATATTTCAAGGGATGTTTTCTACTATCATTATGATTAGACCGTGTAAGTTTTATGTAAATCTGTGATCAAAAAGTATATTTTACAAGTTTGTTTCTTACCAATTCTGTAATGTTCCTTTAATATTATAAAGTTCATACTAAAACCATAGTCCTGTGAAATATTACCTCTGAAATAAAGTCATATTTGAGAAAAGTGTAACTGGAAACCTTTAAAATTGCAACAGCTGATTTTGGTTAATACAACCAAAATTAAGGACAATGTGTATTGTGTTTACATGCTGAAAACTGCATGTCTCTAACTTCAAGTTAAAACAGTGTAAAATGTCATTGTATTTAATACCCTTCCAGTGCAAACTCTCTCAACAATAACATGCTAAAGCATCCAGCGATGTCACATGTCAAATACATGGATTTGTATAGCCCCATGAATAGGACCAATCCACTCCGTATCCTTGGCCCCAGCACCACTGCAGACCTATTCTTTCGCCCTATGATGTTTTTAATCTGTAAAGATCTAGATCGTGAAACTTACCGATCGAATGCCAATGTGCTCGTAGATAGCCAGACTGCTGGAATTTGTTTGAAAAACAGTCCGGCTCTCTGCAAGTACATGGGCATTCAATCGGTAAGTTCAACGATCTAGAACTTTGCAGATTAAAAACATCATAGGGCAAAAGAATAGGTCTGCAGTGGTGCTGGGGCCAAGGATACGGGGTGGATTGGCCCTATTCATGGGGCTAGGATTTGTACAGTGTTTTATTTCATTCCTGAATGTTGATGATGTTCAACTGAAAAGGCATTAAGTTTGACCTTTTGACTGATGCAAAAACTCCTCTTTGGAATGTACAGACCAATTTGTTGTTGATATCCAAGGAGGTCATGTTTCAAGTTTCACTCTGAAAGAGTATCAAATAAAATGACATTTTACTCCATTTTGACGTCAGGTTAGAGACTTGTACAAACTTTCCCCCACTTTCAAAAGGACTAAAATAAGAGTGCAACACAAAACTGAGTTTGTAGACCCCCCCCCCCCTTGCTAGTTCACGCACGTTGTTAGTCTTTTCAGGTCCATTTTATACAGGTACCCCAAAACCTAATTAATGCATCAAACTGGTATCCGATTCCCAGATTATCCTTCAACATACAGGCCTAGTCAATTTGCAATTTAAATAATGTACGGGACTTAAAATGGTCAAATAACCCATTTGCTTGGTTAGTTTACCCCCAAAAAGTCCACCGAAACACGGCTATAAGTGAAAAATAATAAACGCACTATGAAGGACAAGACTAAATCATTCATTTTAAACCCCTCCCCTCCCCTCCCAGGATGGAGACAGATTTTGGAGGATGCCTGAATGCTACATACGAGGCAGCACTATCAAATACCTCCGCATTCCAGATGAGGTCATAGACATGGTCAAGGAGGAAGTGGTCGCCAAGGGGCGTGGCAGGGGTGGAGGTCAACAAAGAGGGCGTGGCAGAGGTGGACCCGGAAGAGGAGGTAGGTGTTTTCTGTGCATGGTCTGTGCGTCTCGCCAGTGGACACAAATCTTCTGTTACAGTTGTGTTTTTGTATTCTCTCTTTGGCCTTTGCTTGTATTTTAAAGGCAGGGTATACCTTTGGTAATTACTCCAAGAATTATTGACCATAAGAACTGACTTGGTAAAGAGCACTGGAGAGCTGTTGATATTATAAAACATTGCTAAAAAACGACACCCTTTTAAGTAGTTGGTTTTAGAGAAAGAGATAATTTTCACCCCCCCAAAATTGAATCTGAGAAAAGCTTCAGGCATGAAACCTTCCTCAGGCTTCTGAAAGCACACAATTCTATGCAATGGTGGTGGTTTTTTTCTGTCATTATTTTTCTTGCAACTTCAATGACCAATTGAGCCCAAACGTTTACAGGTTTGTTTATTTTGTGCATATGTTGGTATACACCAAGTGAGGATACTGATCTTTAACAACTACCAAAAGTTTTCCCTGTATTTCCTTTAGCATTACCCATCAATAAAGTTTTTCATATTAAAGTTACATATTACCATACAGTTTGAAAAGAGAAGCGGTAACACGACACGACACAAGAATGACAAATTTACTCAAAGCTTCAAAGCTTATTTAAGTTTTGAATACATGCAATTAAAAAATTTGACAGAGGAGGAAAATGGCAGCAAAACTGCTGTATGGTGGTCAGTTTGAGCTTCTCCAAGTTTTTATTTTGGTCAACAAGCACACTGAATGTGGAGATGCAACTTCTGTCCCAAAGTACATTTTTAAAAAGTACTTTAAATTGTAGATTTTGTTGAAATTTATGGCTATGGCTACGGCTGGAACGCAGCACCATCATGCGTTAAAGTGTAGGAAGCTCTTAGCAACACCCTCAGCAACAGTCGTAGCTGTAGCTGCAGCCGCCGATTCTGATACAGCCGTACTGCCAATCAAGATATCTGCTGGCCTCTTGTGGCCAAACAAGTCACAGGATTACCTGTGTCTGTGTCTGTCGCCCTCTTGTGTCCAAACACTTCCATGGGGGGAAAGTCTCTCAGGCCATGGAGCACGGTCTTATCATCTTTCCCCAGTCATGTTTGTTGTTGCAAGAATTATGTCTTCCGCTTAATGTGTGAAATTCCATAAATACTGAAGCCATTGTGTCATCGGGTCACAGTGCCGAGCCCCATTGCCCCTGAAGGTGGTGGTATTAAATCTACATGTAATATCCGTGCTAGAGGGGGATTTGTGGGTGGGGGAGGGATTAAGCCAGCTTTGTTCCTTAGCGATGGGTGGCTTTAATAATTGGTGGTTGGTGAAAGGGTTGTATTGGGACAGCTTGACCTTGTCATTTAATTATTGGTGGACCTTTTCTGCACTTTAAAAAGTCCTTTCTGTTTAGAGTAGACAATGATCTAATTGGTCAAGTTGTCAGTAGGGCCCATTCTGCTTAGCGTGCAAAGTTAGCAGAAATTGATTACCAGCCAAAATGCCATATGATGGGTGTTATTTATGACTGGTTCCCAGCTGCATTTCTTGCTGAGTGTAAACTGGTAAGCAGAAATTATTTCTGCTTAATTCAGAACAGTACTGGTCACAGTACATAAACTCTGTTCCTGCTTAAGCTCATGTTGCCTTCATTGCTGCATTGCAATAAAAATTAAATTAATTATTACTGCCTTGCAAATAAACATACCCCAACAGAACTATAGTGAATACCATTGGAAAGAGTGCACAATTCTCTTTTAATATTTAAAGTGGTATGTATTTTGCCAAGTTTCTCGTCTCATATCATTAGTAATGAGCGTACAAAGAAAGATACTAACGTCTTGTTCATCTACAGGTTTTCCCGTAGTTAGCGCTAACAGTGATTGTGTGTCTACAGGAAATCCGTAGTTAGGCAGATATGGGTTTAAAAACGTTGTGAATTCATGCAGAGTAAATTTGTATGATAATGAAAAAACGAGCAATTGGGAGACTGCAATACTGAAAAATATTTTTTGTATCAGTGCACACGTGATCAAAGACGCAGGGTTTTTTACCTCAGACTGAGAGTCCCTTTTGACTTGTCTAGACCTTGAACTGTGTTCCGGAAGGGGACTGCAATTTTCCCTCGTTAAAGAGAACTTCTACTTTGGGAAAATTCCGGGTTTCTGTTTGGAACTTAACAAAGGGATACCACTGCATGGCATGAGGCACCTTGCTGCTTGCCTTCGGGTAATTTGATGTCTAATAACTCAAAACATTAGTAATTATCTGCCTCGGGTGAGAAAAAAAGACTTCAAAACACTTCAGTTAACGTCACACAAAACTTTGGAGTCAAGGTGGCTCTTGCTAACGAGATACTCCTTTGTGTGTACTGATAATGCACACCTGCCTGACCTTGTGCGTGTTTGTGTTCACAAACCCATCATTTTACAAGGCCGGTTATGTTGACTTTTTATGGTCTTGAACCAGGCGATAATTGGTGAACGACAACACTGTTGTGACAGCTTGCTCCTGTCAGTCAAAGCCGTAAGACAACTGCACCGACGCGGGAATGTTAAAGACCCATTAATGCCGGTGAAGTTGTCCGTTATTTATGTAAGCGGGGGTTTGTGGCAGTGGTGTCAATACAGAGACACTCCAAAGGAATCCGAGGTGAAATATTGCTGACGTTATGAGCGAGGCAGAACGGATGATAAATATATAAAATATTTTAGTTTTGTTGTCTCTTGAAACATAACAGATACTTTTGTTTTTCTCATCTTTCTAATCTCACTTTTGTTTACATTGGCGTAGTTTTGATGACCATCTCAAAAGAGTCTTTAGTTTTTCAACCCTGAATGCTAATACTTGATGTAAGATGAGATAATCTTCGAATCAATATATCTGGCCGGATATTTAAACAAAATGTTCATAAAAACATGTGGGTTTTTAGTCCCGGTCATGACACTTAAGTGTATTTTTGTTCATAGTGTTTTCTTCGTAACCAAACATGGAACAATTTCATGTAGCTGATAAGCAGAAAAAAATGTTGCTTAACCAAATTAATGCGCTAAGCAGAAATAAGCCTACTACCAGTCACAAGTAGTATACTTTTACATAGTATTTTGGCCGGTCACCTGATTTTGCTGAGCGAGATATTTTTTTATGAGCTGAATGTGGGCGGTTACTAGCTACAGCATGAACTTGGGGCCCCGACTGGAGGCTATCTACCGTGGCTGCACTTTTTTTTTTCCCCGAACTGAATCGAAAGTGCATTTCTCGATTTTGATGTCAATCTATCTTGGCAACGTTTCACTGTCCACCTTTGCTTGTTTATGTAGCGGTGATGTTTAGGTTAGCTGATGACACACACACACTTTTTTGTGATCACCGTATCAACCCCTTTGTGTAATCTCTCAATGTCTTGGTCCAATGCAATTGAACTTGTGAACTTTGTTAGCTGAAGACAAATTACTGAAAAAGTACCCCCCCAACCACCCACCATTGAAAAAGGAGCACTCAACGATTTCCCTGTGTAGCATAGCAAAATGCTACACACAATGTATCAGTTGCTACTCAAAAACCATTTATTTGCTACACAGTATTAGCAATCAGTGTGTACAAAACATGTTCAGTCCAAATATTTTGGTATGCTGGGCGAAACCGTTCCCTGAGGAGCAGGCCTGGAATTTCATCTTTGAGAGGGCAAGGCCAATTCCATTTTACAAAGAAGGGCACTTCCATTGGAAAATCTTAAAGTCTATGGGCAACTTTTGAAGGGGCACCAAGGCCAAGAGCAGGCAATGGAGGCCATGGCCTTCGTGGCCTCCGTGTAATTCCAGGCCTGGAGGAGGAAGAAATAAAAGGTGGATATAAATAAAGATCATATTTAAATAGAGACCCACTTTATCTATGTAAGGAAAAGTATGTTTAATGGTTGGGGGGGGCATTCAGTTTCCTTTTGTGGTTTGTCACTTGATATGTAAAAAATAAGTTGGATAAGCAAAATGAAGTACATTTTAAGATATATTAAAGGAACATTACAAATTGGTTTTTGCTAAACAAAACAGTTGCTGGCAGTGTAAGCACTTTATGTTATCCACCATATACATAAACTGACAAACCTGTAGAAGTTTGAGATCGATCGGCCATCTGGGTCACGAGAAAATAGTGAAAAACCGATTACACATTTGCATGAAATCATATAGATTCAACAAATGAATAAAACGCTCACTGAGCGATAAACTCCAATCGGAAAATTAGTTTATTCATTTCTCATCAAATATGGCCCTTTCAGACAGAAATATTTCAAGGGATGTTTTTACTATCATCGTCATTAGACAGTGTAAGTTTTATGTAAATCTGTGATCAAAAGTATATTTTACAAGTTTTTTTCTTACCAATTCTGTAATGTGCCTTTAAACTCATCTCCCATCTAAGCTTTTATAGTTATTTCATCCATTTCAGTTTGTGTGCACCCCATTGTAAACAAACAATTATAGACAACTAACTTAGCGGCTGGAAATACACGAGGCCATGGCCTTCATTGGAAAACTTCCAAACATTTAAAGCTTTAATGGGGAAACTTTTAAGGGGGACCAAGGCCAAGACCAGGGCAACGGAGGCAGTAGCCTCTGTTTAATTCCTCGCCTGCCCTTACAAGAGTGAAGTATCAGGCCTGTGTTAGGCTTGGTATTTCATCTTTGAGAGGGCAAGGCTATTTTCATTTTGGAAAAGGCACTTGCATTGAAAAAACGTTACAGCCTGTGGGGAAAATTTTGAAGGGGGCACCATGGTCAATGCTAGGGGAGGGCAACAGAGGCTGTAGCCTCTGTTTAACTCCACACCTGCCATTTACAATAGCGAAAGATTTGTACTCAACCTGTGTCTCAACTTGCGTTTCTTTTGGTTTATGCGAGAAACCACTTTGGTGTCTTATCGCCTCTACTTGTATTTTCTTTTGTTGAGTACTGTAAGGTCCCCATTACATTATGTATGGATTTTATAAAATTTATTTTTTGAATACTTTAAAGTTCTTGGTAAATGGAGTTTATTGATCAAGCAAGAGTGATTTCTGAAGAGATTGTTTGGTGAAAAAGAAACGCTCATGGTTTTTTTTTTTTCTTCTTTTTTTTCGTCAGACGTCTACTCTAAGTATTTCATTCTTTTGATTATTACGGATATGAAATTGCAATTAAGGACCTATACGTATAGGACCTTATAGCACTGAACCGTTATCATGGTTCTTGTAAGATCTTGTTAAGATCTTGTAAGATCTGTTCTTGTGTTGGGTTTCCCAGCATTTTGAGTACTGACTTGTCTGCTCTGGTCTTACATGTGTTCTGCATATGTGTTTGTTTTTAAACGGTACTTCAAATACACAATAGCGGAACTCCTTTAAGGTGCTTATCAGCTATCCTTCCAAGGCCCACTGCGCCTTTAAGCGGTTGACCTTGCCGAGCGTGCAGGGGTTGGTCACTTAAAGCAGTGAACTGACCGGGAGGTGGGGCCCACTTCCTCGTGTTTCTAAGTGACTTCTGATTGGCCTGCTGTGAGTGTAATTCTAAAACGCAGGAACCCGAGGGATCCGGATCGGAGGGGATGGAACGGAGTGTCAAGTCTAACACCAGGGAAATGGGCGATTGCACTTTTTACCAGGCTCCTATTTCACACGCACAAGAATGTCTGAAGGGCTGGTATTTTTTTGTATCTTGTGTGATATCGTGTTACTTCAGCTGGACATCTTTCATACCACGAGAGTTGGAGTGTTACTTTGTGCACGCAGTTCTTGTTAAAATTCTCAACAGCGTCTTGCCGATTGCCTAATATACAGCACAAGCCATCAATGTCAAAATGGGCTTCAAACTTTTGTACAAAACTACTTTGAGCATTGGTTTTCTTCTTACGGAACTTGAAGAAGGAAACTACTAAATATTTTATATTCATGTACTGTTTTGCTATCACTCAGTGCTTACAGTGCTTTAGGTTTTTTGGGGGCAGCATTGGGCATACATTTTTGGTGGGGTGGGGGGGGGGTTCAGTTGAGGGACATTTGGGGAATTGAGGATATGAGGCGTTTTCACACTGTAAAAAAAACTCTGTGTTTTTGGACGTTGGTCTCACCCGCGTAAATTTGACCATTTTGACTGACCTTTTCATGCTACAACAGTTCATTCAATCCAGCGTTGACCCATGTAGAGCGCTCGATTCATGTCCAAACCAACTCTGTCGGGAGGTGGGTTGAGGGGTTTTGACCCATGTAGAGATTTACACACCTAGCCAAACAAATAAAGTAGCATCTGGTGGTGTGGAAGTAGAGTGGAGTTGAAAATTTGAAGTAACATGGATTGGAACCGTAGAGCTTTGGGCACGGAGCTTGATTGTGTGAGAAGGCCTATAGAGCTGCTATACCTGGATTACCCTCTCTGCACAGGGTCATAGGTTTTTGTCAACGTACATGTAATGCTGATTTACAATTACAGGCAAAGTTATAAAGAAAGATACAATAAGAGTCACACGTGAAAGTTTCAGCTGAATACAGTGTCTACTTGCTGACAAAACATTAAAAAACTGTCATGGTATTTTCACAATGTAGAATCCATCCACGTTGAGTGTGGTGACGGTGGGTACCAACCGTATCTGTGGCCGCAGCATTCATGTCTGAAAACCTAAGAAACGATTCATGGATTTCATGCATGAATCGTTTCTCAGATTCAAATGTTCTTGGGTGAAAAATTATTATCCAAATCACATTACTTCGAAGGGAATTCTTTTCCAAAATATTTTTGTTCTATCAAGACCTGCAGTGCTTTTCAACGAGTAAGTTTTTTATGATCATTCATTATTGGAGAAGTTACCAATACCTTTAAGTGTGGTATCTGACCACAAACATGTGGGATAAACAGCAATTATTGCCTGAAGACCCTACAAGACTGCGGTTTGGTCATTGGTGCCATACTGAAGCTGAGTTATCCTCTTGAGTTCTCAACTCTGTCTTCATGATTCATGATTCAAGTTTTACAAAAAAACTTAAAAACTGAACAATCATGACTTTATAAGTCTACCACTTCTTGCCAGACTGTTTCTTTTCATTCTGCATTTACATGTACCTTTCCTGCAGTTATTGACGTCTGCATTAGTGCTTCCAGATTACGCTGCTCCCACCTCTAACTGCAATCTTGATGACATTCTAATGTAAACAAAAATGACTAGTCCCATCCATTTCTACCATTTTAATACATTGTATGTATGTAGACTGTCCGCCTTGTGAACCGTTATTGACCGTCTGCATTAATGCTTCCAGAGTTACTGCTGCCTGCCACCTCTAACTGCAAATCTTGACTGACATTCTTAATGTTAAAACAAAAATGACTAGTCGCCATCCATTTCTACCATGTTATATACATTGTATGTAACTGTCCGCCCTTGTGAACCAGTATTGACCGTCTGCATTAATGCTTCCGAGTTACTGCTGCCTGCCACCTCTACTGCAAATCTTGACTGACATCTTAATGTTAAACAAAAATGACTAGTGGCCATCCATTTCTACCATGTTATACATGTATGTAGACTGTCGTCCTTGTGAAACCAAAATACCGTCTACCTCTCTTTTAAATTTGAAAGTCTATTTGAAGAGGGATCAACGCCTACAACGTCCTGAGATCATGGTTGAGGGTTTCAGGATCCGCGACCCACTGTCTACCGCCCTCAGATAAGTAATGTCTGGTCTGTCACCGTGCCCCCCCCCCCCCACGTAGCTATCTCTAAATGTATCCAAATACACCAGCAATCTAGCCACCCTGTAATATCAAGTCTGTCTGTCTTCATGTTTCATAAGTTACGCTCCCTATCAGAATCAGTTTAGCAATCCTGCCACAGGATTCTTTTTGGCTGGGAGGCATTACCAAATTAACCTTCTCGCTCTCTGCACCTGTGGAGATGGGGGGATATATCCTGTCTATTCCCTCCCTTACTCTCTCTCTCTCTCTCTCTCTCTCTCTCTCTCTCTCTGCCCACCGGGGCCTTCTGACTGTTTAGCTTTCCGGGGTCCCAGCTGCCGGCAATCTGGGCTCTGGAAACCTGACTCGGTGCCGGGTATACCGGTGGGAGTCCCCTGTCGACCTGTGTCCCTCAGTGAGTCTCTCACTAGTCTCTCCACCAGTTCTCTGGTTCTTTAGTCACGGGGTGTAATTGGTGGTGGATTTTCTTCAAGAGACCTGAAGAAGATGTTCAAGTTCCTGAGGGTTTCGGCCAAGTGTTTCTGACAGGATTGTTATGGATGTGCCATGTCGGATTAAGGGTGTGGGTATTGTTTGATATGATAACACTTAGTTATTACAGGGAGGTTCTTCCTTCATGGTTATTGCTGTGATGTCAAACAGATTATTCTGGTACCCGATTGTTAGGAAATTGCTTAGCACAGGTTTTAAAAAAAATCTTGCATATCGGAAAAACGGTTACCAGTTAAAGTACCATGTAATTTATGTCTTGAAATAAGGAAACCATAATTTGGTATACATCTTAAGATCAATCTTAGCCCTTTGTGAAATTGAGCCCCAGGCCTGTTAACACACCAATGTTTGTACCTTTCCTTGTATTCGAAAAAGATACCAGGTGTATGCCTATATATGTATGTTCACATTTAATGAAAGTCAAGTTTTTCTAGAATTAATTTCAAAAAGTGAAACTGGTTTTAAACATTTGATCACAATCACAGGAAAATTTTGACAAAAAAATTTTAAAATAAGTTTACTTTTTACGTTGTTCCTAGTCCTTCCCATTTTCTCACTTCACCGAGATGAAAATAGTATTAGTGGCCTCAAGGAACTATGAATTCCTTCCGACAGTGAAATATGATCTTCGTTGGGCTTGCCTAGGGTCCTCCTTTGACCTACCCATTGCACCCCCAGAACCAAGTTCCTTGCTTTTGATGGGGACTTGGTCCTCACCAATTGACAAGCAAAATTGCAAGTGTAAATTGGGATTTATGGGAACAGTAGTAAGTTGCTGCCATCTTTGTCTGGTCCTCTGTAGTACAGTAAAAAAAAGTATGGCTACCGATTTTGACAAGACCATCAAACATTCTCCCCTAAACAGTGGTCGGCTGGCCAAATGCTAGTTAAAACATTCAAGAACCAGTCAAAATTCTCACCAATTGATCTGGCTGGCTAGTTCAGTTTTGAAATGCATCCCTAAATACAGAATAAGGACAAAAAATGAGGGGAAAAAGCAAACAAGCTAACTGGTCCTGCAGGCTATTCACTGAAAACATAAAGGGCATAAAAACCCTGTCACCACCGATTGCAACAATCAGACTTGATAAATAAATAAAAAATAACTGGTGGACATTTCGTGCTTGAAATTTTTTAGAGAACATTGTGTTACCCTTACTTATTATAGCTGTCAATGAAAGTATTGCAAATGCAATAAATGGTCAAGTCATAAATTTGTTGAAGTAGCAAACTCTCCTCAGAGGTAACATCGGTGATTAAAATGAAATATTTCTCACATTCTCAAAGAGGAAGTTATTTTTGCGAAAGAACAAATATTTACACCAGATCGGTAACAGCCGGTGCGGGTTGCGGTTCAACCTGTTCGATTTCACCTGTACGAAAGAGTTAACCTTTACCCCAGTGGGTGCAACCTGGCCATCACCATACACTGCCCCAGTCACAGCCACCCTCAGTAATGATGAACTGCACCGGTGAGGGAGAGTGACAGTTTGTGGTCCCAGATCGTAGATCCCTGGCCGCAGTGAACCAACAAAAATCTGCGGCTAATTTTCAAAGCTGTGAAAGGGGGATCAAATCTGCTTACCAGGCTTTGCCATTGGTTTCAAGTTGACCCATGGTTGAAGGGGGGGGTTCTGGTTGTACTGATGAGCAGAAAAGTGCTTTCTTCGTTTTTGGGGCTAAGCAGACATTAGTAGGGAGCCAGCCGAATGCAATACTTGTTAGTACATAGAACTGTGCTAGGCAACCTGTTTCTGCTGAGAATTTTTTTTTTCTGTAATAGCCAATGTTTGCGTACATTATTTCATGAAGATTGGTCGGGTAATGTCTGGGGTGATGAACTAGATGGGTATCCATCATAGAGTTTGAAATGGAGCCCCAGTCTTTCGGTTTGTTGTGTGGTTTTTACTTTCTACTGTATTCGTTTGTTTTGTAAAGTTTATACAATTTGCGGCATCATATATAGTTGAGTCTCGCTGCAGACCTAAAGCTCACATGGTGGTCAAAGCTCCAAGTCAAGCCTTTATGGCTGTTTATATAACCCTCTCACACATAGATCCTTGCCATTGGATTGTCGGAACAGGCATTACATTTTTCCATTTAATGCTTCCCCCTCCTAATACAACAATTAATAATTCCTATAGCCCGCTTGGGTCCTATTCATAGTCATCGCGATCCTTGGCTAGCAGAATCACTAACCATTATTAATACATCAGAAAGATAAATTTTATGACAATGCATTTTTTTAAGTCTGAGGGCAGATTTCCTGGGGCAAGTGAAACACGCACGGTTTACTAGCCCGGTGGGCTACTTTTCAAAAAGCTTAAGCGCAAGGCCTGAGTCTTCTGTATATTTTTTGCTTTTTTTTTATACTGTCAAAAGAGCTGCCAACTCTCCCTGATTCTGCAGAAAGTTTCCTGAAAATAAAACAACCTTTCCATCAGATGAACACATTTGACAACCTCCCTGATTATAGAAACTGTCTCCCTATTATGTTGAATGTATTTTCCAAAATGTCTCCCTGATTGTTGTACAACATCTCCCTGATTGCAAGATGCAAATGTTGGCAGCTCTGTGCCAAAAGGTCACACGAATTTCCACTGGTGGGACAATCAAGTTTTATCTGTCTACCTAGTGCACCGTTCTCCCTTAACAGTGGCCCTCCCTTTACAGTGGCCTGCTGGCCAAATACCAGTTATAACACCTGAGGACCAGTCAAAGTTCTCTCCAAGTGGTCCGGCCGGCTGGTTCAGTGTTGAAAAGCATCCCTATTTCATCTGAATTATGGACTAGTGACTGAAAAGGGTTACGGACTAGTGAAATGACAAGCTAACTGGCGCTGCTGGCCAGTCATTGCAAAAATTCGGTGCAAACCCTGCAGTGTAATACACGGTACATTAAAGAATGTAGACTTGTCAGAATCTGGAGGGAATGTGCATTATGCATTTAAAGACAAGGTTAAGTTACATTTGGATTGAGATGCAAAGCTGACCATGGAGAGATTTTTTTTTTATACTTCCCCAGGGAACATTCGTTTCCAAACCGCCTTGACATTTATTGTTGTTTTCACAATTTATGGTGGTCTCTTATACCCCTCTAAAAACTTTCGGAAGGGTTCATTTGGAGCTCTGGAAAATTTATGTTGTTGGTCGGAAGTACTCGAAGGCTTTTGCCAGGATTTTAAACAAAACACTGGGCTTGATGATATTCGCTCTTGCAGTAACCAACCTCCCCCTCCCCCCCCCCCCCCATCAGGTGTTCTCGAGGCACCCTGCTAAATGCAGCAAAATGCAACAAGTGATTTTGTTGCTTTCTGCCGTGAAGTGGTTTGTGGTTGGACAGCCATGGGGTGCTTGCCCAGCTAAATGCAACAATTTGCACTTCAAGTAGTCTGGTGACCTTACTTGGCATGGGAGCCATGTAAGCTGCGACATGCCTTCAGTACACACCCCCCAAAACAGTTAATTCACCGTGCTAAGTACAACAAATTCCAACACCTGAAGTTCAATCACTTGGCCGCTAAATGCAACAAAACGCATCAAGGTGTGGGATTTTAAGTTGACTAGCTGCCTAGTGCAACAAATTCCAACAACTTCTAACAAGTGGTGCATTTTGTTTCATTATGCATGATCAGTTATGGGTATTAATAGACAGTTTGTCCTTAGTAAAGGGCACCTCTATGACTGAGGGAAATTTTACTAGCTAACTTTTCAAAGGGCACCAAGGCACCGTCCAGGGGCATGGAGGCAGTTCACCTTTGTGAAGCATCAGAACGGCTGAACAAGTTTTGAGATGTGCCCCCCCCCCCTTTCCTCAAATCAAAAGTGGATACAAATCGGACAGTGCAATCTCCATAAAAAATACAAGATTTAATGTTTTTCTTCCATTGAGCTGTGTAGGAAGTCCAGGCTCTGTGGCTCTTTTGTAAACATGTGATGTCACAGGTCACATGGTCTACATCCCTGACAAAACTCACTGAAACAGGATCATCCGTTTGGGTGAAACCTCCAAAGAACGGTAGAGGATGGAAATAATTTTTCTCAGGTTCCAAATAAGCAATGAGAAAATACCTTTAACGACAAACTCCCCAACCCTGCATTTCGTTTCTCCACGTCAGACCATTTATCATAAGTGTACGGCATACCAGTAATCTGGTGCCCCGCCCATAGGGCGTGTAACTTCGCACCACTTCTCGGCTCCATCAAAGCCCCACACAATACCAGAGGCAGTCAAACTCCCTGGTGATCAGCAACACCTGGAAAGAATTACCCACTGCTATGAAACCAAGGAGTAAAGTAAACCGGTACCCTGATAGTTTGGCTTGACCGTGATATTGAGCCCAATTTTCTTCGGAAGCGTCTCAAACCACTGCGGGTGGTGCATAAGGCTGAAGATTCTGATTTCAGTTTGGCAAACTCTTAAAACTAAGTCGTCGCTCTCATTTTTCGGAAGGGGGAAGGCTGTTTTGATGAAATAAGTGACTTTTTAAGTGAACTTGAGGAAATAAACTCAAAATCCTGATGGTAGAAGTCAATACTTTCTTTGTTGTGGGGCAGGCAGATAGGGGAAATATTTTACGATACGAAATTGGAATTTGGCACACAGTCAGATTATTTCATGAGAAAGATATTTGGCTGTAGGGCCATGCAGCATCCAAGCAGTTTTCAAAGTTTTCATATTGCCAGCCGTTGCTTGTCTACTTTTATTTTTTGACGGACAAATCTGTGATGGCCCATTAGCCAAATATCTTTCTCATGACATACTCTGACTGTGTGCCAAATTCCATGCATGTATCATCAAAGGCACAATCCCATCACCTACCTGCCGTGCTATTTTGGGGATATTTTTTCAATAGCTGTAGATAACAAAGGTAACAGTACACTAGTAGGGCAACCACAAAATTTGCCTTTTTCTCACGGTTTCTTTGTTGGTTTGTTTACTTTATTTTTGCTTTCATGTATTTCACGGCTAATTTTCAAGTGCCCCTGTGCATAAGGTCAGGGATGATCGGACATTTAAGGTCCCCATTAACAGGTTACTTGATTGCTCCTTGATTGCTGCAATCGCTGCAATTTATGGCCCAATAAAAATTAACAAGTGCTTATTTTGGAGTGATTTAAGACCCAGGAGTGACCTGAATGTCAGTACAGCTTTCAGCAAGTTTGTCAAGTAATGAAAACCTCCATTCAGGGTCAAGAAAAACAGCCCCCCCCCCCCCACTTCAAATTGAGATATTACACCTCAATATTGCATAGATCTGTTCTGATTTTAGGATTTTCTTAAAATCTCCTTGAGCCTTTGAATTTTCTTGAAACGAAGTAAAGCAGTCACCACAGGGAGAAAGAAGTAATCCACATTGTGTCCAAACCTGTAGTTCTGTATTTCTGGTGATGCACAGAGTCTGTAAACCTCCTGAGTTTCGGTGTCTACTTTGTGTTTGTTGTGAACAAATTTCAAATGGTTGACAATGATCTATGTGTGACTTAAAATATAAAAAACAAATACTGAATGCATTTCACAGAATTTACTTGCGCGGTGAAATCTGGCTTTTCCATTTCACCTCAGGATTATATGCTGCAACAATGTAATCATATCATCCAATATTTGTATGCTTACAAAAATTATTAAATATTATTATTTGGGTGGGATAAAAATTCACTTCAGAAGCCAACCTGACTTCTCTGCATTTTATATGCAAACTTTAAAGAAAGAAATAGTTTTATTCTGCACCATGATCAAGTCTGATTTCCAGCCCCTAATCCCTTGCAAATATTTCTCATTCCTTCCGTCTTCCAGATTCAAGTTGTTTACTACGGGGAACGACTTTTAAAAACCACAAAAAACCGGGTCAGGAATAAATCTGTATTCTGTCCCAATTTATGCCAACTGACCACCTCATTACAGCAGAAACCCCACTGTTCCGCAAACTCCAGAGGGAAAGAGGGACAGACATTTTCAGAATATTTGAGTCATGAGATGGTAGTGTCTGGGGTGATGATGGGGTCTTGGGGGGTGGTGGGGGGGGAGGTGGATGGTCATGTTAGGTTGGAGAGCCCAGGATGGAAGGGTCATGCGAGGGTGTTGATTTGAGCCCAGATAGAGACAGAAGTATCATGTGAATTAGTCAGATGATAGGAATGGGTCACTTTGGGACAGGGGACACCCCTCTGGGACCACCCTGTCTACATTTTGAGAGCTGTGCAAACAACAGAATGGTTCCGGTTTTTGTAGTGTGCATGTCACCGTAATGAAATCTTTCTTGTCACCCCTTAGGTATGCCCTTATAAAGTGTTACATGTCCAGTGTTTTAATATCAAACACAAAATTTACATTTATCTCAAAGTATAAAAAAGCCTTAAATGTCAATATTATTCGGGGCTCCAGATTTACACTGGACCACAGGCCCCAGCCCTGAGCCAGTGAATTTAGCATTGGGCCAGTAAATGCACAACCCGACATGTCCGGTCCTCTTGTGATTTTCGGTCGATTTATCTTTTAACAGAAATGTTGTTCAAAGGTTAACTTTTGAGTCTGATAGTATCTTTCAATTCTGTTTAGTATCGAGGTATACCAGGCCTTGCGCTTAAGCTTTTCGTAAAGTAGCCGGGCCAGTAAACTGTGCATTTTACTTGCCTCTAGGAAGTTTAAGTAGCCCAGATTTCAAACAGGAATTGCCATTTGATGTGTAATGTTAACGATCACTACCAGTGTAATGATCAAATGAAGTTAAATTCACACACTCAATAACGATTAACACATTTTATACATTAATTATTCACATTTGAAAAGGAAGAAATTAGCATTTTAAACAAGTAGGTTGCACAGTTTTTAGTTGCCCACAGGGCAAGTTGAGAAGTGGTGTTTACTAGCCCATAGAATTTTTTACTAGACAATGTACGCTGGGCTAGTGTTAAGGGCGAGCCCTGTATACTCACCCATAAGAATGACATAAATCTTCTCTAGTGCTAATATTCAAATAAAAAAAGTGTGTATGGTATACTAGATAATGGTATATGTTACACTGTGTGTAATTTGTTTTGCTCATTTTGATTCTGGTCTTGTTACAAGAAATTTTGTGAACATTTTGGGCTACTTATAAGCCCTGCAGTATTGTTGATTCCCCCCCCCCACTCCCTCAAATTTGAGTCCTGCTTGTTACAGAATTTATTTATATGGATAACAATTTTCCATTTTGAAACAGATAGATCAGACACAGGTTGAGAAATGGTCCTGTATTCCACCAACCTAATTGGCTGCTCACAATTACTGTCAGTTTCGTGAGTGTACAAACCGTACGCGAGGGGGAAGGGTTGTGCCGCCTGTGTCTGCTCTCTAAATTAAAATATAATTTTGATTTTGTCAATTTGTTTAATGTCAGTAATCAATGGCTAAACTCATAGTAAGATTGTTAATTTGTACAAATCATTGCGGATTAGAATCCAGTGCCAGCTGTACCTTCACTCCCCCTAGCCGTCATATTGCAAGTCATACAGCTAGCTTTCCATGCAGGAATCGACACCAGAACTAGACCTAGAATCAAGTCAGTGCATGGGCTGTACGGCTGTAATATATCCCTCCCTCGGCCAGGCCCAATTCATGGCTCTGCTTACTGTGCTACTTTGCACATTTGTTTTAGCCAGGATTTGGTAAAAGGGTGTCAAAGTTTGCTTGAAGTTTAAAAACTGGGTGTCCAAATTGTTCACTTACAATACATGTAAATGACAGATGCCACAGGGTGTCCAAATTTAAAACAGGGTGCCCAAAAGACACCCCTCTGGCTAACACTATGTTACACATGTGACCATAAAATTAGCAGGAAAGAATTCAGCATTTTTCTTCTGTACACTTTTGTATGGGGTGGAGGGATGTCCTGAAAAAGTGCACTATTTGCCTGTCATGAAAATGTTGATAACTGTAAATGGCCTCTAACTTTTTGTATGTTATTCCGATTGGAAAGTGACCTTCAAACTGTCCGGAAGCATGTTTGAAATAATTTTGTCTTAACTGTGTCAAGTTCGCAGGAGATTGTGGTGTAAGAGGTGCCCTTATATGGAATTTTCCCGAACTTCACCCAAATGTCAGCTTTCTCACCAGTCTCTGTCCTTGGGTCCTTGCAGTTAACCACAGCCCGTAGACAGCTCTACAAATGTGGTGGTTTATACAGGCTTGTTCCAAGGTTCTAAACCATCAAATGCAATCATTCTGGTCAATGTGAGGGGTATTACGGTAGATAAATGATGGCGCTGTCCTCCAAATCACTGACACTCCACTACTGTTAGCTTGACAGTGCAAAAAAAACTGTAAATGTGTATAATTTACATGTTCTATGGGTAGGAGTCGGTGTCTGGGTATTTTACTCGCATCGTTTTTGTCATTTTTTTACAGAGGGGGGAGTTAGCGAATGTAAAGATATGTCCAGAAGCTCCTGGTATTCAGCAGAGTGTGGGTTCCAGTCCTGGTCTTGACACTTGTGTCCTTAAAGGGAACGCATACCTTTGGTTTTTAGAACCTTTCAATTGTTTTAATCGTATAATGTAGATGTACAATAAAACTAACCTGTGAAAATATCATTTCAAAAGGTGGTAGCGTTTTTGAGATATCGCTGAAAGTCCGGAGCGGTTATGTCCACGCAGGAAGAATAGTCCGCAATTGGAATACACAATCTGAGATTATTTCTGATAGAATTGCTTCTCAGATTCAATTTTTTTTTTCTGATAAAAACTGATAGGCCTATATTTTTCCATAACCACATTACTCCGAAGTAAAATGATTCTCAAAATGCTCTATACTATCGAAAGCTGCTGTACTTCTAACCAAGTTTAAGAGTGATTACCAAATGTATACATTCCCTTTAAGCCCTGAATTTCTGCGCTAGCTGTGTAAGCGAAGAATGCCTAGTAACGTGGAGTCTGCATGCGCACAAGCAAAAATTACGTGCTGAAATTCCTGTGAAGTACACTTGATGTAAGCGCCAAATTTCCTGCTTCCGTAAGCGCCGATTCTTTGCTTACAGTAAGCAGAGCCATGACATTGGACCCTGTTGCCTTGCCCCTTGATTGAATTTTCAAAACCTCACCAAATGTCGGCTTTCTCACCAGTTTCTGTCCTTGGGTGCTTGTAGTTAAACGACCCGGACCTGGGGTACATTTTTTTGTGGTGGCCTGTGTCCTTTCTCTATGGTGTAGCCAAGCTACAAATCTTGGTGGTTGGACAGCCTTGTTCCAAGGTGCTAAACCGTCAAATGCAATCATTCTGGTCAAAGTGAGGGGCATTATTCGGCTGAAGTGTGGCTTGTTTGAGCTTAAAGGGTGATAGGTGTATCTCTGTCTCCAGTTTTGTGTTCAGTATTTGCTTGGAGTTTATTGTGTGCCGAGGGATGAATTTGAAAAGCCACCATGAATGGGTCCATGACCTAGAATTGTCTGATATCGTCCCCACAATAGGCCATGCAAGTCTTGTGCATTTATATTTGAATGTATAAGTGTTTGATTTTGTTTCTTTTACACTTTTAAAGCAATGTACGTGGGAACCAATGGTTCCTAAAATGTGTTTGAATACTAGTGGGACTCTTGCGGGCTATAATGAGGTTTTGCGGAAACCTCCATCATGCACCTGCCATTTTTGTCTTGCTCCCCCCCTGCAATGGCAGTAAGGAATATGGATTCTCGTTTAACCATAAAGGGGTCAGTCTTTTTGTGTCCTTCGAGCCCTGGGCCCAATTTCATAGAGCTGCTCAAAGCAGTGCTCAAGGCAGCAAACATTGCTCAACAATTATCTGCTTAGCAAAAAGTGAGTCTGGAAAATAGTCTGGTGCCTTTCTATTAACTGAGAATTCAAACTATCGGTGTCATTGTGTGTACAGGGAATCAGACATGATCGCCTGTCCTTGTGACCTCCTCCTCATCCCAAAAGAATAACAACCATTCCAGACACCCACTGAAGACACCAGACGCCCAGGTTGTTGTAGAAGGGGACACCCAACCCACCCTAGCGCGAAATATAAAGCAAACATTGACTCTGTCGTCCGAAAAGACCAGTAAACATTCCTGACATAAGCGGTGTGCAAAAACCCATGAAGTGCTTAATAGGGCCTTCAAGGTGGCATCTGTAGCAGAGGAAATTGTAGCCATTGATTGTAGATATTTAAAACCCTACACTATTTCACACTGCAGAACCGGTTTCCCAGGAAATGAAACCGCATGCAACTTCCATGGGAGTTTTAACCCCACCGCCAACCCACCCCCAACCCACCCCCAACCCACCACCACCAACACCAACCCCCACCAACCCACCACCAACCCACACCAACCACCACCAACCCACCACCAACCACCCCCAACCCACCCCCAACCCACCACCCAACCCACCACCAACCCACCACCAACCCACCACCAACCCACCACCAACCCACCCCCAACCCACCCCAACCCACCACCAACCCACCCCCAACCCAACACCAACCCACCCCCAACCCACCACCAGTGCAGTTTGTATGGATTCGTAAAATTGGTTTTGCATATTTTGGAGCTCCTGGTAAATGGAGTAGATATTGATCAAGAGTGGTCTCCAAAAATTAGGTTGGCAAAATGAAACATTCAGTTTCTAAGAACAAAGTTACTTGTAGATTTTGGTTTATTTTTTCCAAGTTATTCATTTTTTTCACTTAACGACCTTTTGATTATTACGTATTTAAAATTGCAATTAACGACCTTACAGCACTGAGCTGATGAAGTGCGGAAAGGTCAAACAAACTTGCCAGAAATTTCCTGGGAATTCTGTCAGGTGTGAGAGGGGCTTTAGTGACTTTCTTCAGATGGGAGTGAATCAGTGAATACTGTGGTTTTTATGGTGTGCCGGGAAGTTTGTAGTCTTGATGCACGGATATGCTTGTGTTATTTTTGTATCAAGTGTTCTGCGGCTCCACAATTTCACCCGTTCTATCATTGAGTCAGAGTCGTTTGTGTAGTGCATGTGATATTGTTTGTGTGGCAGACAGTACTGCAGTGTGGAAGAGATTGATTGACAGCGTCTTGCACCAAGACTGGGAGTTTGTTGTGTGGATGCATGGATCTTCTGGTGTGCTGGACCACAGGCTGGACCATGTCTGAACTGAGATTGGACAAAGGATGCCTCAACCAATCCACAGGGTCTTGCTTTAAAATAGGCTCTAACCTCTGCTCATACTCAGGGTTTCTTCCCATGTTTTCTCAAAACTGAGGCATTCTGAACCCAGATTTTGGGAGTGTGGCCTTTGAAGCACACTGAACTGAATCGAGGTCCTCGGAATGTTTTTTTACGTGGTGTTAATCTTTGGTTTCTGTGAATTTGATCAGTAGTAAAAATCAAACTGTAATTTTTAGTTTTTATATATATAATGTATTTTTGGGTGTGACAGCCACAATTTGTGCTTATCGGCCCGCAATTTGTGCTTATCGGCCCGCAATTTGTGCTTATCAGCTCAATAATATGCTAGCTTTAGCCGGAGCTAGAACATTTCTCATGACACACTTATAGCTAATTTCTACAACTGTGACGCAAGTAAAGACTTAAATTCAGCATTGTCAGTTTTATTTTTTTAAAAAATAAAAAAATCATGCGAAAACTGTGACACGTCTTTCACAGCTTTAAAGATTTGGCCGTGGTGTCTTCCCACGATCACTCAGCATGCCGCTTACTAAACACACTCGTCATCTCTGCATAAACAAAGACGGAGAAAGGAGAGGAAAATAAGTCAAAAACGAAAGTCAATGTCAAAAGTTAACTCCACACCTCTGCCATACATGCACGTTGACCCTGGCTGCTGGTCTTTTTTGTCCCGCTGCACAGGGCCCCATCCCTCTACTTTGATGTCCATACAATTTCATGTTGACTTAAGGATGTTTTCCCAGTGCTGAGGGAGACTTGTCATTCAGTTCAGATTTCCTGGCCGGCCAGGGACATAAAAGGGGCCAATTTCTCACACTTGGCCGGTGATCGGTTTGCCTCACAGCCTTAAAAAACACGCTATTTTCCCTTGGATACAGAGAGTCTCTGTTTTACCGATTGATCCGGCGAGGTGATTTTTTAAGATCGGCGCGTCAAGTTCTCCGCGGTGTTGTCTGACCAAACACAGCGAGCCGGTCGGGCTGAATAAAAGATTGGAACATGCCGATGGGTCCCTATTAAAAAGTCAGCGCTTTCACTGGCATGTTTACCAAGTGGTCTTTTTGTTGGGTAAAAGTCGGACCGGGCGGCTTTTTTCATGAGCGTTCATTTCCTTAAAATTGAAAATAAATAACAGTTGGCCTTTGAAAGATTAGCAGTCCTTTGGGTTAAACATTATGTACATTTTTTACGAGCCTTTCATCTTCCGGTTAATCTACTTATATGCTGACTGGGCACGTACTAATAATTCACTCTACTCCCCCCATCACAAGATGCAAGAAAGCATTTAGTCCAAAGTTTAGTTTAGAAAACAAAGGCACCGTACTCTTTGGCAAAACAGAGGAGCGGAAATTTTGTCTTGCTGTTGTCCTTTGAAATGCAATCAACCGAAAAGGTTATTTGATTGAAAGTTAATTCTTGTGAATATTTTATTGATTTATCGCTGAACAATCTTGTTTTGTTTTGTTTGAGGAAAAACATTTGTGTATAAGTAATGTTCTTTTGAAAACAAATTGCCATGTGTGTAAAAATAATAGTAGTAGCAGGCATTTAGTACAGGTGCTTTTGAACTGCCTTGCACTTTTAATTACTACCCTTGTTCATAGTTCAAATCCATTTCTGAAACCAGTACAGGACGGGAGACTATGCAGCCAAC
Organism: Pycnopodia helianthoides; assembly: GCA_032158295.1. NCBI lineage: Eukaryota > Metazoa > Echinodermata > Asteroidea > Forcipulatida > Asteriidae > Pycnopodia > Pycnopodia helianthoides. The sequence continues at coordinate 5,131,267 of CM063253.1, read as the reverse complement.
TTGTTGACATGTAGACAAGAAATAACACCGATAATCTCTGCCCTCCAGTCACCCCTTTTTACTTCAGGGTTTCGTGACGCAACTCTTTTGAAAAATGCTGAATCCGACCAACACTTTTTCATTGATTGCGAGCAGAAAGAGTATCTTGTTTCCTCGGATATGTTTTATATCTTCGGTCTTTTATGTGGCATGTCTTTGGTCATGATGTGTCCGCACCCGAGCAATCTGGAGCATTGAACTCTAGTTCTGATGGCCGAGTCATCAGAGTGGGGGTTCGAATCCCGGTCAGGAAACTTGTGTTCTTGGGCAAGACGCTTAACTGTAGGATGCTTCTCATCACCCAGGGAGTAAATAGGGTACCTGCGAGGGTTGAGATTGTTGATGTGAATGATCAGCAACCTGTGTGCCGGTTTGGCTACTGGTGCTGCATACTCCATGGGAGTTGAGATGCTTTCAGGAATGCTTAGGCCCAATAAACAGGGGGTATGTAATAGTGTAAGTGAATAAAGAGTGAAAAACAGTGGCATGGTTTTGGCAATTTTTTTCCATTTCTAAGTGGCGGTAGTTTTACGGCAATTTTTTTCATTCTAGTTTTGAGCGATTCAATTTCTTGACTGGGATTTGAACCCAGATTCGGTAGACTCAGCCACCAGATCTTGACTCATGCCCTGCACTGATGGGCAAACAACACGCAACATGCAGCGACTCTTGTGCAGTGCATGTTCCCGGAAATATCTGGAGGTGTTGTTTTGTTACAAGTTAATGACCCACAGAATAACACAGTTTCAAAAGCCAATGGACTCCATTCATCGGTCCCCGTTTTTAACAAAGAAACGTGCTACAAACATCCAGAACTCTCAACTTGAAGGAAACAAAATTGTAAAGCGTTTTGTAAAAACCAGATCAGAAATCCCCAAAGGAAATTTGTGAAAAGCTCAGAGCATTTAGGTAAATCTGAAGTGGCAAAGGTATGTTAAACACATTAAAAAGGAAAGCAGAAAAAGTGCAATACTTAGAATTGAATTCTCGATTAAGAAAGGACGTTGGTTTTTTTCAGAGCAAAGGACACTTTCGTCAGAATATCTCAGTGTTTGTGGGGAAAATTTGGAAGGACAGTTATTCAATTATTACTATCAGGTATTTAGAAAATCATTTACTGTTTGTGTCTTTTAGTGTTTTTTGTTTTGTTTTAGGTTTGCCTTGATGGGTTCCATTATTGTCCTGGCTTGGAATATTGGTTATGAGCGTTGATATACATTTTTTTTCTACAAACATTGGGATTTCGGATTTGTTTGATTAACACTAATTGTTTTAGTAATTTCTCAAAAAAGTTGTGTAGCCTTTTAGGCAAAAATATTTAAAGGGAAGGTTCTATCATGACCATTTTCATATCATGTCAAAGTTTATATCTTGTCAAAGATGTTGCACATCCTTTAAGAAGCCAATGGTTCTTAACATTTTTTCTGCTAAGCAAAAATAAGCAGGATACCAGATGGTATACATGTGCATTGTATTTTGGCCGGTAACCTATTCTGGGAAGCATCATTGTGTTGTGCTTAGCTACTGTTTTGTGTATGGTTTTTGAGGCATGGCATGGTGAGGTATCAATGTATATTCGGTTTGCGGTAACACCATGTGTATAAATATCTACTTGCTGTGTAGAGAACTTGTCTTGCTATTTGCTCTACTACCGGGGAGTAGATTTTCGGAATTCGGGAGACTTCTCTGTTTTGTGCTTAAGCAGCTCTGGGAAGTTGGGCCAAGATGATGAAGGAAAAAAGGTCTACAAGATTGTTTGTTCCTCACTCTGTCTGCCTAACTGTTGCCAGCCTTGTCCTCATAGTGTTAGCCAGAGGGGTGTCTGGGTGTCTTTTGCACACCTTGTTTTAAATTTGGACACCCTGTTTTATCAAGTCATTTACATGTAAATATATTGTAAGTGAGCAATTTGGACGCACAGTTTATAAGTTTCCAGCAAATTTGGACACCCTTTTACCAAATCCTGGCTAGAACCTTGCTTGTTCTGGAGTAATCTTCACTGCTCACTGGATAATAAAAAATCTCACAGCACCCCGCCTCGGGGAAAATTTCCCGACCTTCACCAACAGTACCCAGGCTCTGGCTTTGGAATCAGAAAAGGGGCCCAAGAGATTTCTTCTGCACTAAATTAAATAACCACGGACTTGTAAATCATGTTACTCTCGTAAAATGTAAATTATCTGTAATGAGTTTTGATTGTAGCTTTAAATTCATTGTATTAAATTTATAGCCAGATGAGAAACAATTTGGATAAAAACAAAACTGGCTCGTCCAATCGGACTTATTCCCGTCTGTCTGCACATGAAGAGTTTTCACAATTTTTTTTCCTTCTCAATCCCAGACATCCGATATCAGACTCAAGTGGCGTAAATAATAGCGATTTTGAAAACGTATATTTGTGTTATTACGGTTACCCGGCAGGTGTATTCTTGACTGAGTAACTCGGGGCGTTCTCCGATTGTGACATTTATGACCAAATATTGGAGGGGGTTGCATGGACGACGCGGAAACAAACAAGTGCTTAAATTACCTTATTCCGGACAAAATTCATGCCTCTTTTACTACCTTCTAACACTGAATCCACCGGGGGAAAACAAAATCAAGACCAGAAATCATGAAAATAGATGTCCCCAGTTCCCTGGTTGACCATATGACACCCCTGGGTGGAACCTAGAATGCCAGAGTCTTTTGACAAGGTATTCATAAATACATTTCCATAGGTCGGTGGGTGTATTATTGACCCTGGGTACAACCGAAAACTACAAAAAATGAAATAATCTCAACAAGCTGTCTGTGATAAGTGGGCCCATTTTTTCCTGGTAGACCAGGGATTCATTGGGGGGACATCACCAGTGGAAAAAAACAAACTTTGGTGGCATTGAAAGTCCTGCTTGCTTTCACAGCGTAACCTTGGAGTTCATGTACAGTACAATCAACCTGTTTCAATCAATTAGATCATGATTTCAAGGGGAAACCATTAACTTGAGGCAATTGTGTAGAAATGTTCATGTCGGCAGCAGCGGCCAAGACACTCCCCATGCAGGGTTACAGGGGCACTATTTAAAAGTTGAATTACTACAGGCGTGCGTAACTTTATTTCAAAGTAGAGTCCTTGGTAGGGTTATTTATTACTCCGTCCCCACCCCCACCCCACCCTGGTCACCTTCGTCATGTACATGAGCCCAAAGACACACCCTGAGTTGTGAACATGTCAAGCTGCAATCCTAGTCATAATTTGTTGGTCCCCCCCCCCTTTCCTCCAAACTAATGTCATCTCTGGTGCAAAAGTCTGAGCAGGCTCAAAGCTCTATCCTGATGCAAAATTTGGATTATAAATGATAAGCAGTTCTTGAGATATGAATGTTTGAAGTTGTCAACTTCCGGTTTGAACCGGAAGTCGTCAAGGTCATAATGGGGTCACACTCTGAGAAGAGACCTTTCTGATGATGTAAAGATGATTCATGAGTTTTTATTTTTTGTCTAGTATTAAACTGTGTAATTCGACACCTGATGATGTCATCTTGACATCAAGAAATTTTTGCCATCTTCATATTGATGTTCATTCGCCTGATGAGTTTTCAAAGCCCAGTTCAGTTTCAATCTTGAGTTGTGCCTTCGAGAAGTGTTGGCGGAAGAAGAAGGTGGAAAAAGAGAACACAAATAATAGGTGCTCATGCCCTTATTGCAATAGCACCTAAAAACAAAACAAAATCAGGATGTGTTTGTGCTCTTATTGCCCGTACACCTAAAAGCAGAAGAAAAAACACAAGAGGTGTTTGTGCCTCATATTGCACAACACCCAAAAATCTCCCTCACAAGTGATACAAAACCTTGGTCATTCAACAGCAGATGTAAACAGGTCACTCAGGCCGGATGAGATTAAGCAGAAGATTCCCAATTCTCCAACCCATCCAGAGGACCACACGGGAGCCCCCCTTGTCAGGCCAATGATGCCCCCCTGATAGCCTCCGTAATGGGTAGTGTGCAAAATCCATTACTGGTTTCAGATGGCTGGCAAATTGGATTACTGTGAGAGATTTACAAGGGAGGAGAGCTTCTTATTTGGTCCCTGTAGGAGGGGGCTGGAGGTGAGACCTTTTATCCTAGTTCCTGAATGATTGTGACAGCCATCACCTGTTTGGAGAGGGCGAGCCTCCTCTGGTCTGGAAAAAGGTTTCAGCCATGTTTGCATCGGACTATTTGGGTTTTTTTTTGGGGGGGGTGGGTAAACTGCCCAAACAAATGGGTAACTTGACCATTTTCAAGTCCAGTGCTAACAGCCCGGAAAAATTTTGACCAGGTAAACTTAACGAGTCCAATGGGTAGTTTAAATGGCTACCCTCTGCCCAGGTAGACTTAATCTGGTCAAACTAAACGAGCCAAACATCCAGGTGCGGATGCGTCATCCCGTTTAAACCAACCAGTAAAAAATACCACGTCGGGTTCGCTGCACAGCCATGATCACATGATACACAGAAGTGAACTACAACATGCATTGTGCTGGCGACGTTCACGCTCGTGGTGTTGTCGCGGCGGTATGCAGAACTCAGAAATTGCGCCCCTTTTGCTGCGTGGTATTTCTACATTTATTTGCTGCGCTTCTCTTCGACCATTGTCTACAAGCCAGGTGGTTTATTTTGTCACTGGCGTAGCGCCCTCATGTGTTTATTTAGTCAGTAGGTTTGTTTCCCCATCGTCTTGGTTAGTTTACCTACGTCGGAATAATCCAAGTGCAACATGATACCCGTTGGAATGATACCCATGGTCTCGGTAATAATTATTAATCCTATGCGAACGCGGATTTAGATCACGCCATGCAGGGCCCCTATTTCATGGTCCCGTTGATGACGCAATTCCGCGCTTCAGAGCCCTGTGAAGCGCATAAATCTATGAAGCCATCAGCGAAGAATGCTGCGGTAAGCAGAGCCATGAAATTGGGCCCAGGTTTGATCTTTGTTTGGGTGACACCATAGACCCACTTTGAAATTGGATTGATGAACTAAGGCTCGATTTTTCCACAAAGAGCTGAAATTGATCTTAGGAGCGGATCAATCTTGACTGCTGAGCATAGTGTGATGTCACAATACGAATCACTACAGTGATATTCACAGCTCATCTTAAGGGGAGTCTTAGTGCTTTGTGAAATCTGGGTCCAGGGTCGTTAGATTCTGGAGGAAACAGGGAGACCTTGATTACTATTTCAGAGACATACAGCGCATGCACGTGTAGGTGCAAAGTTTGGTATGGTAAATTAAAAGCAGCTGGTGGAAAGCGGAAGAAATCCCTGCGGAGAGAAATCTGCGAGTCTTCTCAAGGTGATGCTCGTGGAACATGAGCGTGTGTCAAAAGGTCCTTGGTGTTTAGCACTGGTGATGTTCTGTTGTTACTTTAAGCTGGCCCGTCATCGCCACCATTTGAGGGGATCATGTGTTAGAAATCCGCTCTAGAATGCTGAAAGTCTGTGGTTCGAGTCCTTCGAGTCTGTGACTCCACATACACTTAGCTTGTAACATGTCTTAGATTATTCATCTGTATAATTGTCTTTGCATTCTATATTTCTCTTTTGCTGCTTATATGTTTTTGTTTTTGTTGTTTTGTTCTGCGCCTCGGAATAGGGTCTCGTACACTAGATAGATGGCGCATTATAAATGCATTATTATTATTATTGATTTCGGGTTGAACAAAGAAGAATTGACTAGAGCGGGATTTGAACCAACGACCTCCGGTTTAACGTGCCGGCGCTCTACCAACTGAGCTATCTAGCCCTATGTTGGCGGTCTCCCTATTTTGTCAATATCTTTGCGGTTGATTGGCTTCTGACAGGCACCCCCGTACAAAGAGTTTGACAAAATAGGGAGACCGCCAACATAGGGCTAGATAGCTCAGTTGGTAGAGCGCCGGCACGTTAAACCGGAGGTCGTTGGTTCAAATCCCGCTCTAGTCAATTCTTCTTTGTTCAACCCGAAATCATTAAAAAAATATACCAAGTCAGTTTCCCTTGTGGTTTATTATTTATTATTATTATTATTACAAATTTTTTTAATTTTTTTTTTTTATGGATTGAGACTTTGATTACTCTTCGGAACTAGGAAAGCAGCGTTTGTACAAGTACCCAGATGAATAAAAAAGACTTTAATGTTTCGGGGGCTTCTTTTGGATGCGATAATAATATCAATGTCCTCTTTAGGGGGGGAAAAGCGGTAGTGCCTCCACCCCCCACTCCAACCCCCACAAGCAGGTGGTTCAGCCCCAAGAATCAGATTGAAACTGTAATTATTGGCATTAATATCTAGGTTAAGTGGTGTACCGATACCCGAGGAGCAAGCATGTCGAGGTATAAATCAATCCCTAATCAAACCTTAAAAGCTGCACTCCTGTAGAATAAAGAGGCATTAAAGACGGGGGTAGTTGTGGGTGTAACTCCAAACCCAAGCAATTAGTTCAAGTTCCAACTTGGTATCCGGTCGGTTTTTCCTTCTGGTGCAAGAGGGCTTGGTTATCACATAATCGTCGTGAGCTGTGAACAATGTGTCTGTGTGGTTTTTGGAACGTAATAGTGGGGTTTTCAAAAGTATTACAATAACTTGTGAGTTTGTGTTCAGCCTGTTTGCTTTGTGCAGTGTACTGTTTTGAGTGGGAGGTCTCAATATTTTAAAGATTGACACATAATAGTGTGTTATGGCCGAGTGGTCTCGTGCACCGGACTCACGTTCCGGTGGGACTCACGTTCCGGTGGTTAAGTCATCTATTTGGTGCTCGATTTGGGGCATGGTGTAACCCCCCCCCCCTCCCCCCATTTTGTCTACATTGTGTGCTCGGAATCTCATGAATTCTTTAGAGGACAAGCTTAGTATATGTTTGAGGGTGCATTTTATTGGGGGGGGGATGGAAACCATATTGATCTCAATTTTTGCCCACCAAAAACATCACTTGGAGTTGATTTGAGGAAGTAGAATTCCTCTTGTCGGAACAATGAGAAAGCTTTTCTAAACTGTCATTTGAACAGAAAACTTTGATTTCTATACATATTGTTTGGAGCAGAAGCGAAAGAAACTGTTGGAATTGATTTTAATGGATTTCATTTTATTTTTATTTTTTGTTTTGTCGTTAGTAATATTAGAAACCACATTGATCTGTTACTTCCATTAGAAACATTTGAAATTAATCGAACAATTTCTTCTCACATGCTCGGAAGCAGACCAAGTGTCTCAAATTGACAGCCAACCTTTATGGATTTATTCTGCTCCCTGTCAGAATCTTGATCTAAATGGACTGCCAATAACCACAAAGTGGTCGTAAAGCTAACACCTCTCTCTGAAACCAAAATGAATCCGATTTTTTTGAGAGAACAGTTTCTGATACAGCACAGCTGTCCAGAAAATAAACATAGCTCAGCTTTGTAGCATGGTATTGTAATAAAAAATATCAAAATTTTAAAATGGAAAAGTGAGGCAACCAGAAATGTTTTCACCATGAGGGAAGGTTGATCACTTTAAGAAGAGAAAGAAAGTAGAAGCCCAAATATATATTTGCTCCCATCGGTTTGACGAGTTCTCAGCTCTGACCCATTCACATTAAGGACAAGTTTTTGTTTAAACACCAGTTGATCCTGGTATTGGCGCTAACTGCGATGTTGGATTTGTAATGAAATAAATAAAATTGTTGGGGGTGGGACCACTTTCATAGAGCTGCAAAACAGTAAGCACATTTTTGTGCAGGACACTATAGCAGGACAAATGTGCTAAGCAGGTAAGCAAGAAAATCATGCTTCCAGCTTGCGCGTTTACCATGGACTTGCATTGTTACATTACTTAATTGCTTACAGTAAGTGCTGGAAGGTTAGCATGCTTTTGCTCAGTGATTGTTGTGAAATTGCACAGTAAGCACAAAATCAGCCTTTAAGCAGCTCTATGAAATTGGTTCCTATTTTTTCAAAACTTCTGATTTGTGACTTCCATGAGAAAGGTATTTGGGGTGGGGTTAAAATTACTAGGAACAAAGTCTCACCAGTTTTACTTTGACAGTAAATTTTCCAACATTCTGAACTGCCCTCACTTCTCCCTGATGACAAGTACAATTTCTGTAAGTAATGTTTGAAGCTTTGCATGGTGTGTGGATCATAAGAAAAATTATAGTAGTACATGTAGACTTGCGGATACAACCATGTATGAAACTCTTTTGGGAGAAGTTTTGGCTCTGAGAAGAACCAGTGTGGTCTCGACGATTGGAACCGTATGCTCTACTCCTCTTCTGGAGAATGAGCAGAGTATACTGTTTGAGACCACACTGGTTTCTTTTTAGAACCAACGCTTCTCCCAAAAGAGTTGTTTACCAACTCTAGTTTTTCTTAAAGTATCTGTACATTCGCAGGGGAGAAAAACCCAGAAAGTTTAAATCAAAAGATCTCTCCCAAACCTTACACCAAATTCAACATGGATCTGGGTGGTTATGAACCGGGGTGGACTATTGTGAGAAACGGAAGTACAAGGTAGAGTCCACCGTGCAAATCAGGTTCCTTACCGTTCACCGACTCCGATGACCTCAGGGGGTGAAAGGAAAAACTGAATAAAAATACATTTCCAAAAAAAAGAAAATAACAACAATCCTTCTGAATCCAGGTTGGATTATTTGTTGTTATAGTTGAGTGGCACAAGGAGTCTTATGTGGACAGTCATGCCAGGAGGGTTTTGACATGACGGAATTAGTTACGGTGATTTTGCCACCTTCTCAGCAGTCCAGGGAGAAAGAATTTTATGAAAACATCATCGGCAAGGAAAGTCAATTGTACCAGGAGGCGACTTGATGGGGGGACTGCGTCAGGTTTTTTTGTTCTGCCTTCATGGTGAGTTCTCTTTTAAAGGGGACTGTGTATGCCGTTTGGTATCTGCCTTAGGTGTATTGAAGTTTTTTGGGCGGTCGGGTTGGCGTAGTGGTATCTTTCCCTCGCCTTGGGACCCCAGTTCGAATCCTGGTGGGGGGTCTATGTGGATTGGGTTTTCAGTCCCTACCTGATTGCGTGGGTTTTCCCCGGAATAATCCTCTTGGATTTTCCTCCCACATCTGAAACTGAAGCTTCCTTCCTTGTCTTCTCTAGTATAGTGATTAAGTTCTCTTTTCTGAGAATCCTTGGCTTCACAACCAGAATAAATAAAATGAAATGAAAGTTACCCTTTAGCCCTGCCATAATACTGCAGGATTCTGATGGTGAAGGTGTAAAGGTGGCTGAGCGGTCGAGAGCACCAGAATCAAGCTCTGGTGTTTCTGGAGTATGGGTTCGAGTCCCGGTCGTGACGCTTGTGTCCTTAAGCGAGACACTTCACCATTATTGCATCAGCCTTCGGATGGGATGTAAAGCTGTAGGTCCTGTGTGTTGTGTAATTGCACGCAGAAGAACCCAGTTGCACTTATCGCTATGAGTAGGGGTTTGCCCGGGTGTTTATGGCAGTGGCTGCTGAACGCGCCGCCGCAGCACCTTGTGAACCATTAGAAGGTGCATCATAAATGGGTCTCATTATTCAAAACATACATGTAGCTCTGCTTATCCTGTTGAAGAAATAAAATGAGCGCCTCGATACACCCCTAGGTGTGTGATAAAGCACTATATAAGAACCCAGTATTATCATTATTAAAGAAAAGGAAAGAAAATTTGTCAACAGTACAACGAAAACACTTCTAAGAAAGAAGAGCTTTTTATGCAATCAAATCAACATCTTGATCATGGCAATGTTTTCATATTTAGCTACTCAGCATGAAAAGAAAAAACGATCGTAAGCACAAAAAAAAGGTCACCAGCCAAAATGCTGAGTAATGTACATGCCTATACATATAGAAGTGCATAAGCGTTAAAATTTTGCCCGGTATTACACCAGGGCCTTATTTTATGGAGCTGCTTACCAAGGAATTCTGAGCTTCCCTTGTCCCGTGTAACTGTGATGAGCCGTAAGCACTGAGCAGTGCCATTAAAGTGGGCCCAGCTCTGTTTCAAAGACAACACAACGCTTCAAGAGAAGTAACAAATCGGTACCAGCTTCTCCTGCCTTTCAATTGTGTGTCCTTGGTTCGAATCCCACTTCAGACTGATTCTGGTGTGTAATCCGCTTGCACAAATGTTGCAGAAATTGTCCGACGTTTGCAAACAAACAATTGCTGGTGGTGGGAGTAGTGCGCCCCCAACAATGATGAACTTTAGCAACAGATGGCCAACGTTTTTTTTTTGAGGGGTCAGCGAGTGCTTTGAAAATGGCTATAGCATACTAAGTTTACTGAAAGGTAAAGGAGACATTGTTTTGTCGTCACAAAAATAATTAGATTGGAATCGGTGGTGGGTATGATGCCCTTTTTTGCTCTTCGCAGTTCACACTGTGGTTGGGGTGAAGTCCCTTTTTGTCTAGGAATATTAAGTAGGGGCTGAGAAATTTGAAGAAATTAGCATGACCGTGGACTGCCATATTGACATCGGTCGTGTGAGTTTTACGCTCACATAATCGGTTCCGCTTAGCGTGAACATTTGCGTAAACAGGTGCAATGTGTTCACTCAAGTGGAACACAGCCCAGGAACCTGCTCGTGGGTTTGCATGGATTCAGTCCCACTATGGGTTTTCCCATTTGGAATTTTCCTCGCATACTCATACCTTAAATTGAACATTTCGTCAGCCCCTAAGGGTGTAGAACTCGATGAGTTTATTACCAGAATATGAAATATGAATAAATGCATATCAGGTGAGCAGCAACATCCGTTATCACTTCCTGTGAATCATATCTGTTGGCGAACGACTTGAAGAATTTGAAAAATCATAACTGGTGTGGCCCTTTAATTATGATTGACAGTGTGGGCTCATATCAACTTCATCTGTCAATCAAACATTTGCAGATGTTTCGGTGCCTTTGAAGCAGTGATCAGGGCACACAATGGGGATGTCGCGGTCGGCCGCCCTTCTCCCCGGCCAGTCATGTTATCTTTGCTCAGGATTAGCGTGCGGAGTTGACGCGTTGGTTCGCCTTGAATGACAGATTTTACAGTGTGTACTTAACAAAGTACCTTGACTTCTTATGGAGTTGGGGGAAAGTTCAGTGATTTTTTATTGAATCGATCGGAAGTGTAATTACGGGGCGCCATTGTCTGGTGCTGGTATAATGTGAATAAGATTTGTGAAAATTGGCAGTGAGTCACGCTCACAAGACATTCCTTTTTAGTGCAATTTTACTTTATTATATTTTCCCCCCTTTTGGTTTTATTCTAAATTACTGGGTTTTTTTTCATTCAAATGAGTTGTTTTTGGTTAGTTCCTCATAAATTGAGTTCATATGATGAACAGTTTGTCACTAGTTTCAGGCTTTCTAAACTCAAGCTGTTTTTGATTAAAGGCAACGTATACCTTTGGTCTTGGGACCGCTCGATTTGTTTTAATCTTATATAAATGTAGATTCTATGCATTAAAACTAACCTTTCATTTGATATCGCCGAAAATGTGGAGAGGTTTTGTCCACGCAGGACAAATTCCAATCCGTAAGTGGAATACACAATCTGAGAAACGTTTCATGCAGAAATGTTTCTCAGATTGAAATGTTTTTGATTCCCTTTCTCTAAAATCACATCATGTTACTGTTTTGTTTGTTTTTAGTTTGGGGTGGGTTTTTTTTTTTTTTTTGGGGGGGGGGCTTTTTATGTCTGCGTTCGTACCGTCCACTTATTAACCCTTAGTTCCCCCTTTTTATAATGATTTTTAGTCTTACTATGTAATATTTAACTCTTCTGTCCAATTGCCTTTTTTTTGTTTTTGTTGTAGGTATAAATTTTGATTGACCCAATGTAAATAAGATGCAATTCGATCTGATGATTGTGATGTCTTTTTGAAGTTTGTCATAAAAAAAAACTGTTCATCTATCATCATCATGTAACCTGCTTCTGCTTAAAGCGGTATTTCATCATGCTAAGCAATTTGTTCCTACTATAACTTAAGCCAGTGATGTAACTTTGTTGAATGAGTTTGTAATCTCTTTAAGAGTAGTGAAAAACAAGCTTTTGAATGAACGTTGGAAGTGGGGGGGGGGTAATACTGAGAAGATGTTCTTTATTGACTGTGTTTCCGTAATATTACCTTGAATTAAGCAGGCCTTGTTTCCTTCTCTTTCACAGGCACGTTTGGCCGAGGAGGTGGGCGTGGAGGTCGTGGCGGCAGCAAGGGAGGAAGGGGTGGAGGAGGGGGTGGTGGTGGTGGAGGAGGACCCCCGTTGCGCTAATCGGTAGCAAAGGTTTAGTGTTGTAGTTAGGATTATTTAGTGTCTGTGTTGAGAATCGGTCGGGGGTGGGGGGAGGGAGAAGAGAGGGGGACGTCTTTTATTTCAAAGATTCTTCACGACGAATTTCTTTTCTGATTGATCTTGGGATTTTTTCACATCAACTGCAGACTTGTTGCGTTGAAGAAACACATGTAGCCCTTTCCCCTCGAAGACTTCTTTGCGACGCGTTCTGAAGTGAGGTTTTATTCACTGCCCGGCGATGAATATGTCGTGGAATATGAGCACGAGTCAAAACTCTGTAAAGTTGTCAGACTGTCACGGTGCGTTATTTTTAGTATTTTGTGAGGGGAGAAGAATGAGCTGACACTGGGGTGCTTGACCGTTTTTCAACAATGGCCGGCTGTCTCCATTGACAATGAATCAAAGTCTCACTTCACGGAAAGAATCCATCGGACTGCGGATTTTTTACAAGACATTAAACAAGAGAAAGAACCCCCTGTGGTCTGGGAAATCCAAGACGTCTCGGCCAGGTCTTTGCTCCTGGATCAAAACCCCAAACTGTCTGTCAGAAGAGACTCGGTGTCTTCTTAGTGTCTTCCCTCGGGAAATCCTTAAAGAGGGTTTGAGGGATCTCAAGGCTTGTGTCCAGCTCTCCAGCTGGGGGTGCCTTCTTTCTTGAGATATTCAAGAAAAGTTTGATAGGCCTTTTTTGTGAAATCCACACTCGGCGGCTTCGGTTTGAATCTATGTCAGAGAGAAGACCTGTCCCCTTCTTGTCTTGAGGAATTTTTTGTTTGTAAGAGCAGCTTTTGATGAATAAGTTTGCTTAGCGATTCCGGTACATAGGAAACATCTTCTTTGGCTTCACAATCTACAAAGAGGATTTTCTGGGTGCGTCAGCGCGGCACTTGTTTGGGTTTTTTTTGTTTGTTTTTTTTCGGACATACCTCAGCTGGGAATGCCAATCTTGACGTCAAGGAATCTGAAGGCAAGACCGATTCTCAGCGCAGCTAGATTTTGTAAATTATTCGGTAGGTGACTTTTTTTTTCTTTTTTCTACAACTTATCTTGAGTCACGGAGAATAGAGATAGGTTAAATATCATGGAGAAGTTGGATGGTGTAAACTGTTTTGTAATAAATTTTCCTGTGTGCCCCCCCCCCCAATTTTGTTTTTTATGCATTTAAATAAATAAATAATAGCCCAACAGATAGCCTTAACAAAATAGTCTCTGAAGACCCAAAATCATTGTTTCTTATTTAAATTGCTGAATCAAAATAAGCTAGATTTAAACCTGCAAAAATTGGATGCCATTTTAACATCTATTTTTAATTTTTTTTTTATATGGTGTGTTTTAAAAAAAAATGAATTTACTACTCCTCTAAAAAGCATTGACTTTAATTATTTGAGGCCTTGACATTACACAGAGACCGCTGCTCTGCATGATTTTGTTCCCCCTTCAAAATACCATGAAGAGACCAATCAGCATCTCAAACACCCTTCAGTCTCCTGTCGATGACTTGGATCAGGCTAGTCGAAATGTTGAGACCATAATTACTCACTCTGCGCTAGTGAAGTGAATAACGAGAAGTCCCCTCGATCCACTAAGCTAAGTAGTAGTCCAGGCCGAGTTTCTTACCTATCTTTGGGTCGTACTTAGTAAGCTGGACAGTTCTTTTTTGGTCAGTGTCGTCGTGTGTGTCCCCCCCCCCCCCATCACCGGGTTTCTTAAATCTACTCCACGGAAGTAGCAGAATAACAGCAAAACAAGTGCTTACAAGAACATACTACACAGCTGAGTACATGTAGATGTATTCACATGGTGTTGATACCTAACCAGGCAATGCCTCAAAACCTACTAATATGGCCCCTCCTTTCAAGAATGAAAGTCCAGGCCTGTATTTTGTTTGACTTTCCCCAAGAAATTTGATATCTTTGAACTTCAATAGTTCACACTGTATAAAGCATAGGGGCAAGGACAGTTGGCAGTTGTTGGTACCAAACTTCCCGAGACGAAATTTCCTCTTTTGAAAAAAAAAACAAATGGGCCACTTGAGTGAACAAGTTCCAAGATGATCACTTGAAATTTATATGTCTGCTTGAGTGAATGTATAACTCTTCAAGAGTAAAACTTTGCTCTATCGTCCCTTTAATAAACAAATAATGGAAGATCAGAAGACACCAACAGTGAGTCAACTGTCTGAAGTGTTTTCGCGGAAAGGAATCCATGGTCAAGATAAAGAGAGAGAGAGAGAGAAAGGTAGAGGCCATCCACCTCCTATTAATAACAAGGAGCAAATGTCTCAAGATGGTGTCACCTTTCTCTGAAGAGGCCAAGGCTTAAGGAGTTTTCTTGGATGATTATCAGATAATGATGTTGTAAACTGAAACACATGTTAAAAGCTGTACTGGTGCTGCGTGTATTGTATTACAAAATTGCACCATTAATACCAGTCAGAGCAATGTCAGATACCTATCAGGTAGATCGTTTTATTTGACAAACGTAAGGACTTTATTGCTCTTTGTGAACTCAGAGCTCAGATTTATGAATAGTTGTGGTATAATTTTAATTGATGTAATAATCAGTGTTGTAGTACTCGGTACTCGTACTGGCGTGCTACGCGAGTACCGTTTTGATGGTACTCGTGCTTGTACTCAGCTAGCAAAATACTCGATACTCGACTGAAAAATAATTTGCACTCAAAGTCATGTACTTGATACTCGACTGAAAATGTCTTAAGATTTTAAGTACTCAATAGTCAAAACACCACTTTCCTTTTCCCTTTCCTATATGTGCATAAATGGGAAGAAACTCAGGAAAAGTCCAATTGAAGTTATCTATGATGTAATCGTGTTTACAAGATAAAATATCATACTAAGCACAAATTTGTAAAAAAAAAAACAGTAAATATTGTTACCCCTCATTTTGCAGTGTTTCTATAATATTGTATCAGGGATGAATATGATTTTGGTACCAACTGCTAATTACCGAGTTAATTACCGGCCTCTCCTGACCAGGCATGTTATGTGGTGTAGTAGTTAATACATCTGGGCCCAATTTCATAGAGCTGCTTAAGCAGAGAACAGTGCTGAAAAAATCTGCTAAGCAGGCTACCAGTCACGGATTGTAGGTTTGACATGGTATTTTTGCTGGTAACCTTATTGTTTCGTGCTTAGCTACTTGTTGTGCTGAAACACAGCTCTTTGAAATTGGACCCAGACATGCTATGTGGTGTAGCAGTTAAGACCTCTGCTCTTGTTCGCAGGGTGGGGTTGTGGGTTCGAATCTCACCCAATTGGCCTGTGGGTTTATTCCACACTGGACATGGAAAGCACCGAGTATACAGCACGTTACACAAGCCAGTGTAACAGTAAAACCAAAATGAGAATGGTTGATTTAGTTTTGATATCACAGGCCTGGAAGTTCATCTTTGAGAGGGCAAGGCCATTTGATTTGCAAAGGGCACTTCTATTGAAAAATCTTAAAGTCTTTGGGAAGCTTTTGAAGGGGCACCAAGGCCAAGACCAGGGGCAACAGAGACCATGTTCTCCATGTAGTTCCAGGCCTGTACATGTATAAAGGTTTTCAATCTGTGTTTGTAACTGAGATCTGTAACTGTTGTACACATGCATATTACAATAAAAGAAACCGAAAAAGAGGGAGGTGTATTGATGGCAAACACTGATTGAGTACAAAAGGTCACAAACATATGGAGACAACTGTATGCTCTCTCTCATTAAACCATTTTGATGTGGAAGACCTACTTCTGGTTTTGAGTTCATACCAGACAGAGCTGTTTTCTGTATAATAAAAAAAAGAAGAAAAAAAAGTAAGGTCTGTCACTGGCCTGGCCTCCACTTCAATGAAAAACAAACATTTTCTTTCTTTGAAATATACTGTGTTGTTAATGTTGCCATGGAGCAACTAGTTGACCTCTGACTTTCCAGATCTTGTGGTACTTACTGTTAATCCATGTTCAGATTGTTCCACCATCCCAAAGCAAGTTGGGTTTTTTTTCAGAAGCTCCTTGGACATTGACTGCTCAGGGATTTTTGCTTGGAATCTTCCTTAATCCATCAGATGCTCCATCTGCATCTTGGTTGTGTTCCCTTTGTGAAATTACATTAATGAATCCTGAATCGCAGTACACTGTGAAGGTGCCAGACTATGCTTACCCTCCCAGCCTCTGTTTGGTAGCATTGATTTGAATGGGTGACAAAACCTGGGCCCAATTTCATAGAGCTGCTGAAGCACTGAAAGTATCTGAGCACAACAAAATGATGCTTACTGGAATAAGGATAAGCCAAAATACAATGACTTATGCACCATTTGTGACTGGTACCCCGCTTATTTCTGCTAAGCAGGAAATTATTAAGCAATATATGAAATTGAGACCTGGTCCCCGCACCAGATGCTTGTGTTTGACTGTATTCGTGGATGGACTATGGAAGATACACAGTATGCTATTAAAGTAGAGATCCAACAAAAACTGGGGTTTTTTTTGTTTCAAAAAAGTGTAAATAAAAAAAAAGTTGAGTTCTCACTAACTTGTTTTGTGAGTTTGGGTTTGTTTTTCTGTTCCTTTGAATGTGTTGATCTTTCTTTATTTATGTGGTGTAGTTTGAGACAAACTTAATCAGTTTCACTGTAATTGTTTTGTTGTGTTTTTCTGAGAAATTATTTCATTTTCTGAATTTCTTTTTATGGGGTGTTTTAAAGTGTTGT
The DNA here is from genome assembly GCA_032158295.1 of Pycnopodia helianthoides. Classification (NCBI taxonomy): domain Eukaryota; kingdom Metazoa; phylum Echinodermata; class Asteroidea; order Forcipulatida; family Asteriidae; genus Pycnopodia; species Pycnopodia helianthoides. The sequence continues at coordinate 5,114,263 of CM063253.1, read as the reverse complement.
TTTTTTCCTTTCATAATGTATTGTTTAAAAATAACATTTGTTGTGGTTTGTTTCATTCATGGCAGTTTGACTTTTTCTCCTTCTTCTTGGATGCACAGTGGGCTCAATTTCACAAAGCACTCTGATTCATCTTAAAGGCACTGGAACACCTTTGGTAATTGTCCAAAAACCAGTATTCTCACTTGGTGTATCCAATCATATTATGCATAAAATGAAAAATCTGTGAAAATTTGGACTCAATCGGTCAACGCAGTTGCAAGAAAATAATGACAGAAAAAACACCCTCGTTGCACAAATTTGTGTGCTTTCAGGTGCTTAATAGAAGGCTTCGCTGCAGTCTTTTATTATTGAGTGAGAAATTACCTCTTTCTCAAAAACTACATTACTTCAGAGGGAGCCGTTTCTCACAGTGTTTTATACTATCAACAGCTCTCCATTGCTTGTTACTAGGTAAGTTTTCATGCTAACAATTTTTTTGGAATAGTTACAAATAGTGTCCAGTGCCTTTAAGATGAGTGTCAGTATCACCATGGCGATTGGTATTGCAACATCACAATTTGCCTAGTAGTTAAGACGGTTAAGCTTAGCTCTTTGTGAATGTTTGTTGTTGTGAACAAAATATCTCAGCGGTAATGTGATGTAAATTTGGGGGAAGTTATTTCTCAGTTGTTATTTTAACTGGTTAGTTCATTGGTTTTACGATGGGAAAAGTCTTTTAACATCACTTTAAACTACAAGACCTTGCTATTTCATCTACTACTGGGGTTTCAGTGTGAAATAGCCGTCACATTCCATTCCCTATCACATTACCACATTGCACTTGTTTTGACTGATTCCCGCTTGTGTTTATTTCCAAATAGTAACATGGAATGATATATATAGAAGTACATAGTCGGGCCATGTAAGTACACGGAGACCCGTGGCCAGATCCTTGCTCTGTATTTTAGTGAAACATGCGGCTCTGACTGACTTTATAGTCTCAGCCTGCTATGTTATTGCGTTCGGTTACCATAAGAGCACTTATTCAAAATGGCCGACGCAGCAGCCGTAGCCGATGTTTGGACAAACCTCCCCCAGCCCCCTACATCAGTGACAGTACAAGTATACTTTCTCTATGGCGTTAACAACCTTCAACACATGCATGGGCTGCCCTCGGTGGTTCTGGTTTTCCCATTGGTGTCCTCCATGCTTTGATGTAGTGCCGTGACAAGTGAGCGATCACCTACCCCCCTTGCTCCACGTCAGATGCCCATGTTGAGGTAACCATTTTTTGTGATCCTTTTGCGGTGGTTGGTACCAGCGAGGGCTTCACAACGGACCCCTCAAGAGCCAAGATACTTACGAACATTTTAAGTAATTTCACCAAAGGTCTCTTTATCCACTTATCAGTTTCCACAATAGCGCCTGTCTGAAAAGTGGAAGTTGAATGAACGCTTTCAGTTCATAATCCTCTGCTCTTAAGGAAACACTCGAATGAACCCCATTTCAAATAAAATCAACACCGCTACGGATCTTTAAAGCACATGTATAACATAGGTTCCTGTTATTGTCCAAAACCAGTATCTGCACTTTATGTGACCCAACATAATCATACATGAAATAACAAACTTGTGAAAGTTTAAGCTCAATCGGTCATCGGGGTCACGAGAAAATAGTGAAAAACATCATCACTGTTTTCATACATCGGGTTTGGGGCACGCGAGATAAAAACGTTATTGATTTACTCATTTCCTAAAAACTATAGCAATTCAAGCAAAACCATTTCAAGGGAAGTTTTCCACCATGACCATCTTCATACCATGTAAGTCATGTGCAAATCTGTGAACATTTATATTTTCAATCTAACCAATGCTGTGCACACCCTTTAAAAGGGAGTCCTGAACTAAAACAGTTTTGTGCTTCGTCCCAGGGTGTTTCTACTAAATTCTTTTGAACTAATCTTTCAAAACTTACTAATCTTACAGAACTTACCCTTCCAATTAGGTGTTTTTTTCCGGAAAAAAGTTTTTAACCTCATTTGGTGTTTCTGAAGAAGAGGCCTACTTGTAAAAGTGGAATTGGGAGTGCTTCTTGAGTGAAACAAAGGATTATAAAGAGGTCCTTCGGTGAAATTATTTATGTCTTTTGAAGCATCTTGTTTCATCTTTTCTCACTTCGTGATCTGGACGAGTCCAGAGATAAATGGTTTGCCCTTCACCCGTAAATATTTATCTCGATTTAGTCTCAGTGTTTACGTCCGGTCACTCAAGGGGGACTCAACGTGAGGATATTCACGTGGGTGATCCGGGAGTGAACCACGGCGGGGAAGGAAACTGGAAAGAGTGATGATCCTGAACTCGGTTCACCGTGACTGACAGTTATTCCGTAATGCCGAGGTTGACATGGGGGGAAGACACTCGCAGCTCGGGCCGAAATGTCCACCGTGTCCGGAACATCGTAGTACAAAAATATGTGTTGATGTGTTGGGACAGTTCCACCGCGTCTACTCTTTTTATAATTTTTTTTCGACCTGTAGAAAGTGCAGAAAATATTGAATAGGCCAACATGACAAATTAAAAGCAAAAAGTTAGGGGAGTTAGTAATCAATCATCATTGCATATTGGCCCCTGGTTTCTTGAAAGAAATACCCCCTTTTTCGGTGGTAGGGACAGTTGTGTTCTGAATAGCACCTTATACTTGGTGGTCTCGATCATATCTGTAAGTTTGGGCGGGAAACCGACCCTTCATAATGAGAAGTGTGGATCACGCGACCGTGAGCCTGTTCCCGTGTACACACATGTATGTCATCAATTTGGGCGGACTGCTGACCGACTCGCCGCCACCCGCCGGAAAGGTGGTAATTTACGGCCGCTCGTTATCATCTTCTGTTGACTTGCCAGAGAGTTTTATGGACTGGACGTAATTGATGTACTTCAGGTCAGACAGTGGACTGAGCTTCTGGTAGTTTTTGCACCAGAGCCGGAACATTTTGAGATGTTGGGCACGGACCGTGGTACTCCTGGGACCTTATGCCGTCCATCGTGTCGTTAAGGCCCTTCACAGATCCGCGGATCAACATACCATTGCTCTGTGAACATACCCCCTGAAACCCCGCGGTTGCAACGTTTTCGCCCCCCAAAAAGTGAATTCCAGGACTGGCAAAAGGTCAAGACAGGGATCCCACCACCAAGATTATTTGAATGAGTGATCTTCCAGGATGCAAATGAGCTGTGCATATGTTCGGCAAGGTCCCTGCCCTTACAGTTTTCAGATAGTGCGTGTGTTACATAGTTTACCTGAAAACTTACAAGTTTAGGACTTAGTACAATTCATAGCAACACCATTCACGCAAAATTGCGGCTGGGCCATGAATGGGTAGTGCAGAGAACACGGTTCCATTTCGTGTGACCACACAACTTAGCAAGTGATCGTTTTGTAAAAACATAACCGCGAAAGAAGAAAATACCAACTGTGAATGTGGAACTGAATCATATCAGCAGCCCACAACTTACACCAATGCCCTGTCCGTCAAGAAACATACACGGAGAAAAATGCCCAATGAACTTAGATGAGGTGACTAAACAATGGTGGAAAACCAACTGCAAGCAGAAATAATATAACTTGTCTGCCTGGTATCGAAAGACCAAGGAGTGAGTGCTTAAAAAAGAGGGGGGAAACAAATCACGTCCTGCGATGGCAGTTTGTTCAAAATTAAGGTTCTGATGTTTGCGTGGTGGGTAAATCATGGAGCTATTTTTAAGCTCCAAGGGTCTTAATGTTGCCTATACAGAACCCTACCTATAGCCATACGTGTCTTCTATTAGGCCTACCGAACATTAGTCTTTGTAACTTGTCTAGCACTTTCACATCTGCCGTTGTTCATTTTCTTTTTTTTCAAAAACTTCTTCCACCGTAGTTCACAAACGTAAAGAGCGAAACTTGTTTTGATCGAGTTCGAAACCCCTCACAAACGTTCCACACAAACAATAACGAGATTATCTCCTCTTCTCTACAAATACCGATCTCCCTTCCTGCCTCCTATCTCATCCTCCACTTCCTCGAAGTCAAATTCCAAATAATCTCCTTTCACAAAAATCTTCCCACTTGAAGGAGCCCTTGTCTAGCGGCACCTTTGATGAGGTGTTGACCGGGTGTTTCACCGCTTTGAAGGGGGGTGTTCCGGGAGGCTGTCGGTGCGCTTCAAGTGAAATAGAACCTATACAAATATCACGCTACGTTTGATTTTTAGGTGGGGGCGAATAAGCCGACGGCACAGTTCAATTTCCTCTTGTGGTAACGGCAGCATATTCGTTATCCGGGGTTGGTTGCTCTTTTTCGATGTTACATCTTGGCAAAACTTGCTGGTCTTTACTTCCATATGAATCATGGCGACCAGCATTGTTTGCAATTGCAAAATCGCTGCGATTGCCCCTCTCCTTCAAATTCAGTTCAAGTACACCGGTACAGCAATTTTAATTTTTTGCAACTTTTTGTTTAACCAAAATAAGTTACAACACTAGTTATTATGGCAAAACTTTCGGGCCACTAATAGCAATAGTAAATGTATGGGCACACTCTTGAACCAAGATATTGCATGGCATTGCCGTCTGAGGTGTACAAGTACAACCATGGAGGACGGGGAAAAGAAACAACTTATCTTTCTGATAAAACTCAAGGTTTTGATACCAATGCAGCATCGGTGGTGTTAGCTGGTACTACTGTCACTTGTAGGCTTAATTTTACTCCACTCATCATCCCATTGAACAGACAAAGTCTCAGACAAAGTTCGAACGAAATGTTATTACTGTCTTCTACCCAAGTTTCACACTGAAGTGCCGCTTAAAATAAGTTTTCAGATGACCTTATCTTTATAAAAATAAAAGTACAGAAAAGATCTATTTTTTCCTCGCGATGTTTTGACCGAAGGGACTAATCGAGGCTACGTTGTTCAGACATTATCAGCCACAGACGAACCTCCAAATGTCTCACAAAAGCCAGCAGTGTTCTCAAGATGTTGAACAGTTTCTTCGCCACACAGTGTTTGCAGGAGAAAATTGCAACAGTCCTTTTCTGCAAGGTCGTTGAAACAAACAAGAAAATAACGAAGAGTCTCCTACTGTGATTGCATATTCACCGAAGAAGGCCGGTACAATAACGCAGCATCGACTTCTTCTTGCCGTCATACTGTCTTTGTTTATCGGTGGTCTCGATTGTCATCAATCTGGACAACAACAGTGGGCACAAGAACTTGGATAATTGGCTTCTTTTTAATGTCTTTTGGGATTATAAAATGAAGGTTACACAGGCACACAAACTAACTCATGGCTAATTCTTTGCAAATTATGGAGGTTGGAGACTACTGTCGAGATAGTTCACAATCTGAGAAGAAATTGATGTTGTTGGTAAAGTGCTGTAATCTTTGAGAAAATGTTATTGAAAACTATAGACATGTATATCTGGCCGGCCACGCTATTTAAATAAACCCATTATTATTGTTACATTAAACTTACAGAATGTTGAGTATTCACTGTTTGCCTGAAAGGTTTGATTACATTTTACATTTTTTTTTATTTTATTTTTTTTTAATGGTTGACTCCCGCGAACTTATTTTTACTTCACCATCTTATCACACCTAAACAAAATAGTTCTTCCCGGCCATGGATCGTATTATTTACTATTAATTGTATAGTTACATTCCAACGTCCAACTTCAGGAAATGTTAACAAAAATAATGTATAACGGAGAATCTTCAAACAAAATGTGGACAGTTACTTATACAGTTTTACTTCTGATGATGTTTATTATTTAAAATATATGTGTATATACACGTGTATATATAGAAATCTGGTCATTTTTTTCTTTCTCTGGACTGATTTTGTTCTATGCAGACGCAAAATATTGCGACCGCTGTGTATGCGAGTGTGCCCATCTAGTTTTAGCGCCACCCAGCCAGTGCGGCTGGCTAGTCCGTGTGTCTGGCATGCCTGACACAATCATACACGCGCACCCCACGGTTTGTGATAGCTGATGTACTAGCTCTGTGGTACTCTGGTAATGCACCAATCAGCGTGGCATGCCTGTGGCTGCACTGTAGCAGAGAGAGAGGGAGAGAGAGAGAAGGGTACCCTTCAAAAACGCCTGAGTGCACAGGCCGGCAGAACACGGTCGACTCTCAATGCCCACGGACGGATAACGTTAGTAAGTGACTGCCATGCGTGAACAGAAATGATGTGACAAGTCTCATGTGGGAAAAAAGGGATGCTCGTCTTCACTACTTCTGTCGGAATACACGGCCACAGCAAGGATTTCCCGAAGAGCCACTCAAAACACCGACTGCAACTTTCTCCTGTGTGTTCGCCAACAGCTCCGTAGTCCGTGCACTTTACAAGGAGGTTTCGATCGGGGACGATCGCGCTCTGTGCCCCCGCTCTACCCAACTCCAGAGATCCCCCTGCGGTAAACATAACTTGGGCTGACAGGTGCATGCGTTATGTACAAAGCTCTTACAACACACGGGCGGATCTACACCTTGGCCCCGCTAGTATCCAGCCTGTCAACGAGTATTGATGGTCTCACAAACGGCGGGAGTAAATCATAGGAAAATGCCTTGCCTTGGACACCTTGTGGTAGTCCTGATACCGGCCGTGTCTCTGCTTCTACTACCCTGGCCAACTTCAGCCTCCGTGGAGAGACTACGGGAAAAGTTACTCTGCGAAAATTCCAGTAATACAACCGATGTGAGTATTTAGAATATCATCTCCTCTTACAGAGCATGAAAACAACGAATTTATAAACATCTCACTCAAAAGAATTTCCCCAAACCTTGTTGTGATTCGCACAGCTTTCATCCCAGTTGTCTGTTTCATTCACATGCAAAAATGTTTTCGTAGTAAATCAGCTGGAAATCCCATGCACGTCCCAAAGAGAAATATCGGAAGTGGATGTTTACCTTACTGTTACGACACAAACAAACCCTCCGTAAATAATATTTGATCAGCAAAGTGCGATGTCGACCTTTACCGGAAGTTTATGCCCCCCCCCCCTCCTCCCCGAAGAGGATTCGTGCAAAGCAAAGCAACAGTATACACGAACATTACACGAAGGAACACTTAAAAAGTTTTATCACCACTTGTGTAAAGAATAAAGAATGAATAACAGTGTAGGAAAACCATTCATGTACGACCCTTGTATCCCCTAAGGGCTGTATGCATTTCTACAAGGGCACTAAATAGTAAATGCGTACTTCATGAGTAAACTCCCATCTTTGGTTCATTTTATTTTCTTTCTTTTTTACAGGGAGTTAATTCATTTCTGTGGCGAGTGAAGAGGGAGACCCCTGCATATTTCTTTGGTACAATACACGTTCCTTACACCCGCGTTTGGGATTACATCCCCGATAACATCAAGCAAGCCTTCGGCGAGAGTGAAAACATCTTCTTCGAATTGGATCTTACGGATACCTATACCATCTCGACCCTGACGAACTGCCAGCTCCTGCCCCACGGGGAGAACCTCAGCGATGTGTTACCGAGGAGTTTATTTGAGAGGTTGCGGGAACACCTGGAGTACGTGAAAGTGATGATGCCGTCTTGGATGACGGCCGATCAGAGGGGCAGGGGGCTGTACGCGGACTACCTCTTCAACGCGATCGCGGGAAACTGGGAGAGGAAGCGGCCCATCTGGGTGATGCTGATGGTGAACGCTCTCACGGAGACGGATATCAAGTCCAGAGGTATCCCCGTTTTGGACTTATTCCTGGCTCAAGAGGCCATGCGAATGAATAAAAGAACAGGCGCCGTAGAGCGAGTTGAGGAACAGTGCATGCCGCTCAACGGGCTAAACTTCACACAAGTAAGTTAAACTTTCCATTCGATATTAACACAAATTTCCCCCACCTAAAAAATGACTTCTAATTCCTGAAGAGTCGCTCTTCTTTTTTTCCCCCGCAAGCCAAGGCGACGAACCCCACTCAACAAAATCGCCACGCGCGTCACAGCAAAAGCCCATTTCAAAAGAGGTGAAGCAATTTTGGGGACTCGATGCTCCAGCTTGAATAGGGTACGAGAACAAAAGGGGTGAAAATCTCGAGCCAGTAGCCCGTGTAATGTTTTCAATGAAGTTGACACCACTCCGCTAATTTCATTGGCATTAGCGCGTCTTTACAACTCGATTACGAGCAAGGATAAAAGAGGAGGGCCAGGGAGGGCTTTTATGCGTGGGGGTGGGATAACCCAGCCGAAGACCGCGGTCTGACCGTGTCGTCATCATCATCACAAACAAGAACACGATCACAATCGAGACAACTCATTTGGCTTTCCCTGAAAAATCTCTCGATAAAACCACGTCCGTTGGAAACCCACACTTCATTTCTTCCTCTCTCTCCCTCGCTTCCTCTTAGCAGTGCTCTATTTAGCGATCTCGCTACCGCACTTTGCGATCAAGAATATTGATCTCGTTGACAAAGACTCATTACACCTTTTACAGTGCTTATTGTCAGGTCAGGGCAGCCACAATACCGTTTTACCTCACCGGCCACAAATGCCATTAGCAGGGGAGTTAAATTGTCGAAGACGTTTTGTAAGGAATTCTCACAGCTTCATTATTGTGGAAGTGTACTTTCGGACTTTTGTGGTGGGGGGGGGGAGGGTTGAACCGTCACATCGATAAAGTTGAAATGCGGGTCAGTTTGGGATCAACATCACAACCTCTTTCCCACCGTAGGTCTTTTCTACAGATATGTTCATGGTAAAATGTGCCATCGAAAACAATTTGTTATTTTTTTGTGATGTAGGGTACGTGTTTCAACTCAACATTGAATACAAAATGATGTCATTATTTTTTGCTTAGTCCACGTGGTTCACTTTCAAAATAATGGTTTACTCATTCAATATATATTTTTGCTTCTCCTCTTTTGAATGAGAATAATATTTTGTTATGGTATACAAGACTTTAGAGTGTAAGGGTGCCTGTCAGTGCTCACTTTATTTAGAAATTCAAATAATAAATGTGTAAGTTTTTATCAGATATATAACATCTTTTAAAACCGTTGTGGTACCCGCTGCTTTCATTCAACGACATCTGCTCTAGAACAGTAAAGGTCATGGGTTTGAATCCCACTCAAATAACATGCTTGTGGGTTTTTTTTCCAAGGACTTGAGAAAAGTACTTAGTATACAGTGCTTTGCACACATCGGTGTACAGGAAGTTTTGTACTCCGGTTTAATTTTGTTCATGGAGTTTATTGAACAAGATTTTTAAATGTTAAAGCACACCCTCTAAAAAGAAAAATTATTGCTTGAAAATCAGCAGGGAACCAGTGAAATGTACTACAAAACTACACAGTTTGGGAGCTGGTAGCCAATTTCTGCTCAGCCAAAATTTTCTGGGCTTAGAGAAATGTTTGTAGGTTAAATATTTAAATGTAAAGCAACCCCATGAAATTGGGCCATGGAAATATCACTTTAGTCTGGTTCATGTTGATCCTATGTAAGAAAGAGAAACAAGATGGCTGCTGGTACCATGTGGTACTAGTGTTCAGCCTCAATGGTTCAGAAGTAAGACATCCTCCTGTCCATCACTATCTCCAGTGTGGCTTTTTTTTCGTCTCTCAACCCAAACTGGATTATGTCTTTATAAAACAGTGGATTAAAGGCAAGGATTATAGCACCCCCCTCTTGGCTCCTCCCTGGCCAGTCTTTATCAACTCATTTGGTGTCTGGCACCAACACTGTCCCCCAGCCATTGTTTATTGTTGTGGCTCACCAGCTGATTAAAGGGGATTAAGGGAAGCCATGATTAGGAGGGGGATTAGGGAAAGACTCCTTCTTGATTACTGATGTGATTGTACACATGTGCACTTTCTCTCCTGTCCTTGATCTTATGTGGTTGCCATAGAAACTAATGTGTGAACCAATTCTTGTATATTCGACTGAAGCATGTGATAAGATGTGTAAACCTCTTATCACCCTAGCTATCCAACAGGAAACACAAGAAAGGGTACCATTTTGCATCCATCACGCTAGCAATTTACCAATGGTTGTAACTTTCTTTTAAGAGTAAAATGAAAACCACCCAAAAGTGTTTCAACACCTGGACATGCAGGAGTATACCCAACAATAATTTGAGTAGATTTATTTGACATTTTTGAAGAATAAAAAATGAAACCACTCTAAAATACTTTAAAAAGTGAAAGAATTACCTGCCTTTTTTGAACATTTTTTTGAATAAATTTGAGAGTAACTAAAATATTGATAATTCTGATCGACTCAAATTATTTTCAGTACAAGCCGGCATACATCCATTCACTGTTGAAATGTATGTAAGTGTGGTTTATTTAGGTACTTACGGTAAAATAAAGTTACAACCATTGGGAAAAACTGCTTATGTGACAGCAGATAAGTGGTACCATTATTGTGTTTTCTGTCATCATACACATGTCCACCTTGTATAATACCAACAAGTCTCTGCCCACTGGACGGCTGGCCCCAGGCCAGTGATTTTTAGTGCTAGGCTAGTAAACTCATGACTGGACAGGCTAGGTGTCCAAGTGTATGACAAATGAGATAAATCTTCTCTTAGTGCTTGTTCATATAAAAACAATTTAAATTCATGTTAAATTATTTTGATTTTTTTTTTCTCATTTTGATTCTAGTCTGGAAAAATACATTCTGGTCCAGTAAAAGTTTTTAAGCCCTGTGGTCTTGTGAATTTTAAGAAATGAGAAATTATATATTTTTTATTATGTTCACAATATAAACTCAAGAATTGTAAAAAAATATATATATATACAACAGCTGAAGAAGTATTGAAATGTGCCTCTTTATTCATTTCAACAGCTAATACAATTTTGACAAAGTCATTTTCATAAAATGTATGATTTAAGTTTTTTGTGTACAAACTGTGCCTGCAGGAAGTCCAGTCTCTGCAGTTTTTTTAACGTGTGATGTCACAATTTCTGTCATGATAGAACTACAGAGCTTAATGCATGTCATCATCTTGTATTTTTAAAACCAAGTCAATAATGCCATAAATATCATGTATACTTGGTGTAAAGTTTCTTGTTTTGTAAAAAAGAGTACAGTGTTGTAGCTAATAGTAATAATTAAAAAAAACAAGTCACTGAAATTTTGAGACCCCAGGACCAAGCTTAAGCACACAGCTTGTTGAAACTGAGACCCCCCCCCCAAAAAAAAATGGGAACCCAAGACCGGCCTTCAAGACCTCCATTGCTAAATCACACATCCACCGCAAAAATTAGAACATCTTGCTGCAAATTTCTGAATTAACTGGTGGGAATTTTCCCCCAATGAAACCCAACACCCTTGCTCCTAATAACTAGATCCGGGGTCCAAGAGACCCACTGTCCCATCGAACCCATAACCGCTCGCTCATTCAGCCCAGTGCCCTCTACTCAAAAGGGTCAATTGGTTTGGGCCCAACTTTGTTGTTTGTCCAAACCAGAGTTCTAAAGGACCCATTTATAAAGCGGTGAAAAAGGGTTAGCAGGTTAGGTATGGTCTAGTTTTATGGGGCAAGAAAGCAAACATGATGAGTTTGGAAGTGGAACAACTTTGTGGTCTCTCCGCCGTCGTCGGTATTAAAATCCATTTCAGCCGGTGAAAGTTTAACTCGATCTGCAGTTGTTGTTTTCTACTGAAATGAAATGTTTTTACTGTTTTTGGTAATTATTTACTCATAGACAAAGATTCTATTCATTTGTTTTTTTTTCTAAGAGAATTTATTCAAGAGAAATCTCCTTTGTAGATGAAAGTGAAATGTACTCGTCAATAGGTCTGCTGACAGTAACATTTTATTTTCATTGACTGCAGTTTCTGTAGAAAAACAAGTTAATGTCAATCGCTCTGTTCAGCAGAAAATATTGTACAGATACTACCAGGAACCGGTTCCACCAAACAGTGTGCCTCCAATGTCATTTTGGACTGGTAACCTGTGTTCTGCTAAGCAATCTTTTTCCTCGCTTAGCAAACTTGTGTTATTAGCTGCTTTCACACAAAAGTGCACTAACTTTATTCACTGGTTAAATTAGAGTGACACAAGTACCGATGCAAATTGTTCTTCTAGTACTTATTCTTGCTGTATAAATAAATTAAGTTCATGGGAGGTCATCAACCTTGTTGGCTTAAGGTTGTGCCCTAGTATCTTTTCTGTCAGTTTGTTTGTCTAAGCGTGGCAACAATTCACCCTCAATGAAAACTGAACCGTTTATTGGAGACCCCATCCAGATGTTGGCATCCACTGTCCAGTTCTTGGTAGTTCGTCCACATGGTCCGTACATGGAGTTTGTCTTGAGTGACAGCTTGGAAGCTTTTGTCAAGTCCATAAACCATCTTGCGTTGCAATAGAGTAATTTTTGTATAGGTATTATTATTAGGTCGTTTCCGAATTAGCGGTTGTGGCTAGCTTGTTGGCAAGCGTCGAAGCGTAGGCTGCCCTTAGCAACACCCTTAGCAAACGCCACAGTCACATCCGCCAATTAGGACAGGGCCACTACATGTTTATATGCAATAGACCATAATCAGGCTGCCACCATCTTGGCCATGTTCCTTGTATCCAGTAACAGTAATGGATGCTAATAAATTGTACAAAATAGGAGCCAGACAGTTTTTCTTTCTAGCCTCAGTGTAGTTACATTGAGTTGAATGAGAGAAAAGCAAGATGGCCGCACCATGATGAAGGTCTATCTTGGCATAGAGCAAGGAACAGTGTTCCCTGCGTGGAAAGCTACACAAACTATTGTTATTTGTTTCATCACTTAGGGATCAGACTATTTTACCCTTCACAATGACACTGATAGTTTTATTATTCAAAAGGACCAGACAATTTTTCCCTTCAAGTTTCAGTTTGGTTTCATTGGGTTGAATGGAAGAAAAATAAAATGGCTGCAGCATGATAAAAGTCTATCGTCGAACAACGCACAGAGGCAATTGCCGTTATGCTATTGGTAGTTGGCTCGGTGCCCCTCTAAATTTATCATTTCTACCTCGGTGGTTTCTTTTTTTCACAATAGGAGGAATTGTCCTTCACAAGAAATCTGTCCTTCAACCTAATGTCAATAAGCTGTCAATCGGAACTTTTTCTTCATCACTTGCTGACCATCCGTTAGCAGAGATTCAGTTTTCTGTCTCAAGAACTTCATTAAAGTACCCATGACTGTCTTCCCCCACTTGGGTTTTCAGAGATGCCAACTTTCCCCGACTCTACAGAAAGTTCCCTGAAAATAAACAAATCTTTCCGTGTTCTTATGAACAAATTTGGAACTCTCTCTGATTATGAAAATTTTATTCCCTTTCATGTTGAATGTAATTCTAAATATCTCCCTGATTGTTGTACAAAGTCTCCCTGATTGCAAGAGGCAAATGTTGGCAGCTCTAGGTTTTACTGGTTACCTTCCTTCGGGTTCGCCTCACTGATTCTACAGAAAGTTCCCTGAAAATAAACCAATCTTCCATGTTCTGATGAACAAATTTGAAACTCTCTCTGGTTATGAAAATTGTATCCCCTTTTATGTTGAATGTAATTCTAAATATCTCCCTGATTGTTGTACAAAGTCTCCCTGATTGCAAGAGGCAAATGTTGGCAGCTCTGGGTTTTACTGGTTACTTTCCTTCGGGTTCGCCTCACGTGTCTCACTAGGGATTCCTTTGTATCTTGGGTCAGAAGTGTGGATATGTGATCCGCTGTTTCCCTACCTCTCCTGGGGAATTGAAATACTGCGTGAGATCAGAAGGGCTGCTGGTGTCTGTAAGCAAGTCAAACTGCTTGAGGAGTGAGTCTGGGTTTTCTTGTTAAAGCCCATGTACAACATTGGTAATTTTTTAAGACTAGTACTAGTAGTGTCCGCACTTTATGTGACCCAACATAGACATGAACAAACCTGTGAAATGTTAAGCTCAATCGTTCTTCGGAGTCATGAGAAAACAGTGAAAACCCCATTATATGTTTTCACTGTTTTCAAACATCGGGTTTTGGACACGTGCGATAAAGACAATTGTTTTACTCATTTCCTAAAGACTAAAGCATTTAAAGCGAGAGTATCTCAAGGGAAGTTTAACACCATGACCATCTTCATACCATGGAAGTTATGTGTAAATCTGTGAACATTTACTTTCAATCTTACCAATGTTGTACACACCCTTTAAGGAATCGAACCCCAGATCTATAGTGTTGGTAAGCACAAGAATTTGCTCAGTACATGGATGTATTACTTAGTTAGGATTGGTTTATTTTCAAACCAAAATGTCTTGAAATTCACATTAAAGGGGAACATTGCATTAAAATCCCTCAATATTTTGCTGTTTGTAATTGCTCCTTATCCTTTTCAAGAGTTGTTCATACACAAAAACACATAAAGTGTGCTGTAATTAGTGAGTAGTGATTTAAAAAAACATAAATTTGCCTCTTGATATACAACCAGCGGAACATAAAGTCGGCCATATCCTGGAGTCAAAATTGCTGTTGAATTGTTTTCACTAAAAGTGGGTCACCTAATAAGATGTATTTGCAGGCTGGTTAGATAGTGTATTCATCAAAAAAACTTGAATAAACTTACTCTTCCCAAAAAATACTGCAAAACAAACGGTAGAGTATCCCTAAAATGTTACCTTGACCAAAACTGTGCCAATGTCAGTTTTTTTTTTCTTCTTTTGAGTGCCCCACGGAATTAAAATATCATTTTTATGGCACAAATAAGTGTTAGAATACTTAAGTAGATTACATCCCCTATCAGACTCCCAGCCATAGCCCAGGGGTCGAACCACTTGACCCCTGTGACCTCGGTTGACCTCTCCCAGGTGGGCGAGATTTGTGGGAAGTTGTACTCACAACTCCTAAATTCAGTTAGAAGAGCCAGGCCACCCATTTATCCCTCATCCCCATTGAGTGCAGCCATTGACAAAAATGTTATATAAATCTTGTAGGTGGGTTCTTGAATTGGCTGGCCCTGAGGCAGTGCCATTTAATCTAGTAAATTTATTACATTGAAAGCGATTGGGGCTGTTCTGGTTAGTTTATTTTGCTGTACAGAATCATGACAGGATGAGGAGACAGGGTCTGTGGTTTAAGGCTGGTTGCTGGGTGGTGTGTAGTCTGTGATGGTTCAGTGTGGAATCTAGACTCTGTTCTTAGTAGGTTTAAAGCTCTGTGGTGTAACTATCGGAGGACCTTTTTGAAACCATGGCTTGGGCCCTGTCTGCCTTAAGCCCTGTAAGGAAAGCACACATTTTATAGATAAGTGATGGAGCCCAAGCCCAAACCATGGGGCAAAATGGTTGACTATGTACTGTATGCATTCACCACATAATGTGATATTGCAGGCTTGCATAGTTTATATATATATATATTTCAAAACCACAGTGGATGATATTAAATGGTCAGACAGTAAGAGGGTTGACCGTGTACTGTATGCATGCATGCACCACATGATATCATATTGCAGGCTGGCATAGTTTATCTATCTTTCAAAACCACAGTTGATGATACTGAATGGTCAGACAGTAGGAGGGTTGACTGTACTGTATGCATTCACCACATGATATCATATTGCAGGCTGGCATAGTTTATCTATCTTTCAAAACCACAGTTGATGATACTGAATGGTCAGACAGTAGGAGGGTTGACTGTACTGTATGCATTCACCACATGATATCATATTGCAGGCTGGCATAGTTTATCTATCTTTCAAAACCACAGTTGATGATACTGAATGGTCAGACAGTAAGAGGGTTGACCGTGTACTGTATGCATGCACCACATGATATCATATTGCAGGCTGGCATAGTTTATCTATCTTTCAAAACCACAGTTGATGATACTGAATGGTCAGACAGTAGGAGGTTGACTGTACTGTATGCATTCACCACATGATATCAATTGCAGGCTGGCATAGTTTATCTATCTTTCAAAACCACAGTTGATGATACTTAATGGTCAGTCATAAGAGGGTTGACCGTGTACTGTATGCATTCACCACATGATATCATATTGCAGGCTGGCATAGTTTATCTATCTTTCAAAACCACAGTTGATGATACTTAATGGTCAGACAGTAAGAGGTTGACCGTGTACTGTATGCATTCACCACATGATATCATATTGCAGGCTGGCATAGTTTATCTATCTTTCAAAACCACAGTTGATGATACTGAATGATCAGACAGTAGAAGGGTTTTATAAGTCTTGTATAGAATTCATATTCCGCTTTTTTATTACTCTATAAGACAAAAATTCCTATTCAGTTCACATCTTCGTTTTATACCCGCTGGTAAAATACCTTACCCATTCACAGTTCTATTTTGATATTTTTCTCAAAGGCTATTTTGAAAATAAGCTTCTCCATTTGAGATTTTCCCCCAGCGTTGTATATTCTTTTGTCCCAAGATTAAATGCTGAACCATGTCCGTGCCTTTCTTGCCATTTCAGGCTCATTAGTCTGAACAATTCCCCTGTATCTGTATTGCCGATTGTAACATCAAATTAGATGAGGGAATACATAGCCTTAAACGCTGCAAGCTTGCATAAAACTCATTTCCTGCGTGGTTTTTATTGTTCTGTGGTTTGCGACGAAGTACATCATTGGTAATTATAGAAGTATACAAAAATTCTTGGTTCGTTTTAATCTGAAAGCGCACTTATTATAAAGTTCGTACCAATCCTGCGGGGAAATATGTCTAATTAAGTGTCAAAAACAAGAAAATAGTATTTGAAGAGCCCATACATAGTTGTCGTTTATTCCGATTGCCACAATCAAAATAAGCCTACTATGAACTTGCACAAACCCACGATTAACAAGAATAATATTTGGTTTTTTTTTAACGATCCTGGCACGATAATTTGTCTTTTTGCTGACGTCGCCAAAGAAACATCTACAGTAATCTGCATGATAATGTCTTTGCTGACTCGCCCAAAAAGATGCTCACAGTAAAAAAGGGAAGGTTCATATACTTTTATAACATTTAAAAAAAATTTTTTACACTCAATCTATAAAGCGAATTAGGCCTGGGAGGGGACAAAATAGATTGACCGCTTTTACTGTGTATGGAGACAAAATAATGTGACCCTGTTTGCCATGCAAATTGAAACAAAACAGCAGCGCCAAAACGAGGGTAAGTTTTTAGGGGGGGGCATAAGGGGGTGCACCATTTTTTCTAGGGGGGGACCTCTGGCCAATGAAAACTGTAGTTTCCATTTGCATTTCTCTTCAACAATCCCCTTTTCAGTTACTACTTTTTATTTGATAATCTGAGTAAGTTTAAAAACAAACACATTGTCTGCTGTAAATAGAGACAAACACTGAAGCTTATAAAATGTAACATTTTACTCTGGTGATTTTTAATATCAGAAGTCCAGATTTCAAGTGGGGGAGCACCAAGGGAGGGCACAGACATGTATTTGGGAGGCACGTGTCCCCCCCTGTAGGTTACTAAATTGTCTGACATAAGGAAACAAAATAGTCTGATCTTGTTTTATGGTGTAGGGAGACTGCTATTGCTCATTATGGAAACAAGGAAGACATTGTGAACAGATCTTTTTCTGTGTACATTTCCTTCCCCTACAACCCAACGAAAACCCACCTCCATTAATAATTTGGAAGGTTACTGGCCCCCAGTTGATCTGGTGACTCCAATTATCTTGATGAAGCTAATTTACGAGAAATCCTAATCCTCATCGCCTCAAAGTCTCTCGGACCGATTCGGACGCTGATTGCTGAATTTAAGGAAGAAAAGCGACGATGCGCTGACAAGTTTGAAGGCCGCTTAGCGTGGCTCAGCTATTGTTTGGCAATAAAATAAATCCAACTCTAATCCCTGTATTTTCCCAGCAAGACGAAAATCGGGAGAAAAAGCTCCCTGGATTAAAAAAAAAACCAACTCACCCAATTTACCTTAATCTGACGCTGTTTTAATTGTACTTTTTTGTCAATTAGACACGAAGGACATGCCAGCTTAAAATGCCAATTGCTGATTGTAAGAATTGGGGGCTGAGATTGGAAATGTGACGGTGATTTTTTTTTTTTTTTTTAATCAGTCTTTACTCAGTGATTTGATTCTATTCTAAATTGACCTCTTGTAATACTTTCCTGATCTGCAATCAGATAAATCTACTCGGCAATTTGGGTAAAAGGTTTCAAAAAGTATTTTTTTAGTATGAACTGTTTGATGTGAAAATGCATACAAAGGGATGTTCCTTCCATGTTCCGACAGCATTTTAGGCAGAAATATTTTAAGGAACCCTTTTTACCATTACTTACTTTAAATCATGTAAGTTATCTGTGAATCTGTGAACATTGTGTTTTTCGATCTTACCAATAGTGTACAGGGATGTACAAAGGATGTGTTGTTTATTCTCCAAGGTCACCATTAACAGATTATCAAAAACAGTAAGTTTAAACCATTCTGCTATTAAGCCCTGTTCACACTACCGGGCCAACTCCCGGGAAATACAACCCAAGGAGTTTCCTGGGGAGTTTTAACCCCCAGTCCCGCCACCCCACAAATTTCCTGGGGAAAAAATGCACAGGCCTCAATCCTCCAAAATCTGCCAAATCTGTCTGTTGATTTTGGAGGACTCCAGAAAGTTAAGGGGGACAGTGTTGTTTTAAGAATGTCATCATTTTCAGAATTTCAGCCAAGCATCTTTATTCCTCCCGTGGTTTTGTATCTCATACATGCAATGTGAGTTAACAAAAAAATGCAGAATAGGAAATTATGTTGACAGTAAAAATTGCCTGAACAACAAACGTCTCTTCTGAAGGACTGATTTCTTGATGAGGAGTAGAACATAATGAAACCAATAATAACCCTGGATGGTAATTTTAGAATCTCAACAATGACAATGCAGTTTGCTTCATCCTGCTGTTGTGTACGTACGGCTGCTTTTGACCTTTCTAGCTTGTCAGAATCTAGGTTTTTTTATTTCTAACATCATTGCGTGTTTGTGGGTAGACTCGGATAATTTGCAGTCATCGTAATTCTAGTTTTTTAAGACAGAAATGTCACATTGCTTTCAAAGGTCGATAGCAATAGCATTAGCTGGCAGAGACTTTGATAAAGTGGTTGTCTGTTTGTATAACTCAGTTTGCTTCGCTGTACTTTCAGTACAAAATGTCAAAATGTCTGTTTTTGGATAATTGCGGGCAGACAAAAGCCCATTTATGGAGACTGCGTCAACCTTGCTTGTCTGTTTTGTGGAACTATGGAACTGTAATTCAGTCATTTTAATAGGATCGTGGGGTCTGCACTCTCCGGTGACATGGGCCTACATCATTTGCTTTTTCACTCATTACTGATGACGGCTTGGTAAAAGGTTCATACATTTTGCTTTAAAGCACATGTACAACATTGGTAATTTTGAAAGACTAGGCTATTGTATCCGCACTTTGTGTGACCCAACATACGTGTATACATGAAATAACAAACATGTGAAATGTTAAGCTCAATCGGTCTTCGGAGTCATGAGAAAACAGTGAAAAAAACGCATTCCTTGTTTTCACTGTTTTCAAACATCGGGTTTTGGACACTCGCGATAAAGACTAATTGTTTTACTCATTTCCTAAAAACTATAACATTTCAAGCGAAATTGTTTCAAGGGAAGTTTACCACCATGACCATCTTTATACCATGTAAGTTATGTGTAAATCTGTGAACATTTATATTTTCAATCTTACCATGCACAACATTGGTAAGAACTTTTTTGAAATAAATGAATTTACACATAGCTGTAAAGAAACTATACTAAACTATTGCTTACTAGTTCCAAAAAAATTAGCATTTCTAGCAACAATTTCCACCATGACCATCTGTCATGTGCATTAAGTATGTCAATTGTGAACATTCATGATTTATATTTCAAGTCTTACCAATATTGTGCAAAAAAAAAAAATAAATTAAAATCACATCAGATGTTTCCGAGTTTTTATTTAGCATGTCTATAGATGAGATCAAGTCATTATGAGTTTGTTTGTCTACAGTGGAACTGTAAGCATTGGCTTAATTTACCCTCAGGGAAAAAAACAGACAGATTGCTTCCTGTAACCATGGAGGAAGAAAACTGTAACCAAGGCACAATGACTGCTGTAGACTTCACTAATTTTGCTCGTCTGGATTGGGAGTTCAGCTTTTCAGACAAAATGTCTGATTGCTGTTTTGGCAGACAACCTTAGAAAGCTAAGCTGTCACTTATTCGCTGATGGTCCAACAAAGTGACCTATCAGTCAAAAATCAGGAGAGAACAAATTTCAAATTGGTTTTTATACAAATTATTAATATACTCATTGTTAACATTTTTAGCAGGTTTCAGTACCTAATGCGTAATAGTTTCATACACTAATTAGTATAAATGACGTACCACTAGATTTGCCATTCTGTGTTTCCACTGGCGGGTATGTGCTCATGTAAACTATCAGATTTTACTTTGTCAAAACTTGTTAATTTCGAGGAGTCCAGTAATTTTGCTTTTGCGAGAAAATTTGGAAATGTTGTACGACCAGTGTGCCCATGTTTTGTACAACTTATGTTGATCAGTGATTGCACTGTATCGATTTGACCTCGCTTGGGTCTAGTGGTTAGACATCTGCTCTAGAATACAGGGTTGTGGGTTCAAATCCCACCCGAGTAGTGTGCATGTGGATTTTTTTCTTCAGAACTCGGGAAAGCACTGAGAACTCGGAGCTTATCACACACCAGAATGTAGGTTCAAACAAAAACAGTCATTAGTATCCCCAATGCAATGATTTCCTCATTTAAAGTGTTCATGTTTAGTGGTCACATTCACCAAGTTGCCAATGCTGAATATTTCCGATATGTAGGTCTGTACTTCAGTCATTTGACTTGCCTGGTGAAGTAATTGCGCATGAAATACAGGAGGAAAAGAAAATGCTTTAATTCTGATCAACATAATATGCAGTGGTCGGGTTGGCGCAGTGGTATCTCTCCTCGCCTTTCACCTCTGGGACCTCGGTTCGAATCCTGCCGGGGGGGGGGGGGCACTATGTGGATTGGGTTTTCAGTCCCTGCCTGATTGCGTGGGTTTTCCTGGGAATGACTTTCAGGGTTTTCCTCCCACATCTATAAAATCTGAAACTTCCTTCCTTGACTTCTCTTCATGGGGTTCTTGGCTTGTAAAGTGATTAAGTTTGCTGTTCTGAGAGGCCTTGGCTTCCAACCAGAATTGATAAATTAAATTAAATGGAATACCTCACTAACTCTTCCTGTATTGGTAGAAATCACTTTATTTTCTAAAGTTAAAGCTACCTCACACGTCCACCTCATTTAGTTTTCTTGTTTGTTTTGTGGAATTCGTTTTTGTTTTGTCCTTCTGTTTCGGGGCTTCTTGAGAATAGTCAATTTGCCACAATGTACATAGACAAACAGTTTTTTTTGTATCACAATTGATATTTCTGGTGTAAAAAATGCATTAAATTTGATTTTATAATCAACAAAATCATGTGATTGTCATCACAGAGTGTCTAAAGGGTTATTTAGCTGCTTGTCAGTACGAATGCATGTAGAATTGTGAAGGCCGTTTGGGTGCTTTCAGGAAATAAATTCCAGTGTGGTACATGACTTTTACACGTGTCCAAATTATTTCGCAAATTTTACGATGTTTACTCATCCAGTGTGAATGTTACATTCTGTCTAGTCACTCTGAGGAAAGAAATGTCCAATATGGTTAGCACATCATGCCCATATAGGCTCATAGTGTTGGCCAGAGAGGTGTCACCCTAATTTAAATTTGGACACCCTGTTTTATCTGTCATTTACATGTAAATGTATTGTAAGTGAACAGTTTGGACATCCAGTTTTTGTTTTGTTTTCCAGCAAATTTGGACACCCTTTTACCAAATCCGGGCTAAGACCTTGAATAGGCTTCACTAATAGGTTCTTGTCTGCTTATTGAATTCAACTTTGTTTTTATTCAAATGAAAATATGTCTGATTACTCTGTATGACCAGACTTGCGAAAATTGTCTTCATTAAATTTCAATGCCTTTGGGCGTTATTTGAGAAGGTTTTGATACCAACTTTTCTGATCTTTTACTGATTGTACTTTGCAAAAAAATATATTAACAATCGCCTTGAATCACGTTGGCAGAAACTCTCAAGTAAACTCGAATAAACTCAGAACGTCAGAAATTCTTGAATACATACCGATGCTTTTGATCATGTTAACTGAATATGGAAGGTTTTTCTTTTGATCTGAAAAAACAAAATATTGCCTCTTCCCCCTCCCCCCCCCCTCCCAGTGAAATGAATTATGCTTTAAACTAATAATCACGTTGCCAGAAATTCTTAAGTAAACTCAAATATACGTACAATGACAGAAATTCTTGAATAAACACAAATGGTTTTGATAAATGTTAACTGAATAATGAAAGGATTCTTTTGATTAATCTGAAAAAAAACAATATTGCCCCCCCCCCCCCCCCAGCGGTGGAATGTCTTTAACAGCATCTTCAGCTGCATCAGTGGATTGAATAATTTTGTTTTCACAGTGCGTGACTGTAGGTACTGTGCTATTCCACCACGTCCCATTGTCCCCTAACTAAGTTATCTTTCGTTTTTTTTTATTTCATACATTCGTTTCTCGGGAGATATTTTCCTCCGATTTCCTCACCGTGAAATGTAATTATAATGCCCAGGCTGAAAGCATCTGCTTTTGACAAAAGATTAGGGTCAGAGTGGTAAGAAATTAAGCTTATATGATATTAAAGTTAATACACAAGTGCTGTTTAAGAATCTGTAAGTTAGCAACTATATTTTTTGAGTTTTTGGGTAAATCTATACGGCTTATTGTCCCGTCGAAGGACAACAAAATTATGGTAAAGTATCTTGCTCAAGGACACAAGTGCCACGACCGGGACTTGAACCCACACTCTGCTGATCAGAAACACCAGAGCCATGACAGAAACACTTACATAAGAGAAATACTTACATAATATGCCTTTATCGTGTGTTTATTTGAAAGCTCCACTCACCCGGTGATGAGCAAATAAACCCAGCTTGGATGGGCATGGATCATCAGGATTGTCTTCCTAAAATGAGGAACTACTTTAACTTTATCCCTACCAATTACTCCTGTAGAAATTCAAACAGAATTGGAACAAAATTCCTTGGTAAGACAGGTGGTATTTCAAAGGCAGTGGATACTTTTGGTAATTACTCAAGAAATACATTACTATAAATATGTACTTGGTAAGGAGCACCTGAGAGCTGCTGATAGTATAAAACATTGTAAGAAACAACTCCCTCTGAAGTAATGTAGTTTTTGAGAAAGAGGTAATTTCTCACTAAAATATTGAGAAAGGCTTCAGGCATTCAGCCTTTCTGGGCATTAGAAATCACACAATTCTATGCAACAAGGGTGATTTTTCTTTCATTATTTTCTTGCCACTTCGATGACCCATTGAGCCCAAATTTTCACAGGTTTGTTGTTTTATGCATATGTTTGGATACACCAATTGAGGATACTGGTTTTTGACAATTACCAAAAGTATATCCTGCCATTAAACTACCAACAGTTCTTACAGAGAACCATTATAGAAATACTATTTCCTGTGACTAGTATTACAGCAGTTTTTCAAACAATTGTTCCACTCACTGGAACAATTGTGAGTCTTACTGTTTGAGTACTAATAAATTACCCCACTGTTGTGTCTTTTGTATTCCCCAGGTATTATTTGCCCTAAATCAAACACTATGGCAACAAGAAATCATGCGGTCGGGGATAAATCGACGCTCGTACACGACGGAGGATCTCATCTGGCACTACAACTGCGGTAATCTTAACTCCGTCATCATCAACCAAGACACGGCGCAGGTCCCCAACATCCTGAACTCCACGCTGGGTCCGTACGAGATAAGTCTCGCTCAGGAGATTGATGAGTATTTCAGAGAGGAGTTGATCTACAAGAGGAATCGGAGGATGGCGTCTCGTGTCAAGGAGATCCTCGATCTGTACCCAGACAAGAGTTTCTTCTTTGCTTTCGGAGCTGGTGAGTTCTCCTCCTACTGTCTTGAGATTTTCTCTCCGTTTTTTTTAACAGATGTTTCAAAGAATTTGTCCTCATGTAGAAGGGGAATTATTACCCTCCACATTGATTCTTGCTGGTCGATGGTTCATTCTTCTATGTCGAATGGTGTCTCTTTCTATGGTAGGACAATCCTTGAATTAGAGTAAATGGCTTGGCCATAAATTTGACCTAACAGACTACGCTGCCAGGCCCCAGTATAATGCACCATATTTACCTTATTTTGTATTTCGTATGTAAAAGCCTAACATTTGCACTGCACAGTAGCATCATCCAATGTGACCCCCCCCCCCTTTGGAAAATGCCATTTCTGTCTTTATGAAAGAAGAATTCTCCGAGCACAGAGTGTGGATGCATTTTGTTGACAAAGACCAACACTGTACATTTGATTTGTGCTCAAATACATTTCAGTGACCACACTATGGGAAATTCAGTCGGCAGTCCGCAGTTCTGTCACTATGACATGTATACTCTGCGAAAGGCCCTCGTCATCTTAACACCAGCTACTGTCACATGGCGTTAAACATTTGTGAAAGTCATCTCAAATCAGTTGTATATCTGAGACAGAATAAAAATTCAGGCCCCGGGGCCTAGTAGTGTTATTACACTCTTGGCCTTTACCACCGACCTAGTAAAAACAATTTAAAAACATCTGCGGGTATTTAATGTTCAAAACAGATCGGCCTGAAAAGGGAAAAAAAAAGAGAGGGGAAAAAAAATTGGCATACTGGCACTTCGGGGTGTGTAATGTTCATCCCAGCTTGGTTCCAAAACATCAATAAAATAGTCATAAATGTCTATTTGATTGTTTGATGATGTTTTGTGTGTGTGGTCCACTGCGGAGTTATAAGAAACTCAGTATGAGCTTGAATAGACCAGCATGGGATCCCGAGTCGTGAGAGGGTTTGTAGGCCGGCCGCGGCCCAGGCCTCTCCTCAGAACTATCCGATCAGGACAGGTATTTGGTGAGATATTTATAGGAGGGCAGCAGCAGAGGAGGCATCCGAGGAATGACATAGCGCTATGTTCCCAATGTCGATTGAACTGTTTTTATTTTCTCGATCATCTCACGTTCAACCTTCGACTGAAATTTATACACCTTGAAGGAAGTCAATAAAAAGGAGATTTATGGGAACGAATCCAATCAAAAATGTTGCAAAAGTATGCAAAAAACAAGAGCAGAATTTAAAGCGATTAGATTTGTACAAGAACAGGACATTTTTATGTCATGTTGTAATTCCATTAGAGAAAGGGGGAACCTTCACAGGTTGATTTGAAAAAGCAGGTCCCTCAAATTGTGTAGGCTATTACATGAGTACCAGATGCCGCCAGCCCTGGATAATGCTTTACCTATCTTGATTCGTGATTTACAGAATGTAGGTTCGAAACCTGGCCTGTTCAGTTGGGACACTCGTGTCCCTGAGCAAGGCACTTTCTCATAATTGCTTCTCTCCACGCAGGGGTACAAATGGGTATCACTGCAGCAAGAACTGGGGAGTAACCTGCCATGGACTGGCATCCTATCCAGGGGGAATATAAATATTCTCAGTCGTTTAATGCCAATTAAACCACGGGAAAGACTTTACTTTATCTTGATTCAAAGACAGTAAAAACAGAAGCGAGAGAATAATTTTGTACCTAAACTTGGCAGCTAACATTTCTACTGCCATTCTTCATCCAAGCATATGAATCCAAGAGAGTGAATCCAATACCACAAGTAATTATTTGAGTGTCATTTCAAATAATGTACTTTATCTTTATTCAAAGAGAGTAGGCTTATTGAGAGTACCAATGACACCGATGCTGTAATTTTTAATCAAGAGTGAACATACCAAAGGTTTGCTTCCCTTTCATAGTTCTTTTTTCCCCAATAATTTACCTTATCTTGAATCAAATATTAAAGAAGGGCTTCAAATGTCAAATTGAATTTTATGATCCACTCGTTTTCCTATGCCACAATGGGGTAAAATTTACAAGTCTCTAAACTTACATTAAAATGGTGTAAAATGCCACTGTGTTTGATACCCTTCAAGTGCACTTTATGTCAAAATCCAGACACTCTGATGGTATATCATTTTCAATTATATGGTCTGTACATTTTTGTACAGAGAAATGTCGATTCCCTCCTGAATTCTGATGATATTCAATCAAAACGGCATTGAATTTTAGCTTATGACTGCATAAATTCACTCTTTTGAATGTACAGAACCAGTTTTTGCTGTCCGACGAAGTAATGTTTCAAAATTCACTCTGAAAGAGTATCAAATAAAATGATATTTTACACCGTTTTAACGTGAGGTAAGGGAATTTTAAATTTTTCCCCCACTTTCATGGGGACTCTGTCTGTTAGAAAATGAGTGCATCGCAAAACTCAATTTGACCTTGGAGCCCCTCTTTAAGGGAATGAGCAAATATCCAAACCCTGTGCCTCGTATGAACAGCTATATCTTTAGAAAATGTAACAACTTTAAAAGAATGTTTGTTAGTTGACTCCTCTTGACTGGCGTGGGTTTTTCTTGAACAGAAGTCGTTCGACCACAAGTAACCTTTTAGAGAGTACCTTATCCATCAAGCAGAGGAAGACATAAAAAGCATGCACTGATGCCATCAAACATCACTTTCAAACGAAAACACGCATTTATTTCTCGGGCTGACAAGACGGGGTGTTATCGCCAAGCATCTGAACAAACGCCAGCCATTTACCGGTCGCCCGGGCGGCCGGTTGATGACTCCTGTAGAGAAAAAACCTCAAGGGAGACCAGGGGTACCTTGTAAACATCAACTCAACGTGTCTACCAGTCCCATTTTGATCCCCCCTGAGAAATCTTGTACGGGGAGCAGACAACCAAAGAACGAAGAGAGACTTTAAGTTTTGTTTTTTCCCCCCACCTCATCTATTGTGAACGGCCACCAGTTCATCCCTTTAACAAACTACCACCTGAAAGGGATCCCGCCTGTTCCGATTGGAAGGGTTGAGTAACTTATCACAGGGCGGTGGCCCCATTCAAACGCAGCCCCTCTACTACAGCTAAGTACATGTAAAGCTTAGACCGGGAAGAGAAACAGGGCCATTTACAAGACATTTTTGAAGTGGTTAGGACAGTAGTGGAAAGCTGTAACATAACAGCCCAAGGGCATGAGTAGGGCTTTCCCATACAAGGGACTTAAGCATATCCCCCCCCCCCCCCCCATTGACAGGCCCTCTTAGGAGGGTTAACAACCAGTCCTTGTGTGCCTGCGAATGAATGCCAGCGACCCCCCTATCCCAAAACAAGTTTACTTTGAAAATGGCCAGTTTTGCAAAACAACCCCTGTCCAAATACTGTCATAATCGAGTACACAGGGCCAGACAGAAACTTGGGTTGTCTCGCTTCACAAAAGCAGTCGGGCTTCTACGGTGAAAAAAGAAAAGAAAAGACAGGTTTTTCCTGTTTTTATACACAGGGGTACAATAGGAGGAAGGGTTGCGCCAACCCCAACCAACCCACCCCAGTCCTTGAGACCCCAACCAACCAACCCACCCCAGTCCTTGAGAAAAGAAATCCAAATTCTCAGAGGAAGGCCCTCAGAGTCCAGGCCAGTGAACCCTTTAACCAGGATTTTCAGTGTTTTTTTTTCTCTTCCCCTCTCTCTGGGGCCCAACTTTGACCGGAACTGACCTCAGACCGATGTTATTCCGACTTGAATCTGATTTCGGTAACCCAGATGATACAATTTCCAAAGAATAATAACGGGCGGTCTGTTTAAGAATCAATGCTGAGCCAAATGCCTACCCTACCCCCCTTTTCCTTTCATCAATGGGCACCAGAATGATATTCATTTATTTCCACAGGGCATTTGGCCATCTGTGGCATTATTGACTTACAATTATTCGATACCCACAAAATGTCACTATTTATCCAATCGTTGTTGCTTAAAGGGAAAATCTGTAGTCATTGGGTATTTGGAAGAGTAGATTGAATTATTCCCACCCCCTAGATGAATAGCAAACACACCATCCAACTAATCGGTAAAACTTTCATCAAGCTTGGTAGTAGCATTAATAGGACTAAAAATTAAAAAAGAATGTTGCATTTGCTAAGGGATTTTGTGCACAGTCATGACCGGGTACGATTGCTGAAAATCACCAAAAGCAAATGAGATTTTCTCAACTTTTGAAATATTTCAGATGGGAATATTTCTCTAACGAATCTGGTTCTGGACTGGTTAGAACTTTTATGATCAGTGAGCCTTCAAAATGAAACTTATCTATTTATTTTCTGATGATTACAAATCAGTTACTTCATCTTTAAGAAAGCATTCCCACGGGGAATGTAGTTCTTTTAAATCTTAAGACAGGATGAATGTCAGTCAAACAGTTCTAGGTTACCCCAAAACCTTACTGTACCACAAACCTTAATTTGCAAGTTCAAATCCTACTCATGTACATGGTGTTACTGACTAGATTGCATCTCCACCATGTAAAGTTTCAAATCCTACTCATGTACATGGTGTTACTGCAAACTTTACTAGATCGCTCTCCACCATGCAAAGTTTCAAATCCTACTCATGTACATCATATGGTGTGACTGCAAAACTTACTAGATTGTATCTCCACCTTGCAAAGTTACAAATCCTACTCATGTACATGGTGTAACCACAAATCTTACTAGATTGTATCTTCACCATGCAAAGTTTGAAACCCTTCTCATGTACATGGTGTTACCGGAAACTTCACTAGATCGGTCTCCACCATGCAAAGTTACAAATCCTACTCATATACTGTACATGGTGTTACTGCAAACCTTACTAGATTGTATCTCCGCAATGCAAAGTTACAAGCCTGTCTTAGTCTCCCAGTTGGATTGTTACATACAAGGAAAGCAGGCATAACACTTGACTTGTATTCTGTTTAAAATGATAATGTATCGTCCGTCGGGTTTGTTAAAGTCTACACTCATTTCAGTCTTCACTCCTGATTCAACCCAGCCAGTACAATACCACAAGGTTACCCTATTTTCCTTCCTCATACAGCTTGCGTTGTTCTTTTAAAGATCACAAGCAACAGGAATATCTGTGTCAGATTGATGGATTAACCATTCGGAGCTCACATTTTTGACTGTACCGTTTATTCTCGCCTATGGCTCACCTCCAGAAACATAAATAGCATAGTTGGAATTCAGAGACGAGCACTAGAAGAGGAAAACCTCACAATTACCTCCCGATGATTGCCCTTCCTCAAAGTAACTTAATTTGTTCCGTCTGAATGCCTCATTGTGTTGTTTCCCCCGCCCTTCCCTAAATTGAATTAAAGGTGTCCAGTTTGTTCCCTAACCTTGCCCAATCACTTGTGCTAACACGGGGATGGACCTCAAAGGTATCTCGCCGCCCGTGTCAACACTTGCAGACCGAGAATAGGAACGAGTCTGAGTGTTTCGAGCACAGTTTATCTGCACAATCCAAGGATAAAATGTTAATGGCTACTTTTAGAACACTAATTCTGTCGTTGTTATTGACCGATTGCCCCCAACGTCACATGCGGCTACTGTCGGCCCGTGGTCGACCATTTTGGGAGGCAAATTGCTTGTGGAGACATGTTGAGCATGTAAACGCGTGCGCACTGCCTAAAATGCGCACAACACAGTGTGACACACTTCAGGGGAAACTGACTCCCAAAATGGCGCAACCAAGATTTAGTGTGGAGGTAAGGTCTGGTGAACTGGGTCAATATTATTACTGTTCATTCGTGGATCAAGTCACCAACTGAGAATGAGATTTTGGTTAATGAAGAAAAGTGCTCACAGCATGGTTTTAGGTGTTCCAAGTAGAACGAATTGGACATGATGGTTTTCAATTTAACAACAATTCTGAGGTGTTTATTATTTTGCTTTTTTTCTCAGCAAGTAGACACTGTATTCGGCCGAAACTACTTTCACATGTTTCTTTTATTATATCTTTCTTCATAATTTTGCCTGTAAATCAGCATTACGTTGACAAAAGCCATACGATGACCCTACCTTTAATACTCCATTAATCTACCAACAGGTTTGAATTGAATTTAAGACGGAAGCCAAAAGTGTGCAATGACAGTGGGGAAAAGTGGAGATCGTTAGTTTTTTTTTTTATTCCTGTAAGAGTTGCCCACTTAAAAAGCTGTTTTCTCAGCTCCGAAAGGCATAAGAGACAGACGTCAATGCCTCTCCAGTGTCCCCGATCAAGCCAGTGCCCGAGGCCTCAAGAAAATAAAGGCCAACCTCTGAATTCCCAATTTCTGGTGGAACCACAAAAATGAGAACCACAAAATAAGATCAGTGCAGATGGCGTTAAGCATCTGTGTCTGCACTTGAACGAAGCCCTCTGGTTCCAGGAGACATTCCGAATGTAAGTCAACGCCAATAACTAATGAAATCCAATTCACTCTGTCACCTGGCAGAAATTATGTCACAACTTGTTTCGGAGGGCACAATGGACACCCCGAGGGGATTGCCGATAATTGTACCATGTTCGAATTGGGGGGGGGGGTAGAGTGTAGTTCGAATCGATTAAATGCGGGGTAGAGATGTTTGAAATCAGTAATGCTTTTTGGAGAAATTGTGACTCTATGTGTGACTCACACGTTCCATCCTGAAGCCATGGTTGGTTTGAAGCGTCCAAGGTTGGAGGGATAGCAAAAATTGACTAACAAAAAATTAGCATACGCACAGACGATAATTATCTGTCCATGCAAGTTGAAGATGGAAATCGTTGTTAATTGAAGAGAAATTCACAAAATATGAGCTTGAAGCTTGTTGGGGGGCTTATACCATCTTTAGTGTAATGGTTTCAAGGTCTGACATTTTACATTGGTTGGACAAGATATGCTACATCAAAAAAAGGGCTATTCTTGATAAAAGAAATGTTGTTGCAAATGTTGAGTGTTTACCTGTTGACATATCAACGGACTATGATAACAAAAATTGTGAATTTGAATTAAAGTATAAAAATCATCAAAGCGTTTTATTCGAAACCTTAAAATTAATATCGTAATTTAATGAAAAACTTAAATTGCAGTGGTATTTTTATGAAAATGTCAAATCTAATTAGAAAGAATTGATTTTTCTTTGAAACTCGGACTAACACTTTATTTTCAATGAAAAGCTTCCGGACATAACGCAGACAATAGACATGTTAATTAAGACAAAATGAGTAAATCATTAAATCAATCGTTGACAAGGATAAAGCTGAGACGAATGAAACGAGGACGAGGGAAGGATGTCTCTGCCTGCTGTCCTCGTTTGAAATGAGGAATCATTAATCACCCTCTTTTATGGTTCGTTAAACAATGGAAATGAACAATGAAATCTGCCCCAGTTGGAATTCTGGGATTGGTCACAGAAAGGTCAAACCAGTATCTGGTGAGGAACATTGTTGTTGTGTTTTTTTTAATCTTCTGCATCTTATAAAATATAATGGAATTGCAAATTGAATTCCTTATTGTGTCCGCATTAGAAATCACCAACAATTGTGTTCCATTGACTATGGGAAACATTAAAAATTCGGGGAAAAAAATGCTTTAGTGGGTTCGAGTCCCGGTCTTGACACTTGTGTGTCCTTAAAGGGGCACTGTCGTTTTTGTTGTGATCATAGTCTGCTTGTGGTGGACATGGAAACATGAACTCTCACCCAGTTACTACATGCGCGCGTGTTGACCGTCACATCACAAACAAAATCTTTCAAAGGGCGCCGCCGTTTTATCTCGCGCGTGCGTGTGCAGTAACTGGGTGAGAGAGTTCAGAACTTAATGTCTGGCCACTGACTCGCTGTGATCACGTACGACAGTGCCCCTTTAAGCAAGCCACTTTACCATTAGTGCTTCGTCCTTCGATTGGGTGGTAAAGGGGTTTAATAATAATGATATAATTATAAATAGTATTCATATAGCGATTAAGCTGCAGCCCCAGCCACCTACCCTGGCACAATCTAGTTCTGGCTCCTTCACCTAATGCCCTTCCAAGTATTATTATGCAATTCATAGGTGTCGGAATGTGTGTACAAAGGAGCCTACTAGGTCAAAGGTAATAGGCACAAATTGTGCATGTGTGATTGGAAGCATTTTTTTCAGATTTCAGAACATAATTAAAATCAATTAATTCTGATCAGCAGAGTGTGGGTTCAAGTCCTGGTCTTGGCACTTGTGTCCTTGAGCAAGATACTTCACCATAATTGCTTTGTCCTTCGGATGGGACATTAAGTCGTTGATTTCCTGTTCTAGGATTGGTAGTACATGTTAAAGAACCCAGAACACTTTTTGTGGAAGAGTAGGGGTTAACCCCAGTGTTTCTGGTCAAACAGCGAGCACCTTGTTTACAGGTTTCCTCAGGCTTGCGAGCTACAGTGATTAAGTTCACTTATGAGGCATCCTTTGTTTCATTACAACAAATTAGTAATAATAATAATGTTTTGTGATGTCTTCTGCTTTTGTTAGTCAGAGGGAAGTTCTGCAAAATTTGATGTTTTTTTTTAAAATAATTTCTCTCAACTACCCAGAACCTATCCTGCCAGAGTAAGCTCTTGCCACTCATCGCTGTTTACAAAACCAGTGAAACATCTTTAATTATTTCATATCCCAGAATTGTAACTGTGTCAATCCATTGGCTTTATGCACACAAGAAACAGCTCCTACTTTTTTTGCTCTGTCACTCAAACCAAATAAACCAATAAATCTAGATCAGGACTTGAAAAAAAGGGAAGCCTGTTGAATCGGTTGATGGCACCTGATGATTGTAATCAGTATGGTTTACACAATCCACCTGTGTCTTCCTGTAGCACCCAGGCACCTGTCACTAGCTCTACCCTTTGATCTCATAGGTGAAGGGAGTGTAATTAACACTCTGTTGTAAGTCTATTTTGTCCACTTCATGGTCCCCTGCAAGCCTTTCTTTGATGTTGGGCGGTTTGTAAATCATCCAATGCTTCGTCTGTCAGTGACCTTTATTTTGTGTGAGTTGGTGGTGGTGGTGGTGGTGGTGGTGGTATCATGTATGAATGTGACAAGCCGATAATTTGGATGTGGTGTACCATGGGTGCACTTGTCAAACCGTGCTGAAACATTCATGTGGCTTGTAACTGGAGGTAGGCTAGCTGTGAACTGTGGGACTGAGTGCTTAATCTGACAGGTTCACTGTTATATTTGGATGTAGGCCTATTTATATTGACCCAATAAAGTATAATTTTATTGAACCAAACCAGCAGCGAAGCAAGAATTTGTTCACTTGGGGTGGGGGGCGGGGCCATTTTTCCTTTTAGAGGGCAATATATATATCTGTGAATTTCCTGTGGGGGCACTAGGGGGGTACTGGAAAATGTGTGGGGGAGCATGTTTTGAGGGTCATTAAAAAAATGTTAAAAACATGGAAAAAGACACAAAAAAGAACAAACAAAAAAATGAATCAACTCAAATTATTTTCAGTTCATTCAAACGTTGGAATACTTTTTGCGTGGTTTCAGGTACTTAAAGAAATTACAACCATTGAAAAAAACTGCTAAGGTGATGGATGCAGAGTGGTCTCCTACAATATGTTTCTTGTCAAAGAGCTTATTCGGCAGGTATAGCCTCTTCCGCAACTTCTCTTTTCCAGTGTAAATTTGTGTGGATAGCAAGCCCAATGAAATAGTCACCTGAAACTCCTGGCACCTTGAACTCTCCTCTTGAGCAGGGGCTCCAATCTAGAAACCCTCGGGCGACAACTTCAAGGTCATTGTCTCCCAAACTAGTGGAATCAGAAAGTACTTTTCCCCTTACAGCCCTGTTCATATGTGCAGAGCCATATCCCTGGAAATAAAACCCCAGGGTAACCACTGGGGTGTTTTAACCCCACCTCCACCCCATGTTCGTTTCACACTCAATGCAATTTTTCCGGGAAGAATGTACACTCAGTATGCTAAACCCTGGGTTATCTGGCTTAACCCTACTGCCAAGCAGGGGTAACTATATGTTCGTTTTTGTTTTGTCGGGTGTTTGTTTGTTCTTATAGACCTCTTCAATTTAGCCTCCCATCTCTCGTATTGCCTCATATCTCACACCTCTTCCTCTAGTTTCCTGACTTGGCAAAGAAGTAACTTCATTAAACCTCTTCACTTTAGCCTCTCATCTCTCG
This sequence comes from Pycnopodia helianthoides, assembly GCA_032158295.1. Taxonomy (NCBI): domain Eukaryota; kingdom Metazoa; phylum Echinodermata; class Asteroidea; order Forcipulatida; family Asteriidae; genus Pycnopodia; species Pycnopodia helianthoides. Next base: position 5,080,127 of record CM063253.1, on the reverse strand, counting down.
TATTGCCTCATACCTCACTCCTCTTCCTCTAGTTTCCTGACTTGGCAAAGGAAGTAACATCATTAAACCTCTTCACTTTAGCCTTCCCTCTCTCGTATTCCTCATATCACACAATATCCTCTAAATTCTGATGGCAAATGGATGTAACCTCATGAATTTGTCATCGTCGTCAACCCCTCATGGCTATTTTCCTCTTTTCCCTCTCCATATCAGACAAATATTACAACAGTTTTGAGTATTTTATCTACATGCTAAATTTTTTCCTCAGGTTTTTTTTTTTTTTCTTTTAATTCAGATGCTCTCTATTTATGAAAACTTTGCACCATTTTATATTTAAAAAGAGGCATAACCCCTAGAGTTTCTCAAGATAAATCAATAGTTCTCTGGTTACGAAACTAAACCAGCTCACAATAACACAACAGGTCCAGCTGCCCTAAAAACAAAATCGCCTGAGCTTTTAGGGCTGATGACTGAGAGAGAATGCCTTGTTGTATGGTGTCGGACCCGTTTTGAAGTTTGTCCGTTGCCGTGTGTTGCGTAGCAGATATCCTTCTAGGTTGAACAGGACTTAAATCAAGGAAAAGATACAGTTTTTCTTGTGGCAATGCAAGTCTGTAACATCAAGCCTCTCCCCCCCCCCCCTCTCTCCCTTCTACTTTTTTTATTTTTAAAGTTTGCTTGTCGAGAGCCGTGATTTTAAGCCGGTAACGGTGCGGCCTTTTACTTGAAGTTTAAGAAGAGTTCTTTGGGGATATTGTTGAGACTGTTTGCTGAAGTCTGTTCTTCCCTCGGGGGTATTTTTTTTATTCCATGGACTGACCAGTGAGAACCATCAGCAAAGAGCACCACCTGAAAAATAGTTTCTCTCCTATAGAAGTGCACTTTTGTGTAGGTTGAAAATTATTCTAGAGACTATGATTTGGTTCAAATGTACTTTTTTTTGGGGGGGGGGCTGCAACAAACAGGTGAAAACTATAAATTAATACAAATAAATTATTTATATTGGATTATACATAACCCAGATAATAAAGTGTTTAACCTTCATGTAAAAGATTAATTGACATACAGTTGGTTCTGTTTCCAATTTGTTTGAGAAAAGTCAGAGGTGCTATGTAGAACTTTGTAGTGAGTTTGAATTATCTTGTCTTGCTCTTTATTTTTTGTAACTTTGAGAAAGGACTGCATCTTTTTGGAACTCCTTGCCTGTTGCATGTTTCCCTCCATCCTACAATCTAGACTGTCTTAAGAGGAATATCAATTCCTACCTTCACCCCCCCCCCCCGAGTTATTTTCATCTTAAATTTTTTTTCTTGTAGCCCCTTTAGAGTGGCTTTTAGCCTTGTTTTGGGCAGTTTTGCATAAACAAATTTGTTTAAATGGTGTAAAAGAAACCAAAACAATTTTCTTTATTCCTGATCAGTTTTCCTTTTTATCAATATGCTGTGGTACCTGCTGCTAATTACTGGCCTCTCATCACCTCACCGTGTTTGCTCTGTGGTGTTGAGACATCTTCCCTAGGATGTGGGGGTCTGTAAGTTCCAAGCCCACCGAAGTAGCATGTGGATTTTTTTTCCAACAGCACTCCGAAAGCACCAAGTCCTCATTGTAATATCACACACACAGTGGCAGACTAAAATCACTGGTTCTGCAGAGTGCAAACACTATTTTTTTGTATGCTTATATACTTCAAACATTTATTGTTAAGCTTTACCTAGACTCAAAGTCATTTCCAGTGGTTCTCATGAAATTATTTCTGCAATATTTCCAATTGAGACTATTGTACCACCATGCCTTTGGTATTACAGCAAATATCAACAATTGATTCCAAGCGAATGGAATGCTTTTCTGCTTCCAAGACTATCTAAAGAACAAAAACATTCAGTTTATAGTAGGCTAAAGTCTGGTTTGTACTTCACGCAAAAGTGAACGCCAAGCGAACTAACAGGATGCAAACAATCAATGTGCGCTGTTTTTTCAACTGTAATGTAATAAAATTCACTCTGCCTTCCACTTTGTGTGAAGTATGAACCGGGCTTACTGCTGAAAATATATGTAACAAGTCCTAAAGACGATCAGCAATACAAATCAGTTGTTAAACCACCATTGGGCTGATACCAATTTTTCAACTGAATATATATAATGTCTTCACAGTACTACAGTATCCCTGTATTTCTTCCATGCAACACAAACAACTATCAAACAAAAACAAATTGTATAATCTTTTCTGCGCTGAATAACTAGACCTCTGACTTTATGCCAAATATCATAATTGAGGCCAGCGTGAAATGAAAAATGTCTAAGGGAATGATCATCATGATCTTATCACACCTAAGGTGTTAGAGAAATCCACCTGGCCTATCAATCAATTACTAAACCTCTTAACATGATAAAGCGCCTACTAAGACCCAAGGGGAACATTCAGATATTGCATGTAAATTAGTTAAGGGATTAAAGAGATTAGTAGATCAGGAGAGGATTAGCTTGTCATTTGTGTTTGCATGTGCGGTGTGAATTTATCAGGATTTGGGGAGCGGGGCAGCTAAGGAGCTTCTGTGGGACATGGTGTCACGCTTGGTGTGTTAATGAGTAGGCGGAGCTGCCATGCTTACAAAGGGGGTCACTGGGAAGTATGCAATGATCCAGTTTGCATTCAGATTAATAATGCCGAACATTTTGCGATAATTTGTATGTACTGTGTGAGACAGAGATGTATGGAACTTGGGTGATGTCAGAGCTGGAAATAACCACTACACCACTGGCCAGGTTCTACTAATGTTTAGCAGTAGGCCAGTACCCTCACAACGGAACAATTCACGTTGTGTAGTGATAGTGTTTTTCTAAATATTCACTAGACCAAGGGCCAGAGTCAAACAATTTAAGCACTGGGCCAGTAACATCACAATTCACAACTGAATAATTCCTGTTGTCTGGTGATAGTGTGTTTTACAAATACCCACTGGACCACTGGCCAGAGTCTAGAAATGTAAGCACTTGGCCAGTACACCACAACAGAACAAGTCCTGCTGCCTGGTATTTTTTCCAAACATCCACTGGACCACTGGCCAGAGAATTTTTAGTAAAAGGCCATCACAACCTAAAAGTCCTGTTGTCTAGTGTTTCTGCAAATGCCCACTGAACTTGCCACTGGCCAGAGTCTAGTAATTTTAGCACTGGGCCAGTAGTATCACAACCAAACAAGTTCTACTTTTTCAGATTTACTATAATGTATATTTTAGCTTTTAGCAAATGTTAAAAGAGAAAGCAATTATATAGGCTTGTATAAATGTTAACATGACCAAGTGTAGATTTTCTTGAAATTCAAGCTTAAGATGCTGTTGCTCATTTTTGTCGCACATCGCAATCTTGTCACCGGACCGCCACACTCACACTTGCCCCTTTTGTCCCTCAACAAATTATGTCTTTACCCCTGCTTGCCACCCCACCCCTCGCCCCCAAATGAAAATGTCTGGTAAGGCCACTGCATGGAAGTGACATCAGATGCTGGTGAAAAGCAAGCTTTTACACAGAGTTCAAAGATTACGAAATAGTGCAGCTGGTTTGGTATGTTCGACACCCCTGAGGGAGTGTATTACTCCATCACTCAGGGAGCTTCGTTTGGCTACCGATTAGAGACCGGATTCAGTTTAAACTTGCTCTTTTTGTTTATAAATGCTTGAACAGAACTACTCCTAGATATCTTTCCCGTTTACTATCATATTGCTATTACACCTCTCTACCGTTTTCTTCTGTCCACACTTGACATCACTTCACTTGAATGTTCCCGTGCAAACTAAGGTCTGGGTCAAAAAGCATTCAGTGTAGCTGGACCAATGATTTGGAACAATCCTCCTCCTGTCATTAGGGAATCTGTTAGTTTATCTGTATTTCATAAAGCTCTTAAGACTCACTTCTGTCATCTCTATTACGTGTGCTATGATCTTGATGGAATAGCACCTTACACAATTTTGTTTTTATGTTATGTGACACCTGCCCATCTTGCTTCAACCTTTTCAAACGAGCCTTGCTGTGTTGCTATCATACAGACAGAGCATCCACACAATCTACACAAAAAGCCTTCTCTTCCTTCAACCATGTAGGTAGAAATAGAATTAGATGCTTCAACCAGCCTCCATCAACCCAATAGGTCTATACCACCCTGTCAACCATTTACCCAGCCCTTGTTGTTGAGTGTTCCATTACATTTGCACCCACCTCTCCACCACACTGACCTAATTACGCCCATTCTTCCAGGGTAATTTGTCTGCAATGACAAGTGGTAGGGGGGTTATTAAACCGCCCCTGTTTGTTAAACCAAACCTGTTGTTACACTCCCCCCACAGGTTCCCCCATCTGTGGAAGGATCCAAATAATGCCCCTCACCCCCTGAGCACAAAGGTTGCCTGGGCCTGACATATTGGGGGTGTACATCCATGTTTTTGTCAGGGACCCCCCCTGGGAGGTTGGGTTCATTGTTGAAGGGGGTACATTTATCTTCTCCCTGTCTCCACTCCATTGTGGTGTCTTTACCTTGGTGGTCTCCCAGGACCACCTCCTCTCCGGGATGTCAACCCCAGTGGGTAACTTGATCCTCGGCTGTAAGGCTTCCCTGCCATTGCCCAATCAAAAATGAAATCACCTTCGCTGTAGGAACATGGCAGGACTACCCACTACAGTAATTTCCCTTTTATCGTGGCTTACTTCTGTAACAAGCCCCATTGGCAAACTACCGAAGAGTGCTTGTACCATATAATACTGTATTACAGGGGCCAATTTCATGGAGTGCTTAAGCAGAAAAATAGCTTAACACATTTTTGCTAAGCAAACATTAGCAGGAAACCAGCCACAAATGGTACATGTGACATGTATTTTAGCGGGTAATCTATCTGTAGCAATGTTACTTTCGTGCTTAAGCAGCTCTGTGAAATTGGGCCCAGATTTCATTACCACTTAATGAGATGTCCCATTTTTAGCATTAAAGGCAGGGTGTACTTTTGGTAATTGTCAAAGATCAGTCTTCTCACTTGATGTATCCCAAAAACAAAAACAAACCTGTGGAAATTTGGGCTCAATTGGTCATCGAAGTTGCAAGGAAATAATGAAAGAAAAAACATCCTTTGTTGCATAGAATTGTGTGCTTTCAGATGCCTGTGAAAGGCTTCATGCCTAAAGCCTTTCTCAGATTCAAATTTGGGGCTGAAAAATTACCTCTTTTTCTTAAACTATAACTGCAAAGGGAGTCATTTCTAACAATGTTTTATAATATCAAAGCTCTCTAGTGCTCTTTACCAAGTTAGTTGTTACGGTCATTAACTTGTGGAGTAATTACCAAAAGAGTACCAACAACTTGTGATAGAGCCACTGCTTCTTCCAAAAGAGCATCAATTTATGACATTTATGACTTGTTTCCTCACCTGAGACAAGACTCTCAAGAAGAGACTCTGTAAATTTTAATTCATAAGTGCTAACACAAAGCTCCTCAGATTGTATTTTCCAACGTGGAAAATCATTTTGAATAAGCAAACTCCAACCATCCCTCCCCTCTGAATGAGATCAAGCAGAATGTAAGGAAGAGGGTATTACTTAGTGAGATAATTCCCCGCTAAATCCATCGGCAAAAAAAAGAAAAAAACTTAAGATGACACCTTTAGTGTTTGCATCTCAAGACAAGATGTCTTTATGGCCGGAGTTTACACGTCCTTCGACAAATCCCTCCCAGCAAAATGACGTCTCCCCTATCCTTGACAAGTTGGTAAATATCCACAGTCGCGACTAATTGTCCGCATCTTGTTTTGAATGCAGCCTCATCATCTGTTTTTAAATGGTTCCTCCCCTTAGTCTAAGACAGGAGGATCAGTTTCAAGAAAGCCGATTGTTCACGGAAGAAGAGGCTCGGCGGCTTATCCACGGCGGCAATCCGGATGAACCGTACTGAATAAGTCCCTGAAATCCCATCAGGAATTTAGAGTTTTTGTTGTCACTCCCTCCACTAAACCAAATAATACATGTATGTTAAAAAATAAAGCTTTGGACAGGGACAGAAGAGAATATGGAGGGTAAGCGTAAAGGCCCTTTGACTTGACTGAACAATCTGATGTCGATCACGAGTGATGTACACTTTACCTTCGCACTAAGCCACTTAAATTGATATCTATCTTTTATTGGTTGACTGCATTCATGCAGGTACAATACGGCCCATCAGATTATGTAGCCTTTGTTGAACTGTCACACCATCTTTTTGTCTTGTTCCCCGTGTGGTAGTCATTAGTCTCATTGTGAAAAAGTAGGCTCCGACTATTCTGTCCTTACAGCCTCAGTTTGGTAACACTGATTGGAATGGGAGAAAAACAAGATGTATATAATGTGACCAATTGAAAAACCCAACCTTGTTTCCAGTGGTGTCAATCTCGCTGCACATTCTCCCCGCCCACCCCAGAATGCCTTGCTTGATTGTAACCCCTGGAATTGAGACTTTGAAATATCCAAATATGTTGGATATTTTAAGCAGTCCTGTGATTGACCCATTCTGCGTTATAGAGGTACGCAGAGTGCGTGATCAAAAGAGGCATGGAGTCATAGAGCAACTGGTCCCCTTCTCATTCTTCTTTGATCTTGTGACATGTCTAAACTGTATGCGGTTTAGGGGGACCGTGTCAAAATCATGATTCATATTGTGTCAAAATACTTGCATTTTTACCAATAAAGCAATGAATTTGATAAAAATGCCACATGCGGTATTTACGCAACATGCACAATTGTGTGTTCAAAAAAGGACAGTCATTGTCTGAAAGGAAGGTGGGAACTGTCTGTAGCTCGTATAGATTATTTATGCAGGCCATTCGTAAGGGGCCATTCAGAATGATCAAAGTTTTTGATCTTTTTTCAAAATTGTTTCCAAATTGCTATGACCCACCCACCCCAAATTTCGATTATTTTTTTTTTATATTGACTGACTGCTAAAAGGAACATTACAGAATTGGTAAAAAAAAAATTGTAAAATATACTTTTTGATCACAGATTTACATAAAGCTTACACGGTCTAATGATGATGAAAGTAGAAAACATCCCGTGAAATATTTCTGTCTGAAATGCCATATTTGTGAGAAATGGATAAACTAATTTTCCGATCGGAGTTTATCGCTCAGTGAGCGTTTTATTCAAATATTGAACCTATATGATTTCATGCAAATGTGTAATCGATTTTTCACTATTTTCTTGTGACCCAGATGGCCAATCGATCTCAAACTACTACAGGTTTGTCAGTTTATGTATATGGTGGATTACATAAAGTGCTTACACTGCCAGCAACTGTTTTGTTAGCAAAAACCAATTCTGTAATGTTCCTTTAATATACCCTATACACTGAAGAAGAAAGTATTGCCTCAAATGAAGCAGATATTTTAAACAGTTAACTTTCTCCCAGCTCAGGTGTTTTCAATGGCTTCTCTTGGCTTCCAGGCATGTTGAAACCCAAGAGAAAATCCTCGCCGCCTCCTCATCGGGCACGGAGGGCGACTATTGAAACAAGGTTGACCATTAACAACGGAACTGCACAAACAGTTCCCTATTATTTGAAATCAAAACTGAATTTTCGATTTTCAGTTATTTATTTTGACCCACCCAACCACAAATTCGAAAAAAAGATCAACATTTTTAAACATTGATTTTTCCGAATGGCGACTTAGTATTCAGTTGGCCAACTCTTTCAAGGGAAAGTTCAACAAGAGAACACCTTTAAAAGTGCATTTAATGGTTCAGTAATATTCACTACTTCTTTTTCTTTTTTTTGTTCTCTTCTATATCTTCAGGTCATTTTCTTGGAAATAATACCGTCTTGGATCGTCTACGAGACGACGGATTTGAAATTGAAAACGTCCCTGCTTATGAAGACATCAGACTGTAAGTTAATTTTTGTCTTCCTGGAGATGCTTGCTCACTATCAGAAATAATTATTTAGTTATCAGGTTTCAACTTCTTATGAATTGAGACTTCCAATCCTCCTTATTCTTTCTTATCCTCACGTCTTCCACCCCGAGTGTCCTCCAATAGTTTGGCTGTTAAGATGAACAAGTCCTTAATTTAATTACAGGCCTGGAATTACACGTAGGCCATGGATTCCATGTTACCCCTGGTCTTGGCCTTGGTGCCCCTTCAAAAGTTTCCCATAGACTTTTTGAAAGAATTTCCGATGGAAGTGCCCTTTGTAAAATGAGAATGCCCTTGTCCTCTCAAAGATGAAATTCCAGGCCGTAATCACAGACCCCCCCCCACAACATCACATCCCTTCACGAATAGACAAGACTGGCAACCGGAGTCACGTGACTCATAATGGGTATACAATGTACACCGGTAAACAAACCGAGCAAGCAACGCACAGTGTGCGTGGAAAAGCATGGCTGCTACCCACCTTACTGCAGAAGCACCCAGTGATTGTGTCCGTGCCTGGCCCTGCTGTACTTTGTTCTTGTAAGGGTAAGGCCTTTTTTCCTTGGTAAAGAGCAACTCTAGGAAATAAATACATATTTCTACTGGAACATTTCAAAGGAGGCACAAAGGGAATGACCAGGGGCCTGGAGGCAATTGCCTCTGTGAAATACCAAGCCTGAAGTACATTAGCACTTGCACATCAACTGGTTCTTATAAGATTTTGAACAACAGTAGCAAATTTCACCACTTGCTACTGAAAAACTACAAGGCCCATTTTTCAGCTACATTGCCTAAAGTGGCAAATTTCACTTCAATTTTAGTAACCATTATAGTGTTTAGAATGTGCGAATATATTATCTGGTGAATGCCACTGCTTAGTTAAAAAACAATCAGGTTTTTGTTCCTGCTTCTGTTCACTTCTATAACTTTACAACTTGGTGGAGCTTTTCAAAACTGGGCAGATCACTTCACAACTTTTAGGAATGCGTTTTGTAAAGCGGGACCACAGTTACCTGCACTGAGCGGAAGGGCCTTTGTGGGTCTCAAAGACAGTGTGTGATCTTAGGCTAAGTCAAGTCTCTTCCCAGCTTGGAGTCCATTGTGGGTAGTAAAGGAGCAACTCTCTCTCTCTCATTATTGTGGTTTCTCTTTCTGTCACAAGACCCTCCCGAATGATTTGGATCGTTTGCCCTGCATCATCCCTGCCCTCCTTATGGTTCATTCAAGCTGCCCTTTTATGCACCATCGCTTCAACCTTTTAACATCTGCCCAAGCTGGACACGTCTTTCATCTCAAGAGTGGCGGGGAGGGGTTCGGAAATCTCCCTCCCCCCCCCTCCCCCTTCAGCCACATCTTCTAAAAGTCTCAGTGTATTTAACAATAGATTTGGGACTCACAAGGTGTCACTAAATCTGGGCAATTTGCATCAACAACATCCCTCTGATGGCATTTTGTTGTCTTCACTTTCTTTGGCTCTCTTCCAACCCATAGAACTCTTCCGTTTGCAAACAGCGAGACCACCAGTACACTTTTACTGAGGGCTCCAGGAGTCTCTGTGTTTTCTTACTTAATCTTAGACGTCTCAGGCTTGGGGGATGCGATCGCGTCCATATCCTTTCCTTGTAAGAGCAGTATAATCACTCTGTTGTTTGTCCTCTAATGCATCAATCTGCCTGTAATCTGCGGCCCATCGTAGGGAGGGGCAAAGAGAACAAACCAGTTTCTGGCTCTGTTTTTTAGTTGATTACGCCAACAAGAGCTTCTTGTTGGAATGTCTTCTTCTTCTTTTTTGTTCTGAGTGCCGGAGGCCTGCCCAGCACAGAATGCTGGCTAACACCTAGGGTACATGTAAGGAGTTAATTCTTGTATGCAGCATCTAACAGAAGACGTCTTCTATCATCTTCCGATGTGAAAGATGTGCAATTAACCTCACTCCAGTGTCCGATTTTGTTTCCCTTTTCAAAACTTGTAATTGCTTTGAAATGACCAAGTACCACAGTTGACCTTTTGCAACAGGTTTTTTTATTTCTTTTCAAACACCATCGAATTTTAATTATAGAGCAGGGGGTGAGTTCAACAAGTCAGAGCCTTTTCTTTTCTCAAACAAAAATTAGAAAAGTCTGCCCCTGAGCAACTTTAAATTGAAATCTCTGGTGTTTTTTTAAGTGCATGAGTGAAGGTATACAGAATTAACTACACCAACAAAAAGAGTTCCCCTCCGACACCTCGCTAGGTGTTTTTTATTCTTTCCACTTCTGGGAATTTAACACTGTCCTTCAAGACACTTTTAGAAACCCATCTGAAAATCCTCTCTTAGCCGTCACAAAAACTGAAGGGATTTTGTTTTCGGCGACACTTAGAGAGGGGCTCCAAGGTCAAATTCAGTTTTGTAATCCACTCATTTTCCAATAGATAGAGTCTTCATAAAAATGGGGTAAACTTAGAGGTCTCTAAACTCAAGTTAAAATGGTGTCAAATGCCACTGAGGTTGATACCCTTCAAGTACAATTTCGGTCAAATGCCCAAAACGTCTGATGACATCACAATTCAATTATTTGGTTTTTATGTTTGTGTACAGAGAGTATTCAGTTCATTCCTGAATGTTGACGATATTCAATCAAAAACAGCATTGGATTTGACCTTTTGACTAGCACAAAAACTTCCTCTTTGTATTGTACATACCTGTTTGTTTTTTTAATTTTTGATAATTCCGTTTCAAGTTTTGCTATGAAAGAGTATCAGATGAAATGACATTTTACACCATTTTAACGTGAGGTTAGGGACTTCTTTTTGTTCATTCATATGAGGACTCTATCTATGATGTTGCTACCACAAAGGTTCCCCTTATTGCCTCGTCACAAGCTTCGACCTCGACCAAACTGTACTTTTAAGCTTAATCATGAGTACCCAATTTGATAAACCATTTGCAGAAAGCACTCTGAGATGACTTCGGATGACCTCAACTGGCTCCTGGGTGCCACGGAGACCACGTCCAGAGGCAAGAAGCAACGACTGCGAAGACGGCGAAAGAAGAAGAAGAACCTCCAGCAAGAGTTCCCGGCCAACGAGCCGCCCCAGAAAGATACCTCTGTAGAGACTCCGGAGGTCAAAGACGGCAAGCTGGAGCGTAAATTCATCGACCTCTGGGTCCCACTCACGTAAGTTGACAAGAATTTTTCAACAATTAGTTTCAATTTTGCTCACACTATTCGTTCAAACCCTGTGAGTGATTTACAAGGATCCTTCCTCACTCTTAACAAAGTCCAACACCATTCAGTAACTCAACATCCAAACTGTTGGACTCTGATTATGGTGTATGCCTGATCCCATGTAAAGCATAGCCAGTTTACTAGTGCAGTCCTTAGTCAGAATCAAAATAATCAGTTTGGTTTTTGAAGGTTGGGGATTGGTTTTTTTTGGATCAAGCACAGAATTATGCTTTTCTCAAAGGAAACATTTTTTTTAAGTGAACAATTTTTCAGAGTCAATGATGCAGTAGAGAATCATTGAAAACCTAGAGGCCTATTGTGTTGGTTTGAGCTTTTTACCGATGCTTCACCAACTCTTTGAATTTAAAAACTCTCCTTGATTACAGTGCTGCTGTTTTTTTTACTCTATTCAATTTAATGTATCCAAACCGAGGCTCAAAGGGAAACTAAAATGGTTCTTTTTTGTGTAATAAAACAGTCATTAGTGATACCAGATACATGAAGAAAATTGGCAGTCATTAGTGATACCAGATACATGAGGAAAATTGGCAGTCATTAGTGATAGTGATACCAGATACATGAAGAAAATTGGCAGTCATTAGTGATAGTGATACCAGATACATGAAGAAAATTGGCAGTCAATAGTGTTACCAGATACATGAGGAGAATAAGCAGTCATTAGCAATACCAGGTGTATTATGAAAATCAGCAGTCTTTAGTGATACCAGATACAAGATGAAAACCGGCTGCTGCCCGAAACTTCTACAGGTCCAAATATTGATGAGCTCTGGACCACCCTCGATGGCTAAGGCACAAGGAAATAAAAGGCATTGATCCAAGACCTCATGACACGGCTCTGAACAAAACGTCCGTCTTAATTCATTTCCGCTTTGCTTGAAAAGTGAGCAAATTTACCGAGTAAACGTTGGTGCTTGTATTGGGTGGACAGAGACCCTCGCTGGGGGCTATATTTGTTTGCATATGCATTATGACCTGGTATGTGAATGAGAGTGGTGATGTACGGGGTGGGAGTGAACCAGTTTAGGATGTCCAGGAAATTCACAGTTTAAAGGAAGCATTTCCCATGGGCACCGGTTAGAAATTCTTAAGGCCTTCTCAACCTGTGTTTTTTTTTTTCTTCAAACTTTGGCTTGGGTTCTTGGTTTCTGTGTGATGTTGAAGCAGATGTTTGTTAAGAAAATTCCCTGACTGCCCCGCTGTCCGTTAGCAGAAGTTTTCATTAACTGTAATTAATTACTCTGATTGAGTTTAATTTCCATTCGTAAACATTCCTGTGAAGATGTTTGCTCTGAAGATACTCCCTGGGGGTAATTAAAGGACACTGATAATGGTTCTGTTGACAAAACTGCTTCAAGGAATTTTCTTTGAATAAAAAGGTCTCTTTGGTTCATTTGACTGTATTTTTTTACCGCATGAGGGCGCTTTCACCGGCAAATTTCCAATTAGCATCTCCTGAATCACAACACTACAGTATTATCTTATTTTGGCTGCCTGTATGTTGTTGTCTTGTATCAATGGCCAATTTATAAATAATAGTTATAACAGCAAGGAAAACAAACCCAGTTTGTTGGAGAGAAAAAAAATGCGAATTCAATTCAATCATGTGTGTGTACAATCATGTACGTGTACATGAGTGAATTAAATTCTCAGTATTTTTGTAAGCATTTCCATTTCCTGTTTTGCTCCACTACTGATGAAGTCCTCTTCATCAATTATTCACTGCTTTTGCTTCTGTGCCCTGTTTATTCCAATGCCGTTTTTATTCCGTTATGTTTTCCACTTCTTTTTGTCTTTTTTTAAGGGGGGGGGTGATCGATTTTCAACCTTGTATGTTTTCATCCTGTTTTTTCAGACATGTGCCCTTGCGAATCTCAAAGCATCATTGTTCTGAAAACATACTAAATGCATCACTACATCCTGACCCCATTAATTTGTTAAAGTAACAAATAATAAATGCCCCAAAAAATACATCTGTCTATGAGAGGAAAAATTACATGCAGAACAGAAAGGGGGGACTGTTTGAGGCGGGGCAGTTTTTTTTATTTTCAAATGCTTTGCAGGGTGTTTGTTGTATATTTTCATTGTTGCAACATCAACGTTCAACATTCAGCAGGCCTGGAATTACACGGAGGCCATGGCCTCCGTTGCCCTAGTCTTGGCCTTGGTGCCCCTTCAAACTTTCCCGTAGACTTTAAGATTTTTCAATGGAATTGCCCTTTACAAAATTAAATGGCCTTGCCCTCTCCAAGATGAATTTCGAGGCCTGATTCAGTGTGTCTTGACAGCAGGCCAATGCTTCGTTCTTGACAGGGCAAAGGCACCGAGGCGTTTTTCTTTTGTGAAGGGCACCTCTATGAGGGAAATTGTAAATTTCTATTGTAACATTTCAAGGGGCACCAAGGCAATGACCAGGGGCAACACAGGCAATTGCCTCCGGTGCCTCCATGAAGCATCAGTCATGTGAAGGACTGTCTGCATCTAAACAATCGGTTCAATTGTGACCTCCATTTCTTCAGTAATGTGACAAATTATTTGCAGAAAATGTCAAAACATACACACTGCTTCTGAGAAGAAGAAGAATAAAAAACGCTGCCAACAGAAGGAGGGCATTGAATGGGGAGGGGCAGCCTTTGTCAAGTGTTTGGAAGCACTTGATGTGTTTTTCCATTATCGTAACATCAGCATTCAGCGGTTAGAGCATTTTAAGGACGTCTGCATGTATAAAAATTGGTTCAATTAGATCACACACACCTCCCTCTTAAGCACGCCAAGCTGTTTGTGTGTCGGCGCTCAGCATTTCTCAAGAAGCCCCAAGAATTTCAACCAGCCCCTTGAGGTGGAACCTTTCAGATGCTTTTTAGGGAGAGTGGATTGTGAAAATGGTTGATGGAATGTTGCCGAAAGAGAGTTGCTGCTTAAGTGGTCCGGGGATGGGGGCTAAATACGCCGTCCGAATTATTCATGTGACTTTTTCATAAAGTCGTTCAGCCCTCACAAAATGTTATCGGGGTTGCAGTTCCTTTTTACTTTCATACTTGTGTGTAAAAATACCTGTAAGAGTGGGTTTGTTGGAAGAAACCTATGCCATGGGGCATGAGTCTGAAAAGAAAGAATTGCTTTAAAAACTGATTGTCACAGTCGAGTTGCTCATGGTTACAATTGACTACACATTTTAGGCTCTTATCTGAATTCAGACGGTTTTTATGTCTGATGTGGAAAAACACAGTTGTTTTCTTCAGATAAAAATGAAATTATGCTCTTTGATCTACTTCTATAGCACTGAGGATACTGTTCCCAGGAGCTCCTTGCAACCCGCAACTCAAGGGGTTACTAAAAGCTAGAGATGCCATCATTTCAACCTGCCCCCAAACATCCAGATCCTAGGTCCAGGGCCCAACTTCACAGAGATGCTCAAACAGCAAAATAGGAGCACAGCACAACAAAATTGTGACTACCAGAATAAGGTTACCAGCCAAAATACCATGTCACATGTAACATATTTAACTGGTAGCCTGCTTATTCTTGCTTAGTGTGGCTGTAAGTTAAACTCCAGCACTACATAGCGTCGGTGAGAAATATAATGTATTTTCTTTCTTTCCCTCTTCTACTTGCAGTGGGAAACCCTTACCGAAGAATACTGAAGATCCAAACGGAGTAACAACAACCTCACCTTACAGTGACACAGGAAGTAGAAACAGCATCTTGTACAGATCAAGCTGCCCCTCTGCAATATCTAGTTCTCTTTACGTAACACTCGCGTTACTCCTAAGTTTTGCTGTGACGAGACTTTGTGTCACTCTCTCACCTGTGAGATAGTACTGTCACAGCTTGATAATATTTTTTCTAACAAGACTGAGCCAAAAAAAAAAACATAGTTGTTATTTTTTAGTATATCTCATGAATATTTATTATCATATTGTACAGTCAGGACTGCCTTATTATATAATTTGCATAAAGTATTAATTTTTTCCTCTGCCGATTTTTTGGCGGGTTGTATAAATGTGTTTTTTTTGTTCATGTGAAGGTTTTTTGGCCTGTTTATCGATTACACATTTTAGGGTTTTTGTTTTTTTGTCTAACTCTTGTTTCCAGTTCATACAAAAGCCATGCCATTATGAGATTCAAGGGAACGTTTTGCAAAGTCTTTTTAAATTTAAGTTCAGGGACGTCTTTGAGTTAAACAAAATTGTTACTTTGTGTTTGCAGAACAACAATAAACTGGTCTTCATCTGTTGTTTATTTTTGACATTAAAAATAAGTCTTTAAATTAGACCTGTATCACAATGCATTTGTTTCTTTCATACCAATCCATATGGTTGGATGTAGTCGGGCCCCTTCTTTTCTTAACTAAGTGTTGGCACTTAAATCTTATTTGCCTATCCCAGGAATCAGACAAAGATGGCTGCTAAAGTTAAAGATCTGTGTGTGCCCTATGGTCGATTTCAGTCAACTGCACAAATATGCTACGTTCAAAAAACTGTTACTGCAAACAAACATGTCACTAACCAAAAGTTGGTTTGGTTCCAAGCTATTTTTGCTTCGTAAGTAAGCCAAAGGCCAAAGGCCAGCTCTGACTGTTGCTAAGGGTGTTGCTAAGGATGTTGTATACTTCGACGCACGATGATGCGGCGATCCAGCCGTAGCCGTAGCCATAGCAGCAAATTCAGACACGGCCATGGTTTCCATTCAGCAGTGGAATAAAATTGAAAGCAAACGCACTTTAAATTTGGACTTCCATCTCTTAAATGAATTGAAATGATTTCAATAGCCCATATGCACAAGTGCCGTTCTTAAAAATGTAGTGCAATGCATCTTGGGAAAGCGAGTACAGTTAACAATGAAATCAAGCTGCCAAGATGAACGCCATGCTGTAGTTTTCATGTCAGGTTTTATAGTTGTGTTTGTACCGCATTGCTTCAAAATCAGTGCGCCATGATGGTTGTCGTTGTTGATTGGACCCTGATTTCACCCAGAATCCTTTGCGTGCCACTCATGCGCATTTAGGACATGCATATGGGCTATTAAAGTACTGCATTCAGGGGTTGATCCAGAGTGACATTTATGTGGGGAGGGGGAGGGGAAGGGGGGCTCCTCACCTCCAGAATCTATCATTACCAATATGGCATGGGCCAAGCCTCTATCATCCAACAGCATCGACAACTTCACCAGCCTGACTTAAAGGCCCTGTACACTATTGGTAAGATTGAAAAACACAATGTTCACAGATTCACACATAACTTAAAAGTAATTTAAAGTAAGTAATGGTAGAAAGGGTTCCTTAAAATATTTCTGCCTAAAATGCTATCGTTTCTGAGAAACGAGTAAAACAATAGTAATTATCGCGCGCGATAATTTGAAAAAACAGAAAACACATAAGATCTCTTTTCACTGTTTTCTCGTGACCTCGATGACCAATTGAGCTCAAACTTTCACAGGTTTGTTTGTTCATGCATATGTTTAATCACACAAAATGTGGACACTGATTTTGAGCTGTTACCAAAAGTGTACAATACCTTTATGAGTGAAGACTACTGCTAGATACCCACTTTACAGTTGTAGTAACTTTTAACCTTAAACTTAAATCACGTTCAAGCCTGTTATGGGCTTACTCATGCAAGCCACTGTCACTAGCTTCTGATTAAAAGGTAAACGGAGCATCGTCTAACGTTCGTTCATGCCAACCCAACAACAGCTCCCCCATTTTAAATTAAACTATAAGTGCAAGTCAAACCATGGTCGAACCCACTGCCACATCCTTCAACTACGTCTTAAATTATCTACATTTCAGTACTTTGGAATTACATCGACACTCAAGCAGCTCATAGGCTTACGATTCGGGGAAGGGCAGGGGGAAGCTGCCCTCCAAATTTTGGGGCATATCAGTTGGGAAAATTCGAGCACAGCAAGAAGAAAACAAAACGGGGAAAGCAAGAAAGATTTTTTTACCCCTGTCGAATTTCGGGCAAACCAATCCCTCTCCCCCCCCCCCCTTAACCAAAGAGTCCCATCGCCCCTTGCTCGGGCTCACTTTCATGTATGCTTCTTTTTCCTCTGCCCTACAGTCTTAGCAGGCAAGTTATTCTTCCGTTTTTTTAATCTGCCTTCCAATTTTGTTTGCCATCATAGAAATTTAGCAAGAATATTACTAAATAGCCCTGAAAAGCACATAAAAGCCTACACCATAATGTAGGTGAGCTGCTGTACTCAATAATGTTGGTCTATGGGGGCTTTTTTTCCATAGGTTATAAATAATGCCTGCTTAAAAAGAACAGTGTCTCTTCATTGCAGGTAATGCCTGATACAAAAATTAAGGTATTTATTGCCTTTTAATTGTTTAGTTTTCCATAATTCTTAACCAGTTTTCTCTGAATATCCAACTTTTTGAATTTAGGTCAAATTACTTGATTTTCTGTAACCCTGATGACTATATGTTACATGTGGTGACTAATTTGAGTAAAATATTTCCTGAATCCGTCAGAATCCAGCAGAACTTTGCTTAGTACCGACAAATTTATCTTAGTAGAGACGGCTTACCAGCCAAAGTATAATGAACTTTTATTTCTTTTGACTGATTACCAGCCAAAATCACATTTATTTGGTTAGCAGGTTTTGTATTTTGTGTTTGTTTTCTTTTCACTTAAAACTTTACCGCAGGGTCTGACTTTATGCAATGCTTACCGCATATCTTTGCGCTTATCGTTCATCCTGAGCTTAGGACGCCCTTAGTGCAGAATTCAGTGGTAAACAGCATCATCTAGTTGGTCTCTGCCCTTCTGTTTCTGAGCAAGAAACTGATACAAGAATGTAATGGAACTCTGGTCCTTTACTCTATGATTTGTCCGAGAGGTTGGGGAATAATATGATCAAGTGATTATTAAGTGCTCGCATAATTAACTATGTAAATACAAATTATACATAATTATAATTAAAATGACAGGCAGTGCTTTAATTCATTGTCTATACTATGTATACATATTGTAGTTCTGTACAGATGACATTGCATAACAAAGTTTAAAAGAAACATAAATCATAAATAATAAAACAAACCTCAAATACTGTATGCATTGTTCAACGTTTCCAACTTGTATGACACTGTGTTTGAATGGCAAGGGGGATTTTGGTAAGATTCGTGTCTTTAGCAAATTGTAATTTTAGTTGAGAAAATGTACTTTTTAAAGGCACAGTACACGTTTGGTAATTGGAGCCTACTGATTGTGTTAATCCTATATAAATGTAGGTACATACAATAAAACTCAACTGTGAAAATTTCACTTCAAAAGGTGGGCGGTTTTTTTGAGATACCACCGAAAAACCGGAGCGAATATTTCCACGCAGGAAGAATTTTCCCCTAAGAATACACAGTCTGAGAAGCCTTTCTACTTCTCATATTCAAATTTTGGGGAATAAAAAGTGATATATTTTGCATAAGCGTAGCACTTCAAAGTTAAAAGTTTTTAAAAAATCATTATAGGGCCTACTACCCAAAGCTGCTGTCCATCTTACCAAGTAAGTTTTCATTGGGGGGAGCAGGCGGGGTAAAAAAACCTCCAGAATTTAGGGGGAGGGTTCATTCATTTGTGCATTTTTTTAATCTCACTTTTTTTTTTGGGGGGGGGGGGCAGGATTTTGAGGGGGGTTCCAGACACTCTCCCCCCCCCCCCCGGTTATTTCACTATTGAAGGGTGTGCCTCAAAAAGGGCAGTCATCACCCCCTTTAAAAACTCTTTCAAATTCAATGGTTTTATCTCAAATAAGTGCAATTCAAACTTCTACCTGTCAACTTAACAGGGAACCATAATACCTCTCAAGTGGTTTGGGGTGCAAAGGTTCATTTTTAAAAATGTTGTTCACTTCTCTGGATCCCCAAACTCTAGTGAAGCCTTTAGGCCTGACTGCACCCCCCCCCCCGGACCCCTCCTTACTACCGAGCACAATGTTGGCCTCTTGTGAATTATTATACCGGCCTGCACGAGCAGCAATTTAATTTTTCCTTTCCCAAAAAGAATTGACCGAGCGCCGCTCTCGCACCTTTGGGTAAAGGGTCAGCCACTGAACGTTAAGTCCGCATAAACCCAAATCCAAACTGCCCTTTGTCTGTTGGCTAAATTCCTCAACAATAGCAAGGTACGGCCAACAACAATACACCATGGCTAATGCCAAGTGATTGACAAGTGCCACTCTGTTAAACCTGGTCTTAGTTCCAAGTCGGTCCCTTTCATTATGTCCCTCGATCGTCAAATACCGCGTAAAAGTTTATTGGAGTAACGTCTTGAACCGAGGCTATGTTACCCCTGTAGAAAATTGAACGCCATGTTTTTTTTTTGCACGTTTCTGACTGCCGGTGTGCATGCTGCAAGTTCAACCGAAGAGATGTGGTCAAAAATGGTGAGTAGATAACACAAGTAAATAACAAGAATGCTTTGCCATATATTGCGGTTCAGGACTGAAAATCTCTCTCGTTTATTAAAGCAAACTAAGAATACTTGCAAGGTTGTGAAGAGTTGAAGCCCGCGAAATTTAGTTGCCCCCTCAATACGACACGTGCCATTATTTCATCCCATTATCACGGCCGTCAGCGGGAGCGAACGGCCCCGTCAAGAACTGCCCGGCCATGCTTGCAAATAACCGGTAACTTTTATATGTATTAGTTTTACATTCATGTTTTTATTTTTTTCATTTTTGTAATTAGCTAATGTTAGTAGAATCCGTGGATATAGCCATGACTCATTGTACTCTGTCGAATACGCAGACTCTTTTTTCCCAAGGGGAAGAAGAAATTTCAATTTGTAAATTTTTGTTTAAAAGGACCCAGGGAAATCTCACTGTAATTATTTTGTTTACAAAATTAGGAGGGCCTGCACTCCGAATGTGATTTTCTATAAAATGCATCTTCTGTTTGTCATTATAATATACTCATAAATTTGTTTCAAGCCGGGACAAAATGCTGGTGTCGTGCATGTATAGTGGCCGAATGGGGTAAAAGACCTAATGTGAATAGACGGTTATTGGCAAAAGAGGGCGCCATTCATATTTTACCACAATCAATATCAGAGAATTTGCAATCCTGCCAAAGGAATTCTGCAGTAAAAGATCTTGTGCGTAGCAATTTTAGGGGAAAATGGAACAACATTTCATAAAACTGCTGGGCCAAAAAATTTTGTTCAAGAACTGAGCTAAGAAACATTTAAAAAACCACTCCGTAAATATTTGTTGCTGATCGATGACCAAGCAAAAGTATGGAAGCATTAAGAAAAAGCAAAGAAATTCATAATTATGTAAGTCATAACTATGACTTATATCTCATAATTATAAATTAGCATATCCTTTACTGTACACTTGCCTACGCTAACAATGTCATAATTATGACTTGTGCCAATTAAGTCATGTTTATGTTATGACATATATCATTATTTAAGTATATATTTAAGTATTTAAGTGCATATAAGACAGTCATATTTATGAGATATAAGTTATAAATACAACCTTTTGTGTCTCATTGTCCTTTTAACACATCAGTACAAACGTGAATTCTTAGTAGCTCTGTAATGATTGGCCCTTTAAAAAAAATGGGATTCACGATGTAGATAAAACCACATTAAAAATGATGTAATTTTTATTTTTAAAGTTAATTTGGATTTCGAGCACTTATTCTCAGAATTAAAACTACTACTTAGGAAAGAAAAATTTCTTTGGGTTATTGGTAACTAGCCTTACAATATTAAAGCTTTTGGGTAATTAGGCAGTATCCGCATTGTTGGCTGAGGCTGTTGCTAAGGGTGATGCTAAGGGCAGCCTATGGCTTCAACGTTTGTTAATAACATGGTGATCCAGCCACAGCCACTAGTTTGAAAATGGCCTTGATTTTCATTTGATAAGGAATATCATTCACTCATGTACAGCTTTTCAGTTGATCAGCCTCTTTCATCAAATAACCATAGGCCATAGAAAGCTGAAAACACTCCACACAGTTTGTGTGTGTTTGGCCAGAGTCTCCCATTCACTATTATCTTTGTAAACACTAAATCGTAATATCAAGTAATAGACCACAAGGGCAAATTTTAAATTAATTTTGTGTTGAACAAAGAAATATTGACAAGAGCAGCATTTGAACCTGCGACCTCCAGATTAAAGGGGCTGTGTCGTCATGATTAAAGCAGGCCATGGCTGTAAATGGTATTATAAACTCACACCAAGTTACTGCACGCACATACAAGCTCTCCATAGATTGATACAGAGGGAGGGCGCACACATGCAGTAACTCGGTGAGAGTTCATAATTCCATGTACAGCCACAGGCCTGCTTTGATCATGACGACACAGCCCCTTTAACTAGTCGCCCTCAACCCAAAATAACTGTTCAACACAAAAATTGATTACTATTAATAACATGACTGTCTATGGCAAAACAATTGCAAGAAAATCACAAAGTGGACTCATTGAATGTAATCATTTTCAGGTTGACCCAAAGTCCAATTTATTTGATTTGGAACCATAAAAAAGATCATGCAGAAAGTATGTCATTGAATAAACGTAATGTTAAAAGTTCAAAACTTTTAAATCTTTATGTCAAATGTAACATACAATAGCACTAGTAATATGATAAACATGACATGGTATTTCAGAATTAAATTCAGCAAATTTAAAATGTGCTTCTTAATGAAAATTTGTATTTTTTAATCCGCATCTTTGTTTCCACTTTCTGTTGTTCACCGTCTTTGTTTCCATGTTGGCAAAACTGGCACTTCAACATGTCTCACAGTGATTGGTGCCTAAGAAAAGTTTATTGGATACATAACTGTTTTATTCAGTCTCCTTATGATGACTAGAGCAGGCTCGTTATAAATATTATCATATATTTCTGGTAATGAAACCAAGGATGTGTATAATATGTGAACCAGAAACACAGGGTTTAACCATCCAAAGGAAAAAGCGTTTATGGTAGAGTATCTTGCTCAAGGACACAAGTGCCATGACCGAGACTCGAACCGACACCCTGCTGATCAGAAACATCAGAGCTTGAGTCCGGTGCTCTTAACCGCTCGGCAATGACACGTCACATTGAAACACTGAGACCAATAACATCTTACTCTGCGGCAGTGAAGATGACACAAAAACTCCCACAATCCACAAAGCAAAAGTAGAATCAGGCCCTTGATTTTGCCCAGTTTACTCCAAGGTAGTAAATATACAGCAGGACAAATTGTTATGAGAAATATAAGAACTAAGTAGTCTCCCAAATTTTCCCACCTCAATGGGAGTAGAAAAAACAGCAGGACAAGTTTTTTATTTGAACGGCAGTAGATAAATAGCTGGAGATTTCTGATAAGAGTAATCTACACAGCAAGTAGATACTCACTTGTGGTGTTACCACACACATTAACTGGTTTTTGGAAGAGTAAATTCATTTCCACCAGCATGTTTTCAATAGACACGCCATGCGAATAACCTGTAAATATTTAATTAGATTACGTGATCATATGCATTAAGAGCATTAGCAGTCTCCCAGATTTGTCGATGCGACAACTAAATGAATTATGGCATGAATTTGGTTCTCGATACTCTCTGACTGACCATTCATTATCATCCAATGATAGACAACTGTAAACCTGCAATATGATATATGTAATTAGTGTAATTACACAGTACACAGTCAACCCTCCTACTTCTGACCATTCATTATCATCCAATGATAGCAACTGTAAACCTGCATATGAATGATTAGTGATACACAGTACACAGTCAATCTCCTACGTTTACATTCATTTCATCCATGTAGACAATGTCAGCTGATATGTAATCATGGGTATGTATGTCACAGTACACAGTCAACCCTCCTACTGTCTGACCATTCATTCTCATCCACTATGGTTTGAGTGATAGACAAATGTCAGCCTGTAATATGATATATGTAATTAGTGTACGTACACAGTACACAATCAACCCTCCTACTGTCTTACCATTCATTCTCATCCACTAGGGTTTGAGTGATAGACAACTGTCAGCCTGCTGGTTAGTGTATGTACACAGTACACAGTCAACCCTCCTACTGTCTTACCATTCATTCTCATTCACTATGGTTTGAGTGATAGACAACTGGGCCACCGTACATAAAGAAACCATGCAGTTTCAAATGGTGGAACAACTCACTGGAAAAAGTTTTACTAAGAATGTGATGGTTAATCAAAAAGTAAAGTTTATATGTATTAAATTAATAGTTCATCAGAACTGACAAGAATTTTCTTGAAGATAATAACAATATTTCAAAGTCTGATTGGTGCAATCAAAGATGTAATAATTCGTTCTTTAAAAAAATTGCAAAAATGTAATTTATTTACATTTGGCAAAAGAGTACTTTAAATATGTAAGATTAAGGCACATGCTGATACAAATAAAAATACTTACATGAATTCTCAAAAATAATCAAAAAATTCAATTATTAATAAACTAGGCTTATATCACTCAGCTCAATACACTAAAATTTGAGTTAACATTTTCCTTTCAATTACTCCACTCATTAAAAATCTGAAAATTCATAACTATTGCACAATTTATCATTTCGTATTGATTAATATAATCAATTTAATAGTAAATATTACCAAATATTTCCCCAAATCATCCTCAAGTCATTATAAAACTATTTAAAAAACGTTTTAATACTTGCAGAGTTTATAAAAAATCACTAATACCAAGACAGCATTTAATGCGACTCTAAATTGCATAAATTTACCCGAACTCTCTGCCTTAAGTCTAATCATTAACAAATTGAAACTAGAACAAACAGCCAAAAGTAAGATCGGCATTAATTGTCACGACAGCTCCAGGTCGAGTTCCCGATCATTGCTGACTGCAATCCACCGATTCATAATCCATTTCTTGCCCTTGGTGACGGGGCATCCGCCGTGCCAGGTGAAGGGGTCAACGTCCCCCAGCCATCCGGTAGTCTCGTTAATGAAGTGATTGTACCAAATGACCGCTTTGCCTAATTGCGGTCGTACCCGGAGGTTGGACTGGTGACATCGGGCGTTGAGATTCATCATGCCGTTCAGGCGGAATACCTTCAAGAAGAGGGAATACAAATTAAAAAGTTACTTTTATGTCGTGCTACGATTACTTGTGGGGTGACTCGGCCGAGCGATTCAGTGCACTGGGCTCAAGTTCTTGTGGATCATCCATCAGGGTGTGGGTTAGAATCCTGGTCATGACACTTGTGTGTCCTTGAGCAAGACACTTAACTATAATTGCTTACCTTCACCCAGGGGTAAATGGGTACCTGTGAGGGCAGAGATGGTTCTTGTGATTGATTTAGCTTGGTGTGCTACATACTTGGCAGCACGGCTGTATACTCCCAAAGGAGCTGAGCTGGTTTAAGAAATTAAATAATTGGCCCAGTGACCAAATGTTGGAGTTCCATGAGCGTCACTGAGTGATGGATTTGAGTGCTATATAAGAAGCCACTATCATTTATTATTACTTGAATGGTTCAAGGCTTTAATTGCATGCCAGATAAAGTTACAGTTTGGTGTAATATTAATCTTCCTTGAGACCTCCCTGCAGCAAACATGCGCCCTCTATTGACAACCATCTTGCAGTCCACATACTAGCTCTCAATAAGTGTATGATATGCAAACTATTGAGTGCTAGCTGGCAGGGTGATTGGCTCTATCGGAATGAGGGCGGCCCCAGTAAACTAACCTGCACTAATAAACTGATTATATGCTTTACATGGGATCAGGCAAACCAGTCCAACAGTGTGGGTGCTGAGTGACCACTTGGTGTTGGATTTTTAGATAGATAGATAGATAGATAAAACGTTTATTCACAATAGTCATCACAGTATAAAAACTGAATTGCAACTATAATACATCATTAAAAGATAAAATTACATTAAACGGACATCAATAAATAAAAATACACACACCAGCTCACACAAAAAAAAGAACAAAAACAAGCACACAAGCGCAAACGCATGCACCACTCCCCCACACATGCCACAAAAACCATTCAAGTAACCTGCAACAACCTGTTTTTGTAAAACATATCTCCCTAGAGTGATGGATCATGCCACACTCTAACAAAATCTAATGGTAACTCAACATCCAAACTGTTGGACTGTTTGTTTGTTTGGTTGGTTTATTTCCATTTGCAAAACTTGTAAATACATAAAATAACAACTGTTATAATAGTAATAAAAAAATGTAATAAAAAAAAGTACAAATGGAGGTAACATCCAGAAGAGGTATAACCCTCCTGTAGTGGAATACCCAGACTGCTATTGGTTCCTAACATACATATATATACATATGTTTATATATTCATATTTATTAATTGCATGCGAAAATTTAATATACTATCCCGAGGTCAACAAATAAAAGACTACAAATATGATAAAGAAAGAATAAAATATAATGATTAATGCCCTGCTGATTTTGAGCATGAATGAAACAAGAAGTTAATGCAATGAAAATGTTTATATTATTAATGGACTGTGTTTATGGTGGTATGCCCGATCCAATGTAAAGCATAATCAGTTTACTAGCAAGTGCAGTCCTCAGTCCAAAGGAATAAAAAAAGAAAAAAAGAAGTTGGATGCTAAAAGGGTTGGGGCAGATAAGCGGTTAAAATTGTTGGACTCTGATTATGGCGGTATGCCTAAACCCATGTACAGCAAAATCAGCTTTACTAAGTCGTCATTCCAAAGGAATCAAACCAAACATTCTGTTGGATTTTGATGGGCTGAGATGGTTTGAGTCAAAATTGTTCAACCCTGATTATGGCAATGTGTCTGATCCCATTTAATCCTCCTACTGTCAGTGACTCTTGGCAACATTTTCCAGTGAGTTGACTGACCATTTGAAACCATTCGACTGCCAAGGTTGTGTACGGTGGCACAACTGTGCACAGAACTAACTGTGTACTGTGTACATGCATTCCCTCACGGTATCATATTGCAGGCTGGCATAGTTTATCTATCATTCAAAACCACAGTGAATGGTATTGAATGGTCAGACAGCAAGAGGGTTAAAGCATAATCGGTTTCCTAAGTGCAGTCGCCAGTCCAAAAGAATCAAACAAAACATGCAGTTGGATTTTGAAGGATTGAGGATGAGTATAGTATTCAAGCTACAGGTCTACTTACATGTCTGTCATAGGTGTCATTGTTTGCGATGGGAAAGGCCGTCTCGCCACCCTCTTCAACCGTATTCAGGTAGACCATGATTGTCATAAATCTGCAATCCAATTCAGAATCAGAAGAGAAACTTTCTACAGATGGAATTAAAGTTTCATATTTCCCTGTTGTTTTTTTAAAGATGTAGTAATTGCTTCGAGGATAATTCAGACATGGCATTTAGTTGTTTCACCCTTACACACATTTTATTGTGTAAAGTGCAATGACCTGGGGGAGTCAAACTCCTTGATATCCTAGACTGGACCATTCCACATATCTAAGAGGGGATACAGGTTCCAGAGTTGTAATTTTTTGTTTCTTTGAGGAGCTGACAGATATTTCACCCATATACTTAGTGCACAAAATTGTACAGACATACAGACCTACCCAGATATAACCCTCTAATAAAGTGGAGCCATCTTTTCTTTGTAGCAGGCTTCCAGATGTCTTGCCAACAGTCTGTGCTATGTTCTGATGTTTCAAACACCCCTCTCCCTGTCAATCAAACTTTTTGGCTGGCTGGGGAGCCAGTAACTAGTGGAACCTTCCTGCATTTGTGTAATTCCTGGGGTTACTCTATCATTAGCACTGTTACTCATTGATTTTAAGTGGCCTATCGCCACCGAGCTTGGTCTAGTGGTTCAGCCATCTGCTCTGGAATGAGATTGCAGAATTTTTGGGCTGAACTTTGCATTGTCGTTGAGGTCAACAGCGAGATATAACCTTTGGCTCTGGTGGCTAGATTGCTGAATTGTGCTATCTTTCAGTATTACATCTGAGGTAGACAGCCACTAATAGCCAATGGCTGTGGCTTTGGCTAAACCGCTATATCTGGCCATAGCCTGCTAAGTAGTCACCTAACAAAGCTCAAACCAGACACGACCAGCCTTACCTGCAGATGCGACACCGCTTGCTCTGGGTGAGGTGGCAGCATGTCATGCTATCTACTTCACTCGAGTCATGGTGTGCATTGTAATGGCCGTGCTTCCCATAATGCACCACCTGGAAGTAACTGTACTTGTCGATCAGGGCCTGGGGTAGTCGTGTCAACCTGGAAATTCTAGAACAAGACGGGGAAAACTCGGGAATGGTGCAAAAAGTTTCAAGTCATATACATATTATAGCTGGGACTGCAGCCCAGGAGTTTTGGGTGCCACTGTGTTGATCCGGGTGGTTGGGCCGGTGCCCAGCGGCTTTGTGCCCATTTGCCTGGGAGGTGTGTACCCACTGTGTGCGTTGGTGTTTGTCTGGTTTGATATCTTTGAATAAAACCTTTTAGCTGTGACAGTTGGTCACAAAAGTTTGGTTGATTGTGACTGCGTCACATGGGTCTGTTGTTTATTTATTTATTACACATACAACAGCACAATGAGTGCCAATAACAGGATGAGTACAAGAAGAAATGTTCAGTTTTAGATGTGGGAGGAAAACCCCAATGGGAAAACCCACGCAATCAGGTAGGGACTGAAAACCCAATCCACCTGCAAGGCTCCAGGCCCGAGGTGGGATTTGAACCGGGGTCCACGGAGGTGGAAAGGCAGGGAAAATAAACCACTGAGCCAACCTGATCCCCAATTATTTGGGTGTATACAGGATTTAATGAGACAGACTCCAAGAGGTTCGAATCGACAGCTGTCACAAATATTTACAATTACCACCGGTAATTTGGGTTGGTACAGTGTATGAGCAGTATGCATCAGGTAATTCCCCCTTTTTCCAGGGTTTATTGTACTAACTAACCTTTCTTGGAAGGAGAGGACTAGTGGGTCCGTCGTCTTATCAGGATAAATCCAGGTCTGCTCACTGAAGCGAGATTTCTTAGACGGCATCTCCTCCTTCAGCTTGGAGACGTAAGCTTTGATCAGGCCTATTGACTTAGAAGTAACCTCCTGTCTTGAGAGAAAGTCTAAGTGAGATGGAGCAAGACAGACAGACTGGGGTTAGAACTATCTAGCGGTATAGACCATGTGACCTTGTACATTCCAGGGCCTTTCTGGCAGGCAAGATACTACCCTGGTCACATGGCATGGGAAGTTTTAAATTTTGTGTCATAATTTCAAGAGTTATAAAAAAAAAAACAGGTTTTGAGATGTGGCTCCTTTCTTCGTATCAAATTTTGATAAAAATCAGACGGAGCAATTTCCATAAACTATAAGACTTGATGTTTTCTTCCATTGGGCTTTGTGCAAATCGTACGTGCAGGAAGACCAGGTTCTGTCGCTCGTTCGTAAACATGTGAGGTCACATGGTCTACTGTCACCGTAGACTCCTTCCTCCACGGTGTCACTTGACATTAGAAAAACATGTCCTGGAAAATGGGAGTCGGGCCCCTTGGTTTGAAGATGAGTGTTATTCAACGAGTTTCTTCCCGCAGGCGCTGCTTCACTTTGGAATTTCTTACCTGCATCCTGTTTCGCTGCTGCCTATAATCTGCCCCAGTTCAAGCGTAATGTGAATGGGTTTCTTTTAACTTAATTCTCTACCCTTTTTTTTTTTATTTCTTCTATTTCTTTTGTAGCCCGGACCTGGAGTGGGTCTTATTTTGCCTTGTGATGGGCGACTTCCACAAAAAAAAATACATAAAGAGATATTAATTGTCTTTGGGTCTATATGCTTTGACCATTTGATACCACCCATTGCGGCTTTGAATGATAGATTTGCCATGGATAAACTATAGAGAATGGACCGTGGATATAATACCAGCCTGTAAAATGATATCATGTGGTGAAGTTAATTCAGTGTTCAGTTGTGCAGTCACACTCGACCCATGCAATCAAAATGGTTTCAAATGGTTGGTGAACTCACCGGAAAATGTCACCATGAGTTGGATGGATTTATTGAAGCCCATTTAACCTCATGGATGTTGAGTTTAAAGAGGGGCTCCAAGGTCAGATTCAGTTTTTAATGCACTCATTTTCTAACAGATAAGAGTCCACTTATTAAAGTGGGGGGGGGGGGGGCAAGACTCTTGCCTCTCACTAAAATGGTGTAAAATGCCATTGTTTTTGCCATCCTTCCAGTGCAAATTTTGTCATCATCCAAAAACATCCAATTATTCTAAATAGATGGGTCTTTACATTTTTGTACTGGAGTTTTTGGTTTGTTCATTCCTTAACTTTTATGATATTGAATAAAAACGGCGAAACTGACACAAACATTCCTCTTTGGACTGAGCAGATCCATTTGTTGTTGATATCCAATGACGTCCTGTTTCAAATTTCACTCAGAATGAGTATCAAATAAAATCTCAATTTACACCATTTTAAACGTGAGGTTAGAGACTTCTAGATTTTTCTCCAAGACTCTATCTACTGAAAAATGAGTGCGTTAAAAAAAATTAATTGTACCTCGGAGACCCTCTTTAAGAGGATTCAAAGACTCCCATCAAGAGAAGTTGCAAAGAGTTGTTGCAGGGAAGTCTAACCTAGGATTGAATTTCATAGAGCTGCTTAAGCAGAAAATATTGCTTAACAATTGTCTGCTAAGCAGAAATGAGCAGGATACCAGTCACAAATTGTACATGTGACATGGTATTTTGGCAGGTAACCAAATTCTGGTAAGCCTACTTTTGTTGTGTGCTTAGCTACTTTTTGTGCTTAAGCAGCTCTATGAAATTGGGCCCTGGGATTGAATTTGTTGGTTGTGTTGTTTTTGTTTAATATTTAGGAATGATATTACTGGCATGGTATCAGGGGCTTGATCGATCTGATAAGATATTTTCTAGTCGTTATTTTTGGTCCTACCCTTACACCGATGTGTGATTAGTAGCACTCTATAAACAAAATGCTTTCCGAGTCCTTTTAAAAGATTATCATTCTTATTGGGTTTTTTTTAATGAAAGTTCGCCCCAAACAAGACTAAAAGCCACTGTTAGTAAGGACTACAAGAAGACAAAAAATTAAGATGAAAATAACTCGGGGAGCTGACGGTAGGAATTGATATTCCTCTTAAAACAGTCTAGATTGTAGGATGGAGGGAAACGTGCATCAGGCAATGAGTTCAAAAAAGATACAATACATGCAATAAAGCTTTTGGAATGGCTCCTTGTTCTACATCTCAGCAAAGCAAGAGTAAATGGGTGAGATCAAGCAGAAAGCCTGGTTTCACGCTCAAACACCCTGATAGGAGGAACTAAGGTTGGCAAAATTACCATGAAAATAATCTGTGGAAAAGACAGAGGCTAGTTACAGACCTACGTCATGAAAGAGGTTGTAACGTTGATCCCAACCCTTCACCAACAAGATTAACAATACCCTTATGCACTCTATTTAATAAAGATAAATGACAGGCAGAGGCTTTGTCCCAAATGTGACGAGAGTACTCCATTAGGGAACGTGTAGTTGTCTTATACAGGTAGAGAGTAGCATCAGGAAGTGACTTTGTTAATTTGGATCCCATCGGAGTAGTGGATTAATTTCCACAAGACTCGGATAGCACTTAGTATACAGTGCTGACACTGCTGTTCACAAATTGGTGAATGCCACACATCTATAAATATTTTCTGAACCCCTTTAACCAGTTGTAACGCAGGACTGTTGTGAGTTCTAAGTTTAACTACTACGTCTTGTTATTGTTATTTTTGTTTCCCCTTGTCATAAAATTGATTAAACCAAACTAAAAAAGTAGAAGAAGAAACCAAAAATCAACCACAGCAAACAAAACTGAAAACCAAAACTACAGTACTGAATGAACTGAGTATGTTTTGTCAGCCTACACATTTCACCTCTTCCAAGACAACTTTTAAAATCAAGGAATGCCTCTTCATAAAAAAAAAACCAACTCACCATCATGGTTAAGATCAATGCCAAGTGCAGAATACCTTGAAATAAAATAAAACGATAGTAACAATTAGTCACGGTGGGCAACTGGAATGTCTGTCATTATGTTACAAAGTACAAAAATATAATACACTGCATTTAATAGGAAAAAAACTGCAAACAATTTATGAAATAACAGTTTAAAGAGAATGCACATTGTTAAAATTTGAGGGGTGATTTTGTTTTATTGAATAAACAATACCTATAAATTGATACTTCTATGTGTGATGTAAAATAAAACAATTACAGAAATTACTGTTAGTTTTAAACAGGGGCTCTAAGGTGAAATTTAAGTTTTGTGAAAATTTATCATTTTCTAATAGATAGAGTCCTTACAGAAGTAGGAACAAACTTACCAGTCTCTATTACTTCTTCATGGCGTAAAATGTCATTCAATTTGATACTCTTTCTGAGTGAAATTTTAAATATTACATCATTGGATGTCAGCAAAAAATGGGTCTAGACATTCATATCGGAATATCAAGAGGTCAAATTCAATGCTGTTTCCATTGAATATTATGGGAAAATTAGGGATACACTCAAAATTCCCCCATTCATTTTGTAAAATTTCTTTTACAGAAGAACAATTAATTTTGAAACATATTGACATTGGATGTTTTGGGATGTTAACTAACACAATTATTTCAGACTGCTATCCATGCCTGGTGCTGATCACACAAAACTGCACTGTCTGTAAAGGTTACTTCAGTGGTATTGGGTTGAATTTACTGTTCTGTACATCAATAATGTATTTACAATTTAACCTTCACAGTAATTAGGTTTCTATTGTTTACATGGCTTAGAGTTAAAGGTGCTCTTCCAAACTATAATGAGAGCGACCCTGTTCCCATGGCGATGCGCCCGTAAAATACTGGTGGTTTAAAATTGCATGGATCGATTCCCATTTGATAGGAGGATGAACACCTGTTTGCAGCATCACACAAGCGTGTCACTCTTCCTTCGCTCTGTGATGAAACGACAGCAACAACTGTATCTCCACCATTGTGTTAACATTGGTTGCCATAGTGACTGCCGCCAAGCAAGAAACCAATCGGCTCAAAGGATGTGCTGTGAATAACCTCTGTGAAGCCTTACTGCAGTGGCAATGGTTTGCTGACAAGAAAATTGGCTTTTCTAAACACAATCGTGATCTCCCAATATTTTTCAAAGCAGGGCTCGAATTTGAAGGTCACAATTCACTTGTCCACAGGGTGAAGTTCTTACTGGACCCCAAAAATTGTTTACAAGACCAGAAAAAATAAACAAACTATCGACACAGTTTTTACATATATAAACTTATTCGCATTATGTGCAGGAACACTCTGAGTTCAACCAAATTTATAGATATTTATCAGGCTCAACGTCAACACTTGAACACCATTTTGTATAAGTTAAAGATAAATTAAAAAAATACAAAAAAGACCGCTGGACTTGTGTGGTCATGAGTTTACTGGCCTGATGCTGGATCACTGGCCTCGGGGTGGGCCTGTGGTCCGCCTGTGGTCCAGTGTGTTTATTTAGAGCCACGCACAAGAATTAGTCAAACAAATAACTTCCAAAAAACAAACGAAACAAAATAAAATAAAATGTTTACATTTTTGGGACATTTTTCTTTTATATTGTTATTTATGTTTTTTTCTCTCTCTTTTTTTTTTTGCTTGCAATTTGTCCATCTTGATTTTAGACCCCTGTTTGTTTTTTGCCTTCAAATGTAGATTTATTTAAGTATATTTTATTTTTGTCTGGCCTCTTTTGGGATATTGATATTGTCTTTTTGCAATATACATTTTTGTGTATCGTCTTTTTATAGAGTCTCCTGACGATGACTAGAGCAGGCCAGTCGAAACATTGACACCAACAATAACTCACTGTGCAAGCAGTGAAGACACAACGAGAAGTCCCCTTGATCCACTTAGCTAAAGTAGTAGTCCAGGCCGAAGCAGGACAGTTCTTTTCCGAACTAAGAAGTCCCCCCCCCCCCCAAATTCAGAAACCTACTGCGCGGTAGTAGAATAACAGTAAGACAAGTTCTTAATGGAACAAGTCTATACACAGCTTAGAGATGTAATCACGTGGTGTTACTGCAAACCAAATATTTAATGTATTTTTTAATGTAATTATTAGTAAGGGGATTGCTTTCTTAAGTAGCGATTTTGTTTGCTTTTGGGCAATCCCCCAGGTTCCATTTGTTCTTGATTGTCTTCTTAATTTTGTTTTTCTTCTTACATATTTAAAGCCTGAATAAATTAACAAACAACAAAAACATAAATATACGACTGATATGTGGTTTCAGGCAAAATTAGTCTCCCGATGAAGACCACAACAGCAGGCTAGTCGAAAAGTTGAGAAGCCCAATACAGCTCTTGTAAAGAATAACAATAACCAATGAACATTCCTGTATGTCTTTAAACGATTAAAGCCCAGTAATAGACCACAAGGGAAATTTGAGGATGAACCAGGGAAAAAAAACTAGAGCGAACAGGTTCAAATCCCGCTCCCGTCAAATTTTCGTTAATAGATCAAACGGTTTTCCTATCACTGTGTACGGCAAATCAAACCAAAACCACAATGTTCAAGTTCCAACAGGACAAGTATGAAGTGTTATGAGTGTCTATTCTATTTTTGTATTGCTTTTTTTTTAAAATAAAGATTTTGATACCATGTCTCTTGAAACCGAAGAACCGGAATGAGTTTATTTCTGTCCTAACTAATAAAATGATTTGAACGTGCACACTCTAATATCAAACATACACTCTGCTCTAGAGGCAAAGCCGATGAACAACAAAGAAAACAGAATATGATGATCAGCCTTCATAACGGAACACAGGGTGTCATGAAAGATTCCATTACAGTATCCTGTGACAAAGGCAGGTGCGATCTCGGCCGGCGCTACACCTGAGCTGGGCTTCAAAATCAAGGTAGAAAGATTGGTTGTGAATTCGTTAAATATTCATGAATGTGGTAAAGACTGATGAGAAGACACCCCTTTTTGTACTGGAGAGAAACAAGATAGTCAAAAAGAGCTTCCCTCCATGGACAGACAGACAGATATTATAAGCTTCACAAGATAATGAAAAAGCAGTGCAGCCCTGGGTAGGCATGTGCCCCCCCAACCTCCCCGCAATTATTTTCCAGTGCCCCCCCCCAGATGCCCCTCCACATGTAGTGCCCTAAAACAAGGGGAAACAAGGCCCCAACTGGAAAGCAATGCCCCCACCCCCACCTAGGAAAAATCTGGCTGTGTGTCTGTTTTTCACACAAGAAGTCAGCATATTGCCTGAATGTATAATACTAGTTGCCCAATTATCCGCAGTAAGTGAAAATATTCTCAGCTGGGCACCATTTACTACAATTTGCAACATGGTGGCGTCTTGCAGTGAGTCCCTTGGTTGTAGCCCTGGCCATGCTTCAATTGCCAAGTGAGCTCAAAATACAAACTGATAACAGACTATTTGGGGGTGTCAGAGCACCCCCAAGTCACGATGACCCTGTTTTCTTTGATAAAAAAGACAAGACAGCATCTGTAAAAAAAATGCTCCGCGGCTGTGTTTTCTAAAACAACAAAATTTGATTTGTAATTGGCTCTGCCAACTCCCCTTTTCAATCAAGATTCACAAGGATCAAACTGGATGTTAACAGCCGAGTTGTTGTGTTCCGCCTCGGAGTCGGCAAGAAAAAATGTGTTTATCTGTCTGTGAGCAATATCGAATATCGGCTCCGGCTTGTCTGGGACACCCTTTGCTTGGTGTTACATTGAACAGCATTAACACCTCAAACTAAACGAGTCCCCCAGAGCTGCGGTAATTTACTCTGTTGCGTTCTCCAATTATGACCGCTTGACATTTGAACGAAATGGAATTTCCAGCATTAATGAGTTTGATTAATGTCAACTTATACATTATTTATCCTGTGTTTTTCAATCTCTCTGACTGCGCATAAATTTACACCTCAGTTAATTCCTAAAACAATTTCCAAACCTTGACGCTTTCAAGATCAACCACAAACTGATTGGTGATTTTTTGGAACAACCGGCTTATGGCTGCTCTCGGTATTTTGGTTCAAGCCGCTTGTGGCTGCTCTGGGTATTTTGGTTCGAGGTGCTTGTGGTTGCTGTGGGTATTTTGGTTCAAGCCGCTTGTGGCTGCTCTGGGTATTTTGGTTCAAGCCGCTTGTGGCTGCTCTGGGTATTTTGGTTCAAGGCGCTTGTTGCTGCTCTTTGTATTTTGGTTCAAGCCGCTTGTTGCTGCTCTGGGTATTTTGGTTCAAGGCGTTGTTGCTGCTCTGGGTATTTTGGTTCAAGCCGCTTGTGGCTGCTCTGTGTATTTTGGTTCAAGGCGCTTGTTGCTGCTCTTTGTATTTTGGTTCAAGCCGCTTGTTATGCTCTGGGTTATTTTGGTTCAAGCCACTTGTGGCTGCTCTGGGCATTTTGGTACCAGCCGCTTGTAGCTGCTAAAGAGTTTACAAAGTAAACGATTGATATTTGATTAGTTTCAATCTGAGAGCTCACTAATTATAAAGTTTGTACCAGTACCCATCCTCCCGAGGAATATTTCTGTCTGAAATACGGTGGAAGAGATAGTCTTTGAAGATCCCATAAAATAGCGGATGCTTATTTGATTCCGGCAATCAAATTAAAACCTGATATTATGAGTCCACAAAATCCCTGACAAAACAAAACAAAAACACTGAAATTATAACAGGCACTCTTGGTTAATGAGGCTGTTTAGTTCGGTGGGCCTTGGGCATGAGCCCCCCACAATTTTCCAGTGCCACTACAGCCAGGTGCCCCCCCCCAACAAAAATCATAATTTATCAAGTGCCCTAAAAAAGTACGAAGACATGGCCCATGGCCTCCCCCCCCCCCACTTGAAAGAAATGCCCCCTTCCCTGTGCCCCCCCCCCCAGTGAAAAAATCCTGGCTATGCCGCTGCACCAAAGTGCCCCCACCCCCCGCCCCGCCCCTAGTTTTCCATTCCACTCCTCATCACCATCCTCAACTAATACCCTCCAAGGAAATCCTCGATCCATGAAATTTTGTGAAATTGCCTGAAAGTGCATCGCACTTAACCAGTCCTCCCAATCTTGTAGATCAACACACGACGTAGCTCAGAGCGTGAACAGGGACTCATCTGAGCCGAAATCTTACACTGCCCAAGTGTCTTGACCGAGAATAGGTGCCGATTGCCTGAAAATGACCCACTTACCACGCTAGTGTGCTTTCATCTTCAATCTTTGAAAGGAAGAAATTTACCGGCTCTTCTGATAATACCTACGCTATCGGTATACCAACTCTATTTGAATACCCCCAAAAAAACCAGTACAGCACCGGGACATTAATAAAAATACTACTACTATTTACTTTGAATTAAAGATATTATACAGGATTGGTAGAGCTGACAAAACAGTCGCAAACAAAGTTCATGTTTTGTGTGATTAACCATATACATGAAATAACAAACCTGTGAAAATTTGTGCTCAATTGGTCATCGAGGTCACGAGAAAATAGTGAAAAGAGACCTTATGTGTTTTCTGTTTTTCAAACATCGAGTTTATTATCGCGCGCGTGATAAAAACTATTGTTTTATTCATTTCTCAGAAACGATAGCATTTTAGGCAGAAATATTTTTAAGGAACCCTTTCTACCATTACTTACTTTAAATCATGTAAGTTATGTGTGAATCTGTGAACATTTGTGTTTTTCGATCTTACCAATAGTGTACAGGGCCTTTAAATAAGGTAAAAGACCAACGGCAAAGTTGCTGTTTATGGTATGCTTACTCCCTTTGAATCAAAATAAGGTACAGATCCAGTGACATTTACAAACAAGTTACCAAAATAAGCCGACTAGGGGTGAAGGGTGGGGGGGGAAAGGGTTTTGTTTTTTTGTTTAGTGCTTGTGTTTTGTAAAGATCAGTTTACACTTTCTTTTAAAGCATATGGACACACCATTGGTAATTGTCAAAGACCAGCATTTGCACTTTATGTGACCCAAAGAAACACATGAAATAAAAAGCCTTGAAAGTTTAAGCTCAATCGGTCATCAGAGTCTCGAGAAAATAGTGAGAAAAAAAACCTTGCATGTTTTCACTCGCAAGATCAAAACTAATTGTTTTGACTAATTCCTCAAAAACTACAGCATTTCAAGCGACAATATTTCAAGGGAAATTTTCCACCACGACCACCTTTATACCATTTAAGTTATGAACAAATCTGTGAACATTTTTGTTGTCAAACTTTACCAATGTTATGCACACCCTTTAAGATAGGGGGGGGGGACAACAACAGTAGCCTGTTCTGGTAAATCACTTGAAATGTTTGCAGCAATCTAAATTACTTTCCCTTTATATTGTTAGGCTGTATAAATGCATTTTCCATCGACATTTTTCAACTCAGCGAGGGAGTAATTGGTAAGGTAATTAAAAATTAATAAAGAGTATTCTTCAGGATCACAAAACGTAAAGTCATTTTTTTGTTTTCTTCTTAAGACCATGATTATGTGGAGCTGGTCGGGTACATGCCGTCAGCCGAAAAGAAATCTTTAATTATTCATGTAAAACGCAGGCCTTCAATTTCACCCTTGCCTGATGGATCCCCAATTAGAAAACCAAATGTCAGTGGATACATTCGACCAAGGGGCACCGCAGGAAATGAAATACCGGCCCATCGCCTTGACGCATCGGTGGAATTTGATTACGCCACAGGAAAGAGAATGCAAAAAAAACAACCAAAAAACAACAACAACCTTGGTTTATATTGGTGAACCAGCATCTCTCTACTTGCACTCGCGCTTTGAATGAGCCATTTTGCGAGTTAGATTTGAATAAAGTCTGGTACAGTGGGTTGCTTAGTCACAAGTCACCGCTTGCATTTGAATTCCTCAGACTGTTGAGACAGTTGCTATGTCAAATGGTTCGGGGCAAGCTTTTGTATAGCAACCTCCAGATGAGCAAACCCTGACAGGTACCATTGTGCCATAAACATTCATTCAAAATTGTGTATGGGTGTTCGCCGTCTCTTCAGTAACTTGTCAAAAAACTTAATGGAGTAGTGGCTGCAGATGGTAAACTAAGGCAAATTGCATTCATATCTAGGATAAACTTACAGTCAACGCCTTCCCAGAGTTTGTTCCAATTTGTTCTGAAATGGTTTTTGCAACAGAGCTGAAACAATTTCATTTGACAAGTTGTTCCATTGGCTTGGTCAGCAACTCGTTGTTGAGAAGCTATACTTAGTCTGCAATGCCGTTTGAGTTATTTCTTTGCGATGGCCTCTTGTAGAACGAGTCAAATACAATTGAAAGTAGTAAAATATTTTGCTATATATGGCGTGAGTGGTCCAGCGCACTGGACTCAAGCTCTGGTGTTTCTAATCAGCTGAGTGTGGGTTCGAGTCCAGGTCTTGACACTTGCGACCTTAAGCAAGACACTTAACCTTTGGATGGGACGTAAAGCCGTTGGTCCTGTGTGTTGTGTAATGCAAAGAACACAGTACACTTATCGTTAAGAGAAGGGGTTTGCCCCAGTGTTTTTCCGTTATGGTTGGCTGCAGATTGCACCACCGCACCGAGTAAACCGTTACATCATGTACTTGGTGCTATGTAAATTAATGAGTCGTATATTTTGAACATAGATCTGCATACCTTATAGAAAAAATAATGAGCCCTTTGAGACACCCTCAGGTGTGATAAAGCATAGGACTGCGAATTATTCCTATTATCTCCACATGGTTGATGTCATTCATGTGGCTGCTGTGGGCATTTTGGTTTAAGCCGCTTGTGGCTGCTTAGGGCATTTTGGTTCAAGCCGCTTGTGGCTGCTCTGGGTATTTTGGTTCAAGCCGCTTGTGGCTGCTCTGGGTATTTTGGTTCAAGCCGCTTGTGGCTGCTCTGGATATTTTGGTTCAAGCCGCTTGTGGCTGCTCTGGGTATTTTGGTTCAAGCCGCTTGTGGCTGCTCTGGGTATTTTGGTTCAAGCTGCTTGTGGCTGCTCTGGGTATTTTGGTTCAAGCCGCTTGTGGCTGCTCTGGGTATTTTGGTTCAAGCTGCTTGTGGCTGCTCTGGGTATTTTGGTTCAAGCCGCTTGTGGCTGCTCTGGGTATTCTGGTTCAAGCCGCTTGTGGCTGCTCTCGGTATTTTGGTTCAAGCCGCTTGTGGCTGCTCTGGATATTTTAAATAACTGGATCATATCTGATCTCAAACAGCGATTGTCATGAAAGAGTATAGGAAGACCCAGTGCCACCAGACTTTCTTGATAAGTTTGATTATTTAGCCTGGAGACTACATGTAACTTTGTATCTAGGTGGTACTTGTTTGTTTTTTCTTTAACATGTGAGTATGGGTTACTGTCACTTTAATTCAATTGCAAACTTTGAAACGTTATTCTAGTTGTGTTTTTTCATGAGGCACTACAGAACAACAGTTTCATCAACCCCCATCTTTACTTTAAAACAAATTTTTAAGAGGGGAGGGGGGGGGGAAACGCTTGGATAACTTCCCTTCGCAAAGTTAAGTGCGGATTCAGCCGAAGTTGATCCAGTTGAATAGGACCTGGCATGGAACCCCGACTCAGTCAAATGAGCTTGTGTTGTTTGCGCAGCCACAGCATTGAGGTTATTAAGTAGATTTCACACTTTGTTGCCCCAGCTTGGGTGGCAACCCATGCATGGGTACGGACATATCTCAAGAACTAATTGGATGAAATTTGCATACGTCTGACAGTGCCAGTGACAGCTCAGTGACAGAAAACATTCAAGAGAATTGATATTTTTCCTTTCTGAAAAAAAAAAATGCATACATTTGTTTCCACTGTACATAGAGTATAACCCTTGGTAAACCGTACCGCAATAATTTGTGTTTTTTGTGTGTGTGTGGTAGATGTATACTCATTCTGTGAAATCAACCAACGTTGTAACAAGTTCTGCCCCTGTGCGCCCCTCCCCTGACGATTGCATCCCTAATAATGATAATGATAATAATAATACAGCTGTCGTATATATAGCACACATATCGAACCAATAAGGTACTCAGGGCGCTGGCACAAAGAAAGACAAGCAGGTGAGGGATTTGTTAATAAAGAATTTTTATAAACAAGCGTCAAAGCGGGCACAGTGGCAAAACTTGCTGCCAAACCTACCAGTAACACCAGGGCAAGCCCCCTTCTCTTTCACGATGAGTGTTCCATGTCAATTAGTGTGCTGACACAACACACGGGCTTTACGTCTCATCTGAAGGACGAAGCAATTATGGTAAGTGCCTTACTCAAGGACACATGCACCAAGACCCGGCACTCTGCTGCCCGACAACACCGTAACTTGAATCCGGAGAACTAGACCACTGTCGGAACATAGGGGTGTCGGAACATAGGGGTGTAACCATCTGTCCAATAAGTGTAAATCTACAAGAAATACGTAACCGTACAGTTGCAAAACATTTTCCTTCTGCAAATTGTGCAAACAACCTCGCTAACCTGCCTGTTCGTAAGTGTGACGTAATTCCACTGTAAGCCATGCTCACTTCACACAAAACTAGCTCAAAGTTAATTACCGGAAGCCCGTAGAAATGGCATCAAGCTAGTTTTTAATTGATGTTTTTTTTTTTGCATGAAAGTTTAATAACTAGACTTGACATACTTTCTTCAAAGACTTGAGGTCTTATAACAAATTCCTTTGATCGATGAAGTGGGTGATTTGGGGTAAAATTACACGCAAGCATGAGCCAGCTTCGGAGCCGGAAGTAGTGAAAACTTGGGTGTGCGGCAGATACGCACACGTGTGATTTATTGACTTACACACTGAACAGAGGCTAATTTCATAAAGCCTGTAAGCAAAAAAAACTTGCAAGCACAACAAATCTTGCTTAGCAGATGTTGGTTACCCGAGCCACAATACCACACAGTTTACATTGCTGCGACTGGTACCCCAGTCATATTTCTTACTTAGCAAATACTGCCCAGCAAATTTTTGCTAAGCATGATATGAGTGGGGCACCAGTTGCAGCAGTGTTTAAGCCTTGTGGAATTTTGGCTGCTAACTTTTATCTACTAAGCAAGATTGGTCTGTGCTCAGCAGGTTTTTTGTGCTTTAAAAAGGGTTTATGAAATTACAGGCTGATAGAGTGCACAGTTTTCCTAATGTTTACGTGCTTAGGGTTCCCTCCATGCACAAGCTAGCGTATCCAGTCAATACGCACACATTGCGATACGCAAACAAAACCTAAAAAAAAAACATTATTATTTATTTGTTTGAATTATAACTTCACAAAAATCATCAGGATTAAACCACTTGTAATGCTCCAGAATGCAGATTAGGGCTTTTAAAAACCAAGATAAACACCGAGAAGAAAAACATTCCGAGACCTCGTTTCAATTCAGCATCCTTGGGCCAAACTTCCCAAATTACGGTCCAGAATATCCCCCAGTTTTGACAAAACCTGGGGAAAAAACCCCTGCTTATGGTAAGCAGCGACAAGACATGACATTACAAGCAGATCCTACTTCTCAATCCCTGCCCTTCCCCTTAAAAGGGTTCCTGCTGAATGGTAAATCTACATTAGGACCATAAATCTGCAGCAGTCTGTTTGACTGACTTGTAACTCGTTGGGGAAATATTTACATTAGGGCCGTGGTAAATCTCATAACATGGATTAGAGGCACGGAGCTCAGTAAACTCGTAGGGACGCCCGGCCTATATAGACCCTGCCCTCTTTAAATTAAAGATGAGGGATAGAGGCTGACGAAGACAGCTGCTGGATGGAGCGATTACCCTCTTTGAATCAAGATAAGGTACAGCGCTGCGGGCAAAAACCCGCCGGTTTGCTGATTCTCGCAATCAGGATGATGTACAGCACTGCTTCGAATATAATAGTCTGGTGCCACTTACAAGCTTGTCCGATTTAACGGCTTCGGCAGTGGCTACGACCGGAATGCAAAAAAGCCCTATTCTTAACAATGTCGTTTCAGCCAAGGGCCAAATCGCTCAATTCGGGCGTGGCATTTACTCTCTTTGAATCAAGATAAAGTAGGGCATCGATAATGTTGGCTACTGCGAGACTACTGCTACTGTAATATTGGCTTTACCACTGATAATAGATTCGCTTCTAAATCTTTCATTCAAATCCACCCTTAAGTCCCTTATTCAACAACTCTCCCGCTATAAATATATTTTGGTTATTTTACCCTACTGCTTACCAAGCACTCCTCTAAGTCCCCCGGAAATGAAAAAAAAATCCCCAGGCTACTTGAGTGGGATTCGAACCCATGACCCCAGTATTCAAGAGTAGACGTCCTAATAACCACTAAAGCACCATGCGTGCTCGCTGGCCAAGCGGGAGGCCAGGTAAGGGTAAAACCAAATAATAGTCTTCATCCCGATGCCATTATTACATCAAATAAACCCTTCAGGCCAATGAATCATATTAAGGACTGTCAAAAGTTGGCCATATTTTCACGGTCATAAAAAGAGCATGACAGGAGGGGGGGTGTGACTTAAAGGTAGGGTCATAGATTGTTTTTTGTCACCCTAATGCTGATTTATAGGCAAAATTATAAAGAAAGACACAATAAAAGACACATGTGAAAGTTTCAGCTGAATACAGTGTCTACTTGCGGAGAAATCTGTCACAGTATTTTGACAAGAGCATCAAATCCATCCTCGCTTAGCGAGGTGACAGCGGGCGCCAACAGCATCTCTGGCCGCAGCATTTCGAGAAATGTAATGCTTGAATAGTTTCTCAGATTAGAACGTTTTTTTGGGGGGGGGGAAATTATCCAAACCATATTACTTCAAAGGGAATCCTTTCTCAAAATAGTTTTCCACCATGGAGGAAGAAATCCTCTATGTTTACACTATCAAACAGCTGCAGTGCTTCTTACCAACTAGGTTTTATGGTCATTAATTTTTGGAGTATTTACCAATCTATGAACCTACCTTTAAGAAGGTGTTTAAATTATTGGTACTTCTGCAAGAGGTTGAGAAAAAAAAACATTGCAGGAAAAATCTAGAGAGCAATCTGATTATGCCGTTTTGGAAAGGTGTTACAGTAAACTTTATTTTATACATCAATACTGACAAACAAAATGTTGATAAGTCCTACTTTGGGAGGAGGGGGTGGGTGCCTTAAAAAGTAGTACTCTCTGTACGTTTTTAAAAATCTGAAGAGTTTGGATGACCCCTGATGACCCCTAAGGTAACAGATCCAGTGGGATTGAAGAAAGCTGCGATCCAAAGTCACAGTGCCTCTTCAAACAGTGCAACACCTTTAAATGTTGTCTTGAAGCGTTTCAGACCAGCGCTTTGTGAGAAACAAGAGAAAAATGTGCCCTCATCATCTTCGAGACGGTTTAGACTTTGACAGCGCTATGTTCTCATGAATAACCAATGCCTGCTTTATCTTTAAATACAGAGTCCGCGGCTAGACGGCGGGAATTTGGCAGATTATATCTGCTCCGTGAATCTGGGTCTCGCAGACCATCGAGGGTGTGATTATTTGATGACATTATTACTACAAGGTAAGGTGATTATGGAATCCGAACCCTTCTAAATACATGTCTCTCACTGGAGCCCCCGCTCCGGGATATGAACGGGCAAGAAAACAAACGGGGGATCCGAGTCCCTATCATAAGACCGGACGCAGGGTCACCAGACCGTGTCGCCAGACCACGGCAAACATGACTTAAAGAGATGTAAATATCGATTAGTAAAACTGATGCAGAAAGATTGTCAAGTATTTTTGTTGTAAAGCTACCACCAAGTTAAAGCAGTGGAGTTAAAGTGACACTTTTTCTTTTTTAGGGAGGGGGGGGGGAAGCCGTGGAAAAAACATAGTTGGGGGGGGGGCTATTTTATGTATCTTAACATTTATTTGTGCATGTTTTTCTATCTCATTTGGGGCGGGGCAAAGCTCCCCCAATTCTGTTCAATCATGTCGAGTATTGTGAAAGTTACCTATTAATACAAATGAGAAAATCCTCTCAACTAGTGCTTGTTCAAATTAAAACAGCTCAAATATCAACTGTGTGTAGTATAAAAATATTCTCATTTCAATTCTGGTCTTGTACAAAAAATTATAGTCCAGGACGGCTTTGTAGAGGTGCTGGTCACCTGTTCCTCCTCGCCACTCACTGGCTTGGTATTTTTAAGCTATTTTGCTTCTTTGTATCTTTATGTATTGATTTGCTTATTTA
The DNA here is from genome assembly GCA_032158295.1 of Pycnopodia helianthoides. Lineage (NCBI taxonomy): Eukaryota > Metazoa > Echinodermata > Asteroidea > Forcipulatida > Asteriidae > Pycnopodia > Pycnopodia helianthoides. The sequence continues at coordinate 5,035,814 of CM063253.1, read as the reverse complement.
TACATGAATTTTTATGCCAGTGTAATGTCTAATAAAACTAAACTAAAACTACCCATTTTGAGCTACAAGCCCAGCGGTCATTCGATTTTTCCCCGCAAATTCGAGCCATGTCGGTATTAACACGTGCTGGAACTCTACCAACTAAGCAATCTAACCCTAATGTTAGCGGTCTCCCCATTTTGTCAAGATCTTTGTTTTTGATAGTCTTTATTGTTTGTTGAGTACTTGTTCTTAAAAGCCTAAACTAATCAAACAAAAAAATTAATAAATAAATGAATATAAGTTCCCTGAATAGCAGAACCAAGAGAAAGTATTTTTCAATATATTTGGGGTCCAGTTATAAAATTGTTTATCTTCAACTTACATTTGTCTGACATCACCGTCGTCTAAATATACATCAAAGCCGTCCTCTAAAGTTTGCTGCATCTAAAAAGTGAAGAATTTATGCAGATTTACGCTTAATTAAGTAAGATTTGAGGCTTTGATTGGTGTATAAGGAAGAACTGAGTAGGTTTACGGGTAACAGCCGTGTGATTTTTAATAAAATAGTTTGGGAGGGGGTAATCATTCTCACTCGCAGCTGAGAAGCTGAATTGCAAAGGACGCGGCTACTACAACGTGATTAAGTCGCAGGCATGTAGAGGTGCTTTTAGCAGCCAGCCTCAGTGACCCTTTTATGACCATAGAGCACAACGCAAATATTTCTGGGGGAGAAGCTAGTGATGGTTCTGTGAAGATTGGGGGTTGAGATATAGTCGAGTCTAAATATTTTACACAGTGTCCTCTGCTCGTATTCAGAAGAAAAAAAATCACATCACAAATCTCTTTTTGGAGAGAAGTGATGGTTCTGCGAAGATCGGGGTTGAGATATAGTCGAGTCTAAATATTTTAAACAGTGTCCTCTGCTGGTCTGCAGAAATCAAAATCACACCACAAATCTCTTCTGGAGAAAAGTAATGGTTCTGTGAAGATTGGGGTTGAGATATAGTCAAGTCTCAATATTTGAAATAGAGTCCTCTGCTTGACTGCAGAAAAAAAAATCACATCACAAATCTCTTTTTGGAGAGAAGTGATGGTTCTGTGATGGTTCTGTGAAGATCGGGCTTGAGATAAAGTCAAGTCTAAATACTTTAAACAGTGTCCTCTGCTCGTCTGCAGATACAAAATCACATCACAAATCTCTTTTGGAGAGAAGTGATGGTTCTGTGATGGTTCTGTGAAGATCGGGCTTGAGATAAAGTCAAGTCTAAATACTTTAAACAGTGTCCTCGCTCGTCTGCAGATACAAAATCACATCACAAATCTCTTCTGGAGAAAAGTAATGGTCCTGTGAAGATTGGGGTTGAGATATAGTCACGTCTCAATATTTAAAACAGAGGGTTGTGATTGAGAGTAGTTTTAATGTTTCAAAGACAGTGTGCTCTGCTTGACTGCAGGAGAAATCACATTACCATATTCGCATGGTTGTCATCCATAAACCTACTCGGTTCTTAGGCTGCATTATTCATAACGAGAACAGGCACAAAAGCATTTAAAGGCACTGGACACTATTGGTGATTACTCAAAATAATTGTTAGTATCAAAACTGACTTGGTAACGAGCAATGGAGAGCTGTTGATAGTATAAAACATTGTGAGAAACGGCTCCCTCTGAAGTTACGTAGTTTTTGAGAAAGAATTTGAATTGATTTTGAGACCTCACATGTGGGGTCTCGAAATCAAGCATCTTCGTGTGACAAGGGTGTTTTTTCTTCCATTATATCTCGCAACTTCGACGACCAATTGAGTTCAAATTTTCACAGGTTTGTTATTTTGTGCGTATGTTGAGATACACCAAGTGAGAAGACTGGTCTTTGACAATTACCAAAAGTGTCCAGTGTCTTTAAGCATACAATCTTGCATGCTATTGCTATGCAGGTACCAGCATTTCATTCTGTGTAAAGTTTATAAGGGAACAAATCTTGCAACTTACTCAGCTGTTTTTGTTGTAGTCCTTTTTGATTTCATATGAATAATTAGGATGTTAAAGGAACATTACGGAATTGGTAAGAAAAACTTGTAAAATATACTTTTTGATCACAGATTTACATAAAACTTACTCTAATGATGATGATAGTAGAAAACATCCCTTGAAATATTTCTGTCTGAAATGCCATATTTGATGAGAAATGAATAAACTAATTTTCCGATTGGAGTTTATCGCTCAGTGAGCGTTTTATTCATTTGTTGAATCTATATGATTTCATGCAAATGTGTAATCGGTTTTTCACTATTTTCTCGTGACCCAGATGGCCAATCGATCTCAAACTTCTACAAGTTTGTCAGTTTATGTATATGGTGGATTACATAAAGTGCTTACACTGCCAGCAACTGTTTTGTTAGCAAAAACCAATTCTGTAATGTTCCTTTAAAATTGACATTTATTGTGAAAGATATAACCAAGATAGTGGCTGAGACAAACGAGGTTGAGATACATAATTCTAGGAGCCAATTTCTTTGACTAAAAGAGGAACAAAAACAATACACCTTAAAACCATCAGGGCCAAATTTCGTAGAGCTGCTTTAAAGCACACACATTTACTGAGCACAACAAAATTATGCTTACCAGAATAAGGTTACCAGCCAAAATATTCCATTTGTGACTGGTAACCTGCTCGTTTTTTGCTAACAGAATTGTTAAGCAAAATATGTCCAGTTAAAATGCTCCAGATTGCAGAGAAGGGCTTTAAAAACCAATCGTAAATATCAAGTAAGACATTCTGAGGACCTGGTTAAAATTCAGCGTGCTTTCGACCAAACTTGCACAATTTGGGACTAGAAAGCCCCCAATTTTGAAACGTCCTGGAGAGAACCCTGGATCCCTTTGGCTGCACTGACCCAAGAGCCAGAAAGCCCCCATTTAAAAAAAAAATCCTGGCAAAAACCCTGAATTCCTCTCAGATGCACTGACTCAATATCTTTATCTCACCTCCCTGAGACTAAGTTTGTTATCTCTGTTTGCATCATAGAGCGGAAGAGCCTCATTAGGGCCAGAAGAAGTGGTTTTGCTCGCTTCTAGGCCTTGTTCCTTTGCCATGGTGATCATGTGCTTGCACTCTTCACTTGTGAAGAAATCTGGAATCTCTAATCGACAAAAAAAGACAATTCCAAAATCTTGAAGGGAGGCTCCAAGTTCAAATTCATTTTTGTGATGAACTCTTTTTCCAATAGATAGAGTCTCAATGAAAGATGGAAAAAAAGTTACAAACCTCTAACCTCTCGTAAAAATTGGTGTAAATTGTAATTTTACTTAACCTTTCAGAGCGAAGTTTCATTGACTATCAACAACGAATGGTTCTGAATATTCTAAAGAGGAATATCAGTCAAAAAGTCAAATTCAATGCATTTTTGATTGAATATCATTAAAATTCAGGAATGAACCAAATCCTGTACAAAAATGTATTGACCCATCTATTTGAATTTTGAAAATTGGAAATATTAGGGTGTTGACAAAAATTCGCAATAAAGAGGGTTAGCAAATACAATGGCATTTCACATTGTTTGAACATGAGGTTAGAGGCTTGTAAATTGTTTCCACTTTCAGGGAATCTATCTATTGGAAAATTAGAGCATCACAAAACTGAGCCCCTCTTTAAAAATTAATTTTCAAATGAACTTTAAGAGGTCAGAACCGGGCCTGTTTTCAAAGAGCTGTTTTACAGACTTTGGTACCCTTATATCAATGTGGGATAAGAACTGCAAGTGCTTTCCAAGTCCGATGAGAAATTAAATCCACAGGCTATTCTCAGGTGGGATTCGAACCCAGGACCCACACATTTTAGAGCAGATGTGTCAACTGCTAGACCATCCCCGAGCGTGCCCATTTTGAATCCTGTAAATATGCAAATAACTAGTCCAAAAAATATATAGGGTTATGAATATGCAAATACAAATCGACAAACACACGAACCGAATATGACTGGCTTCATGCTGATGGTCTTCAGTAAATGTGTCTTGCCAGGGATGAGTTCCAACTCCTCAACATGCCCAACCTGAGACCATGAAAATAATAATAATAACACAGTACTTATATAACGCATCACACAGAAGTCTTGATGCGCTTTACAGCAATTTATACAAACAATAAGCAATTAAACAAACAGGTAACTTTTAAGAACATATTTAAAAACAGTTTGAGTTCTTGCAGTTTTGATGTGATGTGGTAGTGCATTCCAAAGAGAAGGTGATGAATTCATGAATGACCGATGTCCGTATGTCTTAGTGTGGGTGACTGGTTTAGTGAGCAGCAATGTCGAAATAGGACAAAAAACTATCAATTTTAGGATTTACGTTCAGGCTAAAAAAAAAGTGCAGACCTCATTGTGACTTTTTGTATGCTACTTAATTGTTACTAATTTAATTTCCTTAACTATGGGTTGAACAAAGACGAATTGACTAGAGTTGCACCTGCAACCTCGGATTCTCTATCAACTGAGCTATCTAGCCCCTAAGCTCAGTTGGTAGAGCGTCTGCCTGTGTTAATCCGGAGGTCACGGGTTAAAGTCACGCTCTAGTAAAAAAATTGGGTTTAACCCCCCATAAAAAATTACCCAGTCAGTTTCCCTTGTGGTTTATTACTTTATAACTTACATTCCCTTTAAAAAGAAAAACAGAACACCAGATTCAATCTCATATTTTGGAGTATTCCTGATTTGTTCATCTGTTTTATTACGTACAGTAAGTCTTGAGGTTCGATACTTCACGGGGGCAACTGAGGCAATTGCCTCCTTGCCCCCTGGGTCATTACCTGGGTGCCCCTTGAAATGCTCCAGTAGAGATGTTAATTTCAGTCACAGAGGTGCCCTTTTCTAAGGAAAAACCTCCTTGCCCCCACAACACTAAGTATCAGGTCACAGAACACAAATGCAAAAATCAAAAAAGAGTAGATGGTTTGTTTTTAACCGACTACTCTAATTTCTTCAGGAAAAAGTAGACCTTGCAAACAAGTAGGTTTTATCGTCTGGATTGCTTTTATTTTATTTTTTTTTTGCTCGCTGGTTATCTCCGGCCTCAATACCGATTTTATTTCAATTTTCTTTTTCCTTGTTGGATTTGGTTATCCTTTGGTTTGTTCTCTGTAGTCCTATTTATTTTGTAAATTCTCTGTATGCAATTTTTTGTGTGCTGCCTGGAAATAAATCTATACTCAAATAAAAAGAAATAAGTTAAAACTATTTATTTTACAGTTCGAAAAAGAAAAAACAGCACCAAGAAAAGGATGCTTTTAACCTCACCCTGCCCCCAATCTTTCAATTAATGGCTTCTTAAATCCAGCTCAGCTGTAACTTAATTTTGCTCAGTCTTCCCTAACTGGAGAATGGAAGCGGTAACTAGATTTGTTTACCAAGGCGTCTGATACACCATACTCTAAGGGACCAGGCGTTGTTTTAACGCCATCCCACCGCCCCATCAAAATGCATCCCAGTGGAAACTACACTCCTCGGATCAATGGTGTTAGTTCAATTTAGACAGATTTGAATCGCAAACACCAGGAGTGTTTGTGGTGTAATCAGATTGTGAGAGCCTCCTCCCCCTCCCCCCCCCCCTCCTTCCAAATTAACCTTTCAGCGTTTAGGACACTGGGTGTAATGAAACCTGTCCTCACGTCAACTTTAACTTCATTTCCGCAGCTATGCACAAATTGATACTGTTGAATACTGAAGTATAAGGAGCTGTTGAGTTTGTGCAAAAAGTATAATCAGTGGCGTAACTAAAGGGGGCGTGTGCCCCTCCCCACTTCATTGATGTTTGCCTCTCCCCAGGCCCCCCCCCTACTTGAAATCTGGACTTTAGAGATTTAAAAGTTACAAGATCAAATGTTACATTTGATAAGCTTTAGTGTGATGATTTCAATGTTTTTAAAACTTGATTTCCATTTGGACAATTTATTTATATTACACTCACGTCAGATTATCTTTAAAAAATAGCGACTAGCATATAACAAGAGTGCTGAAAAGGGGCTTATAAAGAGAACTGCAAACGGAAACTAGTTTTAATTGGCCACAAGTGCCCCCTAGAGAAAAACTGGTGCACCCTTGTGCCCCCCTTAAATTTGTACCCTAGTTTCGGCCCCGAGTATGACATGGAAATGACTTGATATAAGGAAACTATTGTAAAAAAAACCTCCCTCTCGGATGGCCAAACATGATTGATGAATTCTGAATTCTCCGCATGTAAAGACTGCCGTTCAATCAAATTTCATTGAATTGAAATGAATAATAATTCAATTGAAAGAACCATTTCATGGCCAAATTTTAAGAGCTGCTTCAGCAGCAAATGTTTCTGCTAAGCAAAAATGAGCAGGATACAGATGGTACATGTGGAATGTTGGTTTTTTTTGGGGGGGGGGGGCTGGTAACCTTATGCTTCTTTAGTAGAAGTTAAATTTGCATCGGGGATAAAGGATATTGTTTTTGTTTTACTAATAAACCATTGTGTTTAAAACATTAGTGCCTGCATTGTTAAGCACTGTATACTAAGTACTTTCCCAGTCCTAAGAAAGAAAGAAAACAAAGTTTTTCTCTCTTCTGCAAGTTTCACATCTAATTCAAAAATCAATGCAGTAAACGCTGCTAAAACATAGGATTCAAACTGCCTTCAGCTACTGGGCAATCTCGGTGGTCTAGTGGTAAGACATCTGCTCTAGAATGACAAAGGTTGCGGGTTCAAATCCCACCCTAGTAATGCACCTGTGGAGTTTCTTTTGTATTTTTCACATGACTCTGAGTGGGGAGGTGTACTGAGTTGAGTGCTTGATACAGATCGGTGTATGGGTAAAACACTAACGGTAAACCTTATTCTGGGAAGCCTAATTTTGTTGCGCTTAGCTTACTTTTTGTGCTTAAGCATGTCTTTGAAACTGGGCCCTGTTTACTGGTAAGTAAGACAATTTTATTTTGCTGAGTAGCATAATGAGATTTTTCAAACCAGGTCAAGAGTGGCAAGATCCACTGCCTGAAAACTCAATGAGCTCATCAGTTTAAAAAAAAAAAAAGCTTTTGGCGATGAAAAAAACATGAAATTCTTCCCAGCGTGAACATCCCAAACGACCACAATGTCTAATCCATGACCTTCAGTTAAATTAAAAGCCCCCGCCCGTAGACACACAAGCGATTCCCCTGTGATATGAACATCTGGCGCAGCTCTGAACTCCCTTTGTAATTTTGCCAGAAATTCATCTGTCAGGTGAAATCAGATAGTCAAGAGATGAACGCAAACCCTCGTCTCCAGAAGGCTCACCAAATTCATAAATTATATTTCCCCCGTTTACTGGTATGCTATCGGCAGATTTTTTTTTCCACAGAGCTTTTTTGTGGGCTCTATGCTTTATAACATAATTCATCAATTAATCATTTTTGGCCGGGGGAAGATGATCACATTTTACTAAATGATTATTTATTGATCTGTTTATTTACTTTGGGTGTGCGCTCATGTGGTGTTCTTGATGTGTTTATTAAATATTTATTATGATCATTTTTTATCAATTTGTTATGGAGGGCATCTCGAGCATAAGGTCTTTCAATTTAATCTTGTCATTTACCTTTCATTAATTTTATTTATGTATTATTAGGCCTACTAGTTTATTTGTTTATTTTTGTTGTTGGTGGGGTTTTTTTTTACATGTTATTTTGGGGAGAGGGGTACACAATTGTTTTTTATGTGAATTTTAGTGTAAATCTGTTGACATTCGTTTTGAGTTTTCTTTCCCAAAACATTTCAATCTGACTTAATTTTTAACCTCGGATGTTTTTTAATTTCATCAAAAGTCTTTTTAAAAAAGTACATCCGTTGATATTCTATATTTTTTGTCTCCCGTGAAATCTAGACCTGACATTAATAACGGTCAACCCCATCGGCTGGATAATTTGATTGATTTTAGCATACATCAGTACTGTCCCATCCCAAGAGGACATTATGTGTGAGACTGTACAAGGGGAAGGCAGACCCACGGTGACCCCTTGGCTAACACTTGGGGTGTCGCTTTGAGACTTCAGGCACTATTACCTCGCCGGCGAGCAACCCAGGAGGCAGCAAACACCTTCTCAGGGTTCTGCCCGAGATTCCCGGCAGTTCTTCACACTTCAGGCTTTAGCAAAAGGGCTCAGAAAAAAAAGATAAATCCTGCTAACGCTTATTGTTTACATAGTAAACAAATTATTATTAGTATCATATATTTGGGTAATGAAACCAAGGATGCCTCATAAGTGAACTTAATCACTGTAGCTCGCAAGCTTGAGGAAACCTGTAAACAAGGGTGCTTGCTACGTGAACCAGAAACTACGGGGTTAACCCCTACTCTTCCACAATAAATGTTCTAGGTTCTTTCACGCGCACTACCAATGTCCCATCCGAAGAAGAAAGAAATTATGGTAAAGTATCTTGCTCAAGGACACAAGTGCCATCACGACAGAGACTCAAACCCACACCCTGCTGATCAGAAACACCAGAGCTTGAGTGTGGTGCTCGTAACCGCTCGGCCACGTAAAGACACCTTTTTTCCTTTGATAATTATCAGGAAATTAATTTTTTTTTTTTCAATTCAAATATACAAATTCTAACACAGCATACATGAATAAAGTTTTCTCATTTCGAAGTCCAAAAAAAGTAGGTCATAGTTTTACCTGTTTTCTTAAAGAAATTACCACTGGATCACTGGCCACAGTAACACTCAAACTAAACAAGTCCTGGAATTTAGTGTGGCGTGTCATGGCCGAAAGGTTAAGAGCACCAGACTCAAGCTCTGGTGTGTCTAATCAGCAGGAGGTCAGTTCGAGTCCCGGTCGTGGTACTCATTTCCTCGAGCAAGATGCTTTACGATAATTCCTTTCTTCTTCGGATGGGACATTAAGCCGTAGGTCACATGTACTAGGATTGGCAGTGCACGTAAAAGAACCCAGCACGCTTATTGGAGAGGAGGAGGGGTTAACCCTGTTGTTTCTGGTTCACGTAGCAAGCACCCTTGTTTACAGGTTTCCTCAGGCTTGCGAGCTACAGTGATTAAGTTCACTTAAGAGGCATCCTTGGGTTTCATCACCAGAAATATATAATAATAATAATAGTGTTTTCTAAACAGGCTTAAGAAATTGACTGATGCACACTTTAGTTTTATTATGGCATCCTGTCCAGGGGGAAGAGTAGAAATATTCTCAGTCCTAATGCCACTGAAACCGGATACAAACACGGGCCGGATGAGTCATATTGGCTCGAAGACAAACTTTACTTTTAAAGTCAAATTCAGTTTTGTGATGGAACTTATTTTCCAATAGAGGCCTCATGAAAGTGTGGACAAAAGCGACCAGTCTCTAATTGCCATTTTATCCGGTACTCTTTTTAAAAGCGAAAACTTGAGTCACGACATCAGTGGATGTCAACAAAAAATTGGGTATTGTACCAGTCAGAATCAGAAGACAAATTCAAGGCCTTTTTTTCATTGAATATTAATGACATTCGGGAATGAACCTAAAATCTCCCCGTACAAAAATGTACCGACCCATATATTTTAAATGTGACGTCAATGTGATGTTTTTGGGATGTTATATGATTTCACGAAGGCAGGCAGGTATCAAGTATCAGACATTTTACACCACTTAAACTTGAGGTGAGAGACTTGTTGTATTTTGTCCACCGTCATAAGGACTCTATCTATTGAAAAATTATCGTATGAATTTGACCTAAGAGACCCTCTTTAAAGGCAGGATATACTTTCGGTATTAATGGCAAAGACTAGTATCCTCACTTGGTGTATCCCAACATGTGCATAAAATAACACAGCTGTGAAAATTTCCGCTCACTTGGTCATCAAAGTTGCAAGAAAATACTGAAAGAAAAAACAACTTGTTGCATAGAATTGTGTGCTTTCAGATGCTTGAAAAAGGCCCTATGCCTGAAGCTTTTTTCAGATTCAAATATTTTAGTGAGAAATTGTCTCTTTCTCAAAAACTACGTTACTTCGGGGGAGTCGTTTCTCACAATGTTTTATACTATCAGCAGCTCTCAGGTGCTCTTTACCAAGTTAGATTTTATGGTAATGTATTTCTTGAGTATAATTACCAAAAGTATCCACTGCCTTAAGGTACTATGTGTTTAAAATGGCGATTTCTACCTACCGAACATGTTTTCTTGCTGATAACCGACACCCACCGCCCAAAGTACACACGTGTTCAAAGTACAAAGTCAATCGATCGCAAGAAATTTCATTTGTTACAGCAGTTCATGATATTGCCACCTGCGACTAATTAAATGTAAACTTCAGTGTCGCATCGCCGCTGGAGCCCGGCGTTCACAGACCAGGGCCCAATTGCACAGAGCTGCTAAGCACCAACAAGTAGCTGTAAGCACACTGAAATGACGCTTACCAGAATAAGGTCACCAGCCAAACTACCATGATGTCCCGTGTACAATTTGTGACTTGGATCCATTTCATCTAAGCAGAAAATTGTTGAGCATTATTTACTGCTTCAGCAGCTCTATGAGATTGAGCCTTGCTTGGTATAGTGTGCAATCCTTGCTTAGCACGGAAAAACTTGCTTAGTCTTTAAAGTGTCTGGGCTGATTAAATCAGCGCGATATTTGGACTACGTGTATTGGCAAGGTGACTTAAATCAGCCATAGACTTTGCAAGTCTTGGGCTTATCGAAAACGAGAAAACAACTCGAACAAAGACTATTATTTTTATACAATATTCTTGAAAGTAAAAATACCCTTAGAAAGTTGTTATAAATCTTTTCTATAATCAAAACAATTTGTTCAAATTACCATTGAAACAAAATTAAGACTTCGGACAAGGATGCTTATTTTTTGAAACTCCATTTGCCAAGCACGCCTGAATTTGTGCGTCCATCAAATTCGTTTAATGGCAACATTTTTTAAAAGTAACCAAAATGGAGGTCAAGTCTTATTTTCTTTGTTATTTTGTTGAACTGATTTTACTTTCATATTGTTTATCACTTAGTATAACATTCCCAAACAACATATATAATTTTCATGGCCATAAAGTACGTCAAACTATAATAACTGACAAAACAAAATCCCGCCCACGTAAAACTCCATATGGTTGGGACCACAATAGTGCCGGAAGTTGGAATACATGCAAGACTTACACAGTCTATTTAAATTGCATTGGTTTAGGTGGATGGCATCGCATACCCCACAATCCTCTCCCAATGGCTAACGTCCACCATCTTTGATGTTTTTAACATTTACTTTTCTTTTTGCCAAGCACGCCTGAATTTGTGCGTCCATCAAATTCGTTTAATGCAACATTTTTTAAAAGTAACCAGAAATGGAGGTCAAGTCTTATTTTCTTTGTTATTTTGTTGAACTGATTTTACTTCATATTGTTTATCACTTAGTATAACATTCCCAAACAACACATATAATTTTCATGGCCATAAAGTACGTCAAACTATAATAATTGACAAAACAAAATCCCGCCCACGTAAAACTCCATATGGTTTGGACCACAATAGTGCCAGAAGTTTGAATACACGCAAGACTTACACAGTCTATTTAAATTGCATTGGTTTAGGTGGATGGCTAACGTCCACCATCTTTGATGTTTTTAACATTTACTTTTCTATTACAGCTTCGTAAAATGTCAAGAAACCACCCCTACCAAAGATTCTGCCTTGTGGTTGGTTTTAAAGCATGTCACATGGTATGTCTTAATTTTTACTTAGAAAGGCCGCGCGAACGCGACGTGGTATACCCGTAGCAACCAATGTACTAGACCCGCAACAACCAATGCACTGTACCCATAGCAACCAATGTACTAAAAACCCATAGCAACAGCAGCTTCTTGGTGCCCAGACGTTTGGGCACAATTTATGTATAGGCCTATATATAGCAAATATTGACTGATTTTACTCATGCTATGGTTAAAACTACAACTTCCTCAGTGATCCCGGAGCGGTCTGAAGATTGCTTCGTTGGGGGTCACCATGGTAGTCTTAACCATAGCACTCCAAGCAGTCAATATTTGTACAATACATGCTTATTATTAGTTCTACCCTGATAATTGTTGTTTAACATATACATTGGTTAAACCATGGACCCCCCCCCCCATGATGAAACAATTTTTTATCATTAATATACTTGACATTTTGGTCAGAGGAAAAGCAAACACCCAAATTGTGTAAGGCTGTTCACATTTTCTCTGGCAGAAGCCCCCCCCCCCAGGGTAGTGGTAGTGATTGAGAGCTCCCTCCATGTTGAGGGTAGGGGGGTGGACTGGTGCAGGGGTGCAAACCCGGCATGGCATCTCCTCACAATTTCAAACTGGCCAGTTTCAGCAAACTGATGCCATCATTTCTTTAATAAGATAGCAATTATAGTTAGTTGAGGGGGAGACCTTATTCAGACCATTTGACATAAACCCAGCATGTCCAGATGGTACACAGCACCCACACAGAAACTGAGCTTTCATTTGCCAAGTCTAGCCTCGAGTCAAGGTGCATTGAGCACGGCACGCCCCGATGCTATACATCATGTATACATTACATAGACCAGCATGAGCCCACGGGGTGCTGTGCGGAGAGCCTGGAACGAAGACTACTTATAGAAGAAGGTGGAATGCTTCAATGTACAGTACTCTGATTCCATTACGCCAAACCACTTTTTTTACAAATGATACCAGTGACGGTTGGTTTAAACAAAGCTGACGCTATGTTCTTTCTCAAAATTGTCATTTAATCCAAAATGTTGGTCACACTTTTGAAGTATACACAAAAATTGAACAAAAACTTTCGCCCGTGATGTTCTTGTTTTATACCCACTAATTTCCATTCAGCAGAAACTGAATCAAATTTGAAAAAAAATCTTTCTCGGGAATACCAACAAAAAAAGATAATAAAGTAAACTTTCACTCTCAACGTTTCTAATTTGTTTTCCTGATCATTACCTCAGCTGAGGGCTACCCTTCAGGAATTGATATGGGAAACTTTTTCTCACAAACTTTTTTTAATCAGACCATAATTGACCACCTGTCTGCGATACCATAAATAAATAAAAACTCCCGATTGTTGCCAAGACGAAATTGAAAATGCAATCTTCACCGTCACCGCTGGCCTATATAACGAGCTATGAATCGTGAATTTTCCTCATTGACATCAATCTAATAATAAAATCCACCGCCCTACCCTTCATGGCCTTGTTCTTTTCTTTTTTTATCTTCCCAGCGAACAAACACTTAAACTATGACATCCCAAATCAATTTAAATTTAAAGAGGGGCTCCAAGGTCAAAGTGAGTTTTGTGATGCACTTTGCGATGATTTTCCCGCAATAGATCAGTCCTCACGAGAGTGGGACTGAAGCTCTGGTGTTTCTGATCAGCAGAGTGTGGGTTCGGATCCGGGTCGTGACACGTGTGTCCTTAAGCCAGGCACTTAACCATTATTGCCGCATCCCTCGGATGGGACGTAAAGCCGTAGGTCCCGTGTGTTGTGTAATGCTCGTAAAAGAACCCGGTGCACTTATCGTAAAGAGAAGGGGGGTTCGCCCCCCAGTAATCCTGGTTTGATTGGCTGCATATTGCGCCACAGCACCTTGTAAACCATTACACGGTGAATATGTCGAGGAAAAAAGTATCGTACTTCAAAACATAACTTCGCATACCTTGCGGGAAAAACACTGAGCACTTTCAGATGCCCATAGGGTGTGATAAAGCGCTATTACTATTATTATTATTATTATTATTATTAACTCCCTCTTCACATTAAACAAGCTACCACCGTCACACATTTCAAGACTCTCCTCAAGACATTTCTGTTCCAAGTCATCGTAGTTTTTCTCTCTTTTTTTTTTTTGCACTTAAAGAGATTTCTCCTAAAGATGTCGGGTGCAATTTAATATACAAACATTGGATGCATATGAGTACAACATAGCAGAATATAATCCCGAGGTGAAATCTGGACTGTTCCATTTTATGAGGTGAAGACGAGTGCAATGGAACAGTCCAGATTTCAACGAGTGATTACATTCTGTATGGTCAGTTTGCGGTAACACCATGTGTATATATCTACATACTTTGCCGTGTAGATTTGTTAACTTAGTAAAACTTGTCTCGCTATTTATTCTACTGCCGCGGAGCAGATTTAGAAATTTGGGAGACTCCTTAGTTCTAAAAAGAACTGCGATGCTTATTATTAACTACGGGGTACTACCTGGGGGGGGGTAGGAAATGGGCCGGGACTACTACTTTCGCTTAGTGGATCGAGGGGACTTCTCGTTATTAACTTCACTGCTGAGGAGTGAGTTCTTTATTGGTCTCATAGTGTTAGCCAGAGGGGTGTCTGGGTGTCTTTTGGACACCCTGTTTTAAATGTTGACACCTGTTTTATTTGTCATTTACATGTAAAAGTATTATAAGGGAACATTTCAGACACCCGGTTTTTAAATCTCCAGAAAATGTTGACACCCTTTTACTAAATCCTGGCTAAAAGCTTGATTGGTCTCAACGTTTCGACTAGCCTGCTCAAATCATCATCAATGAGACCAAAGAACAAATCCACACAGCCAAGTAGATATACACACATGGTGTTACCGCAAACTGAATATACATTGATACCTCACCATGCAATGCCTCAAAACTTATTGGATTATATTTTGCTATATTGTCTAAATAAAATGCATCCTATGTTTGTTTTAAATACTCACAAATATATAATCCTTGTCATTTAATATTTTTCATACAATTCCTAATTCATTTTCATCTGAAAAATAATCAAGAGTTTTGAACAATTATATAATTTATTTCAACAATAAGGTTTTAATCGGCGATAAAGACATAGCCGGAGCTGTTCATGACCGGTTGGCTAAAGCGCATTCGGCGTTCATAGCCATACACGGGTTGGCATGCAAGCTTACGCGCGCACTAATAACGCGTAATGCAGTCAATACAAACGGTACTCAATGTACTCATTTGAAGTGTCCCAAGCGTCCTATATGTATCCCTATAGGACTCCAATATCAAATTTTAGAGTGTCATAACAGTATACATAGCAAAATAAATGTGACACATGACGCGTGTTCCACCAATCAAATGACAAGTGCGTAAGTACAGTAATGTATATTATTGTTAATATTTGGTAGTGTTGAGACTTACACACCTCTTCACAGTGCACGGAAAATTATTCAAGTATTGCAACTTCATATCAGGTGGGATCATCGGTCCACTGCCTTCCTGCCGTCAATCAACAATGTTGATTACATTCTGATTGCATCTTCCCGCCGTGACAGTTTTTTATCTGTTTTCCCAATAAGTGGACACACTGTAGTCAACTGAATCCTTTTTACAGGTGATTTTGTTATCAAATATTTATGGATAAATTTGCCTACTTAGATCAGCATCTTGCGGACAAAAAAAAAACAAACGATGACCCTACCTTTAAAGTGGGAGATAAATACATATTTAATAGAGTGGTGTATGTATATTTCAGCAAGAGATTTTGCTGTAGCAAATTGATGACATAGCTTTATGAGTACGCCGAGAAAACGCACTGTGTCGCTCACGCTGTCCACCCAGGGCTATTTACAGACAAACGAAGGGAAAATGCTGGTACATCGTTAGTAGCCCCGGGCGAACTTCGGACGCTATCAATGCATCGCCGATTCCAATATTCTTTCCACCAAACACCGACTGCCGAGATTTTCTCTCCTCTCCACCCCCCCCCCCCCCCCATTAAGGCCCCGAGGGAAGTGAGGAAAGATTGATTCCTGTCTGAGTCTGGGTCTGTGAGACACTAGCACGAAGATATGACTGCCCTGTTTGCTCAAGACTACAGATGGAGGACGACACGACGATGGCACGTACAGAATACTCGCTGTTTTTATTATCTGCAGGGCACTCGTCTTTAACGGGGGAATTGGGCAAGAAAATTTGATCACAAAATGAAAACAATTTGACTTTTTTACTTTGTACAATATCAACTTTCCAACTACGGGGTTTATATGAGATCCTCATTCAGGGTAGAACAAGTGGATCTATGGAGAGGGGGGGCACTTGCGCTAAGGGATGTTTTGGTAATTTTTTGAATTTAAACATCATAGGAACACTGGGGATTAATTAAATTAGGCGCCCCCCGGAGCCCCCCCCACCCCCACTCCTTCTCGTTCAGAATATCATATATTAACTTGCATCCCCTGGATGTCAGTGACGTCAACAGTTCAATTTAGCAAGTCAAATCAGGAATTAAAGTGCAGTGAGAGTCAATGAGATGGAGAAGTACGTAGCTATAGACCTTTATCATGGTGCGGCCATCTTGATTTTTTTCCCATTCAAACCAATGTAACCAAACCGAGGCTGGCAGGTGAAATAGTCTGGTTCCCTTTTTTTGTACGATGAATATTAGTATTCTGCATTGTTATTGGATACGGGGAACATGACCAAGATGGTGGCAGCATGATAAAGGTCTATAGCCCCATATTATGCTTCTGCTATCGTAAACGTGTTCCCGGTCTGCGATAAGTATTTATAATGCTGATTCTCATTACACAACACGGGTCCAGACTATTTTCCAATCGGTAATACGTCAGGGCAATTTCACAGAGCTGCTTATGTAGACCGTGTGACCTGTGACATCACATGTTTACAAAAGAGCCGCATATAGCCTGGACTTCCTGCAGGCATGATTTGTACACAGCTCAACGGAAGAACAAATTTAATCTTACATTTCATGGAGACTGCACTGTCTGATTTTTATCAACTTTGAAGAATTACGCACATCTCAACACTTGCTCAGCTGATATTTTCTTAAATTTATATGGATATTATTAAACAATATGCAGAACTTCCCACATATGGCTAGTGTACTATCTTGCCTGCCAGAAAGGCCCTGGAATGTCCAAGGTCACTCTTTTTGAAAAACAAAGGTTTACATGGTCTATAAGCACAAAAATAAGTGCAAAACAACTGTGCTTAACAGAAACAGGTTACCAGCCAAAATACCATGTAGTACCCTCCATTTGTGACTGGTTTCCTGATAATCTTTGCTAAGCAGAAATTTGTTAAGCAGTCATTGCGCTCAGATCCACGGAAGAACAAATAAAAGGTCAACGCAAATGCAATGACAAATTTACGCTTTCGAAAGAACCTGCAGTTGACACAACCTCGACTGGAACGAGAACCTTTGAATACTCTTTGCCAGTCAAGTATTCTGTTGGTCCTTGCTCTATTTTTGGTGTCAATTTGATCTGCTAATTCAAACAGTTCATATAGAACAAATTCACAAAGCGTCCCAAAACTCAGCCAATTTGTGTTCAGCGAGTCGATCCGTTTTTTTTCTTTTGCCCAATACATGAAGATTTTTGTTTGATCTGATCTAACCGAGTGTGTTTGCTGACCTGGCAGTCATACACTGCAAACCCCCCGGAAGTTGATATAACAAGTCCGATGATCTCTGTTTGTCAAGAGTGAATGCAGATCCAAGACTGAATGTTCTTTTCAATTAACATTAATGCATTTACATTCCCATGAAGAGAGCCAGAGCGGCAGAACCTTGTCACTTTCCCCTCTCTCTCTCTCTCTCTCTCTCCCTCGTTCTGCATTAGCTCCCCCATGAGAACTGTAGTACGAGATTTTTTTTATTTTATTTTATGAGCCAAGAGCACGTGTGTGTGTGTGCCAAGGCAGGTGTCCGGTTAATTCAATCAAAAAACGGAGAATATACAGACAGTGAATCAAAGGTTCAAACATCAATACGGGAATTGAATTTTGTCATTTTCTTGTGGCAGATGCTTCTACCGATGGTGCATGTATATTCAATGGCCATGCGTGATTATAGGTACTACTGTTTATATTCTTCAGCGTGGGTTAATTGCTTGTGCATCGTCTCCGCGGGGGATTCTGACTTTTGCCGTGAATCAAATGCTTGGTTTTTTCTTCTTCTTTTTTTGTGGTCCATTTTGTTCTTTGTGTTGGGTTTATTTGGGTTTTGAGCTCAATAAATCACTCACACTGTGTGACACTCAACCATCCATAATGCTCGCAGTGACAGCTGACAACTCTACTCAGCAATAAGGCACAGGAAAACCGACTGGGTTTCCCTGTAGTAGTTTATTACTTGATATTCGAAATAAAAATGTCACGTCTTCTTTAAGGTGATCCATCTCCTGCCGCTTCCCAGAATGTATCGTAAACTTGGGGGTGTGATCCCTGGTTATACGGCAGTTACGGGTAGAATGGCTTCTAACTGGCACCCCCCGAACAAAGATATTGACAGAATAGGGAGACGGCCAACATTACTGGTAATGCTAGATGGCTCAAGTTGTAGAGGGTTGGCACATTAATTTGGAGGTCATAGGTTCAAATTCTGCTCTCGTCAATGTTCTTGATTCAACCCAAAATTAACTGTACTCAGAAACAGTTTTTATTGTGTTGTTTGTTTGGGTTTTATTTTTGTTTATGTATTTATTTTATTTTTTGGGGGGGGAGGGGGCAGGGGAGGTTTGCTTATACAATAAAAACAGGTGAATATAAAACAAAAAACATACAGGACTGATGCTTCTTTTTTTCGAAAGGGAAAGGGCACCAAGGCGTTTTCTCCTAATTGGTAAAGGGCACCTCTATGAGGGAATTGTTATTTCTTGGGGCACACTTCAAGGGACACTAAGGCAATGACCAGGGGCAAAATGGGGAAATTGCCTCTGTTTCCCCCTCGAAGCATCAGGCCTATAATACACAGCAGTTGAGGTGTGGGACAAACACTGACCCTCCCCCCCCCCCCACTAAGCCAACTATAAACAGAAAGAATTATGATTCTTTTAGGAGTTTTTTATCATAAACAAACAAAATATTTTTTTTTCAATGTTTTTTAAAATCATTTTTATCACAGGTACTGATGATGTATTTTCAAAGAGCCACTGAATTTTAAGTAGGACCTCAATAAAATGATAGAAAATTTCTTTGAGTTGAAATCTTGTAAGCCCCCACAATTGAATTAAGGAAAACTGGTTGAACATTTTAGACAAACAAAGCGATGACAATTTTAAAGATTGAGCCTCTTTAATGCGTAACACATTAGAGACCATAGCAGGCCCCAAAACGGCTTGTACCAAAATGCCCACAAGGGCCCTAAAGGGCTGCAAGATCTGCCCTACATTCACTCGACCAAAAAAGAAGGTCATGCCCTGAGTTGACAACTTCCAATATTTCCACGTTTAATATCAAGTATCGATATTTCTAAAACAAAACCAAATTTTTGTTTGATATCATTTTGTTCAGACACTTTAACAAGAAAAAATTGTTTAAAAAAAAAAATCCAGAATTTAAAAATACAGAAATGCATGATCTAGATCTCTAAAGAGTTGAACTGTTTCGGTCGGACGAACATGTTTACATGTTATTGTGGTTTCAATCATGCATGGGATTCGTATCACTGTACACATTAAACGAAACCCGACGACGACGGCGAGAGATAATGAATTAATGGCGAAATGAAACATGACACGAATGATCGACTTCCATTAGGCTCGGGTTAATTACATCAATACGGTTATTTTTAAATTTCTAGTATGGTATATCATAATTACAATACACTCACGTCACACGTAAAGCGTGTAAAGTTACTATGTGCCGAAATTCCACAAGTTAAGTGAAAAATAACAGTTTCTGTGTAGTTAGGCTATTCTTTGGGATTGCCCATATATAGACAAAAATGAAGAAAACATTTTTTGCTAAATGATCATATTAAAATCTAAATAGACGCTGTAGACCTACCACTTTTTCACTTGTTAAGACCAAAAGCATCTATTTTAGGCAAGATACTAACTTCTTTTTTGTCGTAATGAGTGAAAAAGTGGCAGTTGGTTTTGGCCTATTTTCAAAAAAGTACACAATTTTGAAACAGTTCTTGCCTTTTTGAAAGAGAAAAACACAATAATCAATACAAGTTCTTTTTTCAAGGAGATTCTGTACCCCCGAAGATTCGTTCCCCCATACGGCGAATTGTGTAGAAATTTTGTCTAAATGCGCTCTCTTTTGAATCAAGTTTGTGAGCCCAAATTTGTTTTCAACCCCCCTCCCGAAAAAAGAATATCCTTTTTTTGTAAAAAATTGACTACATTTAAATGGATACCTTTTCTTTTTCTGATTTGTTGCTGACGAGGTCTTCTTTAGTTAAAGTTTGAAGGTCTGAACCCCATCTTGTGAGTACAAAGTCACAAATCCAATTGTTGGATCTGAACCAGACTAACATTATCGGTCAAATTTCAAAGTCCCAAAAAACAGTGACTGCGCATTTATTATCCGGCTTTATAAATTATATTGTTTGCTAAAAGAAAGCCGGTGCAGGCAAAATAGCCTCTGCCTTTTTTTTTTTCTTTTTTTTTCATTATTTAATTTTATCAGAACCTACCCTTTCTCCTTCCAACCGAACCAAGCGCTGTTCATTTCGTTGCTCCTTTTCACAATTACCCCAACCACCAAGTTTACAACTGTCCACCACCTTTTCCTCTTGATCTTGACCTCCTCGATACAGATTTTCGGTCACGGTGTCTGCATCCCCCATACCACCACCAAACGAGGCGTCCTTCTCGACGAACTGGCAACACAGGACCACGAAAAATGCCACCGCGGTAACGGAACCAACTTGTAAACTCCAGCGGCTTGGTGTGGCCCCTCTCCGCCGTGTGATCGCCACTGAGACCCCATCTATCATTGTGCTGTTCGACTTCAACTGTGCCGAGGATCGGTGGTTCTGTCTCACTTCAAAAAAATAACTGTCCGGTAAAGACTAAAGAAAAGCAGTTGGTAGGCCTAAGTGGTTGCGATCAGCTCACGCGGGCGACTGCTCTGAGATCTGACAGATGATGGCACGTGCAATGTGTGGATTTGGATGTTGAGTGCTCATTAGACCGTAATAAGACGATAGCACAATACAAAGTTAGCCATCCCCCATTTCTCCTCTCTTCTGAAGATAATGACGGCATTGAGACTGTTTATGTAACGTGCGATCACTCCCCCTTCTCTCAGATCCTTCCGTCGCGCGCCAGCACACGACCGATTGGAGACTGGAGCCCTTTTTTGTTTATGTGTTAGAGCGCCACCAAGTGCTCAGATGTGTAGACATACGGCATGTTCTGTGCATCCGCTTGAACAGAAGCAATCCTGAATCCTGTTACATTAGTTTGGCTGTTTTAAAAATCAGAGCATTAATTGTTGTATGAAATTTACTTGTTTTGCAGAAACATTGCTTGAAGATGGCAGGTGATGATTTGCCAAGAACTAAACAGGTATGGCACGACTGTGAGAACATGATATAATATTGGAACAAAAATGTATGATGATTGTAGTGTACTTAGTATGGTTAAAGCATGGAGGTAGGAATAAGTTACTGGTTGGACTCCTCCCTTCACCCTTGCATTACAATGCAGTGCAGTGCATGTGTAACGGATACTGACGTCCTACCACTCCAGGGCTAATGTTTGTGATGATAATAATTGTGGGGGCGACTTGGGCATCACGGCTATTAATCGCAACATGGACTGGTTCTGTGCTGGTACTTCAGTGTAAATTTCATGTAAAAATTATGAATCTTTGCTTGGAACCATACAGGGCGCCGCCCAAAAACACTAGTTCTTCTTCTTCTTCCATATAATTATAATATGACTAAATAATGAGCAAAATCGTACTGTAACTGTGTAAACATGGGTGTAAGTCACTAAGTACGCATGGGTTGGCTCAAGGATGATGAGACATGAATGCAAATGCTGTAACACAGTGCAGTTAAAAAAACAAAAACAAAATACGATGGTGGAGCTACATCAGCTGACAAAAATCGACAGGGGCCGGGGCTAGATTTCCAATCAAATTTCAAGAAAAGTAACGGGGAATTATTATTATAATTTTTCTGGTAATGAAACCAAGGATGCCTCATAAGTAAACTTAAAGGAACATTACAGAATTGTTTTGTTTCTAACAAAACAGTTGCTGGCAGTGTAAGCCTTTATGTAATCCACCATATACATAAACTGACAAACCTGTAGAAGTTTGAGATCGATCAGCCATCTGGGTCACAAGAAAAAAGTGAGAACCGATTACACATTTGCATGAAATCATATAGATTCAACTTATGAATAAAACGCTCACTGAGCGATAAACTCCATTCGGAAAATTAGTTTATTAATTTCTCATCAAATATGGCACTTCAGACGGAAATATTTCAAGGGATGTTTTCTACTATCATCATCATTAGACCGTTTAAGTTTTATGTAAATCTGTGATCAAAAGTATATTTTACAAGTTTTTTTCTTACCAATTCTGTAATGTTCCTTTAAGCTTGAGGAAACCTGTGAACAAGGGTGCTTGCTATGTAAACCAGATTTATTGGGGTTAACCCTTACTCTTCTCTACAAGTGTTCTGGGTTCTTTACCGTGCGCTTCCAATCTTAGTACAAGAAGTAATTACTAGTAACATGCTAGTAACTAGTAGTAGTACACAGGACCTATGGCTTAATGTCCCGCCCGAAGGACAAACAATTATTTTTTTATGGTAAAGTGTCTTTCTCACTTCAAGGACACAAGTGCATGCCATGACTAGGACTCGAACCCACACTCCCCTGATCAGAAATACCAGAGCTTGAGTCCTGTGCTCGTAACCGCTCGGCAATGACACGCCAACTTTATCGTTTCATGATTGTATTTTCACCGTGCAGAACGTCACTACATGACTTTATTTTGTGTCGTTTTCAGGGAGCTGCCGTGATTGAAGGAGTCCACACCGATGTCGTTTGTACAGCCTTTGCGGACAGAATATTTGTGATGATAACACAGTATGAAAAAATGGGAACGATTGTAAGTTCTGTGTCATCTCGTAAAGCTGTCAAGCAGTATGTTAATTCAAACATACGGTTGCTTTTTAGCAATGATGTGAATTACCTTTTTTGCTGGTAACCAAAGACGGTTGTTGGCTAATTTTAACTCATTTAGAGTTAGCCAAAGCCCTTACTCCCTAGACCCATTTTCCTACATGGGACCTCAGTCCTCCACTATCCTTCACTCTTTGGTCACTCAACACCAATATGTTTTGTCTATAAGATTGGTATGCCTGGCCTAATGAAAAGCAGTTGTTATTTTGGGCCTACAGCCCTCAATCCTCCACTATCCTCCACTCCTATGTCACTTGACACCAACATGCTTGGACGTGGATAAGATTGGTATGCCTGACCCAGTGAAGAGCAATTGTTATTTGTTAAAGCAGGACTTTTGGGAATGCTAGGTGGCAGCAGACTTACCAGGTAAATCCATTGTTCTCGGCGATGTGCGCATGCTTAGAACTACGTAAACAATGGAATTTTACCTGGTATGTCTGCTGCCAGCTTGCGTTCTAAAGTCTCCCATTGTTATCCATCACTCAGTGATGCTCATGGCGCTCCAACATTATTACCCCTGGTCACTGGGCCATTTATTTCATTCCTTAAACCATCTCAGCTCCCTTGTGAGTATTCAGCCTGTGCTGCCAAGTATGTAGCGCATCAAGCTAAATCACTAACAAGAACCATCATCTGTCCTCACAGCCCCAGGTACCTATTTGTGAAGAGAAGCAATTATAGTTAACCACTTCACGTCGTTATTCTGAAATGTTTTCCGTGACCACCTGTGGTATTGATTTTAAAATGCTTTGGAGCTTCTTGAGTTATCGTTTTTCTTTGAAAATATTGTTGACCACAATGAAGCTCTGACTTGCTTAAGGACACAAGTGTCATGATCCAGATTCCATCCCTTTGGAACTCAGGGGGGGGGGGGAAGTACTGAGTATACAGTGCTTTACACACATCGGTAAAAGGGTAAAACCAAATAATATACAGATAATGAATGTTTAATGGGGCAAATATTTTCATGAGTTGAAAGATGGAATGTTCTTTTCAACGAGGCGGAGCCGAGTTGAATGGAACATTCCATCTTTCAATGAATGAAAATATTCTCACTATTGTACGAATGAAAAACATTCATTATTTGTTTTATATAACATCCAAGTAGATCTTTGTCATTTTGTTTGGAGGATACAACTTTCAAAACAAACAAAGCGGACAATATTTAATTGTGACATTTCACCCATTTCTTTTGGTTCGGTTTGTTTGGATTCAACAGTGACTAAGCCCGTTCTGTACTGCTCAGATTTTTAGACACACGAGCACGGTAATGTAGTATGTGCCTTGCAGTATTACTGTACTGCTGCATTATCAAAGGCACGCAATGATGTGGTACGCACCGTGCAATAGAACAAATCGGATGGAACGAAAAATGCACGGTGAATGGAACGGAAAATGCACGGTTAATGACGTAGCGTGCAATGGTACGTTTATTTGCTATCACGTGACGGACAATCCTCCAATCAAACGGCAAGGATCTGCTTGGGTGTTATATAATAATCTTTATTGTTGCTTGTAAATATTAAGTTTGTCTGGTTTCATTTACTCCTGCAGGTTCACATAACTCCAGACACTACACCAGCGGACACGAGGCAAGGCAACTTCACCACAAAAGTACTCCTTGGAAAAGATGAGGTGAGCTAATTTTCTGTCTTCAATAAGAAACTCTTTCTCCTTTTGTTCGAGAGAATTCCCTTTAAACAGGATGAATAGGAGAAACTGAAGAAATGTTAAGTTTTGGATGCGGGTGGAAAACCCCAAACGGCGAAAACTCACGAAATCAGGTGGGGACTGAACACCAAATCCACATGCTAGGCTCTGGTCCGAGGTGGAATTTTAACTGGGGTCCACAGAGGTGAAAGGCAGGGAAAGAATCTCATAGATTCTTCTCTTTTCTTTTCTTTTTTAGCCCACTCTTTGATTGAACTTTATATCCTTCAAACCAGGGGGACAAAACATTATTTGAGAGATTTCATTTGGATCTACAGTCGGGCTCTACAGTACATCCCTCTGGAGTAGAGAGTTAATGAAAGACGTGTCTGTGTATCTTTTGGGCTATGTCATTTTCATTTATTTGAGGAAAATATGTCCAACAGCGCAAGCGCCAAAAACAGGATGAATTGGAGAAAATGAAGAAACATTCAGTTTCAGATGCGGGAGGAAAAACCCCAATGGGGCAAACCCATGCAATCAGGATCTAGGCGCGCAGGAACGTTCAAATAGGTAGGCATGCGCCTGCAATCAAGTGAAACGCTGGGACGTTTTGTTGGACCGTGACAGACATTGTTCCGAACTACGGGAACATTCCTACAAGAGAGGGTATGCGTGCTGGCATTTTAAACGTTCCAATGGAGTGCTTTGATGATCAAACACCTCCTGGAATACTTAACCGATCCAATCAGAACGCTGGCGTTTGAGATGCTCCCTGATATAAGGACACAAGTGACATGACCGGGACTCGAACCACCACTCTGATGCTGAACACCAGAGCTTTAGTCCGATACACTGGGCCACGATACTTTGTCAAAATTTGTTAAAGTATTTCACACGTTTTTCAAACTGTTATGTGACCCATCGACATGTTTAATGAACCCTTTGTTTTTTGGCTTTCCCTCTCTCCCCAGCCTATCACACATGTCTTCGCCAAGAATGTAGCTTCGAAGATCTGTTTAACATCAGACAGTAAACCAATTCTCTTGTCCATCGCCCTAAAGGAGCACTCTCCAGCTCTCCTGAAATCTCTTCAAGATCTCGTCATGCAGTATAGAGTGTGGTGAAATTTTCTTTAACCCTTTTGTGACCACTCGTTTCTGTCTTCACAATTCGCCAATGTTGTTCCTTTTTTTTTTTTTTCAATTTTGTTTTTCAGTCAAAATTTCAAAAAAAAATAATATGGACAAGAAATTTAGTTTGAAAATTTGAAAAATTTCATTTCCGCACACGACCTTTACTTTGACCTCTTCAGGTGAATGGAAGTTGGTCAAATCTTGCGGCCGATTGCGATTGCTATGGGCATTTTGGTACAAGCTGCTTATGGCCGCTATGGTCTCTACAGGGTTAATGTTGTTTCTTCAATTTGCTTTCAAGATGGACTAAGTATGGCAACAAGAAACCGTCTGGAAATTGTTGTTTTTGGTCGAGGCGCTTGGTCTCACAAGACGCTTTTTATAACCATTACTCTGGAGCACCCTTGGAGGATTCCTTTATGCCAAAAATGCTTGATGGACTGCCGTTTTTAAACCCTCCTACTCTTGATGATATTTTGTCAGTGACTTGGCCAACCGTTTGAAAACATTCAACTGTAAGGGGTTGTTTCTAGTTGCACAACTTTGCACAGAACTAGCTGTGTACATGTGTAAGATGCATTCACCACATGATATCATATTGCAGGATAGCACAGTGGGTTATTCAAAGCCACAGTGGATGATATTGAATGTTCAGGCAGTAGGAGGGTTAACTGTGTACCGTATGCATTCATTTCAGGCAGTAGGAGTGTTAACTGTGTACCGTATGCATTCACCACATGATATCATATTGCAGGCTGGCATAGTGGATCTATCATTCAAGACCACAGTGGATGATGTTGAATGGTCAGACAGTAGGAGGGTTGACTGTGTACTGTGTGGATGCATTCACCACATGATGTCATATTGCAGGCTGGCATAGTGGATCTATTATTCAAGACCACAGTGGATGATGTTGAATGGTCAGACAGTAGGAGGGTTAACTATCCCTATGACCACACAGGAATTTAACCCATATCTGTAAGAACTTTTATCAAATGGTATATCAATTCAAAAACCTTTTGAGTGACATCAAGCAAATCAGTATGCCTGGCCCCAATGCTCAGCATGGTTGATTCACCCATGCAGGACCAAATCAATTTACTGTCCTTTAAGACCAATTATTATTTCAACCATTTCAATATATGTGATGCGATCAAGCTAAATGAGTCGTTTGGTAAATGCATTATTGAATAACAGGCCAAAATAGGTAGACAGGGGTGTACATTTCTATACATCTCTTGGCGTTTCGACTTCCATAACTTTTGAACCAAAGGTGGTATCAACACGGGGTTTTCATATCCTTAAAGCTGAGATTGTACTTCTTCCAAATAGATAAAAAAAAAAATTGACAAGGGTCGACAAAAGACTCATTTAGCTTGATCGCATCAGTGGTGATATTGTATAGGTTTTTCCAGTCATTTTCAGCAAATACAATTTCAGTTCTTCAATAACATGCATTTAAATTCACGCATATTTCCCTATTTCATTCAAACTAGGTTTTGGTGTTTTTTTTTCAAAAGCTACTATTGCATTCAATTTCATTTTCGTGCACACATGATTTCTTTCTACCCATTCTCAGGTTCATTTCAGTCATTCCATTTCATTTATAGAAACTAAATGTTCACCATTCTTCAATTGAATTAACTACTACCTATTTACAATTGATGAAATTGAATGGTTGAGCCTCTTGCTGCTGGCTTTTGCGAAATTAAATGATCTTTGCGACTTACTGAATTTGACTAGTCTTATTTTGACCATTGAATGCTAAACTGTTGAATTTGAACTACTCATTTTGACTGGTGAATACTGACGCAAAGGAGCATTCATTTTCAAACGAAATGGAATGAGCCGGATTTTAAATTGAATGAATTTTTGTTGAAATTGACCTGGAAAACTTATATTTATTATTATTTGTTGTTTATACATATTTTGTTGTATTTGTTTTGTTTGTTTAACTGAATAAAAATCAGTTGTGACATAAATGTTCTCTGGATGAAACAAAACGTTTCTTAATCTAAAAGTTGTCAATGTTGTGGTTTTATAAAACCTAACTTCAAGATGACCACCATGGCTGGGTTCAACGCACTAAATGGAGAAAAAAATCATGCACCACACCTCATGACTATATTATAAACACAATCTTTTCTGTGAATCAAAGATATTTGAAGGTGATGACTTTATGGATTGTTGAAAAAAATGAACCATAATGTGCCCCTGGGGTTAGACTTTCAACCTGGAGCATTTTGGGCACAATGGGTCTCTAAAAATGACCCTATGTTGTGATCTGATTGGGGGGACGTCCTTTTCCAAGATGAAGTCTGACCAATTTTCTTGTAAAAGGGTGTTTTCATTTTAGATGAGAATAAATAAAAAATTCAACAGCTAACCTACTAACAAAATTAAAGAAAAAAGAGGTTAAGTTGTTGATTTGATTCTGAGAAACTTACAAATACTTTTTTTAAAAATTATTATTCTTGGTTAGCATTGGAATTATTAGTGCGGTGTACCCTGCTGGCAAGTTAACTTTGTTAACAGCGCCCTCTCTTGGTGACCATGTCGATTTAACCTGCTGATGGGCGGTGCATTGATCTGCTTCCAGTTTTGAACTTGCAATATGAAGGAATGGATTTCATGTCAAGAGTACACAAATAAATGGTTAAAGTTGCTGAAACTTTGGGAGGGGAAGGTTAATTTAAAATGCAAATGACCCAAGACATAATATGGATTTAAAAGTAAATATTAATATATCCTTAAAGGGGGTGTCTCATGTCATTTTGAATTTTTGTCTCAGCTTAATCATGGAGTTGTGTTTTTATCCTCCATGGCATAATCATGGCTTAATTATCTTCAAGAAACAATTTTTTCTGAGCTAGAAAGTTATAAACACTGAACGACGTGAGGCATGTAAGAAATAAAATTGGGATGTTCTTGTTGTGGGGGGGGGGGTCAAAGGGGAAAAAGTACACCGCACCTTTTCCACTATTTTTGTTATGTAATATTTATGGATATGGATGTAGTTTTCGTTTAAATTGTTTCAATTTTAATTCAACTCATTCTATTTCATATCAAGGCACATGTTGGAGCATGGAGGTAGAAGTTAAAAACAATTATTACCTCATTAAAAATTAAAAATAACAAATAAATAACCAGTAATATAGGAATCTAACTTAACCGTTGTTTGTTTTCGCTTGTGGATTTGAGGACGTGGCCAAAGACATGTGAATGTGTCCATGGATTAGCCATTATTGGTAAACAATCTTTCCTACCAGCTAAAAATAAAAAAATATAAACACTATAGTGTGGTACCATTACCAATCGATGAGAATGTGCTATTATTATTTACTCACGCTCTACCTTCACAAAATCTCTGTATAAATTCACACGATGACGATGTCGTCATGCAATCTTGCGTTTCATGTGGGTTTACTTTGGGTTTATTTTTTTTTTTTTAACGATCTGACTCCCAAATGAGAAACAATCGTTTTGTTAATTCATGTGGGCGTGTTTTCGTTGTCACCTTGATTAATTCACTGATCCCGATTTAATCAATATGGTCAAGCATCGGCCGCACAGTCCATATGGAGGGTTTCCACGCAATCACGGTCTGCAGCCAGGCTACGCTAAGCAGACCTCATTATGTGTAATGACGAGTGGATGACGTGGGGCCGGGTACCAGGAATATTCGAACACCTGTTTAATTTGATGTAGCGCAGTATGTGTGTATTTTGTGTGTACAAACGAATGGCATTCGCTCTTCACTGAATCGCATGTGTAGCTGGCTCTAAAATATCTCTGTGGGATTTTTAAACACAACTGGTTACACTAGGCTTATTTCAAATTACGGTAAGTAAATATTTTGGAATGTATTTGTCGGTATTTTGATCTCTAAATTTCGAGCACAAGCACGGGTCTGAAAGTGGTACTTTTTGAGCATTTTAAACCCACTAGGGAAGTTCAAATAAATAACGTTTCTCGACTACATTTTCCGGCAATATGTGATGTATTCGCAATATGCCCGACGGACCGTGGTGATAAATTTAGCAGACCGTGGCAGTTGCGGGCTGTTAAGTCACTTTCTTTTTTCTCGTTTTAATACATTTTGTTTTCGTGCGTGATCAAATATGTGGTATAATGTACACCTTGTCATGTTATAATCATGGCAACATGGTTTGACACATTCATAAAATTAAAATAAAAACGGTGACAATTTGTTTGTCGATGACGAACGTTTTTCTCCGGCAACATTTATCGTTTTTATTTCGAGTGTCAACAGAAATAATTTGTGTCAACATTTGTTTTTGTTTCTTTGTTTTGTTTTATTTGGGGGAGGGGTTAATTTTTTAAAGAAATTTATTTGTATTGGGTAGAAGGAAAAAAAAAAGATTTTTAAATCATATGCACCAGGTCGATCCTACAAATGACGTAAATAAAAATTCAATGATTATTTTTAGCTCATGAAAATGTAATGACCAGCGCGCACGAACGGAACGCCTCCGCGCTTGTGCCGTTGGCAAGCAAGGCGGTCACGGCGCAGGGACGGCCGATAAACCAGTGAAGCCTAGCCGGTGAAACAATCCTGATAAATAATATTTGTGTCAAGTTGATTATATATTTTTTTGTTTTGGTCGAACATGTAAATTGCTGCCCCGGAGCATCGCGGCGGCCACCCACCCCTCACACCCACACTTACTCACCCATGCTCCATGGGTATAATGCAATTCAACCCCTCACCTCATTTCAATATTAAATGGCCCAGTGAATTATGTGCTTGTCGTGGAATCGATTGAGTGCGGTCTCACAAGAATTTATTACAACCGCATTTGCTTTGGAAGTATCCCGTGCACATAGCAGTCGGGGCTTGCTGATAAAAAAAGGGCCGAGCCTTTTACTGCTTATACTTTGCTCAGTAATTTCGTATGTGAGCGAGAGCGTTTCGTGTGGTGCAGTAGAAGGAAATTTCATGCAGTCTTGGGTTGGTGCTTGCGTTTTTCTGCAGCATGCGGCACGACGGCGGCTTACAGGTAGGGGGATTTTATTCTTGTGAAATTGATCACACGCTGGGACTGGCTTCCCGATATTTAACAACAAATAACAGGGGCCATTGAATACATAACAGTGTTATTCTTCAGTTAATTGGGATGTTGGTTTTGGGCATAGGTTTTGATTTTTGTGTTCATATTGCAAGGTGTTTTTTTTTTGTGGCAACTTTTATTACCTGTATTATTGCTTGTTGTTGATCTAATGGCAAGGTTATGCACACACGTTCTGTTTGTCAATGGTTCATCACTGTTCTGTATTCTGAGGAAATGAACTGGGGGGGGGGGGTTGGAGGGATGGGCGGGGACAGCCCTTCCCCCTTTTTGATCTGACATTTGCTAGGGTAGATGGAAGCATAGATGGAAGTTTCAGTGGTGGTGCTCATTATTAATATTATGTGTGTTGTTATCTTTAAAATGTAACCTGTTTATTTTATCTTTTAAAAATAACTAGTCAGTTATCAATCAGCCCGGTCAGTCAGTTTATTATGAAATCATTTATGATGCGTTTTAATTTATCAAGGAGAATTTTGGTTTTTGCTAGATATTAAATATTGCGTGTTAATATCGTCAGCAATTTCAAGAACTGCCAAAAACATAAAAAATCAATAAATAAATCATGTTGACTTTCTTGGTGGTTTCAATTTCAAAGTTGATCAGTGTCTAACAACTCACAAAGTTATAGGGCTAAAAATCATCTAGTTTCTTATAAATTACGCTAAGTTGATGAAAGGCAAAAACCCTAAGAACCTGGAATAGCGTTTTCACGAAGAGCCAAAAAACTTATTTTCACAAGCTGCCAATCATGAGTGCTCCGGCTTTTGCGTTTTCACAAAGTGACAAAAACTTTGACCTGCAATGTTTTATGAAAGGCGAAAAACCCTGCAAACCGGGAATTCGCGTTTTCACGAAGTGCCAAAAAGTGTATTGTGCTAACCGCGTGGATTTATACCGGGCACAGTGCCAAATGTGAGTGCTCGGGCTTTTGTGTTTTCACGAACGGCCAAATCGTTACACACACACGACGCGCTGCACACAGACCATGTTTTGTACAGTTTTCACAAACAGACAATCTTGTTAATTAAATAATTATCATTATTTAAACATGTTATGAATAACTTTAAAACAGATTTGTATGATTTAAGATCTCTACTTCCTAGATGTGTAAATTCAAGAATGAAACTGCAATAGACTACCAACCGGTAATTTCAAAATAAGCTTAACTTCAAACGCGGTTTTCTCCAAACATTAATTTTTTGGCTATACAGGGGAATTTTTTTTAGCCCTTCGTGAAATTGCTGAAGATATGTACATGTGTACTGTGTCATGATTTATGTAAAACTAGAATCACTTTGTTTTAAATAAAAGTTCAATCAAATTTTCCTCTTGATAACGCCTGGATAAATACTAAAATAAAACAATTAAATATTACACTGCCTCTCAAAGAATTGATTTATGCGCATAATTTTCTCTTCTTTCCTATCAGTTCTACTTATTTTCAGGAAACAGAAAAGTATGGATCATGTCTGTTGACAGTTGATATTTTATGATACTAGTAAGCACCTGTCAATTAGGTGGTCTTATTTTTAATCAGGCCACACACAGCATTTTGTGCAAACAAACAAAATAATTAGACTCAGAGCCTATCCGGCTCTCAAGGCATTTAAAGTTAACAAATTACTCCCCAAGGTCCAACATTTTTTATTACTGATGCTTTTAAATTTTACAATGAATGACGGTCTTTGTTCGGTAATTAAAAACCTTTTGTACATCTTTTTAAATAAAGAGTATTAATTTGTACAAATGCTTTCAATTTGTTTACATAAAAATTATTCTTTGCTTTCTGAAATGGGAGGCCTTTGTCATGGTTCAGCTGCCATGTTGAGGGCAAGGGGCACCAAGGAGTTTCTCTTTCGTAAAGGGTACTTCTAAAAAATTATATTGGAACATTTCAAGGGGCACCAAGGCAATGACCAAGGGCATGGAGGCGATTGCCTCCACGAAGGATCAGGCCTTGAGTCATGTGACATGCTATATTTTGGTAACTGGTAAGCAGATTTTTGTTGTGCTTAGCGCTACTTTTTTGCTTAATTAGCACAATGAAATTGGGCCCAGATGGAGCTGGAAAAAATAGTCAGGTCTCTCTTTGGTGTGTATGGGAATCAGAGTTCATTATTGTTATTTCATTCAAGGAACATGACAATGGTGGTCGAACTTGTGATGTAAAGGTCTTTAGAAAAGTTTGAGAAAAATTATTAACAGAAGATGTATTGGAAAAATTATTATTGAGTTGGTGTCACAAATTTGTCAATTCCGATGCCCCCTAATGAATTCAAATTTTTTTATTGTTTTTATTTTATCAAGGTCTTTTGTTGTAGCCCAAAAATTATAATAATCAAAAATCAAAACAATGTCAACACACAAATTAATTTTGTGTGATGGATGGTAGGGTGTTTTCGATATTGTCAATCACAAAGGCTTTTTGTGGTGGATTAACGACTTCGCTTGTGATCCCTTTAAGTCACAACAAGCTTCAGTATCCTGTGAATAAGTTAACATTGTCTGTCATCTTTTGTTTTGTATCGTTCTGCAATTTACGTGTCTCCAAATTATTCATTGGTGCTATTTGTAATGAATCCACTTCTTTCAGGCACCACTACGCACAGAGAATTCTCTTGACTTTTTAGCGGCAAAATAGCCATAGGACCAGATGTATCTGTTAAAAATTCACGGAAAAGAAAATTGTGCATGCTGTTGCTCGGTAAAAGAATGAGTTTAAAAATTGTTTTCTTTTAAACTTCAACCTTTCAAAGCTCTCTTAAATGCAGTAGACTTGTATTGTGTTATGATTCAGCCATTTTTCTCCCTAATCAAAGTGAGGCTCGAGGGTCAAAATGGTCTTACCAAGTTTTTCTTAGATTAGGGAGTATCGTTGCTCATTATTATTTAACTTGCTCAAAGATCATGACAAAGATGGAACGTGTTTTTACATAAGGTATTTTTCTAATACTCAAATCATCAGAAAAGATTGAATGAATTTTCTGGTGTGGAGATGTTGGGAGGAAAAATCTCCTACTATGGGCCGGAAAACTCAAACAGTTAGAGACTGAAACCTGGTGTAAGACTCCCATCAGAAGCAGGCTTTTAAACTGGGGCTCACCGAGGTGAAAGACGTAAGCCAATCTGACATTAATTATCTAAAAGTGCTCTTGCAGAGGTTTTCTTATAATTTCAGCACCAAATATTGTACAAATGTACCATCCCTTTAACAGCATTCAAGTGTGGCTGCACAACAACAGCACTCTGGCTAAAAAATTCAAAAATCAATTAAGGCAAGGCTTCTAATGACAGTGGCCTCTTGTCATCTGGTATGTGGCTTATTAGTTATGCAAATTACTCTTTGCTATGTCCAAATCTAATTATTAGCTGGTTGTCCACGCGGCCTATATCGAGTACTCCATCTTTCAGCTTTAGGCTACATGTTTATTATTGATTGCCTTCACTGTTGTACAGCCCAAGGCTTCCTGTCTATGTTTTAATGGTGTTATTGGTTGTATGTTTCTTGTTTGTAAATTTACTGCAGGGGTTTTAAGCATTTTGCATTCTGCATTTTGATCGTCATTGTTTGCCTGCTTGGTTGTATGTAAATTGTTTGCCTGCTCGGTTGTTTGTAAATTTCCAGTGTCTCTTCATTGCAAACAAGTTAAAATCCTTCATAGTACAAAAGGTGCTATCCATAATTGGCAACCCTTGTCATAGGAGTACACTGTGGAGGAACGATTGAATAAGCCACTAAAGCCATACATTGTGACTTAGATTTGGATAATGTTCGGTAGTTGGTACAATGACTTCTTTAGTCACAAGTTAATGCTAAGATGTTAATTCCTCAGACTACCGAGACAGTTGCTATATGTCACATGATTGGGGCAAGCTTTTGCGTAGTTACATAAGAGGACAACGGTCACGCATGCGCAATTCGGAATGATTGTGTATGGCACAATGGTACCAGGGTTTGCTCATCTGGAGGTTGCTACGTGTATACAAAAGCTTGCCCCGAACCATTTGAAATACATGTAGCATTGTCTCTAAGTCTGAGAATTCAAATGTAATCGGTAACCTGTAACTGAAGCAAGTCATTGTGCCAGACATTATTCAAATTAATACCTGCAAATGGCTGACTCATTGATGGCATTCAAAATCGTTACTGTTCATTGGACATCAAACTTTGAAAATATAAATTTCCCAGGACAGAAATGTAGTATTGTGAAGTATTTCTCATTGCCTATTGAGTCAGGGAACCAGACTGCTCCTTCTCCCCCCTAACTTTTTGATCAACAAAAATGGTCTTTATAATGTACACACACGTAGAATAAAAAATCGCAGGGAAGAAAAAGCTATTTAGGGGCATGAGTTGGTACCCACTGGTGTTGCCAGAGGTAGTGCCAAATGTATGCTTTTAAGATTTGGATGATAAACGCATGGGTCTGGGATTGAGGTTAGTTTCAGAAGATGCAACCCACAGGCTACATTTTAGCATTCTTGCTCAGAACAGGCACCCCTCTAAAAAAAAAGTGGGCAAATGGCTTTATGAGACGCTGTACTGGTAAGTGGGATGAGTCGGAGTTTGCTGTCTGTCACTAATTTGCCTGGGACTTTTCCGTTGCCCAGCAACAATGTAAATGCAGCACTTACTTCAGAACTCTCGAAGAAAAAGAAAAAAAATTGCACCTGAAGAGGATTGATATCCAAGTGTGCTCTCTGGCATTTATTTTTTATCCTGCAGTAAAAAATTACTGACTCTAACTTAATGCATTAGGTAAGCCAGTAGTGTTTACAGATCCATTGAATCACACCCCTGTAACATCCGGGGGGGAAGCCATCAAGTCTTGTATGCAGGTCATACTATGAGTCCTTGCGGTGGAAAGAACCAATTGACACAGAAAACCGTCAAGGCGTAATAATTCATCTATAGTTTGATAAAAGACCGTACAGCTGAGAGTCAAGGATAAATTACCTCTTCTATAGCAGACACAAAATTGGTTACCATGGTTTTTAAGGTTTTTAATAGTGTGATCAAATTTCCTTTACATCCCTCCTAAAGTCTGACCATTCAGTATCATCCACTGTGGTTTTGAAGGATGGATAAACTATGCCAGCCTGCAATAAGGTGTTCATTACACAATTAACCCTCCTACTGTCTGACCATTCAATGTCCCCCAAGTTTTTGAAAGATGGATGAACTATTCCAGCCTGCAATTATGGTGTCATATGGTTGATGCATCTACACAGTACACAGTCACCCTCCCACTGCCTGACCATTCCTCATCATCACTGTTTTTTTAAGGATGGATAGAGTATGCCGCCTGCAATATGATGGTGAATGCGTCTACACAGTAGGCCTACACAGTCAACCCTCTCACTGTCTGACCATTAAATATATCCATGGTGGTTTTGAGTGATAGATAAACCATTCTGGGCTGCACTTCGAGAGCCATAGGTGGCAAATCCAGACAGTTATAAACAGTGTAGCTCTGAGCACAGCTTGGCCACCATCGTAACCTGTGCATTTGGAAACTCCTTGGAAAGATATTGCCAAAGAGTAGGAGGGTTATAAAATCAGAAATCCAAAAGGCATCCACAGTGATCCCCTACAATATTTATACTTACCGGGCCAATATTAAACAATATTGTACCAATTCAAAACAGGGTGTCCAAAAAGACACCAAGATATACCAGGCCTGGAATTTCACGAAGGCCCTCGCCTCTGGTTCCCCTGGTCTTGGCCTTGGTGCCACTTCAACGATTTCCTGTAGACTTGTGAAAATGGCTGTGCCCCCTCAAAGATGAAATTCCAGGCCTGAATACACTTCCAGGCTATTTATAACATATTGCAGTGTGGTACAATAAACACTTTCATATATTATCATTCTAATTCTACTGTGTTTATGTACTCTTTATGATATTAATCTATGTATCTACACAATTTAAACTGTACGAGTGCCCCTTTACCTCTCTTTTTTGGCAGGGTAATTAAGGTACAGTACAAAGTCAGAATTTCTGTCTAAGCATTCAATTATGCCTCCTGATAATTTCAGCTTAAAACCTTGTCAATTATTTATCCACCTGTCATTATTAACTCTAAGGCAAAGTGTGTCATCGTCGCCGTACGTGAATGAAATGTAAAGATCATGACCATATGGTCGGTACACAACACTTGAGTACTTGTGTGGCTTACCATTTTAATCCATTGAAATCTATCCTTAATTTACATACTGAGTGTCTTTGTGTTCACTGGTGTCAGTGCAGTGTAATTTTGATCAAGTGTTTGTGTTAATTTATTTTCAAGTATTGAGCCACAAGGAAAACTGACCGGGTAAATTCAAATCAATTCTACGGGGTGAACAAAGAAGAACATTTTTGCATCCCCCTTATTGGTGACCCTCTGACTGCCGCTTCCCAGGTTGTACCATAAACCTGGGCGTGATCCCTGACTAAAAGGCTGTTCCACTTCTGACTGGCGCCCCCAAGACAAAGATATCGACAAATAGGGAAGCCATCAAGGTAGAACTAGATAGCTCAGTTGCTAGAGCACCAGCGCATTCAGATTCAATTTGTCTTTGCTCGCCCCGAATTTAAGTTATTTTCATTGAAAAAGCAAACACCAAATTGTGAAAGTGAAAAGTAATGTATGAATGAATAACTTACCTGTAAGCCTCTGAAGGACAAACTTCCAAGAGAGAGAGAGAATACTTAAACAAATATTTTGTTAAAATGATAGATTGGATGTTCGTTATACTTTGAGTTAACAATAATAGTAACTAGTTCTTATGTAGTGCTTTTGAAAATAAGGGAGTAAAATAGGAGGCGAGGAGGTCTCAAACGGAGGTTTAAAACCGGCAGGGTCATGGTTGTGCATTAAAGGACCAAGCCGAAGGGAAGGTCCTTTATTGCAAGGCCATGACCCTTTCAGTTTTAAACACCTGTTTAAGACCTCGTTGCCTACTCTGTTATTCCCGTTCATAAATGCCCTTTTTTGGGTTAAAAAGCGTAATAATGTTGGAAAATCTTTTAAACTTTTCTCAACTTTCACTTCCTGCTACATCCTATGGCTCCGTTTTGCGAAAGGTAAAATTGCATGCGACACTCAGTGATTCTGTGTGTGCACGTGCTAATAGACTTTAAATTGAGTAGTTGTGTGTATTGATTGCGTCGCATTATACGCCGCAAATTGTTGACCAGTATGTGTGAGCTTCAAACATGTGTTTACAGCTCTAGTTATGTCTTTATCAGCAGTTTCAAACTAGTCCTAAATGTTCATGTGACCATGGAGGTAGGAATCACCTTTCAACCAGTAGGACTGCCTAAACTAACTGGGTTGTTTATTAATAATGTTTCTACGCACTTTATATTCGTACCCGGTCTTTGGGCCAATAACATTCCTGTAATCTTTCTCAGCTCCCTGGGGAGCATACGCCTGAAGGTTTTTTCGAACACAACATCAACCTCTACCCTCGCAGGTACCCATTAATTATACCCTCGGGTGAAGAGAAACAGTTATAGTAAAGCATCTCGCTCAAGGACACAAGTGTCATGACCAAGATTCGAACCCGCACCCGGATGACTTAATCACCAGAACTCGAGTTCGGTGCACTAGACCGCTCCGCCGTGAGACGCCGACCATTTCTCATGGTTTCTGTATAATAATTGGCATGTTCAGAGACCTACCAAAATCTGGTGTCATTATATAGGAGCTCCCTCATAGCATCCTGGCATATGATAACATTTAGCTGCTAGAGATTCTGTGCCACCTTACAAGCATGGAATGGTGATCATAAGCAGGAAGAATGCTGGACTAGTAAAAAGCTAGGGGAATAGTGAAATGACGAGCTAACTGGTCCTGTTGGTTACTGCAAACTGTAAGACCAAGCCCAGAGTACACTGTCAAATTTGGCCAAGGTCATTCATAAGGGGTGTTTAAAGTTGTCAACGTTTTTTAAGGTTGTACCTGTAGGTACTACTTTTTAAGGCCCCTCCCCTTCCCTACCCCAAAGTTAGTACTTATCAACATCTATTCGTGTGTAAGAATCAATATGCATTAGAATTTCTTATCCCAACTCCTCCCCTAAACCAAACGGCATTATCAACCTGTGTGCCTGATAAATGATAAATTTTCCAGCAGTTTTTTTTTCAGGCCTTGAATTGCATCTTTGGGAGGGCATATTGCAAAGGTCACTTCCATCGGGAATAATATTTTAAAAATCCATGGGAAACTTATGAAGGGGCACCAAGGGCAAGACCGAGGCAACAGAGGCCTGCGTGTAATTCCGGGCCTGTTTTTTTTTCCCCTGCTGGTTCTACTGTAGAAATACCAACTCTTAAACGAACATTACAGAATTGGTAAGAAAAAAACTTGCAAAATATACTTTTGATCACAGATGTTTCATAAAACTTACACGGTCTAATGATGATGATAGTAGAAAACATCCCTTGAAATATTTCTGTCTGAAATGCCATATTTGATGAGAAATGAATAAACTACTTTTCCGATTGGAGTTTATCGCTCAGTGAGCGTTTTATTCATTTGTTGAATCTATATGATTTCATGCAAATGTGTAATCGGTTTTTCACTATTTTCTCGTGACCCAGATGGCCGATCGATTCAGAACTTCTACAGGTTTGTCAGTTTATGTATATGGTGGATTACATAAAGTGCTTACACTGCCAGCAACTGTTTTGTTAGCAAAAACCAATTCTGTAATGTTCCTTTAAAAACACCTTTTTAGGTCATACACAGCCTCAGACCTCCCACCCAACCCTTCCTCGTGTTGTCATGCATATTTGTAGTAAGATTGTGAAAATGTTGACAACTTTAGACGATCCCTAACTGTTGACAATGTGGAGAGGGGACCT
The DNA here is from genome assembly GCA_032158295.1 of Pycnopodia helianthoides. NCBI lineage: Eukaryota > Metazoa > Echinodermata > Asteroidea > Forcipulatida > Asteriidae > Pycnopodia > Pycnopodia helianthoides. The sequence goes on along the minus strand of CM063253.1, from coordinate 4,996,180 downwards.
CTAGAACATTGAGCCCATTACCACATACACATTATTGACAAAAGCGAAACCATTATGCCGTGTTCTAATGTATTGTTTTTATTGATTCGAACAACCAATGGGAATGTTGCACACTTGAATTGATTAGCCTCCAGGGCTCTCAATAACCACTGGACCATGACTCGACTACAGTAATGTTAGCCACGGGCCAGCTCAACCGTACAAATTCTGCAGTCTAGTGTTTTTTTTACAAACATATTTGTAAACCTTCTCAATTCCCCAAAAAACAACTCTCCTTCAGGAAAGTTCGGTAAATATTTATTAACCAAAAATATATGTTTAGCTCAATTGTAAAAAAAAAATAATAATTTGGGTTCAGTGACAGTTAACTACAGCTTAGATTTAAATTTCATGAATTGAGAACAGGGAGGGGTAGACTCTTTCCGCGAATCTCGCGACACGGGCGATGTTCTCGATCAGGGGGGAGGGGAGTGGCTATAGCGTCACCGTGATTCAACAATATGCACCACAACTCGACTATCACCATCACCGGCCGCACTAACATTAGCGACTTGTCCACAAAACTGAGGGAGGGGGGGGGGAAGGGGCTTGTTAAGGAACACGTTAAGGAACACATTATGAACAGTGAGCTTTGGCTACACTGGGCTACAGCAGCAGAAGCAGGTTCCTTTTCTCTATGGTTCCACACATGGTGCAAAGCACTTCGAGTGTGCTTGTTTTCATGCGCCACTTTTTTTCTTCTTCTGCACAATGGAAATACCTTCACGAAGCTTCTTGACGATAAAACAGCCTTGCACCTTGCACCGTTATTGTATGAACTCATGTGACTGGTGCATAGGCGCCGGGGGCGTCAATGCCTAATGTTATGCCTCAAGCCTTTGCTGGGTTAGTTGCCTTTCTGATAAAATTCATTGAACTCTCCGTGACACTGACCTCCTTTGCATTGACGAAGAAGCCTCTTGATTGAATGTAGAGTTAAAGACACTGCACACCTTTGGTAATTGTCAAAGACCAGTCTTCTCACTTGGAGTATCTCAAAATAACAAACCTGTGAAAATTTGAACTCAATTGGTCATCGAAGTTGCGAGATAATAATGGAAGAAAAAACACCCTTGTCACACAAAGTTGTGTGCTTTCAGATGCTTGATTGCTTGATTTCGAGACCTCACGCATGAGGTCTCAAAATCAATTCAAATATTTTACTGAGAAATTACTTCTTTCTCAAAAACTACGTTACTTCAGAGGGAGCTGTTTTCTCACAATGTTTTATACTGTCAACGACTCTCCATGTGATACTATGTTATGTTTACGAGTATTGTATGTTATAATTAACCACATATTTGTCTTTACTTTGTTATTTCTTATAGGCACTTATGGTTTTTCCTTTTGTGATATTGAGAAATAAATTTAACCCTTGTGGATAAATTTGGGAGAAAAACAAATCTTTATTTGGATTTGCTGTTTAAAATGGTTGAATAACGCTGTCAAGTGTACTGTGATACAGCATACATTGCATTATACATTATGGTTTTTTTTATGGTGTGTCGTGGCCGAGCGGTCTACTGCATCGGACTCAAGTTCTGATGGTTGCATCATCTGGGAGTGTCAACTCCCGGTCATGACACTTGTGTCCCTGAGCAAAGGCACTTACAGTAGCCATAATTGCTTCTCTTCACCCAGGTGTATTAATGGGAACTTGAGAGGGCTGAGACAGAATTGTGTTGGTAACCCCCTTGGCGCTGATTTAAGCAGCTTGGGGTTGTCTGCTCCCCAGGGAGTTGAGAAAGTTAGGGAAATGGTCTAAAAGCATCTTCGATTAATCGGAGATAATAATGTTGTAAAGCGCCTTGATCTAGCTACTAGGTAATGGGCGCTATATAAGAACCAATTATTATTATTATGTGTGAGACAAGATCTTTCAACATCTCAGTACAATTGGTGGGTCAGATAGTGGAAATATTTGAGGGAATTGTGTGCCTTTGATGATACAAGCATGGAATTTGGCACACAGAGTATGTCACGAGAAAGAGATTTGGCTGCAGGGCCATTGCAAAATCCTTTGAAAAAATAAAGGTAGATTTAAAAAAAAATAATAAAAAAATTGTCAAAATGGCCGACATTGCTTGTTATTCTGTCTATATTTTTTTTTCAAAAGATAAAGCTGCGATGGTCATTTGGCCAAACATCTTTCTCATGACATACTCTGACTGTGTGCCAATTCCATGCCCGAGATCATCAAAGGCACAAACCCATTACCTACCTGCCTGACTAAATTATAGTACATCAAAGACAATTTAAAATCAGACCACCAATAGACCGTATTGAATAACCCCTTTGTTGCTATGAAAGTCGCCATCTTGTAGGGCAAACCGTATGCGTGTCTAAACGCGTACATCAACGAAGCACACAGCGCGCAGCATTCCCGGTTTGATTTCTACGGCACACGTACACGCTCACAGACGCCATGTTGTAGGGCAGGTTTTTGAATGGTGACGTCATATTCAATACGGTCTATTGCCCTTTTCGCTAAACAACTTTGTGTTGAGGCGTTGGGCTGCGATTCTGTTTTCATAAGCTGCTCTTTGCTCAAGCGTACATGTCGGACGATCGCTTTCAACATCCCAATGCTAGCCGATAATAGCGTCTGTACATCATTGCAAATCAAAACTGAATATCCACTTATTTTAAGTGGCCTTTTGTCAGCCACTTTTGTTTGTAATTTGTCTGTGAAGTACATTAAGATTTGTTTCAGTTCCGTTCTGGTCTGCGCTCTAATAAGATCTTCTGGACTGATAGCAAATGTTTACGCAAACATTCGTGCCTAATGGAATTCCTTTTGCACAAAACTCCTCGACTGATTTCAATATGGCCCGCTCGGGCGCCATGCCATTTTCTTTTTAATACTTTTTATTCCTACATGAAAAGTAACTTCACCCCAACTGACTACCCACAACTAACATTCTAATTATTTTCCTGGCTACACAAAAACACCATAAACTCTTTGGTAAGTTTTAATGGAAAACATTTCAGGTCTGGAATTTACACTAAGGCCATGGAGGCCACAGCCTCTATTACTCCTTGTCTTGGCGCTCCTTCCGAAAGCTTCCCAAAGACTTAAAGCATTCCAATGAAAGTGCTCTTTGCAAAATAAAAACGGCCTTGCCCTCTTCAAGATAAAATTCCTGGCCTGGCATTTTAAAAAACAGATCTTCCCGCTCTAATGCACTGATAACCTGTAGAGGGCATCTTGCAGGAGTTTCCGTGGATCAAAGGCAAATTGTTAACTTTCTCCTTCTCAACACGCAGATGGCGTCAGCAGGAGTTGATAACAGATCATGGCAAAAGGATGCCGCCGACCAGAATTTCGACTACATGTTCAAATTGCTCATCATCGGCAACAGCAGTGTGGGTAAGACGTCGTTTCTCTTCCGGTACGCAGACGACTCCTTCACGTCGGCGTTCGTCAGTACGGTCGGTATCGATTTCAAAGTAAAGACAGTCTTCAGGCAAGACAAAAGAGTCAAACTACAGATATGGGTGAGTCTATTTTTAAACTTGCCGCAAAGAGAAAAAAAGGATCATGAGAGCAAATGTGTAAAGGAAAAAAAAACAAAAAAACGCCTGTCCAAACGGAACGAGCAGGTGAAATATCGGGGGCAACCAAGCCAGTGCCGTGTGAGGATTTTAAGATTGCTTTAGGACTTGAGAAAAGTTAGAAACAGTGAGATTCTGGAGATGTTGAAGCTTAAGAAAAATACACCTCAAAAACTTTTCAGAAATAGGGTGCTGTTTATAACAGGAAAATCTTGTGAAATCAAGAGAGTACTTCACAAAAGTTGGTGTTTTTAGGGCATTTTTTAGTCACTGGTGCATCATTTGAATATCCAAAATCACTTAACTGAAAACACGAGAAGCGCAGGAACAGCTCCTCTCTATGCAACCTCTAGGGAGTAATGTCATCTAGGCCCTTCCCTGCCTCATTAGTTATACCATAGCCTCACCACCTATGGTAGTCTTCCTCTCATGTAATAAGATGGTCAGGCTCTGCCATCTAAGATGCATGTCTCCTTATACTGGCCTCCCTCCGGCACAGAGCGTTGATACAGACGCATGTGACTAGGAAAGGCACTTACACGTTCCATGATCACAAATCTACTAGAAAATAAATGTCTCTACTCCCCCCCCCCCCCCCCCCGACTTCGAACTGCCTGGGGATTGAGAAGATCAGTTTGATTTCTACAAATTTGTGACAATATTAACTCCATTTGGTGTAAAAGGTTACACAAATTTACCTTCTTGTGATGGATTTGTTGGTGACTCACCTACTGGAAGAATGGGACGTTCCAATCAGGCTGAAATCTTTTAATTAATTAGTCGTTGCTTTGTACTACCCCGGGAATCTGAAGTCGGTTTAATTTGTTTGAACTTTTGACAATTTTTAAGTCCATCTTGTTTAAAGCTATGAAACAATTTTTTTGTGCGAAGGTGTAATCCAAAAAACACTCTGAGTGAGTAGAATGGTTTCAAATAGGATATAAATTTCTTTGAAGTGTCTGAAATTTAAAAAAAAAATTGTAAATATACACTGTATTTGTTATATTTTACTGTTCGCCTTTGATATTACAAATCCAAGATGCATACCTTTAACTCTGCTTTGCACTTTGCTTTACTCACAAAATGACGTTATATTTTGAACTAACACATCCCAATAGAACTTGAGTTTTTTTTCGTAAATATTTATTACTAGACAGGAATAAATTTACCACAAACCCAAGCGGTAAGAATAAATTCTTCTACCGTGGAGTAGCTACTTAACTGTGCCCCTTTGTTTTTTTAACTGTACAAAATGAGATTAAAGCACCCTGTATCACGATGAAGGACCATCCAAGATGAAGCTTGTCTTCTTCCTCTTTTTTGTTAGTGGAGAAGATTTGAAAGGTTTGAACTGCTCTGCACTCTGAGTAAATCCTGAAAACGAAAGGACACGTTGATTCATTTTGCCGTTTCCCCCCCCCCCCCCCCCCTTTTAAAATTCGATTGCTCAGTTCACTGAGACTGAGAAGATTAAGGGGATTATTGATTGAAGATTTAAGGAAATGTCAAACACATCCTGCAGAAGACCGAACCCCCTATGTTTAAGAAGGCTGGAAGGTGATCGGTCATCTGCACGCAGGGTCGAATTTCATCAGGCAGTTTAAAAGGAATGCAGAGTTATTCAAAAAGACCCGAGCAAAAATCCTTTTAAAAAGGCAGGCCTGCAACTTTGCACCTGATCATCTGATTTCCTACTTTTTCTTTAAAGGCAGATTACATCATTTGCAGACATGAACAAAAAGTCCTTCCAAGTTTACGTTAAGAGAATGGACTATAAAGTGTAGATTCGTGAATAGAATGTACGAGCGAAGGCGAGTACATTGTGTTCACGAATCTATACTTTAGAGTCTATTCTCTGACTTAAACTATTTCCTGACTCTGCCCCACATCCAAGTACTGTCTCTATTCGGGAGCATCTTCATCGACAGACAGCCGTGCAGTTCACATTACTGTTAATGTTAACATTCCAAAGTAACTTTGAACCTTTCCTCCATGCTTGATTCTTCGATCATGTTGTTAATTGAGTGATTAGCTTGTTTAAAAAAAAACCTTTTACAGATTATGTATGTGTGATGAGTTGTTTATTAGATTCCTGCATGTGATACAGTTTCTATGGTAAAGTACATTAAAAGCTGTGTTTGGTGCACATCATGTTATCCTTTCAATTTGGAAAGACAGTCATTTTCCCGTCGAACATTTCACTTTAGTTTGTAACGAATCCACTCAACTGTAGATTTGTTACGAATCTGTAGATTCGTAACGAATCTACAGTTAAGTGTAGATTCGTAAAAATAATCTACACTTTGAACAATAGAGTGACGTCACAGAAATAGTTTAATACAAAATAACTTATTTGACTGAAAGCACATATTATTCCCAAGTATCCTGTGAAATTGTTTGGCCAGAAATTTTTTCATTTTTCATATAATTTGTACACACATGTCAGATCCCTTTAATTAAGGTCAAACTTAAAATGCCACGGTGGGTGTATAATGGCATCGGTATTATTCATGTTTGTCCTTTGAGTCAATTTACATAGTGGGGGCCTTTTACAGTGAATTACGAGGGGATGATAACTACGCACATTCCTTCCTCACCACAATTTGACGAATAGATCAGTGGACTCAGACAGGTTGGGGGATTCTTAATCGAGTCGCATTAGTTAATGGATCTGGAGTGCATCAGCGCAGTTAGTGTTTACAATTTATAAAATTTGTGTTCGATTCTTTGCGTAGGTTGTTGTTTTACAATGAACTACTGCGTATGAGTCTTAGCAGAGCTTGAAACTTACACCGGATCGCGGGCCCCGAGGCCAGTGATTTTAGCATCGGGCCAGTAAACTCATGACGGACAAGTCCGCGGCGGTGCTTTGTTTTTTTTGTTCAAATGTTGACTCTCGGTCTGATAAATATCTTTCAAAGCAAAGCCATGTATAGTTTTGCAAAGGTCACTTCCATTGGAAAATCTTGAAGCCTATGGGAAACTTTTGCCTCCGTGGATTCCATTTAATTCCAGGCCTGAAGTACACATTTGTTTTTGGACGAGGGATGTATTTATTTGTGTTTTTAATTATATGATTAAATTGTGTAAGGTTAGCTCATTACTAACTTCACTTAAATACATCCGATAAGTAGTCACTGATTTAAAAATAGATGGAATCTGATGAATAATTCGGTCAAATATTAATGAAAAGCTGAATAATTTAATGAGTTGAAATTAATTTTCACACTCCCGTGCCCCCTGCCCTTTGCTTGTTTTGTATTAATATTATTTTCTTTCCCATAGTAAAAATTTCTGGAGTGCTCTCTGCTCTTAGCCGACCACTTATCGCAAACCCTGACCGTTAAGTCTTGGATTAAATCCCCACGATGATAAACTGCTTTGTTGATTGCGCTCTCTCTAGCTGTGCGGTTAAGCTCATCGGCTCTGTCGCTCTCTCATGTCTTTCTCTCTCTCTCCTTGGCTCTTGCTCACATGCTCCTTACTCTGAGCCGGCCAAACAAAATAAAGATCTGGTTTCTCGCCCAGCCGCGGCTTCCATCAACAAATATTTGATGAGAAAATATTGGAGACACAGGGTTATAGACCTTCGTTGTTTGTCCAGCCATCTTGTTTTTTGTGCAACTGAACTGAGAGGGTTAAAGAGAAAAATAATTTGAATTGGTAAAGAAAAAAATATTTACATGTTTTTATTATTAAAAATATGAACTTATCTACAGTAAAAACATTTTTTAAATTTTTTTTTTGAAAATTAATTTTGTGTACTTTGTTTGTGTACAGGTAGGCATGTCAAAGTAACTGAAGTGTATAGAGCTTAACTAAAACCGTTTGATTAAAAATCAGATAGCCCATCAGTGCCCAATTCAATAAAGGCCTGTAAGCGCAAAAAAAACCGTGCTGAGCACAGGAATGTATTCCTTAGCAAAACGTACTTTTGACCCGATATTAGAAATTTGTGTGTTTTTCTGTGTGAAATTTCGGGCAAACCAACCCCCTGGCCCTACCCCCATGGATGATGGAATGTCTTGGGCTCAAAATGGCAGCATCTTGTCCTTCGAAATGATTTGCTTTTTCGCTCCCTGAAACCACCGTACCATGCTGTATCAGAAAACATACAAACCAAATAAAACTGGTGGCCGGCCGCAGTTATTCAATTTCCCTAATTTTATAAGATACAATAGAATCAAGGATGAAGGGAACTGTATCGGCCTGAGACACCTTCAGCCTCGCCTTGTTGGCCGCATCCCACACGTTGGCATTGAAATCTTTTGAGCCAGCCAGCCGTACGAAGGTTTAATGATATTGGCGGGTTTTTGTTTACTTGTCCTCCTGAGGGTGAGAGAGATGGGCTCAGAGAGGATGCGAGGGATGGATGCGAGATGACTGCCAGAATGAAGTCTTTACAAAGAATCTGCACCTGTATCTATTGAGACCCTTTGATCATGTCTTCCGCCGGTTCTGTCTTGCTCCCCCATGCACACTAACAATTGTAAATACTGATTGTCAGCTTACACAGAGGAGCCTGACTGTTTCCCTTCAAGCCTCAGTTTGATGTAACTGATTTTGATGGAGGAAAAAAGCGAAATATGTGCATCAAAAGACCACAATAAAATAATCCCTAATACTATTGGTATACTCTCCTGCCCAACTGGTCCTTGCCTCATAATTCCACAAGGGACTGCGGAGACCAAGTCCACAGTACACAAGACACGGGGTTTCCTGGTAGTACCAGAAACAGAAGAAACCCAAGCAGGCAATGGTAGCCTGGAAGGTATAGTACTTTGTGGCAGTCTGTGGTACCAGTGTGTTGGAGCAATGGTAGCCTGGAAGATATGGTACTTTGTGGCAGTCTGTGGTACCAGTGTATTGGAGCAATGGTAGCCTGGAAGGTATGGTACTTTGTGGCAGTCTGTGGTACCAGTGTATTGGAAGGTGTTAACCAATCACCCTTTAAAAATCCATCTACATTTAATACCGTACATACTTTGTTTGGTTCTGTTGGACTGGGTCTGCACTAGTAAACTGATCGAGGTGCCTTGGGTTATATTGGCCCCCGCCTTTGGAACGATCCTCCCTACAACATCCGATCTTCTACCTCAGCTGCTACATTCAAGAAATTGCTCAACACTGAACTGTATCAATTCTAACTGTTCCATCTTCACAGCGCCTCGATCTAGCACCTAGGATTTGTGCGCTATATAAGAGCCTATTATTTTATTATTATTTATGATCATGCTTTACATGATATCAGGCATACCACTTTAATCAGAGTCCAACAGTTCAGGTGCTGAGTTACCATAAAGGTGTTGAAGGGGTGTAATTATTATGTTAGAGTGAGGAAGGATCCTAGTAAATCACTCAAGCAACTTTAAAATTAAAAAAGGAACCTTGCTCTTAAATTTCATTTCATTTATTAATTCTGGCAGTGAAGCCAAGGATTCTCAGAAAAGCGAACTTAATCACTCTACTATAGCCAAGATCCCCGTGGAGAGAAGACAAGGAAGGGAGTTTTCAGTTTTAGATAATTTATCTTTGATAGCCATAAACTACGCCAAACTGTAGTATCTGAAGAACAGAATCACCTTTTAATGGCACATTTCAGGGTTCCGGTGCTTGGTCGGATCATGGGTTGAATATGGTAAATTGTCATGCACAAAGTCTAATTTTAACTTAAAACCACAAGGGAAACGAAATGATATGGCAGTTACAGGTTGGATGGCTTCTGACTGGCGCCCCGGAACAAATATATTGACATAAAAGGGAGACCGCCAACATTAGGGCTAGATAGCTAGTTGAAAGAGCGCTGGCATGTTGGTCTGGAGGTCACATGTTCAACACCCGCTCTGGAAAAGATTTCTTTTCTAATTCAAAATTAAAGTCTAATCTGGTGATGCTGGTTACCACGGTATTCTGCGCTTTTGGAACCCTGTAATGTTGTAAGCGGAGAGTTCCAAGGTAAGCAATTTAAGAATTGTGCCCAACTGACGGTTCATATTATCAATAAGCCTACAAAAAATGTAGGTAATAGTCGCATAAATTTGGGTGTGATTTGCAAATGGGGTTTCTTAAAAGTTAGCATATTCGTCCCAAGTTTTAATTTTGTTTCAATATTAAGTTTAACAAATTAATTGTATCATATGAAATTGTACTTAATAGCAACATCGCTGTGGGTATTTTCGCTTTCAAGAATTTTTTTTTTCGAAAGAAAGAAAGAAGACTACATTTTTTTGTGAGATCAAATCTTTCAAATGAAACTCTTCTCTGAGGAGTAAAGAGAGAGGGGGTGGAAGGGGAGACATAGACTGTCTTCCTAAGAGGTACGGGGAATAATTTATCAAAACATCATGACGTCAGCAACTCTCTACGGAAATCGGTACAGATCTTTCAATGGGTGTGAGATGAGATTGCTCCACGGTTCAACGATCACCGCCTATGGACCTGCAAGAGCTTCGATGTCCTTTAATTAATAATGATCAGGCTTTCTTTTTTTGGGGGGGGGGGGGTTATTTATTGATGTTACCTCTTTACGTCTTTCGAACTCCCACGTTGCGGCTGTGTGTGTAAAATGCCAAGATGGTGAGGAGATGTATTCGAGGAGCTAATTAACGGGCTTTGCATGAGGAATAGCGTGGGCGACTCGCATTTTAGAAAATTGTGTTTGTGGAGCTGTTAGAAAATGAGGTGCGCTCGCTTGTCTTGTGGTTGAGATTTTTTTTTTTTGAGGATGCAGGAGGTTTTGGTTACTGTTTGATGCCCTCTCGATGTGCCTGTTGTTTATTTTATTTTCTTATATTTTTCTATAGCTCTTACTCTCTCAGGCCCTCTTGCCTACAGTTGACCTCAATCCTCCACTATCCTCCTCTCCTATGTCACTCCACACCAAATTGTTTGGACTTGGATGAGATTGGTAGGCCTATGCCCGACCCAGAGTTAAGCAATTGTTATTTGGGCCTACAGCCCTCAATCCTCCGCAATCCTCTATGAAGAATGTAGAAGATCCAGGAGGGTGAGGGTTTTAACTGTTTGTGGTCGCAGAGAGCTAAGAGTGACTTTATAATGACACATCAGTAATGAAACATCAGTGATGGGTAAACCACAAATTAATTGTCAGGTATCCTTGATGTAGTATTTACAGCGTATATTTAACCATGCAAGTTTAATAATATATCAAATTACACAACTCATTTGCAGGGTATCCTTGATGTAATATTTACAGCGTATATTTAATCATGCAAGTTTAATAATATATCAAATTACTCAACTCATTTGCAGGGTTATTGCTAAAGTGACAGCAACAAAATAGAACGCTCTATTTGCTCAAATCAAAATTATATTTGTTCATCTTCTTGAAGGTTTTTTTCTTTTCTGAGGGTCTGCAGATCAAGCTTTTTATTTCACCTTGGGAGGCTAGCTGTTGTTTACTCTGTGACCCTCAAGGATTTGTAAACAAAGACGTTGGGGTCAATTGGGGTCAAGTACGCACACGACTGAACAGGCTTAATGAAAATTCTCAAACGAGTTAATTTTTTTCCCTGTTGGTTTGCATTGATATGAGAATGGACTCGACCAAAAAAATTAAAATATTTGATTAAAAAATTCATTATTTATTAACTAATTAGTGATTTTGTTGAGTCAGCTACAGCAGCGCAAGGTTAAAGTAGGTCAGCACTTTTTTCCCTTGAGAAAACAACCAATGAATGGAAAGAACCAGCCTGCATTTTATTCCACGGTTGCATTGGGTTCAAAGGTCATCTTCTTGTCATTAGAACTATCTTCTATTCACTTCTGTAGAAAATAATGTAACAATGTGCCCAGACATGGCTGATATTATTAACTTTTCTTCTTAATTTTTTTTATGGGAAAATGTCCTGGAAATTGGTACAAAGAAAAATTTATTTAGGGAAGTGTAGTACTATTTTGTCATTGAATCATTGACAACTTTAGTCGACCGCACCCATACCCCTCATCCTTACCATAGGTGACTTTATTTGACTGCACCCATGCCCCTCTTCCTTACCATAGGTGACTTTATTTGACTGCACCCATGCCCCCTCTGCCTTATCATAGGCGACTTCAGTAGACTGCACTCATACACCCTCTTCCTTACAATAGGCAGGGCCTTGAACTTTGCTTTTGAAGGGACACGGCAATTTTCCTGTTGTTAGGGGCACTTCTTTTAGGAAAAATGTAAACTTGTATTACAAAAGCACAGAGCACCATGGCAATCGCTGTTGACTTTAGCGCACGAAGATACCACACAAAAATGCACTCGAGACCCAACACAAAAGGCATTTTATGATCAAGTTGTAGTTTTGTCTGTGTTCATCCTTTAAAATATCCAAGTTTACAAGTTTGGCATGTCCCGGTCGAGCGGTCAAGGGCACTGGACTCAAGCTCTGGTGTTTCTGACTAGTAAAGTGTCGGTTTGAGTCCCAATGGTGGTAAAAAAAGCACCCCAAGGTTGCTTTTTTTTGCAATGCTCTCAAAGATCTGAAATGCCAAACAGCTATGAAGCGCCTGTAAATGTTTTGTTTGTTTACAGAATAGTGTTTGAGCTTACAGATCAGACTTTGCACAGAGGAAAGAAAGATGGGGTTGGACATGGTGTCAATGACATTTCATTACTGATTCCACGAACTGACCCATACGTAGATACTGGTAAAAACTGGCGATCAAAGAAAATGGCGTCTGAGGTTGAATGTTTTTTAAAACGCCACTATCCTTTCGTTAAGTTTTGTTAAAAGTGGACACTCTTGATGCTTTGAACTTGATAAATATATGTTTTTGATTGTTTTTTACATCCTAAATTAATAAGTAATTAAGTAAGAAAGGTTTGTGTCAGTTCAGGAAAAACAAAAAACAAAACAGGCAATTTCCGTTTTCCAGAATGACACATTCCAATGCATTATTACTTGTCACTTTCTGAAAACGGAGGTCAGCGCGTAAGTGCCACATCCAAGGTTTGTGTCAGTAGACATGAGATAATGTCGGGATCCCTACAATAATTCATTTTTAGTTTTTAATTCAGTACCACTTATCATTGGTGGATTTTTGTAGTGCAATGCCTTAAAAGAAAGCTTATAACTTTCTTTAATCTGTAAAAACCGCTATTGAAAACTAAAATCTCAATTGCTGTGTCAAAATCGGCCTAAAAACGGATGTAGCATCTTTGAAATAAATATTTAATCAACTCTTGTTGTTAATGTTGACAGGACACAGCGGGTCAGGAGAGATATAGAACCATCACAACAGCTTACTACAGAGGCGCGATGGGATTCATTCTAATGTACGACGTGACGAACGAGGAATCATTTAACAGCGTTCAAGATTGGTAAGGACAAGAAGATCTCATTCCTGGGCCCCCCAATGTCACAGAGCTGCTTTAAAGGACAACAAATAAGCTGAGCAAAACAAAACTATATGCCTACCAGAATAAGGTTACCGGCCAAAATACGATGTCAGATGCGCCATTTGTGACTGGTGTCCTGCTCATTTCTGCCAAGCAGGAAACTGTTTTGTTTAGAGCAGCTCTGTGAAATTGGGGCCCTGGCTGGAAAAAAATGTTCTACTGAAAAAACGTGACAAAAGTAACTGTCCTCCCTCCCCAAAGTTACATGTCCCTACTGGTGTTCCTAGTAACACCCCCCCCCCCACCACCCATATTCATAATCAATGTGATCGCTTGCGACATTTTTCTGAATTTTCCCCTCAATTGTTATTAGGTTTTTTGTCTGGATAGTTGTATTATCAAGCTTCTAACTTCTTTTAAAATCATACACCGTGACCTCAGTCCCCCCTCCCCTCCCCCCCCCCCCGCATACTCTTTGTATTACTTTGAAATGTTGAATAATTTGGACGGCCTCCACAGTGGGGAAGATCTCCTCCATGTCGTACACTGCCTGCCAAATTGAAACTAAAATTGATAACTTTTGTGTGAAATTTCTAACAATAAGATCATCTATTTTTTTCCATTGTAATTGTGACATCTAAAAAGACTGTTTACGACCCGAGTTTGATCAACGGTTTCTGTCAGTGTCCCTTGTTCACAACCCGGACAAAACTTAGCCGACATTTTTCAGAATTTAGCAGTGTAGGACAGTGACAATAGTTGTGAAGTTTCATTTTAAATGGCTCTGAGGATGGCAATTTAGTGGTGAACCCCGACCTCATTTGCTCTCAAGTGTTTTGAGTTACATGTCATACAAAACTTGATTGATGTAACCCATGGAAGCACAGTTCCACTCAGACATGGTTCACTGGCAGTTTCCCCAAAATGCCACATCGGCACCGCTCGAGTTTTTTGTGTTTTTGGCGTTTTTTTTTTTTTTTTTCTTCTTTTACTAGACCAGATTTTGTTTATACATTATACCAGAATCAAATTGAGAAATCTTTCCACACAGCTTAACATATATCAAGTTATAAACCACAAGGGATTTTGACTGGGTAGATTTTAAATAGTTCTTGGGTTGTACAAAGAAAAATTGACTAGAGCGGGAGTTGAACTACGACCTCCAGATTAACGTGCCAGCGCTCTACCAGCTGAGCTTAACATATAAACATTTTTTTATTTGATCAAACAAACACTAACAGAAGATTTATGTCATTTGTCTTATCGACTGATATATTGATCAGACTTAAAGGAACATTACAGAATTGGTTTTTGCTAACAAAACAGTTGCTGGCAGTGTAAGCACTTTATGTAATCCACCATATACATAAACTGACAAACCTGTAGAAGTTTGAGATCGATCGGCCATCTGGGTCACGAGAAAAACCAATTACACATTTGCATGAAATCATATAGATTCAACAAATGAATAAAACGCTCACTGAGCGATAAACTCCAATCGGGAAATTAGTTTATTCATTTCTCATCAAATATGGCATTTCATCATCATCATTAGACCGTGTAAGTTTTATGTAAATCTGTGATCAAAAAGTATATTTTACAAGTTTTTTTCTTACCAATTCTCTAATGTTCCTTTAATATTTATATATTAACTTTGTATGTTACAATAATCCCTCCCCCCGATGAGATATTAACCACTGAGGTATTATTCGATTAAAAAACACTGCCGAACAGTTCACTGGCCCAATGCTAAAATCACTGGCCTTGGTCCAGTGGAAATTTCGAGCCCCGATAATTTACAAAGCAAATTTCCCCAAAGGAGTGTTTCTGAATAACTTCGGATTAAAAAGTGTACCCACTCAGTGTAATTGTACTCTTTTTACACAGTTACTTTTTGAGCGATTTTTCATCCGCCATTTGAAAACCACTGTACCGTTTTTTCAAGGTACTGTATTCTTTTACCATTGTTGCAGCTTGCGGCAGTATCCCAGGTACCCTTTTTAAGAGCCCTGTCATGCGAGGTGACCCATTTGTTACATCACTTTTCTCTCTTTTCACCATTACGTTTGCGAGGTGACCCTGACAGATAATCGACCAGAAAATCCTCACCGTGCATTATCCGTAAATTTATCCTCAAGATAACACACAAAAAAAGCACTCAAGCAAGCACAAAGGACATTTTGTTAGAAAGCTGTAGTTTTGTCCATGTTCACCCTCCATACCCAAGCTTACCATTATTGGAAAGAGAAAGATCAGATCATTCCAATGACTGTAAAACAAATTAGGGTTGTTATTATGCAATCACTTCGAATTGGAGAGGAAAGATCTGAAATGCCAAACACCTACGGAGCGCCATAAGGTTGTGTGCAAAAAAGTGTTTGGGTTTACAGAACACACTGAAGACACAAAGACCATGAACTTGGACATTTATTGGCTGATTTCAATGATTTTTTAATTATATGAAAGGAAATTCAATAAGGAAGACAACTTGTTTCACTTATTTTGCTCTAAAATTAAATCTTCAAGGTAATATTAGAATTTTATAAAATCGAACTTTGAACACAAGCTTCCTGTTGTGTGAAAATGTGTGCTTCACGCTTGAGTGTTCAAATAATGTGGGCTCCAGCGGTTGTTTATGTGAAAAGAGCTTGGGGCTGAAAGGGTTCAAATCACAATGTTCCTGTAGACATGTTTATTTTTATTAGGGAGTATTCAGAGTTTCCCTTTATCAAGGGGAATAAACTACCTTGCCCTTACAAGATTGGAATATTGGGGCCTGTGCTATTTCCCAAATCCTACAAAGTCGGACAACTTTGCGTGTGTATAGTTACTATTTGGTCATAAGTGTGAAGTTTTCCTGCCTGTAAATTTGTTGGAATTTGGTCAGAAAATTAGCTCTTCTTCTTCGATATTTGAAGTTGTGTTTTTTTTTTGCTGTTGGCGGCGCCCTGCATGGTTCCCACTTCCCAGCAGAGACCCATAAAAATGGAAAAAGTGAAATCAACACTGAAGTACCAGTGCCTCTGAAAACCAGCGTAAAACCCATTCCGTGTTATGACGTATTTCACGGACTCGACAAAGGTTGTCTATCTTCATTGCTATGCATTTTCCGTCGTCTCGTTTGGATCGAGTCCTTAGTGTGACGTCACAGTGCTGTTTTGATTCCTAGGTGCTTGGGGGCTTTTCGTTGAAACCCTGCATTTTTGCCCAGCGCGACACTGAAAAAATGTGTTGTTTTACATTATGAAACCATTTTTTATTGAGTTTTAATCAACTATATTTAATCATTAACCATTCTTGTGCCTTTCTATAACAAAAGAACAAATTGATCTTCAAGTTGATCTTCAACACTCCATTTTGACTTTACGTTGGCGCAAGGTTTATAAACATGGCTTTCTCCCAGGTCCCAAATAACTGTCTCCTTGACATTATCGCCAGACACCTGTTCGTCAACATGGAAGTGAATAATTATTGTCTTGTCAATCCCAGGTGCACACAAATCAAGACATATTCATGGGACAATGCCCAAGTCATCCTGGTAGGTAACAAGTGTGACATGGAAGATGAGAGGGTAATCGCTGCAGAGAAGGGCAAAACATTGGCAGACCAACTAGGTAAGTTACTCATCTCAAACCATGGCCCAATTTCATGGCTCTGCTTACCGCCGAATTCTACGCTTGCAATCACCATTCTGCGCTCACATGCGCAAGCGCCGAATTTCTGCTAGCTGTGTAAGTAAAGAATGCCTAGTGACGTGGACTATGCACCCCCAACAAGCAGAAATTCTTTACTAACCTGTGAAATACGCTTGATATAAGCGCGGAATTCCCTGCTTCCGTAAGCGCCGATTCTTTGCTTGCGGTAAGCAGAGCCATGAAATTGGGCCCAGGTCTTCACTCACTGCGTCCTAAATTATATATTTTCCTCCCTCGTTTTGTCTTTAGTTTGATATTTTGGGATGTGATTTAAAAATGGCTGGAATTCATCTCTGATGGGCCTGTTCATTTTCTAGCCTTTTCATTTATTTACTTTCATCCTATACATTTTTTTAAATTTCTTGTTACGAATTTTCAATCAACTGGGAAATGGAATTTATTTCATCTGACAGTGTTACTATTTCATGTTTTGTTTAATTTATCTAATTAGTTTATTTATTTATTTATTTATTTATTCATTTATTTATTTATTATTTACTCATTCTTGTTGTGAAGCCAAGAATTCTCAGAAAAGCGAACTGAATCAATATTCTAGCCAAAAATCCCATACAGAGAGAAGACGAGGAAGGAAGTTTCAGTTTTTCGATGACTTAGTTGACATGACCAGTTCTTGTAAAACTCCTTTTTCAATTTTATTTGTAAACCTGGAAAGGGAACTTCATTAATATTCTGTACGCATGTTTTGTTGTATTCAGTAATATATCTTCTAAACTTAGGAGGTGGATTTTGTAACCTAGATATTCTTGGAGAACGACCGATTATAATATCACCATATTGCAAATTGCTACAATGAAAATGTCAGCGTTCGGTTCACGGTACAGTGAATTCGTACTAGTGAAACTGTATAGGGCGTACCATCCGTCTTCGCTAGACGGCTGAAACGCAAGGCAGATGCCACAATCATGTCATTAATTAACCTACTAGATCTATTATTACTAGACCACTGGGTGTGTGTACAGCTGAGCTGCACATATATCAGGTAGTGCGCTTCGCTGTGTAGAATCCCATAGATTGGGCGTGGAGATGCGATCCTCGCTTCGTCGCCGTGCTCCAGGCACCAGGATGTAGCCGAGCTGTGGCTCAAATTAGGGATTACCTCCCCCCCCCTCTCCCCTCAAAGCCCCTGCTGGTAAAATATCTTCATTATGTCATGAAGATATGGAGAAAAGTGCAATAGATTTGATTCAGGATATTTTTAAGACAAGACGTCTCAAGGGGAGTTGGTAATTCAATTAAATTTCAACAGTATTTGGTTTCAGCATTCAGTTAAAGATGCCAGGTCAGAATTTTGGGCCGATTTGACCCCAAAATTTAGATTTCAATTTTAAACAGCAATTTTTTATAGGTTGGAGAAAGTTATAAGCTTGCATTTAAGGTAATTGCACATGGATTCTTGCTGTGTCTGCCCCTTTCTGCCCCTTTCTACCTCCTTCCCCGGTCCCCTTGTCCATCCATCTCCAACCGTTGGTGTTTATAGCAGTCCAGCATTTTGTAGTTATCAACAAGATAATGTATGTTTGCGTTTACTTTGGGGAGATTCATGTTTGTCAGCCTCCTCTCCCTTGCCTCTTCCCCCTTGCCTCTTCCCTCCCCTCTGCCTGTTTCCTCGCCTCTTCCCCATTCCTCCTGCCATCCCCTCTGCCTCTTCCCCCTCTGCCTCTTCCCCCCCCCTCCTCCTGCCCCCTCCCCCTCTGCCTCTTCCCCCTTCCTCATTCCCCCTCCCCAATCATCCGCTACCCTGAATCGGCCATTCCCCTTCCAAATAAATTCTGAGAGCACTTCTGTGGCGGAAGCATGGCATATTTTAATATAAAAGGACAACACCGTTTACATGCAATCCGGATATGAAAACATGCTTTTAGAGAGTGTTTTCCAGCCATAACGCTGGAAACAACTTACAGGCTCAAATCAGTTGCCGTAAAGAGAAAATCTGAAAACCATACAGGCTCAAATCAGTTGCCGTAAAGAGAAAATCTGGAAACCATACTTTATTTTTCATTACACAAAAAGCAAAGTGAATGGAGGCGAGAAAAATTTGGTGCGCTTTTTTTTTTCCCCTCCAGTTCCCAGCAAATCTGGGGCAATTATTTCAGAATTCCGGCTAAAGCTCTCGAGTGTATGAATAAGGGAAACCTGCAAGATCCGTATCAAGAATATCTGATGTTCTAGGGAAGACAAAATGACAAGATAGGTTTGTTTTATTAGTTTGGCATAAATGCATAATTTTGTGTGGGTAGGCCTGCATTATACAAGGATGAGTAATGTTGGACTTTAATCTGAATTCGGACTGTTTTAGGTGGTGAACAAAAAAAGTGCTGTTATTTTCTTCCGATATAAAGAAATCTTGCCCTTTGATCTGCTTCTCTAGTGCTGAGGATACTGTTCCCAACAGCTTCTTGAAATCTAGCAATCCCAGGGGTTACGGCTATGCCAGCATTTTAACATACCTCCTAAAAAAAATTGGATCCTAGTTTCAGATCTTTCTGTCAGCACTGACTCTCGCCCCTGATCGTATCAGATGTTCATTTTATTCTCTATCCTCGCCATCAAGGCTCAAATTTTGGGTGGAAAAAATCCACAAGATTGGTGGGCTTGTCGCTCAAAATAGTAACTGGACCAGAATTCTTTTTACAAGACCAGAATTGAAATTGTGAAAGAAAAATACCTATACAGTTTAACATTTCAACTGTTTTAATTTAAACGAGCACTAAGAGAAGATTGATCTCATTTGTATTATGGGTAAGAATTCTTCCCTATTCAACAGAACCGGAAGAGATTTATCAGACTGAAAGTCAACATTGGAACAAAAACACAAGACCGGTCATGAGTTTACTGGCCCGATGCTGTAATCACTGGCCTCGGGCCTGTGGTCCAGTGTAAATTTGTTGCCCTGCTCGTGGTAAATAGTAGACTGACAAATCAGTGAAAAATTCCTTGCAAGTCAGAGGCATAATGTGTTATTGGTTTTGGTTCACCCTCTAAAATTTGAAGTCTGTTCGCGTCACCGCAAGGAGACAGGGGAAGCCTTTGGAATATACGACATCTTAAACATTAACACGTTATTAATTTGAGTTAATTAGGCTCAAATGGAAGATGAGGGTTGGGATTGGTTGTGTGGGGTGAAATAAAACTGACAAATAAAAATGTGTTATTTGGTTTTTGCCACCGATGTATATTAAGCTCTGTATACTCAGTTGAGATTCAAACCCACAACCTTTGCCATTCTAGAACAGATGTCTTACCATTAGACCACCGAGCTTAATGGCAGTTAGAATCCTATATTTTAGCAGCGGGTGACTGCAAAGATTTTGATAGATACTAAATTTGCAGCAGGGATAAAGAACACTGTTTTGTTTTTGCCCCTTACACCAATATAACATCTATTAAAAAAGACAAAAATGCTCGAAAATTTTAGCAGTTCAAGAGAGAATCTTGAAAGAAAATTTATTGAGTATAAATCGACAAATTATTCGAAGGTTTGCAAGGTGGGGATATATATCGTGAAATGATACTTCTGATGATGAACAAATACCGTTAGAAAACTCTGGTTCTTCTCCGAACCACATTCAGTTCTTCCCGGAACCACATTTACTCCCTCGAGTGTCTCCGCAAACCTACATCTCAGACACAGCCGAGTTTTTTTCTCTAACGCTCATGCCGGAATGCAAGAATGGAGGATGTTATATTTGGCTTTGCTCTGCAGCTGTCTGCTTAAGATATTAGGTGTATGATATACATGAGGTGGGTTATTAATGATGTGATGAGACAACGCTGATGCGTGAACGGTTTTTTCTCTTGTAATTTAAAGCCATCATGAGTCATCACGTGGAGATCGTTAATGCAAACCTTGGCTCTCTCGATAGACAAGAGCACCGCATTCATCTATCTTAATACAAATTGATATGACTACATTATGATTCATATATGCTGGGGGGGGGGCTTGATGTTTTCTGAGCTGCGTTGTTGCGAAAAGAAGGTTTATTTCGCTAATGCATCGGTTCCGTGGAGCCCTATGTTGACACGCCTTTCGGAGCCTTGTGGCATCCATGTTTGAGAAAACAAGCTGATGTAATTTTGTAGTCAATGGCGCTGTTTGCATGTCTGCACTCTATTCTTTCGGAACAGTGTGACCAGAAAGTGGGTGTTCGGCTCAGTGAATGTGCAGAGAGCTTGACTGCATGCACAATGCAGAAGCCATCCAAATGCATGTGTGTCAGATTTTAACAGGCGCGCTTTACGAAGAAGTGTTCTCCCTTAAAGTTAGGGTCATGGTTTGGTTTTAGTCAACGTAATGCTTATTTGTAGGCAAAATTATAAAGAAAGATACAATCAAAGTTAACTGTGAAAGCTTCAGCTGAATACAGCCAGTGTCTACTTGCTGAAAAAAACAGCAAAAAAACGGTCAGGGTATTTTTACATGAGCATCGAATCCATCCACGACTAGCGAGGTGGCAGCGGCTGCCAACCGCATCTCTGGTTGCAGCATTCGTGAACAGACACATACCATCAGAAAAAAGAGAGACCCGTTTCATGCATGAATCATTTATGTGAAATATAATTTCAGACGAAATAATTTCACAGGATGCTTAGTACCATTACCATTTTTATAACCGGTAAGCTTCCGGATAGATATTACACAATTTTTAGGGGGTCATAACCAAACGATGACCCTACCTTTAACAGTGGTACATATGCTGGCCAAATGCGGGGGGGGGGGGGGGGGGGGGTTGGTAGAACTCCCAAGGGTCAGTCAGAATTCTGTCCTCCTATTCCGGCTGGCTACTTTAGACTTATTGCTTCCCATTCCTGCATGTAAATTACATGTTTGTTCATATTGCTTCAAGTTTACACAGACCAGCGCTAACTGTTGACTGGAGACCCCCCATGGGCCACTGACCAGCGGAAATGACATGCTGACTGGTCCTGCTGAAAGAAAAAGTTAGGGGGCAAACCCCTGATGAAGAGTAAAGCCCTTGCAAAAATGTTCTCAGACATGAACATGGGTTTTCAGTCGCCGACATACCATGAGCATGTCTGCATGGGGGGGGGGGGTTGGTGGAGGAAGGAGGGGGGGGGGGCTCCTATTATTGTGCCGGGGTCAGTCACGATTGTCCGTGTTCCTTAAAGGAATCAGATAGCAGGTCCAGAACTCTAATCCCAGAGAGGCAAAGATACCGTTTGAAGATAAAAAATACATTATTGTTATTGTTATTTGTTTTGTAATACAATTTAGTGTGTCATAATCAGATAATTAGGAATCACTAAGGAGACTTAATTTATGTATATATTTATTTATTTATTCATTGATTTATTCATTTACATGGTCTTGTTTTACGAGGGTAGGCCCATCATGTTTCAAAGGACTGTTCTTGCTGGGGGCCCTGAAAACACAAAATTCAAAATTGCGAATTTTTTTAAGAAGAATCAAACTGCAATACTTATGTATGGTGACATTCAATCCAAAAGAATTCACAACTAAATATGAAAACACAAATCACATATATCTATCTTGTAATGTGGTGTGATTTTTTTTAATGAAAACCATATGCTTGATTCTTTGTCTTGCAAAGGCGAGTGGAATTTCAGTCGATTCAAAAGCAGAAATTTCTCGGAACAAGTTGCTGCACCAGCACAAATTTGAGTCCAACACTCTTCAGTCTCCTGACGATGACTAGAGTAGGCTAGCTGAAACATTGAGACCAATTAAGAACTCACTCCGCGTCAGTGGAGTTAGTAGCGAGAAGTCCCCTCGATCCACTAAGCAAAAGTAGCAGTCACTGTCGAATTCCTACCTTCCGCCCAGGTAGAATTTAACAAGCAGGACAGTTCTTTACAGAAATAAGTAGTCTCCCGAATTCCGAAAATCTACTCCTTGCCAGTAGAATAAATAGCAAGACAAGTTCTCAAAGAACAAATCTACACAGCAAAGTAGATATATATACACATGGTGTTACTGCAAACTGAATACAAGTTCATAATTTCAGCAAATTAAAATTGGAGCGTTTATGTGTTTCTTCAACCCTATCTCTGAACTTACAATTTAGCGTCATCAAGTTAATCACGAGTGGAATGTCATGTGAAAATTAACCGTGACTCGACCCTGTAAAAAAAAAACGGAAAGAAATACTGGTACCTGCGTTTGTGTTTATGTCATGAAAAAAAAACTTTGGTAAGCATATTTTTGAATCACTGAATTTAAGAGTGATTTTATCGTTTGTTGAGGGGGGACCAACTACAGTAGTCAGAGACCAACTACATTAAACATTTCTTAAAGACACTGGACACCTTTGGTAATTGTCAAAGACCAGTCTTCTCACTTGGTGTATCTCAACATATGCACAAAATAACAAACCTGTGAAAATTTGAACTCAATTGGTTGTCGAAGTTGCGAGATAATAATGGAAGAAAAAACACCCTTGTCACACGAAGTTGTGTGCTTTCAGATGCTTGATTTCGAGACCTCACGCGTGAGGTCTCAAATCAATTCAAATATTTTACTGAGAAATTACTTCTTCTCAAAACTACATTACTTCTTCTCAAAAACTACATTACTTCATAGGGATCCGTTTCTCACAATGTTTTATACTATCAACAGCTCTCCATTGCTCGTTACCAAGTAATTTTTATGCTAACAATTATTTTGAGTAATTACCAATAGTGTCCAGTGCCTTTAAAGTTATAAGTAATGTTTTCACTCAAAACCTGCAATGCTTGAGTAGTTTTATTCCATGCAGGCATTAAGTTCATCAAAGATAAATTAAAGCAAAAAAATAGAAATAGCTATCACACAAGCGTGAGTGGAATACTGAAAAAAATATAGCGCTTCTGCTTCCCATACCCCTGTCAAGCCAAGAAGCTGCAGTTCTCTTTACTTTTGAAAGAACTTGCTGAAGACTCTTTTTGTATAACTCCGCATATAATTAGCGTGTGATGTTATACCTTAGTATGAATTGATTTGTTCACTACATAATTTGTATCCTTGTGGAGATTGAATGAAAAGTAAATTGCTTGAGGTCTACAGCCAAATTGATTTGAAATTCCGATACGGATTCTGTGTAAGGACTCACAAGCGAGGCGTACTCTTTCAGATTGATGGTTTGATGATGTCATCATAAGTGAGAGCGCCAGGGCTTAAAATGGCTTAAATTTTGTTCTTGATTATTTTTTTTCATGTAAGTTATTTCATATTGTACCGATAACTAAAATTAGTCATTAAAACATAAGCTCATCATCTTTGTGTCGTTTTTGAAGTAAATAATCAGATGCATTTTTATCCGTGACCCTTATTGACATTTTCTATGATAAATATTTAATAAGCGTTATGTTAGGGTTAAGACCAAATTCTTATAATTTTTGTGATTATACCATTTATTTTCAAAATTTGACTTGCTTTATTTAATCTTTTTTCCACCCCACCGAAACACCCCCCCCCCACATGTTCATTTTTATGAACACTTAATTTCTACTTTTCATTATTGATGTATCATCGTGGTGTGTTTTGTGTTTATATCACACAAGATGATATAGGAATGAACTACAAGTCCCTTCTAAAAAAAAACAATAACGAGCTTTTCCCTTGAAAGTACATGCACCAGACATGCATTTCAAATGAGAATTTAAAAAAAAGAAGAAAACAAAAAAGAAGACTAATTTGTTACCCACGGTGTGTGCACATTCTTTGTTCACATATTTCCCCGATGTAAATCTGAGATTTGCTTTTACAGTCAGTTGTGCGTACACAAGACAAATCACTCATCCCTCCCGCAAATAACAAAGAAATAAAACCACATCGGACGGAGATCTTCGATGGCAATTGGTTATGCAAATTTTTGTGTTATTTCACCGCCATTGTTCCCCCCCGCTGGATCCGTGCAGTTGCTTCCATGCGAAGGTTGAATACATTGATATTAATTGAACCACGAGGAAATTAAGTGTCTCGTTTACCCTTCGTCATCGTACCTCACAAGGTATCGATGGAGAGTAGGTAATTGGATGGCGAATTCTCCTCCAACCCCGTCCTCCAAGACCTCCTCTCCAACCCCCCCCCCCCATCGTAAGAACAACCTCCAACGCAAAGCAAGGCTATTTAATTGGTTTGGATCTCTCATATTATGTCATACCTTTGATAATTGCTGATGGCGGTTGTTATGTGAACAAGCGCTTTATCGGTTTGCATTAGTGCCTTATCAAGAGATCTCAGCATTGATAATGATCGGTGAGGATTTTTTATATTTATATTTTTTTATTCTAGGCTTTCTTGTAACATGACGAGATTGGGTGGGGGGGTCCTTGGCTGGTCAAATTCTCACTCTGGTTGTTATAGGCGCGACCTTCAATTTTGTGAAGAATTTTGCTGCCTGTGCATTTTGAATGAAATTTTAATGAATTTTCTAGGTAATTACAATTGTTATTACGTATTTGTCCCTGGTTTTTGTGCCTGGTTTTTGTAGGTTTTTATAGTCTGGATCACCTTTAGGTAGTGATTTGCTCTTAGGTTTATTCTCAGGCTTGTTCCCTGTAGTTCTATTTATATATGTTCAGTTTTTTTGTGTATATTGTTTGTGTGTGCTGCCTGGAAGTAAATAAATAAAATAAAATAAACCTTCCTTTGTACTCTCCGATCAATCCTCACCACCTCCCATTTTTTTCTTCTTCAAGATTTCATCCATTCAAGTTGAAGAGAATTGAAAAAAAAATTACCTGTCGTAAAAAAAAAAAGTCCCTTGTCATAGAATAGTATATTACATAAGTAGTTGTCTATATTTTTTTTTTTAAATAGAAAAACATTTGAATGGTTTATTAGGTTGTTCTTTTTTGCTTTACCAATGTTGTATACTGAATGGCACTGCGGGGAGGAACTGTATATGTACATGTGGAATTTGATTATGTAAGTGTTTTGTATTTTAAATCAAATTTAATTATGTTCTGCAGTGACACCTAATTAGGGCCTAGCAGAGGGGATTAAAGCGTCGACTTTGCAGTGGTACTCCCAGAACATGTCTTTGGAGGGGGTTTAAAGAGAGGGAAAAAAAACCTGACAGGAATTATTTTTGAACTTTTTGAATATTTTTTTATTGTTACTATTATTTTGTGTGTAGTGACATTCAAACCGAGGACTTATAACAAAAGGGACAGTAGGCTCCACGATTGCTATCACGAAGGAAAACAATGGGGTCCACGTTTGTCGGGACAAAGAGTTGAACAAAGGAGGGTCGATGATTGGAGGCCATCACACACTTGCCTGTGTGAAGGGGACGTTTCCAGCTAGATGGAAAACAAAACACGAAAACAGAACAGCAGGTTTCCGGGTGGTTCCAACATAACCAGTAAATTCTGCTTCAGCAAGTTAAGCAGGAAACTAAGGGGCGTGGCAACTTGGAGGGTGTGTGAATTTGCCGACTGGTGTCTCCTTTCGGGGGATGTACGTACCGAAGCCAGTTTGCTGACTTGCCGACTACCAGCCTTCCCTGCTATATAGCATTAATGGCCTTGTTCTTGATTTGTGCCTCATTTGCAATCCGAGGCGCAAAATGCAAATTGAGAAGAAAAAAATATATATTGGTGGTGTTACACCCCCCTACAGCCCCCCATCGGTGAATGAACAAACCCAAACTGCACCCATTCTCGAGTTAACTGTTCTGTTTTGTGTGTCCCTACTGTGTCCCTGCCAGGAGTTGCAGCACTGTGGATTTTCTGTTGTTGTCTGAAACGCAAACAAATGAGCTGTGATGTTGCCAAGTGATACGGAAGGATTTAGGATTAGCGAGCTGAATTGATAATCAAAGGAATCCGGGATGGGCATTGCAAAGACCGCGATTATCTGTTTACACTATCCACAGTATCATAAACGGAGCGGAGACGACGCATTCCCAGGGAGCTCCTTTTTTATATTTACTGTAGCCAGACCAAATTGTGGTACAGCTGTTATTTTAAGGCAGATATTAGCGCTGATCAAATTGATTTTCGGGGATGAAATTAGCCGGGAAACATTCGGTATTGATTAGTCTGTCTGTTACCATTGTGTTTTTTTTGTTTTTTTTTCTTCTTCATGTTTTTTGTTTGTTTTACTGATGACCTCGTCCTTGGCATTTTCTATCTGAATTATTCTTAAATGGAATTTGTCTGATAAACAGATTAAATTTCTTTACGCAAAAGGGAGTAGACCACTCCCTCTTCCACTACCCCCACCCCACCCCCCCCCCAACCCCACCCCCACCCCCCCCCCCCCCCCGGATGCATACAAAACTGACCATGTGACCTGTGACATCACATGTTTACAAAAGAGCCACAGAGCATGTGCGTGCTTCCTGCAGCCACAACTTGTACCCAGCCCAATGGAAAACAAACTTCAAAATGTTGCATTTGATTTGGATGAACTTTTGATTTGAAGAAAGAGAGTACAACTCAAAACTTGTTCAGCTGTTACTTTTATAACTTTTGAATTCATGTTGAACTTATTACACAAAATGTAAAAATTTCCCATATGACCAATGCAGTATCTTGCCTGCCAGAAAGGCCCTGGAATGTACAGAGTCACTCTTTTTGTAAACAAAGGCTATTATGTCTTTACTTGTCTAGCTGTAATTTTTTTTCCCTAAATGCAGTTTTTCTCCCGCATCTTAAACTGATATTTCTTCATCGTCTTTTTCTACACCTTCGGGCCACAGTGCTAGTCGCTCGTGGGGGGGGGGGGGGGGAGGGTACCCTGGTTTCATTACCAGAAAGATCAATGATGGTAATGGTAATGCAAATCTACATTACCCAGAGGTGGAAATGTCATCGTTATGCCGTCGTTACAAAAATGTGGATCCTAGTTTCAGACTTCTTGTCTGTAAACGACTCTCACCCTTGAGCTTACTGAAGTGTTCCATTTTTCATGCAGTACGGCTGGTTGCCTCTCAAACCCTGCATAGATAATGATATCAAATTACACTTATCAGATGCAGGGTAGCTGTTATAGCTGATATAGTCACAAGAAAATGTTGCTGCTTGCGCTGATCAAAAACATTTTTTTAAAACACATTTTCCTGAATGTATTTCTTTCATCTTAAAGGCAGGGTATACGAGGAGTAGCTTAGCACAGAATAATTTTTCTTACCAGAATAAGGTCACCAGCCAAATTACGATATCACACATACTGTCTGTGACTGGTTTCCTGCTCAGTTTTGCTTAGTGGAAAATGTTTAAGCAAGGTTTTCTGGTGAAGAAGTGTCATGAAAGTGCCCAGAGTAGATGCATCTATGTGAAGTAAATTACAGGTATATTAAAGGCGGGATATAATTTTGGTATTGTCAAAGATCAGTATCCTCACTTGCTGTATCCTCAACATATGCATGAAATAAACAAACTTGTCAAAATTTGGGCTCAAAATTGGTCATCAAAGTTGCAAGAAAAATAATAAAAGAAAGAAAGAATAAAATTGTTGCTTAGAATATTTGGCTTTCAAATGCCTGAGAAAGGCTTCATGCCT
Organism: Pycnopodia helianthoides; assembly: GCA_032158295.1. Classification (NCBI taxonomy): domain Eukaryota; kingdom Metazoa; phylum Echinodermata; class Asteroidea; order Forcipulatida; family Asteriidae; genus Pycnopodia; species Pycnopodia helianthoides. Next base: position 4,968,051 of record CM063253.1, on the reverse strand, counting down.
AAAGCCTTTCTCAGATTCATTTGTTATTATTTTTTTTGGGAAAAATTACCTCTTTCTCTAAAACTACATTACTTCGAACGGGGTCTTTCTAACAATGTTATATAATATCAACAGCTCTCCAATGCTCTATACCAAGTAAGTTTTCATGGTCATTCATTTTTAGGAGTAGCTACCAAAGTTATACCCTCCCTTTAAATAAAACAATATTATATTTAAAACAAAATTGAAAAAATTGTATTGTGATCAAGCTAGGCTGACTGTAGTTTACAGTACATGTATGTAGAATCCTGGGGAATTTGTAAACAAAGTCATTTGGGGTAAAGTATTCATACAGTTGAATGGGCTGAAAGAAGTTTCTCACACAAATGACATTTTTCCTGTTTGTTTGCGCTGGTATCAGGATGGACTACACAAAAAAATGAAAATATTCAAGTAAAAAAATGTATTACGTATACCACTTGTGATGTTTTACTGCCAACTACAGTAGGGTTGTTGGTGTGAAGGGTCTACCCGATATGACTAGTTTTTTACCATTTTTGAATCTCAAAAACTGTTCAGATTATCAGATTTCCTATGATTAAAACTGTGGTCAATGAAACCTGAGTGCCCATGGATTGTCCACTTCATGCAGCACAATCAAGTCATGTTTACCCCCCTTCAGGTTTCAGTTCTTGTCGCTCCTCTAGAATCCTAAGACTCTAACTGGAAACCCAATCGGCCAAAAGGAAGATCCAGCAAAGTATATGAGATTTTAATAATAAAAATAATAATAATACAAAGCATTTCTACCGCGCTATACAAAGAGCACAGCGCCGAACAGTGAATGGGGATGAAACAAAATAGATCTATATACAAAAGGGGACAAAACAAATTAAACGATACACTCTGACGCTCTAAATATTAATTTACATGTTTCGTTTCTTTATTGCATATTTAGAAGGGGAACAAAATTCAATTAAGCTGCCAATGTTGAAATTGCATTGAATTGAAGAGAGAAAAAAATCAGACAAAAAATTTCAGATGGTTTAAAGTTACTTTCTAAAATGGCGCCACTCATGTACATCCTATGGGTGTTAAGAGGACACTGTTCAATGTATAACTTTTTTCCCCTTAATCCATTTAAAGTTCTCAGTTACGAATTCAAAGGCTCACCTCATAGACTTCCTGAGCAGTATCCACACACACATCTCCAAACCTAAGACGGTATAATACTGCTGCCTTGTTATTCGTCGAGTCGTGGTTTTGTTTTGTATCTTTGGGAGGTGAAGCTGACACCACTCGAGAGAAACCTCCCAATCCTATTTGTCCCTCAATTAGACGCTCCGCTGGCGAGGAATGACTTCAAACTCTTCCGAACCGTCTAAACTCAAAGTGTCCCATTGCTCTTTCCTTAAATGCTTTGGCATCTTCTTTTTTTGCGGGTCTCGTGGGTGCAAAGACAACACTGACTGACGTTCTTTCTCTCACAATTGCTATCCTCCTCCTCCTCCTCCTCCTCCCCCCCCCCCTCCTCAGGGTTGGAGTTCTTCGAGACGAGCGCTAAGGAGAACATCAATGTGAAGCAGACATTTGAGCGGCTTGTTGATATCATCTGCGATAAGATGTCGGAGAGCATCGATACGGATCAGAGTATGCGACCGGCGGCCACCATCACACCGACGGATCCCGGCCAGACGCCATCGAATGCGTCTTGTGGATGCTGATCGGCCCATGATCAGGGTTAATTCAAAGACGGTAAGTGAGTTTCTCTATGGACTGAACCAAAGTTTCCCGTCAATCCATCGGAACCTTACGGCGCCATTTGCTTGATTTATTTTGTGGATGTTAGCTCTAGTGACAGTTCTCTACAGTTTAACCTCAACCACCAAAACCACCCTCAAAGCCATCAGAACTTATCACATTGTAGCTAGTTCTTTTTGTCATGTCTGATATAGCTTTTTTTTCTCTACAATTTCACCCGAGTTCTTCAGGACCAACTATCATGTCATGCTTGATTTTTTCTCTTCTTACATACCCTCCAATTCTGTCAAAATTAACACAAGTCCCCACAAGCCAAAACTACATGCTCTGCTTAAAATGGTTTTTTGTGGACACAATCAGCTCATTCCCACCACCTACCCTTAATAGTTCAATACAATTTAACTCAATAAATACAACTTAACTCAATCTTTTTTAATGAAGTTGCTTCAACTTGTTTTCCTCGCTCATTCCCGAGGTCAACAACTACATGTAGTCTGGAAAGCAAGTTTTAAAAAAAATTATTTTCATACTGTTTTTCATGTAAGCTTAATTCCCTTCAATTTTGCCCATATCACCCATATGTAGAGGGTGAATCTGAATAGTGTGGCTCAATTTCAAAGAGTTGCGTAGGCAGAAAATGTTGCTTTACGATTTTCTGCTCAGCAAACCAAAAAAAAGCCGGATACCAGTCACAGATAGTACATGTGACATGGTGTTTTGGCTGGTAACCTCAGGTATTCCAAGTAAGCATACTTTTGTTGTGCTTAGCTAAATACCGGTGCTGGAGCAGCTCTATGAAATGGGGCCCTTTCACTTGATTCGGTCGAGCTCAGCATGCTTGCCAAAGACACTCACCGCAACCATATTTTATAGTAAAAAGAGCCGGATTAAATTAGTCAAACTGGGAACGCTGTCAGCACTTGCTGACACATGTTATTATTTCCATTGTCTTAACCACATTGGACACACCAATCAGCCCATATGCCTTGATACCCTATGCTGGATTGCGCCACACATTCTAGCAGGGGTTTCAATCAATAGGGGTCATGTGATTAGGTTTTAGGAGGGGCAGGACAAAATGTTGCCAGCATCCTTTGTGTGCAGAGACGGTATGTCAATTGTCAGTGGTAGATGTAACCAAAATGATCAAACTTAAGTAGCTATAGAAAGAAATCAGCCTAGATTATTCTAGGCAATACCCAGACATGTTAATAACACACTTAGATTAGAAATAAATAGTTGAGAAAAGACACCCCAAAAAAACCTTCTTAACTTATGGAAAACACCTGGAAGCGTGTGCTGACAACGTAACGCGCATACGTTGGGACCGAAGAGGTGCCGCGTTTTAGGGTTTCAAAGCATCGCTAAGCATGGCTCGGTGTACAGACAGTGAAGTTCAAAAGAGACGCGTTCCAACCACCGATTCCTCAACTTATAGAATCTTGAAAGATGGAGATTCACAGGCCTGGAATTTCATCTTTGAGAGGGCGAGGCTGTTTTTTTTTCATTTTGCAAAGGGGCACTTTCATTGGAAAACTTTATGAGTCTATGGGAAACTTCTGAAGGGGCACCAAGGCCAAGACCAGGGGCAACAGGAGGCCGTGGCCTCCGTGTAATTCCAGGCCTGGATTCATCTTTCCTTCAAAAGCAAACTCCTTTTGCTGTACATTAACATTTAAGAATCGCAGCAGTGCGATATCTCTGCACAAATTTTGTTGTTGTTGTTGTATTATTTCCATACAGCATAATTTCAAGACGGCTGGTCAACGTCTATCTAGAGTTGTTGTTGGATTTTTTTTACATATTTGAGAAAGTTTCGTTAAAAATCTTTCTCACCCTTGCTTTAAACTTTGATTGTTTAGTCAATATCCAGTCATGAAGGACAAACTTTTGTAGTGATTGAAAATTTATTCAAAATTGTAAGAGTCATTGATTTATTTTGGTGGATTAAGGAAAGCTGGTTTAGGGTTCTTCTCATCCAGTGTTCTACGACGAAGTGTGCGGAGTTAATAAAGAACTACTTTATGTGGCTGACAGCATTAAAATGCTCATAAGCTCATCAGAATTGAGTAAGAGCTGTTGTTGGATTCTGATTGATGCAGGAAGGTTACTTTAAGATCTCACTTGTCCAGTGTTCTGCATCAAAGTATGTGGAGTTAATCAAAAATCAATCAAGAAGCTCAGTAGAGTGACAAGTGCAGCGATTGAAAAGTCCTGAATCATCCCGAAGAAAGGAATCTTTCTCGTTACCATGGTTTTAGGTCCAGACACATAGGAGACACCTTCACCCCCCTTTTTTTCATCAACGTCTGTATCCAGTCCAGTGACATTTAATGGTAAACACCTCTTCGGATAATGCACAACCTGTCTCGCTGAGTGTGAAACCAGGGATGGTTATTTCATTATAGTTAAAGGGTTGATACAGCAACTCGTTTCAGAACGTTGTGATAGCCAGAGGGGGTGTTTGGGGGTCATTTGCTCTCCGCCTCCCTCAAGTTTTTTGAATCTGTACACCTGCCTCATCTTTCACTTGCATGGTAAAAGTAGTGGATAATGTAGTGGACAATGTAGTGGACAGTTAGTGGACAATGTAGTCTACAATGTGGTGGACAATGTAGTGGACAATCTAGTGGATAATCTAGTGGACAATCTAGTGGACAATCTAGTGGACAATCTAGTGGACAATCTAGTGGACAATCTAGTGGACAACCTAGTGGACAATCTAGTGGACAATCTAGTGGACAATCTAGTGGACAATCTAGTGGACAGTTTGAATACCCTGTTTTTGAGTTTTTATAAACTCCCAAAATGTCTTTGACAAAATGGAAAGAGGATCATCACCCTAACTGAACGCCGGTTCTATTCTGATGGCGGATAATGTTTTGTTGTGATGCTCGTCACGTCAGTCACTCATCCAGATACATATAAACAAGGCATCTTGAGTGGAGGAAATTTGATACCCCCTCGGGTTATACCACAAAGCTCCTATCTGACTCTATTGCAATTAGCGATAAGGTTGCCTTGCACTGTGGCCATCCGATAATGGGCTGTGTCAATCTGAATGTAAATGTTTACATTGACATTTATCTCCACCGAGTTTGAATTCCACATTTGCAGAGGATGACGGACAGCAGTGTATTATTGAGGGATTACAGTGAATTTTAAGTTGTGGCTGTTCGTTGATTGTGTCGGCTGTTATTGATGTTTGGTTGTTGATTGTGGCTGTAGGCTGTCACCTCTATGGCTGTATATAACTACTGTTGGCCAATGGCCCTTGGCTATTATTGGCTGCACAAAGCCACATGTGGCTGCTGGCTGGTTGCTTTCGTTTTTGCTGGCTAGTGGCTTCTGTTGGCGGTTGGCCAAAGGCTGTGGACTGTTGGATGCTGGCTGCGGAGAGCCACATGTGGCTGGTGGCTGTTGGCTTCTGTTCGCTGTTGTCCAATGGCTGTTGGTTGCAATATAGCTGCGTAAAGCCACATGTGACTGATGGCTATTGGATTTTTCTGAAAGATAGCCGATTGATTAATTTATCAATTGATTTGTTTTGGTTTAAACACATATTTCAATGCTTTTGTAAGTTGACAATACGTAGACCACAGTTACGCACAAAAATCAGAACTTGCATTTATAGACAGGTCTGGAGTAATCATAGCTTTTGAACCCTAACCTATTGACAGACTAGATACAAAGGGTGTGTTGTGGCGACCCTAACCAGAAATAAGGGTTTTTACATAATTGACTGAAACAATTTCTAAGAGCTACGCAAAAAAACAGAACCAAGAACGGTTCGTGACGTAGGTAATGAATGTTCTCAAAATATACAGCGTTCATTTTGTTTTCAAGTAATGAAACATAGTATTCGTAATTTTATCAACATTATTGGGTTAGTATGCTTCAAGGTTTTCATTTTTGAAAGAATTCCGATGACATTTTGTTGTTTAGTTTATCCAGTCTGCCCATTTCGAAACCAACCCTAACGAAGCCAACAACTCGGTTACGGCTTGGTCTGAGCAGCTGCGTCACTGCGGCTGGACCGAACGTGCAAAAAAAGTGCTTAATCAACGACCAAAACGTGTTTCTGGTCGGGGTAATGGGGGTTGCCGAAGCGTGCCCGGACAATGGCAAGACAATGGTCAAACAAAAAAAACACATGTTTTGTCAGTATGATCTTTATCTGATTAAGCCGTTTGCGTATCAGCAATATGTGATTGGGAGCGTCGCAGCCCAGCCAGAATGTGTGGGAGGCTGCGGTGATGTTGATTGAGAACCAACTTGCCATCCTCAGCTGTGCTCCAATTAAAAATGTGGAGTAAGTGCCACGAGGGCTAACCCTCTCATCAAAGCGTGGCTAGAGATCCCTACAGCCAGCAGTAAGTGCTCGTAGGTTTTTTGTTGTTGTTGCTATGCCACCGCCGTGGCAAAACAACTAACATCTAGGTTTGACTCGATATCACAGCCGGCTCTATCTGGGTGGGTGTGTTGGTAACACGGTTTACGATTACGGAGGGAAACTCTGTGTGTGTGTGTGTGTGTGTGTGTGTGTGCCTGCGTCAAGCTGCGGCCATTGTTGTTTGGTCGGGTGCTTCCTGGCGTCGTTTATTAGCTAGTGATCGAGAAGACAGTGAGAGTTTCGTAAACTAAAGAAGGTGGAATGATTTTTATAGCACGACAGATACTCACTGGGTAGAAAAGAGGTTACCAATCAAAATGCCATGCAGGGTACCATGTGATTAACGTGTTCATCGTCGTGACTGGTGCGCACTGCACAGGCATTATAGTTTGCTTGATAATTTGCAAAGCTATATAGTTTCAATTGGGTCAGTCCCATACACAAAAGATTTTTCAGAAATAGTAATAATACTAATAATGGACATTTATATTGCGCAATACCTATATGAATATACTCTACTGCGCATTACAAAATATACCCAAAATATGCAGGAAAAACAGTACAATTAACACTAACAGTACTAGAAGGAATTAATCGTAAACAAATGGAGATGATTGTATTATACAAGGATGGAGATTATTCCATAGTATAACAATTATACCCATTTTGGGGTCTGCTGCTTTAAGACTCCCAATGAATCCCATTCAAATGCTGTGCTTCTTTGAGACAGTACCCATTTGCACCTTTCTGTTGTCGCCTTTCTTTAAGACGCACATCACTCCCATTCTGTGTTCTGCTCTTTTTCGATCCACTAAATGCTATACTTCTTTAAAACAGTACCCGATTGCTCACACCACTCTGTGTTTTCCCATTGAAGACACCCAATCACATCCATTTGAGATCTGATCCACCCACTTCCACTTCACATTTTTTTTTAGACAATACTCAATTGCACTCAATGTGTTGTCTTCTCATTTAAGACACCCAATCAAACCCATTAGTGATCTGATCCACCCAGTGATACCCACTCAACTGTTTACTTCTTTAAGGCAGTACCCAGTTGCTCCCATTTTGTTGTCTTCTTAATTAAGACACCCAATCAAACCCATTTGTGATTTGATCCACCCAGTGATACCCACTGAACACTTCACTTCTTTAAGACTGTACTCAGATGCACCCCCATCTGATGTCTTTTCTACTTTAAGGCAGCGTGTCGTCACTCCAATTTTCGGGTCTGCCCCTCTCCTTTAAACCTCCCCCCAATGATACCCAATTCGTGGTCCTCTCCTTTAAGATGCCCTGAAGATTTCCTGGAGAACCTAAGAAGCTATCCTCCTTAAGGGAAATAAAGAACACAGATGAACGACTGCAGATCAGATCAAGAACCCGTCTCTCACAATGCATGATAAAGGAAAAACAATTTCCTGTTTGGCATTCATGTGCAAAGTCCAAGCGCAGACGACGCTAATCAACTCTACCTAAGTCATCCAGCCGGAGTAAGAGGCTAAATTTTCTTGGCGGCTGTGAGCAAGCAAATGAAAATGTTGAAGTATCACTTCTCAATTTTTTTTTTTTTTTTTTTTTTTTGGGGGGGGGTGTTTCTTTATTTTTGGTGGAATATCTAGTCTCAAGTAGATGTTTTGAAAAGAGTAAGATGATTCAAGCCGGGGAGGTGAGGAGTGATGCAGCCAGGAATAAATTGACATGTTCTTCTTTCGTTGACTTTAAAAAAAAAAGGGAATCTGAGAGTTTAGAAAACTTGACAGGAGAGATTTTTGTTCAACTTTTTTGAATTTGGAAATTTAGAAGCATCGTTGGGTGTTTGTTGATTTTAACAATCTTGTGGTTAAACCGTCCCCCTTCCCAGATACCCAATTTGTGGTCCTCTCCTTTAAGATACCCTGAAGATTTCCTGGAGAACCTAATAAGCTATCCTCCTTAAGGGAAATAAAGAACACAGATGAACAACTGCAGATCAGATCAAGAACCCCTCCCCCTTTTCTCCTTTATTGTTCATCCCTTGCTTTTTCTGTTCGCTTTCTGCCTCTCTCTCTCTCTCTCTCTCTCTTTTTATTTCTTTCTTTTGACTGCTTCTGTTACACTAATAAACACGGTAAAAGGGTTTTAAGGCACAGTACACATTTGGTAATTGGAGCCTACTGATTGTGTTAATCCTATATAAATGTAGGTACATACAATAAAACTAACCTGTGAAAATTTCACTTCAAAAGGTGGTGGCGTTTTTGAGATATCACCGAAAAACCGGAGCGAATATTTCCACGCAGGAAGAATATTCCCCATAGGAATACACAGTCTGAGAAGCATTTCTGACAGAAACGCTTCTCAGATTCAAATTTTGGGGAATAAAAAGTGATATATTTTCCATACCCGTAGTACTTCGAAGTTCAAAGTTTCTCAAAATTCATTATACAACCCAAAGGTGCTGTACGTCTTACCAAGTAAGTTTTTATTGCCATTAATTTTCAGAGTCATTACCAAACGTGTACTGTGCCTTTAAATTACAATAAAAAGTATAAATGGAAAAAAGAGAGAGCAGTAATTATGTGTTAAGAGCAATTCAATAAAAGCAGCTCAGTCACCAAGTAACAGTAACCCAAAACAGCAATAAACTTCATAGGTTGGCAACAGTGGTACCAGATTTTGTTCCGCGGTCATAAGAGTAATGTGTCGGGCCAAGTTGGCGTAGTTGGCGTAGGTTTAGAGAGCAACAACAATCAAAAAACATTTTTGTATATGTTCTTGTTACGTTAGAGAATTTGATTGAATTATATTTTGTTTTTTTTTTCCGGACCCACACGCTAACGCATGTACAGAAAGTTTCCAAAAAGCATGGCAAAATAGACACCCTATTTACACTGCATTTTTTTATTTATTTTTTTGTTGTTGCTTACAAATTACTAACACATTTCTATCTAAATGATGAATGACACCATTAAAAACAAATGGGAAATGTTTTTAATCAAAGGGCAAAAATACAACTAAAATCAGAAAGATGGTATCCACGTTTTTAGCGTACATGTATGAACTCTCGCACCCATTGTTAACGTCCATGTAAAACATGGACGCCGCGGATTACGCGTCACGTGAACACACAAAGTGTTGACGTCTCTTTGTATCCATGTATCTGTAGATTTGCGAAACTTGAAATGATGGAGGGTACCTTTAAAGGTTTAACGCACTTTCAGGTAGAACAGATGGCTCCTCGTGACTCCAATCAGGGAGGTCTGTTTACTGCGTACAAATATAAATCACAAGTTTGTTCATTTGGTCAATCTGTCACCTTCATATGTACACGCTCATGTGAACGACGCCATTAATATAGAAGTGCATTATTCTCAAGTTCTTGCAGTGGTAGATTCATGCGAAACAAACTTTGCGCTGAGTGCTTCGGTGAAGAAACCCTGTGAGTAGTTGTGTTTTAGCAATTAGTTTTTCACACTTGCCAACCTTCTGTCTGTCCGTGGTCGGCCATGTTGGGAGTTGAATTACATGTAGAGACATGGTGCTCGCCTTAATCGTGTGCGCATGGCCTTAAATGCACAGTGCATAGTTTCACACACACCATCTGACTTTCAAAATGGCGCACCGAAGACTTATTATGCGTGATGACATCGGGTGAATTGGGTCAATTAATGGTTTTCAAATTTACCAAAATCTTTCTCCTGATTCCTGAGCTGAGCAAAACTAGAAAAAAATGATGTACCATATAATGTGTTTGTAAATGTTAAAACACATGTACTTGTAATTGTATGTAAACGACTATTGTTATCACTTAAATATTTTTTTGGGACAATGTAATGCTGATTTTTAAGGCAAAATTATGAAGAAAGCTACAATGTAAGTCACATGTGAAAGTTTTAGTTGAATACAGTGTCTACTTAATGTTGAGAAAACAGCAAAGGTCACTGTATTTCATCAAGCGGATTGTTGAATCCACCCACGTTTAGCGAGGTGACAGCAGGTACAGCAAACCCCGCAGCATTTGCAAACGGACACCACGGAAATTTGAATTTTGATTTAACCCTCAGAAATCTGAGAAATGATTCCTGCATGAATCTTTTCTCAGATTCAAATGTTTTTGGGGGGTGAAAATTTTCCAAACCATATCACTGGGAATTCTTTCTTAAAACAGTTTATAATATCAACAGCTGCAGTGCTTCTCATCAAGTAAGTTTTTTTTATGGCCATTAACTTGTGGAGTTTTTTACCAATTTATGACCCTACCTTTAATTTATGTGGACCCAACATTTTTTTTGGGGGGGGGAGAAATTATGCATCGGAGGGGAAAGATTTTCCATGCATATCGTAGAAAACGTGTGTGTAATAATAGTAATGCATCCCAATGCACTTTGCTTATCAAACTTGTAAAACACAGAAAGAGCAGAAAATGTTGACTTAACTTTCCATTCCACGGTACACTAAATTTAGGTCAGTTCATTTTGATAATTGCCTCTTGAAATCACACCTCTTCCCTGAGTATTAACTTCAGTCCCCTTTCTTTTCCCTATCCCTTTGAAACATTGTGTATGTAATTTTTCTGATAAGTTCGGTTGTATGTTATGTATGATTATTTTGTGTAAACGCTGGATATAGTTTACTGTGGAGAGCGTACTAAATACTAGTTATTATTATTTTATTATTATTTGTTAAGCAACCCCAATGAGCTTTCCAGTTGCTACTTTTTTTTTCGCGAGTTGAATGTTCAAATGCCATTTTCCCTCATTGTTCATTCATACGTATTTTTTTCGAAATAATATTTAGATAAACCTCCTTGAATCCAATTCATATGAATCCCCACAACGCAATCTTCCTCTGCGTCATTGTTAAAGTACCTCATCTTGCAAGGGTTTAATAATCCTCACCACCCACACCCCTCCTAAAGGTCAAGTGAGGTATTCGTAACTTGTTGGCATTGTGTCCCAAACACTATTGTCGCCTAGTAGCTCCTCAAGGTAATGGTAGTCTTAAGTGACGTTTTTTTTATTATCATTTGATCTTACTCATTGGAAAGATAAAATCTCCTCTTCCGAATACTTTATCTTGGTGACCCTTCTTGATAAGACTGTGTCAGTTGACCTCGAGAGGGTATAAGTTTTTCGTAAGAATCTAAACTTCTGGGCACCTCGAACAGCAGCTACAGCGTGTATTGTGGATTTATTTTGTATTTTGTAAGAACTTGAGTTGTCATGTTTTATTGATTTCATTCGTTGAATATTGTTTGAAAACAAATCTCGAAAAACTTACTTTAAAAAAAATAGCTGACCTTGATTTCCGCTTCACATTTGACCATAAAGGCCATGCAATAAAAGGTGATCGTTGTGATCCGTGACGTACGCAAATGCATACTGGAGTAAGCTGCTACATTTAGTAATTGTACGGAATACCCAAACCGTGCGAAATTAGGACGTCTTTGTCCCGGCAACTCCTTACGGTGTCACGCAAAATCCATGTGACATGAGGTCTGTTTTCGAACTTATCCTGATTAAAAGTATTACTTAACTTCGGTTTGTTAGAGCAGTCGACACGGTTTGCATAACACCGTCGGTGTTAACTCGCATCTTCGACACTTCGAGCAGGATGTTGGAGGTCCAGCAATATTTCTTTTAATTTTTCATAAGTTTCAAGACTATATCTAAATTTTCTTTATTACATTGTAAGTTTTAAACTTTAATTTTTCCACCAATATGTTCTTTTAGTGTGGTGAAAAAAGTGATGGGACAAAAATGAAAATCATACAAAACTACACAAGCGTTAATCTCCCATAGCTGATGGCTCAGAGTTGCCCAGAAGCTCAATACTGACCTTTTCGTCGCGAGACTTAGACACGGTCTACAGAGACTTGTTAAGGTTAAGTTCATTTTTGCAGTTTAGAATTAGTACATTTTACCTTGATGCAGGGGCAAATTTCATGGTGAACATACTGCTTTGAAAATATTTTTTCTCAGCGAGGCGAAAAGTTGCAGGGAACCTGTCATAATATGTAGAACATTATTGATTTGGCTGGTAAGCTGAAGGGGGTTGGCTGAGTGAAGCCATGCAGTGCGGTTTCATTATTGATTTAACACTGTACGATGTAGTGGCTTGTGGTGGATACATCGGATTCATATTTTAGTCATGTGTTTTTTGGTAACACTCTGGATCAAAAACTCTTGGATGCCCCCCCCCCCCCACCTTCACACTCTCCAATCACGGTGTTGTTTCTAACTCATAAAAGCAAATTTATATGTTTACAACTTATGCAAAACATTGCACGTAGGAATTGGGAGGCAGGGGTCGAATTTGGGGAAGAAATTCCACAAAACGGCAGGACCTTTGTACCTCCAAATTTGTACTGGACCATTTTTTAGGAGACTGGAAACAAAATGAGGAGGGAAAAAACCATCTAAACAGTGTCACAAACTGTTTTTATTTGAAAAGGAGATTTATTTCATTGTCTTATGGGTAATACTTTCATACTCAAGAGAATTGAAAGATGATTTTTGTTTTGACTCAAAGTCATTATTTGAACATAATTTTTTGAACTGAAGATAAGGTGAGGTATTATCATTCAAATACACGAGACTGCCGGACTTTTCCGGTTGTAAGGTTACTGGCCCGACGAGAGAAAACACTGGCCTCTGGCCTGCAGGCCAGTGTAAGTTTTCAAGCTCTGGGAGGGGAGGGGGGGGGCAGTCAAACGAAGCATCCCATAATATTGTGAATGAAGGTGTTCTCTCACGAAGTGGTGTTTTGTACTATCCTATTACATACCGGCATGGTGTTCAAATTAGCCAATCAGAATCGGGGAGTAGTATCAGCAAGTGGGGTGCATCGATCGCTACCCAAAGGATCTGAAAAAAATGTCCTTTATCTCATAACCCCCGTTCACTACCGACCCACATGGTTAAAAAGGTAATATTTCGGTTTTCTATTTCCCCACCACTTCTCTGTTAAAATAACACAAGTGGAAATAGTAGTCCAGCACAGTTACCACACTCGAATCTGTATTGTCACAAATACTGCGTTCATTTTAACGAAAAGTCAACAGATAACAGCATCACTGGATGGGATAAGCACCAACATTTATTACCCTACTCTTAGTTGATTAGGAACCTGCTCTGCATATACTATGGGATTAATGATCTTTGCACTTCTTGCAGTAAATGTTGATAAGATGTGAACTGGTTCGACTAGCCAATCCCTAAACCTCTCTCACCGTCTTCCCTCCCCCCTCTCCCCCTTAAGCAGTTTTTCCCATCTCGCTACAGTGCATTGATTTAGTTATTGATCCCCCACTATGGCCCGGCCCAATGGTGTGTGTTGATACATACACAGTGTGTTGTGCTCTACTCGGGACAGGGGACTTTCTACCTGACTAGGGCCCGCATATTCAATGTCTCCCCAATGTTATTAGTTTCGATCTGTCACGAGGGGGGGATGGATGATGTAAGGAGGAGATTGCACAGGAGGGAGGAGGTGTTTGTGTCGCTCCTTAATAAATGCGTATTTTACATCCGTCCTGTCTCTCTCTCTCTCTCTTCCGACTAGTCCTACATATATTGACCTTCTTGGATCAGCTTGGAATTTGGCTGAAGTTTTTTACCAAATTCTACCTTTGATTGTGAAACATGTCACACCCGTCGATAAAAAACAGGCACTTTTCTGAAAAAGTGAAAAGGCATTTGAAGTGAAGTTAATCGAAACATCACCCGTTGTACAAATGTGTTGCAATGTCTTCAACATTCTATATGTTAAGAAGTACTGACATTATAGGCCCCAATTAGGTGTTGTTATTTGAGCTCTTATTCTCATCTATTTGATGAGCAAAATTGCATTGAAAGTGAAGACGACCGAAACGTCAGCCATGATGTCCATGTGATCAGCGTTCTCCCTTAACACTAGTCCCACTGTTTCATAGCATGTGGAAACGCTATAGCCTGCCCGATATGGGGCAGAGGGTGTCCCCCCCCCCCCAATGTTCCCATACTATAACACACTATTTTCCTCTTGTATAGAACTCCCCACCAAAAAAAATCCTCAAAAGAATTCCTGATATTCCAAGCACACAATGCAGACACAATAGGTGGGGGGGGGTGTTACCCTCTGCCCCATATCGAGCACCAATTGGGAAACGCGGTGCGTGTGCTTCTCCTGCACTATGTTCCATTATGGGTATAGCCATCTTGTTTTTCTCCCATTGAAGTCAATGTGACATATACCATGTCTGATATATTTTTTGGAGCTAGACAATGACTAACATATGTATGTTGTCTATTGTTCACCTTTATGGTTGCAACATAGAGCAGGGATCTTCTCCCATAATGAACATGAACAATGGGGGAGGCCTTCATGCGCTTCACTAATGGCTCTCAACAGTAAGCCACGACGGTAAAACATTAACATTCCTTGCTTGAGTTGCAATTGGGAAAATTCTTGAGATCTTGAACCTAGGGTTACGGATGAGAATTTTCTCTCGCCGTTTTTTGACATGTGGCATGGGTGGTTAGTGCGGGAAAGCGCTCGCCTTTCACCACGGTGGCCCTGGTTCGATCCCCAGCTAAGGCCATGTGAGTAGAGTTGTGTGTTGGTTCTCTCCTATGTCATGAGGGTTTTTTCTCTCCGGGCCCTCCGGTTTTCCTCCCTTGTACGGAAAAATCCAACACTTTCGATCTCACGGCTGTGCTCTGTGTGGGTTCATATGGCTGGCCGCCAAAGGCGCCCTCGCATTTCTCCTCCTGGAACACGTTGTAGCCGCATCCTTTGCAATTCAGCTTCTCAGCTGCAAGTAAGGATGATTTTAGCCTCGCAAAATTATAATTATTAACCAAACCGTTCCTGCTCAGGAAAAGTAGGCTGACTTGGTCTGCGGATTGTTATCGGCGTTAACCAGTTAGCGCCGGTAATCTTCCTCCTCTTTTTCCCCCTTCCACCCAGACAGGATTATTTTTTATCTGCAACAGACCGAGCAAAAGGGGAATGGCCGGTCACAGCCCTTGCTTATGTCCAGGCCCACTTCAGAAAGTACATCAAAAAGAAATTTCATCCCTCGGTGATCAACTACGATAACAATCTTGTGGATGTGGGTTGTGGGTTTTGTACTTGGTGTGAAATCCCCCCCCCCTCCCTCCACTGACATTTCCTTCGCTGCCCAGACGATGAAACGCAAGGCTTATCCTTGTTATTGGAATCTGAATGAGATCCACTCGGTGATCCATATATTTGTATTGGAGCGTTTAAGTTGCTTGGAGATGTCCTGTTACATCCATCGTCATTTTCCCAAGATCTGCCCACTGTATGACTTGCAATGAAAAAATGAGACATTTTGAAAATTCTTATTTGCGTTCCTATACGATAACTTCTAAATTTGCGCGCCAGTTTACGTGGTATGAGAATGCAATGTGATAGCAAAAAGTCACCCCCCCGAACAAAGATGTTGACAAAATAGGGAGTCGACCGCCACCATTAGGGCTAGACAGCTCAGTTGGTAGAGCGCCGGCACGTTAATCCGGAGGTCGTTGCTTCAAATCCCGCTCTAGTGAATTTTTCCTTTGTTCAACCCAATTTTTTTTTAAATTTACCCAGTCAGTTTCCCTTTGCGGTTTATTGCAGTTTAATTCCGTAAGAATCTTCATGAAAAATTACAAAACGTGATTTGGCATTGAGTCGGTCATTATTGCCCGAGGAGTATTGATCAAAATGGCCTTCATTGCTATGACTTGCCTTACGGATGGGAGTCAAACCGATTTGCATCTTGTATGCAGCGGTAGAAGTTGGCACCTTCCACTCCTCTCCCCCCCCCCCCCCGCCCCCAATGTGAATGCGGAGAGACACTGAAAGCCAACCGCATCATTGACAAATAAAATACCCCCTGTACTCTCCTTCAACCGAGGAAGATGGCCGACAAGTGGCTTCCCTGATGAGCAACAGCTCGAAAGAAGAACATAAGGTTGGACCATTAGAGTCTAAAGGTTTCGTCTAAAACCACTGATTATAATTTTTTTCTGTTTTAAACTCAAGGTTCCCTGTCTTTAAAGGCCCTGTACACTATTGGTACGATCGAAAAACACAAATGTTCACAGATTCACGCATAACTTACATGATTTAAAGTAAGTAATGGTAGAAAGGGTTCCTTAAAATATTTCTGCCTAAAATGCTATCGTTTCTGAGAAATGAGTAAAACAATAGTTTTTTATCGCGCGCGATAATAAACTCAAATTTTCACAGGTTTGTTATTTCATGTATGTGGTTGATTACACAAAACATGAACACTGTGATTATTTTGTTAGCTCTACCATCCTGTATAATACCTTTAAGTTTGTTTCTAATTTATGGTGTTTAATTTCCTCCGGACCAACGCGATACACTCAAAATCTTGTGAGCCCCTAAAAGAAGAAACTCACTTTGAAAATTGTCCAAGATTTCCAGGGGTGGGGTGGGGGGGGGGGGTCGGGGGTTAATAGTGGAATGAGGGATGGAATAATTAGTGTCGGTGTGTATGTCGTGACTGTCCCTCGCTCCCGAGTATAACTCATCTCAGAAACTCGCTGCAGGCTAGACAACGACGATGCATTATGCGTCCCAATGTGCGGTTGTGCATTGCAGATGAGGAGGGAGAGAGCGGAGTGCGAGGAACACTCCATGTTAACGACTCTAATCAATAAAAAGCAGTTGAAACACCGATGATGTATTGCGAATTTGTATAACATCTGCCGGCGTTGGCCCCTCTTGCTCTCTCAATTTCATTTCTCTGCAGCGAGAGAAATACGTGCAGGAAGCTGAAATGACTTAGGTGCTAAGTGTCGGATTGGGCAATCCATTTATGTGTTAATGAAAAGAATGGGCATAGATTGGTTTTTGTCAAGTAATGCTTGTTTGTAGGCAAAATTATATCAAAGAAAGATACAATAAAAGTCACATGTGAAAGTTTCAGAGCTGAAACTAGTTACTATACTTGCTGAGAAAACAGCAACAAGTTTTATCCATAATCGTCGAATCCATAATCCATCCGCGTTTAGCGAGTTGACAGCGGGTCTCTGGCCGCAGCATTTGAGAACAGACACCAACCCTTAGAAATGTTAGAATCGATTCGTGCATGAATCATTTCTCAAAGTTCATTCAATCCATCAGCAGAGGTGACAGCGGGTACCAACCCCATTTCTGGCCGCAGCATTCAAGAACGGACACCAACCCTCAGAAATCTGAGAAATGATTCATGCACGAATCGATTCTCGGACTCAAATGTTTTTTGGGGGTGAACATTTTTCCAGACTGTATTACTTCAAAGGGAATCCTGTCACAAAATAGGTTTATACTATCAACAGTGCAGTGCTTTTCACCAAGTACGTTTTTATAATGGAAATTGATTTTTTGGAGTATTGACCCAATCTATGACCCTAACATTTCATATTGACTCTTTTTAGTTTAGTTTAGTTTATTATTACCTTTATTGCACAAAACAACAAATTACTACGTGTGGTGCAAAAGAGAAAACCCGAACCCACTAAATGAAAAACCTTGTTTACATCAAACCCCACACCAAAAAATGAATGAACAATCACAACAACAACCAAAATAAGAAAGAGAAAACTACATAAACAACCAGTAGAATACATCGATATAACTATATATATTTATGAATATCTATATATCTATACAGTGACAAAAGAGTAAAATCACAATGAAATTTTTTAAAAGGGTCAATTTGCAATTCATTAATGCATGGCTAGGTGTTCCACGAGTATATGATCGTAAAAGTGACTCCATCACTAATTACAGGTCACTTAGTGGTCAAGGAGGCCAGATTTTAATTGAGAAAGAACGTGCACATTTCTGAGGTCAGATGTAATTTTCATTCCAGAATTTTGTTCCAAAAATCGGAAAATCTCAAAGTGTGGAAATTTGTGTTTTTTTTTTTAATTAAAACATTTGTGTTTTATTATTGTTATTATTATTTTATTGGTTTTTGCATTTAAAACTTGTTTTGAATGATTTAGTCAACCCCAAACCAAAATGGCTTGTGTCAAAGTGGAAGATCTGTTGTTTTCATTTGTACATTTGATTTGGGTGCGAAATTGTAATTATTTATTTCTTCATATAGTGTTTTTTGAATAGTTATAACCATTTCAAAATACATTCAAAACAAAACAAACATTCCCTACACACACAAAAAAGGGCAAAAACAATGATAAAATTTTGATTTGTTATTTTATTTGTTTGATTTGGGATACATCAATGTATTTATGTAGCTTCTCCAAATAAGAGATGTTTTTCAAACGATCGATTTTGTTAGCGCAGCAAAAAAAACCTCGAAAACATTTTCAGAACAAACAAATAAACAACAAAACAGAGAATGTTGTTGCGTTAATTTGATGTTAATTAATTTGTCCTTTGATGTACTTATTTCTTACTTTCCTAACGCAGTACTGTCGTTATTGATGGTGGTATTTCCAACAGAGCGAATCCCATGATGATTTTATTTTTGCGTGAAATTAAATCAATAAACACATGGTGGGGAAATTTTTGCTGGTATATTATTGAAATTAGCATTTTATGTAAGTATTTGTAGGAAAGTTAAGTAGATGCTGCCTTCAATTTGTATCGACAAGATTGCTCTGTATCTATAAATCACGGCCCCAAAAGCTTGGGCCACCTGCCATTACACATACCCTCCCCGGTCCCCCGCTTAATAATGTTATCATATTTAGATTGATTTATTAAGGATTCTGTTATATCTTTTCTTTTAGTAGGCTTTCGAGTCATCAGTGGTTATGTTCACGTTTACTTATCCTGGCCGTTTTAGTATGGGTTTTCTTGTTTTTTTATTCCAATAATTGTTGTTGCCTTTCTGTTACTGTTCCATTATCACTTGGCAATTTTCTTTCTAAAAGATGAGATGATTTGTTTTTGTTTTTTTCAGTGTCTGCCATAACAAAATTGTTCACAACATAGTAATATCGATAATAGCTATGAGGGTATCAAACACCTTCCTTCAAATTCGAAAAATTTCAAAATGTAAAATGACACCAGCAACGTTGAATTGAAAGTGACATGACCAGCGAAAGAAGGAAAAATGTGAGTTACACATGGCATGCAGAGGCACATCATCAAAAACCCCGGCCCCCGGTTGATCAGAGATAGATCAGTGGCTATGTTAATGACAGCACTCGTCTCCCCCCTTGACGCAGCGTCATGACTTCAATGAGATGAGATTGGGGGCTTTTGTGTTCCCTTCAATCGCCTTTCCAGAGCCATTATGCTCGCCGGGCGAACGAGATGTTCAACTCTGAGCTCAGCAACCGACGTTTACAACCGTGAAACATCCTCATCTGCCTATTCTCCTAGTCCGCTTTTCTTCTCTTGTTGTTTCGGCTGTGCGTGCTCTAGACAGTTGTGTGTGGGGGGGGGGGGGGAGTGGAGAAATTGCATCACGTTGCTATAGCAATGCTAACGTCATCGCCTTGTCTTTTCTAGTTGGATTGGTTTACTGAATTACGAGGCATGAAGGTTGAGTCTCTTGCGTTGGCGATGCTGAGGTGATTCTAGGGTTTCTCTCTTTCTCTCTCTCTCTCTCTAGCAGCGTAGAGTTCAAGGTGGACTAACAATTTGTGGATCTATGTTAACATGCTAGCAATTAACCTCCTATCTGAGTTTCTTGATGTTTGTACGGCGCTCAAATTTGATTATTGTCGGTCGCTGAAATAAGCCAATTAAGCTCAACTCAAACCCCAGGGTTTTTTTTGTTGTTTTTTTTTCACTTTCTATTGCTCATCTTTCGCTGGAAAGGTTTATGCATGTTTTTTTTTTATGCATTTATTTTTCATGTTAAATAATAGCTTTTTTGGGGTGGGGGGGGAGTTCCTGCAATAAATATGTTCGTGTTTATTTGGAAAAGGGGCTATAGTGTTTTGGATGTTGTAAATTAAAAACTGTAATGTAGTCATTACACCACAGTTATAGGATTCGAACTGCCTCTAGCAATCTCGGTGGTCTAGTGGTAAGACATTTGCACTGGAATTGCAATGGTCGTGGGTTCAAATCCCACCCGAGAAATATGCCTGTGGATTTTTTGTTCACCGGATTCGGGAAAGTGCTGAGATATACAGTGCTTTACACACATCAGTGTACTAGTGAAGCAAAATAATATTCTTTATCCCCGATGCAAATTTAACATCTGTTACACCAAAATTATTTGAATTTATTAATAGGCCAACAAATAAACCACTCTCATTGATTCTGCATTTTAAATCTATGTATTTAAACATACATTTTGGAGGTATCCTGACTTTAATGTTGTTATGTTTTCGGGAAAAGTGTTATTTAAGTGCATAAAATACTAGATTTATTGTTTTTTTTCCATTGGGCTGTATACAAATCGTGCCTGCAGGAAGTCCAGGCTCTTTGGCTCTTTTGTAAACATGTGATGTCACAGGTTACATGGTTGCTACAATATTATATAGTATTATAAAATATTTAGTCGCATACAAAATTATATAGCATTCTATGATATTATATAGTATCCTATAATATATAGTAGCATACAATATTATATAGTATTCTACGATATTATATAGTATTATATAATAGTAAACAATGTTATTGTATATACCCCAACCCTTTAAAATTCTCCTTTCTTTGCAAATTTTGATAGATATCGAGTTTATTTTCCACCACCATTCGCCTCTAAAGAAATATACGTGTTTTTGTTAACCTACATGTTTATGTACTGTAAACAAATCTAGCCAATTTCTTGAGCCTGCCACCTTATATCACCTCCACCCCCCCCCCCCACCTCCCTCCCTTCTTGTCCTACCCTGCAATATTCCCTCTTGCAGTCTTGGTTCGTCAGTGCCTACGTCCAAACGCCTACAAGACAGCGACGTGTGGGCACATACAGATTGCGTTATTATGCTGCTGCAGAATCTTTTGAATTGACATGTAAATACGAGACTCTTTATGAAACCTGTGGGAGTCGGTACGTTTCAAGTGTCAGAAGAATTCTGTCCCCGGATCTTGGCTTTGCTAGATTTTCATTTCCTTGCATCGGGGGATGAAGGGGAGGAGGGGAGGGAGGGGAGGGGGGGGGGGGTGGTTTAGTTGTATTACAATTGCAAGTCTTGTGTCCACAGTAAAGGCAGAGGGCAAATGTTGAAGCCAAGCCACTAAGCCATTTATGGAAAAATACTTTAAATATCACAAGATTTAGTCAGAAATTTGAATTTGTCAGACAATAAAAACGTTGAGAACATTTTATTTGGATTTACTTTAAAATAATACACCCCCCCCCAACAATCATATTGACAAAATATAGGGAGACCACTGACCTTACGGCATGTTAATTTGGAGGTCGCAGGTTCAAGTCCCATTCTAGTCAATTTTTCTTTGTTCATCCAAACATTTAATTGAGTTTCATCTAAATTGACATATCAAACAATTGAAGTCGCATTCAGACATGAGCAAAAGTACGATTCTAGAAATTACTGTATAAATCTTGAATTGAGGGCTCTGTCTTTCTTTGCATTCTTCTGCAAAGATGCTAGGTCGGATTTTTGGCCAATTTAACCCGAAAATTTAGATTTAAATTTTAAATTAAAATTTTAAATAGATATTTCTATAGATTTGAGAAAGTTATAAGCTTTCATTTAAGGTATTGCACACAAAAAAAATCCACTAATGATAACTGGTAGTTAATTTATTAAAAACAGTTATTGTCCAGATCCCAACATTATGGGAACGTCCATGAGCCATGTACAAACAATTTTACATGTTACATGTTTGCGTATACAAAAGTATTTGTGTGTTTTTCATTTTGAAACTGGGTCATCTGTCAAAATTCATACAGAGAAAAAGGGTCTGAAAAACCATGCACAGTTTTCAGCATGGTAAACACAATGTCCTTAATTGTTGGTTGTAACAACCGAAATCAGCTGATTTGCGGTTTTGTCGTTTTCAGATACAGTTTTCTCGAATACGACTTCATTTCAGAGGAAACTATTTAACAGAAAAAAATGGTTCTAGTTTGAACAATTCATAATCAGTAAGCTTTCAGACTAAAATTAACAATGATGTTTTTTATCCTTATACCAATCCTGTATAATACCTTTAACTTGTGTATTTTAAAGAAATCAGTAATGAGCTTTTGAATCTGTGGCAATGGGGTTATTTTTTTTAATCCAGATTTTTCAACAAAGCTGTTTTTGCTTAAAATATGCCATCGGTAAGACGGATTGTTCCATGGCCTCATTTTGCATGTCAGTCTGAGTCCCCTAGAGCCGGTCGTAAATCCCAGAAGTCCCTGCTCTTCCTGTCTAAAGTGACTTTTATTTGAAAGCAAGTCAAACAGCATTATGTTGTTCAACAAGAGCAGCGTACGTTTGGTGGTTTTTTGTTTGGGGGGAACCAGACTGTATCTATGGTGACAGTCTCTCTCAGTAGGCCTACACCTCCCCCCTCCCTCTCCCGAAAAAATAAATAACAGCGTTGTGTTCTCTTTGCTCAGTATATGTAATAATAAAAAGTAAATAAGGTTGAGATTTGATGCCTGCGAGTGCCAAAAAAAGAATCGGAAAATGGCAGTTGGGCAAAACAAACAACGTGGTTTGGACTTTGCAGAATGGCCTGCTTTTTTCCGGAGCCTGTGTAAATTTGTCAGTACCTTGCCTTCCGGTTTGGTTGTAATGTTAAAGAGTTTGACATTTGTCTCGTTCCAGGAGTGACAAAACATGGTAACCATGAACGGCTTACTCGTCTGAAATCGGTGTACAATTTTTGTGTTCATAAACTGAGATCGTTGTATTTTGGGCGTGTTGTAGCCAAGGGGCCTAGTGCATCGGACTCGAGTTCTGATGGCAAGTAAAAAACATACTGAGGACATTTCAAATCAGCCTGCTTCTTATAGGTCAGACTTCCAAACTTTTGGGCCAGAATGCCCCCTAGTTTTGAAAACAAAATCCCATATTTGACAACCCCATATTTACACAGGAAGTTGAGAAAGTTAGAGGAACTGTCTAAGTTTGCCTGATGAACAGGGGAAAAGCGCCTTGATCTAGCTACTAGGAAATGTTTGCTATATACACAAGAACCAAGTATAGGAATTATATCCGAGTTTTGAAATGATCCATTGTTGTCAGTTAAAATAATGTATTTTCTTTTTCTGTATTCTTTCTTTACAGCTCCTTACAGCGTCTGGATTCCACACTAAGAAGAGCATCTGAAATGACAGAGAAGACCCCACCCTCAAAATGTAATTTACAAATCACTTCACAAAGAGTTCTTCTAGATCAGTAAGTGCTACTCACCTCGGCATCGTTGGTGGCAAGACATTACCCTAGATCAGTCTAATTATCAAAATCACTCTATATTTTAGGAAAAAACTTTTAATCATATTCAAAATTATCTGCAGGGCCTAAATTTCAGAGAGCTGCTTTAAGCACATCAAAGTTGGGGCACCCAAAATAGGTTACCAGCCAAAATACAATGTCATGTGTTCTATTTGTGACTGGTTTCCTGCAAAGATTTTGCTTAGCAGAATCTGTGAAGCAGTACTTTCTGCTGAAAAACAGCTCAATGAAACTGGGCTCCCATTCCTGTCTCAATGAAACTGGGCTCCCGTTCCTGTCTCAATGAAACTGGGCCCCGTTCCTGTGTCAATGAAACTGGGCTCCTGTTCTTGTGTCAATGAAACTGGGCTCCCGTTCTCGTTTTAATGAAACTGGGCTCATGTTCCTGTGTCAATGAAACTGGGCTCATGTTCCTGTGTCAATGAAACTGGGCTCATGTTCCTGTGTCAATGAAACTGGGCTCATGTTCCTGTGTCAATGAAACTGGGCACCTGTTCCTGTCTCAATGAAACTGGGCTCCTGTTCCTGTGTCAATGAAACTGGACTCATGTTCCTGTCTCAATGAAACTGGGCTCCTGTTCCTGTCTCAATGAAACTGGGCTCCCGTTCCTGTGTCAATGAAACCGGGCTCCATTCCTGTCTCAATGAAACTGGGCTCCCGTTCCTGTCTCAATGAAACTGGGCTCCTGTTCCTGTGGGCCCTCTTTTTTTTCTTTTGTATGTCTGGCTCCAACCACAGGTGCACCTTTTTTACACGGAACACCATAGTAAAGATCAGTTTTGCATTTTCAGATATTTTTGCAATTTTTGGTCGTTCAGCATGGTGTCAGTGTACCTATAATACTTCACCGATGATTAGAGCCTTGCAGCTTCCAACGCTCGGATACGTAACCAGCCTTCTTGTAGTCAAGCAATTTGGCGGGGAATAGTAACAATCAAAGTGGTACGCACTCTTTAAGTGTGGTTCGAGCCTGACAGCCTCCGGAGGAAAGGAGAGAAAAAAAAGTAATTTAATTCGGGAAAATGAAACGGGGGAGGATTGGTTTCTAGTGGAACAGTGTGTTCTGTTGCTGAAATGATCTAATTAGATTTTATTACGCCTCACTGTGATTATTGAGTACACTGAATCCCTATAAGGTATCAAACCTGACAGACTGTCATTTTCTGGTCGGGTTAGGTGGGGGGGGGGGGGGTAATGTTTTGCTGCCAACGAGGGGGTTAATACGCTGGTCAATTCAGGAGCTTGTCGGTACTGGGCGATATGCTCAATTATTGTAAACAGTTGAGAGCACTTCAGGGGGAAATATATGCATACAATGGGTGTTGGATATTTTAACATATTTTTAAACGTCTGTATTAATGAGACACATCTCAGCTGATCAACCGATCACAAAAGCTCAATTCAACTAAGGTGAAATTAATTGATTAATATTTCTAGCATTGTACTGAAGAAGTGGTAAGAATGCGGTTTGTATTCACAAGAAAATGACAACACAAAAGATAGTGATATTTTATCATGATCATGTGACAGTGATTTTAAATATTTGTTTGCTATTTATCTTGAAAATTATTTAATATTAATATGAGTGGAGACACTATTAAGTAAAATGTCATGAAATTCCTTTGTGAAACGAATCAAGCTGTAAACCTTTATCACCATGTAGACATCTTGTATTCTTTCCCTGATAAGTAATTCGTGCCCTGAAACGGAGGCTCGCTGGATAAGTAGTCTGGTCTCTTGAATGTTATATATGCTGTATAGTTGTTATAACGAGAAGGGAGCCAACAAAGATGGCCACATGCGATAAAGGAATTCTCTCTTTCTCTGAGTTTGTACATAATTCTGGTACAAATTCAGAGCTGGATTTACTCTTCACGAAGAGAAAACAAATGTTTCTCTCCGCACTTTTCTAGAAAACTGTCATGGTGGGGAAAAAAAGTTCCCTTTGACCAATTATGTTTAGGGCATTAAAAAAGCCAACTTACTGGAGAAATTAATCCCCAGAATGTGCCACAATTTGGAAGCTAGTGTACTTCATTTTGATCTTTTAACACAGTGTAAAATTCACAAGTTTTTTTTCTTTGGGCGTTCTTAACGATATAACTTTTAGGTGACCAAGGTTTAGAAACTGACGTGAGAAAAAAGAGCCAGGGTTTGTAGAACGTGTATATTTAACTTTAAAAAAAAAAACTATAAAAAAAAGTATTGAAGGCAATATATTAACATCTTTAGGTACACTAACCATATAGTTTAGCATTCCATCTATCAAATATATGTATGTAATATGTACTTTTTGAAGTTAGACCAAAAAACATAAAATCTGTAGAACTGGCTGTCATCTATGAGAATTGGCGAACGACGTAAGGGTCTTGCCATACAAAAAAGCTGCTGTATTTGCCGCTGAGTTTTCTGTTGGATAGTTAGTACAAATTTGTTATACCAACGTTAGCCTTTAAAAATAGGTGACAGCTCAAAAAGGTGTGCCAACAATTGTCATCTCCTATCGTTCCAGCGTTTTCTGTAATCATTCCCTTCCAAGCGGAAGCCAATCTATTTTGAAAATTTATCAACGCTTCAAAACAATTTATTTATTTTGCTTTCAACCCAATTGTTGGCACACCTTTTTCCTCATCCCTGGTGTATCATTTTATTCACCCGTCTTGTGTAATGGGCGACCGTTGGTAGCTAGACAAACCCGTTAGATTCCAATCGTTTTTTCATAAATTTGAGCATGCCACATTTTCCGAGAACGATGGAACTACCTGGTAAGTCTGCTGCCACCTAGTGTCCCCCCAAAAAGTTTCCCGTCGATGTCCTAGTCGGATCCATTAAGCCCCACTCCCACGGTGTATTGGCCAACGGCAATCCTGGAAGAGACGAACCAAAGTCCGACATGCCCGATGGGCACTGTCGGTAGTTTTTTTTTTCCTTGTATCGTGGGGAGGCTTAGTGAATCCGTCTTTTGTATCTTCTACGATGATTTCCCTAAGTGCATGTGTGTTGAACAAAAAAAATTACGTTGTAATAGTGCGTATAATATCGGTATGGTCATTCCAGTAGATTGTATTCAACGAAGTTCCAAGGACAGTTCCAGGCATGTTTATATAGACTCTCTGTCTTAGTGCGGCCATATTGTTTTTTTGTCCCCATCGAAAGTTCTGTTACCAAGCAGAGTCCCGAATTGGCAGAATAGTCTGCCCCCACATGTGTATATGGGAAACTGTATTTTATAATATACTGTAGGCGGGGAACATGGCAAAGACGGTTAGAAGCAAAGTTTTGTATTTCTGGTGATGCATAGAGGATCTGTAAACCTCCTGAAATGTAACATCGGAGATGTTCTGAGTTTAGAATAAGGGGGGGGGGGACCGGTGCTGCAAGCTATTTTTTCAGTAGTTTTCACAGTCTTCAAGTCTCATCCCTAAAAACTGCAGATACTTTGAATTTTGATTGAAGGCTTTGCTTGCAGATAAAGGGATTCAACTTGTGTAATGTAACCTTCTAAGGTTGTGCACTTGTTTAGAACTAGTGTAAGCCTTCACTTTACACCCCCCCCCCCTCATACCGCCCACTCGTTGAGGATCCTCACTAAGGATGTGTAAACTGTTTGCATCGAGTCCGAGGGAGAAGTCATTGCTACTGTTCTTATCCACAGCTCTCATAAGCTGTTACAACAGGCTTTTGACGTGACCACTGGGGATAGGGCAGAGTTTGCTGGCAGAGAGACCAGAATCGTGCTGCCGACAAGAATGGCCGTCTTGATATCCTCCTTTCTCGGGTATTCGTTCCCCGGTGAGATTGTCCCAGTGTCTATCGAGTCTTGACTTGGCCGTCTGTCTCCTATAACTTGTTACTTTTCATCTCGATGCGGGAGTGTAGCCGGAGGGATAAACCCCTGGGTGATGCTAATTTTTTATTATTTTTATTTTTGTGTGTGTGCGTTTTTAACAACTCGTCTTTCAATGATTTAACCCCGGTATTCAATCAATGTATTCATCACCCATGTGCAATGCATGCTTGTTATAATAAATTATCATGTACGATTCAAATTAATTATTTATATTAAAACAAAAAATTATGTATCATTCCGACGGAGGAAGGGAGGTTTTATTTAAATTTCTCGCGCATGACTTTCTAGAATTTCTTTTCTTGTTCAGTTCTTTCTGGATCTTAACAATGTATGAAATCTTTCCCTCTCACATGGAGTTGATATCAGCAATTGGTTATTGCAAAGGGTTTTCGTATTTTTTAAATTCATAGAGGTACGTTGAGACGGAAATTTTTAAGATTTGATTTGTGTCTACAAACATTCCTCAATAAATAACAGTTATGTGTCACATGTTCCATCCACTCTCTCTTGGAAAAAAAAAATCAAGTTGACATTTTTTTTTAAACTGAAATGTTAACCCAGTCAGCCTGGTTACTTGTCATTTTATGAAATATAAAATGAAGGTCATTGTTACTGTTTTACTGTTACTCATTTTGTGCTGGTTGATGGCAAGACATGATGTGACCAAACAGGAACACATATATTTTACTTCTCTACGAAGCTGGGCCCTCGTGAAGAAAATCCTTTAGTACAAAAAAGAATTGTATATCGGGTACGGTTTACCAGCTGAAATGCCATGTTAAATACATTGCTTTTAACTACATCATTTTTTTTTTCAACTGTATCAATTCATCCGGAAAAGATAGAAATAGGAACAGGTTAGAGTAGGGCTCGGTGTTGTAGGGCTGCTAATTAGCGAAGCGTAAAACACTTTTGCTTAGCAGAAAGATGTATCTAGCCATAATACAATACCCTGTGTGCTGTTTGTGACTGGTTGATCTTCACATTTTGTTTTTTTGTCCTTAGCAGTAATTTGTGAAGCAAACCGTTTTCAGCAGACCAGTAATCATCGTTGTTGTCTATGCTGACATAGGTTACCTCCATCTTCGGCTCGACTCCATTTTTTTAATCTAGCCTCGCTCTGATTCTTGTAGCTTGTGAGCAATGATTAAACTTAAGATGGCAGCGCTACAAATGCCATTCTACAATCCCAACTTGGGTTGTTTTCAGATTGCGTAAGAATTTGACAATGCAGGATGCGGCAGCATTTGACATTGGCTCTATGTGGTGATGTAGGGGCCGCAAGAAAAGCCCTAGGCCTTTGGCTTTGAGTAGATAGGACCATTTGTCAACTAGAGGTCGATATTGCCTTAGAGCACCCAACACACGTTTTTGAGCAGGCGTACCGGTTAGTGGACTATTTGGTCATTGTGCTAAATTGGCTGGGTCGGATGTGTTGTTGAAGTTTGAGGATTCACAGTCATCAATTTAGACAACAATCCTAAATTATTTAAACTTTAACATTGAATAGTTCTTCAAATATTCCCCACTGCAAATGAGTGACATCGTATTCAGTTTTATCGCATTTCGTTTCATGTCTTCATACATGTATATAATGCTTAACCGATTATTATCTGGATGTTTGAATTATGTATCACGCCAATCCTTACATTATTACGTGGTTAGCCCCCCGTCATGTTCATGTCATTTGTATTCATAACTGTCTTACTATTTCACTGTAACTCCAAAAGTACTGAAACCATAAAACTGTTTACCTTTAATTTATTTAAGAAAAAATGCTTCACACAGTGGTACTAACTGCCTATATCCATCTATTTTCTTTCGTTGCGAACATTGTGGTTCTATTTATGTAATTGAGAAAGGTACTCTATACTACTGTCAACAAAGTGGTACTTTTAACTAGATTTATCGTTCATGAGCTTTAGGGTGTATTACTTCTTTATTGCAGAAATCTGTATATTGTTGCTTGGTGATCCGATATAATAAAATATTTGTGTGTATAGTCTAACATAATATGTGGATTGTTTGAAAAGGTCTGAAGAAGTTATTTTGTTTGATGTACCTGTCTTAAAGACACTGGACACCTTTGGTAATTGTCAAAGACCAGTCTTCTCACTTGGTGTATCTCAACATATGCTCAAAATAACAAACCTGTGAAAATTTGAACTCAATTGGTCGTCGAAGTTGCGAGATAATAATGGAAGAAAAAACACCCTTGTCACACGGAGTTGTGTGCTTTCAGATTGATTTTGAGACCTCGCGCGTGAAGTCTTGAAACCAATTCAAATATTTTACTGAGAATTTACTTCTTTCTCAAAAACTACGTTACTTCAGAGGGAGCCGTTTCTCACAATGTTTTTTACTATCAACAGCTCTCCATTGCTCGTTACCAAGTAAGTTTTTATGCTAACAATTATTTTGAGTAATTACCAAAAGTGTCCAGTGCCTTTAAGGACAGTCCTCTGATAGTATGTGGAAGGCTACTTTTTGATAGTGGAAGGCTACTTTTAGGTCCTAAACCCAACTCACACACATTGAACCCCATCCCTTGTTGTAATCAGGACGACATTTATAAGGATATACAATAACAACCCCATGGAGGCCGCCATGAGGTCTGTCGATCATGCGTCGATATATCAATATTACTCAAATACTTGATATTATTTTGACATCGATATCGCCGATGTCACTTTTTCAACCATATCGAAATATCAAAATTTTTGATGTTGGTAAATGATATCGAAAATGTGTTCGATTATCAAAACTATTGGGCCTTTAGACCAGCAACCTCATTCCCAGGGAAGATCGATCTCGCCGCGCCATTTTGTCCAGCATGCCTTGCTTGCTCATAACCCCTGGAATTGGTTCATTAAAATGTGCTAAAATCCAGCACATTTTAATTAGGCCTGTGGCCGATCCACTCTACGCGCACGCTCAAGTATGGTAACCCGCAAAAGAGGCCTGAAGTCAAAGAGCAACTGGTGTCCCCCCCCCCCACATTTTTCTTAGATCGTATAATATGTCTAACATTTTTACACGCGCGCGTACTAAACATTCTACAAGCGCTTGTCTGCAAAGTAGTCACTTTTGGGAGCCAATCAGCGTTGTTTTTCAGTACATCCCTACCAGGGGTTAGTGACGAGAGGTATCGCTGCCCATGGTAGAGAGGCTGGTAGACCAGTACCTGTCTTTATCCTTGCGGAACAAAGACAGGGGACCAGTTTACAGTACAGATGGTAGGACCCATCGAACACTAGTGGGCGCTTTCACAACAATGCGTCACAGACCGATATTATTTTAGCCTGCACATGCGCGCAATTGTGCTGCTGGCCGCGCTGCAATTGCTGGACGCAATGTTTTGAATTGTACACAAGACATGGACAAACCGTCTCTTTTACACTGTTCATATTAATTATGTGTCTTTCTCAACGATTTGCAATTTCCCTGACAAGGCAGCATAACATAACATAATGATGTTTAGAACACTCAACATAAATATTTGCAACTAATACACTGAATCCTGAAAGCAGCACAGACAATAGGTGAGTTTAAGTGTAATACTACACGGAAACTGCACTGTCTGCTGATATAAAATGTCTTTCATAAGCAAGGTTTTCTCCACAGAATTCAATAGGCCTATTCACTTTCTGTTAAATTTCAAATATTCATTAAGTATATGACTCCACATCATTATGTAAAGCTGTCCGGCCCCCCTGTCAGGGAAATTGCGTAAATCGTTGAGAAAGACGCTTAATTCACAAAAGTTTAAAAGTTCAAAAGACAATGGTTTTTCCCATGTCTTCCGTGTACAAAACCTTGCGCCGCCAGCGTCTGAGCAATGGCGGCGCGGAAGTACTTGCTCGCTTGAATTGGTCTAGCAGAAATCAACCTGTGGAAATCAACGTCTGGGATAACGCAATTTTGACAGCAGTAAACTTTACCACAAACTCACAAATCCGTGAAAACGCAAACGAAAGAACGTGTAGCAATGGGCGAGCGGGAGTGATAACAGATGGATTGCACATTTTTTACGTCATAGACCACCATCTTTGATGAAAAAAAAAATAAACGGGCACGCGTGTACGCGCACACTCAGTCATCAATAATTGATGATAGCTACCCTTTCTCGCGTGCACGTTTCATCAACGATGGCGGCCATTGCAATGGTGTATAGAAATTGTGTTTTAAGCCATTAACAATTCACCAACAGTCTTGGAAACGGTTCAACAACTAGATGCCTTTTCTCACGATACTTGTTGGCTGTTTCTCCGCTCTGGCTTCTAACAGTTTCTCCATGTTTGCAAAACGATAAAAGTAGAATGAATTTTCGTTTGGTATCTTTCATATCACACACTTTCCCGCCACGTGCACGGCCGTGCGCACCTTTTGCGTGGGCGCTGATGTGTTAAACTATAACGCAAACATCAGCATGGTTTTCCCAGCTTTTTTTTCTTTCTAAGGCCTAACCTCAAGACTCAAGCTTGTCTCTTGGACGAAACTCATACTTTTGGAGAACCATCTAATATTTGTTGTGTAAAAATACGCGGTTGTTTGGTGTGCATTCAACGCAAGCGTACCCAAGACCGTCCAGGAAGTCTTGAATTGTTTCTCAAAAATCAAGTTGTAAAAATGACGTTTTAACGGTTGAACCTCAATGTCCAACATTGTAATTGGCCATGGAATGTTCATGAAGTGTTACCTGAAATTTAAGGTGAAAATGTAGTATATATTTTTTATTCAAAAGTTTAAAACGACATGATCGAATGCTTAGAAAGTGAAAATCCCATATATAATTATTTTGTTTACAACTTCCTTACCCCAGTTTTTCCCCTAAAAGATCAGGAAAAACCTTCAAACAAACGACTTTTGTACGAGTTAAGTTTCCTTTGTAAACTTAATTAATATGCAATTTGGTCGAGTCGCAATCAGCAGGACAAACTTTACACCACATCGGCCTTTTTGCTCATCATCAGTTGTTGACAAGTGACGATATAATTAATTTAACCTTCTGTGCGCGAACAAATCATGTTTGGAAGAAAATCAAATATTTCAGTTTAGCGCCCCCTGCTGTCCGTCTAGAGATAGTTCCCACAACGAAGGTGGCGCGGTTTGCTTGTTTTCAGGAATCCTTTTGCCGTGTCATCTGCGGGTAATCGGGAATCACATCAAATCACTCTCTGATCACAGCGAACAGCCTGCCGGAGAATGGGTGCAAATTCCAAGCAGACCTCAGGCATTTTTGGTAAGTTTTGATTGAAACATAGACTTAGAGCAAGGAATGAAAGCCAAGAGATGATTTGTGCCCAATTTCCGGACATTACACTCTACAGTTATCATACGACACCATGGTTACACAGTACGCTACACCGATAGCCAGTCTACTGCTTGTGCCACTTCAATGCACGCGGGGCGTATAACTGGAAATTTCATTCCTCTATCTATTCTAATGAACACGTGCACATGGCACTAGGCCTACTTCTGCCAATCATTATTGAGTTATACTTAAATAGGTAAATTGGGTCCTACACTCGGGCTACAGTACTACTTGCTGTCAACTCGCTTCGTGCCGTCAACTCGCCGTTAACTCGCCGTCAACTCACCCAAAACATGTTCTAATCCATTATAAGTGTCATGGAACCTTTAATACTGGTCAAAACGATATTTAATGTAACAGAATAAGGTTGTAAACGTCTGAAATGTGCCATTTCAAGTGCACGAATATTGTTTTCTACGTACAACCACGAATCAGCAGCCATGTTGCCTTGCGCGGACCATACCATTATGCTAAAGGGGCTATAATATCACACATACACCAATAGAGGGCGTTCGTAAGAAATAAATATATTTCACACGTAATTTTTTCCCTCTGTACAATGTACATTAAAATGCTTTTCATTGGGAAATGCAGTGGAAAAAATGCGGGGCGGGTCGGACCCCGTTCCAATGAATTAATGTTAAGAATAAGAGCTCCCTGACGAATTATGATACTTGCATTTCTCTGCACACCCATACCATGAATGGTACAGTCCAAGCTCCGTGAAAAGGAAAGATTGCGGCCAACGGCTAATGCTGCATTTATACTATTTATTTATCAACACAAAATCGTTTTTGTAAATGAAATTGTACCGAAAACCATAAGAAATATGTAGTTTAGCCCAGACTAAGCTTGGGCGATATCGCTTTTTCTCAGCCACGATATATCGTCAAGAATATATCGCGATATTCGATATAATCGCGATTATTTTTTTATGACGTCAATTTACTACAAATCTCACGGTGTGAGTTTTGGCTATGATTGACCTAACATTTATAATGTTGTTCCAATCACCTATTCTTCGGGTTTTACTCTAAACCTATGGTATGAAAACCTGGGCCTATTACTTACACACATTTAATGTGTTAACTGCGCATGACAGACTGTTCTTTATGTGTGCATAGCTAATTAGATCACGCTACTCGCACGTCCGCAACACGCACGTGATATTGCACGTGATAACACCCGTCTGTGTGAGACCGCCTGACCGCTAAGGCTTTGATGTTGGTTTTTTTCCGAAGACTAAACCCTGTCGGATCGGATCTGTTTGGGAACCTTGCGGTTGCGGTCTGTGACTTGCAACTCTTTGTTGCAGCAAATCGTCTCGAAAAGGAGATTTATTGTTGAAATATCGTCTCGACAAGGAGATTTATTGTTGCAAGATCGTCTCGGCTAGGAAATACATCGCGATACTTAACGATATCGCGATTTACCGATATCACGATTAAAAAAAACGTGACCCGATATCGTAATCGTTTCAGAACTAGTATCGCGATATTCGATAATATCGTGGTATCGCCCAAGCTTAGCCCAGACTTAACACTTCCATGCCCCATTTATACATTTTTGATGTATATTTAATGAGTTGACGGCACGAAAATGAGTTGACGGCGAGTTGACGGCAAATCGGCGAGTTGACGGCAAGTAGTAGGACCGGGTAAATTCATGGAAATTTCAGAATGTTCCAAATGCTTGTATTTTGGTTAGCTGGATAGATAATAGCCCCATGAATAGGGCCAATTCACGCCGTATACTTGGCCCCAGCACCACTGTAGACCTATTCTTTCGCCCTATGATGTTTTTTAATCTGCAAAGATCTAGATCGTGAAACTTACCGATCGAATGCCAATGTGCTCGTAGATAGCCGGACTGCTGGAATTTGTTTGAAAAACATCACACGTTTTTGGTGAAAGTTAAACTATTTTTGAGTGTGAACTTTTAAAACGATCTCAACGATCTTGATAATTTGCACTCGCGGCGTCTGCGAGTAAATTAGTCTGGTACCAAATCAATCGTAGCAATTGATTGTATCGTTTTCTAATGCTGTTGAGGGAGCCAGACAAAACATAGTTTTCGAACCCAAACATTTTGATCCCGTCGTACAGTAACGCGGAAAAGCACTTTTTTTTCGAAAAAGGAATACAGCACCCAAGTAACTGGTTATAATCTTAACCCTGCTCTGACTTTGACTGTAGCGCCCACCATTCATTAGCTTTTGGTGTCCGTCGTTTGTGGATTTTTTTAGTATGTTCAACTTAACTTTTACCTAGTTTTATCAACATGTTGTATGAAGGCTATAGAGCTGGTATGTCTGCTGTTGTTTTTAATACTTGATGTGTGTTTCTGCCTACCCTGGCACTGAATTGACACAAGGTCAGCACTAACTGCCTTGCAACCATGGTCATTGTACAAACCGATGGACTATGAGGACTTCCCACAAGAAATAAAACGTAGGAAAACGTGGAGGTATACAGAAATGTACCAGCGCTTGATGGACGAATCCAACCTTACCGACCGTTTTGCTTAGTAATGTAAGATCTCTAACAAAACAAGCTGGATGAACTTAGTGCGTGTACACGGTACCTCCACGAATACCGGGATACATGTCTTATGTGTTTTTCTGAAACCTGGCTAGTGAAAACATTGCCGATAGCACCGTAGACTCGCCAAATGTCCATATTGTCAGAGGGGATAGATCACCAGACTCTGGAAAATCCAAAGGTGGAGATGTATGTCTGTACACAAAAAATGCATGATGTGATAATTGGTCGACAAAAGAGAGAATTATGAACTATTAACAACAGTTGGACTGAGACCCTATTATTTTTCGAGGGGTTCAACGAAATTGTTTATTGGGGTCGTCTATATTCAACCCAGAGCTAACTCTCAAGTTGCAAGTGAGGCAATTGCTTCCAGAATTCAACGACTGGAAAGTGTCTCCGCTGACTCCGCTAAATTTGTGTTGGGAGATTTTTACCATTGCAGACTCGATCAGGTGTTACCCTCATATCATCAGTCTGTTTACAAAACCAACGAGAGAGGACGCATACTGCATATAAAGAGAGGGTTTGCCAAAACTAGTTAACTCGGACCACAACATTATCCAATTGTTGCCATCGTACAAACAGGCCCTGAAAGGATCAAAGCCCATTAGACAGTAGGGGTTATTCCACAGATGGGGAAAACCTCTATGGTAGTTCCTGTACCAAAAAGTAGTAAGGTTTTGGGACTGAACGATTACCGTCCAGTAGCTCTGATGTCAAGTACAATCAAATGTCTTGAAAAGCTTGTTTTGAAATTTTATTCTTAAAGATGCAGGCTGTTATTTCGACAAGTTTCAATTTTGCTTACCAAAGCAATAGGGGGGGGGTGGGTACTACTTTATCCTCATCAACTTTACAGCCACCTTGACAAACCAAACTGCTAGTGCCTTGTCTAGTCCTTGTCTAGTCCTTGTCTAGTGCCTTGTCTAGTGCCTTGTCTAGTGCCTTTAACAAAATACAACCAAACATTCTTCTACAAAAGTTTATGCAAATGTGTCTCTGAAAATTTTACAGTGGATTCATAACTTTCTACTGAACATGCTGAATAGGCCACAGTGGGTAAAAATTGAAGACGTTAATTCTAAGGTCAGGATTATCAACACAGGTGCTCCTCAAGGGTGTGTTATCTCTTCTCTGATATTTTCTCTTTATACGATGACTGTCTCTGCTCCAGTCCAAATTGTAGTATAATCAAATATGCAGATGACACTGTAATTAGGGGCTGCTTAAAAGATGACCCACTCTGCTATATCAGAGGTACATTTAGGACAATTCGTGGATTGGTGTGATCGTAATTTTTTGACTGATTAACCCTCCTACTGTCAGTGACTCTTGGCAACATTTTCCATTGAGTTGACCAACCATTTGAAACCATTTGACTGCCAAGGTTGTGTACGGTGGCACAACTGTGCACAGAACTAACTGTGTACTGTGTACATGCATTCCCTCATGGTATCATATTTCAGGCTGGCATAGTTTATCTATCATTCAAAACCACAGTGAATGGTACTGAATGGTCAGACAGCAAGAGAGTTAATGTGAAGAAAACTAAGGAGGTGACTGTAGATGTTGCATCACTGGGGTTCATGAACCTGTGTTTAATAAGGGCAACAAAATAGAACGGGTGAATGGGTACAAATACCTTGGTACTACTGAAATCGATGATAAACTTAACTGGAATAAAAACAATCTAATAGTTTTGGGCAAGGCCGTGCAACGGGTGTTTTTCCTTCGGAAGCCGAAAAAGTTCAATGTTGACAGAACGATTTTACATTTATTTTATCAATCTGTAATACAGAGTATCATTACTTTTAATATTGTCAGTGTGTATGGTTCACTTTCATAGGAAAATAGGAACAGGTTCGAGCGCGTCCGTAAAATGGCCCAGCACTCCGTACATGTAGGCCTCACTTTGGCAACATATGACAAAATCTTTTTTCAACGTGCAATATTTAAGACATTTCATTTTATCTGATCCGACACATCCCCTTTTTGATTACTTTGTTTTTAATAGATCCGGTCCTCAACTTTGTGTTCCTCGTACAAACCTGTGGTGCCATATCCTGCTCCTACAAAGTTTAACAACTTCCTCAATGGGCTTTGGGACCGATTGGTTCATGACTTGATCTAATTTATCTTATCTTTATTTAGTCTGTTGTACTTTTGGTATTTTGCTTGTTGTTAAATTATTTTTTCTGTAAAGCACTTTGAGGCATTGCATAAGGTGGTTCATAAATTTTGATAATTGCTATTGTGATCAATGTTATTGATATTATCTTATCCCGTACATTTTGTAATTACTACATGTAGGTTCTCCAGTCTGTGAGGCTTTTATACAGTTTGAATCTCAGGACTGGTGAGCAGCATTCATACCCATTGATCTGTGTTCAGAATGACTACATCTTCCCTGGTATACCTCAACTCCTAACAAGAGCTTTCCTGTCCCTCAAGGTTGGTACAGAGAGCAGACAATTCTTTTCAAGTATCATCCCCTCCCCACCACCACCATCACCACCACCACCCCCTACCCACCACCACCACCACCACCACCCCCTACCCACCACCACCATCACCCCCTACCCACCACCACCACCACCACCCCCTACCCACCACCCACCTCACCACCCCCCCACCACCACCACCACCACCACCCCTACCCACCACCACATCACCCCTACCCACCACCACCCCCTACCCACCACCACCATCACCCCTCCCACCACCACCACCACCACCACACTCCCCTACCCCTACAATCCTTATTTGAAAAGTAGGATTCAAAACTCTGCTTGGTTGGAGACACTTTTGAGTGGTGTGGGTGTTCTGAGAACAAACGGTTGTTTAACTTCTTGATGTAAAGTGAGAAGGTGAGTGTTGCACTATAACGTCAACATCAGCACTGGCAGCATTTTCCCGCTTCCTGACAAAAGTTTTTTGTTTATATATACCTCAAGACTCTAACAATGCTTGTCTCTTGGACGAGACCTATACTTTTTGAGAACCATCTAGTGTTTGTTGTAAATTGCTACTTGTTTTGTTCCTCTCCCACTCTTCCAACCCCTACCCAAATCTGGAAATCGCAATGTTTCTGTTACTTACGTCTACAGGGTTACCAATGGACAGAGAAAATGCCCGCTAGGAAAGGTCTGCAATGGTGGTTGGGGCTGGTTGCCAGGCAATCTGTGACACTTGGTCCTCTCTTTTGGCTGGGCCAACAGCCGAGGTGCAATAAATTATAACCTTGAACGGAGCTGTACCTCTTGTCAATCTCATCAAAAAAGAGGTTAGTATTGGTGATTTTCTTGACACTAGATGGCAGCAGACAAGAAAGCGATTGAGTAGAGTGCTAACCTGCTTTGCATATTGAACCTATGAGGGTGACAATATTTCAATTATTTACCAAGAAGGAACAATTGCACTGTGGATAAGAATGTGTTTTACCTTTACAAACGTGTGTAATAAGCATTGTATACTCGGTGCTTTCACTCAGACTCCTGTGGAAAAAAATCCAAATGCAGCCTACTCCGTTGGGATTCAAACCCAAGACCACCGCATTCTAGAGCAGATATCTTTACCATTAGACCAATGAGCATGGCCTGTGGAAAGAGGCCAGTTCAAATCAGGATTTAAACTGGTCAGGGTTTAAACTGCAGAAGTTACTTTTCTTTAAACAGATAACTAAGTAGTAATGAAGTTGTCATTCACAGATAATAACAAATTATCATGTTTTCTTTATCTTTAATTGTCTTTTCTTTTGTAGTATGCAAAATATTATCTTCACCCTCAATGGAAAAGACTTCCTTCTGACATGAAATGACGACGTCTTCAAGGTAATTATAAGAAAGAATTACCCCAAATTCATCCAAGTCAAACTTTGGTTAATTGCTTTTGGTCAAATTAGAACTACAAAGCCAAACCCTGTTTGAAAGCGTGACGCGTTCCAATTTAAAGTCATGCTCGCTCCACACTGGATTCATTGATAGCAAGAAACCTGTTGGAAATTTGATACCTATTTTTTCTTGAATGATGTATGTATGAAACCAAACTTTTGGGACTTGCCTTTCACGTATGTTTTGCAAAATATCAAGTTCCTCAAAGAATTGTCAGTTTACTGATAAAAGTGCCTTTAAACTGTAGTGTAGCCATGGCTCTTAGGGGCGAGTTGTGAGTCGTACAAAATGGTTGAACACAGACACTGGTTAGGTACAGTACAAGCAGGCTCAAGATTGCATCATGGCTGGCTTGTTTGTGCTGGTCGACCAACTAACTGTTTGAGTAGCCATAGTGGCTCTGAGAAGTGCTGGTTTGTACTTAGACCATTATTGTTGGGTCTTATTCTGGAGTATAACTGATGTAAATAATCGTATTCTCTTCTTGCATTTTAGGAAACTGAGACGGGAGAGACAATTTGCCTCAGTGGATTTATCGGAATCGACGTCCCTAAACCTCTGGGCCCTCTTTGGATCCTCGGCGACATCTTAATTGGCAAATACTACTCCCAGTTTGATCGAGTGAACAACTATGGAGGTTCCGCTGACGCTGTCAAGGGTGTAGAAATCAAGGCTTAGTATTAGAATCCTTTGTTTATAATTAATGGAAGGAATTTCTTTTTAAATTCTAGCATGTTACAGGAAACAACAACAATTTTTAGGCCTTGTGTTCTTTCCCTGATAAACCCTATCATCAAATTTAATTTTTATATTTATTATTATCTTTCAATGCACTGAATGTTTACATAACAAATTAATACAAACATTTGTTTTTTTGAGAACCAGAAACTTAAGACTTAATTACTTGGAAGGCATGACATTCTATCATTCCAAAAAAAAACAACACAACAATGTTTGTAAATTTATGGTCTTTTATTTTGTTCACTATCTTGTAAGTATTCATCACCTGAGTAGGTATAGACCTCTACCATGATGCAGCCATCTTGGATTTTTTCACTAATCAATGTTAGTAAACGAGGCTGGAAGGGAAAAACTCTCTCACCTAATTGGTATTATTACTGAACCATTTTTTGTTATAGACTTGGCTCAATCAACGTCCCACTCTTTTTTTATTTCTTACAAGCTTATTGTAAAGTGTGCCCCCACTTGCTAGAAAGTGCCTATGGTTAATTGTGCACGGGTTAGGGCAGGGACCAGTCTAGCAAACGGTTTATAAAACAACCTCAAAGTTTGAGCATGCAACAAATAAATATTTACACCTCCAACCAATGAGAGCCTAATCACCGATTCTGTACATACTTGTAAAATATGTAAATGACTAAAATAAATGCACTGAGCTAAAAGAATAACCACCGGAAGCGCAGATCTTTTTCATTTGAACAAAATGTGTGTAAACTTTCTAAATGTCTGTAATGAGATACCTTGCAGATTCAGGGGATTTTCCTCAACAAATTTAAAAGAGGGTAAGCCTTGCATTTTCTTCAAAAATAGGCTGAAATTGGATAAAATCGCAAGGGGTATAAAGCCTTGCATTTTCTTCAAAAATGGGCTGAAATTGGATAAAATCGCAAGGGGTAAGCCTTGCATTTTCTTCAAAAAACTGCTGAAATTGGATAAAATCACAAGGGGTAAGCCTTGCATTTTCTTCAAAAATGGGCTGAAATTGGATAAAATCGCAAGGGTTAAGCCTTGCATTTTCTTCAAAAATGGGCTGAAATTGGATAAAATCGCAAGGGGTAAGCCTTGCATTTTCTTCAAAAATGGGCTGAAATTGGATAAAATCGCAAGGGGTAAGCCTTGCATTTTCTTCAAAAATGGACTGAAATTGGATAAAATCGCAAGGGGTAAGCCTTGCATTTTCTTCAAAAAGGGGCTGAAATTGGATAAAATCGCAAGGGGTAAGCCTTGCATTTTCTTCAAAAATGGACTGAAATTGGATAAAATCGCAAGGGGTAAGCCTTGCATTTTCTTCAAAAAGGGGCTGAAATTGGATAAAATTGCAAGGGGTAAGCCTTGCATTTTCTATCAAAAACCAGGGCTGAAATTGGATAAAATGCGAATGGGTTAAGTAAGCCTTGCATTTTCTTCAAAAAAAGGGCTGAAATTGGATAAAATCGCAAGGGGTAAGCCTTGCATTTTCTTCAAAAAAGGGGTGAAAATTCGGATAAAATCGCAAGGGGTAAGCCTTGCATTTTCTTCAAAAATGGGCTGAAATTGGATAAAATCGCAAGGGGTAAGCCTTGCATTTTCTTCAAAAAAAAGGCTGAAATTGGATAAAATCGCAAGGGGTAAGCCTTGCATTTTCTTCAAAAAGGGCTGAAATTGGATAAAATCGCAAGGGGTAAGCCTTGCATTTTCTTCAAAAAAGGGGGCTGAAATTGGATAAAATCGCAAGGGGTAAGCCTTGCATTTTCTTCAAAAATGGGCTGAAATTGGATAAAATCGCAAGGGTGTAAGCCTTGCATTTTCTTCAAAAATGGGCTGAAATTGGATAAAATCGCAAGGGGTAAGCCTTGCATTTTCTTCAAAAATGGGCTGAAATTGGATAAAATCGCAAGGGGTAAGCCTTGCATTTTCTTCAAAAATGGCTGAAATTGGATAAAATCGCAAGGGTAAGCTTGATTTCTTCAAAAGGGTGAAATTGGATAAAATGCAAGGGGTAAGCCTTGCATTTTCTTCAAAAATGGGCTGAAATTGGTAAATCAGGTAAGCTTGTTTTTCAAAGAGGGCTGAATTGGATAAAATCGCAAGGGGTAAGCCTTGCATTTTCTTCAAAAATGGACTGAAATTGGATAAAATCGCAAGGGGTAAGCCTTGCATTTTCTTCAAAAATGGGCTGAAATTGGATAAAATCGCAAGGGGTAAGCCTTGCATTTTCTTCAAAAATGGGCTGAAATTGGATAAAATCGCAAGGGGTAAGCCTTGCATTTTCTTCAAAAATGGGCTGAAATTGGATAAAATCGCAAGGGTAAGCCTTGCATTTTCTTCAAAAAGGCTGAAATTGGATAAAATCGCAAGGGGTAAGCCTTGCATTTTCTTCAAAAATGGGCTGAAATTGGATAAAATCGCAAGGGGTAAGCCTTGCATTTTCTTCAAAAAGGGCTGAAATTGGATAAAATCGCAAGGGGTAAGCCTTGCATTTTCTTCAAAAATGGGCTGAAATTGGATAAAATCGCAAGGGGTAAGCCTTGCATTTTCTTCAAAAATGGGCTGAAATTGGATAAAATCGCAAGGGGTAAGCCTTGCATTTTCTTCAAAAATGGGCTGAAATTGGATAAAATCGCAAGGGGTAAGCCTTGCATTTTCTTCAAAAATGGGCTGAAATTGGATAAAATCGCAAGGGGTAAGCCTTGCATTTTCTTCAAAAATGGGCTGAAATTGGATAAAATCGCAAGGGGTAAGCCTTGCATTTTCTTCAAAAAGGGCTGAATTGGATAAAATCGCAAGGGTGTAAGCCTTGCATTTTCTTCAAAAATGGGCTGAAATTGGATAAAATCGCAAGGGGTAAGCCTTGCATTTTCTTCAAAAATGGGCTGAAATTGGATAAAATCGCAAGGGGTAAGCCTTGCATTTTCTTCAAAAATGGGCTGAAATTGGATAAAATCGCAAGGGGTAAGCCTTGCATTTTCTTCAAAACAGGGCTGAAATTGGATAAAATCGCAAGGGGTAAGCCTTGCATTTTCTTCAAAAATGGGCTGAAATTGGATAAAATCGCAAGGGGTAAGCCTTGCATTTTCTTCAAAAATGGGCTGAAATTGGATAAAATCGCAAGGGTAAGCCTTGCATTTTCTTCAAAAAAGGGCTGAAATTGGATAAAATCGCAAGGGGTAAGCCTTGCATTTTCTTCAAAAATGGACTGAAATTGGATAAAATCGCAAGGGGTAAGCCTTGCATTTTCTTCAAAAATGGGCTGAAATTGGATAAAATCGCAAGGGGTAAGCCTTGCATTTTCTTCAAAAAGGGCTGACATTGGATAAAATCGCAAGGGGTAAGCCTTGCATTTTCTTCAAAAAACGGCTGAAATTGGATAAAATTGCAAGGGGTAAGCCTTGCATTTTCTTCAAAAAACAGCTGAAATTGGATAAAATCGCAAGGGGTAAGCCTTGGATCTTCTTCAAAAATGGGCTGAAATTGGGTAAAAAATAACAAGGGGTAAGCCTTGCATTTTCTTCAAAAATGGGCTGAAATTGGATAAAATCGCAAAGGGGTAAGCCTTGCATTTTCTTCAAAAATGGGCTGAAATTGGATAAAATCGCAAGGGGTAAGCCTTGCATTTCCTTCAAAAATGGGCTGAAATTTGATAAAATTGCAAGGGGTAAGCCTTGCATTTTTCTTCAAAAAGGGGCTGAAATTGGATAAAATCGCAAGGGGTAAGCCTTGCATTTTCTTCAAAAAACGGCTGAAATTGGATAAAATCGCAAGGGGTAAGCCTTGCATTTTCTTCAAAAATGGGCTGAAATTGGATAAAATCGCAAGGTGTAAGCCTTGCATTTTCTTCAAAAAAGGGCTGAAACTGGATAAATCGCAAGGGGTAAGCCTTGCATTTTCTTCAAAAATGGGCTGAAATTTGATAAAATCACAAGGGGTAAGCCTTGCATTTTCTTCAAAAAACGGCTGAAATTGGATAAAATCGCAAGGGGTAAGCCTTGCATTTACTTCAAAAATGGG
Organism: Pycnopodia helianthoides; assembly: GCA_032158295.1. Taxonomy (NCBI): domain Eukaryota; kingdom Metazoa; phylum Echinodermata; class Asteroidea; order Forcipulatida; family Asteriidae; genus Pycnopodia; species Pycnopodia helianthoides. The sequence goes on along the minus strand of CM063253.1, from coordinate 4,924,256 downwards.
CTGAAATTGGAAAAAAATCGCAAAGGGTAAGCCTTGCATTTTCTTCAAAAATGGGCTGAAATTGGATAAAACGCAAGGGGTAAGCCTTGCATTTTCTTCAAAAAAGGGCTGAAATTGGATAACATCGCAAGGGGTAAGCCTTGCATTTTCTTCAAAAAACGGCTGAAATTGGATAAAATCGCAAGGTGTAAGCCTTGCATTTCTTCAAAAAAGGGCTGAAATTGGATAAATCGCAAGGGGTAAGCCTTGCATTTTCTTCAAAAATGGGCTGAAATTGGATAAAATCGCAAGGGGTAAGCCTTGCGTTTTCTTCAAAAAACGGCTGAAATTGGATAAAATCGCAAGGTGTAAGCCTTGCATTTCTTCAAAAAAGGGCTGAAATTGGATAAATCGCAAGGGGTAAGCCTTGCATTTTCTTCAAAAATGGGCTGAAATTGGATAAAATCGCAAGGGGTAAGCCTTGCATTTTCTTCAAAAAAGGGCTGAAATTGGATAAAATCGCAAGGGGTAAGCCTTGCATTTTCTTCAAAAATGGGCTGAAATTTGATGAAGTCCATCAATTCTGACCCCTAAATTACGACGAAATCACATTTTAAGTCACAAAGAATCTCACAAGCGTACATGAAGCGCCACACCAGTTCTTCAAGCGTACACTATACAATTATTGCATGCTGTGACGGGGTCCATGGTGTATTGTACACCCGAGGGGAAAATGGAACCCGAGGTGAGCCAAGGGTGCCATTTTCCCCCGAGGGTGTACAAACCCATGGACCCTCGTCACAGCATGCAACAATTGTTTTGTTATACCTTGGTAACATTATTATTCCTCTTCTCGAGGTTCTGTTGTCATCTTCAAACATTATTAAGACGGAGTATAAGCCACTACATGTAGTTTAATAAGCAGATGAACAGTTGTGCAAAATAATAAGAAACAATTTTTCACTGTTCCCTCGAACCCGCAGTTGTTTTGTACAAAGCGCTGGAAATTGACCAACGGTACGATCAAGGTAATGTACACCGCCGGTAAACAAAACTAACGTTACCCTCTGGCGCTGTGCATCATGCGTTGTGCGCATCCTTAGCCATGGTACATGCGGTTTTGTTTTACATCACATGATTGGTTCTCGACCAATGAAACTTCACAATTTGTTACCGAGGTATAACAAAATATTTTGTGAAGTCACAAGCGTACACGAGGCATCAGAAGTGTGTACTCGCAAGCATACACACTGTAAGCCTTGCATTTTCTTCAAAAAAGGACTGAAATTGGATAAAATCGCAAGGGGTAAGCCTTGCATTTTCTTCAAAAATGGGTTGAAATTTGATAAAATCGCAAGGTGTAAGCCTTGCATTTTCTTCAAAAATGGGCTGAAATTGGATAAAATCGCAAGGGGTAAGCCTTGCATTTTCTTCAAAAATGGGCTGAAATTGGATAAAATCGCAAGGGGTAAGCCTTGCATTTTCTTCAAAAATGGGCTGAAATTGGATAAAATCACAAGGGGTAGTAAGCCTTGCATTTTCTTCAAAAATGGGCTGAAATTGGATAAAATCGCAAGGGGTAAGCCTTGCATTTTCTTCAAAAATGGGCTGAAATTGGATAAAATCACAAGGGGTAGTAAGCCTTGCATTTTCTTCAAAAATGGGCTGAAATTGGATAAAATCGCAAGGGGTAAGCCTTGCATTTTCTTCAAAAAAGGACTGAAACTGGATAAAATCGCAAGGGGAAAGCCTTGCATTTTCTTCAAAAATGGGCTGAAATTGGATAAAATCGCAAGGGGGTAAGCCTTGCATTTTCTTCAAAAATGGGCTGAAATTGGATAAAATCGCAAGGGGTAAGCCTTGCATTTTCTTCAACAAGGGCTGAAATTGGATAAAATCGCAAAGGTGTAAGCCTTGCATTTCTTCAAAAATGGGCTGAAATTGGATAAAATCGCAAGGGTAAGCCTTGCAATTTCTTCAAAAAGGGCTGAAATTGGATAAAATCGCAAGGGGTAAGCCTTGCATTTTCTTCAAAAATGGGCTGAAATTGGATAAAATCGCAAGGGGTAAGCCTTGCATTTTCTTCAAAAAGGCTGAAATTGATAAAATCGCAAGGTGTAAGCCTTGCATTTTCTTCAAAAATGGGCTGAAATTGGATAAAATCGCAAGGGGTAAGCCTTGCATTTTCTTCAAAAAAGGCTGAAATTGGATAAAATCCAAGGGGTAAGCCTTGCATTTTCTTCAAAAAGGGCTGAAATTGGATAAAATCGCAAGGGTAAGCCTTGCATTTTCTTCAAAAATGGGTTGAAATTGGATAAAATCGCAAGGGTAAGCCTTGCATTTTCTTCAAAAATGGCTGAAATTGGATAAAATCCAAGGGGTAAGCCTTGCATTTTCTTCAAAAAGGCTGAATTGGATAAAATCGCAAGGGGTAAGCCTTGCATTTTTTCAAAAATGGGCTGAAATTGGATAAAATCGCAAGGGTAAGCCTTGCATTTTCTTCAAAAAAGGGCTGAAATTGGATAAATCGCAAGGGGTAAGCTTGCATTTTCTTCAAAAATGGGCTGAAATTGGATAAAATCGCAAGGGTAAGCCTTGCATTTTTTCAAAAAGGCTGAAATTGGATAAAATCGCAAGGGTAAGCCTTGCATTTTCTTCAAAAAGGGGCTGAAATTGGATAAAATCGCAAGGGGTAAGCCTTGCATTTTCTTCAAAAAGGGCTGAAATTGGATAAAATCGCAAGGGTAAGCCTTGCATTTTCTTCAAAAAGGCTGAAATTGGATAAATCGCAAGGGGTAAGCCTTGCATTTTCTTCAAAAAGGGCTGAAATTGGATAAAATCGCAAGGGGTAAGCCTTGCATTTTCTTCAAAAATGGGCTGAAATTGGATAAAATCGCAAGGGGTAAGCCTTGCATTTTCTTCAAAAATGGGCTGAATTGGATAAAATCGCAAGGGGTAAGCCTTGCATTTTCTTCAAAAAGGCTGAAATTGGATAAAATGCAAGGGGTAAGCCTTGCATTTTCTTCAAAAAGGCTGAAATTGGATAAAATCGCAAGGGTAAGCCTTGATTTCTTCAAAAAGGGCTGAAATTGGATAAAATCAAGGGTAAGCCTTGCATTTTCTTCAAAAATGGGCTGAAATTGGATAAAATCGCAAGGGGTAAGCCTTGCATTTTCTTCAAAAGGGCTGAAATTGGATAAAATCGCAAGGGTAAGCCTTGCATTTCTTCAAAAATGGGCTGAATTGATAAAATGCAAGGGGTAAGCCTTGCATTTTCTTCAAAAAGGGGCTGAAATTGGATAAAATCGCAAGGGGTAAGCCTTGCATTTTCTTCAAAAAGGCTGAAATTGGATAAATCGCAAGGGGTAAGCCTTGCATTTTCTTCAAAAATGGGTGAAATTGGATAAAATCGCAAGGGTAAGCCTTGCATTTTCTTCAAAAATGGGCTGAAATGGATAAATCGCAAGGGGTAAGCCTTGCATTTTCTTCAAAATGGGCTGAAATTGATAAAATCCAAGGGGTAAGCCTTGCATTTTCTTCAAAAAGGCTGAAATTGGATAAAATCGCAAGGGTAAGCTTGCATTTCTTCAAAAAGGCTGAAATTGGATAAATCGCAGGGTAAGCCTTGCATTTTCTTCAAAAATGGGCTGAAATTGGATAAAACGCAAGGGGTAAGCCTTGCATTTTCTTCAAAAAAGGGCTGAAATTGGATAAATCGCAAGGGGTAAGCCTTGCATTTTCTTCAAAAGGCTGAAATTGGATAAATCGCAAGGGTAAGCCTTGCATTTTCTTCAAAAAAGGGCTGAAATTGGATAAATCGCAAGGGGTAAGCCTTGCATTTTCTTCAAAAATGGACTGAAATTGGATAAAATCGCAAGGGGTAAGCCTTGCATTTTCTTCAAAAATGGGCTGAAATTGGATAAAATCGCAAGGGGTAAGCCTTGCATTTCTTCAAAAATGGGCTGAAATTGGATAAAATCGCAAGGGGTAAGCCTTGCATTTTCTTCAAAAATGGGCTGAAATTGGATAAAATCGCAAGGGGTAAGCCTTGCATTTTCTTCAAAAAAGGCTGAAATTGGATAAAATCGCAAGGGGTAAGCCTTGCATTTTCTTCAAAAATGGGCTGAAATTGGATAAAATCGCAAGGGGTAAGCCTTGCATTTTCTCTCAAAAAGGGCTGAAATTGGATAAAATCCAAGGTGTAAGCCTTGCATTTTCTTCAAAAGGGCTGAAATTGGATTAAAATGCAAGGGGTAAGCCTTGCATTTTCTTCAAAAATGGGCTGAAATTGGATAAAATCGCAAGGGGTTGTAGCTTGCACTTTCCTTCAAAAATGGTGCTGAAATTGGATAAAATCGCAAGGGTAAGCTTGCATTTTCTTCAAAATAAGGGGCTGAAATTGGATTAAAATCGCAAGGGGTAACCTTGCATTTTCTTCAAAAAAGGTGAAATTTGGATAAAATCGCAAGGGTAAGCCTTGCATTTTCTTCAAAAAATGGGCTGAAATTGGATAAAATCGCAAGGGTAAGCCTTGCATTTTCTTCAAAAATGGGCTGAAATTGGATAAAAATCGCAAGGGGTAAGCCTTGCATTTTCTTCAAAAATGGGCTGAAATTGGATAAAACGCAAGGGTAAGCCTTGCATTTTCTTCAAAAAAGGGCTGAAATTGGATAAATCGCAAGGGGTAAGCCTTGCATTTTCTTCAAAAAACGGCTGAAATTGGATAAAATCGCAAGGTGTAAGCCTTGCATTTCTTCAAAAAAGGGCTGAAATTGGATAAATCGCAAGGGGTAAGCCTTGCATTTTCTTCAAAAATGGGCTGAAATTGGATAAAATCGCAAGGGGTAAGCCTTGCGTTTTCTTCAAAAAACGGCTGAAATTGGATAAAATCGCAAGGTGTAAGCCTTGCATTTCTTCAAAAAGGGCTGAAATTGGATAAATCGCAAGGGGTAAGCCTTGCATTTTCTTCAAAAATGGGCTGAAATTGGATAAAATCGCAAGGGGTAAGCCTTGCATTTTCTTCAAAAAAGGGCTGAAATTGGATAAAATCGCAAGGGGTAAGCCTTGCATTTTCTTCAAAAATGGGCTGAAATTTGATGAAGTCCATCAATTCTGACCCCTAAATTACGACGAAATCACATTTTAAGTCACAAAGAATCTCACAAGCGTACATGAAGCGCCACACCAGTTCTTCAAGCGTACACTATACAATTATTGCATGCTGTGACGGGGTCCATGGTGTATTGTACACCCGAGGGGGAAAATGGAACCCGAGGTGAGCCAAGGGTGCCATTTTCCCCCGAGGGTGTACAAACCCATGGACCCTCGTCACAGCATGCAACAATTGTTTTGTTATACCTTGGTAACATTATTATTCCTCTTCTCGAGGTTCTGTTGTCATCTTCAAACATTATTAAGACGGAGTATAAGCCACTACATGTAGTTTAATAAGCAGATGAACAGTTGTGCAAAATAATAAGAAACAATTTTTCACTGTTCCCTCGAACCCGCAGTTGTTTTGTACAAAGCGCTGGAAATTGACCAACGGTACGATCAAGGTAATGTACACCGCCGGTAAACAAAACTAACGTTACCCTCTGGCGCTGTGCATCATGCGTTGTGCGCATCCTTAGCCATGGTACATGCGGTTTTGTTTTACATCACATGATTGGTTCTCGACCAATGAAACTTCACAATTTGTTACCGAGGTATAACAAAATATTTTGTGAAGTCACAAGCGTACACGAGGCATCAGAAGTGTGTACTCGCAAGCATACACAGTTTAGATCACAAGACACAATTGGCACAAGGCATCAAAAACGTGTACCCACAAGCGTACATAGTTTACATTACAAGTCACAAGCGTACACAAGGCATCAAAAGCGTACACACAAGCGTACACAATATATTGTAAAGTCACAAGCGTACACAGGGCAACACAAATGTGTACACACAAGCGTACACAATATATTGTAAAGTCACAAGCATACACAGGGCATCAAAAACGTGTATCCACAAGCGTACACAGTTTACATTACAAGTCACAAGCGTACACAGGGCAACACAAATGTGTACACACAAGCGTACACAATATATTGTAAAGTCACAAGCATACACGAGGCATCACAAATGTGTGCCCACAAGCGTACACAGTTTACATCACAAGTCACAAGTGTACATAAGGCTTTTGAAGTTTATCAAACTTTGGCTTGAAAACAAAAACTAACCCCTTGAAAAAAATCACATTGGGGAAAGTTCAGCCATTTTCTCAAAATTTGGCCCCCCCCCCCAAAAAGATTTACAAGGGGGGTAACTCGAAAACTTAATCAAGTTTGGGCAAAATATAAAAAAAATAACAGGGAATAAGTAAGCCCGGCATTTTGATTGAATTTGGGCCAAAAATATATCTTTCACAAGGGGGTAACTGCAGCAATTTTATCGCGTTGGGTTAGTCCAGCAGTTTTATCCCATTTGAACACAAAATTGTTTGATGCTTCACATGTGTGAAACCTTATGTACGCTTGTGTTGTAAACTGTTTACGCTTGTGAGTACACTTAATGTCACTTGTGACTTAACAGAAATAAAGTCACAAGCGTACACAAGGCATCAAAAACGAGTACCTACAAGCATGCACAGTTTACATCCCAAGTCACAAGCGTACACGAGGCATCAGAAATATTACCCGCAAGTGTACACATCTTAAATCACAAGCGTACATGAGGAATCACAAATGTGTAAGGTCCAGCATATACAATTTGAAAGTCGCAAGGAAATGCAAGTGGCAAGTCCCGTATTGTTTATTAAATTTTTGCAGAAAAAATTTGAAAAAATCTCAATGGGTAAGACAAAGAAATTGTCAAATGAGGGCCAAAAAATAAAAACAATCAGGGGTAAGTCCAGCATTTTGATAAATTTTGATTTCTTTTTTTTAAATCACAAGGTGTTACTCAAGCATTTGATCAAATTTGACCGTAAAATAAAAAATAAAAAAAACAATTTAAGCCACAAAGAATCTCACAAGCGTAAATGAAGTGCCAAACGTGTGAAGCGTACACAATTGTAAAGTCCCAAGCATACATGAAGCCTCACATGTGGGTAGGGTCCAGCCTACACAGTTTTAAGTCGAAAGCAAACGCATGGGGCAATGCCAGCATTTGTATTAAAGAGGTTGGGCCACGCTAGAGGTCACATTAAACAATTTTTTTTACATCCCTAAATACACCTATATCTACCAAGAAAACACTGTGACAGAGTTATAGAAAGAATGGGTTTTCGTTTACAACGCAGTTTCTAAGCCTCTTTTCACCCCCGCCTTCAGGCAAAATCGGAACAGCAGTCGGTGCCAGAAAGCCGTCTCCAAAAATTCAAAAGAATAGTGACGTCGCAGTACGTACCCCTGTCAAACGGCTGTTTGTTGTTACTCATTGAGCATTGCTCAGTACAGACCATCCGGGCATTCAGTACGTATAGTGACGTCATGTTTGTTTGCTGCCCTCATTTACGGGATTTTGATAAAATAGTTTAGGCGGCGGGCTAGGGAACAGAGTGAAAACTCCCTGCAAATATCACTTCTTTTGTTAATGTAATGTTAAAAAAGATGCAACAAATTACAGAAAGTAGAAAACTAAAACATAACGTCAACTTCAATCACCATGGCCCATCCTCTTTAAATTTTTGTAAAGTTATAAAAAAACAAGGGGTCAGTCCAGCAATTTTATCACATTTGACCACAAAACTTGGGAAACAAATCACATTTTGAGTCACCAAGAATCTCACAAGCGTTCATGAGGCTTCACATGAGTTTGTAGTGACATTCAAACTGAGGACTAACAACAAAAGGGACAATAGACCCATTGCATATGACGTCACACTCTCAAAAAGGAGGAAGATCATTGGACGATGGCTGTTCTTTGTGCGTAAAAACGTGCGCGTGACCTCAGCGTACCTGTAGCGTTTCGCGTTATGCAAGGGGAGCTATTGGTTTCTTACACAACACAGAGCGTGCCTCCGAACGGTATACGATTTTGACACCCAAAATGACACCCAGCATAGACACATGTGAGTACGCTGCGCGTATTGCAAGGGGTCTATAGACCTTTCTTTTGTTGATCAACAAACCGCGCTGGTTGGCATGGAAGGCCGAATGTTAGCAAAACACTCAATAGTGTTAACAGATGTTTCAAACAAAATTCAACATTTTCTGCAAACTTTCAATTAAGTAAAGTACCTCTCATGATTGGTTGCTTTGTTTCCAACAAATTCAACACTATTTTTGAATATTTGTGTAACATTGTTACAAACTGTGGCTATCTGTTTTTGTTTTGCATGTATGGCTTTCCATAGTTTTCCGATCTCGGTTGGCAAAAACTTGGGCTGTGACGTTGCAAAAGAAAGGTCTATAAGTCCCTGATTGCTATCACAAATGAACACAATGGCGTCTCTGTTTCTCACTGCACAACGCGCAGCGCGCGTCTCCTGTCCGCTACATTGGGTGTCAAAACGTGCACAAAAGGATAGTACACACCAATGCGCGTGTAACCATGTGTACCATCCTTTCGTGCACGTTTTGACACCTAAAATGGCGGACAGGAGACGTGCGTGCACACATGGGTCTATAAGAACCTGCGACAAATTCAACAAATTTGGTGACCATAGTTGTGCCAAACAAAAATTTAGTTATGTTTCTTGTTACACTGAAAGATGGCCGTTAGGTGGGCATCATGTTTTTTGAAAACGGTTAGGCCTATAGGCCAACAAAAGTTAACCATGATACACTTACAAAATAAAGTGGACAACATGTTTTTTTCAGTGTCACTATTTTTCACCAAACAGAATGATCGTCATGAAATTATACTGAAAACAAATAATGGATAGGTAGGTGGGTGACATGTATTTTGTTCATAGTCGGGCAAAACGAATAGTCATGTTTCTTGTTAAAGGCACTGGACACTTTTGGTAATTACTCAAAATAATTGTTAGCATAAAAACTTACTTGGTAACGAGCAATGGAGAGCTGTTGACAGTATAAAACATTTTGAGAAATGGCTCCCTCCGAAGTAACATAGTTTTTGAGAAAGAAGTAATTTCTCAGTTAAATATTTGAATTTTTCGAGACCTCACGCGTGAGGTCTCGAAATCAAGCAATCAAGCATCTGAAAGCACAAAACTTTGTGTGACAAGGGTGTTTTTTCTTCCATTATTATCTCGCAACTTCGACGACCAATTGAGTTCAAATTTTGACAGGTTTGTTATTTTGTGCATATGTTGAGATACACAAAATGAGAGGACTGGTCTTTGACAATTACCAAAGGTGTCCAGTGTCTTTAAACGGAAAATAGATAAATTTTATATAGATTTTATTTTTAAAAGTCGGTCATGTTACACTGAAAAAAGTACATTAGGTTAGTGAGCAACACATTGTTTTTTTGTTTTTTTCACAGTTGGGACAAACAAAAAGTTAGTCATGTTTCTTGTTGCACTGGAAAGAAGGGTTGTTAGGTGAGCACATTTTCTTTTGTAACAGTCAGGCGAGCAAAAGTATTAAAAAAAGAAGGTAGGGTAGGTGGGCAACACGTTTCTGTGTCCGTGTTTTTCACCAAACATGTTTTCTATAGACCGTATTGAATAACCCCTTTGTTGCTATGAAAGTCGCCATCTTGTAGGGCAAACCGTATGCGCGTCTAAACGCGTACATCAATGAAGCACGCAGCGTTCCCGGTTTGATTTCTACGGCACACGTACACGCACACGCTCACAGATGCCATGTTGTAGGGCAGGTTTTTGAATGGTGACGTCATATTCAATACGGTCTATTGCACTAGAAAAAAATGATAAAATAAAACAAAGCCTGTAGGTGGGTAACATGGGTCTTTTCCTAGTTGTGCCAACAAAACGTTAGTGATGTTTCCCTTTTCACTAAAAAACAATCAAAATGAAAAAAATGTACCCATTAAAACCCTCTGCGAAGCATTTGTACTGTAGCTGTTTCAGAAAAACCACTATCTAGAGCATAAAGCCCGGTTCATACTTCCTGCGAATGCGAACGCGAAGCGAATCGAATATTGACGTCACAACTCTTGTTTTCGCTGCGAATAGTTAACTGCCGCAAATTATTCGTTGCGAATTTGTAACGTCAATAGTCGCTCCGCATTCGCAGGAAGTATGAACCGGGCTTAACTCTCTTAAAAAATTTAATTTACGCCATCCCAGTCCAATTAAATTGCAGCTTACATCAGTTCAAAGGATAACTTGAAAATACTACCCCCACCCTAATTTTGTTAGCAAACATACATGGTTTTTCTTGTTTTTGCCGTCTCCAGCATGCGAAAGTCTTACTGTAGGGCGTCGTGTATACGCCATACCCGTTTGATTGTTGTCATTCATGTCACCGTTTGATTGTTGTCGTTCATGTCATGTCCTCAGTCATAGCCCTAACCCAACCCCAACCCCAACCCTACGGCAATCGAACAGGGTATATCATACAAATGAGGGCCTATTGAAGGTAACAAAATAATTTATAATGTGATTTTTTTTTTTTAAGGTGACAAACAATTTTTTTGAGAGAAGTAAAATAAAAACTGAGAGGTGAAATGTTTAGTTTTGACCTTCCAATTTTTCCCTCTCATCCCTTGAGGTACGAAGACAAACTTCTTATTGGGCCAATTTTGTGTGTTTTCATCTGTTTTCCAATGTCCTCTAGGGACTCCGTAGTAGGTAGGTGGGCAACTCTCTTTTTTTCAGAGTTGAGCCAAACTAAAAGATGGTAATTTCCAATTACACTAAAAATTAACTAATAATACATAACTAGTGTGGGTAGGTGGACATCTTTTCTGTTGATATTTCATATTGCGAATTATCAATTGGCCACCTCCAAAGCAAACCCTACGGAAACTCAAACCCTAACCATTACATTTTAACCCAAACCCATCCCTAGCCATAACCCAAACCAAACCCCACAATATTAACCCCTTAGCCTTGCAATAATCAGAAAGACAAAAATGAAGTGACGTACTGTGGAACTGGTCTCTAGAAGTTATTTGGTAGCCCAGGGACGAAAAAACCCCTAACCTGAACTAAAGAGATACTGAAAAAACATTCACTGATATAATGATTACACAGGGGGGGGGGGGTAGGGCCTTACTGAATATTACTTTTACTATTTTCAACCCTACACTTATGTATAAGCAGTTTACTTTGTCCTTTGTAGTGCTAAATAAAACGACTAACAAAAGCAGCTACGAACTGCATTTCTGTTTCAGATCAAATATTGACACTTAGTTTTCCGACAGAAGTCCGTGCAAGTCTTGCGCGCCTTCAATCACTTTTAGGACCACTTTGCTTTAATGTGAAGGAAACAAACTTGCGCACTTTTAACAGGTCCCAATGTTCAAATATGCGCGAGGCTTGCACAGTCTGTATTACAAAACCTTCTGAACATCTACAAAAGCTTAAGAATCACACAAGGAAACACGAGTCTGTCCGATAGTTTTTTTTTCACCCAATAGCAATGTTATTTTGTCCGTGCAAAGTAAACAATACATCAAGGCATGGTTTGTTATAATAAAAAGGGCTGAGATTTTAAGCAGAAGATAACAAACTGCAATCCTGGGAAATGATACGCAACGATATGTGCTATAAAACAAGCAAGAATGGCATGACAAAATCTGCTGCTGACAAAACCATTTTTGTTTTAAATTCCCCTTGGCTAAAAAATAATCGACATAAAAATAATATTCTTTACAACCAATTTCTAGTTTCGAAAATATACCTTGCAACGAGGTGTAGACAATTCTCACCAGATTTTTATAAGGTTGTACAATAATAAAATCAGATATTCTTTCTTCACCATACTGATGATACCGTATAAATACATGATTATCTCAAACTGGTAGTGCCACGTCAAGGACAAACTTGAAATAAAGAGGAAGCTATGGCCATCAAACGCCTGACGCTTCATTACCCTATTCATCAGTTCGGTTATTTCAAAGAATACACAAATTGTTAATGGCATGGCGTTTCGATCTCGGCAGAGTCTTTCTCGAAGGCTGAATGGTCATGTCGCCTTTGGACTCTTCCTACGGTCTAAACATCGGAGCCAAATTCATAACCACAGATTTTTGTGCATCAACGCCTTGTTAAACACGCGCAGAATTACGCAGTAGGCCGAGCCGTGAAATTGGGCTTAGTTTGCAACCGGTTACTTCTTATTCATATTTGTTTTACAGGAACGGAACCCCTACCAGAGATTTTTGTTGATAAATTGCTCTGGTGTCGATGTTAAAGCTCGACTTATGGAACTCAAGGTTCCATCTCATTTTTGGTACAATCTGAGAACACTCCGCGCAGTAATATTAATTGGACGTTGACACAATTATGGGTCTAAAAACACTGTTAGAGTTACTTTACGCACGCACACATCTGAGCTTTGACGCAAAAAAAATTGTGCTCTTGACAATTTCATTTGCTAAGCAAACTTTTTCTGTGCTTTATCAAAATGTAGTGTTTTAACAGTTTAGTTCAGCCCGATTGTGTACCCAACACTCATATTTCCATCGCAACTTCTTCTGAAGTATATTGAAGAGTGCACTCAGGATGTCCCTCATTCAAGTTTCAGCAAACAATTATTTACAGTTACAAAAGAGAGAAAACAACCAAGAAAAAATACCTGTCACACCTTAACAAAAACTTATTTGAAGTTGTATCGACTTTCTGCAAAAAGAAGTCGTTTTCTTTTGAGATGTACCATCGCCCAGGCCTAAATATTTGCAAGCGTCAGATTCAAAGAGCACTTTTTTTCCCAACATTGCACAGTTTGTGCTTCAAACACGTCACCGTTTCTATCCCCAATAACCATTTTCTCTCAGAATGGAACATGGCATACTAAACAATAGCACCATAAGGAATTCAGAATACAAGCAGATTTTATCAACAGCAACAGAGGTAGAATTCACACAAAAACACCCATATGGGATCTTGCCAAGGTTCCCACGTGGGAAAGGCAAGTGGAACCTACGACCACTGGTTCTGCGCTTTGGACTTCAGTTCCAGCTACGCCGTTGGTTAGCAACAGTTAGCCCGCAATTCCGGAGGGCAGTTTGTCCAATACAATGATTATTATTGTGTCTCTGGCTGGAGACTCAACTTAAACGAGGACTGTCGTCACGATCGTAGCACCCCAGTGGGCTGTACATGGAATTCTGAACGCTAACCCAGTCACATTACAATCTTTGCCGTCATTATCATAATATTGTGATGTGATGGCCAGCGCGTTTGCGTGCAGTTATCTGGGTTAGCGTTCATAATTCCACGTACAGCCACAGGCCTGCTATGATCACGACGACAGTCCCCGTTTAACACAACGAAATAATTTAACGCTACAGTGCAACTCAACACCCAAATATTTGGACTCTAAAAGTAGAAGTTCTGAATATTTGCGACAGTTGGGAGTATCCAACAATTAGGTACACTCGCTTCAACTCTGCTTTCATCATTGGGCATGTTTGACGTTCCGATGCCAAAAATGAGATCAACACTCCAAAAATATTACGTTCTGCATTTTCTTCCCCTTGCCATTATTGGTTTGCAGTAGTTGTCGTCACTTATTAGCCCAATTTATTACAACTTAACAATCTTGTAAATCAAGCTTGAACGATTCCTGTACATAAACATGGGCTTGTCGACGCCGTCATTTTGATCAAACTCTTCAGTTGTTTTTGTTTCGGTTTTTGTAAAAAAAAGGTGGAAGCAGAAACTGATGAATTTAATCCTGGGGCAAGTCATACTTCCCAGAGCTAAACAAAATCATCAGACACCTGCAGTCTCACCAACAACCTGAATTTTGTTTTTACAACCACTTTAATAACTTTCAGTTGATTAATAAATGTTTTAATTTTTTTTTATTAAGACAAATTACAATCATAGATTCGGGTCTTTCTCTTTTCGCGTTAATATAGCATAATGCACCTTTGGGCCACAATTAAATTATACAAAATAAACAGAAACTACCATCTAAGTTACCGGAATACTCTTAATAAAGCATAAGAAAATATCAAAAAATCTGTCAATTGTTCTTTTCAGAATAGAAATTTATGAGTGGCCCAAAGGACGATGTCTCTATAACAGGTATTTCACACAAAAAACAAACATGGAAGATGATTCATAATTTTCAATTGAATCAAAAAGTACTATATTTTTCAGGCTTAATTTTATTACTTTAGTTTTATTTAAATTTTTTTTTTTACTTGTAAGGAAAGTTACAATTCGTCAGCATTGTCAGAATACTTGGTCGACATGACCAAGATGTATTTTAAGCACTGGGGAAAAAAAAAAAAGCATACAAAATAAGTTTCAAATCTCGCAATCGTCTCAATCATACAGACTGCAATTCAGGTGGATTTGTTGTTATTTTTTTTTTTCCATAAGTGTTTGCAGAACAAGTGACGCGCATCGGCACTTGGCAATATCATCTCCATTGGGTGCTAAGGAACTATGTTGGATGTGAGAACACGGGACGCCAGACATTGGTTTGCGTCCGTCGTCACGTAATAATGTCATCCAGTTCAAGCCATTGGCTTATCATGTACGTGCAGGTACATTTTTAAGTGGAGGGTGTGAAGCACTGGTGCTTACGGGCAGCTCCTTGGGATGGCTGCGTGGCTTACTTGGAGCCCAGGGAAGGAAACTCTTCCTCACTGGTAACCAGAGGTGCCTGACTGCTGGGACCGCGCCCACCGCCACCGCCACGCCCTCCACGGCCACGCCCCCTACCACCGCCTCCACGGCCGAAACCACCTCTTCCACGCGGGGTGAAGGCGCGGTCATTCTCACCGCTGCGTCGATCCTCACGACCTTCACGATTGTCGCGGCTCTCACGAATGTCGCGGCTCTCACGAACGTCGCGGCTTTCACGAATGTCGCGGCTCTCACGAATGTCGCGATTATCGCGGCCCTCGCGATTATCACGCCCACCCTCACGAATATCACGGCCACCCTCGCGGATATCACGGCCACCCTCGCGGACATCACGGCCACCATCACGGCTACCACCACGTCCACCACGGCCTCCCCGTCCACCACGGCCTCCCCTTCCTCCTCGGCCTCCTCCTCCACCTCCACCAGATTGGCGCTCAGACTCGTTGAAGCTGATGTTGATGTCCACTACCTGGGTCTTAGTCGGGCGATCCTTGTGAGTGTGCTCTGGTACCACAGGCTACAAAAGAACAAACCAACAATTCAAAATTAAAAATCACCGTAATTCCTCCATTAAATTCAAATTTTTTCGGTTAAAATTATCATACATGTACAATCTCTTAAACAAAGCACTTCAAATGACAAATGCTAATTTTTACTGGGGTTATTCATAGGGCACCCGGACCATTGCAGTAATCCCCCTGCATTGACTACTAGTCCAAGCCTTGCATCTTGCAATCAGGGAGATTTTGTCCAACAATCAGGGAGATATTTAAAACAAAAAATACATTCACCATAACAGGGAAAATTTTCCATAATCAGGGAGATTGTCAAATTTGTTCATCAGAACATGATTGGAGATTGGTTTAATTTCAGGGAACATTCTGCAGAATCGGGGAGAGTTGGCAGCTCTGCTTGCCCTCTCAAAGATGAAATTCCAGGCCTGTATATCGGCGAAACCGTCATTTCCTTTTTTAATTCCCTTTTGTGCTCTGACGCGCCTACCTTTTCCTCCTCCACCTTCTTCTCTTGCTTCTTGAGGGCGTGCATCTCACCCCACTGACTGGTGTCCTCCCCTTCCCCGGGACGACGGATCTTGAACTGGGCCTGGGATCGTTCCTTGGACAGTTGTTGCTTGTACTCGTCCAGCGTCAGCTCCTTGGCCTCTTCCTCTTCCTTCAGGGCCTCCTCGTCATTGTCTGCCTCGCCTTCCTTGGCCTCGCCGGCCTCTGTGTCTCTGTAGAGTTAACCAGAGCAAGAAGCATTTTTAAGTTGTTTCTATAAACTATACTGTTTTTAAAATATCAAGTACTTAACCACAAGGGAAACTGACTGGGTAACATTGTACTACATTTTGGGGTGAACAAAGAAACATTGACTAGGACAGTATTTTGAACATGAGACCTCCAGATTAACATACCGGCGCTCTAGGAACTGAGCTATCTAGCTCTGAAGTTGGCGGTCTCCTTATTTGATCAATATCTAGGGGGTGCAAGTCAGAAGCCATTCAAGGCCCAGTTTAGGTTGAATGGCTTCTGGTCTCCGAAGTATTTGTAGGCAAAAAGAAACAATAATTTTTAAAGTAAAACACCCATTTGTGGATTTGGATTTTTTTTTTCAAATTTGATGCACATTTTAAAATTAACGCCCTTTTGAACTTAACTCTTTTGCTACGGCTCACAGAAATGTCCCGTTGGCTCGTTGACGTCACTGTAGATAATTCGGGGCATCCCCATGACGTGTGCCTTTTTTACATAATTTATGCCGTATTGCCATCTGGATGACCTCTGACCCTAGTTTCAGCGGCTTTGAGTCGCTGCCATTGGCTTTCCTTCGCGCCAAAGGGGCGTATGCAGGGTATTATTGACACAGGTCGGTGGCGGCGTCCAGAAATTAATTACGTACAAAAGCGCGAAATTCAAAAAATTAATTCTGGAGCAAAAGAGTTCATGGATATGAAATTTGCAACTAATGACCTTGTAGCACTGAGCCAACGAACTACGTGTTTGCATTGTTTGGAGAAAAATAATTGGACTCCTGGATTTTGGTGAAAGGTTATTTGCAGTGTTAATGTTACTGATTGTGCCCAATTACAACGAGTTGCTTTAAAAACACAAAAAGTAGCTGATTACAACTAAATGACGCTTACCAGCATATGGTTACCAGCCAAAATACCATGTCACATGTACAATCTGCGACTGATGACCTGCTTAAATTTTTGAATTAGCACCGTTTTCTGCTTAAGCTGATCTATAAAATTGGGCCCTGGACTTGGGCCAGTGAATATTTAGAGTCCAGACTAGCGTGGGATTCCTTTATAAATTTGCTCCAACATAGGGTATGGAGAAAGTATGTTTACTACAGCCATCAGATTTTCAAGGAAAAACTATCATCACTGCATAGTACACATGCATAATTATGCGCACAGTGCCACCATAACATAACCTGTGCAGTTGAATGGTTCACATGATTGGTCAACTCGATTGAGAATGTAACCAAGAGTAGGAGGGTCAGGCATACGACTTCACCAAAAAAGAGCAAATTACAAAATTCAATGATTTTGCTGTACAGTATTTTTCAATTCTAAATGGTTAAACTGAGAATTAAAAAAAAAAGGAAATCAGCTGATCCGAGGAAAAGTTGCATGCATGGAGGGTCTATGCCTTTTCTTTTGCCCCCCCCCAAAAAATGAAAATGAGAAATGAAATTGATATTGATCAGTTAGTAAAACATGTAGGCATTTATATGAAAGCAACATGTTTCCTCTAGAACATCAAAACCTGTGCCTTGTTCTTAACAAGATTTTACAAACTACTATGAATTAGAAAATCAAAAGTCAACGTATGACTAATACCAGATTCAGTTATAGTACCTATTTTCTTTTTTTCCCCTCTTTTTTTCGTGGAGTTAAAGGTGTTTATTGGTAATGATAAAATCAATAATTGTTTAGTTTTAGCCTGAAAGCTTACTGGTTATGAAGTTTATACCTGAACCATTTTCTCTGTGAAGTATTTCTCCTCTGGAATTAAGTCTTATTCAAGAAAAATCTTAGCTGATTTCCAGCTGATTTCCGTTGTTCCAACCAATATTATTAAGAACAATGTGTTTACAAACTGACAATTGTGCATGGTTTTACACTCTTTTCTCCTGACTCACGCGCAGGGACTAAGGCCAAATTTTCACAGGTTTGTTATTTCATGTATACGGTTGATCACACAAAACATGAACACTGTCTGCGACTATTTTGTCAGCTCTACCAATCCTGTACAATACCTTTACGGGGCAAGTTTTATTGGACTTGACGGACTGTTCAAATTTTTGTTTTACATTTTCGTGAGCGTACAAAACCATCCGCAGTAAATACCAGACCTTCGTTTATAGAAATACAAGGAGCTCTTTTAATCGCTCTCCTGAGAATACTCAGGAGCTCAATTTGAGCTCCTCGAATCACTCTTCTTAGATTGTCCAGGAGCTCGATTTGTTTGACTTGTGTAACAGCATTTATTCAGTTTATGATTACTATAAAATGGTCAGGTCGGACGTGAAACACGTTGTTAACATAACAGTACACAAATAAAATTTTGTCAAGAGAAATCATAGATAATAAACAAGGGATAATTCTAAAAGCAGCCCACAATTGATGACAATTTCAATCACAGTTTCCACCTACTACGTAACTTACTACAATCCCTCAATAAAGATGAGTCGATTCATTCGAGAGTTGAATCATGCCCTACTTACAAACGCACGTTATGACGACGTGACTGTGTTTACATGAAGTCAACGTGTGTGAAAAGTCACAGGCTGTACAGCCCTAGACTTGAAATTAAGCATAGGCTGTATAGCCCTAGACTTGAGACAAGTCCTTACACGGGCACGGGCTGTATAGCCCTAGACTTGAGACAAGTCCTTACATGGGCTGTATAGCCCTAGACTTGAAATTAAGCATGGGCTGTATAGCCCTAGACTTGAGACAAGTCCTTACATGGGCTGTATAGCCCTAGACTTGAGACAAGTCCTTACACAGGCTGTATAGCCCTAGACTTGAGACAAGTCCTTACATGGGCTGTATATGTATAGCCCTAGACTTGAGACAAGTCCTTACACAGGCTGTAAAGCCCTAGACTTGAAATCAAGTCCTTACATGGGCTGTATAGCCCTAGACTTGAGACAAGTCCTTACATGGGCTGTAAAGCCCTAGACTTGAGACAAGTCCTTACATGGGCTGTAAAGCCCTAGACTTGAAACAAGTCCTTACATGGGGTGTACACCCCTAGACTTGAGACAAGTCCTTACATGGGGTGTACAGCCCTAGACTTGAGACAAGTCCTTACATGGGCCGTAATTTCCCTCCTGGAGGGACAAATCCACGGCGTAATATAATTCAACATTTTAGGGGGTTCAGTTTTATGTGGGGAGTCCTGAAAAAGTGTATGGTTTGTACGCTTATAATGTGAAAAATGTTCACCAGCACCTAAGAAGAATTTCCCATAGAGGTTTTATGTTGAGTTTTGGCTTTAAATGACTTACTTTGGTTGGGCATCGGTGTCCATGGGTTGTGCAGTATACTCGGGTGTTTCTCCATCATCGGTCACGTTGGATGTGTTTAGGTCTCTGTCAAACGAAACAAAACCACCATCGTTAAGAGTTTCAGGCCAGAAATTTCATCTTTGAGAGGGCAAGGACAATTTCATTTTGCAAAGGGCACTTCCACTGGAAAATCTTCTAAGTCTATGGGAACCTTTTGAAGGGGCACCAAGGCCAAGACCAGGGGCAACATACACCATGGCCTTCATGTAACTCCAGCCCTGGAGTTTGGGCCATCATTTGGCAACAATTTCAAGTATGAACATCACACCATTGGGTGTCTGGGGATGGGGACGAGAAAGTGCACTCTCCCATCGATCATCTTTTAATAAACACGCTATCCAGTCAAACATTGAAGATCTTTTCAAATTTAGGTGAAGACGTGCATTAACAGCTTAACTCGGAACGAAATGTTGGGGGCAATTACGTTTGTTTAGGTTATTTTACAAAACAATGTATGGCAACGTGACCTCTCACATAGAGTCGTGTGATATGCAATTGAGTAACGTCATCTACCATCGAGTCATGTGACTAGTTAATGAGTCACTTGGCCTGCAAGGGACGCGAGCAGGGTTCGAAATTAGCGGTCGCCCGGTCGCCAAATGCGAGTGAAAGTAGCGGCGGGCGAGTCAAAACCCTTCCTTTACTAGCCCGCCGGGCGAGTCAAATAATTGTTCCTTTTCACAATAAATGTGGGAAATGTGGTAAAATCCCAAAGTAAGCTTTTACCTAAAGCTTTTAAAATAGTTTGACAAGTCTGGATATTTGCTAGATTTAATGTGGCCGCGATCGGAAATTGCGATCGATCATTTCGGTATACAGTCGTTTAAAACACTATGCACATAACCACATGGTGCTGACTGCTGAGAATCCACCCGTGCACACAACGTTCGGTGGCCCACCGGTGGTAGTCCATGCATAGCGTATACACAACACACAGTCCACTGTTCAAAGTCCAAGCTAACCAACATTCCGCACGCTGTGATTGGCCGTTGATGGCCGTTGATAATTACCATATTCATAAGATCTTGGCTAGACTTTACCGCAGTACACGTTCAAGAACGGAGTAAAGAATTGCCGCATATTGTTTAGCACGCCTGCAGATTGTGTAAAATACACAGCCTTGGATCAAGTCTAACCAAACATCAACAACTTTGCCGATAGAGGGCGATGCGGTTCAAAGTTCATTGAATTATTTCTCAATGTGCGTTGTCGACCGATCGCTGATTCACGAAGATTTTATTGCAAACGAAGTTCAAAACAACCGATCCTCAAAACATGAATCCATAAAAATGGTTGTTGATGGAAAAGGATAATTTAGGGCAGAAATTAAGGGATAAAAACGTCCCAAAACGCAATTTTGCTAACTTTACTTCCGTGTTTTGAGGTTTGTTTGTTTTTTCTTTACGTTTTCAAAATTTTGTGTGTACATACATATACATGCGGGCTAGTGAAAAAACCTGCGGGCGATCCAAAATTTTGGTTGAATCGCCCGGCCGGCGAGTGGAAAAAAAGTTAAGGGAAACCCCTGGCGAGTCATGTGATATGCGATTGAGTCACGTGATCTGCCATTGAGTCATGTGACTGGTCAATGAGTCACTTGGCCTGCACACGAGTCATGTGATCTGCGCATCGATCATGTGACCTGCCAATGAGTCACATGACCTGCTTATAATAATTTGGGAGGCCAATCATCCTTTGAGAAGCTGAATTGCAAAGGACACCTCTACATGTTCGAGCTGCAGGCATGCAAGGGCATCCTTTGGCTGGCAGCCACATTGACCCATGACCACGGAGCATAGCCAGAGATCGAAATGTTTGATTTTTCCAGAGGGAGGAAAACCAGAGGGCCCAGAAAAAAAACCCTTGTGGCATAGGAGAGAACCAACGCAAAAACTCTACTCGCATATGGCACTAGCTAGGAATCAGACCAGGACCGCAGTGGTGAGAGGCGAGCGCTTTACTAGCTTAGCAACCCATGCCACCCACCATGAGTCATGTGACCTTCAAACGAGTCATGTGACCCCAAAATGAGTCATGTGACTTGCCAACAAGCCATGTGACCTGCAATTGAGTCACATGACCTGCCAATAAGTAGGGTGATCTTGCAACATCATTTGTTGGTACAAACTGCAGTGGAGCAAAAAGTGCTAGAAACTGACATTAGTGCACATGTGTAGGTGCAAATGATAGGGTGGCCCCAGTGCATAAGGTGTGTTGTTGGAGTGCAAGTTAAAGCCGACCTCACATTGAGGGTCAAGTTAGGTGATCTTACCACAACTAATTTCCAAGAAATTCCATTAAAATACTATGAAAGATCATCCCAATTTGGGACATGGGGCATCCATCCATGTGTAATGTAATCATTCACTCTGAACCTTTAGTGTCTTTGGTTGGACACCCTCCCATAGCCTCCAAAATACTCTACTCTAATGGTTATAACTGGAGTTGGGACTTGGATAAACAAGAATGGACAGGCCTCCAGCATTGTTTTATCATTGTATTGGGCTCAGTGGGAGGCAAGAGATTCCAGCATACAATGGCAGATTATCGGCCGTGGCTTACGACTGAGAATCTGCCATTCACTGCGAGTAAATATTTTCTCACAAGATCACATCAAATCCCGGTGCTAACTATGAGAACCTCTGTTGTCATTCCTTTGTCAAGTCATGGTTTTATTGTGGCAATGATATTTTCAAAGGAAAAGGATATACTCCAGAAGCTCAACAAAATTCTGAAAACGGAAATTTTTCCAAAATACTGACACGAAGTGGTAAAATTACTTAACTTAGACAGTGGAACAGTGACGACTACTTCAAGCCCAGTATAATTTTGTTTTCTTCAATTTACTACCCTGTTATAGCTTCTGTGCGCAATTATCAAAATAGCAAAGTAATACCAAAAAATGAAACCAGTTGCAAATGATGAGTGTAGAGTAGAGTCGTATTTCTGTGTAGTTTTTGCCAAGCGATTTCAGGGTTATAATTTACAGAAAAATCATAACTAGACCAATCATCTGGTGGCTGTCACTGGATCTGAAGAATTGTTTTCGTAGACCTGTTATGATTTTAAATATTTGCTGAACTTTCAGGAGATTTGGAATTGAAATTGTATATTAATTAGTCTCAAAAAGTAGATACCTGGGAAAAACACTAGATTTTAGGACTTTTTTTGGGGGGGGGGGTCACTGGTCCAGTGTTAAAATGACTGGACTCTGGTCAGAGGTCAAGTGATAAAATGACTGGACTCTGGTCAGAGGTCAAGTGTTAAAATTACTGAAATCAGTGGTCCAGTGGGTATTTTGGGCCTTCCAATTTTTGTTTGCTTGACAAATTTGAATTTCAAGATGCGTTTATTAGCATGAGTTTCTTTTGAATCAAGTTGAAAATCTAAACGAATTAGTAATGGATTTGGTGATGTGTTAGTTCATGGCAGGGGTGTGGTAAGGGTGGGTGGTTAGGTCACCGTCTAGTTAGGCTACTTCCACTTACTTCATATCATCCTTAGCGGAGCCCCAGTTGTGAGAGCCGCCGCCTTCACGCTTGTCTTGGGGTTTTAAGGAGCTGCTGAAACAGAAGGAGACAGCAATTCAGCCCAAGCAGGCTCGCGTTAAGATTAAGAAAAAAGGACAATGTTGTCTGCCGCTTCTATTTCTTTTCTCTTTCACTCGAGAGGAAAAAAAAACTTGGGTGTCAATCAATTTCTTAGCTTCTGGGACAGTCCACCATTTGCAAAGCTCTCTACATTAATTGTGTCCTTAACCCTCCTACTGTCTGACCATTCAAAAGTATTGCTGTGATTTTGGAAGATAACAGGCCTGGAATTATGTTGCCCCTGGTTTTAGTCTGGTTCCCCTTCAGAAGTTTCCCATAGACTTTAAGATTTTCCAAGGGAAGTGTCCTGTGCAAAATGAAAATGGCATTGCCTTCTCAAAGGTCAAATTCCAGGCCTGAGAAAGTTGACAGCCAGCAAATAATATCATGTGGTTAACAAGGCCCAATTTCATGGCTCTGCTTACAGCAGAATTCTGCGCATACAGCCCATAGGACTATGTGCGTTACACGGCACAACAAGCACAAAATTCTGCGGAGCCATGAAATTGGACCCTAATTATTACACAACTCGTGCAGTGAATGGTTGGTCAACTCACTAAAAATGGTTTCCAAGAGTAGGAGGGTCAAAATAAACAACCAAATAAGCAAATATAATGCACAAATAATAATGAAGATGTTCGCAAAGGACGTTTCAAACATTTTCCATGCAAAAAACCCTTTCTTGCCATTCAACTGAACTACTTGCCAACCCGAATATATTTATTGTTCACCTTTTTTTCTATTTCCTTATTACCATTTTGGGTCATTAGTGAAGACTGGAATTGAGAAACAAGCATTCCAACAAGTAATCATAGCGACTGATTGTAAGGGCAAAGAAAGGGCACCTGTTCGACAGAGAAAGGGAGATGACCAACACAATTTTTAGATGCACTTAATTTACAATAGAGTCCTCACATGAGTAGGGAAAAAAAATACAAGTCTCTAACCTCACTTTAAAATGGTGTAAATTGCCATTGTATTCGATATCCTTCCAGTGCAACATTTGTCAACATCCAAAACATCTGATGACATCATTCTGAGAAAAATGGGCCTCTACATTTTTGTTTGGAGATGATTTAGTTCGTTTCTGACTTTGAATAATATCCTATCAAAACGGCCTTGAATTTGACCTTTTGACTGACGAAATATTCTTTCTTGGAATGTAAAGAGCCATTAGTTGTTGAAATCCAATAATTTCATGTTTCAAATTTCACTCTGAAAAAGTCAGTTATAAACTAAAACATCCCCATACAAAAATGCAGAGACCCGTTTTTCTCAGAATGATGTCATCAGATATTTGGGATAATGACAAATTTCGCACTGGAAGTGTGTCGAAAACAAATGGCAATTTAAACCATTTTAACCCTCCTACTGTCAGTGACTCTTGGCAACATTTTCCAGTGAGTTGACCAACCACTTGAAACCATTCGACTGCCAAGGTTGTGTACGGTGGCACAACTGTGCACAGAACTAACTGTGTACTGTGTACATGCATTCCCTCATGGTATCATATTGTAGGCTGGCATAGTTTATCTATCATTCAAAACCACAGTGAATGGTATTGAATGGTCAGACAGCAAGAGGCTTAAAGTGAGGTTAGAGACTTGCAACTTTTCCCCACTCGTGTGAGAACTCGTTGGTCATGTCCCTTCCTCTTTACGAGACTTCAAGGGGCACCATGGCAATGGCCAAGGGGCATGGAGGCAAGTATCAGTCCCATTAGGGACATCAAGGCTAGGATCAGGACAACAGTGGGCCAAGGCTTCAGTTGCCCCTGAAAGTGGCTCTGCACTTGATAGACGAGACAAAGGTCTCTGCTTCCTCGGACTTTATCTTTGAAATGCCGCAATGGATATGAGTTCCTCACAGAGGTGCCCATTACAAAGGAAACAAAAGAATTGCCAACACCTTCATGAAAAAGTGTCCTTAGCGTTAGTGAGTAAAACCCACCCACCGATACCCATGAATCATGATAGAACAAGACCCAACACAACTCTATCGGTGATGAAGTAAACCAACGTACACCTCAGTGGTACAATGCCATTAAAAAGTACCTCTTGTCACTGCCACTGTGACGCTCAAACTCTCTCTTCCCGCGGTAGTCACGCCCACCGGTGAAGCCACGTCCTCTACCGCGGCCTCGGCCACGCCCTCTCTCTCCCCTCGGCGGTCGATCGCCTTGATCCGCACTTCGATAGGGCCTCTCCGACCTCTCACCCTTGAACTCAGAGGGGGCTTGGTTCTCCTGGTTTTCACTGGTCTCATCTCGTCTCTCGCCTCGGTTTCGCCTGTTCTCACCACCTGGGCGTCCGCCGGGCCCAGCACTTCGGCTTCCACCACGACCTCCTTGCCTCCTTGTGTCTGTTGGTGGTTCCTGTTTAATTTCTGGAAAAAAGAAATGGAAAACCAATGTAACCAACAACCACCAGTTTTAACTCAGTCCAAAATTAGTTTTATCTGGGCGATCAGGAAAAACAGGTGTAAATATTAGGGTCATAAATAAGTGAAAAGCAGGTGTCTGTTACAGCGCTCAGCCCGTTTCCATGGAATCAAATGTAGAGATGTGGTATAGGTAACTTCATGAGGGTCGAGGTGTAGCCTCATAAATATCCCCAATACACTGGACTCCCTCCATTTCTTGGCCCTGCGCCCACCTAGCATCATTTGAATGAGTGCTTGTGTTTTTTCCTTAACTCCCCCCCAATGTTCACTTGTCCATTATGCAGTTGTGCCAAGTACATTAAAACTCAACTTGTTTTGTCTAATTTATTAATCTGCTAACTGAGTGATAGTTACGAGTAGCTTAACTCTCCTCGGCTGCCATGATGTTTACTGATTGCACATGTGGGCTGAAACAATTAGCATTAGTGTTGCTGTTTTAAACGCAAAACTGTTAAAGTTCGTTTATCAAGTCCCCAGATACAAACAAATTGTGTACAAGGTGTATAGACCGATTGACGAAAGTCACATGTTCAGCACATGACGTCGAAGCCAGAGAAAAAACTGACATAACCACTTTGAAGTACGCGGGGACTGTCTTGTTGCTGTAGCAGTGACTAGAAGACCAGGTCGTACAGCTCTGTTGGTGGTGCGCATGCACATCAGTACCCGTCATCATGATCATGGCTGGCGACAATGTTAAAACGTAATACTTTCAGTCAGACTCGGAGATTCTTAATCAAATTGACTCAGTCGATCAAGGCGCCAATATTGTTTGAACAAGTGATTGTCAGGGGATCTTTCATAAAATTACACCAAAACGAGCTTGCACAAATTTAATGCACTCTCGAATTGGGGGAAAATATTTGGCAAAAAAAAAACGCGATTTTTCTATCTGAGAATCATCACATTTCCTGATGCTATGGGTAATGTAGGCGTAGGGCCAAGAAGCGGAGGGAGTCCAGCATATTGGCACCATTTTCGAGGCTATGAATGGGGCTGGGTGAAATGTGGCTAGGCTGTACCATTTTCCGGTGTGTGTTTCCTGTAATTTTTACAGTGTACTGTAACAAACATGTTTACGAATTCCAGGAAAGAATCGATGCTGTATTCAACTGCCGCTTTTTCGCTAATTTTACCAAAAAACACAACATTTTGATTCATTTTGGTCATAACAAGTGAAAAAGTGGCAGTCCTTATTCTTCCCCCCATCATGCCATGGACATGGATAATGGATACAGCATGCTTTTTACAAAACGAATTTGCTTCTGATAAAAAAAAACTGAAAATGTTAACAACCCGTCTTTTAAAGTTGCTCCTTCTCAGTTGAGGTTAACAAATGTACACATTATATTATTTCTATTCACAGAAACAGTCACACAAGTTTAAGACAATGATGATGATTCAATAGGAAAAGTCAACTCAGGGGAAAAAGTAGAATAGGTTTAAAAATGGCGGACAAGGCATGTGGTCATCAGCAAAAAACTCACCAAACATGAACACAAAACTAAAATAGCACGCTTGTGCAATACACAATATTAATAAGGTACCGGTTTAGTAATTAAATAATTAAAAAAGTTAAAATAACGAACTAATTACAGTAGCTTTTACCTTCTTTTTTGGGTTTCAGTTCGGGCTCGGGTTCTTTCTTTTCCCCTTCGGCTTTCTTTTTTGCCTCGCTCTTCTTCTTCTTGTCCTTCTTCTGTGTTTTCTTTTCTGTTGGGAGGATTTCTAATGGATCTCCCACCACATCCATGTCCAGGTAAAACCTGTTATTTACTTTAACGGAATATTGTACATCCATTTTGCCGATTTCTTCGACAAATGGAGGATGGCAATGGATTGCGATCGCTATAAAATTCGACTCATTTGTGCGGCGAGGAATGGCCTCCGTCCAATATGGCGATCTTTGCTAGCTGCAGCAGTCAGTCAGGCAGTGCAGTAGATATGCTGCATGCGCGATCGATGAATTTGCACTGGTTGACTGTACTTCATTCCATTTTTGCAAGCAAGAGTGGGTACCAGCTTAATGGGACTTGATGAGGGCGCTGTTGGTTTCCGAATTTGGGCATTCAGAAGTGTTCGGAGTCGGTTATATGCTAAATCATGCACACACTATAATTTTTCAGAATGTTTTTTTGCAAACAATTAAGGGATGAATGACCTACATGTTATAATTTTACTGAGCCTCCTTAAAAAAAAGAAGATGAAATGAAAGACTTTATTCAGCAAGTTCGCCCACTTTTTAAACTGCCCCCTCATGTGTTTATAGCTTTAGCACCTTTGCCTTATATGGGTATAATATTGTCAACAAACAATACATAGCCCTGCTGCGCTGCCGCCTCCATAAAGTTACAACTCTTCATGAAATCATGCATGAAAAACATTAATTATTCAAAATGAATACTTTTTACAACATGTTTGACATAACTTGGAATGGTTCGAGTAAGTCATTGTCAGAGATGGTGTGGTTTGTTTATTTAGTAAAGTAGTATAGTCCAGGGCCCAATTTCATAGAGCTGCTAAGCACGAAAATATGCTTAGCATGAAATTTCTTCCTCGATGAAAAAAGTATTACCAACCAAATTTCCATGTGTTGCATATTGCTTGTTAATGGTATTCAGCTGTGTTTGCTTATCCTGAAAATCACGTGGAAATTTGGCTGGTAATCCTGTTTTTATCGAGGCAAACATTTCATGCTAAGCAAATTTTTGTACTACGCAGCTCTATGAAATTGGGCCCAGGCCTAAGAAGTCTCCTCCGCGGTAGTAGAGTAAATAGCTAGACAAGTTCTCTAAAGAACAAAATCTACACAGTAAAGTAGATAATATAATATTTCCCATATGACCAGTGCAGTATCTTGCCTGCCAGAAATTGGCTATGGAATGTCAGGGTGAATCTTTGTGCAAACAAATGTTACATGGTCTATTAGTATAAGCATGTAAATGTATAAGCGTATGTAATAGTCTCAATTATTTCTGGATAGATGATATTATCTATTATATAATTGATATTATCTATTATCTATATACAAATGAAATATGGATCCATGCACTGAGGCTGGTTATTTTGTCCACTTCATGTACTTCCTTGCATTCTTAATCTAATCATAATCTCTCAACAGTTAGCAACATTAATCCCGCGGCTTTCCTTTGTGGTGCAGCTTCAGAGAACCCCGGGAAAAAAGCGCGGCAGCATTGATCAATCAACACAGCGCGCACCCTTTAATAATGAACGTCACTGGATTCCCACGATTGCTTTGGACATCTTAACTGCAAGAACAAGGGAAAAAGTATTCGTGGGAAATCAATGGTTGAGGCGCGCGCTCTACAGATTACCCATGATGCCTTTCGGTTTAAAGGCGCCAAATTCGGCTGCACCCGTTTTACTTGGCGCGTAAGATTACAGATAATACACAAAACCTTTCAAGTACAACGCCAAGCAAGGACTGAGAGAAAATGCAGGACAAGATGGCTTCGGTTCTGACAAATTCCCCGCAGAAAATCTGCCCAAACACGATCATGAGGTCGCCGGTCCGCCGCCCACTGCGGCTAGATGCACTTCCACGGACCCCGGTCAGCCCTGGTTTGGGTGAGCTTTACCCGTGGAAGTGGGCCGACAGCGCCCGGTCAGTTCAGCTGAGCCCGAGCAGTTCGTGCAGTTCGCCTGGGTCCGAGCGCGGTTACACACCCGGGCGTACACCGGTGCAGAGTCCCAGCTCGAGAGGCCGGCCGCGCGCGGAGTCGATCCCGGAGTTGCAGAAGGAGGGATCGACATCTGGGAATACAATCCGATGCAAGATTTGCCAGAGGGTGTTTCCACGTGAGAAGTCGCTGCAAGCCCACCTCAGAACACATACAGGTGAGCTTTAAATAAGATGTTTACTTTATTTTGTCATGTCACCGATGCATTGTCATGATCATTGTTGGTCTCCAACTTTCAAGTTTCATTGTCATAATTTAGTTCACAGTTGTTTCTCTATATACCTCAGCTGCTTTGCCATGTTGTTTTTTCTTTTTGATTGTTGACATTTTTTGTAAGAGATAAAAATATTTTGTGAGAAATGTAGTAAGGTCCCCATCAGTCATGGCAGATACATTTTTTTAATAATAATAGTCATGCTATTGCTAAACTAGTAGTAGTACAGACAGTACTCCTAGAATTATGAGGTTCGACCGCTGTCGTCTCCACGCCACGTTCAGGGAGACGATAGCGGAACGAACCTAATAATTCTAGGAGTCGAGTATACAGACAGTACATGTACTTTTGAGTTATAAAACAAGTGCTAAAAATAATTCTGCATATCACTAATCATATATATCACAGTCCTATCAGCATCAAACTGCGTTCAAATATGACACAGGGTTATGAATGACAACAATGAACAGAATTCAGAAACATTTCCGTATCCGACTGCCACTTTTTCAGTCATATTAGGTATCTCATTTAGAAAAATGAGATACTATATTATTTTATAATCAGATAATGAATGACAAAGTAGCAGTCAGATACATACAGACATTTGTCCAAAAGAAAACTTTACATTTTATAAACTCTATATTTTAACAAATTAAAGTTCAATGTCTGATCCATCATGCACTCTGTACTCTATCAAGAAGAGCTACCAATACAATTCTTGTCGCAGCTGTGGGCCTAATTCACTATTACTACAGTAGTAGTAGTAGCTACTTGCACTTGGAACTCGGTTGTTTTCCTCCACAGCAGTTCCACATGGGATAACCAAACTACTAGTAACTAGAGTCGACAGGTTATTGACAAAGATGATTGCTAAAAAAGTGTGGGATGATAAATTAGTATTAGAACTTATTTTATAGTTCTTCTCTGTATCTTGTTCTTAATGTAGGTGAACGACCTTTCAAGTGTGACTACCCCAACTGCAGTCGTGCCTTTGTGCAAAGCGGACAACTCAAGACGCACCAGAGGCTGCACACCGGGGAAAAGCCATTCTTCTGCACTGCCAAAGGTTAGTTACAACATACTCCTTTGTCTCTGGTTACAGATTATTTGGTCTGTTGGGGCAAAATTGGAAGACTGTTATATTTTCATAACATGGCGAAAATTTTAACACCAGCATTCGGCAGCATAATACCCTGCCCAATCATCACACTCTACCTATCTAGGGTTCTGCCCACAGTGATCGGTGCCAGAAAACCCGCCCGGCACTCAGGATTCCCCAACCACAACTGGCAGAATTTTCTCCGTTTCCGACCACCACACATTTTCCAAATTTTTTATAATTACACTTGCAATTTCTTTTTCAAAGGTTTTCAACGAAATGTAAAATTGGGTTTTTACCAGTAAAAATGGTATCTGAAGCCATTAATTATGAGTACTTCTTTGATGTGTGTTTATTTATATAATCTACCGTGTAACTGATCCATCTCGCGATGGTTTCCAGGGAAACATTTTTCCAAACCACTAAAGAAATCCTGGGCAGAACCCTGCCTATCAAATTGTTTTCTCCCCGACGTCATCATCACAATAATCTTGGCTTGTGCCATTTTTGGAGTCAATGTCGCTGTGTGTTATACAGTGTAGTGCGCATTTATAGCGACGCCGCTTTACCAGTCGACTCTCACAGTGGCAAGCGTGAGTTTAAAAAATTTATGCACAAGTTACAAAGGTTGAACAGTTTATAAATTTTGTGAATGTTCTTGGTTGAATTTAATCCAGAGTGTAAGAGTCGGTTCACACACGCCAACAGGCATTGTGCAGATCACCCGTACGCCACCCTACAGCGAGAGAGCACCGAGACGTTGATGGAAGAGATTCTCCGCAACGACGAAAACAGCGAAGACGTGAACTTATGGTTACAGCGGTAAGTAGTGTTACTACACCTGGAATTTAAAGCACATGGCACGTTGTCTTGTGTCCAAAATTTCACAGTCCTGCTGTAAGGTCATGTAAAACAAACAGGGGTTGCTCAGCATCCACGCCCCAACTTTTTTTTGTTATTAGTGTGTTTTTAAGCCCCAAAAACTTACTTTAGAAACTCAAAAACACATCAATTTCATCGCCCGCAGTTGTGATGATATCGGAACATAACCCGACCAATAATACTATCTAGGAGCAAAGACCACCATAAAGTGTGGTGCTATTTCGTGCTGCCAGTTAATCGGCATCAGACTACCCTTTTCTTGCTGTTGTGATAGTCTGGGTGCCAGCCCAGAGTTTGCCCTTAACTTTTTTTTAGTGACTGGCAGGCAGGACCAGTTAGCTTGTCGTTTTACTGGTCTTGTCGGCTTTTTCACTGGTCAATATTTCCAAAATGAACTAGGGATGCTTTTCACTCCACTGAACTAGTCAACCAGTCAACTCTGTCTCACACTGTGCTTAGAGAGAATTCTGACTGGTCCTCGTGTTTTAACTGGCATTTGGCCAGCGGATCCCTGTTAAGAGAGAACACTGCAGCCTGTTTTCGAAGATTGCATGGTGAGTGCAAGCAATGCGGTTGACGGTAAAAATTTAACAAACATTTTATGCTTCTATTTACAGGTATGTGGAAAGCTACAAAGAGCGAGTTGACACGAAACAACAAGAACAGCAGGCCAAGAGGAAGCGCGAAGCGGACCTGACGGCCCAGAATGGGAGCACCCCAAAGCGCCCTCGCGCCTTGGCCCGTCGGCGACTCCAGGAACAACGGGAGAAGATGTTAGGAGCAATGGCGCTGATCGAATTAGCGCACAAACTTCCCCCTGAGAGCCCACGATAATGATTTTTTAAGACGCACTTGAAAAGTTGCTATTTATTTTACCCAATGTCTGAGATGTCTTCTCCGTTATTTGTTTCAATCAAAAATCATGTTTTGTAAAAGACAAGGAGGTTGGCCGCTCGACAATCGCCTCAGGGCTTTCTGCTGCCCCCCGCGTCTGGGTGTAAAAATGTTACCCTTCTAGCCTTGTCATTAGGAAATGGGTAGTTGAACTTCAGTAACAGGGTTGCATTACTTAACCAAATAGTAAAGTACCAACTGAAATTGTTTTTTTTTTTTTGTGGGGGGGGGGGGTAATTCAAGGGGTACTATAGCCCCTTTTACAATAAACAAATTTCCCTGTAACATTTATGTGACGTTTTCACACTTGGACTGCTAACCCTTGCAAAAACTCCAGGGGTGATTTCACAAAGAGATAAGACGAGTCTTATCTGAAGTAAGGACCAGTAACTGGTCTAGACTTAAGACTAGTCCTATCTCTTAGCATTGCCTAGGACTAGTCCCAAGTTAGGAAGAGTTTTGTGAAATCGACCACAGGCCTGGAACTACACGAAGGCCATGGCCTCTGTTGCCCTGGTCTTGGGCCCCCCCCCCCTGCAAAAGGCTCCCATAGACTTTAAGATTCTCCAATGGAAGTGCCCTTTGCAAATCAAAAAATGGCCTTGCCCTCTCAAAGTTGAAACTCCAGGCCTGAAAGAAAAAAAACGTTTCCGATAAAATATCTGCCCCTGCTTGGGAGTAAGGTTAAGCCAGATAACCCAGGGGTAGCATCTTGAGTGCATTTTTCTCCAGGAAAGATGCGTCAAGTGTGAAGCGAACACAGGGGTGGCGGTGGGGTTAAAACACCCCCTGGAATTCCCTGGGGTTAATATTTCCTGGTTGTGTGAACAGGGCTCATAGCATTTTCAGGGAAGTTGAGGAATCCGACTGTCTATGCACATCGAAGCCGTACTTTCAAGGGGGAAAATATGGACATTTAGGTATGTCCGTCTGCTGCCTAATGTCAAAGCTCACCTACTTATTAGACAAAATTATTCAACTCAATTTTCTACAAGAAAATTGACACTGTACGTTATGATGAAACTTTGTGTTATGTTGTGTTTTATAATGCTTAATCGGTCAAAGACTGCTTTGTAAATGCCAATTTAAAAAGTAAACGTTTAACCACTTTTTATCATAGATTAATATGTATATAATAGAAGAAATAGTAGTATTTCATTTGTTTTTTTTAAAGTGTGCTTTCTTTGTAACTTCTTTCTATTTTACACAGAAAGGATTTCAGTTTTGGGGAAAGTATTTACAGATTTGCATTTTCAGTTCACTGTAAATAAATTGTGTAATTTCGGAACTTTATTTCTTAGCTTATTGCGAGTGCGTCGTTCCCCCAACTTGGAATACCTGCCCAGATAGTTGTTGCGCATGTCTCAAGTACAGTGGGGGGCGTAGCCAAAAACTTCAGTTGGGATAATCATTCAAGTTGGGGCGTTGTGCCGCACTTCCAACACATTTGCGTTTTTTAAAAATTTACTCTGAAATGGAGGTAATAAAGTGCAAAAAGGAAAGATAACCCTTTGGTAAATTTGTCTTTTTATTTTGAGTGACTTGTGTCAATTGATTTTCCAGAATTTTAGTCACACCTGATGGATCCGAGTTGTTTTCGAACTTATTTATTTCATGTAAACAAATTGAGCAGCTTTTAATGACTAGCTTCAGACAAGCAACTCACAGTGTGTTTAGCACCTAGATTCATTACCACTAATAGGTCTTGCCCTCATTTTTGAAAGTTTCTAAAAGCAGTCGTTCAATTTCACTTAATGTGTAAGCAATTGCTATTTTGCACCAGTCAATTGACCAATGAGGGCGCTTTCAATGGCAAGCTTCCTTGCATCACACTTCCAGTTTTTATCTAATTTGCTCTGCCCGTATGCCTTTTTCTTGTGTAAATAATATTATCAACAATGAAAAACAATTGTGTTAGTTGTTTTCGCGTCACATAAATTTGGTCCCCACCTGCACTCGCGGTAAAAAAATACTGCTAATTCAACAATCCACTCGAGCAGCATTCAAATTTGCAGCTGATTCTCGCATCACTAGGTACGCCTACTCTGCTAAAATGAATGCCAATTTCGCATGGCTAAAAGATTGACTTTCAAGGGAGGGTATACCTTTCCAATCAAAAAATGAATGACCGTAAAAACTTACTTGGTAAGAAGTATTGCAGCTGTTGATAGTGTATAACATTTTGAGAAACGATTCCTTTCCAAGGAATGTGGTTTTAGAGAAGGGATTTAAAAAAAAGTGTCAATCTGAGAAATGCTCCATGCATGAAACGTTTCTCCAATTAGGATTATTCTTCCTGCCTGGACACTCACCGCTCCAGCTTTTCGGCAATATCTCAGAAACCACCAGCTACCACCTTTCGAAATGAAATTTTCTCAGGTTAGGTTTATTGTGTATATCTACATTAGATAGGATTAGAGCTATCGAGCGGTCTAAAAAACCATATACTTGCTTAGAAGTTTCTGGACATACCGTCCAGTTTCGGCAATAATCAAAACCACAGCAACCTTTCGAATGAATTCTCAGGTTAGTTATTTGTATACTCATTTAGATAGGTTGAGCTATCGAGTCTAAAACAAAGTAAATTGAATATAATCGCTGTATAAATTCACAAGCCTCATAAGTGAAATTGAGTTACAGTGGTAACTGAAGAGGCAAAATCGATTAAAATATCAATGCAGGAGAGTGAAAAAGACAGCTTTTTTGCAGGAAACGACCAAGAAAACCTATATTATTGGGACAGCTCTGGGACAGGCTAGCCACCTTTTTTTCTGCCACCCAAATTAATGTAACCCAAACTGAGGCTGGAAGGGAAAAATTAGTCATACCACCTCGGAGAATGCAAAGAATCAATTTACATTAGTACAATTTCAAACAGGGAGCTTTACAACGATTGTGGCGTGGCAGTGCGATGAGCCTCTCTTCCCCAACTTCCTCAATAATGAAATAATTGTCTTTGTTTTGGCTTGTTGACAGTTTACAAAGTCTGTCAATAGAGGGCGCTATGTCAATTACACTATATAATTATAAAGTATAATTGCAGGAAGAAAGTAATGGGGGCGGGGGTTAGGGTCCAGACCACTCATTGCTCTTCAATTGTTTCTTCCTTGTTCAATTATCATTTTCCTTTAGTGAACTTTCAAACTTTTTCAATTTGTAAACTTGACACTTTCACCATCACAGATCTCGCTGCGTGCCATACTGCCTACATGCCTAATGCCCACTTGCTCATAATGCCCACGTACTCATAATCATCATGCTGCAGATGCTCTTAGTTTACGCAGCGGCCCTCAGCACAGTTTCTATTTCACCAACAGTATTTCATAAGCAAACTTTCTATTTCATTATGGCGTGTCATGGCCGAGCGGTTAAGAGCACCGGACATCAGCTCTGGTGTTTCTGATCAGCAGAGTGCGAAGTTCAAGTCTCGGGGGTCGTGGTACTTGTGTCCTCGAGCAAGATACTTCACCATTATTTACTTAGTCCTTTGGATGGGACATTGAGCTATAGGTTCAGTGTACTAGGACTGAGTGCAAGTAAGAACCCGGAACACTTATTATCGTGGAAGAGTAGAGGGTTAAGAGCACCAGGCTCCAGCTCAGCAGGGCCCAATTTCATAGAGCTGCTAAGCACAACAATTTGCTTAGCATGAAATTTCTTCCCTTGATCAAAACAGGGTTACCAACCAAATTTCCATGTGTTGCATATTGCTTGTTACTGGTATTCAGCTGTTGTTTGCTTATCCTGAAAATCACGTGAAAATTTGGTTGGTAATCCTGTTTTTATCAACGAAGAAATTTCATGCTAAGCAAATTGTTGTGCTTAGCAGCTCTATGAAATTGGGCCCTGGTGCTTACAACCAAGTAATTGCAGGAAGAAAGCAATGGGGGCAGTGTTTTTGGTTCACATAGCAAGCATCCTTGCATACAGGCTTCATCAGGACTTATGAGGCATTCTTGGTTTCATATACCAGAAATATCATAATTTTTTTTAAACATTGCTTACTGTAAGCAAAGCAAAAAGCACGCTATAGCTTGCCGACGGTTTATTGTAAGCATTTTATAGGTCAAATCTTATCGGTCGTTTTTTTCTTTTAAATGAAAGACACTTTTGCTTACGCAGTTTTCTGCAGTAATTTTTCTTACCGGTAAAACAGTTTCGTCTTTTGTGGGCCGGGATCACTTTTGACTCATGTCACACTGTTGACCTAATAACAACCTTTGATGCTATTGAAGATATCAAACTGTTTACGATCATCTGTGGATATAAACAGTCAATTTATCATTTAACCAAAAAGTTAAAATAAACAAAACAAACTTTAGCTGCACAATGGTTAGGTTTTACTTGGCTGTATTTATTTACTTAAAGCAAATGTGGGGCAAAAGTCTACTTCCCCCAAAACAACTTCATGAAGAACTTCTTTCAAAAAAAGAGGAAATCTTACGTTTAAGAAACTTAAAAAATATGCTATAATTGGGTTCTTGAACGATCCACAAATGACTGGAGTGGGGGGGGGGGAGGGAGCAAATTTCATAAAGCTGATGAATACAGTACAATCTCCATAGGTAGAAACAGGTCACCAGACTAACTTCTGTTGTTGTTGGCTATATGGCCCTTTTCAATACAACTACTTTGGCTTAGACTCTGGTTGGGTCCCCTGTCTGTAAGCTTTGAAAACTAAGGCCCTTTTCGAATCCACGGCTTCGGCTCCGGATTGGGCTTCAGGCCCAGTTTTCTTGTCTGAAACCCTGACCGCAAAGCATGCGGAAGTTAAAATAATTGAGGGAGCCTAGCTAGCCTGAGCCGATTTTGGAGCCGAAGCCGTGAATTCGAAAAGGGCCATACAATCTCGGTACAGGATTTCAAAGAAGCCATTGCTACATAAGCCGGCAGCCCAAGCCAAAGCCGTAGTTTCTACAATGACCTTTGTCTTCATCGTTTTTTCCTCTACAGATGTTGCAGCTCTATGAAAATTTTAACCCATGAACTTGTCAGTTATTACACAATAATCAATTAAATCAATTTATTAGCTGATCCTCTAGTTACAAACAGAACTTCTCAAATTACCCTCACTTGTATCTACATAAAAATGGTCTGGTATTTTCAGATTAAGTCGTAGAAATAATCACCAGATTCGTCTTCAAAGGTAAGATTAGTTTACTTCAAACAATAACTTAGTAACAATAACTCTTTGGCAACCGTAAGACCGATTTGTATCCGCAAGCATTCAATTTTTTAACTTCTTTACGAAAAAGAATTATAGTACAATTTTGAGAAAATGCTATTTTTCATATTCTCTACTGTGCTGCTGTTTTGCTGTGTACAAGAAATCCAGAGCCGTTCTACTTGCTATAAAGCCAAGCAAACAATAAGGTGTGATGAATTTTGGTCAACAAAAAACTGTCACAACAGAAATGAGCAGAATTCGCCACGCACGCCCAAGATCCAGTTTGCGAGGTTTTTTTTTTTTTTGGTTAAGATCGGGTTATCACTACATCAATCTGAATTCTTTTTTTTTTATCTACAATTTTTTATTTATTTTTGTTTAACACTAAAGAACCGATTCATTTCCTAAAAATATTTTGTTACGCTCTTAAACAACTCTACGAAAAAAGCCAATACAAAGCTTAGAAACTGTTAACGCTATTATTATTCATTACGTGGAAATACCAAAGTTTTATCAAAGAAAGTGCCGTTATAAAACAAGTAAATTTTGTTTACGACTGGGTCCAACAAAAGCACTATATAGTGACTGTGAGATTCCTCAGACTCACAAGGGTTACCCTATTAATTAGTGG
Organism: Pycnopodia helianthoides; assembly: GCA_032158295.1. NCBI lineage: Eukaryota > Metazoa > Echinodermata > Asteroidea > Forcipulatida > Asteriidae > Pycnopodia > Pycnopodia helianthoides. The sequence goes on along the minus strand of CM063253.1, from coordinate 4,886,378 downwards.
CAAGTATATACTGCACGGGAAAGTGGCAAGATTTATCAACATATTGCATAGACTAGTCCAATTAAACAAGAATTTTGGTGCTAATTAGTATTTAGTTTCCATTAGGCATAAATCTGTTGTTATAAAACTTCACTCTGTGGTTTTGTTATCTTTAGTACAACATGGACAACATCTATTCATTTCTGAACATACTCGTATCAACAATTAATGGCAACGACAATTATTTACAAAAATTCTTAACTCTGACAAGCTAGGGACTTAGATCTTTAGCATGACACATACAGCCATCTTGTTCTTCCTTCAAAACAAAACAATGTTGACCAAATCAAGGCTAGAAAGGAGAAAAAAAACCAAAGAGTCTGTCTCTTTTCAAAATTAAGTAATAAGCCACAAGGGAAACAGAGTGATTGTATCGTAAACTTGGGTGTGATCCCTGGCTATACAGCAGTTTACAGGTTGTATGGCTTCTGACTGGCACCCCAGAACAAAGATATTGACAAAATAGGGAGACCGCAAACATTAGGGCTAGATGGCTCAGTTTGATAGAGCCCCGGCACGTTAATCCAGGTTCAAGTCCCGCTCTAGTCAATTTGTCTTTGTTCCAACCAAAATTAATTGAAAATTACCCTGTCAGTTTCCCTTGTGGTTTGTAAGAATTAAAATTTGTTTTGAATGGTCGACATAACGTTAAAGTTTATGCTAGTTTTGAAGCCAGAAGCTAGTTACTTTTGCTTATGCAACAAATGGTTTTTGAAGTTAAACGACACCAACATGTATACCAGCTTTGGAGTCGTGAGTAGAATTTAAAAAAATTGCTAATGCAATTCACCTTGTGTGCATGACTTACTCAAAAGAATACATGGGAGTGTGGAAAAGATGGCTGCTGCGCAATAAAGACCCAAAAGAGCAAACGATCAACCCTCACACTTTGTTTCCATTAACTTTAGTATAACACATAATATCTACAAATATAAATCAAGAACTTTTCTGATAAATATTTTACTTTATATCTACATTATGATACAAATTCCCCCTACCTTAATGACCTCATAAAACATACTTGTAAAAGTTAAAAACAAAAAAAAATAATGAATGAAATAAAAAAAATAAAACAGTAACAAAACAACATTTCTGTCTTTCTCATATAAGAAGATTGTTACGCAAGTAGTTTCTTCCACAAACTCTCTAACATGTAAAATATGTACTTAAAAAAATGTCTAATTAACAAAATATTCCTTTAAAGCATGCAGACAACATTGGTTATTGTCAAAGACCGTTATCCGCACTTTATTATGATCCAACATATACATCAAATAACAAACCTGTACAAATTTGAGCTCAATCCGTCATCGGAGTCACAAGAAAATAGTGAAAAATATATATACATAATGTTTTCACTGTTTTTTTAATTAAACATTTCAAGCAAAGGTACTTCACGCGAAGTTTTCCCACCATGACCATCTTCATCATAACTAGCCGTGTGTAAATCTGTCATCAATTTATATTTCCACTCTCACCAATGTTGTGCACACCCTTTTAAAGAATTCAACTTTTTAAAACTTATTGTTAAAATATGAATACCTATTGTTTAACATCATCTGGAAGCCTTTCTCATTGTCAATAAAAAAACAACACCTAAGTACCCCGACAAATGGAAACAACAGGAAACCTTCGGGACACTAGAGGGCGGTAGACTCATGGGGTAATTCAATTGTTCGGTGAAGTGTCCGAAGCGATGGCTCAGGCGGGATCGCTGAAAAAGTCCTATTCTTTAATGTTGTCCCTGCAGCCATCAGCCATAGCTGTAGCTGAAGCCACTCGATTCGGACACTGCCTAAGGCTCAGGCTACGTGAAAATCTGTAAAGCTTGTATGTCTGCTGCCACCTAGGGTCTGTAAGTCGCACTTTCATAAACTAGCTTTCTGAACACTTTTCTGGCAAGGGGTGAGGAGGGAGGGCGGGGGGAACTGTGGTCTTGAGTAGAATTACAGGTCTGGTCTAGATCTCTCAAACAGCATATCCTTCAGTGCATGCTTCAGGAGATTGCTGTTGCAGAGCTGTACTCTTCTGCTCTCAAATTCAGTTTCCAAAAACTGCAAAATGAGACTTGATAATCTACTTCAAAATTAACTTCTGAGGGCTTGTTCCACCTTAGTTTTGACAGACATTCCTATTCTGTCAAACTTTTCCTCTGCCAATCAGACGATCTATGATAACAAGAAGTTTACTTTAATTACGATAAATAGTAGCACACAGGTGTTGTTCGCAGTTGCTAAGTAGATTTTAAAACGTACAATAAGGGATGCACATAAAAAGTACGTTAAAAATAGAAGCTTTGAAGGTCAAATTTAGTTTAATGACACCCTCATTTTCCAATACATCGAGCCGTTATAAAAGTGGACAAAATCACAAGTCTCTAACCTCATGTGAAAATGATGGTTAAGTGCAATTTTTAGAGCGAAAATTTGAAACATGACGCCATTGGGTGTCAACAACAAACGGGTTTCTACATTCCACACAGGAATTGCTCATGAGTCAAAAGGTCAAACTTAATGTGGTTTTGGTGGAAATTCAGGAATGAGCTACAAATTTCCCCGTACAAATATGAACAGACCCATGTATTTTGAACTAGACCTCGATGGATGTTACATTTTGCACTGGGAGGGTGTAATATACAATGACGTGACCGAGTGGATAAGAACACCGGACTCAAGATCTGGTGTTTGTGTGGATCGGCAGAGTGTGGGTTCGAGTCCCGGTCGTGACACTTGTGTCCTTAAGCAAGACACTTAACCATCATTGCTTCGTCCTTCGGATGGGACTAAAGCCGTAGGTCCCGTGTGTTGTGTAATGCACGTAAAATAACCCAGTTACACTTATCGCTAAGAGAAGGGGTTCGCCCCGGTGTTCCTGGTTTGATTGGCTGCATATTGCTCCACAGCACCTTGTAAACCATTACATGGTGCTGTGTAAAGGAAAAAGGGTCCCATACTTCAAAACGTAGCTCTACATTATACCTTGCAGGAAAAATACCGAGCGCTTTGAGACGCCCATCGGACGTGATAAAGCGCTATATAAGAACTGCGTATTATTATTATTATGACATTTCACACCATTTAAAGGTGAAGGTTAGAGACTGATAATTTTGTTTTCCCACTTCCATGAGACCTCTACATCTTTTGGGAAAACTAGTGCATTCCAAAACTGAATTCGGCTTAAGAGACCCTCTCTTTAACTAAATTGTTTTTAGCAGGGGTTGTAACAATGCACAATGCGTTTCAAGGTGGTCCTATTAGTGGTCCAATTATCTGGTAAACCTTTTGAAGTCTTACTTCTGTCTACACGATACTATCTTTAAAAGAAAATGGATAAAAATAGTTAAAGTAGTTTGTAATGATAACGCCTTTCTCAACAAGTTTGACATAAATCTAATTCAAATAAAAGTTAGTTTGGAAATCCAATAGTATAATTAATTTTTTGTATAAATACCCTGTTAATACATCAAATAAAAATCTAAGTTCGTGAAGGAACTGAGAGCTAGGGGGAGGAATTAAAACAAATTCATAACGAAAACTTGTTGACATTTTCTGGATCCTTTTTTTTGTGCGGATCAGTTTGCTTAATGTTGGCCCCGTTTTTAAAGCGGTAATTTCTTTCCCGATTATTTTCTGAAATAGTTTCTGTCAGAACCTTTTCACGGGTCGAACAAAAGAACTCAATAAATTACTGGAACTTATAATGTTTGCAACTTGAACGCTGCATCCAGAACCATCTGCCCTTGTCAGGAACTTCACAATTCTGTGGAACCAAACCGTCTCCAGTAGGTCGTTCCAATCACTATTTCAAAGGGCCATTTTATTGAGTCATTTAGACGACAGCGTGATTTGATTTGACCCTTACACCGATGTATGATAACAACTGTACAACCCAGTGCTCTTCAAAATCCTGGGCCTGGTTTTGAGCTGCATCCAGCATTCCAAATTGTCTACACAGCCAAGTGGTTCAACGACCAATCATGCAAGGAGTTTGATGAAAAGCTCTCGGTTGCCGCACACAGTATTTACGCATCACAGTTGCGCAGATTTACCATAGTTTATCAATTGCCCCGTAAAAATGGCCGACCTTATAGTCAAGTCGGAATTGTCTATAGAGTGCTTCGTATACATCGATGTAGGACAAATTCAAATCTCAATGTTCTTTACCCCGGATGCAATCAGTACAAGAGTCATTTTATGCCAATTATTTAGAACTAATAAGTTGTAGTAGAAAAAGATTGAACTTTAATCTCTTTGGTTCATTCACAAGATACTGTTATTTTTCTGCAGTAAGCTCTATTAAGTTAGGTCGTTTTCTTCCTGCAAAACTGTCATCAAAGAAAAGAATGGTCCGGTAGATGATCACTCTTCTTATTTGGTCATTTGTTTTTGAAAAAAAATAAAAAATAAAAAATCCGAAAGCTAACAGGGTAGATGTATTGGTCAAAGGGGGGAGACAAGGTCTTGGTTGTTATTTGGTCAGCTTTGTTAGCATCAACAAACTTTCTTTGTTGCAAAGTAAAAAAAACAAAAAACAAAACTACTTCCCTTTGAAGGCCCTGTACACTATTGGTAAGATCGAAAAACACAAATGTTCACAGATTCACACATAACTTACATGGTTTAAAGTAAGTAATGGTAGAAAAGGTTCCTTAGAATATTTCTGCATAAAATGCTATCGTTTCTAAGAAATGAGTAAAACAATAGTTTTTATCACGCGTGATAAAAACTTGATGTTTGAAAAAAACAGAAAACACAAAAGGTCTCTTTTCACTTTTTTTTCTTGTGACCTCGATGACCAATTGAGCTCAAACTTTCACAGCTTTGTTTGTTCATGCATTCAGTGAATCACACAAAATGTGGCCACTGATTTTGAGCTGTTACCAAAAGTGTACAATACCTTTAAATGTAGGATTATCGTTATAACTAGGAGAGGTTTGCGGTGACACCATGTTAAATCTCTTTTGAGTAGTGTTGGTTCTGAAAAGAACCGGTGGTTAACGACTCAACGTTTCGATCAGTTTGCTCTGATCGTCTTCAGGAGAAAGAGATTTAATATGGTGTCGCTGCAAACCTCTTTTAGTTATACTTCCACCATGCAAAGCTTTAAATCCTACTGATTATCGTTTAGTTTTTGTCAATGAAATGCTTATTTTATAGGCAAAATTACCAAGAAAGATATAATAAAAGTCACCTGAGAAAGTTTCAGTTGAATACAGAGTCCACTTGCTGAGAAAACAGCAAAACACTGTCACTATGTTTTCATCATGAACATCAATTCCATCCGGGGTTAGCAAGATGACAGTGGGTACCAACCTCATCTCTGGCCAGATTGAGGGCAGCATTCAAATGGGCACCACAGAAATTTCCAAAAGTCGCCTGCAGGCGATCTTTGTCGATTCAAACTTTTTTTGACATACTTTCATCGATTTGTAATCAAACTGGGGCATTTCAGACAAAATAATTTTTGCGAGAGATGCTTACTGCCATTACCATCTCGATAACAAGTAAGCTTTTTGGAATTTTGTTTACACAATTTCAAGTCAAGGTCGTTACCATGTTCAAAACGACCCGAAACATTCATTTAAACAAAAAACAATTTTCTCATTAATACTATTCCACTGTCTGCCTCTTTTAACTCGGTCAGATTTTTGGGGTAAAGTAAAAACAAACTTCCTTACACACACTTACGCCAAGTTTGTTTTGACAAATACATTTTAGAACCGAACCATACACAAGGAATACAGCCTTTCAGCAAAATTTAAGAAAACTCAGCACTTTAGTTTTTTAAAGTTTTTTAGAGCAACAATTTTCACAACTCTTTTTTCACCTCTAAATATCTACATTCTCTCTAAAAAAAAACTAAAAATAATAATAACAATAATTGAAAAGCACTATTCAGTGACATTTGGATTTTTGTTAATTGGCACGTAATCATTAATGTATTATATTTCCATAGAATATTTCAGGTAGTACAACTGAGTATAAATTGAGGTATAATTTATAAGTTTATACCTTACATACATACATTGTAAATTTCTATTAATGATATACATAGGCCTATTATATATATATATATATGTGTCAGGTTTTTTTTTCTAGTGTTTGAAGGGGCTTTCTTATTCGCCACGAGGCCCAGCGGCAGTCGGTCATGTCCAACTGAAATTCGGCAGCCCAGCTGTTGCTTGGACTCTAAACCATAGTCGGGTTCGTCCGAATAACAGTTGGACAGTAGAGAATTTTGTTTCTATGGGCTTATGCTTATAGCTTTATCGCCTTAAAAACTTTTTTGTTAGTAAAAAAATCGTTTTGCCATTTGTTATTATTTTCAATTTATTATTTTTTTTTTCATTCTGCGGCGGCGCGGTACTTTAAGTGTCTACGTTGAAATCCCAAGCTGGGATGCACCACGCAACTTGGTGCCTTAAATCCTTTGGCTTTCTATCCATCTTGTGCATGCTTCTTTTTTGGGGGGGGGGGGTGGTATTTGTTAGTTTTTTTTTTTTTTTTTTGTTTGTTTGTTTGTTTTTAAAAGTTGTGTATAACATCAAAAATGAGCAGGTTTATCATCGGACCATTTTTGCGAGTACGTCTAAGCCGACAAAAGGAATGTTACATCACATATTTCAAGGAAAAGTTTCAAGGTTGACTTGTGCACGTGACAACTATTTTTTAAGGCTGCTCATCTGGCCTTCTGCTTTTATTATTAATATCATTCTTAACTTTTTTTTCTGTTGCCCAGATTTATAACCCATCATTCTTTTCGTTGGCCGAATAAATATGTGATATCTGGTCTCGATTTCACAAAGCACTAAGATTCATCTAAAGATGAGTTGGCAATATCGCCACAGTGATTTGTATTGTGACATCACGCTTTGCTTCGCAATTAAGACTGATTTGCAGTTAAGACCAATCTTAGCTCTTTGTGAAATCTAGCGCTGGTCTCTTTAATTTGCCTTGGAGCCAACTCCGTCAAGCCTGCTTTCTGATTACGGAAATGCTCTTAGTACAGTTTCATAATCAATGCTTACTGTAAGCAAAGCAAAAGCCACGCTGACTTCCAAGGCAGTTCTTGTGAGCGAGTTAGCGACGCAACAGATCCAATCTACTGTGAACGCTCACTACACCCGCCGTCAAATGTTCTCGACTGTTTATGAACACATTTTTCTGCTCTAGTTTGCACAACAAATCTGCTCACCATAAACAGCTTTATGAACTTGGCCCGAGGTTGGATTTTTTTTTCTCTCTCTGTCTTAAAAGTACCGGCACAACGCGAGTAACAATCCGATTTCAGACGTCCCATTGATCTGAAAGCTCGATTTTTTTTTTTTAAGAATACAGTTGTCGTAAAGTCTAAAACTAATCCTGAGTAATCATGCATTCCGACAGAATCGTCCTCTTTGGAAATGTAATCAAGAATTGGTCAAGAAAATGGAGGGGGGAAAGAAGAAGAAGAAAACAAAAGTGAAGCTTCATTATTTTGTGTGCCTTGGCTTTGCAAAATGTCTTAAAATATCACTGTATAAAAAGTCTAAAATAAAATAATAAAAAAAACCAATTAAAAAAACATCACAAAAACACATTTACTTTTTTTTCAAGAGTCTTGCGGCATGAAGTGTTGTCAGTGTTACATTAGTAGCCATAGAAACGCCCATTAGAATAGAAGTGATACATTTGCATTTCGGAGCTGTTTTTTAAAAATTTTTTTAGTCACACTTTTTTTTCAGGGAGCACCACAATAAGGGTACATGACAATATGACTATTTGTCTTTGTGGCCCTTCTGTGGGTGTTTGGGTGGTGTCAACCCACCGGATTTTAGGGCCTCAAGGGGACTAAGAGGTACACTACCGGCCAATTATTGATGGCTACAAATTGTTGCGTCAAAACGTTGAATCCAGATTTGTAGTAGCGTTGCTTCTCGCGCTGGAGACACTCCAAGCACAATCGTTGCATCTTGCTGCCACAGGATTTCTGTATACACTCGAGAGCTACAAATTTTAAACGACGTTTGTGCACTTTCACCTTTCAAACACACTTTCGGGCTTGTTAACGGCTATTTTCGGAGAATGTTTTGTTGAAACGGACACAACGAAAAAAAAAAAAAGGATTTCAGACTGCGATATAAAATACTAAACGTTCTACTCATCCAGACGCCAACGATGACGACGATCTCTCCTACACTTGAAACCAACTTACATTTACCTGTCTCTGGTGTGGATGGGTACGTCTAGTGGCATTTACCTGTCTGTGGTGTGGATGGGTACGTCTAGTGGCATTTACCTGTCTGTGGTGTGGATGGGGTACCTCTAGTGGCATTTACCTGTCTCTGGTGTGGATGGGGTACGGTACCTCTAGTGGCATTTACCTGTCTCTGGTGTGGATGGGGTACCTGTAGTGGCATTTACCTGTCTCTGGTGTGGATGGGGTACCTCTAGTGGCATTTACCTGTCTCCGGTGTGGATGGGGTACCTCTAGTGGCATTTACCTGTCTCTGGTGTGGATGGGGTACGGTACCTCTAGTGGCATTTACCTGTCTCTGGTGTGGATGGGGTACCTGTAGTGGCATTTACCTGTCTCTGGTGTGGATGGGGTACCTCTAGTGGCATTTACCTGTCTCCGGTGTGGATGGGGTACCTCTAGTGGCATTTACCTGTCTCCGGTGTGGATGGGGTACCTGTAGTGGCATTTACCTGTCTCTGGTGTGGATGGGGTACCTCTAGTGGCATTTATCCAGTGCATCTAGATACTTGGTGTGGATGACTTTGGGTACGAGACGGTGTCTGCGATTACAAACCAGAAATGACATCCACAATCAAAATAAAGACTGAGTTGAATTTAGTTTTATTCGTTTATTTACTACACATCCAACATCACAATTTGCCGAAAATAACTGGATGAACGGGAAATCAGAAGAGTTGTTCAGTATTGGATGTGGGAGGGAAAACCCAAATGGGGAAAATCCCACTCAATCAGGTAGGGACTAAAAAAAACCAATCCACATGCGAGGCTCCGGTCTGAGGTGGGAATCGAACTGGGGTCCGCAGAGGTGAAAGGCAGGGAAAGAAACCACTGAGCCCACCTGATCCCCTGATCCCCCTGTTCCCTATACAAACTCACAAGCCTTCACGAAGCGTTCCTTACTCGCACAAGTTGGTTAGTTGTACAAGCAGTCTCGTGAGCCATACTCATTTTCATTTCAATTCAACTCTATTGATTAATTCTGGTTGTGAAGCCAAGGACTCTCAGAAAGCAAACTTAATCACTAGCCAAGAACCCCATGGAGAGAAGACAGTGAAGGAATTTTCAGTTTTAGGTGTGGGAGGAAAACCCCAGAGAAATATTCCAGGGAAAACCCACGCAATCAGGCAGGGACTGAAAAACCCAATTCACGTAGTGCCCCCGGCGGGATTCAAACCGGGTCCCCAGAGGTGGAAGGCAAGGCAAGATACAACTACGCCAACCTGACTATTCATGTTTGTGTTGTGCTCAAACTTTTATGAGTTTGAATCTGAGAATTATCCCTTAATAAACTTGTTGAAGGAGTAAAATATGTGACCTGATGGATCAGGTGTTTGATTTGCTTCTCTTCACCTAGGAGTAAAATATGTGACCTGATGGTTCAGGTGTTCGATTTTTGTCTCTTCGCCTAGGAGTAAAACATGTGACCTGATGGTTGAGGTGTTTGATTTGCTTCTCTTCGCCTAGGAGTAAAATATGTGACCTGATGGATCAGGTGTTTGATTTGCTTCTCTTCACCTAGGAGTAAAATATGTGACCTGATGGTTGAGGTGTTTGATTTGCTTCTCTTCACCTAGGAGTAAAATATGTGACCTGACGGATCAGGTGCTTGATTTGCTTCTCTTCACCTAGGAGTAAAATATGTGACCTGATGGTTCAGGTGTTTGATTTGCTTCTCTTCACCTAGGAGTAAAATATGTGACCTGACGGATCAGGTGTTTGATTTGCTTCTTTTCACCAAGGAGTAAAATATGTGACCTGATGGTTCAGGTGTTTGATAAAGTATTTATAAGCAGTTTGGCTGGCATACTTCCCAAGGCGAGCTGAGATGGTGGTAGGAAGGAGAAAACTTGCTCAATGTGACAAGAGGGGAATGTTTACAGCAGGATTTTTTTGTTTATACTTAAAGGAACATTACAGAATTGGTAAGAAAAAAACTTGTAAAATATACTTTTTCATCACAGATTTACATAAAACTTACACGGTCTAATGATGATGATAGTAGAAAACATCCCTTGAAATATATCTGTTCTGAAATGCCATATTTGATGAGAAATGAATAAACTAATTTTCCAATTGGAGTTTATCGCTCAGTGAGCGTTTTATTCACTTGTTGAATCTATATGATTTCATGCAAATGTGTAATCGGTTTTTCACTATTTTCTCGTGACCCAGATGGCCGATCGATTGTCAGTTTATGTATATGGTGGATTACATAAAGTGCTTACACTGCCAGCAACTGTTTTGTTAGCAAAAACCAATTCTGTAATGTTCCTTTAAACAAAATAAACCAAGGGGTTAAATGATAACGCCAATAACAATCTCACCTGATTGGTAGGAAGAACATGATGAGGAGGGGGAAGACCATTTTGAGGTAGGGCCAAGGAGCGAAGCCGAACCCGCACAGGCAAGCCAGCTGCACAAGCTGGGTGAAGGTGAAGATGTGCATCTTACGTTGGGGTACTCGTCTCACGTAGTGGTTCGGTGGGTAGGCAGCCTGTGAGCACCAAAATTAAAGAAGATTGCCATCGTCAATACGAGAGAGAGGACTGAAGCATCTGACGGCCGTCTAGTTTTTTTTTTTTTTTCCCCATTCCACTTAATGTAACCAAAACGAGGCTGGGAGGACAAAATAGTCCGGTCCCTCTTAACGAATGCCAACTGGAACTTTGGGGCTTGGCCCAATGTCCAGCTTGTGAGTGTGGTGCAGAGGAGCAAACAGCAGATCACATCATCACAACCTGCTTGAGATCTAGTGGTGGGACCTTTGTCTGATGTGACAGCCGTGTATTTTGAGCAAAAGTGACGTCGTAGGGGGAGTTCTATTGGGTGTATTCAGGGATGAAATTTGCCCAGTGTGAACATTCCTAAAAATGGCTTGCGACATGGTCTGGGTTCCCACTTTTTCCAGACCCAGAACCTCCCAGATGTTGTAATTCAGGAGGTTTTCAGACTCTTTGCATCACCAGAAATACAAAACAACGGGTTTGGACACATTGTGGACTATTTCTTTCTCCCTTTGGTGATTGGCATAGGGGCAGGACCGCCCAGGGGGGCAGGAGGGGCAAAACTGCCCTCCAAAACTTTGGCAAAACAATAGGGAAAATTTGGCACCTCAAGAAGAAAAACAAATTGCAAGCAAAATAGACTTTTTATCCGGTATTAGAAATAGGTACTTATGTTTCTATCTGTGTCAAATACGGGCAAATCAACCCCTCTGCCCACCTTAACCAAAGAGTTCTTCCATTCCACCCATTGGTAATTGGGACATTCCACCAAGAAAATTTAAAGGATCAAGGCGATTTTGAGAAAATCTTGAAATCAGGAAAAATATATCCAGAGCTGCCAAACATTTGCATCTTACAATCAGGGAGATTTCCTACAACAATCTTGGAGATGTTTTGAATTACAGTCAACATGATAGGGAGACAGTTTCCATAACCAGGGAGATTTTCCAAATCTGTCCATCAGAACATGGAAAGATTGGTTTTTATTTTCAGGGAACTTTCTCTCACTGTGATTAAAAAGGTCTATCGAAGTGTATTGAGTTCTCTGTACTTTTCTCTACTGAATCATTCAAAATGATGGATTTCCATTAATATAAGAATCAGAGAGAGTTTGGCAGCTCTGAAACATCCTGAGAAACAACATCATTGCATTTTGGCTTTGCACAAACCTGCTCGGTGATGAGGAGCATCGTCCGCTCAAACAGCTGGTTGTCGTCGAGCGCTGTGCAGGCCATGTAGAGGAAGAGACCGTAGAGCACAGCATTGGGGATGTACTGTAAGGGAACCGGTAGCATCAGGACCGACAGACCAATCATGGTGTGGGAGATGATGATGGTCAGACGATTTTCACGTACCCTCACGATGCTGCAACACAAATATATGGGGGTTGAACAACAAATTGACTAGAGCGGGACTTGAACCTGCAACTTCCAGATCAACATGCTGGTCTTTGATAATAATAATAATAATAATAACTAGTTGTTATATAGCGCACTTTACAATAACGTATCAATGTGCATTACATTAGTGCCCTGGTCACTGGGCCGATAGCATTCCTGTAATCTTTCTCAGCTCCCTGGGGAGTTTACAGCCCTGGGCTGCTGTGGCGCTCCGAAGGCTTTTTCATACACAATATCAACCTTTACCCTCGCAGGTACCCATTTATACCCCTGGGTGAAGAGAAGTTATAGTAAAGCATCTTGCTGAAGGACACAAGTGTCATGACCGGGGTTCGAACCCACACCCCGATGACTCAACCACCAGAACTTAAATCCGACACTCTAAACCGCTCGGCCATGACACCCTACCAACTGAGCTATCTAGCTCTGAAGTTGGCGGTCTCCCTATTTTGTCAATACGTGTGTTCGGGGTGCCAGTCAAAAGCCATTCAATATGTAACTGTTTGTATTGTATAAAAATTGAAATTGTATTTATAACAAATTGCTACTGGTATTTTTATTGTCAAGAATTTTGTATAAACAGAATATAAAAAGAAGATTTGATTTCATAGAAAAATATAGTCTTCGTTCGAGTCGTTTTCTCATTTTCGATATACTCGAGACTTGCACAGTCTATCGCACGACTTCAAAATTTCCTTTTAGACTCTCAACATACTGTAGCTAGATTCATTGGCTCATTAACTTGGAACCTAACGATGATTGCGGTCTGTAATCAAGGAGGAAGTGGGAACCAGCTGGAGCTGGTTTATATTGCTTACATGTGTCGGACGTGTCCCTGGTCCACTCTCTCCTCTTTGTCAGCGAGGGCTTTAACATGGAGTGGGGAGTGAGGCAGGGCACCGTGGATCCATGGTAGTCCAAACATGGTGAGGATGCAGTTCATGACCGCAACGACCATCAGGTCCAGATGGTAGGCGGAACCCTTCTTGAGCCTGTGATGGGGGGGGGGGGTAGGAGGAGAAGCAAGGGGGTGGAGTAAATTGGCAAAAGTGTTCCTCTTTATTATTTTACTTCTTCAAGATGTTTGTTAATGAGACTTACTTTGTCTCATGTTTTAGTTTTTTGTTTTTTTCCATCTATTGACCTCATTGAACTGATGTCATCATCACAATAATCTTGGTTGTGCTATTTTGGGAGTCAAAGTCTCTGTGTGTTGTGCACATTTTTAGGCGACACTTACCACAGTATGCACATGCAATTTGTCTTCCAATTTGGCGAGTGTGGCTGACAGTGCCCCATTTGACGTTGGCGCAAGGGAATCACAGGGGTCAATAGAGCCCTTGCATAAAGGCCACCCGCACTGAAACAATGGAAACCTGCAAGCGTTGGCCGAATGCACAACTCTCAGCCAATGAGAGCTCTCCCTTTGACCCATCAGTGAGGGCGCTGTTTGAGCTTGTGACGTCACATGCACAACTCTCAGCCAATGAGAGCTCTCCCTTTGACCCATCAGTGAGGGCGATGTTTGAGCTTGTGACGTCACATGCACAACTCTCAGCCAATGAGAGCTCTCCCTTTGACCCATCAGTGAGGGCGCTGTTTGAGTTTGTGACGTCACATGCACAACTCTCAGCCAATGAGAGCTTTCCCTTTGAACCCATCAGTGAGGGCGCTATTTGAGCTTGTGACGTCACATGCACTACTCTCAGCCCATCGGTGAGGGCGCTGTTTGAGCTTGTGATGTCACATGCACAATTCCCAGCCAATGAGAGCTCTCCCTTTGACCCATCAGTGAGGGCGCTGTTTGAGCTGGTGACGTCACATGCACAACTCTCAGCCAATGAGAGCTCTCCCTTTGACCCATCAGTGTGGGCGCTGTTTGAGCTTGTGATGTCACATGCACAACTCTCAGCCAATGAGAGCTTTCCCTTTGAACCCATCAGTGAGGGCGCTGTTTGAGCTTGTGACGTCACATGCACAACTCTCAGCCCATCAGTGAGGGCGCTGTTTGAGCTTGTGACGTCACATGCAAGAGGTCTACTACTAAAAGGTCACCTACTTGTTGGAGGGACTGTTGACCATCGATCCGGTGATGTTCTGATCCATGAAGAACAGCAGTGAGAGACAGAAGCCAAGCCCCATGGAACCCAAGACCATGTAGATGCTGACACCTTCTAGCGACACCAGCGTGAAGAAACTACCCTCTTGGTACGGAAACATCTCCACTGCCGATGAACAACAAATAGAGTTTAAAGGAATTTATTTGTTTCATCTTTTTTTATCGATTTCACACGTAGCTAAGATTGATCTTAAAGGAACATTACACAATTGGTAAGAAAAAAAGTTGTAAAATATACTTTTTGATCACAGATTTACATAAAACTTACACGGTCTAATGATGATGATAGTAGAAAACATCCCTTGAAATATTTCTGTCTGAAATGCCATATTTGATGAGAAATGAATAAACTAATTTTCCGATTGGAGTTTATCGCTCAGTGAGCGTTTTAATTCATTTGTTGAATGTATATGATTTCATGCAAATGTGTAATCGGTTTTTCACTATTTTCTTGTGACTCAGATGGCCGATTGATCTCAAACTTCTACAGGTTTGTCAGTTTATGTATATGGTGGATTACATAAAGTGCTTACACTGTCAGCAACTGTTTTGTTAGCAAAAACCAATTCTGTAATGTTCCTTTAAGCTGTGTATCAATGTTAGTTGCTAAGCAAAGTGTTATGTCACAATACAAATCACTATGGTGATATTAACAACTCTTCCTAAGATGAATCTTAGTGCTTTGTGAAATCGAGCCCATGGCCCAATTTCATAAAGCCTGTAAGCACAAAAAACTTGCTAAGTGCAGAAAAGTCTTGCTTAGCTAAAGTAGGTTACCATCCAAAATTCCATCGAGCTCTACACAGTCGTGAAGACAACAATTTCAAGTGAACTTTTCCTAAAATTGTGCAGTTTATAACAACTTTGTTATCATTACAGGTTTATTTTAGATCGCTAATAAATTTAAATGAAATGCATTCTTTTTGTTATACCACAGTACACGTTTGGTAATGACTCTGAAAATTAATGGCAATAAAAACTTACTTGGTTAGAAGTACAGCACCTTTGGGTAGTATAATGAATTTTGAGAAACCTTTAACTTCAAAGTACTACGGTTATGGAAAATATATCACTTTTTATTCCCCAAAATTTGAATCTAAGATGTATTCCTATGGGGAATATTTTTCCTGCGTGGAAATATTCGCTCCAGTTTTTCGGTGATATCTCAAAAACGCGACCTTTTGAAGTGAAAATTTCACAGTTTAGTTTTATTGTATTTACCAACATTTATAGGATTAACACAATCGGTAGGCTCCAATTACCAAACGAGTACTGTGCCTTTAAAAGAAAACAATAATCAAAACCGCAAATACTTACGTTGGATATCTTTGAATAAATACGACCCGACAAAAGACATGACGATGACGCTGACTGGCAGTGCATAGTCGGCTAAAACTTCACGTTTACTTGCATCCAGGAACGGGCTGTAATCCAAGACATTAACAGCAAGTCAAGTTACCGTTTTGGAGGTTAAAAAAAACCACGGTGACGTCAGAAAGGCAATGACGATGATCGTGCCATTTTTGTCATATCTTCCCCCGACATTTGTAAATAAATTGTTTTAATGTATATTTATTGATGTTTTTGTCCCCCTATATGACATGTCAAGGTCTATCAAAGCCCAGCCCTTTGGGATTGCCGCTAAAAACCGATTAGATTAAAAAGAGAGAAATCCATTTAATTCAGTGTGGACTGACGACCTTGACTGCAGATTGGGGAAAAAATAGAAGGAAAATTTAGCAAATTTGACAACAGACTAAAAAAAAAAGATATACAGCTTTATTTTGTGTAGAAAAATATTTTTCCAAACCATTTTAGTCTTGTGTACATTGCTTTAACGCATGAAGTAAATACACTTGCGCATTTTAACAGGTCCCAATGTTCAAATACGTGCGAACCTAATACAGTCTGTTACTCTAACAATAAATCTTGGCCTAGCTGAAGTACTGACACAAAATCAATTCTAAACTTTTCATTTTATTTATTATTATTATTTTTTTTCATCCCTAGTTCCAATCCTGTGCTAGTAAATTTTGTCTTTGTTCACCCAACCCAAAAGAAAAATATTTCTATTACTCTAACAATGACACAGTATTGAAGCTATTTGATATGAAGACAAATAATCTTGGTTTTGTTGAATTCAAATACATAAATATATATATTCGTAAATTACAATGCTGTTTATTTTGTATGTTAAAAATAACCATTATCGATGGCGAAATATTGAAGCAATCTAAGCCAAAGTACATATGAAAAATAATCTTGGTTTTGTTAAATTCTACCATTATTAAAAATGAAAAATGCCACGTTTGTAATAAAATAAGCAACATAAAACCCAAAACTATGTCTGCATGAAGTTAAAAAAGGGTACTTCAAAAATATTTTTATCACTAACTCTTTAAAAAAAACCAAGCCTGAAAAGATAGAATGGCAAGTTATTTAGTTGCGTGTTGTGGTCGAGTGGTCAAGTGCTCTGGGTTCAACCTCTGGTGTTTGTGACATGCAGAGTGTGGGTTTGAGTCCCGATTTTCCAGTGCTGTGGCATATATTCCGGGCGGCTTGTAGTCCGAAAATTACATATTTATTATTTTCTTTCTGGTCCATCCCCCCCTCACCTCTTGGTGAAGCTGTGTAGAGTGACACCCACCCACAGCGTGCCAAACATCAGGATGAGATACACCAGCGAGTTCTCTCGTAGACACGGCTTGATGTTGACTACCTGCGTGCCGTTGGTGATATTCCCAGCGTACAGTAACCCGTAGTCGTCCAAGGCTTCCGAGCACCCATCCGACTTGTAGTTCTTCTGAAAATCTGAGAGGAGACACATAGAGGATGTTAGCGACAGCATTGACTTAAAAATTTGAGCTACACATCCAAATACAAATCTCCCAAAATTTCAAAACAAATAAGGCATCCCCTTTTTCCTCAGATGGTGGACTTGTGTCTTCTTGTGGTAATGTTAATCAGTGTGGATTGTGTTTTTGTGTAAATGTCTAATCAGATGGTGGACTTGTGTCTTCTTGTGGTAAATGTCTAATCAGATGGTGGACTTGTGTCTTTTTGTGATAAATGTCTAATCAGATGGTGGATTGTGTCTTTTGATAAATGTCTAATCAGATGGTGGACTTGTGTCTTCTTGTGGTAAATGTCTAATCAGATGGTGGACTTGTGTCTTCTTGTGGTAAATGTCTAATCAGATGGTGGACTTGTGTCTTTTGTGATAAATGTCTAATCAGATGGTGGATGTGTCTTTGTGATATGTCTAATCTGGTGACTTGGTCTTTGTGATAATGTCTAATCAGATGGTGGACTTGTGTCTTCTTGTGGTAAATGTCTAATCAGATGGTGGACTTGTGTCTTTTTGGTATGTTATCAATGTGACTTGTGCTTTGTAAATGTCTAATCAATGGGGACTTGTTGGTTTTGAGCTAGTCAAAAGCTTTTCGTCAACTTACTTGTTTGTGCAATGCTAGGTACATTTTTCGAACATAATGTATAATAGCAATGCAGAATCATTCTTTATTTTGTCCAAGATGGACAAAAACACAAGCCCACCACCTGAGGAAAACGGGGATGCTTTATTTGTTTTAAATTTTGGGGATTTTATTCGGATGTGTAGCTTGTTTGTGCGATGGTAGGTACATTTTCGAACATAATGTATAATAGCAATGCAGAATCATTTTTTATTTTGTCCAAGATGGAAGACTTATTTATTATATATTTTTTTAAACATCTAACAGAGCCAGTCAAACATTATTGTAAACTTACTTGTTTGTGTGATGGTGTGTACATTTTCTAGTCATATTTTATGCGTTCATTTTCATACTAGCTGTGCTGGATTGATTTTTATTTCTCACATTCTTTTCTTTAAACTGTTGTGGTACACACGGCTAAAATATAGGATTCAAACTGCCTCTGGCTACCAGGCAATCTCAGTGGTCTAGTTGGTAAGACATCTGCTCTAAATGGCAAAGGTCATGGGTTCGAATCCCACACAAATATCATGCCTGTGGATTTTTTTTCACAGGACTCGGGAAAGTTTTACATACATCAATGCTAGGGTAAAAAACAAATAATAGTCTTTATTCAAATTGCAAATTTATCATCTATTAAACTTTCTTTTCCTTTAAGAGTTTTGGTGAGTGCTTAAATTCAATTAACTATTATTGTTTGCCCATAAGAAGGACATGACAAAAAAGTTACTGGAGAAAGGGCGTAAGCAATTAATGTGAAAAATTGTGTTTCAAGAAAACTGAGCGTGATGGTTTGATCGGTTTTCTGCCATTCATAAAGTCATTATTGAAAGGTTAAATTCTACATGGAAATGGAATAAACATGACTTTGGGGTAATTTATATTTACTTATATAATTATTATAACATATATCGTCACCGTTTTCACGAAGGGACAATTTGTATGACCTATATAAATTTTTGTTTTCACGAACAGACAATCGTAGTTTACGCATTGGTTTGTACCCGACACGCTGCACACACACCTCGTTTGCAGTTTTCACGAACAGACAATTGTGTAAACAGTTAATTACTCATTAATTAATCCAACTGTAATGAAAATAACAAAAGATTTGCACGATTTAAGATCTCCACTTTCATGCTTGGAAAAATGTCAACGTTTCAATGACAAACAGTGTCCGAAACGGTGATTTCAAAAATAGCTTAACTTCAAACGGGTTTTCTCCAAACATGAACGTTTTGTTGAATGCCCTAAATTGGCTCTTCGTGAAAACGGTGACGATATGTTTGTCTGGCGCCTTCTATTAATGGGAAAAAAAATACTTTGAAGAAGGGCGTAGAGCCTTACGCATCTTCTTCCGGGTCTTCCGGGCACACTTTGGGTCTACATTAAAACATCATAATGAAAAACAGAGAAACAAACATCACCTCACATCTTGCATTTGACAAAATTATACCCTTTTGTCCTATTCTTTGACAACAAAGAGCTGGATAATTGAATTACAAATATTTCAGAAAGGTTTTTACATAAATGCTGTTTGTTCTATTCTTTCGCCAAAGGGAATATGAAAGTGGGGCCTTGATTGGTGCTGTACACATGAGAATTTTATAATCTGAAACGCTTCATTGGATTTTAGGTTTTTTAATATTTTAGATCTATTTCTGGATTTTTAAACCCACATGCCTTCTTTCTTTGCTTGATTGCACATTTTAACAGTTTATAAAGTGCAATGCATTAGAATACTGGACGCATTTGAAAGTCTTTTAAAAAAAAAAAAATATTTCTAAGTAAAATGGACTTACGCCTGAATAAGAAATACAAAGTGCATCGCTAGATTCTCTAACAATTGCAGTTTCTTTAAAAAAAGATTCACACAAATGATTCCTTATTACTATTATTGTTATTTTCATTTGATTCATTTCACTTAGTGACTCTGGTTGTGAAGCCAAGGACTCTCAGAAAAGCGAACTTAATCAACTTTACTAGCCAAGAACTCCATGGAGAGAAGACAAGGAAGGAAGTTTCAGTTTTTAGATGTGGGAGGAAAAAACCCCAGAGAATTATTCCCGGCAAACCCACGCAATTATCAGGTAGGGACTGAAAAACCCAATCCACGTAGTGCCCCCCCAGCGGGATTCAAACCGGGGTCCCAGAGGTGGAAGACCGAGGAAAGAAACCACTACGCTAACCCGACCGTCAATAACAATGCGAAAAAAATCATTATTATTATTATTATTTTATTCGACCACAACAATACATACACAAACAAACACGAGGCGAGTCGAAGAACTTGAAAACATCAAAGCATGAAACGTAGGCCTAGCCCAAAAAATATACAGAACAGCAAAGAATGATGATAGGAGGGCAGCATGGAGAACAGCAGTATTTTTATCACGGGAATTTTTTTTTTTAAAAATGGGCTTGTGAACGGAGCATGCAAGTACGAGAACTTCAATCTGAGGAAGGAGAACAGCAAACTGCCCAACGAAAAAAAGGACAAGAGTGCTTTTTGATTTCTGCCACTGACAAAATTGGGCCATGAAACTTTGAAATAGCAAAGATTGGAAAGGATCGTGTTTTAAAGTCTTACTGTAGACAAGCTCCTTCAGTGGGTCGACACAAAACGCGATGGAAATGAACAAAGCAAATATCTCCTCTGTCGATCTGAAAGTATAAAATTAAAAAAGAAAATCATAATTGGGCCAGTAAACTCATGGCTGGACAAGTCCGGTGGCCTCCTGTTTTCCAATTGAATAAACAAGAGGCTACCTTTCAAATTGAATAACAAGAGGCTACCTTTCAAATTGAATAACAAGAGGCTACCTTTCCAATTGAATAACAAGAGGCTACCTTTCAAATTGAATAACAAGAGGCTACCTTTCCAATTGAATAACAAGAGGCTACCTTTCCAATTGAATAACAAGAGGCTACCTTTCAAATTGAATAACAAGAGGCTACCTTTCAAATTGAATAACAAGAGGCTACCTTTCAAATTGAATAACAAGAGGCTACCTTTCAAATTGAATAACAAGAGGCTACCTTTCAAATTGAACAACAAGAGGCTACCTTTCAAATTGAATAACAAGAGGCTACCTTTCCAATTGAATAACAACAGGCCACCTTTCAAATTGAATAACAACAGGCTACCTTTCCAATTGAATAACAAGAGGCTACCTCATTGTGTAATATCTTTGTGAAAACATAGCTGACTACGAGTATGATAATTATCTTCCAATTCCGTTGAGTATCGAAGCTACACATAAGACAAAATGAGATAGATTTTTTTCTTAGTGCTTGTTCAACTCGTTTTGATTCCGGTCTTGTAGAATCAATTCTGGTCCAGTAAAAATGTGGAGCTACAAGACCATCAGTCTTGTGGATATTCCCCCCAAATTCAAGCCCTGACTTCTCCCTAAAAGAGTTTTATACATGGTTGTACCCGCGAGTTTACTACTATAGTTTCTCTTAGAAGTACATTTTATGACAAAAGCGAGGGGAGGAAATCTATATGGTTTTTATGAGGCATTGCATGGTGAGGTATCAATTTGGTTTTTTCAGTAACACCATGTGTATATCTTCTTTGCTGTGTAGATTTTTTGTTCTCTAGAGGACTTGTCTTGCTATTTGTTCTACTGCCGCGGAGTAGATTTTCGGAATTCGGGAGACTTCTCAGTTCTGAAAAGAATGGTCCCTGCTTATTAATTACTACTTGGGCGGAAGGTAAGAAATGGGCCGGGACTACTACTTTCGCTTAGTGGATCGAGGGTACTTCTCGTTATAGATGGATTGCAATACGCGTCATTGACCACCATCGTTGATGTAAAACGATGGAAAAGTGCACGCGTGTACGCGCTACGCACAACTCTCAGCCAATGATAGCTCTTCACGCGTGCACAATTCATCAAAGATGGTGGTCAATGACGCGTATGCCGCGGAGTATAAGATTATGTGAGAGTTCTTTGGGTCTCTATGTTTCGACTAGCTTGCTCTACAGTCATCATCAGGAGGAAATCTTCTTCTTACCTTGTGGACCATTTCATCAGGCGGGATGCATCAGAGAGCGAGTACAGAAACAAGAAGAATGTATTCCAAAAACCAACCAGGGCGTACATGGTCATGAAACTCAAGTTGAAGTCCTCGCAGATACTGTAGATGACTGCAAACAAATCAGATCAAGTATTGGGTCAAAATCAACTCGGACGATGCACCCATCCCATTGCGGGATTTTGGGGGTTCTAATTAATTCTAACTTCAACTCTTCATGTAAAACTATGTGAGATAATTATTAGTGTTGCAGTTTAACTTATTCCTCTGTTAGACTCCCTACACTGGCTGCCAATTGACAAGAGAATCAAGTTCAAAGCACTGCTCTATATAATACAATGCTCTGAATGATCTGTCGCCAGTCTATCTTTTAGATTGCATTGCCACCCATTTACCATCAAGGGAAGGCCTACGTTCGAACCAGGACGTTACTCGTCTTGTGTGTTCGTTCAGTGTGTTCGGGCCAACTCTCTGGAACAAGTTACCGCAGACCTTAAGATCCTCACCAACGGTTGATGCTTTCAAGCTCAATCTCTAAACCCATTTATTTTAGTGTGTTCAGATTGCTGATGTTGTTTTTTTCTTTGTGAAGCGCAATGCTCATTTTTGGAATTGCGCTATATTAGAACTGATACTACTATTATTATTATTCCAAGGGGGAAACCCACGCAATCAGGTAGGGACTGAAAACCCAATCTACATATAGTGCCCCCGGCGGATTCGAACCAAGGTCCCCGAGGTAGAAGGGAAGGAAAGATACCTCTTGGCCAACCCGAGAGCCCTATATTCACATTTGCTGTAAGTTGCACGGAATGTCTGACTGACTGTAGGGCCTATACTAACCATCTATAAATAATTAGTGTAAAAAGACAATCATTTTGATTAGGGTGCAGCTTAAAATACCAATTACTTATCATGAAAATACTCAAATGGCACTGGAACTAATGCCGGATTACTTTCCAGAGCGTTTAAGTGTTTTTTTATTTATTATTATTATACTTTCAAGGCAATTCCACGTTAAGTTCTTTGTTTTCTTCTCGCATGTAGGGACTTGGCTTTTTCTCTGTACACTTGAAGTAATTTCTCATATTGTATTTTTTTGTATTTTTATTGCCTAAGTTTTATAGTTTTACGAGCTGATAAGCGCTTTGTGTTTAAGTTGCTCTTTAGTTCTCTTTTTCCAAATATGTTTTTTTCTTCTTATTTTTTGTTTACATCTCATGGCCACCCCCCATCTTCCTCCCCTTCGTCTGCTCCTGCCTCATGCCAGAAGGCTACCCACCCGACACCCTTAAAGGTTCTTCACTCAAAAGACATATTTACTAAATTGTTGCGGCTCAAGCTCTGATGGCCTAGTCACTGGAGTGTGGTTCGAATCCGAGTGATGACACTTGTACCCTTGAGCAAGAACACTTAACCATAAAATGGCTTCTTATAAACCAGGTGTATGGATGGAATCTGCAAGGGCTAACACGGTGTTATGCTGGATTAACTCCTTAGCGCTAATGTAAGCAGCTTGAGGTTGTATACTCTCCAGGGAGTTGAGAAAGTTAGAGGAATGGTCTAAGTACGCCCGATGAACAGGGATAATAATGTTGTACAGCACCTTGATCTAGCTGTTAGGATATGTACGCTATGATGTAATAACCAAATATTATTGTTATCTTTATTAATAAAACATGGCCAACATTCTTCCAGGCATTCTATATTTAAAAATGTAATAAACGACTTGAAAAAAAAACCCAAATAAATCAAAGTGCCACAGAAAACGAAGAAAAGCTAATTCCCACAAAAGTCAGTTCCTTAGAGATCTGGTGGTCTTTGCAGACTCCTTAACTCTTTCGCTCCAGAATTTATTGTTTGGATTTCGCGCGTTTGTGCGAAATTAATTTCTGGACGCCGCCACCGACCTGTGTCAATAATACCCTGCATACGCCCCTTTGGCGCGAAGGAAAGCCAATGGCAGCGACTCAAAGCCGCTGAAACTAGGGTCAGAGGTCATCCAGATGGCAATACGGCATAAATTATGTAAAAAAGGCACACGTCATGGGGATGCCCCGAGTGACGTCAACGAGCCGCTGTAAGCTGCTCGCCGTAGCGAAAGAGTTAAGTAAATGAATGCAACAGTCCTCTCTTCATATCACAAGGACTTAACTATCCACCTAATTGGAACAGGAAGCTACGCCTATAAAACTGTAACTGTGGGGGGAGGAAAAAAAGGTCAATATTATCAATTTTGTCGTTGGCAGTATTTCAATTACGGCGGCTTTTTTAGACTCTATTCCATCAACCTGACATTGATTACGTACGTCTTGTCCACATGGGGCCATTTGTTTGATTTGCATACCTGGTTGGGGCAACACGCGTGTTTTTTTGGTGTGTTTGCAAGCACGTGTGTTCTCTTTGAAGCTGGGAATCCTGACTGGTCTTAATTGGATTAATGGGAGAGGAACCTCTTTCTGGGGGGGGGGGAGGGGGAGGATGGAGGGGGGGGTTTAATTTGATTAAATTAGCGACTTGAATCAAGAGATGGTGCTTATACGCCGGTAAGGAACAGCCACATCATAGGGGTCGTGGTCCGATTTGCTTGTAAAGGTGGCGCCCCCTGGAGGACTAATCCTCCCAATGGAATTGGGTTTGTCCACTTGATCGGGGGGGGGGGGGGGCATCGTTTGTCATGCAGATACTGGAAGATACTCTGTAACTGGGTCAGAACTCGCTCGGTGTTCCTTTTGACTTGTATGCGAATGATCAACTGATGGACTTTGATCGGAGGGTATGGGGGTTAAAACGTTTAAGCCAGTAAATTGAATCTTGTGAAGATCGTCTTTCGCTCCTTGTTGATCTGATTGAATGATGGCGGTATCAGTGGACAAACGCAAAGGTGACTGACAGGATTTCTGATTGATCTGAATCCTATTAATCCAAGTCCGACGTCCCCAAAATGCTTCAGGCACCAAGATTAGCACCAAGAATAAGGACGCGGCGATAAAAGCACGGGAGATTACACACAGGGCATTTTGTGCCACACATACGCCCTATGCAGTTTGAAGTCAAACCTAAAAAAAAAAATTCATAACCTGACCGTTTTTAGCAAATGACATTCATATCAGGTTAATTTAACAATACTCAGCTCTGCATATCAGTAAACACCTGGAATGACTTTATGCTTATTTCGAAATCATCTATTTATTTCTGGAACTCGGAACTTTCCAATGTAGGAATGCAAATCTGGTGAGGGTTTTGCAGTAATGCTGTGAAATTATCTCTCAAAAGACGTGGATAGAGTAAATCTCTTTAGGTCGAGCGATTTCATTTCACTAATAATAAAAAAGACCTTAAATATGATTGATTGATTTCAATTTTTCAGCCAATGTGGATCCACTGCAGGATTCTCAAATATAAAATGCCTCAACAAAAGTTTTAAAAAGCAAACTAAAAAACACAAATAAATGTCCTACTCACAAAATCTATGTAAATCAATGCCCAGCAAATGCTTTGGAAGAGCCGTATGACTAAGAATGTACACAACTAATTGAAAGCTCCAAAGTATGAAAAAAACATCTTTATGAAATTCACATGAATTGTTAGGGGATTTACTTTTTGTCATTTGCGTATGTCCTGAGCCAGTTACCAGGATGTGTACAATGCTCAGGCATGTTTAATCTTGCATCACGCTGGCACTTTGTACAGTTGCGTCAAAATCATTTGTCAAAGAGGCCAGTGAAATCTTTGTAATTACTAGACGCAATTTCAGAAAGTGGCACATTGTCTCTTGGATTTGTCTTATGTAAACTGAGCAGGGCCCGTTTCATGGCTCTGCTTACTGGCGAATTCTGCGCTTGCAATCACCAGTCTCCGCTTACAGGGCAAGGGCTGAATTTCTGGGCTAGCTGTGTAAGTAAAGAGTGCCTAAATAGTAATGTAAAGTACACACGTGCACAAGCACAAATTTCCCTGCTATCCTGTGAAAAACCGCCTTGCGCAAACACGGCATTCACTGCTTCCGTAAGTGCCAATTCTTTGCTTATGTGGTAAACTGAGCCATGAAATTGGGCCCTGATGCCTTGTACTCCTAGCTCCACCCAATGGAACCCCCCATCCCTACCCCTAACTATTAAAAGATATCCTCTAGAAAGTAGCGAGTGTGTGGGGGGGGAGGGGTGGGGGAGGGGAACATGACACGCATTAAGACACTTCCAAATAATGCGCCAGGGTACAGGAGAAGCCAGGGACTCGTGTATCAGAGTGGGGAGGGGGGAAGAATGTGACATACATTAAGACACTTCCAAATAATGCGCCAGGGTACGGGAGAGGCCAGGGTCAGGGTGGGGGGGGGGGGGAGGAATGTGACGTGCATTAAGACCTTCCAAATAATGCGCCAGGGTACAGGAGAAGCCAGAGACTCGTGTATCAGGATCAGGATGGGAGGGGGGGAAGAATGTGACATACATTAAGACACTTCCAAACAATGCGCCAGGGTACGGGAGAGGCAAGGGTCTTGTGTATCAGGGTGGGGGGGGGGGTGGGGGAAGAATGTGACACGCATAAAGACCCTTCCAAATAATGCGCCAGGGTACGGGAGAGGCCAGGGTCTTGTGTTCCAGGGTGGCGGGGGGGGGGGGGGGGAAGAATGTGACACGCATAAAGACCCTTCCAAATAATGCGCCAGGGTACGGGAGAGGCCAGGGTCTTGTGTTCCAGGGTGGCGGGGGGGGGGGGGGGGAAAGAATGTGACACGCGTTACGACCCTTCCAAATAATGTGCCAGGGTACGGGGAGAGGAGAGGCCAATAGTCTTGTGTATCAGGGACCAAGGATCGTTGAGTAAACACTTCCCATCAGGTATAGCTTTATAATCAAATATTCACCATCGATCAATTACAGTGTACAGTGTGTTGTTTTAAGAAACAGCAGCAGGCCCCCAGGGCCCTCTCTACCACTTCTTTATAATGCACCGCCTTAAGAGCAAGGTAAGAGGACCGTGGATGATGTCAACATTTATTTTGAAGCAGTTTCTCAGAGTCCTACCGGAGGGGGGGGGAAGTGGGGTCAGCGGATTTGTTTACGTATGTAAATATTTGCCTTGGATGGAGCACCCTGTTTTTTTGTGGAAAGTTCTCCACCGTAAGACTGGGGCGTTTGCGGCGTGTGGCAGTTTAACAGCAGCCACAATGCCGAGTGCGATTTCGGCTGTGGGGTTCCAGTCCGACATGGCTTTAGTTCGATAGATAGTCAATCTGAATTGAAAAAAAAAAAAAGGGACTGGTGGAAAAACTGAGCTTTGAAATTCCATTTCATAAATACCTGGGACAGTTTATATCCGTTCTGATTGGCGGAGAAGATATCGCGTGGCCATGTTTAAACATGCGATAAATATAAACACGGTGAGGAGTGTTTTTAAACATGGCCTGAGGAAATCGAGTCACAAGAGGGTGCCATCAGATGATCGCGCGGAGTGCACAAATTTGGCGGCCCTAATTTCAAGCTGGAAGGTTGCATATTTGGCTCGCGCAAGTTTCACACTAGCACGAGGAGCTGCTTTGAATAGAAATTCAACATAGAGTCGAGACGAGCTGTGGCTAAACTGTCTGGTTTGTTCTCAACTTTTTAAAAGATTTTTGAATGTTTCTAACAGAAAAGGTATTTAAGAATGGATGTAAAAGAGTGGTGACTCAGTCTTAAACGGCCGTTTAAAACCTTGCAGGGTCGTGGCTCGGTCCTTTCTCACACAGCCAAGACCCTGCCAGTTTTAAACGGCCGTTTAAGACCATTGTCGTCTACTCTTTTATTCCCTTATTCAAGAACCACATCAGATGCAAAGATCGTACTTACTTTTGATGTAGATTGCTAAGGGTGCCGTGGTCAGCATAACGATAAGAGGTTGACCGCCAAACACAGCAAAGAATAACCCTCCTAAAGTCTGAGAAACAATCACCTTTCTCACATCTGCAATGAAAACGGATAAAGATAACACAGACATCGTCAATAAAATTACCAGACACTAAAGTGTGACCTTACTTTTAAAAAAATGAGTAAAGTCGACATCAAAACCAACGCAATAGATATATCAATTAAAGATGATAGGTCAGATTTTTGGCTGATTTGACCTGAAAATGTTGATTTAAATTTTAAATCAAAAGAAATCAATCAATGGAACAATTGTCTCAACAGTCACATTATTGAATTTTGAAAGAGTAACACATTTCCTGCACCTTAATTGCAGTGAGGCACCCAACCACAGTGCTTTGGCACGTATCAAGAAAAACATAACAATTTCAAAATGGTAGATCCCAACCCCGTGATACTCCGTGATACTCCTGCAGTGTACCAATACACACGTTTTAGGAGGGGTGTCAATCAACGGGGGTCGTCAATTTGGTCAGGAGGGGTGGTGGAAAAAATGTAAAATGTTTCCCCGCAGCTCATGCACAGACTCCTATCTCTGCGGCACGTGCGCCACAGATCACTACCACAGCTTTAGTGGTGAGGCATGTTGTGTCTGACCGCTCTAGGTTCAATGGCCTTTTGTGAATGAAGGTCTTGTGATCTTGTGCCGACAGCAGACTGGTTTAGGCAGACATAAATCATTGAGATAAGGCAGAACAGACCCTCTTAACCTCTTAGCCTATCAAATGGGCCAGCCACACCGTTTGTGACAGGATGACATAACACCGTTGGCCCAAAACAGGTGCATCGGTGCAGGGTTAAGAATAAGAACAAAGAAGCATTACAAACTGGTGAAAATGTCAATAAGGGTCAAATAAATGTCATACTTATTTGAATGCTTGGTTGACAGTGACTAACACAGGTTATCCCGTTCATTTCAGTTGAAAACATCATTCGATTTCACATCGAGGCATGCAAATTTATACAGCATTACTTTCAATTACACTTAAAAGGCGTTTTTTTTTTTCCAGCCATGCCAAATTGGCATTCAATTTAGCCGAGTCTGGCGGATCTAGAGATTTCTGTTAAAAGCTGCCGCGAACCTCGAAAAGCAGTTCGAGTGAATTTGTTTAAATTGAATTATCTTTTTTTTTTAAACGCATGGCGCAAGAGAACACATTTGCTTATTACACATCAAGTGAAACTGATAGACTGTTTTTGAAGAGCTTTCAATTTATTCGCGTGAATTAGAATAACGTGATATTTAAATTGGCCGCTCTTTTGAAGGTAATGATGACAGGAAAAAAATCTATAAAAATGCAAAATAGAGAAGAACAAAAAATTACACAAATTATAAGCAGTTACTTATTTTATTCAGATTATCACACTAATATATCAAGGTGAGGATGAATTCTCTTCCCTTATCCCTCTAACCCTGTTCACACTGCAGATCCAATTCCCTGGGGAAAAAAAACCACCCCAGGAAATTCCTGGGAAAAGATATTACCGCACCGGCCAAGCCAGTTTTGTCGTCACGCAATTTCTCTGGGGAAAAAATGATCGCCGAGTACCGGTAAGTGAGGCAGATATTTTTTTTTGGGGGGGGGGAATTGTGCCTTCGATGACACAAGCATGGAATTTGGCACACAGTCAGAGTATGTCATGAGTGCGTCATTATTGCTTGTTATGATATTCTATCCATATTTTTTTTCAAACAGGACTGCAATGGCCCTCCAGCCAAGTATCTTTCTAATGGCATACTCTGACCGTGTGCCAAATTCCATGCTTGTATTTTAACCAAAGGCACAATCCCACCACCTACCTGCCGTTCTACCCTGGAGTTATCTCGCTTAAAGGTAGGGGGGGGTCATAGATTGTTTTTTTGTCAACATAATATCTTACTTTATAGACAAAATTATACGGAAAGATACAATAAAAGTCACATGTGAAAGTTTCAGCTGAATATACAGTGTCTACCCGCTGAGAAAACATCAACAAAAAATGTCACGGTATTTTCACAAGAGCGTCGAATCCGTCCACGTTTAGGCGAGACGACAAGCGGGTACCAACCACATCTCCGGCCGCAGCATTCGCGAACGGACACCCAACCCTCCGAGATCCGAGAAACGATACACGCATGAATCGTTTCTCGGATTCAGTTTTTTTTTGGGGGGGGGGCCTGAACAATTATCCAAATCATATTGCTTCAAAGGGGAATCCTTTTCTCAAAATAGTTTATACTACATTACTTCAAAGGGGAATCCTTTTCTCAAAATAGTTTATACTACATTATTTTAAAGGGGAATCCTTTTCTCAAAATAGTTTATACTACATTACTTCAAAGGGAATCCTTTTCTCAAAATAGTTTATACTACATTTCTTCAAAGTGGAACCTTTTCTCAAAATGTTACTACCCTGTCTGTGGAACGCGCTTCTGCCTGTCAGAGAGAAGCGATCTCAATGCCTGTATTTAAACGTCTCCTGAAGACATTCTGTTCCACATTGTTCCACAAACAATAATAATATACAAAAAATTTATATAGCGCTTGTGACAAAAGTTTCAAAGCGCTGAACAAAATCAAGATGACTTCAAGAGAAAACAATATTACCAATGGAATTAACCTTATACTTAAATTACCAAGAAAAATAAAATATTACTAATGTTACTGAACGAATTAACATTACTTAATTAAAATTCCTGGGAAAGTTAATATATTGACAATAATAGCAACAATATAACAAAGGACATAATGTAGGCATTGTAATCCTAACTCGTTTGTTCTTGTTTCTGTTTTTGTTTCCCTGTAAAGCGCTCTGTTCTTCGTATAGCGTTATATAAATGCTCTGTATTATTATTTCTATCAATAGCTGCAGTGCTTCTCATCAAGTAAGTTTCTATGATCATTCATTTTTGGGAGTATTTACCAATCTATGACCCTACCTTTAAAGGGACATTACAGAATTGGTAAGAAAAAAAACTTGTGAAATATACTTTTTGATCACAGATTTACATAAAACTTGGTCTAATGATGATGATAGTAGAAAACATCCCTTGAAATATTTCTGTCTGAAATGCCATATTGGATGAGAAATTAATAAACTAATTTTCCGATTGGAGTTTATCGCTCAGTGAGCGTTTTATTCATTTGTTGAATCTATATGATTTCATGCAAATGTGTAATTGGTTTTTCACTATTTTCTCGTGACCCAGATGGCTGATTGGTCTCAAACTTCTACAGGTTTGTCAGTTTATGTATATGGTGGATTACATAAAGTGCTAACACTGCCAGCAACTGTTTTGGTAGCAAAAACCAATTCTGTAATGTTCCTTTAATGCTATTCCAACGCTGGGGTAGCTATTTCCCCGGGACACTGGGGGTATTTTCCTGGGAGTTTGCCAGGGTGGGCAATTTTTAAGTGTTCCAAAAAGGTCAACCACATGACTTGGAAGTTCCAGGGTATAATTCGTCTGGTGTGAAAAGAGCGCTTATATGTGCATAACCTACCATGTTTAAGTTCACCCCTGCAGATAATTGCGTGTGGTGTGCTTTTATTGATCCAGTATATACGATAGCTATACAGTGTGACGACAATGCTATGTCATCATGGCTACCGGCCAGCCATCGTGACATTGCATTTATGGTGCAGGAGGAGAATCCACAAAAAAAAATATGTCTGCAAATGTTATCTTTTAATAAAGGGAAAGTGCATCATTGTTTGTTTTTTGGGGGGAGATTACATTCATTCCCACGCTCATGGATTCAATGATAAAAACTAGTCAAGCCCTTGCATCAACATCACAACCACCACTGTCTGCCACACTCGCCATTTTGGAAATCAAATTGCAAAGTGCATCGTGGTTTGTTTGTTTTTTCAATGTAAAAAAAAAGAAGAAACATTCATTTCTACACTCTGGATTCATTATTTTAAAAACTATTGACACGTTGCACCAACATCACAATGGTCAGCCACTGTCTGCCACACTCGCCATTTTGGAAATCAAATTGCAAAGTGCATCGTGGTTTGTTTGTTTTTTCAATGTAAAAAAAAAGAAGAAACATTCATTCCCACACTCTGGATTCATTATTTTAAAAACTATTGACTCGTTGTACCAACATCACAATGGTCAGCCACTGTCTGCCACACTCGCCATTTTGGAAATAAAATTGCAAAGTGCATCGTGTTTTTTTTGTTGTTTTTTTTTCAATGTAAAAAAGAAGAAGAAACATTCATTCCTACACTCTGGATTCATTATTTTAAAAACTATTGACACGTTGTACCAACATCACAATGGTCTGCTTCTGTCTGCCACACTCACCATTTTAGAAATCAAATTGCAAAGTGCATCGTGGTTTTTTTTGTGTTTTTTTTTCAATGTAAAAAAGAAGAAGAAACATTCATTCCCACACTCTGGATTCATTATTTTAAAAACTATTGACACGTTGTACCAACATAACACATGGTCAGCCACTGTCTGCCACACTCGCCATTTTGGAAATCAAATTGCAAAGTGCATCAGGGTTTTTTTGTTTTCAAATATTTTTTTTTAAAGAGAACATTTATTTCCACACTCTTGATTACAAAAAAAACCAGAAAAACTATTGACCCATTGCACTAACATCACAATGCTCTGCTACTGTGTCTGCCATGCGCTCGCCATTTTTGGAAATCATGTTAAACGTGTAAAGGCGCACGTATTATTGTACAACACACGTGGCGTTGTTTCCCCCGAAATGGCGCACCCGATATTATTGTGATGCTGCAGACACCGAGGTGAACTGGGTCCACACAACCAATCTGAGAATTTTTCAATTACAAGCAGTATTTATAGTGAACACAATGAAAAAACGGTTTACGATCCGTATCCGGCTTATTTCAATTGTGGCAATCACAATAAAATTTAAAAAAACCAACTATTTCTTCGCCTCTCAAAGTATTTCAGAATGATTTTCTTCCAAAGGATTGGTACAATTGTATAAACTTAACTTAAATTTTGTAATAGCTGTAACTGATCCTGTACAGTCTCTTTAAATGTATAAAGAAAAACATTTTTTCCCCCCTAAAAAAAAAATTATTTGAATTTAGGAGCCATGGCACACAGGGTAATGTTTACATGTTCTACTTGAACTGCTGCATCATTTGCAGAATGAGTCTCAAAATGTGATTTTTTTGAGGCATTGCACAATGAGGTATCAATATACATATTCGGTTTGCTGTAACACCATGTATATAAATATCTACTTTGCTGTGTAGATTTTGTTCTTTAGAGAACTTGTCTTGCCATTTATTCTACTACCGCGGAGTAGATTTTCGGAATTCGGGAGACTTCTCAGTTCTGAAAAGAACTGTCCTGCTTATTTAACTACTACCTGGGCAGGAGGTAGGAAATCGGCCAGGGGTCGATTTCACAAAACTCTTCCTAACTTAGGACTAGTCCTAGGCAACGCTAAGAGATAGGACTAGTCCTAAGTACTGGTCTTAACTTAGGACTAGTCTTATCTCTTAGCATTGCCTAGGACTAGTCCTAAGTTAGGAAGAGTTTTGTGAAATCGACCCCTGGACTACTACTTTAGCTTTGTGGATCGGGGGGGGGGGGGGACTTCTCGTAAATCTAACTCCGCGGTAGTGGAATAAATAGCAAGACAAGTTCTCTGAAGAGCTTACACAGCAAAGAGTCTCAAATGTTGACTGAGAAAAATTATTTGGGGGCTGGGGTTTCAGAGCTCCCTGTACCCCCCCCCCCCCCACTCCCCGGTCGCTCCGCCCTTGGCCAACACAAACAAGAACATGATAACTAGAAAGAGCATGCAAAAGAAGCGACACACACAAAATGGTTAAGTCCGTCCGAAGTCTTCATCTTGAACGATGAGAGACACCAAAATGTCATATATCCCAAGATTTCCGGTAACCAGTCGTGCCAGAAATTCCCATGAGAGGAGTCAACTTGGGCGGAATGCTCCTGTGTCTTGTGTCTCCAATTTTCCCTCAATTAAGCAAAAGCTATACTTGGAACAAATCACGTCCACGTCGGTTTGCCGCCGGATCCGATGCCATTCAGAGAAAAATAATTTTCAGTGACATCATCATGAAAACTGTGCGGACGTTTCTCGGGTGGGTAGAGGTTTACACACACACAAAAAAAAGAAAGAAAAAATAAATCCCAAAACCAAAACAAGAAATAAACAATCAATCAAAGCCTTCGAATCCTCAGCGTGTGGGGGGAAAAAAAAAAAAAAAAATCGACAGAAGTTTCACGGGTGACGTCATTGTGCGAAAGAAAATAAAAGCCTCTTATTAGATTATTCCCTCCACCCCTCCGGCAAGATTCAACATGCTGATGATGCATAGAGTTGCTTGGATTGCGTCACAAGGATCAATAACATCGCCACATTTTGTGCTCCTCGTCTGAAGATGGTTATGAAGTTGATTGTGTGTGTGTGTGTCTGCGTGTGTGTGTTTGTGGTTGAGAAGAGAGATGTGGGGAGGAAAGAAGGTGGGGGGGGGGTATGCAATAATTCCTCCATGACCGAGAGGCTTGCTCTTGGGATAACGTCAGGGAAAATGGTTATACGCTAAACCGTTGTGATGCAGCAGTTGGTTTCTGTGACCAAATCGCATTTACTCTCGGTAGAATTGCCTTTACAACCGCGGGGAGGTATAGCTTATGTCTTCGGCGATTGTTTGTTCACACATTGTTTATGAGTGCAGTGAAGCTGTCCTGACCGACGACACCTTGAGCTTTTTTTTCTTTTTTCGGAACAGATATGAGCAAACAGCTGTATAAATCATAATCATAATTTCTCCTGAATGATAATTAACCAATATTTTGATTTAGTACTTATCTTTCAATCTTGAAAATTAATGCGACAAGAAATATGGGGAGGAAAAAAAAAAAGCGACAAAAAATACAAACAAGAGTTAACAACTAATTCAAGTTACATTTGTTGTCATTTTTCAGGGGTGCCATAAAACGATTGCCTATGTTATCTTCTTGTGTAAATAGTTTGTCAATATTTGTTTAGAAATCCTTCTCTACCTGAGCAATTACCAAATTAATGAAATGCAATAATAGCTTTTGAAAAATATTTTCAGATTAGAGGTTTGAACAGTTGACTCTTGTCAAAAAAAAAAATCTATCTGCCCGGACCCTACTAAAAACAAAATCAATCAAGTCCCTCATTGGAAATATCGTCCACCAGTAGATAGAGAGAAAACAAAAAAATGAAATACACATGTTTCCTTTAAAGGAACATTACAGAATTGGTAAGAAAAAAAAGTTGTAAAATATACTTTTTGATCACAGATTTACATAAAACTTACACGGTCTAATGATGATGATAGTAGAAAACATCCCTATGAATATTTCCGTCTGAAATGCCATATTTGATGAGAAATGAATAAACTAATTTTCCGATTGGAGTTTATCGCTCAGTGAGCGTTTTATTCATTTGTTGAATCTATATGATTTCATGTAAATGTGTAATCGGTTTTTCACTATTTTCTCGTGACCCAGATGGCCGATCAATCTCAAACTTCTACAGGTTTGTCAGTTTATGTATATGGTGGATTACATAAAGTGCTTACACTGCCAGCAACTGTTTTGTTAGCAAAAAACAATTCTGTAATGTTCCTTTAAAAATAAAAGAGCAAAATACTTGAGGTCACGCCCACTTAGAACCAGAAACATGATACTCTCATCGATGTTGCATCATTGTTGCCTTGCCCAATTCAAATACCAAAAGGCACTTAAAATCGATATCCCTGGGGGAAAAAAAACTAAACACTGAGATAAACCCGGCGACATTTTATCTCCCCACATCCCAGAAATGAAGAGGAGAAAAAAACTCCTAAATGTCATGTCTTCCAAGTCACTGGCAGATGACAACAATATTTGTCACTCGGACTTCATCGTTTTTGTCATTCATAAACAAATCTCTCGGAACTTGTAATGAATGCAGAGTGTGTGGGCTTGTTTTTCTGGATGTTATTATTTAAACAAATTTTGTTCTGCCTATTTTTTTTCTCCTACACAGTCGTGCCTGTATAATACTCTTTACTACGAATTGATTAGTAATAAAATTTGTTGTGGTTTTGCTCTGATCACCATAAAGCCATGAGGAATTTTAAAAAAACATCACAATTTAGCATTTTTTACAGACGGGGGACAACAGGGTTTTCATTATTCAATCAATCATGTCATGAATAATCTGTCTCAACAAGAACAATTTCAACACAAACAATGTAAGCTACAAACGCAACTGCACTCAGGGGCCTGTAGTCCTTATATGCAAAATAATATCCTGGCCTTATTTTTTTAACCCAAAACATCAGAGATCTTGTAACGGGTAAACAAAGAATGTACATCCCATATGTTGGTTTCAAAAACGAAAGTCATTAACTTCCATCATTTTTTGGATTCAGTAATAAAAAATTTCAGTCCTCACATTTATTGTTTTCAAAATCTTACTTGAAGGGTAAATAAAAAGCCACCGCTTCTTTTCAATCCAATGAAACAAAATGTCACTGCAAATTATAATAACTAGTTCTTATATAGCGCATTTCACAATAACGTATCAATGCGCTTTACATTAGTGCCCCTAGTCTTCTTCTTCTTCTTCTTCTTACTAATAATAATAATAGCAACAATAATACTAGTAATAATAATAACTAGTTTTTACAGCACATTTCTACATTAACGTGCTTTACATTCGTGCCCTGGTCATTGGGCCAATAGCATTCCTGTAATCTTTCTCAGCTCCCCGGGGAGTATACAGCCCTGGGCTGCCGTGGCGCTCCGAAGGCTTTTTCATACACAATATCAACCTCTACCCTCGCAGGTACCCATTTATACCCCTGGGTGGAGAGGAGCAATTATAGTAAAGCATCTTGCTCAAGGACACAAGTGTCACGACCGGGATTCGAACCCACACCCCGATGACTCGACCACCAGAACTTGAATCCGATGCTCTTAACCACTCGGCCACGACACCCTACGAATTCACAGAAACTGACCACAGCAAGGCCCACCACCTCTCTACACTGAAAATGTCAACTCACAGGCATTCCCCGGGTAACACGACAAAGCCGGAAAATTGTCTGAAAAGCCAAATGAAAACCAAGACAAAACAAACACTTGAAGTAAAAAATTTGATCACCCGCAATCGGTATCTCTCCTTGACATCTTCTGATCACACCGTCGTTTGTTTTGCTCATTCGGCTATCAGACCATGGGATGATAGATTTATTGTCAATGTCATCGGATTTCATTTTTCTATTTTCTATTTTTTAATAATTTTTTAATAAAAATCAGTTAACCAATCTCGCTGTTGTTTTAATTTGATTTTTTCCTC
The DNA here is from genome assembly GCA_032158295.1 of Pycnopodia helianthoides. Lineage (NCBI taxonomy): Eukaryota > Metazoa > Echinodermata > Asteroidea > Forcipulatida > Asteriidae > Pycnopodia > Pycnopodia helianthoides. The sequence goes on along the minus strand of CM063253.1, from coordinate 4,849,323 downwards.
TTCTTTTTCTGTTCCTTTCCTCGTCTCCATTTTTGATTTTTTGTTTTCCATCCCTTCTTCTTCTTCTTTTTATCTCTCTAACCGGAAGGAACTGACGCACAGGAAAAGACTTGAGTGTAAGATCAAGGTGGACACACATAAGGAAGTTTGATGGTGTAGTACACGTGCCGGGTATGAGATGGGATGCACACGGACATGTATGGAAGACAGAATTGGATTTTTTTTTACTGTTTTCATTATTATTGTCCTATCCTTAAATTCTGACGGATCACGATTGATTTTTCAGCGGAGTACCCAATGGTCTCCATGCTTTATGCACTATCAAAAATCTGTATGCTGTTTTGGTATAGGGGACATCCTAGAACTACTCTGCGACAAGCTACTTTTTCCCATGGCAACAAATAATTGAGACGGTGTAGTATAAATATATAAAGACGTTGTGCATTTGTAAGTAACAATGATTAAAAAAAGATAAAAAATTGAAAATGAAATCCGATGAAATTGACAATAAATCTATCTTGAGTAGCACAATCCAACACCTAGTTACATCCTGTTTTGGCAAACACATTATAAAAGTGTTTGTAGTTTTTACACCCGGATAAGCACTACTCAAGCTGTCCGTGTCCTGCAGAAAAGAAAGAAGGGATTTGAACCTACTGGATATTTGAGTGGGTTTCCGTAGGCTACACAGGTGGAATTCGAACTCACTGGTACAGGCCACTCAGATGGGATTTGAACCCACTGGTTACTTGAGTGGGTTTCCACAGGCTACTCGGATGGGATTTGAACCCACTGGTTACTTGAGTGGGTTTCCACAGGCTGCTCAGATGGGATTTGAACCCACTGGTTACTTGAGTGGGTTTCCACAGGCTGCTCAGATGGGATTTGAACCCACTGGTTACTTGAGTGGGTTTCCACAGGCTGCTTAGATGGGATTTGAACCCACTGGTTACTTGAATGGGTTTACACAGGCTGCTCAGATGGGATTTGAACCCACTGGTTACTTGAGTGGGTTTCCACAGGCTGCTCAGATGGGATTTGAACCCACTGGTTACTTGAGTGGGTTTCCACAGGCTACTCAGATGGGATTTGAACCCACTGGTTACTTGAGTGGGTTTCCACAGGCTGCTCAGATGAGATTTGAACCCAGTGGTTACTTGAGTGGGCTTCCACATTCTACTCAGGTGGAATTCGAACCCATGACCTCTGCATTCCAGAACAGATGTCTTTAATGCATAGACCACCAAGGCCACACTTTCCCAGTGACAAAAAGGCCAGTTCAAATACTGTCCTCAGCAGCAGGTACTGTGAACAATTGATGCAGTTAAATTGTTCTCTCGGTTTTATAACACGCTTTCATCATTTCATTGCAAGACCAAGAGCACAAAGGGTGGATTCCAACAAAATTTTCAAAAAGTGGACATTATTCAAGATGAGGAGTAAATTCTTCCAGAAAACTCTGCACCAACTGAAAGCCTCCGAGTTCAAAAAACATCAGGTTGTTTTCCTTCAGACAATCACCCCAACTAAATCATGTCTTCCACTTTCAAGATTTTTTCCATTCACACTTACAATAAAGGCGGATTAACTTAACCATACTTTTCAAACACAATTGCCCTCTAAAGGTGCTAGGTCTGATTTTTGTCCAACTTTACCTGAAAAGTTAAATTTAAATTTCAGGTTGAACAAAGAAAAGCTGACCAGAATGGGATTTTAACCTGTGACCACCGGATCAATGTGCTGGTGCTTACACAAACTGAACTATCTAAGCACCCCTGAACGAAAATATTGACAAAATAGGGAGACCGTCAACTTTAGGGCTATATCTGGTGGTCTCAGGTTCAAATCCTACTCTAGTAAATTTTTATTTGTTCAACCTAAAATTATTTAAGATTTACCCAGTCAGTTTCCCTAGAAGTTAATCACTTGTTATTTAAATCAAATTTTTAAAAAAATTATATTTAAAGATTCAAGAAAGTTTTAATCTTACATTTAAGGTAGGTCTTTATGGTAATGTATTTCTTGATTAATTACCAAAAATATTCCCTGCCAAAAGTATCAGTCATCAAAGAAAAATGGTTGTGAAAATCCCCTTTTTAATATTTTTTTCACTGTTTTCAAACGTCAGGTTTTGGACTCGCGACACCAAAACTAATAGTTTTACTCAATTCATAAGCAAAACATATTTTAAGGAAGGTAAACCTGCCGCCATGGCCATCTTTATAACCATGTATAAGTTATGTGCACAAATATTTCCAAATCTTACAAACGCTGTGCACACCCTTTAAACATCTTTCACCACTCATCGTCTCGACGATGAATATTCCACAAGACGGCTATTTATTGAGGGCTGGTTGTGTGACCTCTTCGCCTCTTCACCATACACCATGAATCTTTAACAGCCGTTGACGTTTCATACTCTAGGTTCATTGACCATTGCTTGTCGGCCATAAATTACTGGGGATAAGCACTTCTTACAGGGGCCAAACGGCGCTGTGTCTGCATGATCTACTCAGAGCACACTGACATTTAGCTTTCGACTATACTACATGTTTATTAATTTCCACTTAGGAGCTGTGATTTGGCTCGTAATGAGTGCCTTATAAATGCTCGTCTGATATTTTTGTTTCCCAGTTCCGGCAAGTCTTTTTTTTTTTTAATGACGTGTAATTTTCTCGATCGTTAACAAAAGGCAGACAATTCGTTTTTGAGCTTCAATATTCGCACAAGAGAAGAAAAAAAATGGCCTGCAGCCTTTTCTTTGTTTTAAAGTGCCGGTATGATGACAGAGGCATTTCGGTCGGTGTTTCGGCTTTAGCTCTCTCTCAGCATTGCAATGGCTCTTGGCTTGATCTCCATAAGCCCCGCGTGGAAAAAGCCAAAACAGTTTCAACTTTGTCACAGCAAAAGAGAGGACACTACCTAAGAGACTTACATTGGCCACCCATTCACTCTCGCATTTCATTCAAAATGTTGTTGTTGGCATACAAATGTTTTTATAACTTTGCGCCCACCTTATTTGATAGAGCTATTAACATTGTACACACCATCAGCAAAATCTTCGTTCTAATAAGAAAAAATTGTTTGTTCTTCCACCAGTTTTTGACCAGGTCATATGGTGAACCCAGCTTCGCTCACACTGCCTCAACCTTATGGAACAATCTCCCGGAACATCTGAGAAACATCGATTCCATTGATAAGTTTAAGATTGCTTTAAAGACGCACTTATTTATCATTTAATTCATGCATTTTGTTTGATACCTAGTACATCTTGTATTTGTATTTTGTTGTCTTTTTTCTCTACAGCGCATAGGGACATGTTTAATCACTATTTGTTATGCGCTACATAAAAATCGTTAATATCTTCTTCTTCTTCTTCTTATTATTATTATTATTAACCTAGCACTAAGATTGATCTAATAGATTGATCTTAATTGTGTATCAATCTTAATTGCTAAAGCAAAGCGTGATGTCATAATACAAATCGTTAGTGGCGATAATGACAACTCATCTTCAGATGACCCTTAGTGCTTTGTGAAACCATAGTGAAACCGAGTCTCGAATCTGTAAAAGAATTTTTTTTGTTTTCCTATGACACTGAGTGAAGGGGCAATCAGCTGATTAGCCAAGAAGTTGCGATCCGGATAAGATCGGATTAAAAATGCAATGTGTTGAGGATTTTGCGGCAATTCCTGGTGAGCTTTCAATTTAGGAACATCTACTGCAAAATATTGACTCTAATAAAAAAAATAAAAAGGGAACAGAACCAGGACTTTACATTGATTCTATGTGAATCTGATTATAATTGTTAAAAACAAATTACTGAGGATTTTGGGACCGATTCCTAGTAAGCTTTCAATTTAAAGAAAATCGTGACTAAATTTGTCACCACCTTCTCTTGTTACGTGCTGATTCTCTGGGAATCACCGCGTGAAAAATGTTACAACCAAAAAAAACCGCCGTCTTACCTATTTCTCCATGGGTGTTCTTGTCGTTGAGAACACCAAATGCTATGGAAGGCAGGAGGCAAGCGAAATACAGGAAGAGCGTCGTGGAGATGAGTTTGTGAAGTGACTTGTGCCCGACGATGCCATCGCGGAAATCGCTCAGGTAGTGCGGGATCCGCCGTTTCAAGTCCGCTCGGAAACCACGTGCAAAGCCGCTACCCTGTAGTTGTTTTCAAACGTGCAATTAGCAAGTTAATTAGTTTTGTTAAGACTGTAATAATATGTACGACATAAACCATTTGAGATATCAGTGGCATAACCTGACATTTTCATTTTTTTGGGGGGGGGGAGCAAGCAAAGGCAAAGACACAATTTTTTTTATTTATTTATTATTTCCTTTTTTGGGGGGAGGGGGGTGATTAACTAATGTATCAAGCTATTCATTTGTAATTTAAAAAAAAAATCCCGGGGAGGGGGGGGGGGCAAGGGTTCTGAGTGGTGGGGGGGGGGCCTTTGGTTATGCCACTGCATCTAGCCAACATCAAGGCAGGGGGATGAATAAATATTGAACACAATGTCAACTTGCTTCACCCGTTATAGCGCACTACAAATCTTTTGATGACAACGTTTCAACTTATAATCACAATTGCATGAGACATGACATTGAGTCCAACTTTCATGCAGATGTTCACCCCGCTGCTTAGCATATGGAGGGCAAAAGAGCATGCAAAGTGCAGACGCGACTCTTGCCAGCAGATGAATGGTAATAATCCATTGTGATTGCACAAGTGAACCCCTGCATCTCTTTAAAAAATGAAATACACATTCATAAATGCCCCAGACAGTTTATCTATTGTAATTGGTCGGGAGCAGATATTATGGGCATGTTTAAATGAGTAGTATAGACAGGTAAAAAGTGTATAAACATTTGCGTGTTGGCCTGCACGCTTAAATGCAGGCGCTACTACCCCAGCAAATTGGCAAACGCAGGGGCTCTATGTTTGACTATAACTCCGGAATTAGGGTAGCTGAAGAGACAAGATTTGTATCTGCATCTGCCTTAAATAATCCTGCATCTGAAAATTTTACTTTGGGGTGCCGTGCAACACGTTCTTCGTGCCAAAAAATGACATGCAAGCAAGCACACTCAATAGTTGTCTTCAAACAATTGTTCAACAGGATTTTTGTACCAAAAAAGCCATACGGTCCGGCCAGAACAGCTACGGCACAACCGAACTCTCAACGTCGTTCCCAAGGCGCACCCCAGGATGGTTGATTATTTGTTTCTAGTAAAATGGCTTCAATGTGCAACACAAAAACATTCTATTGATATCACAGGGACAAAAGACAGTAGTACTTCAACCTTTTCTCCCCTACTTTTAGGTTAGTCACCTTTTGGAGCGAAATGCCTACTCAAATTACATTTTTTTTTCTCCCTTCCTCTCTGTGAATACAGCAAGGTCCTCTAAAAATAGCTCAATCTGGTCAGTTGGGGAAAAAAAAATTTATTCCTTGATTCAGATGAAGCCTGGTCAATTAAAGGATATGCCCAAATAGGGTGTTGTTTTGCAAAGTGTAAAGCAATCACTATCAGCTTAATTACACCTTCTGGCTATATACCCTGAACATATGAACTTGTTGGTGGGGAAGCTCGCAAAAAAATCAATACTTGGACAGGTTTCTTGATGTCAATTTTTTGTGTACAATCTAGCATTCATTTGTGTTTTATAGAATACAAAACAGACCACTGTGAAGTAAAAACAGTAGGATTTGTAACTTTGCATGGCGGAATTACAATTCGGTAACACCAACATGTACATGCATGGGTAGGATTTGAAACTTTGCATATTGGTGAGATACAATCTAGTAAGGTTTGCAGTAACACCATGTACATGAGTAGGATTTGAAACTTTGCAATGGTGGAGACACAATCTAGTAAGGTTTGCAGTAACACCATGTACATGAGTAGGATTTGAAACTTTGCATTGGTGGAGATACAATCTAGTAAGGTTTGCAGTAACACCATGTACATGAGTAGGATTTGAAACTTGCATGGTGGAGACACAATCTAGTAAGGTTTGCAGTAACACCATGTACATGAGTAGGATTTCAAATCTTTGCATTGGTGGAGATACAATCTAGTAAGGTTTGCAGTAACACCATGTTAGTACATGAGTAGGATTTGAAACTCTGCATAGTGGAGATACAATCTAGTAAGGTTTGCAGTAACACCATGTACATGAGTAGGATTTCAAATCTTTGCATGATAGAGACACAATCTAGTAAGGTTTGCAGTAACACCATGTACATGAGTAGGGTTTGAAACTTTGCATGGTGGCGAAGATACAATCTAGTGAAGTTTGCAGTAACACTACGTTCATGAGTGGGATTTGCAGGCAGTGCAATCTCCATGAAATAATAACATTTCATGTGCTCTTCCGTTGGGCTGTGTACAAATCATGCCTACTCGGCGACTCTTTTGTAAACATGTGATGTCACTGGTCACATGGTCTCTAAGGAAGCTAGTTGTGAGGAGTTAAAAAGGAAGGCAGACACAGACAAAAAACCTTCTCCACACTTATTTCACTTACCACATCGAAGCCGTCCACTGGAATTACGCTGGGTCTGGACAGCCGGTGACGTGAAGAGTGGCTCTGCTGGATTGCAAGCTCCTTGGCGTAACAGTTCAAGATCCTTTTGAAATCTTCCTCTGCGGATTGTAAGTTGAGATGAGAAAAAGGGTAACTGAGAGTTGCTTCCAGCCGCTGATTTCACAAAACTTTATGCAACTGCGTAAGTCCACTTGTGCAACATTTATGGCGTACGTTGTGCACCACTTTTAACACAAAAAATCTTGCGCAAGTGGACTTATCCAGTTGCGTAAAGTTTCGTGAAATTGGCAGCCGAACTTTCCCAAGCCAACTACATTCCCTTACATATAATCAAGTGGGTGACTTATAACGGATGGTTTGATAGTCGAAGGAGAATAGTCAAGTTCAAAGAGTCATACTTGTTTAATCTTTAATTCAACGCCCGGCTCGGCCTGCTCGTGCTCCTCATAGAGATGCTTGACTCTCTTCTCTTGTCTGAGAGCTACGGGCTGGGCCTGGCAGTGGGTTTTTTCTGATATTATTTCCATTGTTGTATTTTCTTGGGTCATTCTCCGAGCGCTTTGCAACCCTAGGAGAAGGCCTATATAAAAGTTGTTAATATTGTTCGATTATTAAACTGCTGAGTCTTGTCAAAGATTATTTTTAGCTTTGAGAAAGACTCTGCTATGGTCAAAGCTCGAGGTCCAGTACTACCTTGAATTTATACTGCAGCTTATTTTAGTTGGTAAGCAGTTTGCTACAGCTGTTTTTGTTCATGTTTTTGTTCCCCCCCCCCCAATTAAAAGTTATATGACAAAGGATTTTGTTATGAGTTTGGGATGAAAAATCTTATTAATTGTGGTGGGAATTATTTGGGTTTTTTTCTTCCACATTTTCTGTTTAGTACAACTTCCAAGGGGGTGAGAGTCATCGAAACCAAGCTCAAAATTTTAGGAGGTATGTTGAAACGATGACATTTCCACCTTTTGATAACCCCTGTAGTTATAGATTTCAATGACCTTTTGGAAACAGTATCTCACCACGAAAGAAGCAGATAAAAGAGCCGGATTTATTTTCACACATGGAGAAAATAACAGCTACTTTTTTTTATGAGGCAGACATAAAAAAAAAAAAGTCTGAACTCAGATTAAAAAAAAGTCTGAAATTTCCAACCCTGCAATCCCCCTGACCCCCCTCTACCTGTCTTAGCAGCCTGTAGTAACTGCCTGCAGTCAATATCAGCCAAGATGGTTGCAAACGTCCTCGCGGTCTCCATCGCATTCTTGGTCCCTTTCTCCCTCATGGGGGCCATGACCAGGCAGAAGAAGCGCGTCTCCTGACTAGTCCGACCGAGATTGGCGGCGTGTTTGAGTCTGGCGATGGCCACGTGGCGACGCTGCAAGGATTGCACCGAGCACCTAAAAAAAATAATTAAAAAATCAGAAGTAAATAACGACTGATATAACAAAACATAAAATGCTTGTCCTGCCTTTTCACTTTTGTTTCGCGGTTCAAATCCCATCTTGAAGCAGAGCTGACACATGCCGAGTGAGTTTTACTCCCTTCCTGGGCCCAATTTCATGGCTCTGCATGCTTACCGCCGAATTCAGCGCTTGCGATCACCATTCGTTGCTTACAGGGCAAGTGCTGAACTTCTGCGCTAGCTGCGTAAGCGAAGAATGCCTAGTAACGTGGAGCACACCGCGTACAGCGAAAATTCCCTGCTTATCTGTGAAATACGCTTGAGGTGAGCGCGGAATTCCCTGCTTTCGTGAGTGCCGATTCTTTGCTTATGGTAAGCGAAGCCGTAAAATTGGGCCCTGATAATGTGCTCCCTTTAAAAAATGTTCTTCCTACTCAATTAGCTACATCTAAGCATACATGTACATTCTATAGGTTTTCTCTCCACATGCTTAATCAGGGTTGGGGTCACAGTGGCAGGGCACTTTTGAGGATCCCGTGTTTCATTTGCCAACGGATAATCAATAGACAGTTATATAATTGATTGATTGATCTGTTTGTCCTGCCATGCAGCAGGTGTAACAAACACATTGATAATTATCCTGTTCGTGTGATGCCATTCCACTGTTCGCCATCTACCACTTCTCACAAACTGGCTCCGGCGATTGCCAGAAGCCCAAAGGAAATGTGTAGAATCAAATCATGAGCACGGCTTATTTCAGATTTGGCGTGTCGTCGCTACGAGCAGTCAAGCCCACTGGACTCAAGCTCTGGTGTTTCTGACCAGCAGAGTGTGGGTTTGAGTCCCGGTCTTGACACGTGTGTCCCTAAGCCAGGCACTTAACCATTATTGCTTCGTCCTTCGGACGGGACGTCGTAAAGCCGTTGGTCCCGTGTGTCTTGTGATGCACGTTAAAGAACCCAGTACATTTTATCGTTAAGAGAAGGGGTTCGCCGTGGTGTTTTCTGGTATGGTTGGCTGCAGATTGCACCTTGTAAACCGTTAGGCTACATGATGTGCATAGCTGGGTCTTATATATGTAGCACCGCATACCTTGTAGAAAAATAATGAGCGCTTTGTGAGACGCCCTCGTGTATGATAAAGCATATATAAAACTGCGTATTATTGTTTATTATTACTGAATGAAATATATTTAAAAAAAAAAAAAAAAAAGATTAAAGGGGTTGCAAAAAGTATATTTTCAGTTGATTTGTTAATCACCGACAAACAAACTCTGACATGGCATAGTGGTCACAGCCTTTAAACTTTAAAAATGTGAGGCTCTGCTGCTGATTATGTTTCCGTTATGTTTTCGTTATGTTTCCTTATTTTTTCCTCACACACGCCAGGAAACACCATTGTAGGTTTTCCAGATGAGGCCGGATAAAAATAATTGCATGCATCATGATTCCCGAATGACCCTCCAGAGTGACCCGCGGGTCAATTAAGTCCGCAGTGTGGGGATAAGCAGATCCTCCTTGTGAACTGTTACTCTTCAAGTTGCTCACTGGAGCGTAGTCAAAAAAAAACGACAAATCAAATCACTCACTTGGATAAACTTAGCCAGCGGTTGTAAACAAGAAATCTACGCTTTGCATCCCCCACCTACCCCTCTCTCTCTCTCTCTCTCTCTCTCTCGCTATACCTCGCATAATTCTATGGTCCCTTTTTTTTCTTCTTCTTCTTCTTCTTCTTCTCCCCTTGGCTTTAATTTTAATTCGAATAATCACAGGCGTTGTCCTGTACATGATTGAATTCATCACATGTGGCTTAGTTCAAGAAGACAAGGCTCCGTGTGTGGGAGTTGAATTCATTAGGAGTTATGTTCGTCAGTGGTAGTAGACCAACAACATTCCGGCTCAGTTGGTTGCTTTAAAGAGGGGCTCCAAGGTCGAAATTCGGTTTTTGTGATCTACTCATTTGCCAAAAGACTCTTTATGAAAAGAGGGGGGGGGAGTGATTGAAAATCTCTAACCTCAGGTTAAGATGATGTAAAATGTCACAGTGTTTGATACCCTTCAAATGCAATTTTTATCGAAATCTCAAAAAAGGTTTGATGATGCTACACTCAAATGTATGGTCTGTATTATTGTACAGAGAATTTTTCAGTTTATTCCTTATTTTTGATGATATTTATATCAAACGGCATTGAATTTGACCTTTTGACTTGCGCAGAAATTCCTCTTTGGAATGTACAGATTTTGTTGTCCGATGACATCATGTTTCAAATATCACTCTAAAAAGTAAAGCAAATAAAATGACAGAGAGACTTGTGATTTTCCCCCACTTTCATGAGAACTCTGAGTGCATCACAAAACTCAACTTGACCTCGGAGCCCCTCTTTAATGAGTTCCAAACAGGCATTCATACTTTTTGCCCCCATCACTTTTCCATCAACACTACACCAGACTTGTTAAATTGGTACAATGATCTTGAGGTGAAACGGTAAAAGGATTTTAATATAAATAAAACAGAACATATGGACATACTTATTAGAATTTCGTTTCAAATGTTTAATCTCAAAGGTTGCTTTCTGGTCGTTCTGAGGAATATTTCCATCGTAAATATTATAACCCCTGCAAAAAAAATGCGTGTTCCTTGACAGGAAAGATGAAATAAATTTAGATTGAAAACAAAACCACAGAACCTAGCACACGCTGTCAGCAAGACATCTGGAAGCCCACTACAAAGAACAGATGGCTCCACTTTATCAGAGGGTTAGATCTGGGTAAGTCTTTATGTCTGTACAATTTTTGTGCACAAAGTATATGTGTAAAACATTTTTTCAGCCCTCAAAAAAAAAAACTAACTACACAACTCTGGGATCTGACTCCCCTCTCAGATATGTGGAATAGTCCAGTCTAGGATATCAATGACTTTGACTCCTCCAGGGCATTGCACTTTGGAGAAAACAGTGAAATAAATAACTTGTGCCACTGAATTAGTGTTACCAGCATTCACTTAAGGGTATGAATGCACTCCTTTGGAATGTTTTTTATTGGAGATAATCATAGTCTCTTCTCTAACACTACATTATCGACAGTATAATAAAAAGTTTTTCCAGTCAAATTTTTGCTAATTTTGCAAATAAAAATTACACTGATTGTGAAAGTGTACCAGAAAAATTAAAAATTGAAACCAAAAATGTTGACTTAAAATACAGTTGGTTGATTAATCCATTATATAACAGTAATAATAAAACTAATAATAATAATATATGGCTTTTACATAGCCCCATTTACCCAAACAGGGTCCCCAGGAGCTTTTCAGTAATAAAAATACCAAGACAAGACAAAAAAAAAATGAAACCTAGAACAAAGAAAAGTGCAACAAGAAAATACCATACACAAATTACATCAATTGTGCTGAATTGCAGTCTTTGCCTTGATTGCAAAACAGAACAGTAAAGGAGATATTGAGCACTCCGACTACGATCGGCGTGCCCACAGTAATAAACAAACAAAAAGATAGTGTTATGTTAAAAAAAGGGAGAACACAACTCTACCTCCCATACCATGCTGAAAAAAAGGGAAAACTCTATCTACAAAATACGACTTGTGAAATCAACTTTCGTCACCTAACTCTAAAATACTATGGATTGATTTTTCGGTTCGAATGCAAAACAAAACTGGTACAAATATCGAATGGCAAACTCCAAACCTCTGAAGAGGACATACAATATTCAAAATAATGAGTCAGGGATACCATTTCCATCAAAACAAACAGGCGGGGGGGGGGGGGTGATCATCACTACGAGGCTCTAACATGTTTACTCATGATGCGAGCTGCCATTGTCCACAGTCCAGCGAAGTACCTGTTCACAGGGTAATTCATACTGCTCATCTACCTTAACCTCCCGTAACCTTTTAACGCGAAAAAAAAAGGTCTTCTGTGTCATCGCTCTTAAAGGCAAAGTATACCTTTGGTTTTTGGGACCGTTTGATTGTTTTAAACCTATATATACAATAAGTCAAACCTGTGAAAATTTCATGTCCACGCATAAAGAATAATACCTAATAGGAATACACAGTCTGAAAAACAATTCTGACAGAAACGTTTCTCAGATTCAAATTTTGGGGGATCAAATCTGACATCTTTTTTCATATCCACATTATTTTGAATTGAAATATTTCTAAAAATGCCTTATACTATCAAAAGTTGCTGTATTTCTAACCAAGTCAGTTTTTTTGCCATTCATATTTAGAGTGATTACCAATCGTGTACCTTCCCTTTAAAGGTAAAATTACAGCATTTTGTTTCTCGAACGAAATAATGTCCTCGTCGAGTTTCTCAGTTAGACTTGCTCTGTACCAGACGGTGGCGTCACACCTTGTACTTTGTTATCAGACAGGTTTGAGGTAAACACACTGTTCTTGGGCGGGAGTACGCTTCCATGGGAACAATCTAAACGATAATGGGGGACCCTTTAAAGGGCGTTGAGGCAAATAGTAGGAGCTTGAAGGCTCTTGATCGTATCAACTCTCGCAGGGACAATTAGTCAGTCGGAGGAAAGGTTGATGAAAGTGCCCAAATGTGACTTTTATGACAACTACTCTTCCCAAAATCCCATAAGAATTAGAATCAAAAAATTTAAACAAAATGCTCCGTCGCTCGTTTCAGAAGGAAGCGAGGCCGTCAGAGGATTGTTGACATCACTACCACCCATGCCGTGTCTTATCTTGACTCAAAGAGATTAAGCACACCAGAAGCAGCAGTTTTTGCTTTCATTTACATTGCCTTACTTTATCTCGATTCAACTATGCAGTAGACTTCCAGTTGCAATTTTTAGTGTGCTATCTTCGAAGCGGAAGAAAAATAGTTAGTTTTGCCATCCTGAACTCTGAACCTCAACTTTGATAATCTTCTGCAATTTTTGGTCCCTCTTTTTTTCTTTTCCCATATATCCTACGCAAGTGCGTAACAAGAGAGCTATCAATTTGCCATTATGCACTTGGAGAGGGCAAGGAAAGGACATAACAGGGTCCCCGATGGCCAGTAACTAATCGTTCATCTTGTCTTTTCTTTCTACTTTTTTTTCCCCTGTCGCTGGCAGTATAATGTGCAGGTCGTCCGGAGGGGGCAGCCGCCGCTGATATTTTCCCTGTGCATTTAGATAACAACGCCAGTGTGGAATTTTTTGTTGTCAGTTTTCGTGCACGACGTGAGAAGTGCGATAAGTTTGTGATTATTTTTTTCTTGCAATTTAACGCCGGATTGATTAAGATTAGGCTGTGCTGGATCCTTGCGATGAACAGTCTGAGACTGTTTTTTCGCTGGCATTAAGATGCCACGGTAATTGGTGTTATCAGCAAAAAACTGCTGCCACTGGTGGTACTTTACTAATACATTGTATCACCCAAGCTGCTATGTACATATTGACAAGACAATTATCGGAATTCACAGCTGTTCAAACATAACCTTATCATTTAAGGTAATCAATAATAACTGATGACCGTTTCAAACAAAAAACAAAAACGTTTTGTGGCAAATTCAGCAAAAAAATCCAAACAAAAACTAAGACTTTCAATTTTTAAACCCGAAAATCTAATATGGTGCATTGGTTTGGGTGTTGTGTTGAGGATTCTGGGAGGGAGGGGGAAAACCCTCAAAACCCCACTAAATTTTAGTTTTACCTGTGAGCTCCACGAGAGATGCTCACCAACAATTTCCTTGTAATATCGGGGCCCAATTTCATGGCTTCTCTTACTGCCACCATTCTTCGCTTATACAGGGCAAGCGCCAAACTTCTGCGCTAGCTGGGTAAGCGAAGAGTGCCAGCAATGTGGAGTACGCCACGTACTTTTGCACACACCGTTGTGGGGACCTCCTAGTGTTGTTCTATTGTTCCCTTTTCTAAAGAATTCCCTTGTGGGGACCCAGTTTAACAAAGAAAAAACGTTGAGGGGACCTTTGTTCCATTGTGTAAAAGTCCCCACAACAGTGTGTATGCCTACCCACGCAAACAGGCAAAAACTTCCCTGCTAACCCGTGAAATACTCTTGACATAAGCGCGGAATTCCCTGCTTCCATAAATGACGATTCTTTGCTTGCGGTAAGCATTAAATTAGGCCTAGATATGCGGTAAAACCATGTGTAGATATCTACTTAGCTGTGTAGATTTGTTCTTTGAGGGCTTGTCTTGCTATTTATTCTACTGCCGCGGGGTAGAATTCAGAATTCGAGAGACTACTTAGTTCTGACAAGAACTGCCCTGCTTATTAAGTAACTACCTGGGGAGGTAGGAAATTCGCCGGGACTACTACTGCTACCAATTTCTTTGTATCTACAGAATCCTTCATTGTAAAAACAGAAAGTACGCAGCTTAACTTACATTGCACAGATCCAGGATTGGTCATAGTCAAATCCACCTCCAAGACCCTCTGATGTTCCCTGGATCGTCTTGGCCAGCACGTGAACTGTTATGAAAAACAATGGAATAATTAATTCACAGATCAATCAGTGACATCGTTTAGTTAGCCCTTTTTCATTGGAGGGAAGGGGGGGGGTAGATTTTTATCATTTGAAAAATGAATTTAACTTTGAACTGAAAGAATAAGCTTGCATTTTGGCATATATATATATATATATTTGTGAAATGCTGCCAAAATACCAAAACAAATTATGCACACACCTGGGGCCAAATTCATAGAGCTGCTTAAAGCCAAGCAAATTTTTCTGCTTCATTTAATAGCTGGAAAATTTGCTCACGCACAAGTGTTTTTCACCGCAAACAAATTAGGCAGCCAGCTTATGCTTACAGCATGGATTTGCATTGTTACATCATTCATTTGCTTACAGTAAGCGGCAGAAGGTTAGCATGCCTATTTCTTGAGCCAAGGGCTAGCATTGCTATGAAATAGATTTGTACAGTAAGCACGAAATCTGTTAAGCAGCTCTATGTAAATGGGCCCAGATCTTATTTTTCATTCATTTCACCGAGGTAATATTTATCAAGTAAAAACCACATGGGAACTGACTGGGTAAATTTTAAATAATTTGGGGTTGAACAAAGGAAAATTGACTAAAGCGGGATTTGAACCAATGACCTCCAGATTAACATGCCTGTGCTCTACCAACTGAGTCATCTAGCCCTACATGTATTTTGTCAATATCTTTGTTTTGGGGTGCCAGTCAGAAGCCATACAACTGTTAACTGCCTATAGCCAGGGATCACACCCAAGTAATATTTGGCAATTGGAGGCGGGGGCGGGGCGGGAAACATCATGGCGGCATCTCTGTCTTTCTTTTTCTTTACAGTCTTCAGTTTTTTGTTTGTTTTCTTCAGAATGAGACACAATATGGCCACTGTGAGAGCACTTGTAGCCACTACAGAGCTGCCGACATTTGCATCTTGCAATCAGGGAGATGTTGTACAACAATCAGGGAGATATTTAGAATCACATTCAACATAACAGTTTTCATAATCAGGGAGATTGTCAAATTTGTTCATCACAGCATGGAAAGGTTGATTTATCTTTGGGGGGGGGGAACTTTCTGCACAATCAGGGAGAGTTGGCAGCGCTGCCACTATGAAATGATGTCCACAAGAAGACGAAATCTTCTTTAGTAAAGGCGTTCATTTCCTTCATTTCTCACTTCCTATATTATGCGGCACAGATCAGGCAAAAGGCCCGCGTAACTTAGAGAGAGAAAAAAAAACAACACCTGGAAAGAAAAAAAAATAGTCCCGCTTCATCAAAGTCCAAAAATACCTTCACGGATGGCTAACCCGAAATAAACGAAACAGTGTCAGCCAGTGAGTAAGGTGTTATTTCCCATTTACTGGATTGAGAACATTCTCCTCTCACAGGGTCCCCTCTCACAGACCCCCTCCAGGAAAAAAAAAAGAGAGCAAAATTACCAAATAATGTGATGTATAAAAGAAGAGTGCGCACCCCGATGTAAACATGTTTTTTCTTCGTCTTCGCCACAAACCCCATGGCAGTATAGTGAGGAGGAGAGTGACGTCCCTAAATATCAATTTTCAGTCAAGTCTTAGAAAGGTTCTGCGACTAAAAATAAGTCAATATAATCCAGGTCTGTCGAAAAGGAAATAATTTTGTTGTTGCTGTTTTGTGTGCGGGTGTGTGTGTGTGTGTGTGTGTGTGTGTTTTTTGTTTTTTTCATCAGTACAATTTGATTTTTGAAATTGAACGCTACGTCTTGTACAGTGGGTAATTTTCTTCTTCTTCTTTATTTTTGGTTGTTCAGAGAAAGCTCGGCTGGACCAAACGTTAGCCCCCTCTCCCTGAAGGTATAGGGAAGATGCCGGAGTCCAAAAAAACAAGAGGATAAGCCAGAGTCTATTTTGGTCCTGATTTGGTTGTTTGGAGTTGGCGTCATAAATTAACACGTTACAGAAGCACCATGCAATGCAGCACATTACTCACACCTTCCTCGGTCATCACAAAAAAAAGAATTGAAGAAAAACATATTTTTTCACAGCTTAAAAAATATATATAATTGTGATAAATTATTACAACCAAACCTGGGTTCAAACGAAAAAAAAAACACAAGTTCAAAGCTCAAAGAATTTAATTTCATATGCATGAAAATAACTCTCTCAGGGTACGATGCAAAAGTGATAAACACAATTATATTTAAACATTCATGAACTATCGGTCATATTGTGAATGACAAAGCCCCCATTTAATTAACAGCCAACAGTACAGGGCCCAATTTCATAGGGCTGCTAAGCACAAAAATTTGCTTAACATGAAATTTCTTCATTGATAAAAACAGGATTTCCAACCAAATTTCCACGTGATTTTCAGGATAAGCAAACAACAGCTGAATACCAGTAACAAGCAATATGCAACACATGGAAATTTGGTTGGTAACCCTGTTTTTATCAAGGAAGAAATTTCATGCTAAGCAAATTTTTGTGCTTAGCAGCTCTATGAAATTGGGCCCAGACCTTTATCATTCTGCCTTCCTATCTTTGTCTTGCTCCCCGTGTGCAATACCAATAATGCCTAGTGAATCCCACAAAAGGGGGCCTGACTAAATATCACCTTCCAGCCTCAGTTTGGTTACATTGAGGCCGTTTCTGAATTGGCGGCTATGGCTACAGCTACAACTGATGCTAAAGATGTCGCTAAGGACATTTTTTACACTTCAACGCATGATGACGCAGCAATCCAGCCTTAGCCATATAGCTCTAGCCACCAATTCAAACACGGCCTGGTTTTAATGGGAGAGGGGGGGGGGTCAGGAAATGGCTGCACAATGTAGAGATTTATTTACTGTTATTGTGCGATTGGATTACGATACAGATGCTGCAAAATTCCACATCCCTAGCAACCCATATCACCCAGAGCCCATTAAGCCACGGCATTAATTATAAATAACTTTGCCTACATGAAATTTCACGGACATCTGTAAAAAGGCTGCATTAGAGTCAAATGCAACTGCACTTTAGGGCGATCGTGTTACGTGACGGCACATGGCGAGCTTTGATGATGAGCTCCATGCAGTGATTATCAAAAGCACCCCCTCACTTTGAACTATTGCAATGTGATCTCCTCAGACCATGATATTATTTACATCAAGACAATTGTGAAATGGATGGCGGTCCGCATGCTGAAGAATACTAGTCACTAAATTTAGAACCAAAACAGTCTCCGACTTACCGATGCCTCCTTATTTCCGAATCAATGCACAAAAACATACATTATTAATACGAAAAGGTACAATAATGAATTGATGAAAAGGTACAATAATGAATTGAGAGAAAAAATACGGACGGTTCCTTAATTGAGTGGGATTAAACATTTACCGTTGAAATTTACCTTTTTTATATTTCCAAAAAGCTGCATGAGTATAAACACACAGGAATTGAATGTAATTTGCTGGAGAAATTCTAACACAAGACAAAAACTGTAATGAATGTCAGGTTTGTACAAAAATCAGAGCTCTTACAGGGAGGGTATACCTTTGGTAATTACTCCAAAACTTAAAGGTACATTACAGAATTGGTAAGAAAAACAAATTTTGATCACAGATTTACATAAAGCTTACACAGTCTAATGATGATGATACTAGAAAACATCCCTTGAAATATTTCTGTCTGAAATGCCATATTGGATGAGAAATGAATAAACTAATTTTCCGATTGGAGTTTATCGCTCAGTGAGCGTTTTATTCATTTGTTGAATCTATATGATTTCATGCAAATGTGTAATCAGTTTTTCACTATTTCCTCGTGACCCAGAAGGCAGATCGATCTCAAATTTCAACAGGTTTGTTAGTTTATGTATATGGTGGATTACATAAAGTGCTTACACTGCCAGCAACTGTTTTGTTAGCAAAAACCAATTATGTAATGTTCCTTTAAGGACCAAACAAACCTACTTGGTATGAAGCACTGCAGCTGTTGATAGTGTATGACAATTTGAAGAACAATTCCCTTCTAAGGAATGTGGTTTTATAGAAAGAGATTCAAAAAAATTTGAACCTGAGAATATTTCTCAGATTGTGTATTCCAACTATGGATTGTGCTTCCTGCGTGGACATAACCGCTTCAGATTTTCTGAGATATCCCCCAACTTGAAATGAAACTTGTACAGGTTAGTTTTATTGTATACATCTACATCTATGTAGAATTAAAACTGTCCACTGCTGTGGCGACGCCCCACTGCAGTTGCGACGCCCCACTGCAGTTGCGACGCCCAGCTGCAGTGACATCATGTGTATGAGGTCTAATGATCAAATCCACCGAGGCCATCATCACAAATAATCCTGGGTGCGCCATTTGGGGAGACAATGTCCCAGTGTGTGTTATACAGTGTAGAGCGCATTTTAGGCGACGCTGTGTTCACACGTTTACCGTCATTTGTACGCACAAAATGGTGAGCGTGGCAGTCACCAGCCGCTTGTGACGTTGGTGTAAGAGGTCAAGAGAGAATATATTTTCTGAGAACCATCGTCTTCATCATGTTTCTTGTGTATGCAATATTGATCACGACTATAATGTTTTGCATCACATGAAAAAGTGGCAGACTGCGGCCCATTTTGGAAACCTTGGCTTCGGCTCCGCCTGTCTGAAGCCCTGTGTTGAAAGCGCACGTTTTTTAAAATAACCAGTGGAGCCTATGTACATGTACACGCGAGTCAAAGTTTCGAAAAGGCCCTAAAAGATTCCCTCCCAGTCACAGTATGGTTACATTGAACAGCACTCCGCACTAATGCTAAAAACAGCACTCTCATTAACCCGGATCTCAGAAAACATGTCAAAAAACACTAACGTATGCACACGTTCATGTCCAGGCTTTATGTTTACTCGCATGTACTGACTGAACTACTGGGACTCTAGCGCGCCGTTGCGGTGATCGCGTGAGTGGCGGAATGTTTGTCTGACATCCGGGTATTTTGAGCAAAAGTGACGTCATTTGTGGGGAATTCTATCGAATGAAAGACAAATAAAATGGCTGTATTGCTATTAAGATCTAAACCACTAGCTCAAGACAACACAAACATTGTATATATTTTTTCTTATGAGGGAAATTGTTATTGTTACTGGAGTGTTTTTTGACAACAACAAAAATAACAGCAACAACATTTTTAATGTGTTTTTTTTAGGGAAAATGAAACATTTCAGGTACTTTACTCAGGTGTTTTTGAACAATGAAACAAAATAAAGTACTGACAATGTGTTTGTTTTTTTAGGGGGGGGGGGAATTACCACGTACTTAACACTGGAGTGTTTCTGAACACACAAATAACAAAACGTTTGAACAAAAACCATCTGCCTTTTGCACCACTGTTTTCTGTATTATTACAAAGCACGCCTGAGACCTCGATCTTGTAAGGACAAGGTAGTTGGGTTTGTTTTTTTTCCCTTTGTAAAGGGCATGTTTATGAGGTAAATTTCATGACCAGGAGGAGGAAGAATTGAGCAATAGCCTCCGTAGCCTCAGCGAGGCATCAGACCCAATAGAGTGCATTTTGAATCGGGCTGTTCTCTCTGCAGCCTGTACATTTTTGTCTGGTTCGTTATTTATTTGATAAGTTGTGGGCATGATCAAGCACCAACATTCTGATTGTTATTCACTTAACTGAGGCTAAATACTCAAGGCATAAAACAGACTCTAATTGGTTGAATCATTCATGGGCTCTTTTGGTCAACATGAAAGGTGGGATTCTGATTGGTTGAATGTTTATGGGCTCTTTTGGTCAACATGAAAGGCAGATTCTAATTGGTTGAATGTTTATGGGCTCTATTGTTCAACATGAAAGACAGATTCCAATTGGTTAAAAGGCAGATTCTCAGTGGTTTATTACTTTATAAAGATTGTATCACACACACAACATTAAAAAAAAGAGCTTCTGATTGGATAGTTGCTACTAGGGAAGGGTTGTCCGAGACTACAATACAAGAAGCTTTTGATTGGTTGATTATTTAAGCCATGTTTTCAGGCTGGCTGAATAATCAAAAGCCTCTGATTGGGCGAATGTTTTGGAATATTCATTCCAAAATTTACTGAAGGAAACTTACGATTGGTTGATTTGTCTGTGTAGGAGGAGTCTGTAAGACTACACCAAAGGAAATATTTACTTATTTAGTGTTTGTGTCCAAGATTTCATTTTAGTCAGTGTGAGGTTGATTGTTTATTGGAGTGTTTGTTCAAAAGTAGTTTATGAGAAAAGCTTCGGTTTGGTATTCTTATTTTTTTAATAAAAAAAGGTTATTTTTATCTACAGGGATTAACAGCAACCACTCCTTTGACTTGGAAGAAAACTTTTGGAATAAATCTTGCATTTCTCTGTAACTACATTTAAAAGTTACAACATTCGAACTGCCTCTAGCTACCGGGCAAGCTCGATGGTCTCGTGGTAGCAAAGGTTGGCTCTAGATTGGCAAAGGTTGTGGGTTCGAAACTCAACCAAGTAATATGCTGATGATTCACAAACTCATGGTGTGGGTGGGTTACATAGTGCATGAGTAAATCATGAAGGAAAACTCCATTGGCCCAAAGGGCCTGGCAGAATTTGAAAACAGATAAAAACAAAAGTGTCTAGCGAGTTCATGCAGTTTTCTGATGCAATCAAACCAGCACAGATTTCAGTTTCTGGCTTGTATTACTGGAACGGATTTTCAACAAAACAAGGAGAGACGTCAAGGATTCTGCCTTGACAGGCGCGGACACTTAATCTAGGTGTAAAGAGTACGCTATCAGAGAACTGCCAAAGAAGTTCTCTCAGGTCTAAAAGCTGTGTCTGTTAACGATGATAATGCTCCGACAATCTCCACCTATTCAGGTCGGAAAATGTGCCGGGGTAAAAAAAAAAATCTCAGGGCCGTCACGTTTCTAGATCGACGACGGTCTGGCACGGAATTAATGTTCGGGTGGGTAAACAACACGCAGGAAAAATTTTCACTGGCGGATTTCACTGTCAGCTGCTGTGACTTTTTAAAATTCGACATGTTTTAGGAATCGGACAGAGGAATTTACTGTAATGCTGTCCAGATGGAGTTATCGTTTCTAAATCAAAGTCGGGGGAAAGACGAGACTGTTCTAAGGGCTGTTACTTGGGTGGATTGTCTTGTTCAATTTGAAGAGGACGAACATAGACGTTACCAATAATATAAACTTCAGCTCCTCTGTTACATGTCTTTAATTTTCTCACATATTTCGACACTTTTCACTTTGTGCTCATTTACCGCGTTGATGTTGGAAAAATATTTGTCTACACAAAAACATCAATTCATATGCTCTACAGAATGCAAAAAGAAAGAATGAATGATGATTTCTCAACATGTGTTATGAGTTTGCAACATGCCGGTTCGACAGCGTGTATGTCAGCGGGGTGCTCGAAAGCCGTTAGCGTTGGTGGCAATTTACATCCCGTTCACCGATGTACGATCAATGTTCGGATGTCAAAACATAAATGCCATAACAATATAAACAGCCGAGGCTTCACTTAGTAAACGCTTCAAATTCTCTCCGGAATATAGAAAGAAAGAAAAAAAAAAAAAAAAAGCTTCTGACGTTGTTTGTCTTTCGAGTGAGGAGAGAGGGCTCTTCAACGAAGGATCGGCCAAAGACCATAACAACACGTCTGGTCTCCCTCTCCAGCCGTCTCAACCTCTCCCATTATAGCATGTGTTTTTTTTTTAATACATTGATTAGCCTCTTCACCTGAAAGGAGAACTAAAAAAGAAGAGTAGAGAAAAAAAAAACCTTGAGGGAAAAATGGTAGAACATCTGTATGTGGAGGTATTTGAACAAGGGGGGGGGGTTAAAATAAGAGAGGTGTTCAATTCAGCAGTAGACCTTAGCTGTACTTCATTTACATAATTTTCCTGTAACCGCAAAGAGCCTGTAATGGTGATTTATATTATTGGGGGGGGGGGTTCTAGTTAACACCTTTGGGTGTCAGCCATATCATATCAACCACACACACACCCATCCTTATCATCAATGTTAATCAACGCATGCATGACCAGGCTCACAGACTTGGTTATTAAATACTGCATAGGAGAAGTGGGGGGGGGGGTGGGGGGTGGGAGTGGGAGGAATTCACACGGATCCTGTCAGTTGAGAGACAACAATGGCCGTGATATGGCAGGTGCATGTAACTCTTGTTTTGGCTGAAAGTGTCTCTTCCCAAACATCATTTCCTCCTAGATTAGGTGTATACTCGGAATCAATTGAGTGTTGCACCTTGAGAAATTGATCACGTCCCGATAGGAAATTGACATATTTCAGTGATGATGGATCTAGCACATGGTGGGATCAGTTCCGTTTTTTTAACACAAGTCAGCCACAGGAAAAAGATAAATAAATAGAAAATCTGGCTTAAGAGTTACAAAACTCGACCTTTATCATCATGTCATGTTCCCTGTACATAACAGCAATGATGAAAACAGATTCACCTTTCGTCAAAAAAGGGATCTGAATATTTTATGTAACTATTATTTTTGTTGTAATTCAATTTACTTTATTGCCACATCAAAACCTTCTCTAGCCCTTCCAGCCAATCCTGTGCGCCCGCACGTACATCGATGTGCATGTCCAATTGTTTCCTCGTCATTTTACCTCTAAGATGGCAGCGGGATGACGTCAATGCACATTAAGGTCCCTCGAAATCATCTTTGATTTGATTTTCATTCCACTAATTACAAATGAAACTTACAAAAGAGCACTGTTATTAACGATAACAGCAACTTCGACTTTCATAAATCAAGGCCTAATAAACCAAGTATCTCTGAATAGCTCCCGTACAATTCTCCACCTGGTACATCGATGCATTCCAGAAAAAAAAACTGTCTTTCTGTGAATACCAAGTAAGCTTTCAGATCAAAGACCAATGACTTTCTCCTGTTCTAATAATAGCATTGTTTTTGTTTCTACAACCCTTTAGAGACCATAGCGACCGGAAACGGCCTCGTAACAAAATGGCCACAGCGGCCGCAAACGGCTGCAAGGTTTGACCTACTTCCACGTTATGTACAAAAAGGTCAAAGTAAGCATCATGTCCCGAGTTGACATTTTCCAATGTTTCCCATGTTAGCATAGTGATCTATGTTTCTAAAATACAACCAAAATTTCTGTTCTAAATTATTTTTTTTCAGACCACTTTTACAAGAATAAATTGTTTTAAAAAAATCAACAATAAAAACACGTCTGGTCGTACGGTGATGGTTACTCAGAAATGAGTGGTCTCTAAAAAATGTTAACCCCCAACCTTTCCAAAGTCATCCAAAATGCTGCTCCGGAAGTTATCTGACTTTGCAGCATAATGATACAGCAGGCCCATGATTGCCAGTGGAACAGGCCTCACCAATTAAACCCGCCGAGCCCCAGCCTACCACTGGCAGGGCACTACAGGGATGCCCATCGTCACTACTTATAACCCCTGGAGGGGACATATGCTGAAAATACAACGCTGATTGGCTGCCAAAGTGACAGCTCTGTATAGTGCACGCTTGTTAAACACTCTCGAGCGCTTGTAGGGGCGCTCTTCTTTGTATGGCGCTTTATATAGCACGCGCGTGTCAAAAATGCAAGTACTTTTGACGCAATCCACTTCAAACGAATCATGATTTCACACGTTCACCCCCCAACCCGCATACAGTTTGGACATGTCACATGATAGAAGCAGAATGAGAGGGGACCAGTTTGCTCTTTGACTCCATGCCACTTTTGATTGCATGCTCTGCGTACGCCTCTAACATAGAATGGATCAACCAAATTAAAGTATCTAATACATTTGGATACTTCAAAGTCACACTTCCAGGGGTTATGATTGAGCGAGGCATTGGGGGGGGGGGGTGGCGCGGTGAGATTTTACACCACTGGGAAAGAGGTTGCCCAAGTCCAAACGTCTGGGAGTTGAGTGAATCCCAGAGTGGAGTATTTTCAAGGATTCAGTGGGGTTCTTGCCATAGGCACTGATTACAAGTAACCACAGTAATTAAGTAGTAATAATGAATTGATTTATATTGCACCCATTCCATTCAATGTCAAAAGCGCAATACAAACAAGAAAAACATAAACAAACAAAAGTGCATCACTAAAAACATTGGAAAACCACAATAAGAACACAAATTAATTGGTGAAAAGCCAGACATACCACACAAAAAATCATAAGAATGATGAAATTTATGATTAGACAAGACCCTTGCAGAACTGCAAGATCTGTGTTTATAATCTAAGAGCACAAAATAAGGTAAAAGGCATTAACAAATAGACAATAAATAGTTGAACACTTTTAGGAGGGCATCAATTAACAGCAAAAAAAAGCTTGTTTAATAAAAACTGGTCTGCATCACTGACCACCAAGGCTAGCAGCATGGTATCAACCATGGCAGTAGAAACTTGTGAGATGATTTCCTTTTCGTTTCATCAAAGCCTCATTATTTCCACACCCATTAAAGGTATTACACAGGATGGTAGAATAAAAAAACATCGTTTAATCTCAGTCTGAAAGCTATGAAATTCATACTGGAACCTTGTTTTTTTTCTGAGAAATATTTCCCTCTGAAATGAAGTCATATTCGAGAAAACTATCTGAAAACCTAACAACAAAAAACATGCAACAGCTGATTTTTGGTTGTTACAACCAATTTAAAGAAAATGTGTTTACACGCTGAAAATTGTCCATGTTTTTTTAACTACTTTTTCCCGACTCACACAACGATTTAAGCCCAAATTTGCACAGGTTTGTAACTTCATGTGTACGGTTGATCACACAAAACATGAACACCGTCTGCGACTATTTTGTCAGCTCTACCAATCCTGTATAATGACCTTTAAAGGTATTGTACACTTTTGGTAACAGCTCAAAATCAGTGTCCACATTTTGTGTGATTAAACATATGCATGAACAAACAAACCTGTGAAAGTTTGAGCTCAATTGGTCATCGAGGTCACGAGAAAATAGTGAAAAGAGATCTTATGTGTTTTCTGTTTTTTCAAATTATCTCGCGCGATAGTTACTATTGTTTTACTCGTTTCTCAGAAATGATAGCATTTAAGGCAGAAATATTTTAAGGAACCCTTTCTACCATACTTTAAATCATGTAAGTTATGTGTGAATCTGTGAACATTGTGTTTTTCGATCTTACCAATAGTGTACAGGGCCTTTAAGGCAATGCATCCCTGTACAGCAGCGCCAACCGACGTATATTGCACGTAATGCACTCTTGATAGTATGAGGAATACAACACACAGAAGATTCACTTTACCCCATGATGGGGGACCAGCCGAACCCTGTGCGTGTTTGGCCTTCCCCTTAATTCTGTACTAGAATCCAATTACCACCATTGCCCTGAGCACAACTTATCATGTTCAAGGGAAATGACCAGAAGCCGAAAGCCTTATACTCTCCTCCTTTTTTTTGTTTTTTCTCTTTCTTTTCTTTTTTCCTTCTTACTGTTTTGCAGATCTTAAATCCCGGAGAGGGCATGATAAGAACTTGGAATGACATGCTAATTTGATGTGGAGATGTGAAGCTGTGAAGATATCAGACTTCAACGAACAGTGAGTTCATTTTTTAATCTTGAAGCACATGGTGTGGTTTGGGCAATTATCAACCAATACAAAAATTATTGCTTAATTTTACCAAGAATTTATGACACCTGGGCCATTCTGGCCAACACTAGTAAGTGTCAAAGACCAGTATCCGTACTTTGTGTGACCCAACATACACTGAAGTAATAGACCTGTGAAAGTTTAAGCCTAATCAGTCATCCAAGTCACAAGAAAATAGTGAAGGGGAAAAAATCACTGTTTCCTTTTTAAAAGTTTTTTTAAAACCAGATTTGGGATATAGTTCAAATATTAATTTTTCCACTCATTTATCAAAAAGCTATAGCATTCGAGGCCAAAATATTTCAACTGAAGTTTTCCCACCATGACCATCTTTAAACCATGCAAGTTATGTGTAAATCTATGAACATTTGTACATGTACTTTCAATCTTAGATGCTGTGCACACCCTTAAAAGACGCTAGGTCTGTTTTTCGGCAAATTTGATCCTAAACCAACATGTCTGAACCTTTAACCAAGCAGTCAACAAATATGAGCGAAAAAGCAATCAATGTAATGTCACAGAGAGTTGTGGCTGATTTAGATTTAAATTTTAAACAGCAATTTTTTTTGTAGATTTACAAGCTTTCATTTTTAGGTATTGCAACTCAGAAAAAAATCACCAACGATTAGTGTAAATAGCACAAGGGACATTTACGCCCCAAATAGCGCCACCAAGATTATGATGATGATGTCATTAGGTGGATTGGGTCAGTAATGTTCAGTGTGTGTTTGTTGAAAACTAGAGGATGGGACTGAATTTACTCTTCCAATAACTATTCATGATTAGTTTTGCCTTTAAATTGTGCAATCAGAGTATTAATAATAATACTAATAATGAAAACTTATAAAGCGCACAAAGCGGTACAAACAAGAATATGTGCAATAATTAAAATTCAAGAATACATTTTTAGTACAAAAATGGAAAAACAAAAATGCACAGGACAAATATAACATTAGGCCCACTCTTGTAAATTTTTAACATGATTTTGTATGGGAAGTTAAGTTCTGTAAGGGTCTCTTCTAGTCATTTTTTTTTTAGGGATTGTGGTATTTCCTAGCTTTTTACAAATTTATTTGTGTTCATTTTGTGATTTTGCTTTTTTTAGTTTTCATCATTGTCCTTTGTTGTTGTTGTTGTTTATCTAACTATTTTGAAATGATTTTGTTATGCTCTTGTGTACATTTTATGGAATGGGCGCAACATAAACCAATAAATTATCATAATATTATAATTACTCAAATACTTGATTGAAAAGATGAGTCTTTAGTTGTTGTTTTTTTAATTGGGTTAAAGAAACAGATGATTTTTACTTTTAATTGCAATTTGTTCCATTTGATGGCTATACACCGACACCAAGGACATCATAAATATTAAATTTGAAATATATAAATTTATTTATTTATCCAAGGGTATTAATGTCTAACATGACTCGACTGAAAACTTGCTTTGAGCGTACCTGAGCTAATGGTTAATGTTATACATGCGTTGGCTTAATTATTGCTCAGACGTTTAGATCTTCCCTGCGCACTCAGTGACAAGTGTTAAGCTGTGTAGATATATCCTAGGGTGCTTTTAACTCATCTCGGCATTCATCTAAGATATGAATGGCAATTATCGCACGGGGATTTAACTTATACAGCACGGTGTTCTTTTTTTCTCTCTCCACTCTTTGTTGACAGTGTAAGTATCGCACAATTATTCTTTAGGCGGACAAGATAGTTTTCAAAGAAAATTGCACACTCATCGTGCCGAAGCGCAATGATTCTAGTGACAATAAATGCCAAGACGACTGAAGAAAGAACAAATGACTAAAACTAAATTGATGGCTACAAACTCAATGCCCAGGTTATCAATTATCATAACTATTACATTCAAAATATGAGTTTATCCAAGGATGCTAATGTCTATAATATGACTGAAGAGTTGGTTTTTCTATACTACTGAAACAATTAAGTGAATTTCAATAGTTTTTTTTCCTGATAGCCCTTAGCAGTGCCCTGCATTAAAGATAAGTACATATAATGAATTGCATTGTAAGCTGTGAATTACAACTGTTTGTTTGCCTGTTTGTCTGGTTTGGTTTTTTATTTCAGGACACACACAAGTTCACAGCTGACTTCCCCAAACTTTCTTTAGGTCACAATTTGAACTTTCACAATACAAATACCGATGCAAATGCATTATAAGGGTCGATTTATAGCGTCCGAAAATTAGGCAGGGGGCGAGCAACCCCCCCCCCCCCCCCAAATATCATCAAAACCCTTGCCCACCTCTTGCCCCTCCATTGAGAACGAAAAAATGAACACATGAATGGTTTGACACATTAAATAGCCTCCACTCCCCCCGTAACAATTTTCCCCCACTTGCCCCCCCCCCCAAAAAAAAGAAAATGTCTAGTTACGCCACAGCTCCTCATGTGATTGCATGCTGGATCAATGGCCTCTCCCCCCCCCCTCCCGCCAGCAACCCCCCTCCCGCCAGCACCCCACCCTAAGCAAAACATTCACAGCACCATTTGACGGCTCCTTTCGGCATTTGACTCTGGCCATATCCAAACATTGTGTCTTGATAAAGCAGGGAATTTTGCAGTGGAGAGCTAGCAAGGGAATCTCGTCAATGTAAATGTTATCAGAGATTAGATGCTGAAAAATTGTAGATAAAAATACTGTCCATTTAAAGGCAGAATATACTTTTGGAAATTGTCAAAGACCAGTATTCTCACTTGATGTATCCCAACATATGCATAAAATAACAAACCTGTGAAAACCCGGGCTCAATTGGTCATCGACGTTGCACGAAAATAACGAAAGAAAAAAACACCCTTGTTTCATAGAACTGTGTGCTTTAAAATGCCTGAGAAAGGCTGAAGCCTTTCTTCTCAGATTCAAATATTTTAGTAAGAAATGACCTCTTTCTCAAAAACTACATTACTTCGGAGGGAGTTGTTGCTCACAATGTTGTATACTATCAGCAGGTCTCAGGCGATCCTTACCGATCGAGTATTAGTTTTTACGTTAATGTATTTCTTGAGTAACTACCAAAAGAACCCACTGCCTTTACGGCCTTGCCTGTATTGTAATAATCATAATAATAATAAATATAACTTATATAACGCCTTACTAGTGAAGCATAAACCCCAAAGCGCTTAACAAATAAGCAAATAGATTAAAAAACTACCAAAAGAACCCACTGCCTTTACGGCCCTGCCTGTATTGTAATAATCATAACAATAATAAATATAACTTATATAACGCCTTACTAGTGAAGCATAAACCCCAAAGCGCTTAACAAATAAGCAAATAGATTAAGGACAAACTGATGGATTAAACAAATACTAAAAAGGATAGAAAAATAAGCGCTATAAGACAAGGAGCACTACGAAGAAAAAAAGACATGAAATTAAATTATATGTATAACAGCAAACATGGAACATACCAAGATAGCTAAAACTTTTATAATAGGAACTCAGCCACAGCCTAGGGTCCAGTTTTCAAAAGGCTATCAACCACACAAATTTGCTTAGCGCACAAAAACCTTGCCTAGCAGAAACAGGTTACCAGCCAAAATGTTATACAATGTACATTACATTTTACTGGTGCCCCCACATTTTGCTTAGCATGCCAATTTGTTAAGTAAGTTTTTCTGCTTAAAAGCTTTATGCAATTAATTAAATAATTGCCTCCAGACCATGTACAAGTTTACTGTTTCAATGCACAGCTAAGTCCGACCAAAGTTAGAGAAGGGGGGGGGGGGTGTCATCAGCTCGGTGGAGGATACATTGCAACGTCATCCATGGTTCATGATGTCATAGCGGCCGTCACATGATTGACACCATGGTAACTGATAAGGGTGGAATTCCGGAAAGTGGGCAACACTTAGCTTTCCACGACGTGATGTGATTTACGGATGATACATTTAGACGTGGAGTACCCGTGGTAAATTGTTTTAAAGGTCAGGTGTACATGTACCATTCCCTTTACCTCTGACGACAGAACCTGGGACTTGGCGATGGCAACACGTATTCTGAATAACAGATCCTGCGTTTTAAATGGTCTAGCCTAACCTTTTAAACAATAAAGAACTTTAATTGACTCACACTTAAAGCCACAGTTATTTCAAGAAAACCTCAATTTTTTTTCATAAAAAATTTTGTTTGACTGCTTTACCTTTCTCAACCGATCTCCGCTTCTTTGCGATTTTGTGATTTTGATATCGTGTCATTCCTTCAAAAAACAAACAGTTTTTAACCATGCCTGGAATTACACTGAGGCCACGAAGGCCATGGCCTCAGTTGCCCTGTTCTTGGCTTTGGTGCCCCTTCAAAAGTTTCCCACAAACTTTGAGATTTTCCAATGGAAGTGCCCTTTGCAAAATGAAATGGCCTTGCCCTCTCAAAGATGAAATTCCAGGCCTGTTTTACATTGTCTTTTTATATAAATAATTTCTGTAAGGGGGGATTGCTCTTTTAGATAGTGCTTTCGTTTTTGCTTTTGGGCAATTCCCAGGCCTCCGTTTATTTACGATTGTCTAATTTTTTCTAATTTTCTAGTACATGTTTATAGCCTGAATGAATAAACAAAAATAAACAATAATAAATCTTTACCACACTTGTGTTGTAGGAGATATCAGTTGTTAACAGCCATATAAGTTAACATCATTGGTTTGGGAAGACAGCAAATTTATCTAATCTTCTAGTTTTTACAACCATATGCTCGCAGATTTAAAAGAAAATAGTTATTTGATTTTTCCGAACAATTACCCTTTCTCTTTGTGGCGTGTCGTGGCCGAGCGGGTAAGAGCACCGGACTCACGATCTGGTGTTTCTGATCGGCAGAGTGCGAGTCCCGGTCCGTCTTGGCACTTGTGTTCTTGAGCAAGGTATACTTTACCATAATTGCTTTGTCCTTCGGATGGGACGTTAAGCAATAGGTCCCATGCACTAGGGTTGTTAGAAACCCCAGGGGTCGATTTCACAAAACTCTTCCTAACTTAGGACTAGTCCTAGGCAATGCTAAGAGATAGGACTAGTCCTAAGTACTGGTCCTAACTTAGGACTAGTCCTATCTCTTAGCATTGTCTAGGACTAGTCCTAAGTTAGGAAGAGTTTTGTGAAATCGACCCCCAGAACACTTATCATGGAAGAGTAGGGGGTTATAACCCCAGTGTTTCTGGTTCACATAGCAATTAAGCACCCTTGTTTGTAGGTTTCCTCACAGGCTTGCGAGCTACAGTGATTAAGTTCACAACTAAATGAGGCATCCTTGGTTTCATTACCAGAAATACATACTCGTCAATAGTAATAGCAGTTCCCCCCTAACGCAATGTATTGAAACTGTGTGCATGGATCTCTCATCAGTTGTTTATTACGAGACCGGCAGGTTACTGACAGACTTCCGATGACAGATGACTGCCCGACCCATAAATAAGTGCCTCTTCTAGAATGGATTGGTAAATTAGTAAGCTCTCTCGCGAAAATCCGAACAATGCGACAGTGTATGACTGCCCTGCTGATGGGAAGAATGTCAGAGCTCTCCCACTCGGTCTCTCTGTCAAGAGTTCTGAACTGTGATGGTGTAACCGCCTGCCCTTGGTCTTCTTGGGTCTTGGGGTTAACGACGAACGTGATTACGGGAAGACTGATTATATGTGACATGTATATCATATCGGACAGGATGCGTTTGATTTTTTTTTTCTTGGAAAGGGGAAGATGTGCGTTTTACTGTTAGGGCACAGTTTTGCCGTGGTGTGAAGTTGGTTTGAGCACGATGTTAACCGTGGCCTCCTTGGTTTGTGGCTGTCCCATTTTGGGGAATTGTCCGAGTCACTGCTGGAAACCTCCGATTCGAGTAACTGTCAAATTTTGTGTTTGTACCATGAACAAAAAAATCATGTTGTCTTATATTTCTCTATTCAACTTAAACTTGAACTCTTTTAAGATTGGGGTGGGGGGGGGTGGGGAGGGTTAGAGAAGCATCCCAACTCTACTCTGGTTTTTTCTCAGAACCAGCATAATTTCTCCCAGCAAAGTAATAATATTGATATTATTTGATGGTCGTTACCTAGCCCTATGTAGGACTCTTCCTCTGTGCTGTACACAGACACAGAATCCTAGATATGAGGGTCAGTTTCTGGGTCGGACAATTTTCAGAGCTCCATAGTTCAAATCTTACCTGTAAGAAGCTACTTATCTCACCGGATTAACATTCCATGGCAGCATACATTTTTTGGAGGTAGGTTTTGGATGTCAGGATTTTCCTCGTAGATCTGTCATTTTTTGTAACTTGATCTAGCTCTCAACGTAAAACATTCTTGCAAACTTTAAACACAGTTCGTCGCGCAAACCTATTACGCGTGTGTTTGCGCGGGCGCCGATAACGCATACCGCCTTACACTCCCAATTCAAATGAACACCCTGCACTTAACACACTAGTGTACGCGTACGCTGGACCAGCATGTTCAAGAGAACAAACAAAAACTTTCTAACGTTGAGAGCTGATTTTTTTTTTGAAAATTACACATTTTTGAGGAACATCTGACGTCCAAAACCCATCGCCCAAAAAATGTGTGCTGCCATGGAGAGTTAATCCAGTGAGATAAGTAGCTTCTTACAGGGTAAGATTTGAATTACGGGGCTGTGAAATGTTTCCGCCCCAGAAACGAACCCTCATATCCAGGACGTCACTGTGGTCACCTCCAGGGCCCAATTTCATAGAGCTGCTTAAGCACAAAAAGTAGCTGAGCACAGCGAAATTATGCTCGCCCGAATAAGATTACCGGCCAAATTACCATGTCACAGGTACATTTTGTGACTGGTATCCTGCTGAACTCTGCTTAGCAGAAAAAATAGCTAAGCAATATTTTTTGACTTAAGCAGCTCTATGAAAATGGGCCTCAGGGCTAGGTCGTTACCCATTAACTAGTCACTTTTTAAAGGAACATTACAGAATTGGTAAGAAAAAAACTTGTAAAATATACTTCTTGATCACAGATTTACATCAAACTTACACGGTCTAATGATGGTGATAGTAGAAAACATCCCTTGAAATATTCTCTGTCTGAAATGCCTAAATTTTCCGAGTGGAGTTTATTGCTCAGTGAGCGTTTTATTCATTTTTTGAATCTATATGATTTCATGCAAATGTGTAATCGGTTTTTTTCACTATTTTCTCGTGACCCAGATGGCCGATCGATCTCAAACTTCTACAGGTTTGTCAGTTTATGTATATGGTGGATTACATAAAGTGCTTACACTGCCAGCAACTGTTTTGTTAGCAAAAACCAATTCTGTAATGTTCCTTTAACTGGATCGTTTCAATAAAAAAACAACTTATCCTTCAAGCCATTAATAATTTGTTTTGTCAATGAAACTCAGTTTGGACACCCATTTCAGAACGTTTTCTCATAGACATGTACAGATTGCAATGACTCAAATATTCTTGTTTGACGGTCGTGTTTCTGAAGCGCAATCAGACCGCCGGAAAGCCATGATGCCTCTGAATCTTCAACTAGCTAAAAATCAAAGAGCGGTTAGTCTGAAGGCGTCTATAGAGAATTGCACTCCTCACCTAAGTTACTCCTACCTGAGTCGTGACTGAAGAGGACGGACTTGGCCTCCTTGGTGATGATTTCCTCTCTCTCGTCTCCATCCAGCAGCTTCTCCAGGAGGCGGTCCATGATGGATTCCACGGTGGTCTCGGTGACGTCCAGAAGCAGCGAGGCCTGACCGACAAAGTTATCTATGTCCAGCGTCGCTCGAACCTCATTGCTGAAATCTTTCATGGGAATCCTCTGGAAAATTTTTAAAGGGAAGGAAATAATTGACTCACACACACATTCTCTTTTTTGCATCCCTGTGGAGACATCTTTTGTTCTTTCCTTTGTCCCTGTAGTTAAGAACCTCCCATAGACTTTGTACACAAGATTCCTTGTGGAGCAACCCTGTCTTTAGAATTTCCCTATGGCGACTATTTGTTATCCCTTTTCTGTTTTGTTCTCGGTCTCCATAAGGTAGTGAATATGATAGCGCACACACAAGTGTGTAAACACCTGCAATTGGGGTCCTCCTATTGTCCCTCTTTTGTTTGTACTTAAACTTTTTGGCAACAGCTGTCATTGGTTTTGTACACGTTTTCCAACTGGGGACCTTTTCCCAAACGAGGACCCTATTGTCCTCTTTTGTTATAGGTTCCCGGTTTGAATGTGTATACCTACCCACACACACACAAGTGTGTAATGACCTCCAATCGTGGACCCTCCTTTGTTCAACTCTTTGTCCTGACAAACGTGGACCCCATTGTTTTCCTTTGTGATAGCAAACGTGGACCTATTGTCCCTTTTGTTGTAAGTCCACGGTTTGAATGTCACTACAAACTCACACATACACACAAAAAGCAGTGGAAACAAAAGGCATTAAGGGGGGGGGGCTCTAGGGTCAAATTCAGTTATGTGATGTATACATTTTTTCCCTTGATAGAGTACTTATGAAAGTGAGGGGGGGGGAATTACAGGTCTCTAGCCTCACTCTAAATTGGTCTAAACTGCCATTTTTGTCTGATACTTAGCTCTCTCAAACTCTTTAATACTCGGAAATTTGAAACTTGACGCCAATGGATATTCACAGCAAATTGGTCTGAACATTCCACACAGGAGTTTTTCGTTAGTCAAAAGGTCAAATTCATTGCCGGTTTTTGATTCGCCATCAATCATGGAAATCTAGAAATGAACTAAAAAAAGTCCCCCGTACCCAAATTTCAAATGTACAGACCATCAAATGTACAGACCATTAAATGCGACATCGTCGGATATTTGGACGCTAACAAATATTGCAGTGGAACGGCATGAAAGACAAAGGAATTTGACATCATTTCGATGTGAAGTAAGAGACCTGTAACATCGTTCCCACTTTCACTAGGACCCTAACTAAACGAGTGCATTACAGAACTCATTTTGACCTTAGAGCCCCTTTTTTAAAGTCACATCACAATCATCTTCATAGACAACAGTGGATTAAGGCTTTGGTGTTTTTTTCTGTCTTGAGACTTTATTAATAAGCGATCCTCGATCACATAGGGCGTTGTTAAAGTGAACTCATTTCAAGCAAGCGTAAGCGTTAAAAAATAAATTAAAAAAATTCTTTTAAAGAGGAAGGAACATGTCAAATACAATTTTGTGACGTACTCATTTTTCCAATAGATAGAATGAATGGGGGAGACATTACAAGTCTCTAACCTCACATTCAAATGGTGTAAACTGCCATTGTATTCGATACCCTTCTCGTGCAAAATTTGTCAACATCTTTAAAAAAAAAAAATGGTATTTGACATTTCCCTTTCTCTTTAAAAGAAAACAGAACAATTTCTTCGACCGGAATTTTGTTTCTGCAAATATAACCTTGAAGAAATTCCTCATGAGCATCCTTTTCATCCACGGTTTTTTAATGACATGGATGGGCGCTAAATGACATAAACCTAGAGTTTATATAATTTTATATAATTTGGAGAAAAAGCAGAGTCAAAATATTGACAGGTGGTTCTTTCGAGTGGCAGCCGAGGCCAAGATGAGTCAGCGTTATCTTAAAATTCCAATCGCAGGTGGCAGAACATTCAACTACGTACGGTTTCGCTTCCCTGGAATTTCTCAACATCATTGGGTTGAATTACGGACATTACACGGTGAGGTAAAATCAATGTTGGCAGTTCGGTATAAAACCGGAGAAACATTCCTTGGCTGTGATTCAATTTAAACGAAGGTAGGGCATAACATTAGGCTAAGTGGACAGGAACATCCATTTCCAATACTGGCGTGACGTCAAACGAGAAGAATATTCAACTAATGTTTTTGTCGTACGTAGTAGTTTTAATGTTAAAAATGTAGAGTATTTTTGCGTTGCTTTATTTTGTCGCATTTTGTAAATGTTTTGTGCTGCAATCTGAATTAATGTAATTTCCCCACCCCACCCCCGAGATAAATACTGTATTGAAGGCAAAATCCATAAAGCAAGGCTTGTGGCAGTGCATTGAACAAACAGAATACAGAGGTCTAAGGTTGTTGTCTCTTTTAACCACTTCACATCGGATGTCTTGTATACTTAAAAAAATGTTTACGTGAAGAAACATTATAGTTGACATTCATAAATGCCCGGAACAACTTTGGAGAGTCCTCTTTTGGTAACAGTCAGTTGACCGACTGACGTGTGTATACACGCCCCCGGACAATCCATTGTTTTAAGGGCGTGCACAGGCATGAACCCACCTACTGTACTTGCTTTAATTCCCTCGTACAAAAAGGGAAAAAGGGTACTGGAATTCATGCTCGAAATCTCCCTTTTTCTTAGTTATTTGTAATCCCACATGCACAGGCATGAACCCACCTATTTGCTTTAATTCCCTCGTACAAAGAGGGAAAAAGGTACTGGTATTCATGCTCAAAATCTCCCTTTTTCTTGGTTATTTTGTAACCCCGCATGCACAGGCATGAACCCACCTATTTGCCTTAATTCCCTCGTACAAAGAGGGAAAAGGGTACTGGAATTCATGCTCAAAATCTCCCCTTTTCACAGTTATTTTGTTATCCTGATGCCATACCTTCCTCTTTTTGTTTTACAAACAAGGATTACGATAGAGATTGCTGCCATTATTGTTTTTTCATTGTATCCGGTCATATGAGGGGGGGGGGGGTACAGTCTGAGATTCCCATGGCTGATTATCTGACGTTACTTACACAGCCACAGATTAGGACAGCAAGATATTTCATAACCTCTCGAAAGCGAATGAAAAAAACTGGTACATTTTAAGAGAACATTTTGTTGTCTTTACTTTATTTAGTCAGGGTAAAAACAATTCACTCCGGAAGCTCTTAAAACTTCAGAAAAATATTACCTGCAGAGGCACGGTTTTAAAACCGACATGAAGTGGTTATAGGGACGTTTGGTATACTTACTTCATGCTGTGCCAACATTAGTGTAACCTCCTCTTCATCTTCTGTACAAACGAAAAGAAAAGGGAAAGAAAACAAATGAATATTACACATTTCAAAGTTAACTATTCATAGATTTGTTTCTTAGAAAGACCGTCTCTGAAAAATTGGGAGAATATATATATCTAATGGAAAGATCGCATCGTTTCTTTCGCTTATTGAAATATAAAATCTCTGACTCAATAAGTTTCAACAGTTATAAGGCATTAACATCAGACGACTGCTTTTAAGCACACTCTAATTCTGAGCATAGAACAACATTTCAGAGAATATATATTTTTGTCTTGTTTGCTGCAAATTATTCCCTAACAAGTTAGCCAGTACTGCACCAACATTTTTTAAACGTTAAAAGGTACGAATTGATGTCCCATATAATTATAATAATAATGATGATAATAGTATAATAATAATTTCTCATACAGCCCTTTATGTACACCCGACTAGCGTCTCAAGATACTCATTAGTTTAGTTTAAAGACAGGCATGCGGAGCTAAGTTTTCAGTTATTATGAGACCCATTTTACATAGCGCCTTGTAAGGGTTTACAAAAATGATGTGCAGCACAATCTGCAGCCGATCCGACCAGAAACACCCAAGTGAGACCCCCTTATCACAGCGATAAGTGTAGTGGGTTCTTTTAACGTGCACTACACAACACACTGGATCGGAACTACAGTGTTTTGTGTCACGCCATGAGCATCGACACTTGATGGATATCGGAGCATATGAAGTATTCGTAGCCTTCTTCTTCTTCTTCTTCTTCTTACTAATACAGGGTCGAATTTGGGTAAAAAATTCACAAGACCACAGGACATGTATCTCAATATTTTTACTGGACCAGAACTAATTTTACAAGACCAGATTCAAACTGAGAAAAGACTTCCTTGCACAGTTTAACTTGCATTTAAGTGAACAACCACTAAGACATATAAGAGAAGATTTACCTCATTTATCTTTAAGGGTATTACGTATATCAAATCATTACTCAAAGTCAACACTTGAACATAATTTCTGTTCTGTTCACAAGATATTATAGAGTGAGTTACATAAATTGTTACTGAATTGAAAACACAAGACCGCCGGACTTGTCCGGTCATGACTTTACTGGCCCAATACTAAAATCACTGGCCTCGGGCCTGCGGTCCAGTGTCAAATTTGAGCCCTGTAATAATAATAATAGCAATAATAATACTAGTAATAATAATAACTAGTTCTTATACAGCACATTTCTACATTAACGTGCTTTACATTCCGTGCCCTGGATCATTGGGCCAATAACTTTCCTGTAATCTTTCTACAGCTCCTGGGAGTATACAGCCCTGGGCTACGGTGGCGCTCCGAAGGCTTTTTTCAAACACAATATCAACCTCTACCCTTGTAGGTATCCAATTACACCCCTGGGTGAAGTCATGAGGAGTAATTATAGTAACGCATCTTGCTCGTAGGACACAAGTGTCATGACCGGGATTCGAACCCAAACCCCGATGACTTATAACCACCAGAACTTGACTTTGATGTGCTAAACCACTTGGCCGTGACATGTCATAACTATTATCAGTATTGCTACATCTCACCCAAAGGATGAGGCAATTATGGTTTTTAAGTGTTCATAGGAATTGGCTCAGTGTATCTTGTCCTGCCTTTCACCTCTGAGGACCCCGGTTCGAATCCCACCTCGGACGAGGCCTTGCATGTGGATGGTTTTTTTCAGTCCCTACCTGATTGCATGTGTTTTTTCCCGTTTGGGGGTTTTTCCTGCCACAACTAACACTGAACACTTCTTTATAATGACTTCTCTCTCTCGATATCTTCGGGCCTACGGGTCATCACAGCCGCTAGTCACTTTTGAGGGTCCCCTGTGGTTTTCATTACCAGAAACATTTACAAGTGCCATGACCAGGACCTGAACCCACACTCTGACAACACCAGAACTTGAGTTCGGTTCATCCATGGAGGAAGGAACACCAGACCGCTCGGCCATGACACTCCACATTGTTCATGGGGGTTCTGTAAAAACCGGACACAGCCCCTTTAAAGGTATTGTACACTTTTGGTAACAGCTCAAAATCAGTGTCCACATTTTGTGTGATTAAACATATGCATGAACAAACAAACCTGTGAAAGTTTGAGCTCAATTGGTCATCGAGGTCACAAGAAAATAGTGAAAAGAGATCTTGTGTGTTTTCTGTTTTTTTCTTCAAATTATCGCACGCGATAATTACTATTGTTTTACTCGTTTCTCAGAAACGATAGCATCTTAGGCAGAAATATTTTAAGGAACCCTTTCTACCGTTACTTACTTTAAATCATGCAAAGTTATGTGTGAATCTGTGAACATTGTGTTTTTCGATCTCACCAATAGTGTACGGGCCTTTAAACCAAGCAGTGAGCCAGACTTTTTGCCGTACCCGTGGGTCCTCTTTGATAAAATCAGTGCGCCCATAGGGGAAGCGTGTCCTCCCAGGCCACCACAAGGTAATTATTAAATTAAATATTCAAACGGGCACCGTGATGTCTATGCAATTAATGACCATAGAAAGCGCCACAGGAGTGCTGTTAATGCACTGCTAATTTACAGGGGCTTAGGATAAGGATTGAAGTTTTCGAATGAATTATGATCGGCAAAAATAATAATCATATTTTAAAGATCAGGGTCAGCGTTGGTTTTTATAAGGGTTATGATTCCCCCGACATGTCGATCCCCTTTCCAATTGTGGTACGGGGGCTCGAAAAATTTACACTGGACCGCGGGCCGGTGATTATAGCATCGGGCCAGTGAACTCTCGACCAGACAAGTCCTGCGGTCTTTCGTTTTCTACATCTTTAAAGGAACATTACAGAATTGGTAAGAAAAAAACTTGTAAAATATATATATTTTTTTAATCACAGATTTACATAAAACTTACACGGTCTAATGATGATGATAGTAGAAAACATCCCTTGAAATATTTCCGTCTGAAATGCCATATTTGATGAGAAATGAATAAACTGATTTTCCGATTGGAGTTTATCGCTCAGTGAGCGTTTTATTCATTTGTTGAATCTATATGATTTCATGCAAATGTGTAATCGGCTTTTCACTATTTTCTCGTGACCCAGATGGCCGATCGTTCTCAAACTTCTACAGGTTTGTCAGTTTATGTATATGGTGGATTACAGAAAGTGCTTACACTGCCAGCAACTGGTTTGTTAGCAAAAACCAATTCTGTAATGTTCCTTTAACTTTAACAAGACAATGTTCCAGTGTTGACTTTGAGACTGATCAATATCCTTCCATTCTGTTGGAGACTCAGAGTGTACTTGCCCATAAGACAAATGAGATCCACATTCTCTTAGTTTCAGGGCTCCAATTTGGCACCGGACCGCCGGCCCGAGGCCAGTGATTTTAGCATTGGGCCGGTAAACTCACGAACGGACAAGTCCGGCGGTCTTGTGTTTTTCAATTCAACAACAATTCATGTACCTCACTCTATAATATCTTGAACAGGAACAAACTATGTTCAAATGTTGACTTTGAGTAATGATTTGAAATGTACTTAATACCCTTAAAGACAAATGAGGTAGATCTTCTCTTATTTGTCTTCGTGCTTGTTCAATTAAATGCAAGTTAAACTGTGCAAGGAAGTCTTTTCTCAGTTTGAATCTGGTCTTGTAAAATGATTTCTGGTCCAGTAAACATTTTAAGAACTGTGGTCTTGTGGATTCCCCCCCCCCCTCAAATTCGAGCCGTGAGTTTAGGTAAAAAAATGTGTATTTTTTTTTCCTTCTCATTTTGAATTTGGTCTTGTAACAATTTTGTTTGGTCCTGTAAGAACTTTGAGCTATAAGCCCTGCAGGGTAGTGAGTTTTCCCCCTGAAATTCTAGCCCTGGGGTTATGACCAGCAGATGTCAAGACACATCATAACAAACACACAGGCTTCTTGTAAAGATGCCTTCTTCTTCCTCCTTGATGGGTTGTTATGGTGGGTTTATGACAACTTCAGTGCTTTGTGCCAGCTAGTGCACTCCGGGGTTAAATCCCTGGCATTGACCTGTAT
Source organism: Pycnopodia helianthoides (assembly GCA_032158295.1). Classification (NCBI taxonomy): domain Eukaryota; kingdom Metazoa; phylum Echinodermata; class Asteroidea; order Forcipulatida; family Asteriidae; genus Pycnopodia; species Pycnopodia helianthoides. The sequence goes on along the minus strand of CM063253.1, from coordinate 4,808,274 downwards.
TAAAAGAGGGCTCCAAGGTCAAATTCAGTGTGTGAGATACACTCATTATATCCAATAGCTAGAGCCCTCATGAGAGTGGGGAAGAAAAGTACAAGTCTCTAGTGATTGAATAAAACTCAACCTGCAATTGCCTCCATGCCCCTTGTAGACATTCCCTCATAGAGGTGCCCTTCACTAAAAAAAAAAAAAATGCCTCGCCATTGAGAAAAACAAGCCTGATAGTGATACTTCACAGTTGAGTTTGATTAAATCACACATATTTTTTGAACCGGCTCTATTCATAATGCATTTGAATTCTGCGCTTACGGACCCTGTAAAGTGCATGTTTCTATGTGCCGTAATCGTAGAATCCGCGGTAAGCAGAGCGAAATTAGGCACTGGTCGTCAACATGTCTCCTTGTTATGCCAGCGTCCCCCACCCCCTTCCTTACTGCAGGAAACATACCTTTGAATATATCGGAACACTCAAAGTTAAATTTGGTGAGTGCAGTGTAGGGGGGGGGGTATTGAATGAGTTTCTGCAATGTGTCATGACATCACCCGGCCCCCCCCCCCTTCCTATTTTGTTTTATTATAAAATCTAGACAACCCGTTATGACCTTGGATGTGGAAACACATTTCTATCTGTCCTGTCTTAAGTGAGAAATCTTAAGATACCTGTCAATTAAAAACCAACATCCCTTCTCAAGTTTTAGCTAAATTCCTCTTGTGTCATGATATTGGAAAGAAAACCAGTATCCCTGTCAAACCTCCCACACAGCCTTTCAGAAATGAAAATCCACAGAAAATTAAAGGTAATCTTATATTATCGGATGACAATTAAATTTCAAGTGAGTATAGTAACATACATCATTTTACATTGTAAACACACACACATTTATAAAATAAATAAAAAGAACACTTAACCTAACATCATGTGCCTCAGTCACACCTAATTAGATTTAAAAGATTTTGTACTCGTCAACAGAGTCATTCAGTAGTCAGCACTGAGGACGGACGTGGCTAGTTTGGAGAGCGTTCGGTTCCCATGCAAAATGCTTGAACGTGTGAAGGAGGCAAGACCTTTAGCGGGGCCAAACTGCCCACTGTGCAGACTTAAAGTCGTTTTCTGCCCAGTTGTGGACACAGTAAAGATTTGAATACCACCCAGAACGTTATGTCAATTTCTAAAGGTCAATTTATGGTTACTTCTTTTATTTGAGCGGCTTATTGCATCGTACTCAAGTTCTAGTCATTAGGGTCATTAGGATGTGGGTTCGAATCTCGGTCTCAGACACTTGTGTCCTTGAGCAAAACACCTAACTATAATTGCTTCTCTTCACCCGGGAGCAAATGGGTACCTGTGAGGGCAGAGATGGTTCTTGTGATTGATTAAGCTCGGTACACTTTGTATACATATTTGACAGCACAGGCTGTATACTCCCAAGGAGCTGAGATGGTTTGGTTTATAAGCATGGAGGTAGAATTGGAATGAAATAAATGGCCCAGCGACTAGAGGTAATAATGTTGGAGCGCCATGAGCGAGAGTGATGGATTTGAGCGCTATGTAAGAAGCCAATATTATTATTATTCACATTATACATAGTTTAAAGGGAAAGTTGCATCATTGCCCTTTGGAAAAAGAAAATTAATTCCAATCTTCCAGTTTGTGATAAACACAACATACAACAACAACCTGTGAAGATTTCATCTTGCTTCACAGCTTTGTGGACTTTGCTCCTTGGTGCAATGTCAACCAAACAACAAGTTTGCTTAGCAAAACAACATTGTGCTTAGCAGAAACAGGTTACCATGGGCCAAAATGTCATGTGATGTACAAAAAAAGGTAACCGGTTGGTTCCCACTTGCTTAGCAAGTAAATTTGTTAATCAATACTTCCTGCTGAAAAACTCTAGGATAGGAAGTTAGGCACAAAGGTCATGCCTGTAAAGCCTTAAGGCCAAGTCCAAATCAAGCGACTGTGGCTACGGCTATGGCCAGGGACAATGACATTGAAGAGTAGGACTTTTGGGCATTGCAGCCATAGCTACTGTTGAAGCCATTTATTCGGACATGGTCTAATCACTCTTAGGGCTTGGAGTGACCCCAATTTTTTTTTCTCCTTACACCCAATTCCGAAGGCATCAAAATTACTTTGAAAAGTAATTTGAGATGGGCAATTAAAAATTAAACACAGGGGCAAGTTTGATTGACTTTGCCATCGTTGCATTATAGACAAGGTAGGTGTGTTATGACACTCCACAGTCTGATTGAAATCACCCAAATAAAAAAAACAATATTTATGTGCTGGCTGTGAAAAAGATGAGATCACACCCCGAGTCACAAACTGATGCCTATCAAAGTGTAAACTCCCGTCGGGGGGGGGGGGGGGGGGGAGGGAGACATGACGTTGCATATGATTGCTTTAGACGAGGGTATACATGTACCAAACATCATTTTATTTTCTGCCTGGGATGAGAAATTTCAGTCATTCTGAAGGGGATCTTCTAAATCAATGGAGGGAAAAAAAGAGAGAGAGAAGAAAAAAAGGGAAGCACTTGTTTTAATGCAATTTACTGAATTGGAATGGAAACAGGTGTTTGTCATTTGAAATGCATGGTTCTTCATTACAGGGAGGGTAGGCCCCCCTATAGCTTTGGCAACTAATCCCAAAATTAAGGACTATAAAAACTTACTTGGTAAGAAGCACTGCAGCTGTTGATAATGTATTAACGTTTTGAGAAACGATTCCCTTCTAAAGGAATGTGGTTTTAGAGAAAGGGATTAGAAACAAAAATTCAATCTGAGAGAGCGTTTCATGCATGAAAAAAAGCATTTCTCAGATTGTGTATTCAAATTACAGAGTTGTTCTTCCTGCGTGAACTCCAGATTTTCGTCCTGATGTCTTAGAACATTCTACGTGAGAAACACTGACATAATAAGCTAATTAGGTATTACTTGCAATAAAGACATTATCCTCGTATGTTTGATGAGCAAATAAACTCAGTTTTAAGTTTGGGACAGGAAGTGCCTGGTTTTGGCAAGAGAGGGTCACATTTTGTATCCTTTTGAGAACATTAATAGGGACCTCAAAGTTACAAACCTATAACTGCCTTGTATTTGAAAACATTAATAGGGACCTCAAAGTTACAAACCCTAAACTGCCTTGTATTTGAAAACATTCATAGGGACCTCAAAGTTACAAACCCATAACTGCCTTGTAGTTGAAAACATTAATATGGACCTCAAAGTTACAAACCCTAAACTGCCTTGTATTTGAAAACATTCATAGGGACCTCAAAGTTACAAACCTCATAACTGCCTTGTAGTTGAAAACATTAATATGGATCTCAAAGTTACAAACCTCATAACTGCCTTGTATTTGAAAACATTAATATGGATCTCAAAGTTACAAACCTCATAACTGCCTTGTAGTTGAAAACATTAATATGGATCTCAAAGTTACAAACCTCATAACTGCCTTGTATTGAAAACATTAATATGGACTCAAAGTTACAAACCCTATAACTGCCTTGTATTGAAAACATTAATAGGACCTCAAAGTTACAAACCTTATAACTGTTTCCTTGTATTGAAAACATTTATTGGATCAAAGTTACAAACCTCATAACTGCCTTGTAGTGAAAACATTAATAGGGGACCTAAGTTACAAACCCCTAAACTGCCTTGTAGTTGAAAACATTAATAGGGACCTCAAAGTTACAAACCTCATAACTGCCTTGTAGTTGAAAACATTAATATGGATCTCAAAGTTACAAACCTCATAACTGCCTTTACACTTGATAAATTAACCCAACATGGTTAAGGGGGGGGGGGTGGGGGGGAGACACCGTTAACGGTAAATACGTGCTGTCTAATACTAATGTTGAGAAATGGCAATAATGCACAGTGCATAGCTGCGGAGTCAGGCATGAAACAGACCACGCACTGATTGGAAAAGATGGCTTTGTCACGACGGAATGGTGTACTCCTGACTCAGGGAATTAATCTTTCGCGCTCGGGGCACGGGCGGGATCGTCACCGACTGCAATAAAAGAAAATCATGACTGCGCACTGAAGATCCTGCACTCATTTAAAAACCATAAAGTTGAGGGGGAATAACAAGGGTTTTTTGTAGGTGGGGGATCGAGAGAGGATCACTTGTGTTAAAATAAACATGGTTTTAGGTGGTGGAATGCTTTGTCGCTATACAGGCATAGTGACATGTACACAACTTAACTGTGGAAATGTAATCGTTTTCCGTAGATTTTGTTTCTTTATTTTATGAATTTCAAGTCTAACTTACATTTTTGCCTTTATTTGGTTATCATTGTACACGTCCAACAGCACAGTCAGTGCCAATAGCAAGATGAATAGGAAACTTAAGAAGAAATTAATTCAGTTTTAGATGCTTCTGGAGGAAAACCCCAATATGGGTAGAACCCACACAATCAGGAAGGGACTGCAAGGCTCCGGTCCGAGGTGGGATTCAAATCAGGGTCCACAGAGGTAAAAGACAGAGATACAAGATCGGAATAGTGGCATGTATGCGATAAAAATGCGCAATTGTAAACGTTCCTTTATTTATTTAATTTAGTTAAGCTTCTTAAATATACAGGGCTCGAATTTGACGCTGGACCGCAGGCCCGAGGCCAGTGATTTTAGCATTGGGCCAGTAAACTCATGACCACACAAGTCCGGCGGTCTTGTGGCAATAATGATTTTATTTAATTTACTTTCACACACACACAGATCCTTGTAGTTTGATTGGTTGAAACATGCATCACATGTCATCCATTATTTTGTCATGTACACCACAGCACTCCAAAGGGAGTCCAATATGGATAATTATTGGGTGCTTCGCAGCGTCGTTTCCAAAACAACTATACCTAACCCGTTTGTCCCAATGAGGCAAGGTTGTATCACGGCAAAAAAAGGGTTGGTGTCTACGTGTAGTAGTCCATGTTGTTAAGAAGGGGTTTTTAAGTTACTCATTTCTTTTATTTTAAGAGTGTGGGGGTGGTCGAGTTTCCTTGTCTATTTTGTGTACTTTTTGTTCTATCGACAAGGATCTGTGTGCAAGTTATACAAACCAAATATTGAAGGCATTTCGTTTTGTGCATTATCGCAGAGTATAATCCCTCGGTGAAAACTGGCTTTTTCCGTTTCATGAGGCGCAGGAATAGTCCAGATTTAAAACCTTGTGATTATATTCTGCGACAATGCACACGTACACGCATCCAACATTTTTCATTAATATTTCTACGATAGTGCATTTCACAAGTGCATTTCACAATTTGCTTTACAAAGAAAAAATCATTCAAATTGAACTAGGTAAAACAGAGAGTGAAACTTTTGCTGCGAGCGGAACAGGAGAATGACATTCTTAAGATTAAGATTTTCTTTTCTTCTACCTTTCCCTCTTTTGTGGGAGGGGAGGTGGGGGGGATACAATCATGTAATCCAGGATAAGATGCGGCGCTGGAAGTATTAATAATGTGAGCGAGAGATCCAAGCTGCCAGTAGGACACTTAGAATGATTTGTACGCCTGGAGTATGCTAATCAAGCAGCGCCCCGTGTCACTGTCTCTCCTCCAGAATTATAGTCAAGAATGTGGATTCTTTTAATTCAAATTAATTGCCCAGTTTACCTGAGGAGATTAATTCATCTCGTGGTTAAGACTAAGAACCAGAACTTCAAATCTTGAAACTGGCCCTGGAGGAGGGTGGTGTGTGTGTGTGTGTGTGTGTGGGGGGGGGGTGTTTCTTTTGAATGCCCTTTAGCAATATTTCAATCCTGAAGTCTTTTGAACGCTGCTAATGAAAATGGGAGGCTGAGAGAAAAGAAAACATCGCTAATCGCTTCGAAAAAAGATCGGAGTTGTTTTGATTGTCTGCGAGACTCAAGCCCCGAGGTAAGGGACAAAAACCATTTTGTATTATGGGTTGTCGTATTAAAGAAAAACTAGTTTACTGAAAGGGAGAAGGAGAGGGCCGGAAGGTGGTGCGATAAAAAATCATTCTGTTAAAAAATTGTTGGTTTATGGGGCCACCATTATTGATCCATCAGAGGAAATTCATCAGACTGTTGGTCAAGATTTTGTGGTCCAAATTGTCCGGAATGAAAAACACACTATCAGGGCGCCTCAAGATGCTCTGCTTTCCGCTCATCTCTCTCTCTCTCTCTCTCTCTCTCACTAAGGAGGAACTCTCTACAGAATCAGGGAGAGTTGGCAGCTCTGGCCAAGATGTAACCTTTAATTGATTTCATTGTTGCATCGGGGTTAAGGAATATTTGCAGTTTTTACCCTTACTGGCCTGCTGCTTTCTAGGGCAAGGCGGTTTTTCCTTAGTAAAGGCACCTCTGTGAGGGAGATTTAAGTTTCTACTTGAACATCTCGAGGGGCAACAAGTCATTGAGCAGGGAAGTTTGAAATCCAAAACTTGCGTTGAGTTGAATTTTGGAGATTCAAATTTTTTGACATACTTTCATTGATTTTCTAATCATTTCAGATGAAATACTTCCGCAGGATGCTTACTACCATAATGAGGAGGCTTTCAGATAGAAATTACAGTTTTTTTTTATTTACTTATTTACTTATTTATTTATTTATTTATTATCATTTATTATTATCATTGTTATTGATATTATTTTAAAATTATTATTATTGTAGTTTTGGGTGTTTTTTTTTGGGGGGGGGGGTCATTACTTAAGTTTTAACCTTTAACCTCTGCCATGTTGCAGGCATGACACATCTAAATTCAGATCAGACTCAAAAAGACAAGTTTCTTACAAATTACAGAATTTCTAAAGGATTAAAAGCTCAACGACTCACAGTGTCCAGTGTGCTAATAAGATCATCACTCAAGACACTCAATTTGTAATCGCTTCAAGAAAATTACAATAAATGCATTCACACTAATCACCCGTGAGGAAAAAAAAAAAAAAACGGTGGCTGATTACTGCATAACTTGTCGCATGGGAGACTAAGCAAGTCGGCATTACTTAATATTGCAAAACTGTCACGGCTATGGTTTGTATCCATTAGGCCCTTTAGGGAAAGTGAATTTAAACTTGTACCAAGAAAATTGTTTATTTATAGCCTAATTGTCATGTAAGGTACAGTGAGATTGCGGGTAACACTTTGTACGTCAAGAATTCGTTTCTAGGAAGAGCGTATCGAGGGGAGAGAGTAAACAACTTTTACATTACAGTAACCTGCAGTTCTCTGTAATTTAAATCGGAAATTTAAAACTTTGCATCACATTTTAGTGTGAGAGACCTTGTGGGTGGTGAGGGTTGTTTTCGTGTTTTGTTGTTGTTTTGTTTTGTTTTACAGCATAAATAATCAGCCATGAATTTGCAAATTTTTTTGTTTTCTATGCATCATAATAGCGGGCATGACAGACTGTGCGAGTCTTGCGTTCTTTGATCTTGAGCCTGATTAAATCATTGATTTAAGAAAAGTAGAACTCATTCTCATCCTCTGGCTTTCAATAAATACCCTCAGGAACTAACCCATGAAAATTTAACCAGATTTGATGGTCATGTTAACAAACAAAATCTCTGTTGTGGAATAGAGATTGTACGATTGTTAAAGACACTGGACACTATTGGTAATTGTCAAAGACCAGTCTTCTCACTTGGTGTATCTCAACATATGGATAAAATAACAAACCTGTAAAAACTTGAGCTCAATTGGTCGTCGAAGTTGCGAGATAACTATGAAAGAAAAAACACCCTTGTCACACGAAGTTGTGTGCTTTCAGATGGTTGATTTCGAGACCTCAAATTCTAATTCTGAGGTCTCGAAATCAAATTCGTGGAAAACTACTTCTTTCTCGAAAACTATGTCACTTCAGAGGGAGCCGTTTCTCACAATGTTTTATACTGTCAACCTCTCCCCATTACTCGTTACCAAGTAAGGTTTTATGCAATAATTATTTTTAGTAATTACCAATAGTGTCCACTGCCTTTAAGGTTAGATTCGTAGGATAAGGGTTATGAGAGTCGGGGTTATAAGGATTTGGGTATGAGTTAGGGGCTCAAGGCTTGGGTTAGGTTTAAAGTTAGGGTTAGGATTCGGGTGAGGGATAAGGTTAGCTGTAGATAAGGGCAGGGCATCAATCTTCCAGAAATGGGTTTTCTTTGTTTCAGAAAAAAATATCAAGAAAAAAGAAAGAAATTAAATTGGCATTTTGAATTGGATGTACTTTCTTAATTCCCACGGTATAGAATAAGTGCATTGAGAGTTTTGATTTGCCCTTCAATTCATTTCTTCAAACTACAAACTTGTATAAGTGCATGGGAAGGAAAAATGCATGTTTGAATACAAGCAAAATCCAAGTACAGCATTGAAAAAAAACTTCTTATTTAGACTAGAACAACATTAGATTAGTGAATCATCACTGAGTAAGCAGACCAGTAGCATTGATCGGCTGTATATCTCTAAATACTAAGTTTGTACTTAGTCAGATTTACAACCGCTAAAAAATGACCAAGTAAACCCCTTAATTCATGTTCGCATACAAGAAGAATACACGTACAGCATTGAAAAAAACTTCTTATTCAGACTAGAACAACATTAGATTAGTGAATCATCGTTGAGTAAGCAGACCAGTAGCATTGATCGCGGCCGTATCTCTAAATACTAAGTTTGTACTTAGTCAGATTTACAACCGCTAAAAATGAGCAAGTAACCTCTTAATGCACCGCCGACGATGGGTACATAAAACAGTCATTGAAAAAAACTTCTTATTCAGACTGGAACAACATTAGATTAGTGAATCATCACTGAGTAAGCAGACCAGTAGCATTGATCGGCTATATCTCTAAATACTAAGTTTGTACTTAGTCAGATTTACAACTGCTAAAAATGACCAAGTAACCCCTTAATGCATGTTCGTATATGAGAAGAATACACGTACAGCATTGAAAAAAACTTCTTATTCAGACTGGAACAACATTAGATTAGTGAATCATCGCTGAGTAAGCAGACCAGTAGCATTGATCGGCTATATCTCTAAATACTAAGTTTGTACTTAGTCAGATTTACAACCGCTAAAAAATGACCAAGTAAACCCCCTTGTAATGCACCGCCGACGATGGGCACATAAAACAGTCAGCCAGGAGCGGACTTGTATAAGTGAAAGTGATTAAACGTCTCGCGGTGAATTATTCAGTGGTCGTTTGGTACACAAATTAACTCCTTACAGATGATACCACAGTAAATTTGCAATGTATTCCACGAGAGGGGGAATGTAAATATACATCGGGGCTACCGTTGAGAAGCGGCGGCACGGTCCGGGGCCGGCAGACAATCGCAAGAGCAGCGCAGCCGGACTAAGGAGAAATCAAGATAAAAAATGACCCGAATCCCCCTTCCAGCCATCCATTTGCCATTTGGCCTTTTCAAATGGGAAAAATCTTTCTCCCTGGCACTCTCTCTCTCCCCATACCTTTCTCTTCTTATGCATCTCAATCGAATCGTTCCGTCTCCCCCTCTCTCTCTCTCTCTCTCTCTCTCTCTCTCTCTCTCTCAAAAAAGGAACGATATAAAATGCACTCGCACCCATGGGGAATTATATACATGTAAGTACAATTCTTCCGCTGCGATATGAATACACTCAACTGACTTTTTTTTGGTTTTTAACTCAACACAAAGTCCTCAGTATCTTAACACGATGTTGTTTGGGGCCCCCATAGGGTAGCTACTTAAGGAATTCCGTACGGCGAACATCACCCATACGGAATGTATGCATGCTTTATAACGTGTAAAAGTATACAGTAAGAACATGATACAGTCAACACTTATGTAGAGACACACCTAGAGTGTGTGCGATCGTCGTTTAGCCTTTACAACAACCACATGTTAAAGTAGGCCCACGCTCCGAACATACGAACACGAAAATCTACATGTCAACAGGATATTTTTATGTTATATTTGATCTTAACAAATAAGCTATAATGATGTGCATAATTTAGGATCAGTGGCCTAACCAGACATTTTTTTAATTATTATTTTATTATTATTATTTTTGGGGGGGGAGGCAAGCAGTGCAGAGACATAATCTAGGAGGCTATTAAATGTATTGAATTATTACTTTGTGCATTTTTTTAAAATCTCATTCGGGGGGCAAGGGATTCTGAGGGGGGCTACCCCCTGTCCCCCTACCCCTCCCCCTCTGGTTGTGCTACTGTGTAGGATACATTTGCCTGCACTGCTATGAACCGAGCGAACACATAATCAAAGTAATACATGAAGCATATAATGTCATAGAGACATGCATAGTTTTTTTTAGACCATGTGACCTGTGACATCACACATTTGCAAAAGAGCCACAGAGCCTGCAGGACTTCCTGCAGGCCTAATTTTTAAACAGCCCAAATGGAAGAAAACACTTGTCTTATTATTTATTTCATGGAGATTGCAGTGATGGTATGAATTTTTTATCAACTCTTGATATGAAGAAAGGGCCCAAATTTCAAAACTTGTTCAGCTGTTACCTTTGTAACTCTTGAGTTTATGTGGAAATTATGACACAAAATGTAAAATTTCCCATACGACCAAGGTGTTAGTATCTTGCCTGCCAGAAAGGCCCTGGAATGGGCTAGGTAACTATTTTTGTAAACAAAGGTTAATTGGTCTAAAGTGATGAAAAGGTGCAAATAATGATGCGATACTGAAACTCTTCAGCCTCTACAATTTGGCCATATGATGCACTGTGTCGATGTCCATACTGTAAGCATAATGTGTAAGCAACAAGCCAAGAAATCAAGAAATGCCACAATAACCAACAAATCATTATGCTATGTTATGAGAGATGTCTTTAATGCAGATTACAACGCAAACTCATCATTTAAAGGATTATTACTGAATTTGTAAGAAAAAAACTTGTAAAATATACGTTTTGATCACAGATTTACATAAAACTTACACGGTCTAATGATGATGATAGTAGAAAACATCCCTTGAAATACTTCTGTCTAGAATGCCATATTGATGAGAAATGATAACTATTTTCCGATTGGAGTTTATGGCTCAGAGAGCGTTTTATTCATTTGTTGAATCTGTATGATTTCATGCAAATGTGTAATCGGTTTTTCACTATTTTCTCGTAACCCAGATGGCCGATCGATCTCAAACCTCTACAGTTTGTCAGTTTGTGTATATGGTGGATTACATAAAGTGCTTACACTGCCAGCAACTGTTTTGTTAATAGCAAAAACCAATTCTGTAATGTTCCTTTAATCTTCCTCCCCCCGCAGAAAAAAAGGAAAAAAACACGCCATGTTCTGGAGAATAACAAAATTCAGAACACACTCCCCACGCATGTTGTTTGCTCAGAAAGAGTGAGGGACAGCGTGAACTTCTACAATTTTAGTGCAAAGCGTGAATACACAAGGAAGTCATCTATACATGTCACATCTTAAGGGCCTCATCACACGGGGCAATTTTTTGACTGGCAACCTTAGAGGCAAACAACTGCGCTGCACGCAAAAGGAACACTTTGGTAGCGCAGGAGTTATTTTTCTAACGCTGTCCAGCAATACCAAAAAAAAATTTATGTGAAAAATTGAATTGTGAATGTCTGTTTTTCTTGGAGATTGCCTGGAACTAGTTGTCTGTAAATTGCCTCGTGTGACATGGCCTTAGAACAGCAACTTAAAGGGAGAGTTAGACTAGGACTATTTGGTGAGGATTGAATGCGTTCTAATCCTGTAGTATTTGTTTGTTTGTTGTTTGTTTGTTTGTTTGTTTTTAAGTGGTGTTTGAAGCTTTGCATGGTGTGGAAATAAGAAGTAACAATAAATAAACAGTAAACTTTCGGGTACAGCCATGTATTCAGAGCCAACACTCACACAAAAGAGACTTAATACATCGTTGCAGCCGAAAGTTTACTATTTATTTATAGTTCCTTCTTTTTTGTTTTTGATGATCTTACCAACAACAACTTGGGAAAGCTCCCACATGGGGGATACAAACATTGTTTTCACATCTATGGTTATGATTTGCACAACACAATCAATTGTGATTCGGTAACTAAACGACAATACTTGTCATTGTGAAATCAGCGGTTAGTTTGGCCGGATTCGAACCCACAACCTTGTGATTGCAAGTCCTGCGTCTAACCACTTGACCCGGTGAAATGATATAGCATTTAATCATAAAACTAACTAAGTAAAAAAATGTAATTGAAAAAGAAATCAGTGTTTGTGATTACTTAGTGTGTATAATAGGTATGTTTATTCTGACAGATGTTAAAGATACTAGGTCTGATTTTTGTCCCAATTTGACCCCAAAATCTAAATTTAAATAGCTATTTTAAGAGAAAGTTCCAAGCTTTCATTTAAGGGGTTGCAGGGAAAAAATGTGCCAACGATAAGTGGTAGTAATTAAAAATTAAAAATTAGTTATTGCCGGTATCCCTACAGTATCTCACGTCATCAGCCATGTACAAACAATTTTGCTTGTTACAGGTATTTTTTGTGCATTGTCCATGGCATAATGCGAAAGTTTTTGTGTGTTTTTCGGTCTGAAACAGCATCATTTGTTAAAATTTGTTCTGACCAAAATTTCTTAAAAAATGTTTCTTTCAGCAAAATTGGGCCATGCAACTTTAAATTTGCATCGGGGATATACAATATTATTTAGGTTGTGCCCATACACAGATGTGTGTTAAGCACTGTATACTCAGTACTTTCCCTGATTTAAAAAAATCAACAAGCATATTACTCGGGTGGGATTTGAACCCACAGGCTTTGCCAATCCTAGAACAGATGTCTCACCAAATGTTTGTGTACACACATTCGTTATGATCATTTTTTACAAAGTTTATTGAATGCAACTTTCTACAGAGCGGCTGTGTCTTCTACGTGTATGGCTGGGGCTGTTGCCAAGGGTGTTGCTATGGGCATCCTAATGCTTCAACACATGTTAATGTGGTGATCAAGCCATAGCCGCAGCTGCTAATTCAGGCAAGGCCTTAGAAAAAAAATATTTTTGAGGATGATGTACACCTCTCCATAGAAGCTTATCACATTAAAAAGTTGACTGTTCATTCCAAGCCAGTGCAAGAGTACTCAAGCAACACTGTCATGGAAATATGAAGTAAAAAAAACTTCCTTGAAATAACATGTGCTCCATCTTTTGAGTACTCTCTGTGTTTAACAGGTACAGACATTTGAATGCACATAATTATAAAGCATATCTAAATTCAATTTTCAGACATGAAATTCTCTTCAAAATATTTCTTAGGACGATTAAAATAAGAATAGAAACGTATCACTCAACGTTTTTTCAAGTAAGGTTTCATATTCATAATCGTAATTTGTTTGTATGTATTGTTTGAGAATTGATAATTGCATGCTTTGTACTTGGTTTTTAACTCCACGCCGACTCCACATTATCACGATCAGAATTACGCTGACGATAACAACTCTTGGCAAACACAACTCAATTACGAACAAAATTGCATTAACAAAACATGAGGCTCGCAGAAAATTAGCCGTTTGAAAATTCCTTCTGTCCGTCCGTCCCCCCCCCCCCCCCCCTAAACATGATTACATGACATAAAGTCTCTCCAGAACTCAAACACTGACAGCCTCCGTTTTTTAATCACAGTAACATGCAGACAGAAGTTTATAAAAAAAATAAAAATATATAAAAAAAAAGCAGAAGATGAGAAAAACTCTCTTGATCAACCAAACAGAGACTCATCCTCTCTCGGACTAGTGACATTTTCTCCTGACCTAAAAAATCAATCCACTTGTCAGAGAGGGGTAGCGTGATGAACAAAAATGGAGAGAGAAGGGGGGGGGGCACGTCTGAAGCCCCTGTGCAGCATAGTACAGGATGAGTCGCAGTGAATGCTATCATCATGGGGGTTTGAGATTCACTGGGTGTTGTTACGTCTTTCGAGACACGCGTCATTGTCAGGCCGGCTTTATGGGATGGTTACAGCCGGAGTATCAATGCAGGATGGGCTATTTTAGGAGCACGTTTTTCGAAGAAGCCGAGGGGGAATAATATGTACTCCATGACGAGAACGAATTGTGAGGGCTTAATATTTAATCAGATAGCCAGGAGAGGGACAGTGAGCGGCAATATCGCCATTAAATCTTTTATAAATACGAGTCGTGTCCGAGTCGTGGACAATATGTTTGTTTTGTGTAAAATGCATAAAACCGGATAAAACATTCAGAATCGTAAAAAAACATGTTTTTTTTTTTAGCCTCACGCAGGAAATATTCAGTGTGGATACTTTCCAGACTTGACTTTTCATTAAAAAAAAGCTAGGCCTACTTTGTGTGAAGTCTGTTTACTGCAGCACGGTTGTTCTTGTTTGTCCAATAAAGAAAAGGCTGTCAATAATCCAGGCCAGTTGATATTAGTGTTTGTATTGCCGAGATATTCAGAGACATATCTTTCAAATAGTCGACACATGGTTTGGCCTTTAATACGGGGAATCATTTCATCCAGCAATTTTGTACGGCAGAATATATTCAGACTGAAAACATGTTTTTGCACACTGAACGCTAATAGACTGTGCAGGTCTCGGGCGTTGTCGAACATTGGGACTCGTTAAAGTATGCAGGTGGTTTTTTTTTTCTTCACACGTTAAAGCAATGTACATGGGACCCAAAAAGTGGGGTCCCAAATATGTTTTGAATAGTGTGACGGTCTTTATTGAGTAGAAAATGATGATATTTTTAGTAGCAACTGACAAATTTTGTGTAGAATTTTGCTGTGCTGTATATACAAGGGAAATCGGTCATTGGATTTATAAACATGGATGGCTCAGTAACAATATTGTGCAGAGTACCTAGACTTGGCTACTTTTAACCAATACATTGGCTCACTTAGTGTGAAACCTTTGCACTTGAGTATATTTAACTTTGCTGAACAACTAAGTGATGTTTGAGGCTCTTCATGGTGTGGAATATAAGAAGTAACTGTTACTAGTAAACTCGCGGGTACAAACATTTTATATGTACCGATAAATCTTTTTGGGAGGAGTGCAGAGCCGGTGTGGTCTCGACGTTTCGAACATTATACTCTGCTCATCCTCAGGAGAATAAAGTTGCCGAAGAAAGTTGCAAGAATAGATTTTTAATAACCGAAGAAGCAATAAATTTAAATGTAAAGCAAAAGAAATCACGTTATCAGGCAGCCCATTATGTTCTTTATCTTGTTGTTTAAATTTGAAGTCAGTTATCGTGTCAACTGCAAAATAGTACAACCATTAAAACAGTCGTTTGTGGCACGTTCCTTTTCATGTGATCTATCACAAGATGATGTAGTATCTGTGTGTGTGTGTCCTTAATTAATGAATTTGTGGTAACTTTAAAGGAGACATTGTAAACAGTGGCTAACCAGGCATGTTTATTTGGTGGGCAAAGACATAATTGGGGCGAGGGGGGATACTTAATGTATCAAACATCCATTGTGCGTTTTTGTTTATCTCATTAGGGGGGAGCAAGAGGGGGGCGTGGGCAAGGGTTCTGAGCGGGGGGGGGGGCTCCATGAGCCCCCCCCTCTGGTTGTGCCACTGATTAGAAATGAGATTAACTTCATTTCAAGGGAAAGGTGCATTATTGTTGTGTAGAAAAGTAACCAATCCCCAGCCTTCAGTCTCTTTTGGTTCAATTGCCTGACAGTATAAGGACAAACTAAACCATTTTCTAAGACATAACTGTCTTAGAAGTATATATACCACATCATTGGTTTTTGAAGGGTAGAATTCATTCCATCTTCTAGTTGTCAATGAACACACCTTCAGGAACCCACCCTCGAAAAATTTCATCAAATTCAATGGTCAAGTTTAACAGAAAATAACATCTTTTTTTTCATTTCATTTGATATCAGCCTTAATTCGATGGTGGCAATTGAAATAAGCTACGGTGATTTGTGAGGTATCCCATGCTATTTCTTGACTTGTAAACATTTCTCTGAAGGACTGGCACTAGTATGAACTTGGAAAAAAAGGCCTTTTGCATTGACGTCGTTACGACGCCATCTTAGAGGTAAAACGATGGTGAAACAACGGAAAGTAACACACATCTATTATACGCACGGCTCACAGGATGGCCAATGTCGGGCTACCCTCTAGCCGAGGGCGCTCTACTCATGTGCGTAGGGGGAGGGTTGTCTCAAAAGTAGGGCACGTTCTAGGGTCGAGGCATGCCCTATAGCAATCCGGTGCCAAACTTCGGGCACAATCCTACGTGAGTGAGTACACGCGTTAGCATTTTGACTGGTCCAATGTGCAAGTGCAAGAATACTTAAAACCGATCCAATTAGAAACGTTCCTAGCGTTCAGATTTTTCGAGACGCTCCCTAAGGTCTATCAGTCAGCTTTCCGATCGACCAATGATTTGTTTTTCTGCAATACTAACCAATCCTGCAACTTTAAAGCTGCACGGTGGAGCAGGCGGGGCGGCTAATTAGTTACCAATACAGCAATTAAGGCAACGGCATTGGTTCTAATCATAGCTTCCATTAAACACTGTCTGACATTGATAAGGCAATTGATTTGATTAGGGACAGACTATGGCCAGACTGATAGGGTCATCAGACTGGGATGGGATGAGGCAGAGGACCTCGGATACTCAGGCATCTGAGGTAATTAATTGCCTCCATGCCCCTACCTTGGTGCCCCTTAGAATAGTCCAGGGGGCGAAATTAGCTTAGCAGAAAACAATTGTTGCTTCCCAGAATAAGATTACCAGCCTAATTACTAATCCACATGTACCAGCTGTGGCTGGTATCCTGCTTATTTTTGCTTAGCAGAACTGCTTTTAAGCAGTTTTATGAAATTGGGCTCTGGAGAAATTATTTTGTCATTCGTTGAGATGCTCTTTACAAAAAAATAGTAAGTGGCCAGACGTTTCGACCCTAGCAGAGTCTTTTCGAAGGCTAAAAAGATGCTCATTCCTAAGAAAAAACTGCCTCGCCCTTACAAGATCAACTATCATGCCTGAGAGTGGATAACAAATAAATATACCATGCGCTGCATATTTTGTTGTTTTCATATCAAGGTAGCATCCAGGTTGGGCATTCAGGTTGGCTCAGTGGTTTCTAATTCCCTGGCTTTCACCTCTGTGACCCCGGTTCGAATCCCACACTAACCGGAGCCTTGCTTGTGGATTGGGTTTTGATTCCCTGCCTGGTTGGGTGGGTTTTCCCCCAATTTGGGGCTTTCCTCAACCTTCTGCAACTGACATTTTCATCATCATCATCTCTATTCAGGCTTACAGGTCACAGTGCTAGTCACTTTCGAAGGGCCCTTGATTTCATCACCAGAAAGATAGAACAGCAATCATCACTGATCAGGGCCAAACACCATAACAGTGTAACAGTAAGCAGAAATGTTGAGCACACTAAGTGCCCCTCGGTAGACTTTTGTCTGTCCAATCTTAGATTGTTAAAGTCAGTTGGAAAAGAAAATTCTAACGATCAACATGTTGGGGACGTAATGTATCCCTGATGTTGAGAAGCTCAAGGAAGGCTGACATTTCAGTATGTTAAACTTTGACATTCTGTCTATACCTATCCTGTGGTAATACAAATAGACCCACCTTAAAGACTTGTATCATGGGGCGACCATCTTGCTTTTCTACCATACAGTCCTGTGTATAACCAAACTGAGGCTGAAAGGGAAAAATAGTCAGGTTCCTCAGCGTGAAATGTTCTTGTCATGTGTATGTACAGGAAACCAGACAAAAATGGCCACCCCTGAAAAGATCTATTGCACAAAAGACTGGGGAATCATAGCCAAGGCAGGGCCTTTTTCTATAGAAAAAAAAAACTCCTTAAAGGCAAGGTCATACATTGGTTTTTTATCAATGTATGCTTATTATTGGCAAAATTATAGAGAAAGATACAATAAAAGTCACAAGTTTCATCTATGTCTACTTGTTCAGAAAACATTTAAAAAAACTGTTTTTCACAAGAATGTCCAATCCATCTACTTTTAGCGAGGGGACAACAGGTAGAAACCACACTTCTGGTTGCAGTATTCAGGAACGGACATCAACCCTCAGAAATCTGAGAAATGATTCATCTCAGGTTCAAATGTTTCTATTGATTTTTAATCAACGGGGGCATTTCAGACGAAATATGCTCACTTCCATTACCGTCTTTATAACAAGTAAGCTTTCGGATAGAAATTACACAGTTCCTTTTTGGGGGGGGGGGGTCACTACCCTACACCTTTAACAATCACACCACTTTCACTAGCACTGAGGCTGCTTGGAGATTTTGTTATCATGTCATTTTGTGACCACACTATACTTCAGAAGAAATTTAATTCACATATCAAAATGTCCATGAAAAAAAAAAACAATGCAGTGCAGCATGCACATCGCACTGATTTTTTTCTCTTCTTCTTCTTCTTCTTTTTCCTCTTGTCTTGTGATGGAATTGACTGTTTGCGTGATTCAAATTCCTGTCGAAAGTTTACCCGGCTCTGCTTGATTAATCTCCGAGGTTTACAATGGCCCCAATGCCTCATTTCACCCATGACTGGCCTCGCTAATGAAAAAAGATGCAAGGCTGCATCTGACGACGAGGGACGCTTCTTCACGACATGGCTCCGATAATTCCCCCCCCCCCTCTTAGTTCTGAATGTTAGCATTATGACTGCTTGAAAAACAGATGTTTTCAATTTAATTTCTCAACCTGTTAAACAATAAATAAGCAGATATAAATATATTTTTCGATGTTCACACTGCACCAAAGGTAAAATCAAGTCCGGGGGTCTTGTGCCTTTTCAAAGAAAATAGTAATACCTCACTGTGTAATATCTTCAATAAAATGAAGTTCACATGGTGACTTTAAGTCTGATAAACATCTATCGATTCTCTCGAGTACCCAACTACACTCACCCATAAGACAAATGTGATGAATCTTCCTTTAATAGTGTTTAAATAAAAGTAAAACTGTGTAAATAGTTGTTTTTCTTTTTGATAAACTGGTCTTGTTAAAGGTATTATACAGGATTGGTAGAGCTGACAAAATAATCACAGACAGGTTCATGTTTTGTGTAATCAACCACATACATGAAATAACAAACCTGTGAACATTTGAGCTCAATTGGTCATCGAGGTCACGAGAAAATAGTGAAAAGGGACCTTATGTGTTTTCTGTTTTTCAAATATCGAGTTTATTATCGCGCGTGATAAAAACTATTGTTTTATTCATTTCTCAGAAACGATAGCATTTTAGGCAGAAATATTTTAAGGAACCCTTTCTACCATTACTTACTTTAAACCATGTAAGTTATGTGTGAATCTGTGAACGTTTGTGTTTTCTATCTTACCAATAGTGTACAGGGCCTTTAAAGAAAAAATTCCGGTCCGGTAACATTTTGAGCTAAAGCCTTGCGGTCTTGTAGTTTGTTTGAATTGTTTATTTCCATAAAGTAAAGCAGTTTTCACCATCGACTGGTTTGATATTGATTGCCCTGGTCGCTTCTGTTAGAGTTTCACGCCACTCTGGCCTGTAGAGTCTCCCTTTAACACAAAATCCACAAACGCCATAAATGGATGTGAAAGTGATTGGAGTGATGGCCCTAAGCACCTTTATCAAGCTGCCGCCATTTCTTGTCGAGTTCCCCGTGTGCATTAGCAATAATGATAACCTGATTGTTATTACAGTCAGCGGGGGTGTCTGACTATTTTTGCCCCTCCAGGTTCGGCTTGGTAATACATTATTATTGAACCCAAAAAGACAGTACCATGAAAGCCTCGGGAAACAATACATGGTGGGAGTTATGAAGAAAACTAGGAATAGAGAAAATCAGACCATCAACAAATATATACACCCCAAAACAGCAGTGCAATAATTGCTCCAACGCCCTGGTCATACTTCATGCAGATGCCGCAACATTCTCAAGGGAGCAACTTGCTCTAGTTGAAAATGTGCTTGATTCTTGCCAAATGTTCGCTGCGAATATAGAGTTGTGGCATCAAATTTGCTCTGTGTTCACATTGGCATGGAGTATGAAACAGTGGTTTGAACGCCAAAAATCATAATCGGGTAGTTGTACCATGGGAACTATGGTGCCCCCTTTGTCTCACAAAGGAAAATAAAACATCAGTCAGAAAACCGGCAATTTTTCTCATAAGGTGGTTAGGCTGTTATTTTGTTTCAATAGATACGAGATTATGTCTGTTGTTTAGTATTGGTCTAAATGTTTAAATGATACACATATTTTTTAGTTTAATGTATGCCAAATATTTTTTATCAACCTTATACATTTATTCCCACCAAATTTTTAACTGTCAATGATGAAAACTGTACACCAAAGAGTTTTTAGTCCTTGGAGTTTTTGTTTGGTGAAATAAAACCGAAATGAAATGAAATGAAATACTTGTTGACAATTATCATGATCTGTGTGTATTATTCTTGTATATTATATTCTATGTATTTTATGCTGGTATTATTTTGCCAAAAGGCCATAAACAATTTTTCTAGTGGAACAATACAATGTTATCTAATCTATTCCCTTGAGAAAACAAAAGGCACTACGGTTTCCCTGAATGATGCAACAAATTGTCAAACCTTTATAAACAACAAGCTCATTAAAAAATCACACATTTTGGCAAATCGGTGTTTTACAATATTATAGATATTATCATTGACATCAGCATTTTCCCAAATTTCAAGTCATAAAACGTCACAATTCTTTACACTAACTATTAGCGCAAGCATTAATGTCACTAGATTCACGGTTTCGAGTTTTCACGAACAGCCAATTTTCGGTTTTGCAAATTTTTCATTTTAAAGTACATAGCACTGGCACAGTGTACAAAAAGAAAAGATGATTTTCATGAAGAGACAGTTATATATGGCATGGATAAGTTTGAGATTTTCAGGAACAGCACGTCGCGTTTACACATTGGTTTGTGCATATATCGGATTGCACACAGACCTCGTTTGCACACACAAAAAGAGACAACTACAATGAACAGTTAATTGCTCATTAATTAAACTTACTACGATCAAAACAACAACAGATCCGCACGGTTTAAGACCACCACTTTCATGGTTGGTCAATGTAAAAGTTAAACCGGCAAACAGCCTCCGATAACAACAATTTCAAACAAACTGCAAACGCGGTTTTCTCCACACATGAAAGTTTGACTGCAATGGCTCAGTTGTCTCTTTTTTTACGAAATAACCAACAACGTTAGTGATCTATTAAATTTCTTCTTTCATGCTCCATGTTTATGAGCTTAAAAAAAATATTGAAACCTAACCAACAGGTTGGTAACAATATTTAATGCCTTTATAATACTAGCTCAGGAATCGCTTGTAAGGTCCCTATGTGCTGACTAACATCCCTAGTCGTCAGACACACTTATCTCTCCATCTCCCGTTATTATTATTATTTTCGTTCTCCCCCTCTTCTGTTACAACGCGATGCGGAACGACTCAGAACAACAAGAACGGCTTGCATGACAGTGAGAGGAAAATGTGTTTTTCAAGATGAATTTTCTATATTCGCCCACACGCCCCCCCCCCTTCCCCCCGATGGCGGATTGCTGAAACCGCACGGATCTCTCAGGATACCCCGTCCGTGCATTCATTAGATTGATGCGTTCCTTCTACGAGAGATTAAGAACCAAAATATCATCTTCAAAACAGGTGATAACATCGACGTTTCGTATAAATTATTCTGCATTACGACAGAATTTTTTTTAAAGGAGCTTCAGTTTAGGATTATTTGTCTCATTTATTTCCTGATGAAAAGAAAGACAGAATCATCAGCCATGTACGCCACTCTTAACAATCCTCAAAGGAACATAAACCTCAGCAATTTATTTGAGATCATTCCTAACTCTCCCAGGAATGTCTTTGTCGTCTTTTTGGTGCTTCTTATTCCTACACTTGAAAACAACTTGGACAAAAAAAAATTCAACACTTGAAGCTCTGCTTAATGACTAACTCTTGTAACAACTTTGCAAAAATTCAATTCTTCAAAGGTAAGTTTTTATATTTGATTCCCAAAGATACTGTATTATGTAAAACAAAATGGGTTTTAATTGTTAAAAAGGAACTTATTATTTCCAAAGTATTTGATATTTGTAACAAGGAATTTACACATTTCGTCACACAATTTTTATGAAGAGTCACTTTTTTAATGTAACAATGACAAACTATTTATTAATACAGGAAGGGGCCTATATCTCAATAATTGCATTTCCAGTTTCAAGAAGAAGAGTTACACATCCCCAAAGATGCATGTAACAGAAGACCGTAGGTGTACATGTAGGTCATATTGTTTTTACAGTTTCACAAAGCATCCTATGTGAGCGCCCTTTCCTATATCAAAACATGTTATTCAGATGGGCGTATAAGCTAGGTCATCTCACTTTTGAGGTTTCCCGAAAGAGACACATGTCTTCGACTAATTACTAATGGCAATTAGCCAATACTTCCACAAGAGATTATCTAGTTAATGGAGGGGTTAAACTTGTACAGAGTCCCAACATGAGAGGTCTTAATACTGCATGCCGCGGTATTGCAGATTTGCAGTGTCGGGCTAAGCACAGTGTAAAATGTTAATCTCAATCATGCCTTGTGACAGAACATGGCTCTCCGTTACAAAAATTCATACTTTGCTAAGCAAAAATTAGCAGGAAACCAGTCAAAAATAGTACATTATGTGAAAATCGCACTTTGGCTGCATGGTTACCTATTTTCGGTAAGCACAAATATTTTTCGCTGAGCAAATTTTTGTACTTATATATAAGAAGCTCTATGAGATTGGGCCTTGATCATAACTGAGCCTGACCTTCAAGCTTTTTCCGTACTATTGATTGAATCCATGCCTTGCTCATAAAGGCATGAGATATGAACAGGCATTAGCGTGCCGCACCAATATCCAAACTAACTTGCATGAATGAATCAAAATGGCATTTGGAGCTTCTCTCCTTGTTTAATTCAATTGAAACAGTTGTGCCCCACGTGTGACTCAAGCAGTGAGCTTGGATGTATATTTGGCACCTGGACCCTCTGAGATTCGCCCCGGGGTGTCCCTCGGACTCGGCATGAAATCATTAAGGCAAACCACAATTGGAAAGACCCTGGAATTCATTTTCTTCTCGCATCAATTTAATCGGCTTTCTACCTCCAGGAGAGCTATGGAAGGTAAACAAAATAATAATAAACATGAGGAATGTAAAAATGGCAGCCTGAAAAAAAAGTGACATAGCTGTACTAAAAAAAAGATACATTTTAATCTAAAAAATTATTGCAGTTAGAATCATCATCTTGAAGATTTCATCTTTGATGGGCAACATTTCTTACTGTTGCACGCCATCAGTTCAAAATAATAAACTGTGTATATTCAGGCTTCAAGTAGACCTTCGTTCACAAGTATCAGATCCTCGTATACAAAATGAGAACGACAAGTACCATTTATCAGTTCGTACAGAGGGTCCAGACTAATTTTCTCCCAGCCTCACTCTGGTTACAAGAATGTAAATGGAAGGAAGGAAGCATTGCCGCGCACCATGGTACATATTTTTTTAAACATCATCAGCTCGTACACGACATCAGCTTTCTCACTTTGAAGAAAGAAAAACAATTATCAGCAACCCATAGTTTCACCATGGCTCTGAAATATATTGATGTCTCGATAAGAGAAAATTGTCCTCTCTAAATCAACCATATCTGATGAGCGATAGTACATGTGAGCTCCTCTGATGTTTTTTTACAAAAGCAGCTTACGCTGGGGAGAGGCGTGGATTAGCAGAGGAAGTTGCATTACAGAGACAGATGTGCAACTCGCCCAAAAACATGAGTATCATTTAATCCGCATCTTCGACTTAAGACCTTGACCGTATGTGTAGGAATGGACATCATCTGCTCTATACATAAACATCACGACACATCAAGAGGTACATCCACTTGTCTTGAGAGGTCAGGGGTGAGAGTCATAGCTGACGGGAAAAAAATGTCTGAAGCTAGGATCCAAATTTGAGATGTGCTGAAATGATGGCGTTTCCCAACCTCGTCCCCATGGTTTACTTTATTTCCAACCATGTTTACAATAGTAAACCCTGGGAGGGAAACTCCTTACTTGGACCGTGATTGGACAACCGAAATGTTAACCTTTGTCAAAACAGCCGGCCGGCAACAAATGTACAAACAGGCTATTAAATCTGGTACCGGACCACGAGACTATGACGAAGATGTGAATTTCGAAAAGCAGCCAGACTATTCTAATTTGCATGCGTATCCACACATTTTGGATATGCAAATGATCCAATACCAGGGTGAGAGAGGGTCAACCTCGTACTGCTTGACACACCCTGGGGAAGAGGTTGGGCGTTTCCACCCTTTGGTGTGAACAACTGGGGGTTTAGAATTCACAGAGGTTTTAGGAACAGTGTAGTCAGCACTAGAGAAGTAGATCAAAGGGTAAGATTTCTTTATTATGTGGACAAAAAATAAGGGCCGATTTCCTTCACCAGGCTGACTTAAAAAGTCTGAATTCAGATGAAAGTCTGGAAGTTCTCATCCCTGAAGATTATTGCCATTATGGTTTTTGAGCATTTACCCCCTGTTTTACAATAATCTTCAACTTATAAACCCTTTGGATTTTTGTGGATAAGTAATAGCCTTATAGTATACTAAGCTAACATTTTCATTTCCAGTTGTTTTCATTTTCATTTATTTATTTAGAATAATTTTGCAGAATAAACATATCCAGAGATAGTCTACACCGTTAATGCGCATTTCAAAACCCAGATTTGTCTGACCCCCAAACTACTTATGACAGTTTTTAGGCATCTACCTTAAAGGAACATTACAGACTTGACCCCCAAAAGGAAATTGTGTAATTTTTTTTCCAAAAATTTTCTTATTACAAAAACAATGGTGTAACCAAACATTTACATTTTTTAGACTGTTGTCGTTGTTGTGTTTTTGTTTTGTTTTGTTTTGTTTTGTTTTTTTTTGTTTTTTGGGGGGAGGAATACGTAATTTTAAGGTGGGGGCAAATTAATGTATCGAACCATTCAGTTGTAATGGTAGTAAGCATCCTGAAGTGCTCCCATAAACAGTAAAGGTTTGTCAAAAAAATTTTGAATCTCCAGACATTTACCTGTTGGTAAATTTTAAAAGAAATTGTGGTGTATGTTTGAATGCAACCGTCAATACAGCCATGAGATGCGGTGGGTACCTGCTAAACATGGATAGATTCAACGTTTTTAAATTAAAATACTGTGACAGTTTTTTGTTGTTTTTCTCAAGAAGTTGACACTGTATCCAACGGGAACTTTTACAGCTGATTTTTATTGAAAATTTCGCCTAAAATCAGTATTATACGGTTGCCCCCCAAAAGCCAAACGGTGACCCTATACCTTTAACTGTGAATAAAAGAAGATAGGTGTTTAATCATCGCAAGAAATCTCCAATTCAAATAAAAGCCAGCATCGCTTACTTTATTTTCCTTCTCCTCTACAAAAAGAAATCTGCTCGGGGTGCTACGAAATAAATGGGCTGAGTAACATCGCAGCGATTACTTATCGTTTGATGTTTTTTTTTTTTTTTTTTTTTTTTTTTTTTTTTTACTGAAATAATGTCCAATTCTTAGCATTAGTCAGGTATGAATATTAAATATTGTTACGTAAAATAATGGATTATATGTTTGTTTTTTTACCTGGGTGCAATTTAAACTAACAATCAGACATCACCCCCGACCTCAATAGAACAGCTCTTTGAAAACTGATGGGGCTACCCTGGTAAAACAAGACGAACTAAAAGATAGCATGGAGGCACGTACAATCTGCAAACGAGATTGTGTGGCTTTACTCTAATTTCATATTGCTGCTCAGTCTTATCATGTCGTCCCTTGCAAATTTCATATCCGTAATGGTCAAAAGGTCGTTAAATGAAAAATGCTTATAAATTTGAAGAGAAAAAAAAATCTAAATTGTCCAAATTTAATAGTTTTGCCTTGAGAATTATTGTTTCTTTTTGCCAAACAATTACTTTGGAGACCACTCTTGATCAATAAACTCCATTTACCAGGAGCTCCAAAATATGCAAAAGCACTTTAATAAAAAAAACCATACAAACCGCACTAAACGACCTTATAGTCGTGAGCCAACGATATGCTGTCTACTTATGCTGAGCTAAAGAAAATGTTATTATCAACGGTTACTTTTTTAATGGGTCGATTTTTTTTATCGTTTATCTCCGGAAAAGAAATAATAAGATAACAAAAATTCACCACAACTTCCTAAAGATGACATTAATGTATGAGCACGTCATCGTCATTGAGGGAGCATTTCCTTCAGCGATGCTGCGAGTCTCTCATTGATGATGAGTTTGCCGAGGGCACTAATCAGATTTGTGGAAAGCTGATCAATCAAAAAACTTCTAATCCCTTCAGTCAATGGCCTCCCTGTTTTGTGAAACTGGAGAAATACACTTGTTATGATTACTGTCAGTCTTGTTGAGCTGCCAGTAAGTCTAACAAGATTATTATATTCCTCTGTTGGTATTTACTAAGAAACATTGATTTAACATGTAATACTTGTTTTTGTTTCTTATTACCCATCTCCCTATATTATTTCCAATATTGATTTTGGAAGCTTGTTTAAAGAAAAAAAACAGATGTTGGTAGGCCTTTTTCTTAGCAATAACTTTTTTTTCCAGGAACAATGAATGTATATTTTTGTTTTTTCAATTTTTCTAGATTCTTTGCCTGTTTTATATTCAACTTACTAACATATTTTCTAGAAAACAAATTTACAAGAACTGATTTTTAAAAGGAGGTCCTTCACTTCACAGGATGTAAACAAATTTTTCAAGGCCATTAATAATTCAAATTCTGTTAAGATTTTTACATTCAAGGCTAAATAGAAATAACAGGATTAAGGATGCTAACGTGCAGATTGCCACAATCCAAATAATTTATAAAGGTTCCCAAACCCCCCTATTTTGCTCAGCTACATCGTTTGGGATGCGGCAGTTAACAATCTAATTAACAATTCGATTTGACCTTGGTATTTCTGAAGGCTATTATGCCATCATTAATTCACATAGAAACAAGTCTGACGTCACACAAACAAATCATGAATGCATGCACTGACTTGCCTGTGTACACACACCGCACTGGGCCACATTTGATCACAGTTTGAAGCGTTTTAATTTGGTTAAGCAAATAGAAGATGTAATCTTCTTGTTTGTTAGGAAATGATGGCAATTTGTTCCAACTATCAAGCACACTGCACTAATGAAAGTACTGGATGAAGTTTTATACAGGGTATTGTTTGTGTTTTATTTACCCGCATACAGATGTGTGTGTGAAGCACTGTATAGACCATGTGAACGTTGTTTACAATAAGTGTGACCTTGTACATTCTTTGAGTATTCTGGCAGGCAAGATACTACACTGGTCCTATGGGAAAGTTGACATTTTGTGTCATAACTTCCACATAAAACCAAGAGTTATGAAAGTAAAAGCTGGACAAGTTTTTAGATGTGCCCCCTTTCATCATATCAAAAGTTGATAAGAATTAGACAGTGCAATCTCCATAAAATATAAGATTTTATGCTTTCTTCCATTGAGCTGTGTACAAATCGTGCCTGCAGGAAGTCCAGGCTCTGTGGCTCTTTTGTAAACATGTGATGTCACAGGTCACATCGTCTATAGGCACTCAGTATTTTCCTGCGTCCCGTGAAAACAAATCCTCAGGCATATTACTTGTGTTGGATTCGAACCCACGACCTTTGCCATTCTAGAGCAGATGCCTCCCCCACTAGACCACCGAGATTGCCCGGTAGCTAGAGGCAGTTCGAATCTTATATTTTTAGCAGTAGGTACGATTTTAGTAGATGTTAAATTTGCATCGCGGATAAAGAATAATATTTGTGTTTACCCAGGCTGTTTGGCTCCTTCCTCCAGATTATATAGCCCTTCTGGAAACCACAACGTAGGCTTTGGCTCTAGCTTAAAGGCAGTGGACCCTATGGTAATTTTGTTTAAGAAATACATTACCATCAAAACTTACTTGGTAAGGAGCACGTGAGAGCTGCTGATAATATGAAACATTGTGAGAAACGACTCCCTCTGAAGTAATGTAGTTTTTGAGAAAGAGGTAATTTCTCAATAAAATATTTGAATCTGAAAAAGACTTCAGGCATGAAGCCCTTTTCAGCCATTTGGAAACACACATTTATATGCAACAAGGGTGTTTTTTCTTTCATTATTTTCTTGCAACTTCGATGACCAATTGAGCCCAAATTTTCACAGGTTTGTGATTTATGCACATGTTGGGATACACCAACAATTTGACAATTACCAAAAGTATATCCTGCCTTTAAGGCACTGTTAGCCTGTTTGAAGCCGCACCAAAAGTGTTTGTTTTTAAAAATTACTGACAGAGCCCAAGCCAAAGCATAAACCTATGTAAAGGGCCTATACAAAGTATCAATGGCTCATACTTTCTTAAAATGTATGGCTCTGGCTGTACACACCTAAAATACAAAATTCCTCCTCAGGGTAATTAGTTGTAATCAAGTGAGGTAGTCAGTCGACTATCCCATTTCTACACAAAACAGAACAGACTTACAGAATGTACACATGTACTCCTCTGCCAAACTTCCACAAAATTTGTTTTTATTTTGTTTTGGAATGTTGCTGATCCCGATTGAGGCCCCAAAGGAAAGCGTCCCTGTATCGTTTTAAAACCTTGGTTGAAAGACAACCCTTGAAAGGAGTCGGGCTACAACACAACGCTAGACGAGCACGTAACAAACTCCAACCAGCTAATTAAAAAAGAGCTCAGTTTCTTTTGTCAAAAAAATAGTTCGCCTAATTGACTTCACTCCAAGGAGGCATTAGTTGAGGGGGGGGGGGGAGACAATCACCTGCTTAGATTCGTTACAAGATTAAAATGGAGCACTTGGCATTGAACTGGGACACACATTGCCAGGTGAAATGGGCTCCATAAACTTGCCACGCATTCATTACTGGCCTAAGGGGCACTTTTGGTGGGATGTCATACTGGCGAAAAAAACAGTCCGACCGGGGGTGCCTCTCTATGGTGTGTTATTCAGTGACAAACATCGCCGAGCACGGAGCCAATGATTTTCAGCATCAAAAGAAAACAACATCCACACAAACGACACCGGGTAATATTTCGTTCACGACGCGTCTACACGAAGAAAGCAAGAATTTGTTGACTGGAAAATACAAACACAAGATCTTTAAAAAATAATTATCAGCTTCAACAGATATGTCTACTTTTGGCTCGTCAAATATATTATACTTTATTGGCTGGCTGGGATTTGATTAACTTTTCCGCTATGACTATGAGACGGTTCTGACTACCCCATTCGGAGCCCCCCCTTTGCCTCCTTTTGTAGGGCCTCAGGAAGGAAAACATAGAAGCGGCGACAGTAGTACATGAGACACGCGGCTGCATCACCTCCATCGAGTCTACACCCAATGAAACCGGCAACTAACGCAGACTGCTGGAATTAAAATGCAGCAGTGGGGCCTGCATATTACCCCGCGTATACGGTATACGCGGGTGTAGATGCTCGCTGACACACTTCAGACCACGCCGGTGTCTTGAGATTGAAACAAGAGGGAACATAAGATTGGGTTTCACTTGCACACGGGAACTGCCTGCACCTGCCGATATTGGTGCTGATGGTCAAACCACGATATTGCATATGTCTGCGTTATATATAGGAATCCCAGGTCCTTCTCGATCACCCTAAATGTATTTTGTGAAAGCAAATACTGATGGCAAATTATTGCGCTCTCCTTGGGGTATTGGCAGGCCGTGGTTAGATGGAAGGCTAATAAGCGTCGTTATCCATCTTGATTACGGGAAGGAAATTAATTCGATGCCAGATAAAAAACAACAAGAATGGGAAGAAAACAAAAACTGATCTCAGGGAAAAATGGCGTGTTGTTTACTTCCGTCGAGAAAATTCATGCCCTTAGCAAAAATGAGATAGAATATTCACTGTTTGTTAGTTTGTCCCAGACATTGTTTTAATATAAGAAAACAGCCTGTCTGATATCTCTAATCGCTTGCTGAATTAATTAGATTATCAACCTCTTGGAATGTCAACTACTTTCTATGCTATTTAGGCTGTGGAAGAATACATTGATGAAAACAACTGGTAGCTTACACTGATTTCTTATTGGCATGGGGGAGGACATTTATCCCCCAAAAATAAGACATCACCGTTACATGTTTTGTAATATTCTTATAACAGAGCTGCCAACATTTGCATCTTGCAATCAAGGAGATTGTGTACAACAATCAGGGAGATAGAGAATTACAATCAACATAATAGCGAAAAAAGTTTTCACAATCAGAAAGATTGTCAAATTTGTTCATCAGAACATGGAAAGATTGCTTTATTTTCAGGGAACTTTCTGCAGAATCAGTGAGAGCCGGCAGCTCTTTGCCCAATGTCTATGCCTAATACTGTCTACTGCTGCCAGCACAGTACTACATAGTAGTACACTTTATTACGCACTTCTTTTTAAAAAAAAACATCAAGGCACCCACATTTTGTATCGGGCTTTTGAGCATCCCACCCACCCTAATTAACAGCAATACCATCTCCTTTTTATTATTATTATTATATACTTCTGGTAACAGAACCAAGGATGCCTCAGAGGGGAACTTAATCACTGTAGCTATGCAAGCCTAAGGAAATCTGTAAACAAGGGTACTTGCTATGTGAACCAGAAACACAGGGGTTAACCCCTACTCTTTCACAATAAGTGTTCTGGGTTCTTTTATGTGCACTACCAATCCTAGTACATGGGACCTACGGCTTAATGTCACATCTTAAGGACAAAGCAACTATGGTAAAGTATCTTGCTCAAGGACGGTGCCGTGACCAGGATTCGAACCCACCCTCTGCTCATCAGAAACATGAAAGCTTGAGTCCAGTGCTCTTAACCGCCCGGCCACGACGCATTCTTAAAACCCCTTTGATGTTTGATGTGAAAAAAATGCAACTTTTTGAGAAAATGAGACCTTGAATATGTTGATTACAAAGTGGGGAAGCGGCGGGAATTTATGGCAAATGGCAAAAGCTGCTCAAACTCCAATAATTGTTCACGGCCTAAGATCAAATTAAGACACAGTTTATCGAAAAATGACAGCGCCTCAGATTGATAGCATTATGGGATGACTGGTTCTAACACCACTATTCATGCCAAGTAAGATTTCAGATTACATATCAATAATGTAAACTGTGATTAACTACTCATGTTTTAATTTACTTGAAATATTTTAACTAGCACTGGGGGTCACAAACCTGATCGTAACAAGACAACTTTTGAAGAGCTGAGCAATGTTCAGCTCTTCTCATAGCAGCTCAAATATTTTGAGCTGCTATGTCTGTAACGAGACAACTTTTGGAGAGGATCAAATATTTTGAGTTGCTATCATTTATTCACTGTCATCTGGGCACTATCAATGGGAACGCTGCCCGGGACTAGAAGAAAATATAATTATATATTATACATATGCTACCTGCGGCCCAAGCAAATTTATTGTAGGTTCTTATGACTTGCCTGTCTGCGATTGACTACTTAGAAATACAATGCTGAGGCCGACAGAGCAGTTAATTATGTGCTAGTCTGTATGGATGTTGATATGTTGATACACAGATGAATAAAGGTTCCAGCTTTTTAACTTTTAATTTTACTTTAAAAAATTCCTTCTCTTCAAAAGGCTCCAGTAAAAAAGGCCAACTCAGACAAGTACTATAAAAAGGAGGAATCATTGAGGTGAAAAAATACTAAAATATTAATAACTTAATTAGTAAATTGAATAAGTTGCAACAACCCGAAGTGTGCAGATATTATTTTCAATATTTTGACAGGAAAATTGATCTTGTCTTATCTACCACGGGTGAAAACACGAAATGTGTTAAATTATTTTTGAGGCTAAAAAAAGGTTTGAATCTGTGTGAAACAGTTACCCTCCAATATGACAAATTTCATAAAGCATTATAAACGGTTTTATTTGAAGACATTTTTACCACCGGCGAACTTAAGAACATGCCTCACACCTCGTTTATATTTCCAGAGCATGTGAAGGGACTCTGGTAAATTATTTTTTTTTAAACAGAAGTATGGATTTTTCTTGGGAGGTACCGTGATGTTCATCTGCAACTGAGATGGTACGGATCTATCTTTATTAGTCATTTTCATCAATAGTAACATTCCCATCTTGATGGTGAATAATTTTTCAGCACAGACTCTAATATGATCAGTATGTAACGCTACACTCCTTACTCACTATAGAGAGAGGGAGAGAGAGAGAGAGCGACAGCCAGAGAAAGGCCATAGCTTTGCCAGGTAACCGAGACGGAATTGATTAGGGCATTGGATAAATTCTCCTTGTTCGGTGCCTATGGTTAAGTTTAAGGGGCAGGGTTCGGGAACAGACAAAGCAAATACAGACGTCATTGGGCAGAGTAGACATTTATCATGCTGCCATAATTTTGATCATATTATTTCCCCGTGTGTGCAATAGCAATAAAGGATACTGATTCTGATCAAACCAACATGGGGGTCAGACTATTTTGAACTGCGAGTCTCGCTTTGGTTATAACACATTGAATTGACTGCGAGAAGTACAATATTGAATATCAAATATCCAATAGCAAATATCCAATATCAATATCATGGTGAAGGTATTTTGGAGAATGGGAGATGGCTTAATGGGAGGTGTAACCAAGTTTGACACGAAAATGAGCAAGGAGGTATAAAATGAAAACTTTGAGAATGAATACTGAAAGTGAAAGACAGTTACACATAATAATCTACAGAGCTGTCCAGGTGTTGTTACAAGAACATTATTATTAACAATGACTCCCAATCTTGCAGATCTTTACAAACTTGACACTTCATATCCCAACGTACTCATTTCTCAACTTACATGTACAGAGAGTGAGCATATTTGGGAGTCAACTTTACAAACACTGTGTAAGTTTTTAAGACAAGGATGCAGAGAGCTAGATGAAGAGATGAAAGGAGAAGATGGTCAAGATGGATCAGACAAAATTAGAGCGAATAATCACTTCAAAGTTGTATGGCCTGATTTCCGCCTATAAAAATGTTTTAAAAGATACATAGTTTTTGTTTGCATAAATGCCACGGACAATGCACAAAATACATGTAACATGCAAAATTGTTTGCACATGGCTGATGGACTTGAGAAAATGTTGGGATCCCGACATTAGTTCATTTTTAGTTTTTTAATTGATTATAACTTGTCATTGGCATATTTTTGTGTGTGTAATACCTTAAACGAAAGCTTGTAACTTTCTCCAATCTATACAAATAGCAATTTAGAATTTGAATCTAAATTTTGGGGTCAGATCGGCCATAAATCCGATCTAGCATCTTTAATTAGAGTCGGGAAGACAGAGGATGTTGGCCTGATGCGCCAAAATGAAAAAGGAAATATCAAAAGTAGGAAAGGAGGCTTTGGGTTGAAGATGAGGCAAAGAAAACTTGAGTTTAGGAAGATTGAATGATGATGCAACAAAAAGAGAAGGGAGGAAATGAAGAAGACAAAACATACACCAAGTCCTTCTAAGGTACATATGTACACTGAAAGGAAAGATACTAGTGCAGCGCGCCAATACATGTAGATCAGGAATTGAGACAGATCGAAAGGCTACCCAAGAGACAATGGGCAAAAAAGGGAGTCCAAAATGAAGTCCAGGTGAAATGTCAAGACAAAATGCCGAAAGGGAACAGATTAACAAAACGACAGAGAAAGCATGGACAGACAATGAAGGAGAAAAGGGAGGTGGAGGTTTCAGGAAGAAGCAGCTGGTTGAAAGAGAAATGCATATATATTTAGTCAAATGAGGCAGGAATTTGGAAAGACATGCAGGAATAATGAGAGGGAAGACAAAAGCCAGATGCAAAAGAGGGGGATTGGAAGAGAACAAAATGTTTTGTTAATGATGGATACGGACACACAGGAAAAGGGTAGTGAGACACATTGACGGGTTAAGTCAGCACCTACGCACATCGGTTGCAGGCTGAGGTTTTTCAATACTTCTGGCTGGAAAACATTTGTGTACAGTCTGACCTAAATTCCATTGTTTCAATATTAAAAAGGTTGTACACAGGAAAAGGGTAGTGAGACAAATTGTCGGGTTAAGTCAGTACCTACGCACATCGGTTGCATGCTGAGGTTTTTTCAATACTTCTGGCTGGAAAACATTTAATGTACAGTCTGACCTAAATTCCATTGTTTCGATGTTCAAAAGATTGTAGAACTCAAGTGGACATTTTTAATAAAAACCTTGAATCTTCACAAAACACGTGTGAAAGGGAAGACTGGAACTTAACCATTTTTCCAAGTACAGTCTAAACAACAACAAAATATTGCTTAATGCATTTCCTATCAGCTTCACGCAATCGTTGGAGCCAAAGGATGATAAGTGGGCATGGCTTATAATAGAATTACGTCACGCTTACCAACAGGGTGGTGCCACAGCAACAATAGACCTTTATCGTAGTGTGGTCATCTTGAATTCTAACATTCAAATCAATTAAATCAAACTGAGGCTGTAAGGAAAAAATAGTCTGGTTCCTTTTTGTACGCGGAATATTAGTATACATTACTGTTATTGGATACTAGGAACATGACCAAGATGGTGGCAGCATGATAACGGTCTACAACATTTTGCTAAAGGACACAAAACAAAAAGCAAAAGTAACAGATACAAAGCTAAGAAATGCACAAGACTGGAATAAATAAAATTCACTATCTGGCGCTGATAAATTTTCGAAGACAGTTCTTATTAGAAACGGCTGAGTCTTCCCCACCAGCTTTCGTCGCGCTGCCATTAAGTGCTTTTCTCCACCCCGGAGTATAGACAGAGATCTGTTGGGGGCAGAGGTGTTTATTGAGTTTGATTAGCCGTTACGGAGGCTATAAGCTTCTACCTCGGTGCTACCAGACTGTCCTCCCCAAGGAGCTCAGGCTACTTTTGGATGGTATCGGACTTCAGAAGTGTTTTCATAACATCAGAAAAACACACCTGGTCCACACAATGTGACCCTTTACCTTTTAACAAAGACCCACAGGGTGGTTTAAAAAAAAAAAAAAAAAATGGGCTGCAGAATTGACTAATCGAATTAATCTGTGCGTTAAAGGCCCTGTAACTATTAGTAAGATCGAAAAACACAATGTTCAGAGATTCACACATAACTTACATGATTTAAAGTAAGTAATGGTAGAAAGGGTTCCTTAAAATATTTCTGCCTAAAATGCTATTGTTTCTGAGAAACGAGTAAAACAATAGTAATTATCGCGCGCGATAATTTGGAAAAAAAACAGAAAACACATAAGATCTCTTTTCACTATTTTCTCGTGACCTCGATGACCAATTGAGCTCAAACTTTCACAGGTTAGTTTGTTCATGCATATGTTTAATCACACAAAATGTGGACACTGATTTTGAGCTGTTACCAAAAGTGTACAATACCTTTAAAGGTATAAAAAAACTACTCCTCACAACATATTTAGGAATGATTAAGACACCGCATATTTGACAAGGGGCTACTAGTCTGCTGTATCATCCTTGTTAAAGGAACATTACAGAATTGGTAAGGAAAACAAATTGTAAATATACTTTTTGATCACAGATTTACATAAAACTTACACGGTCCAATGATGATGAAAGTAGAAAACATCCTTTGAAATATTTCTGTCTAAAATGCCATATTTGATGAGAAATTAATAAACTAATTTTCCGATTGGAGTTTGTCGCTCAGTGAGCGTTTTATTCTTCTTTTTTAAAAATCTATATGATTGCATGCAAATGTGTTTTTCACTATTTTCCCGTGACCCAGATGGCCGATCGATCTCAAACTTCTACAGGTCTGTCAGTTTATGTATATGGTGGATTACATAAAGTGCTTACACTGCCAGCAATTGTTTTACTAGCATAAACCAGTTCTGTAATGTTCCTTTAAACTTGCAATGTTATGCTGACCGATAAACCTCTTCTTACAAGACTGAATATAATAATTGATTGTCCTTGCCTCTCTAATAATATAGACAACTAACAAACTCAATTATGTGTTTTTTTTCTGTTTCCAGTTCTGCTTCCAAGCAAGGTGACTTTGAAAATTTCGATTGAAACTTTATTGTCTAAACAATATTCAAACAACGCATATTATATCACTTTAATTTGCTAATGCAAAAAACATGCGGAGGAGTGATAAAAAAGGACCCAAAGCACATTGATGAGGCATGACAAAGGATAAGGTAGTCTTATGTCTTGCTATGAATATTATTATCACAAGCGTTATGAATACAGGTAATCCGATAAAAATGTCTACAGTATGATGATGATTAATATTATCACTAAGGTGATAAATGAGGTGTGACAAAACATGTTTTAATCGCGTTGAGATGGATAAAAAATTGACATATTGTACATGTATCACATGCTCTGTATCATAATTCAGCTTAGTCTGTGACATTGAAGCAATGATTGGAAATCCAAAAAATGTGTACACAGTAAAGCTGCAGAGCTATATCTGCTGAACAGTGATTTAAAAATCCACTGATAATTTGCTAATAGCTCATTGAACCTTAAGAGTTTAACTTGGAGATCTGCGAGGCTAAGTGGCAGCTGGGGCTGTGTGTTGACAGTGGGACTAAGAGCTGTATGAGAAGCTCTTCTGTATTTACATGATAAGAAGTCTCTCTCTCTCTTGAATTAAAGGCAAAGTATACCTTAGGTTTTTGGGACCGTTTGATTGTTTTAATCCTATATAAATCAGGGTTCTGCCCAGGATTTCTTTAGTGGTGGAAAAATGTTTCCCTGGAAACCATTGCGAGATGGATCAGTTACATGGTAGACCATATAAATAAGACTCAAATCAAAGAAGTACTCAAATTCATGGATTCGGATACCATTTTTACTGGTAAATACCCAATTTTACATTTCGTTGAAAACCTTTGAAAGGAAATTGCAAGTGTAATTTCCAAATTTGGAAAATGTGTGATGGTTGGAAACAGAGAAAATTCTGCCAGTGGTGGTTGGGGAATCCTGAGTGCCGGGCGGGTTTTCCGGCACCGACCACTGTGGGCAGAACCCTGATAAATGTAGATAGGCTATATACGATAAAACTAACCTGTGAAAATTTCATGTCAAAAGGTGATCATGTTTTTTAAGTATCGCCAAAATCCCCAGCGAATATGTCCATGCACCAAAAATATCCACACAATCGGAGAAACGTTTCTGACGTTTCTCCGATTCAAATTTTTTCGAGGATAAAAAACTGAGATATTTGTCCATATCCACATTATTTTGAATTGAAATATTTCTCAAACTGCTTTATACTATCCAAAGTTGCTGTACTTCTAACCAAGTCAGTTTTGATTGCCATTAATTTTCAGAGTCATTACCAAATGTGTACTGTGCCTTTAACAGACATTTAATTTTTGGTTTTAAAGTTGGATTCGTTGATATTTATTTAACACTTCCTTCCTGTTTAAAAAGCAAGGATATTCAAGTTGTGATTTTTTTTTTGATGGTTTGGTCATCAGGACAAGAGAAAGGATTCATGTAGGGTTTGATGGAAAGCTCGAGCAGTAGTATTAGTTGGTTTATTTTCAAGCTTTCAACGAAACGGTAAATCAGGTAAGATTGAAGTGGACTTAGGGTCGATGACAACCGTTTCCATTCAGTTTGAATTCGGGGTGAAACCTCATCTTGGCAGATGTGTAGGCTCTGAGAAGAGGGAAAATTGGTTTATCATGGATGCTTCATAATCAGGAGGACTGTAGGGGTGGGGGACGGAGACTGTAGGGGTGAGGGATGGAGACTGTAGGGGTGGGGGATGGAGACTGTAAGGGTGGGGGATGGAGACTGTAGGGGTGGGGGATGGAGACTGTAGGGGTGAGGGATGGAGACTGTAGGGGTGGGGGGATGGAGACTGTAGGGGTGGGGGATGGAGACTGTAGGGGTGGGGGATGGAGACTATGTAGGGGTGGGGAATGGAGACTGTAGGGGTGGGGGATGGAGACTGTAGGGGTGGGGGATGGAGACTTTAGGGATTGGGGGATGGAGACTTTAGGGATGGGGGGATGGAGACTGTTGATAGAACCAATCTATGACCGTACATTTAAAGTAATTAAAACCAAAGCAAAGAGAGATAGAGAGAGTGATCATTTGCAGTTAGTGTCAGGTTGGGGGTGATGAAAACCGAAAACCGAAGTATCAATTAATTCTGTCAAATAGAATCCATCTCCACTTAATAGTTTCCCCAGTGACTGTCACAACATTGTTCTGCAGACTGGAACAATACAAAAATGTCAACGTCGAATACGATGAGAGGAAATATTCTCACACATATGATTCAAAGGGGGGATGAACACTGCACAGAGTGTCCGTTGCTGGCCAGATTGGATAGCATCTCAAGCAATCTCTGCAGTTCACTATAGAGTGAGGTGGGAAATCAATGCTGTATAGCACCTCAGTGCATCTGGCGCCACACTTTACAAAAGAAAACAAATTATAACCCAATGCCGGGTATTGATGGCGCATATCTGGAGTAATCTGACCTGTTACTGAGAGATCTTTCCTGTGGTTGCTGTGTTAAGAGTGCTAATAATAAAGGCTTATAATAACAATAACTGAGAGCTGGATATCATAGACAGGGCTCGAATTTGGGGGAAAAATCCACAAGACCACAGGACTTGTATCTCAAAATGTTTACTGGACCAGAAATAATTTTACAAGACCAGATTCATACTGAGAAAATACTTCCTTGCACCGTTTAACTTGCATTTAATTGAACAAGCACTAAGACATATAAGAGAAGATTGACCTCATTTGTCTTTAAGGGTATTACGTTTTTTTTCAAATCATTACTCAAAGTCAACATTTGAACATAATGTGTTTCTGTTCAAGATATTATAGAGTGAGGTACATGTACATGCACATGAATGGTTATTGAATTGAAAACACAAGACCGCCGGACTTGTCTGGTCATGAGTTTACTGGCCCAATGCTAAAATCACTGGCCTCGGGCCTGCGGTCCAGTGTCAAATTCGAGCCCTGATAGACGGTAAATACTATTAAAAGAAATTAAGTGGAGTTGGGGGGAAGAGGAGGGGATTTCTCTTCACTTGTTAACTAGGTTAATAGCCTCTCTTCTCTCAAAATAAAATCATCAGCACTTGAAGAAACCAATTATGTGGTTTCTCCAGTAATGAATATGTTTGTCCTGACTTACCAGGCCAGAGTTGGACTGAGAGGCCTAATTAGGGGTCCACATAAAAGTCAAGCTGATTTCAACTAAATACCTTCTAAGTTAAAGGAACATTACAGAATTGGTTTTTGCTAACAAAACAGTTGCTGGCAGTGTAAGCACTTTATGTAATCCACCATATACATAAACTGACAAACCTGTAGAAGTTTGAGATCGATCGGCCATCTGGGTCACGAGAAAATAGTGAAAAACCGATTACACGTTTGCATGAAATCATATAGATTCAACAAATGAATAAAACACTCACTGAGCGATAAACTCCAATCGGAAAATTAGTTTTGTTCATTTCTCATCAAATATGGCATTTCAGACAGAAATATTTTGGGGGATGTTTTCTACTATCATCATCATTAGACTGTGTAAGTTTTATGTAAATCTGTGATCAAAAAGTACATTTTACAAGTTTTTTTCTTACCAATTCTGTAATGTCCCTTAAAATTTGTTGGTACTATTCCAATGTATTTAATAATAAAAGGTTTTATGCTAATTGCTGACAGAATACGGTGGCAAGATTTAGGTTGGCTCAGAGATTTCTTCCCTGCCTTTCATCTCTGTGACCCGAAGTTTCGGATCCCGTACCCTTGTCTTGCATGTGGATTGGGTTTTCAGTCTCTACCTGATTGTGTGGGGTTTCCCGATTTGGGGTTTTCCTCCCACACCTAAAACCAAAATTTCTTCCTCATCTTTTCTACACGGGTATCTTTAGACCTACTGGTTACAGTGCTATAGTCGCTTTTGAGGGTCCCTTGGTTTCATTACCAGAAAGATATAATAATAATACTAATTAACAATAATACTACAACATCATCTGTAGACCCACCTCCATTCTTGCCCGGCACCACCATCTTCAGCCGGCGGGAATGTTGCGAACGACTCCATAGACTTTTCCTCTTTTTTAAAAGATCCCCGTTATTATTGGAAATGGTGATGCTCGTCGCCGTCGTTGTCGGAGTTGAACTTGAAGGCACGTCGTTGTTATTACAGTACAGCTGGCAGCTACAGGTACATTCTCCAGTTCCCAGTTCTAACTCCTGCAGGATGTCGCTGGCCGCTCTGTCCGTGGATTCCGCCGTGTCCGGTATTTCCTTAGGGGAGCTCGGATAGCTCCCATTTTTGGCTTCATCCTCTTTGATGCTTTGCATACGTATCATATGGAATGGTCACTTGTAGTGTGTGTGGTAAACACACGTGTTTTCTAAGAGAGTGCACGGTTAGCGAAGAAGATGTTCCAATTGAACTGTAATCTCCCTGCATCTGGATGAGCTCTGGCAACGACGAATGCACTACTTCAACCGAGTGCTGTGGACTGTACCATTCTCCAGCAAGAGGGGGGAAACGTGTAAAGTCTGTGAGTAGGGAGGGGGGGGGGGAAACTCGGTGTTTGTCAAACATGACGTGCATGGGGGAGCAGTGTGCAAGTGGTACTTGATGGCTTTTGCTTGCTTTGTCTATGGCATGCACGTAGTTAACAGTCTCCAGACGATCTCAAATATCATCGGTAATTACTCGGGTGTAGAAGTTCAATACAATCGATATGTTAGTGAATAATCTCAGATCTAATGTATTCTTCTATGAATCAGTCACCTTTCAGACTTTAAAAGTCAACCAATATTGTTCAAGTTACGTGGCACCTTCTGACTGTGTAATTTGAAATTCTCTAAATATTTGCCAGCTTGGGGGATTGAGGTTAATATTTTTTGGCAAGACGTTGACTGAGACTATCAAACATGATCACAATACACTGTATATCTTTTTAAGTCTAAACCTAAGTTTTCATCACTGGCCAACTATAGATGATTGTGTTATTCACCCACAAATGTTAATTACAACTTGTAATAGGAGTCATTTTCCACTGCTTTTTAAAAAACAATTCTACATATTTAAAAAAACAACAAAAAAAAAAACAACTAACATGGCTTTTCTGAACGTTGAAGAAAATGTTAGTTAAACTTGTATGAGTCTTTTCAATTAAGCATGACTTATTAAATGGATGTGTCACTTTCAGGTCGCTAGCCCTACTGCAGCCGAACCCACAACATCACTAATAGGGCCATAACTAATAATTTTGTGATCAGTTGTTTTTTTTATTTTTGGCATGGTATATCCTGATATCAACCCAAACAAAACCAAACCAAACCAATATAGGACAAGTTTCACTCGGCTGAGAAACTCCAATCAGCCTATTCAGCTGTATGAATACTTCAAGCCCATGCCTTTGTTTACGAGCCCCTGGGAGCATATACTGTAACAAATAAATAATAATAATAACAATACAAATTAAAAAAAACAGCTAGTGCTGATATGAAGTGTACTTTAAAAAAAATTTAAAAAAAGATTAACTTATTTAAAAGAATTTTTTTTATTGATTGTTATCTGCAGACCGACACAGAAAAGAAAATAATGTTATTGATTTAA
Organism: Pycnopodia helianthoides; assembly: GCA_032158295.1. NCBI lineage: Eukaryota > Metazoa > Echinodermata > Asteroidea > Forcipulatida > Asteriidae > Pycnopodia > Pycnopodia helianthoides. The sequence goes on along the minus strand of CM063253.1, from coordinate 4,766,556 downwards.
GTGCAAACAGTGCGCTTTCCTTTTTGACTGTTGGCAGCAGCTACCCTGCAGATGAGTAATGTAATCTGATATATTTAAGCTCTCAGGGTTATACCATTTCAAAGGGTTTTGACAAATTTAGATTATTGACTTATCCGATTAATTTATCCATCAAAAGACAGATTCAAAAGACTATGCATGGATTTTCCCATCATTCTAAAGTCTTGCTTTTAACTTAGAAACTCCCCATACAACTATTCTGTGATAATTTCATTTATATTTTTAAGTAATCATAACAACTTTCCTTACAATTTAATAAAAAAGTTGAAATATTTTATTACTCCTGATTTATTAGGCAAAAAGAAAAAAACAATCTATTTCAAACATTATTTCTGAAAGATGATCGAAGGTATAGGCCTCTAACATGATTTAAAATAGAAAAAAACATCTGAAGAAATTTGTACATTTTCCTTGCACTATAAAAACAAAACCATATTTGGTTTAAAGACAGTATGGCAATGGCTTCTGAACAGCAAAACACTCAAAATTTACATTTATCTGTGAATATGAATCTTCAATAAAAGTTTAGTATGGAGTATTTTAAAATGAACGAACATAGCTCATGGCCAAATCATTAAAAATGGTATGAATAGCAACCAAAAGCCCTGAATTGACCTTCTTTGCACTACACAATGAGAACCCTTACGGCAATTCCTGTCAATCACTGTCAATCATGAGAAAACTGAGGCAGCAACTGATCGTCAGGGTGTTTTTGTTCATAAAATATGCAAGTCTCACGGTGGGTTAGCGTCGGAGTCGTCCGTATTAAAATGCATACACACCTTTTCAATAAAAACCATATCGCTGTGAATAAAACCATATGTTCCTCTACTGCAAGAATCTAAGTCATTTGGCTGTTATTGTTGCTCTACAATAGCAAGCTTTTTTTTAAAAGCCAATTTCATTGGGTGTTGAATAAAAGATGTTCTCTCTTAATTAATGTTTACCCCAAATAACTACTATGTATTATGATAAGGCAAGTTTTCCTTGGGGTTTATTATTTGATATCACTATAAGGCAATAAGATTGATTTCATGGCAGTAATGCATAATTTTGATCGGTATCCCAAGATGGTCTTTTCAGCGTGAACGGCTAACATATAGGTTTCAATTGTCTTCAGAGTGTTGTTCAGAGCCTGCTGTGTCTTGATCTTTTTGAACGTGTATTACGGACCAGCTGCTGTCTCGAAGGACGCACAATTTGAGACAATTACTGTGTTGCTGTTACCCATCAGGCTCGTTTATGCACGTAGTGTAGCCCCTTGAGCTTGCATGCTCTTGTGACATCCTCAAAGAAAATGGTTCAAACAAGGTTGTTTTTCCTCCCCCCTTTCGTTTCTCTTCTCTTGGTTAAAAAAAAAAAACAAGAACAATAACCTGGGATGGAAGCAGATGAATCGGAGGGGGGGGGTTGGAATTGAGGGTGACTGATGGGCTACAGGTAGGGGTAGGTGAAGAGACTTCAACCTCTGTAATCATGTCGTAAAAATTCTAACCGCACATTATCAGTTTGCAATTGATCCCACAATTGATGGCATGACATTGCTTCCAAGGCAATTTAAAGATGGTATGCAGTGTCAATGGTAAAACAAATGCATTAATCTGTCATTCTTCAATTCAATGCATAATTTAGAGATCCTGAACAAACTAAAGTTTTAAAAACAATTTAAAAGGTGAACTTCTAGCAAAATTCACGAGAGGGGAGTGTTATAAAGAGAGAAAAATAGCTTGCTCGTTTTTGTTCAAATAGATTGATCAAAAAAGAGGAAACTGTTTTATTTATTTATTTTAAATCTGTCTTGAATCAGGAACACAATTCAAACAATCTGCATTCTACTAGCACTTAAAGTTAACTATTCATCGCAGGAATGTCCCAAATTATATCCCAAGACATCATTTTCATGGATTTGTTTACTTTAATTTTAGATGCTGTATTGTGCCATCTTTGGTGTTGATTCTACTACAATAATAAGTAATAATAATATCAATAAAATCAACAATATGCCATCTACCTAAATAACCCATTTCAAGGCGTAGAAAAACAAAGGGTTAAAGAAAACAATCAACAATATTAAGAGAAACAAAAAAACGCAAGGGCTGACACAAAGTATACATTAACTTTCAATTATTCTTACAAAACAGTTGTTTTTGCAGTCAGATTTTTTTCTGTAAAACAAGGAGACTCCCTAGTTCCATTCTGATCTGTAATATCTTCAATAGATTACTTTTTCGCCTATTTTTGTGTGTGTTACTTCTACCAGATCCATTTTTATAAGTAGTTGTTTTTGCCGAGCTAAGAGGTTTCTGCATTACGTTTTAGATTACATTTTTTATTAAATTGTGTTCCGTCCACTTTCTATTCTCAGTCTTGTGTTTCGCTGAAAAGTGAGTCTTTTTCTCTTCAAATGCTGTTCCCCACTTTTCTTGGGTAAACCAGACTGCATCTAAGCTCAGCTTGTAATTGTTTGCCTTATTTGAACTTTTTTTGTAAAAGATGTATGGCTGCTTGAATGATGCTTGTTCAGTAAATGTACACATCTGAGTCATGTTCTCATGACACGATATTGGGAGCAAATTTGTCCATTTCATTTAAAGGAACATTACAGAATTGTTTTTTTCTAACAAAACAGTTGCTGGCAGTGTAAGCACTTTTTGTAATCCACCATATACATACAATGACAAACCTGTAGAAGTTTGAGATCGATCGGATATCTGGGTCACGAGAAAATAGTAAAAAAAACGATTACACATTTGCATGAAATCATATAGATTCAAAAAATGAATAAAACGCTCACTGAGCGATAAACTCCAATCGGAAAATTAGTTTTGTTCATTTCTCATCAAATATGGCATACCAGACAGAAATATTTAGACAGTGTAAACTGTAAATGTAAATCTATGAACAAAAAGTATATTTTACAAGTTTTTTTCTTACCAATTCTGTAATTTTCCTTTAACTGAAGAGGGAGACATTTTAGTGTCATCTTTAGATGTAACCAAACAGTAGTAATTCTATTTGACATGACTTGATTCATCTGAGTTTCTGACAATGACTCTGATAAATTTCCTCCAAAATTGATTGCGTTCATGTTATGCTTGCCATTTGTTTGACTGTCTGAAGACCTTTTTTATTGACATTATGGTTGAGGGGGGGGGAACAATTTAATTTTTTTAACCTACACTGATATGTGGTATTGCATTGAATACTAAGTGCAGCTAGTCGCTGCTAATTGTAGGAATTCCGACTGGAATTTAGTAACCTTGGTGGTGTAGCGGTTAAGACGTCTGCTCTAGAATCCGGAAGGTCAGGGTTCGAATCTCACCCGAGGCACATGTGGATTTTGTTTCCATAGGTACTGAATATTCAGTACTTATAATACATTTCTTAAGATTCAAACAGAGAGCTGTTCAGCAAAAAAGCCACGATTGGATAACCTCGCTTCAGGAAAAAATGAGCGGGTAATTAACTTACAAAGCCATTCATTTAAGTCCATTGTCATCAATCAGGCGCTGCTGTGGTTAAATGATTTGTTAAACTGAATGCGGAGTTACTGCAGGGCAAAAAGACTCGGCTTTAACAAGTGACTGGTGGCTGATGAAATAATTGTCCTTTCTAATTTGATGGGGTTTCGCAAAAGGGTTAATGGACATTTGAACTGGTTGTACAGAAAAAGTTTATCTGTGGCCTGCAGCAGGTTTTGAGTATCCTGCATAATGTTAGATGACTTGTCTATTTTATTCTAAAGACATAGCTTTGATGATTATTGTCAAACTATTTGAATAAATGACCAAACTATTTGGTCATTTAGCCTACCAAAATACGAAATTGTCAGAAATCATTTCATCTTCAAGAAAATTCTGTTTCAATGGAATCTGCCTTCATAAAAAAAAATTATGTATAAAAAACGCAACAAAACATGTTAATATTGTTTTATCAAAAGTGTTCGCAACAATGTCCTTTTCACAGCAGGTGTTAGATACCAACAATGACCTTATAACAGCAGGTAGATAACTTTACCATACTCTTGCAGAAATGCAGGATATACTGTTTCTTTGAAGAAGAAAAAATGTTCGCAAGAAAAAATGTTTCTATGTCCATATACATGTACTAGCAAACAAAATTACTAAACAACTTATTTTATTTCAAAGGTAAATGTGTCCTTTAAAATGTTTTGTTTTTGTATGCAACCAGCTTTGTTTATGTTTCTGTTGCCAGATAAAAATTATTATATATAATTTTTTAAAGTAAAACTAAATTTCTTTGTTTTCTAAACTATAATATGAAAGTTTTTCAACATGCAGCATTTTTCCCAGTGTGAAAGGAAGACCTCTGATAACTTTGAATCAAGTGTGTGTGAATTAAAGTTAAAATTGAATTTTTCTATAGATACAATTTATTGTTTTACCACATCAAAAGACATTTTCTGTATCATACGCATTCATGTGAACTTTTACACAATATGTCTATATTTTAGTCTAAGCTAGCAACACAGCTGTGTACATAATTATACACAACTGTGTATATATACACAGCTGTAAATTACTGGCTATGCAAAAAGTCATGTCTTTCATAAACATATTAACACCTTGGTGTGAATAGCATCAATAGGCCTGTCTTGTGCTTGGGGACTTTTTTTGTGTATACTGGACGTACATGGTCATGTTGGGGTTTTTTGGACAAAATATTTTGAAAAGATTTATGTCTTATTCTCTTTCCTCATCTTTTTTCCATTACTCATTATTGTTACAGATGCTATGAATGATTAAACATGGTGGAAGCAAAACAAAAACATGCACTAAAAATTTATGATATCCATAAATCTATCTACCACCAGTATTGAAAGGTTGAAGTGATATTAAATATGTTGTGCTCTACCCACACCCTGATGTGGGTTAAGCACTGTATACTGTGTGTACTTTCCCGAGTCCTGTATAAAAAAAAAGGCATTTTACTTAAGTAGGATTCAAACTTGTGACCTTTTCCTTCTGAGCAGATAGTCTTACCACTAGACTACCGAGCTTGCCCAGTAGCCAGAGACAGTTTGAATCCTTTGTTTTAGCAGCAGCTGGTATCACAATGATTTTTTTTGTTAAATGCTGTTTTTGCATCGGGATGAAGAATATTTATTTGTGTTTTACCCACCCAAATATCACACAGTACATCTGAGTCCTGTTAAAAAAAAATCCACAGGCATAGGCCTATTACTCGAGTGGGATTGGAGCCAGCATCCTCTAGCTATAACCGGGCAAGCTCAGTGGTTTAGTAGTAAGGTCATGGGTAGGAATCCCACCCGAGTAAAATGCCAATTTTTAGAAGGCAAAATTCTCAGCTTTCCTCCTGGTCTGGAGGAGGGGGAAAAAAAGGACAAAAATTACTTCATTATTTTGTGTTCTGGTCCAGAAAAATTTCATGCTGTGTAAGTTCTATAGTCTAGTGAATTTCTTCCGGAGTTGGATTCATGTTTGGTCTACACGACCCACACATTCACCGCATTGCGTGCACGATCCCCCAGACTTTGGTGAAAACTTTGTTCAGTTGCAACGCATAGCATAGACTTTAAGGCACTAGGCCTTGCCTCAGAGACACACACGAGTGCGTGAATTATTAAAAGTTGGATTTAGCATATTGAAGAGATTTTAAAAGATCAATGTTGATCTTTAATTAAGATGTCGACCTCGCTCAGCTCATTGTGCATGAATAACTTTTTTCAATCATTTCTAAGTCCAGATGTCCCTTTGAATTGATGGGATGGATCTAGTTCAATTGAATATAAATATTTGTAATTTCATCATATCCGGAAAAGGTATTTTTGGCCTTTTCTCAAGGTGAACTGACCACAGAGCGAAGGATTTTGCATTAGTGAGATACTGGTAGTAGATATGTGGTAATAAAAATCAGCTTAGAAGTCCAAGGAGAAAAAAAATGTATTACTCACTATAGACCTTTATCATGCCAACACCCCTGTCTAGTCCCTTGTCTGCAATACTAATAATGTATACTGATTCAAATCTGCACCAAAAATGGACCAGACCTTTAGTCCTTTCTTTACTTTGTTTTCCTTTGAGAGATAACCTGCTTAAAACAAAAGGCCATTAACCACTATTGTTTTTCACTATTGCTTTACTTTGTGGCGTGTCATGGCCGAGCGGTTAGGAGCACCGGGTTCAAGCTCTAGTGTTTCTGATCAGCAGAGTGTGGGTTCGAGTCCCATTTGTGGCACCTGTGTCCGTGAGCAAGATACTTTACCATAATTAGGTTTTGTGTACTGGGATTGGTAGTGCACATCAAAGAAACCCAGAACACTTGTCAAGGAAGAGTAGGGGTTAACCCCAGTAATTCTGGTTCACATAGCAAGCACCCTTGTTTACAGGTTTTCTTAGGCTTGGGAGCTACAGTGATTAAGTTCATTTATGAGGCACCCTTGGTTTCATTATCAGAGATATATAATAATACATGATAACAGTAATCATCATTGTTATTGTCCCTTTAAGTGCATTTTTTATTATTATATTTTAATAGAGGACCATCCTTCAAGACCCCTTGAATCCATCCACAGATGACACTAGCTCCAGCTTATACCATCATTTATAAGCCTTCATAACGAAAATAGTAACTTTTGTCCCTAGCTGTTTATACCAAAGTAGTAATTCTGCCACACAGGAAATTAGAAGCACACATTAAGGAAGATAAAAACGATGCCATCCAATTAATTATGTAAACGTTAATGTCACATCATTAATATTTTACACAGGGTGATAACATGCATCACTGGATGAAAAATCCATTATAATGCAAAATATCCTCTGCAGTAGCATCAACCATCATCACAAGATGGCTCACTTCAACAACTCTATGCCCAAAGCACGCCAGATCTTGGGTTTTCTAAATTTACACTACAGAAAAACATTTTTGTGTTTTTACATTCTGCATTTTGGGTAGATTTGCTACAAGTTATGATACAAGTTCACAATTAACGATCTTTAAAAAAAACCTAATTTCTTAGCCAGGATTTTATAGTTATAAATTTAGCTTTATCTAAAACGTTTTGTTTGTTTTGTTTTTTGCTTTTATACCAGGCTACTTGGAATTAAATTGAGGTTGATTTGTGGCTGAAGAGCTTCTTTGTTTGTTTTCAGAGCCTCTCTGGCTTACATAACAAGAATTGAATCCCTGGAATGAAAGCTGAGAAAAATGTTTTATCCTATTTATATTTGGTTTTCATTAAAAAGCTTCATGGATGCACTGAAATTCCTCTTTAAAAAAAATATTTTGATGAAATTGATGGATTCAGTACTTAACTGCAAGGCTGACAATTCCTAGCCTGTTATTTTTTTCATGAGGTTTTTGATTGCCCTCGAGTGCTGTTTGTCATGTTTGACTGAAGCTGGCGGGAATGGGTTGTGTGTGTAAAAAAATATATAAATATGGAATTTGAAGTAACGGGTATTACCAGCGCTAGAATTTGGGGGAAAACCTACAAGACCGCAGGGCTTGTAGCTCAAAATGTTTACTGGACCAGAATTTTGAGTACAAGACCAGAATTTAAGTGGGAAGAAAAAATGCCCACTCAGGTTAATAATTTAACTGCTTGAATTTGAAAAAGCACTAAGAAAAGATTTATCTCATTTTATATATTATGGGTAAGTAGTCTTTGGTACTCAACAGAAATGTATTTATCAGACTGAAAGTCAACATTTGAACACAAACACAAGACCGCCGGACTTGTCTGGACATGAGTTTACTGGCCCGATACTAAAATCACTGGCCTCAGGCCAGCGGTCCAGTGTCAAATTCGAGCCCTGGGTATATACTGACTATATACTGGGTATATAAATCCAGTTTGGGTGAACGAAGACAACTTGATGAGAGCGAGATTTGAACCTGCTACCTCCAGGTTTTGAGCCAGAGCTCTACCAACTGAGCTATCTGTCCCCATGTTGGTGCGGGCTCCATTTTTTTCAATCACTTTGTTCATGACAGCGTCTTATGTTAGGATTTCATTATTATTACTTTTTTTCTGGCTGTGAAGCCAAGGAAACAAACCCTAAGAGCCCCATGGACAGAAGACAAAGAAGGAGTTTTCAGTTTTAGATGTGGGAGGAAAAACCCAGAGCTTGAATTATTCCAGGGAAAACCCAGTAAATATACCACTACACAAACCTGACCGCCACCCAAAAAAGGATGTTGAGTTGTAATTTACAAGCTTTTGATTAATTTTCAACAAATCTTGCAAAAAATGCCTGCAGTTTAAGGTTGAATGTAAATATTTTACTGTGTTTAAAAAAAAAAAATGTTTCAAATAAATTTTCCTTTAGTAACACTAAGTGTAATGCAATGGTCTTTTGGTGATAAAGTTTTTAAAACTGAGTGAAAGCACTTTTCAAACAGCATTTTGAGAATTTTGCTTTCCATCATGTTTTGTATTATGAAAAATATACTAAAAGATTTGACGAACAAGGAGGGATGTGGGTAAGTGCCCCACTTCACGCAGTGTAATCCGCCGACTGGTCCCCTGTCTTTACACGCAAGGATAAAGACAGGCACTGTTCTTACAGGCCCAATGTTTTCATTTGATGAACATGCACTGAGATAAGCTTGCCATAATCTGTGTATGTTTGGGACGCTCCGAAGTGAAGCATTTTGTGGGATGCGAGGTCAAAGGTACATCTGGCAGCATCCTGCCAGGTGCTCAAGGCCGGTATATCTGGCGTTATTCACAGAGTCCGGAGTGTGATGTCAGATGTTCAGGCTCTGTAAACCATACATCACTCTACAGCAATGTGACACCCAAGAGGGCTCACTTCCACTTCTGCATAGTCAATGCTTGAGCATAGGAATTGGTTGCTTTTTCCACCATCTCCAGGCCTGAAACTTCACAGAGGCAATCGAGGCAAGGCAATCGAGGCAATTACCTCGGTGCCCCTTAAAATGTTCCAATAGAATTTTACAATTTCCTTTTAGAGGTGCCCTTTTACCAAGGATAAAACACCTTGGTGCCCTTGCCCTTTCAAAAAGAAAGCATCAGCCTGCATGATCACTAAAACTATTTTGGGGACTATAACTCGTTATTGGCGACAGATCAACAAAAAATATTTTGTTTATCTATACCGAAACAGTTATTCAGTATCATCAATATTGTTGGTTCAAACAACAACAAAAAAGTGTATGGCAGATTCAAGCGTACTTTTTGCTAGTGGATTTGTTGTATATAATGTTGTTTACTTGTTTTTTTGATGTATTGAATGTTTCGGGTAATATCCACAATGAGCTCTGCTTTCTGATTTTGCCACCGCTGTATATCATAAGCAATTAGTTACAGTTTTATTTACTTGCATGACTGAAGTATCAAGGCAACAATACAATCAATTCCTTCCAGTTATATTACCATCCGTTTGGGTTAAATTCTCACAAAATTCAAACTTATGTTCATAAAATATTCCATCAAATTTTGACTGAGTCACACTCATTGGGGTCTTTAACATTTTTACAACTAAACAATGCTTACTATTTTTGTGTTTGCCAAGTAATAAACCACAACGAAAAAAGACTGGGCAATTTTTAATAATTTAGGATTGAACAAAGACAAACTTACTAGAGTGGGATTTGAACCACTGACCTCCGGATTAACGTGCCAGCGCTATAAACTGAGCTATGTTGGCAATCTCCCTATTTTGTCAATATCTTTGATTTGGGGTGCAAGTCAGAAGCCATACAACCGTTAACTGCGGTGTAGCCAGGGATCACACCAAAGTTTATGATACAACCTGGGAAGCGGCAGCCAGGGGATCACCTTAAGGAGATGCGACTTTTTAATTTAAACAAATATATTGACAAAATAGGGCTACATAGGGCTAGATAGCTCAGTTGGTAGAGCGCCTGCATGTTAATCCAGAGGTCGTTGGTTAAAATTCCGCTCAGGTAAATTTTTCTTTGTTCTACCCCAAATTGTTTTTGTATTTGATAATATATATATTTTTACATCATATTCAAAGCAAGCTAAGCCTTAGCTTATCCCAGACCTTGCATCCATGCATTACTATAACTGTTGCTGTTAGTTTATAATTAGGTACTTACTTTAATACTTTGTAAATTGCATGTGAAAATAAATTTTCAATTGGACTACACTAGTTGCACCCATCCACTGCTACCCACATTGTGAAGTACCTTGTTTAAAGTCAACAACTGTCTTCCCAGATGGTACAAGCGACAACAAAAGTGCCAGACACTTCAACTTTCTGTGACTAATGATGAGCAATTTTCGTTTGTTTTGTCTTTGACACCGAACAAAGGCATATTAATTTACAAGTCAAGCACAAATCTCTTGCATAAAAGGCGCACAAGAATGAATGCAAAATTATTAAGTATTTATCTCTCCCCAAACACCTCATCTTTGATAACTGCCATTACTATTTTTAACCTCCACAGGATTACAGTGTCCTGATCTCTTTTTGATGAGGAAAAATTACCTCTTAATTCCAATTCAGTTTAATTCATAGTTAAATTAAAAAAGAACACACAAATCAATCCAACTCCTCGTCCCCCCCCCCCCCCCCCCCCGCTCAAATTCATAGTTAGCTACTTTTCAAGTGAATCACATAGGACACACATTTTTATACAAACGAAACACTTGAGGCTTTTTCAAGTATTATCATTTTATACTCGAGTTCCATTCTTGACCCACATTTGTATACATTATTCCATGAATCAGGACTTGGGGTACATGTAGGCCTACTTGAACTGGAGGAGCTCGCGCGTACTGTCCTAGATTGGGGAAGTCTCAAGCATTATTACATGGCCACTGGGGGTCAGCCTGATGTTTATCGCAGGCATTATCGCAGCTTTTCACACACTTTTTCAGATCAAATATTTTGATGAAATCCGGAACAGCGTAAATTTATGTGACCTATAAAAATTGGCAGAGTCGATCTCGCTTGGTAAAAACAAAGATCGAAGAACGATTTGATCAAATTTCTTCCTGGTCGGAATATGTATTTTTATCCAATTCTTTCTGGTTTTATGCCAAAGTTAACTTGAAAAGCAATATTCTATTCAATTTCTCTGCTAACAGTGAGCCCTCTGTTGTTGAGATTAAAAACATAAATACGCTAACATGAATTGTCTCAGCTTTCAGTCACATGCATCCCTCTCTGAAATCTGATCAAATTGATAAAATTAAACATGAAAAAAAATATCATATTAAAAAAATGTTACAAGAATCTGACAAAGGGAAAAAAAACTACAAGTCTTTGTAGTATGTTGTGTTTCTATGGAAACCTAAAGTATGCTAACGAGCCTTTATGTGACAGGGATGAATAAGGATTAATTACATCTCACTAAAGCAAATGATATGTCATTGTTATACAGAGCAGAACCTCTGTATTAAAGAGGAGAACAACAAATGTTGCACTGACAAAACGGGTTCAAAATTCTATTTTTTGGACAAAAAACCCATCATTTTCAACAGCAAAATTCCTCGTGACAACCAAGAACACAATCGCACCAGAAACATTCAAGGACAACATTGCTAAAATCTTGAGATCAGATTGGCAAAACTTGATACAATTTATTGATTTGGAAATAAATGTACTTATTCATGTACCATCTATAGTATCTGTAACCTAGCGCGGATGTACAGACACTAATGTTTTAAAGCACAACATGTATCGATCGCTGTGCAGTGCATCCAAATTACTAGAAATATTCAGAGACCAGAATATATAACAAAATATAAAATACCATTGTAGTCAATGGAAGATGGACGCCTAGACGTATGCATGTGTCATCATCCACAGAAGTGCCGATGGCACTGCAATGGTGAAGTATCTGCTTCATAGATTTACACTCTTTTACAGCCCCCTCAACTGAAAGGTTATCGCAAATTTAGACTAAGTCCCTGCGCAGCACTTCTTTGGCCTAGAAAAAAAAGAAAAAAAAAGAAAGATGTATGGATCTCCACCTCCACTAATTGAATTTGGGCTGAAACTTAAGGCTGGTACCCTTTACATGTTTGCGCAGAGTGTGTTTGCGGTTCTCATCTCAATCACTATTCCACAAGTGCCCATGTGGTAATTAAACCTGTGAACGAAACCCATCTTTCACTAGTAATCCCCATATTTTTTAAGATGAGGGACAAACGAAACAGGATTTTAAAGACTGAACTGTGACTAAAAATTTAGAACTGGCTCTATAAACTTAAGTAGCACATATATTCTTGTTTCCTTGACGGTAAAACTCGCTCCCATGAGCCTATTGAATTTCAAAGTACATTGAAATGCACCCATACCAGGTGCAGCATTTTATATAGGCAATTACCTCCATGCCTTTCACCATATTCTAATTTAAAAGTGCGCCTTAAAATTCCCATCCTTGTACATGAATGACCCTGTGGTCCAAATAAAAGCTGCCTTGCCCATTCACTGCGATGAAAATCAGGACCTCAAATCATCACAGTAAAGTGAAATCGGTGAAGAACATTGGTTATTTAATTCTACGCTAGTAAACAGGTAATACCGGAACATCGTCTGACAGTGACACAGTCTGAAGAGTTTCCTACTTACAATTTCCCATAAAATCAATTGAGGATTTTTAAATATTGTTTTTAATAAATATGAATAATTCATCTAATCACAAGTAGACACGTACCACTTCAAATGCTGTCAAATTGTTTAACAAGCAATCAATGTCACATGCCGGGCAGCTTTTGACATCCTAGCATGTGCGTGTGAGTAGGGGCTCAATTTAAACTGCATTCGGCTACTTCATAATCATAGCCGCACCGTGGACAATTTGCTGGATTCGCAATTCATCAGTGAGTATGCGGTCCATTATGGAGTACCAGAAAGCACAAGAGGGGGCGCGAGGAGTCATTTGGTAATATAAATGCACAGTCAGGCAAAAGCCTGTTGGGATAAGATAATTTTTTACGGCGGATCTGTGAGTTGCTCAAATATTTGCATGCATTTCTCCTCTGAACACAAAAGTCATGTATGGCAAATAAATTATGGATGAGGTGTTAGTCTACTGATAAACAATCAAGATTCTGAACCAAGTATTGCATCAGTAATAAAGCATTACATTTAGTATTCATGAAGTAATCTTATTGCAGGATCAGCCTGTTACCAAATTCATATTGAAAGTTGCCAGATATTGTATTTTTGAGTTTTCAAGTGCACAGTATAAAACAGGAATATTAAGAAATCAAAATCTACTTTAACATATTATTTTTAAACAGTCAAATGATCCCCTGTTTTAAAAACAGGAATCAAAATCATTTAAATTTTTTTTAAAGCAACAGGAGTGTTTTTTAAGAGTAGAATCTTAGTTTTTTTAGTAATCGAGAACACAAAGAATACCTTGTCAGTCAGAACATGACCATCTTCATTTTTTCCCCAAACTACTACTATAGTCTCTACAGGTTTCCCGATGACCTACTTGTAAAATTGGATGCATACAAAAAAAAAACTTACAGAGCAGGAGATGTACAGCGAGCACAATCTCTTTGTGATTCAAATGGACAACAAAAAAATATATACAAAGAGCAATGTTGAGTACAGAGTGTAAGGACACACTTTTTGCTTCCGAACATGCACCGTCGTAAGACCAACTTCAACAGCCCGGGGACAGTTCCCTACTCAACAATCGCTTTAACGTAACTGACAATTCATCCGACGCGCACAACAAAAAAGTTCACTCAACGATCTTTTATTATGTGGTTCTTCAGAAGACGACACCCCTGGCACTAGATAATGAATCATGGGTTCTCGTTGGAGAGAAAGCGAAGATTCCCCCCCTTCTAAACCCTTGGCAAATATTAATCAGGCAAGTTGCACATGGGGGGGGGGGCAGGGAGAATGTACAGGAAATCCCCCTGGAATGTGTAAAGGGGGGCATTTTCTTTTCTTTTTTCTTCAAGTGTTGAAAGGGGAATTTTGTATTCTAATTTGAACACATGGAAGCAGGTGTGCTAGGGAATGAATAGGAATCCGGTCTGAGTTTCTTATTTGATTATTTCATCAGTGCAAGGAACAAACCGATTTGGCATGCTTGCTTACACTAGTCATCGGCTTTTTTTTCTCTCGTCAGTCTATCTGTCTTGTCATCAGTAGTACATGAATGTTTATTGTTGCATGAGGTGCATTTATTTGGGAGTTAATATAAACACAAGGATTGCTCTTAATTAGAGAGGAAACAGTTGATCAGGAAGTTTACGTTGAATAGCAACGTAATTGGATGGGTATGTTAACTAAACTTTCCCAAGTACGGGAGGGACAGGATTTTTTTATTGGGGTCGGTGCTGGGGTGCAAGGGCTCCGAAATAGAACATCATGCATAATGATCGCATAAAAAATACTGTCTTGAGCTTGGGTTGTTTACATGGTTACTTAAAGGCCTTGCTCTACTGACACCTGTTTCCCCCTTGCATTGGTTGAAGTGCTTTTCAGATATTAAGCCTGGAAATATGAACAACTTCCTTAAGTTGAATCTTTTATAATAATTGTGCAAAATTTGCCTATTTATTTGGAACTTTTGTGTCATTTAAAAAATGTATGTTACAGCTGGACCATCTTTACTGGGGTTCCAACAAATATTTCTTACACGGCCTTGGATGTTCTGAAAATTACTTACAGAACTTTATGGGCAAACAATTGAGCAGTTTATACACATATTAAAAGAATACCATAATTATGCAGTGATGTTTATAAGCAATTTTTTTCCCCAAAACTTATCAGCATTAAAAATATAAAGAATATTCTCAAACTCATACCATGTTTAGCTAAAAGAAAAAAACCTGGCGACATTAAGATCAATCAACTGATGTCTGCATATACATCCATCAACAGACTGTAATGGCTATTTTAACCTATCAAGTAACTATGGCGACAGAGCGTTTTCAAATAAGGTATTACGTACAGTGGTACGGAAGGCTCTTAAGTAATCAGTGCAGAGTATTTCCCATGCTTAGGAGAGAAGCCTCACGTTACTGTACTATAGCACTGAAATACCCCTCCGTCAATTGACATGACAGGTCCAACTTGTTAACAGCCTGGCACAGACTGACAAGGGGGGAAACCCTATGTATTCTTTCAGAGAATCTTCTCTAGCGAGTCATGCCCTGATGAAAAAAATCATAGCAAATCTGCTGTAATTTGATCCGATGGTTCGGTTTTCATTTGGGATCTTGCTGGATCCTCCTCCTCTATGGCGAAAAAATAATAATCTGGAGGGCTGTATTCTAGGTCATTAGCATCATATCAGTCAAGGGCGAGCAACTGACTTGGAGATGAGGTTTCTATTTGCATTGAATTCCGCTATGTTTACCACGTCTCGAGACATTTATTTATTCGTCCCTTCGATAGAATGAGACCACTCTGTAAACACAAACTACATGTCCTAACAACAGAATGCCTTGTGTAAATTTACTCAAATTCCTGTGCAATTATTTGAAAGAGGCAGGCAGAAACATATTTCGAGTCTAGGTAGGTGTAATTTATTTATCGAAAGGCTGAAAACCCAAGGAAGAGGTTACCATGGTTACAGGTTTAAACCTGGAGAGACGAGCATCCCTTTTGCCAGTACACCATCCACGCTGCTCACATCATGCACGTTTTTCAATTGAGCTGGAAACCTTTTATGGGAAAATACTAGTTACTATGACGACACGTTCAAACCAAAACATTAAAACCTGTACAATGTATGCATTGTGACTAGACATGGATGTCGATACAACGTGATAATAAAATTGTACAGATAACGACCTCTCAATGTCAACACATAATGAAATATGATGAAAATACTGACAGAGTGCGAGGCTTTATTGAGCTTCAGCAAACCTTAGTGATATCTACATCCCTTAGATGTTACACTCACTAAAAATCTCCTCCCTTAAATGGGGGGGGGGGTGACATTTTAGATAGTGCAAGTGCCCTCAGCTAAGGGAACCTACCAAATTTTAGTGATCTGTTTGACAAAATCAGTTCAACACACACTTAAATCACCTCACAGTGAGGAGGTCACATCCGGCAGTGTGCAGTCAGCATGAGAAGAGAGTAGAATTTTGTGGACTATGAGCCCACGATCTTTTGGTGTGAGCTGACATAAATCAAAGCTTGTTTACAGTATAAGCTCAGATTACTGTCAAAAAGAAGTCACTCCACAATAGTTGCTGCCCTCCACCCGGAAAGATACTACGTGTGAGAGAATGATTTTACTTCTTTATATAACCAGATGATCTGCAGGGGGTTAAGATGATGACATTGTTTTCTGCAGAGATGTGTTTGACTTGATTGATTGATTAGTTGATTCACTTATTTATATCAATTGCAATTCATTTCAAGAAAATCCCCAGAGTCGCACTCATCAAGCTCGAACAACAACCTCCGCAAACACCAACAATAAGCGACCACAACACAAGCGTAATTCACTTTTTTTGCAACGACAAGAATATGAGATCATCTTCCCCTCAACAAAAGCCCAATGTCCACAGGGTCCACGTCTATCTCTTTACTATAGTTGCACGCTTGTCTGTTGATCAATAAGACTGATACATTATCTCAGACAATTCAATCTGTTAAGAGGTTGCTTGACTGGGGGAAAAGTGGAGTCTCCCTGTAAATAACTTGGATGTTTCAGACGGATCGAGATTCTGAACGATTTGAATATTTATTTGCAATCAGCCAGGGATGATGAAGGCGACGGTTCCCTCGAATCTGGTCTGCCATTATGAATTACAAATGTATCAGTCAAACCAATCTAGATAACTTCAGTGAGTCACATACAAGTGATTCACGAGATTTGTGTTTACAAGATTTGCTTCACGCTTTTAGTCTTTTTAAAGGGGAAAGAAATCCTAGCTAAAGTGAGTAACTGTACTGTACTAAATGTCACACCAATTATTGGGGAAAGGGGGTTTGTTTTCTTTGCCGTTTTTATTCACACTTTTGAATGTCACTGAATCCTTCTGAGATCTCCAAGAAGCAGTGGGTTTTGATATTCCCCTGACCTATTGAAACAGCTTTAAGGGTAGCGCTAATAAAATCACTGTTTATACTTTAAATTCATGCTGTACATGGTTCTCCTGCTTTTAGTCGCTCCCCGTGGAACGCCCTGCCGTTCAGAAGCTGAAAACTGCCCGGGAAGGCATGATAAATTCCCATTTACGCAGTGCACTCAGTTGTTTGAGCTGGTACAATGGATCTTTACCCATCTCCCTTTTCAACAAGCATCCCCGTGATTAAGATTTATTGAATGGCATTTAGCTTTCATGTACGATCGCACTTAACCCATTGAATAGCACCAACTGCGCTCATTGTGCTTGAAAAGGTTCATTCATCACATAAATCTAATGTCTCTAATCTCGGTGAACAACCTAGTATTGTAAATGTCACATTCCACTTAAAAAACAGACTATAGTCATTCCCTACATCTTGGTGTGTGTGCACATATTGCACATTCCTGTCCTCCAAATCACAATTGTTAGCCAAACTGATTACGTGAAAAGTATGATTTGAAATAAGCCTTGGAAGGAAGAAGTTTGCTTTTCTTTAAAGGTCAGCGTATATTGTTTATTTATATAGGCAAAATGATCAAGAAAGCCACCTGTGAAAGTTTATGCTGAATAGGGTTTAAAGTACCTACTTGTTGAATAGCAAAAAACAGCAAAAAATTGTCACAATATTTTCATCAGGAACATCCATTCCATCCTCGCTTAGCGAGGTGACAGTGGGTACCAACCGCATCTCTGGCCGTATTGAGGGCAGCATTCAAACGGGCACCACAGAAATTTCCAAAAGTCGCCTGCAGGCGAACTTTGGAGATTCAAAGTTGTCAGCATACTTTCATTGATTTCTAATCCACAGGGGCACTTACTACCATTACCATCTTTATAACAAATAGGCTTTCGGATAAAATTTACATGACTTCTTGTTGGGTCACCATTATGACCCTACCTTAAAGTACCATATCAAGACTCAGAGCAAGGGCAAACATTGTGAACAACATACATAATAATTCCCCATGCATAACATCAAAGAATTGATCATTCAGCTAATGATAAAGTACATAAAGTGTAATTTCTTTTAGTAATTTGGCTAATTTGATTACCATAAATATGCCAACTGTGAAGAGCAATCTTGAGCAAGTTTTGAATCATAAATTTGCCGCAAACCTTGTCCTGTAGGTGAACTGTGCTTAATATTTTGAAGCAAGTTTATGTTTTGATGTACTACACTTTAACAATTACTGCGTTCCATTGGGCAATTACTGCATTCCAGGCTTAATTTGCATTATTTTTCCTTTTTTGTAATGAAATCTCTTCCTTTTTTATAGTTTTCGCATATTCCAATTCATATTTTCTGACATAATTACAGGAGAAAGAAAAACAATTCTGACAATTATGGCTGTACCATTTTTACATCAAAAGAGCTTCCAATAACAGTATGTTAATTCTGCATTGATGTTTCTTTAATGACGTACACAAGTATGTACCTTTCCTTTTAACCGTGCACACGGAGAGGCACAATATTAAGTTAGTATGGAAGGAGAAATTGATTTAATTTACTCCATTCTTCAATGAGAATAAAATGGATACCTGTAGGCTTTATCCACCTGTGTCCCCACTGCTAGGAGCATAAAATTGAATGCTCACTTGCAGAAATAAAACACAGGGCAGAGAAATTCAAATCGGGGCAATTTCATAACCAGCTGATTTAAGCTTGCATAATTTGAAGCAAAAATGTTGCCACTAGCCTAAAAAAAAACCTTTTTGAAACTAGTAACCTCTTACAGCTCTTGAAAGTGAATACATTAAGCAATAGTTTTGGTAATAAAAGATTAGTTTGTTCTTGCGTAATGAATTCAGGTATTTTTATGTTACTTTTTGGTGTACCTTTGTTGCTGTATTTGAAGTTGTAGGGAGGATTGATTTGTTTTGAAGGGCTTTTGATGGAAGTTTTTATTGTACTTTTTTAAAGGGTTGTGCATCAAAATATCGTTCAGAAATCAAAATGTTATTCCCTGTTAACTAAAGGCAATGTATTATTTACAGAAAAGGCCCCTAAATTTTTTTGTTTACTTCATGCACTTTGGCATTTCGAGACATCCTCCACCTCAGTAAGTTACTTTCAGGAAAAACCAACAAGCTAAAAATACACTTGGACAATGAAATTGAAAACAAGCGCAGTTCAAACCCACTGTAATGCTTTGTAAATGCTAATTTATTAGTGGCATAACAAAATTAAGTAACATGTTTGTTTTTTAAAAGAGGAGGAAAAGGTGACTTGTTTATGTTAGAGAAAGCATTGGAACACCCACATAATAAAATTGTCTAGACTGAAGAAACGATGAATAATGGGCTTGTGTAGAGAGACTTTAATCTTAGTACCTAGGATATTTGTAGAGCATTTGAAATATCTGACGATGTGAGATGCATTGTTGGTTTTAAGATGTGTACAGTGCACTTCTTTCTAGTCCTCTGTTTTCCAAGGTATAAGCTTGTTATTTCAGTATTCACCCAATTCAAGCTTAATGTCAATTTGCTAAAAAAGTTTTAGAACATCTTGAAGATCCTTTAGGAATTTCAAAAGATAACATATGGGCGATAGATGATAGATTCTCTACACTAAAATATTTAAGGTTAACTGATCAATTGCGTGACATACAAATACACATTACAGATTTCAAGCTACTTTTGCTAAAATCTGTTTTTAAAAAAAAGTATTTTAATCGACATGCAGGGTATGGACTACGGCTTCTAATGTACACAAGTAAAAACATTAGAAGATAGTGTCCAAGTTGTATGAATCAAGTTGGCATCTTTAATTTACAAACATGCAATGTGCTGCTTCCATGCCTGGATGTTTCAAATAATTTGATTGCTTATAATTGTTGGTAACAATTACGATGACAATTTGCCAAATACAAAGTCAGGCATTGACTGACCAGTGTGAAACTGCAATGATCAATAACAGAGATTTTATATGTGGCGCTCCGCAGCAACACTATATGGTACACATTACATGGTACACGCTGCATGACATTATTACGGCAGACACGTAGCACAAAGCGCGTACATGTCCCTGCCGTTTGAACGAGGAACTACAGATCAATACCGAGTAAGGATGGATGAATGAATGACAGATTTCCACAACCTACTCAAGCATGCAACAGCGTGTGCTGAAGCGAGAACAGAACTGTGAGCCAAGACGCTGTCCAGAAGGAAACAGCTTCTACGTAGCCTTGAGGCAATGCAGATATTTATTGAGTTTATACAGTGCAGGGAGGAACACTGATTGGGCCAACCTGTTCGCCTTCATTCATTAAAATCAATTTTTGAGTAAACGTGTGCCTCCTAGTGTGAGAGTTCACCTGTCCATTCAGAAAAACAATAACCCCTTGATTCAGGGGTTGGCTGGAAATTGGGCTAAAAATACCTGTCTAGGGAAATCTTCCACATTAAGCAGATGCAGGTGACATTTATTTAAGGGTGTGCATTCAGTATTGTCAATGCCTTGCTGGCTCTCCCCTCTCTTTCCAATCATTTATTCTATGAGGATAATTTCCCTTCAGTCAGGGTCTTAGGAAATTTTATCATTTGATATTGCAGTTGCAAAACCAACCAATGGAGGGAGAAATGTAAAATATATGTATTTTATATTTTCCAATCTGAACTTTAAAATGTGCATAGATTGTTCAGCCCACACATTTTGTGATAAAAAAAAGGAACATCGGTGAATGATGTTGATTTTCCTGGCTGTCAATAATTAAAGGGCATTGAACTTATATGACAAACTTGTAAAAGTAAATTTAGAATAAAAACATTATCACATTTTGTGAATCAGACAGGAATGATATAGTACATAGTTTAAAACATCAGTTCCCATTTAAATTAAGTGAGAGTTGATGTCAGTAACACAACTCATGAAAACAACATTTGACGCTCTCTGCAGTTTTTATGAGACTGACAACAGGGGTTTGGATCTTAAACAAGTTAAAGGGCAAAAGTAATTACATTTTATTTATGCATGGGTTGTTCATTGTGCAACCCACCAGCAATCCAATACAAGGGGCATTCACCTTTTTTTTCTATTAAAGCTACATTTATTCATAGATTTTACTGTAGATTTCATACTGAACATTTTTTAATATCATTTAGGCCCTATTGTCATAGACAAATCTAGGCCAAGTAGCCCTGGTGTAGCCCCAAGCCAGGGTCAGGCTGCCCAAGGTTACAAGATGTAACAAGTGAGTAAGCAAAGCACTGGAATCTAGGAAGAGTATGTTCAAGTCAACCCCCCCCCCCCACCCCACCCTACATGTTCCAGCAGCAGGCATGCATAGGTCTATAACTAAGTAAAAGTACCAAAATAGTTGGCATAATTTCAAAACTTGGCCCAGAACCTGACAAAGTTCAACACTTACCGGAATCTGATTCGTTGACATCAATCACATGATGGCTGACTCTCTGTATCTCCAATCCCGTTGAGTTGGCTAGTCTCGCACCGACTACATCATTTCCATGGAATGGTCCAATGGGAGAGGATACCGTCTTCCTCAGGGAGGCCCTGGAGGTCCGTCCGGGACTTCCCCCTCCCCCAGATGAACCGCCGGATTTCTTAGTTCTTGGTATGGTGTTGTTGGATCCATCGTAGATGATCCTGGTGCTCTGTTGGGAGCTTGGTCCGGGGCTGGAATGGAAAGAGCTTGTTGAGGGCTGTCCAGTTCTTCTTGCTGGCTGGTTCATATCCACACTGAGCTCCTCAAGGGACAGTGAGGCACTAAGGCTTTTCCCAGAACCACTCATCTTTAAAGGTGGTGGGTAAAGGCACTTGCTACCCTAAAATAACTGAAGAGCACACACAAAATACTTGTTGAAAAACATGGTATATAAAGGAAATGGTTTGCTGCCCTTGTTTTACTGCTACTTGTTTTTAGTACAGTAGTACATAGTATTACTATTAGTTGATACAATGTAAAACATTTGAAAGTATTTTATAGTGAAACATTTTGGTCTGTGCACACTGTATGCTGCATACAGCCTAGAGGTTGAGAATGTACAAATGTCACAGACCATTCACTCCTCAATGCATGCTTATGTCTGAGACAATTTCAGTCTCATTGCCATGTTTTGTTATGATTTCACAGATTTTGGTAAACTGCTTGTTATCATTTTGATAGCTGGTTCTTCAATGTACATTTTGTACGGCATTTCAGACAGCAACCAGGCATCTATTGCATCTCAAATCTGTTGTATTTTAAAAACAAATTTGGCTTTGACATTGCAAATAAAGGCTGCTCAAGCACATAGACCGTGGTTGTGTCTCAAAAATTGTTGTCATCATGACGTCATCATGTGTCACATGACGTCACATTAAAGGTGCACTTTTTAAAGTTTAATATAGATCTATAGAAGTACAAGTCTAATTGAGTTGAATATTGGTGTGTCCACAGACAGGGATGTAAGAAAGGTGAAAATTTAGATATTTTAATATTTTTGATTATTAGTTCATTTTGATTTACAGTCATCCTAGATAAACACTCAGACGAACATTCTTAGAAGTAAATTTTCTAAGCAACTATGTAGAGAGGACAAGAATCAATTTAGCTTTTCAGTTAATATTTTTCAATATAAAAGACTTCTCAACTTATCATTTGAGCAGCTTTTTTTGTGTGTTAAATTATTTTTACATTTTTTAAATGTGTAAAATTCAAAGATTATACTGATTTAGAAACTTCTTTTTTTTCTGAACAAAAACATGAAATACAAAAAAAAATCTGTGAAAATAATTTTTTTGGAACAGTGTAATTATAATATCAATTTTCAATGCAGTTTCTTTCTAAAGATCATTACACTCCCTACAGAGATTCTAAACATAACAAGACACATAGTACTTTTAGTATGATTGCAGATGAGAAGTTACTTAGGAATGCCTTGCATATTAATTATTCAGTTATTTTTTTAATATTCCAAAGATCAAGGACCTGATAATGTTACTTTCCCCTTATTGTTTATTATGTTTTATTCTTCAAACAAATAACCTTTGGATTTTGATCGCCGAGAGCTGTTCGCTCGAACATATAATATATTGACAAAAATACTCTTGTTCTTTGCGAATATACCCTTGGCCTACGACTAACAATACTATTGCACTCAACTCTATTATGTTAATTTACATGTTTGTCAAAATGCCCATTATTCAAAGATCAGACCTTCATCAATGCACAACTAGGATGACCTTCACAGGTTTTTACTAACATTCTGTAAACTTCCTGCCTAAATTGCAAATATGACTGTAAATGAATGCAAGAAACAGGAAATGCTGGCAGACGAAAGAAATTTGCAGCTAATTAGTAATAATTAGTTTGGGGATGAATTCTGAAGTAAAGGTTGTGTTTTTTGAGACACAAGTTCAGCCATTGCCATAAACAATGGACATAGTCAGATGCCTGGGCTAATGAATATGAATGATGGCATAAAAAAACAACACACGCTTCCCGCTTGCCTGCCATCGTTACACTAGTACAATCATTCATAAAACAGTACACTACGACAACACTACATAAAATTCACACACACCACAGGCACCACGTTACAAAAAAGTGTGTAAGTTGTAAAAATGTAAGTGTAAGTAATTTAAATAACCCCTTTTTCATTCTTTTCACCTTCAACAGTAAGAATCTCTGAAAGGCATAGCACCCAAGTATAATGGGAAAATTCGACGAGTACTTTACAGCGCTTCAGTCTACCCTGCTTGATTTTTTAGTCAGAACTATGCGAAATCAGATTCACACAACGTACAAAACGACATAGTTACGTACGTGACAACGATAAACTTACCCGACTTGACCGAATTAAAGGCAACGCTTTCCGGGTGAATTGTTCGTGTTCATTTATCAATTTCATCAGAAATTCAACTGAGGAAGATTGCAGATGCTATAATCACATAAATGAGCGGTGTTAGTCCGCCAGATAAAATGGCAAATTGCAGCTACAAAATTTGTCCGAAGTTTGCAGAATATCCTACGTACGTTCACACATACGTACGAAAATCTGTGAATATCGTCTGCTCACGAGCACCGAGCGCGCGTGCGTACCAATCAGTTTATAAGCCCCGCGTGGCCCTCTAGTGGCGACTAAGGAATCACAACAAACATTATGCACACAGTTATATTCTCAGCATCCACGAAGGCCGAGCGAGCCTGTCATGGTTTTTTTTTTTTTTGCAAAGCAACGAACTACCTGCTGAAATAACAGCAGTTCATTTTTGTTTATTCACTCCCATTCTCGCACGAGTTCCGGCAGATGATGTTGAAAAACTGCAATCCAATAAGTCCAACTACAAATTTATGACAGCAACAGTTCAATGCCCTAGAAGTTAAAATGAAGAAACATTTACAAACTTCCATTTCGATCATTTTCACCATAAATCAAATAACCATCAATGGCAGGGTTGTAAGCAAATGATTGTGAATCATGCGTGCACCGCAATTGTCATCGTAAGTGTAACTGATATCAGATTACACCATTCATTAAAACCTATGAAAAGTTGCAGGACCTAAAATAATATAAACGTCAGCCATGATTTACGTACATCCTAAAACCGCTGTTAGTGTTTTTTGTTCTTCTCTTCTTCACACAGGGACACTCACGCTGGGTACTCCCGGCCCTAACGTGCAAAACGACAGACATCGTGTCAACTTTTCGTCTGGCGAGGAAAGTGGCCACTGGTTATTACGCGTTTCTATGGCAACGGCCAGATTCAAGATGCGATATCTATAAACCATTGTGAAGGAGCCCGCGGAGCGGCACAGTAACGAACGCACGCATTTATTAGCGTATTTTCGTCAACCAATCTTGGATTTTGATCTTTTTTTCTATTTATAGAGGGAGTACCTCATGTGTTGTGTTATTTCCAATTTCTTGTTTTCGATTCATCTTATTGTTCTCGTTACGGTTTTTCTATTTTTTAAATTGCCAGTGTGCAGCGTAAGAAGTCATGGGCAAAAATATACTGAACTGCATTCATTCATGGCCACCTACAACATCGGATATGACTGTGGCCAAATTGAGGCCGACACACAATTGGCAGCCAAATATATGTGAACAGATCCTAGGGGAAAACCGGCGTTTGTAATCACATTTGGTGTGACAAAAAAATGTCTGGCGTATGACATTACATTGATGCGGCCTTGCTTATCAATACAAAACCAGAGAGAAGGGCTATTGAGTGTGAGAAATAGTCAGGCCCCAGTCTGTGTCAGACAATCAGTTCTTGTTAATCTTAATGAGAATACAAGGAGCCTGACATAAATGGCGACAATGTGATAAACTGCAATTCAAAGAGGCTGTGCAGACATTGTATGCTTATTATAGGCTATCCATGGAGGTAGGACCTCCATGTGGAAATGTGCTATCCACATCTTTTATCCACCACATCTGTTATTTTCGTACCATTTACTCAGTGAGATCCAATATTTTCGCAAAATTGTGTAAATGACAACAGCTTGGGTTTTGCGTATAATACAAAACCGACAAAAATACTTCCTTCAAAGCATGGAGGAGTAAGAAAGCAAGACGGGCTTTCAGGTTGGCAGAGTTCAATGTTTTCTTCATTACCTCTAAAGGATTTATTCACGGCGTCGTCTATTTTGACAATTTCTCCTCAATCCCGGATTGTTTGAGCAGTGTACGGCGTGAGTCAACCACCCTAATTCTACCAGCTCCAATAACATACTGGCGTACCGTATACAACATTCAATCCGCCAAGCTGCGCTGCGAGACACCGGTGTGTTGAAGCGGCCGTCTAGAGTGTGTGCGGTAAAACGCCGGGGTAAAAGCACTACTAGTAGACTACACTCAGTTCACTGGTTTGAGCGCGCCCGCGGGCGACGAGTGAATTAGTGGGAGATTGCATGAAATGCGATAGGGGATGGCACCTGTATCGGCCAGGAGCCAGTCTACGGAGGAGGAAATGCAAAGAAGATGAGGGGGGAGGGGAGGAGGAGGTCCATAATAACAAAACAGTATAAAAAGGGGGGGGGGTGGTACTGCATAAGGAACATGACACCTGTGATTTTGAGTGTTTTCAATGGGGGATTGCCTTTAGAATCAAAAGTAATTTAAGTCGCAGTCAGTATCGTCAAATTTCAGTATTAAATTTTGATTGGGACATAATAGTTGATGATTAAGAACACAAAAATGTACGCCGCTTGTTTTGGAGAAAAAGCAAAGGTAGTTAATGGACTTTGGACAATTTTGGAATTTGGGATGTTTTTATTTGACAACCCACATACAGCCTGTAAGGACTTTAAGTTTTGGGGGGAATTTTCATAAATATCCTTAATTACCAAAACGTTTGGGGTGGGGCGGACGAAAAAGACAACTACTACTATTAAAAATATATAATTAATAATGATTATAATAGAAACTCATCAATTTGATCTGATTTTAAGTTTTAATGCTTTCGCATTTATATTAATTAATTAGCAATTCTCTACTGACATATACAGGCACAATGTTATCTTCTTATTTATATTTATATATTTTTTTGTTACAAAACCTGCCATATGAACAAGTCAAAACAGCCTTTGACAAATTCCACCCACCTCATGAATTATGCATCTCAATCATGAATATGTTAATCTCTCATGAATAATTCCTTCCAACTGTAAGTATAGTACAAGTTAGCGACTATGTCTAAAATAGTGGGTCTAGTTCTGATGCTAGATGAAATACATGCACGTAAAAAGACGACTAAATTGTGAAACTGTTTTTTTTTTGTGTATATATATGCAAAATAAATGTCTTAAACTCAAGATTTTTCAAATGTCAGAATTTTACAATCAGTCAATTTATCCATGCACACGTCAAAGATTCAGTTAAAAAATAAATACTCTTTCTTAAATTAACCTTTTTTTTTCCTTCTCAACTTGGGCAATCAAGTTTGGTACATTGGTCAAAAACAAAGCATTAGGGTTTTCTTCTTGCATGTTCTACTTTTTTGAAGAAAATATTGGGGGGAAATTACACATGCGGGATAGACCACCCTCTATGTTCAAGAATATAAGCTCACTCTTTCAACATTCTTGCTGTGTCCCCTTTAAAGGGTGTACACAACATTTGGTAAGATTGAGAAACACAAATAAGTGTTTACAGATTTATACATAATTTACATGGTATAAAGATGGTCATTGTGGAAAAACTTTCCCTAGAAATCATTTGGCCTGAAATGCTATAGTTTTTTTTTTTTAGATATGAGCAAAACAATTACTCTTGATCTTGCGAGTCCACAACTCGACATTCTAAAACAGTGAAAATGTATCAGGTTTTTTTCACTATTTTTTTGTTTGAGCCTAAATTTTCACAGGTATGTTCTTTCATGGGTCACATAAAGTGCGGATACCGGTCTTTGACAATTACCAATGTACATGTGCTTTAAAAGGGGGGTCCTTTCTTAAAATAAATTATGCTATCAACAGCAGCTGCAGTGCTTCTCACCAAGTAAGTTTTTATGGTAATTAATTTTTTGAGTATTTACCAAAGTTTGACATGACCTTTAACAATCATTCGACTCCATTAATCTTTCAATTAACTTTTCAATGAACACAACATTTGACCAACCTGTGAACATTTCAAACTTGTTCAAGGTACAACAACAATCTATTTATGTTTTCTTAGAGATTTTATGCAATTCTAAAAGAGGGGGTTCTAAGTTCAAAGTATTTTTTGTTCATGCACTCATTTTCAGTGCAGCACAATACTTAACTTGACCTTAGAGCCCCCTCCTTATTTATGAGCTTATTTCAATTTGGCAGATTGAAATATAAGAATTAAGTATTTGGGGAAAATGTTTCAGCTCGAACCTCCAAAGTACAATGATAAAACAAAACAAAACTAAAATATTCACATTCCACTTTGCATTCACAAAAAGTGGCCATTGTAAGCTGTTTAAGAACAAAATGTAACAGAACAAAAAAACAACAACAAACACAACAAAACAAGAGCAAAAACAATCCATTCTACTTTCACAAAAAACAAACAAACAAACAAACAAACAAACAAACAAATGTCCCACAATGACAACACAAAAAAAAGTCAACACTTAAAATTCTACTTTCACATTAAATTGTAATCTGGTGTTCTACAACATACAACACCCAAACAAAACATAATCATAGTCTGGTAGCCTACAACAAACAATATGAAAACAAAACAAAGCCAAGACAGTAACCATTCCACTCTGCATTCACCAAAATGCGAGCACCTTACAAAGGAAAAAAACTTCTAACCCCTCCCTCAAGGGGTGCATTTTTCTACTTAATTAAGTAGTGGACTGGTGCCCTGTCTTTATGAATAAAGACAGGTACCGGTCTTACAAATCATCTGGTTTCATTGGATAATAACGCATAACTAACAGACCGATAGTAATACTACCCACATGAGTGTGTGTGTACGCTCACAGTATTATAGCATTCAAGGTCAAAGGTACATCTGGCAGTAAACCAGCAGGTTCTGAAGCCCGGTATCTGGTTTATTCGTGCGCCTCAAAGTGTGGCGTCGGGTGTTCGGGCTACTTTGTAGCTTATAATCTCAAACAATTTGCATGTATGTATTATGTTCTAACGTCGATAAGAATGAAAAAATGCTTTCCCCCGACCCTTTCCATTTGAAGACCAAAGTTCCATGTAGATTTTCACTGTTCAAAAAGTGGCCTAACGTTTCGACCCTATCAGAGTCTCACTGACTCTCCTAGTGTCCAAACATTAGTATCTATACCATAGGTCATATTGTTTGGTGAGCAGGGCCCAATTTCATAAATATGCTTAAGTAGAAAATATTGCTTAACAACTTTTATGCTTAGCAGAAATGAGCAGGACACCAGTCACAAATTGTACGTGTGACATGGTAGTTTATTCCGGTAATCTTATTCTGGTAAGCGTGATTTGGTTGTGATAAGCTACTCTTTGCGGCTCTATGAAATTGGGCCCAGTTTGCAACAACTTCTTCTTGTTTCAATTTTAACAATTGTACAAGTTCAATGTTTGTCAGTGATGAAAAGTCGGTCATCAACGTGAAAGAGTGCGACAATATCAGGCCGGGTCTGACTGTAGCATTCGGTTTGTGGCTACGTCGCTGCCTTTTGCACATCACTTTGGCTCCGGATTGGGCTTCAGGCCCAGTTTTCTTGTCTGAAACCCTGACCGCAAAGCATGCGTAAGTTAAAATAATTGAGGGAGCCTAGCTAGCCTGAGCCGATTTTGGAGCCGAAGCCGTGAATTCGAAAAAGGGCCATAAGCTACAGCGGAAGTCCCTCAATTCAGACACCAGCCTCTGTTTCAAACCTATCATGTGATCACATCATGTGACCATCACGAAATCATGAGAAACTTTAACAGCTGCCAAATTAATAACCATTTAAAAAAAAACACTTACATTAAAATACACTAACAACCTAAAGTCCCTATAGTGTTTTTGGCTGAGACCTTCCAAAAATTACTGCCTACTGTGGCAATTCAACACCCAAATGTTTGGACTTGAGATTGGTTCCAATGATGGGCTTGCAGTACCATATCTTACAAAGTCAGAGGAACGTCACGGTCAAGGGGAAAGTTAACTTGACATTTTTAAAAGCTATTATTGATGAATTTGCGCCCATTTCATTTGTTCATTATAATCATATTAGTAGTAATTTGGGAGGCTAGTCATCCTTACTTGCAGCTGAGATTGCGGAGGACACGGCTACTACATGTACAAGCTGCAGGCAATGCAAGGGGCGCCTTTGGCAGCCAGCTACATCAACACATACATGATCATAAAGCGCAGAGAGATCGAAAGTGTTTGATTTTTTTTTTCTCCGGAGAACAAACCCTTGTGGCACAGGATAGAACCAACGCACAACTACACTCACCTACGGCCCTAGCGGGGAATCGAACCAGGGCCAGTGGTGAGAGGCGAGTGCTCTATACACTAGCCACCCGTGCCACCCAAAGAAAACCAAATGTACAAGTAATCTGAGTAGACCCCTTTGCATAGAGCCCATCGCCAGGTCAAACAATGGCAACAAGCACGGCGCATCATTCTCAGCCAATGATAGAGGCCTTTCTTTGACCTTTTCAGCGAGAGCGCTGTCTGAGCTTGTGGCGTCATGCGCAAAGGGTCTGTTATTATCAAAATGTAACATACAAATTACTAATTTAAAAAGTCACATCAGGACATCTAAACATAAGTGCCCGATCAAGACGAAGACTGGAGGAGGGGGGGGGGGGTGTTTGTCAGATAAACTTTGTAAAATGGTGTCCAACTTTGCGGGAAACATTTATAAAACAGGGCGTCTAGAATCTGTCCCTATGGATTCCGGACGAAACCTAGCTAAGAAGAAGAAGGGGAAAGTCCCCCTTTTTAAATTGATTTATGAAACGATGTAAAAACTTGGCTGAATTTTCTCTCTGACTGAATGGCAACGCCCTTTTCAAAGCGTAACCTCAATACCTGCCATTTAACACTCTCCTTGCACCCTCTTTTTTTTTTTACAGACCCTAAGACATGCCCTCCTCCCTGAATTCATTTTTAATGTGTAAAAGGAAGTCAAGCTAAAAAATTGCTGTGATTCTAAACAAAGTGTTATACCAATTTATAAAAATGTTGTTGGCCTACAGTCTGGTGCCTTTGAAGATGTGACTTACTCCATGTGTATTCTTACTGTGCATAATAAGGGTACTGGACTACAAATCGAGTACAGATTTTATCTTTAAATAACGCCGTGTCCGAAATCAAGTGACTCGGTGACTGCGGCTATGGTCGTTGCCAGCGTTGAATAATACGCCTCAGCCATAGCCACCGCCGAAGCCGTCAAGTCGGGACACGGCCTACGACTGCATTCAAATCGACTTTTTTTATTGGACAGTGGCTACGGCTAACCACTGCATCCGCTCGTTCTTCACCATTACCAGCCATAGCCACAGCCGCTCTGTCTGAAACACGGCCAACTCACTGTTAACAACAAACTATCAAAGAGACAATGGGATAAATATTCACTAAAAAAAACTTTTGTCCTAAACTACACCTCCGAGTTAAATCATACAAAGTCATCCTTTACATGTGTAACATACAGAAAACATAACATACTTTTTCATAACAATATAATATATACACATATTTTATATAAAACATATGAATCAAATATATAACTACATCATTTCATAAATTAACTGCATAAAAATGACGGTCACAGCTAGTTGTATTTGTACATCAAATAGTGACCTCCGACCCCCAATTCTAACCCCTTGTTCAAATAAAACCCGCAGGAAAAGGGGGGTCTCGATTCGTATAATTAAGATTAATTTAATTTCCGCCTCTCTGTTTCAATATTTGGGTGTATCTTCTACGAACCAGCTCAATACCACCGTAATCAGAGTCCAACAGTTTGGGATGTTGGGTTACCGAACGGTGTTGGGACTTTGTTGGGAGTGAGGAAGGGGAAGTAAATCACTCAGGGGAGTTACGGTTAGAGGGGGGGACTGTCGTCATGATCACAGCAGGCCTGCGGCTGTACATGGAATTATGAACGCTAACCCAGCTAGCGAACGCTGGCCTGGCCGTCACATCACAATTGGCACCGCAATTATTACACTGTGATGTACAACACGGATCGTGCGCACGCGTGTGCAGGATCTGGGTGAGAGTTCATAGTTTCATGTACAGCCACGGGCGTGCTATGATCATACCCATAGTCCCCCCTTTTAATGCCATAGGAACTAGAATTCCTTTCGTCAACTTTCAAATGGTTGGTTAGATTCCGGCAAACAGCTGCATGAAAAGAGAGTGTAAACTGTATTCTTTGATCGTAACATTTTGTTTCCTTTGCTACTGCATGGAATGGATGACAATATGGCTCCTATTTCGTAGGCTGGTGAGCAGACAATATCCCTAAAACTATTAGATGTCATAATTGCATCGTTGATAAAGAGTATTCATATTGTAGTTTTCACCCTTACACCAACATGTGATAAAATGTATACTCAATGCTCTGGGAGTCCCGTGAAAAAAAAAAATTAATACAAAAAACCCTCAAACGTTACTCAGGTGAGATGTGAACCCACGACCCCTGTATTTGTACTTGACTGCTTCTGTGTCTCTGGGATACTTATGTGTGTGGGCTGTGTTGTCATTTAGCCCATGAAAAAGACTCTGCTGGCCTCGAAACGCGAGGCCATTAAAAGCGTTAACCATTCTTAATTTTTTTTTTAAAAATTTATACTATATTCCGTTTTAATTGATAAGCAGTTTGCAACAACAACAGAACGTGTTAAGCAGCTCCCCCGCTTGGGCATCCCATACTCATAGCATTGATTTCCATATTTCGCTAAATGCCGAGGCCAGACTAAATCCTCTTTACGGAATCCACTAGATTAGCATGGATGAAAGAACTCAAAAAGACATGTGAAGAATGATGAAAATCCACAGAGGGGGGGGGGGGGCGTTAAAAACTACAGAGTGCAATACTTGGCCCTTAATAATTCAAAGCAGAAACGATTATTGGATCCTAAGCCTGTCTTAAGATTGAACTCTTTCCGTTTCTCCCGTTTTATGTACAAAAATATCTCATCTCAACAATTCTGGCTCCTCCCGAATGCATCTGCAATATTTACAAGAGAGTTAAGGATGTACAGTCTACAGCAGCTATCATCGGTTACGTTATCTACAATTAATTGGTAAAATTTTGACTATAATTTCAGTTTTTTAAGTATTTTTTACGCAGGAGTTAAATTGATCAACAGCAATAAACCTGTGCATTCTCGTCAACACCATCTTCACGGGCCACAACAGACCGTTCCCACTTGACGTCACCCACAGTGAAAAGTCCGCCATCTTACGGCAATGATCATCTTCTTCTTTTGTTGAACACGCAAATGTGCCCTTTGATGATGATGATGATGATTCACAGCATTTTGCATGGCGCCATATATCTGTTTCAGAAACATTCAAAGGCGCAAGATAGCACCACGTAACGGTTTACAAAGTGCTGGTGGCGCAATATGCAGTATTTCTGCTTAGCTTTGCATGAATACTGCGGGAGCTTTATCAAATTCCTCGCATGAGTCGTCGGTGAACCACATGGCCGCGCAGCAAAATTAGAACGCTTGGCAAAGCTCAAAGCCAAAAACCCACGTTGCCCGTAAAGATGGCGTCTATCGGGAACTATCTATAAGGGCCCAATTTCATAGAGCTGCTTCAGCACAAAAAGTAGCTAAGCATAACAAAATTATGCTTACCAGAATAAGGTTACCAGCCAAACTACCATACCACATGTACAATTTGTAACTGGTATGCTGCTCATGTCTGCTTAGCAGGTAATTGTTAAGCAATATTTTCTGCTCAAGCAGCTCTATTTACGTGACGGCCAAGCCAAGCTGCAGCCGCAACCACATTCAAGTACACGGCCAAGCATTCAAGTCGGCTTTGACTTACACAGTCTATACGAGGGCTAACTTCAAAGAGCTGACCAGCACACAAATTTGCTGAATGCAGAAAAATCCTGCTTAGCAGGAAACATTTTACCAGCCAAATTAGGCAGAGTATTGTTTGTGGCTGGTACCCTGCAATTGTTTTGCTTAGTGGTCAAAGTTACAAAGCAACACTGCCCAGCAGCTCTATAATAATTGCAAATACCAACTTTATCATAAAATAATAAATCTCTCGCAAAGTTCATCTCCATTGTGGGGCAAAGCTTTGGTGTTTTCACAACACTGGAAGCAAAAATATGAACGATTCTTACTCTAAATTACTTATCTTCACGGTAACGTCAGGCTTTTTGATAATTTAGTGAAGCGGTTTTTTCACATTTTGCTTTCAAAATTTTTTTTGAACGAGCATTGATAATTGTTTTCACTTTGTTCTCAAGACCAAGTAGATATATCTTTGGCATGTTTAATCAAATCCAATGTAAATGTTACATTTCTTGATAATATTTTCCAATAAATTATTGTGGCCAAACGTATCAAGTTGATCACTAGTCATTACAGTGGTATGCTTTGGATGAGATTAAAAAAGAAGGGAAAAACTGGGAGATATCAATTTGTAATAAGCGTATAATTTAAATCCTAAAAAACGTCTCCAATTTATCACAGTCCTCTTGGTTTAGACTCTTTTAGACTGGAATGGAGCATGAATGGTTTTGGAAATACAGTTCCAAATTGTAAAAAAACCAATGGTATGCAGTGACATAGTGTGATGAAATATCTCTCTCTTTTTGAGCTGCAGTGGTTCTGGAAAGAACTGGTTCTGGAAAGAGCCGGTTCCGGAAAGAACTGGTTCTGGAAAGAGCCGGTTTCTGGAAAGAACCGGTGGTGCAACGATTTGACATTTCAATCAGCGTGCTCTGACCGTCTTCTGGAGTAAAAAGAAAAAGGCATCACCCTCGACCAAAACCGTGCGTCGGATGATCGGGAGAACCGTGTGACAGGTTTCACAAAAGATCTCCATTTTTGCGAAGGGGGGGCAAAGAGACCAGTCCGGTTGTACATCAAGGATCGATCAAGGAAGGAAAAAATGCTAGAAACCTTAGCTCGGGTTTGATGAAGATTGATGTAGAGTTTCAAGGCAGTTGTGAAAGGTGATCTTAGTCCGATGTTAGCTCTCCGACAGGTATTTACCTATGGCAGAAAAAGGAGAATCACAGACAACTCAATCATCAAAAACAAAATGAATCACAGAGCGCCTTTATCAACATATTTTCAAATGGTTTTTTAAGGCATTGCATGGTGAGGTATCAATGCATATTCGGCTTGCGGTAACACCATGTGTATAATTATCATATTTGCTGTGTAGATTTTGTTCTTTAGAGAACTTGTCTAGCCATTTGTTCTACTGCCGCGGAGTAGATTTTCGGAATTCGGGAGACTTCTCAGTTCTGAAAAGAACTGTCCTGCTGATTAACTACTACCTGGGCAGAAGGTAGGAAATTGGTCTGGACTACTACTTTAGCTTTGTGGATGGGGGGGACTTCTCGTAATACTGCACATATTTCCACTTGAAAACCCTAATGTTATTGGCACTTTTTTTTCTCCAAAATCAAGATCACTCCTGACTCCATCACATTCCCATGAGGCTAAACAAGGGCCCAATTTCGTAGAGCTGCTTAAGCAGAAAATATTGCTTAACAGTTTCTGCTAAGCAAGATTATTCAGTGCTAAGCAATTTTTAGTGTGCTTAATACGGCAGCCAAGTCAGCAGTAGCGTGGCATGGCCGAGCGGTTCAGGGCATCGGACTCAAGTTCTGGTGGCTAAGTTATCAGGGTGTGGGTTCGAATCCCGGTCATGACACTTGTGTCCTTGAGCAAGCCACTTCACAATAATGTGCTTCTCATCACCCAGGGGTAAATGTATACCGGTGAGGGCAGAGATGGTTCTTGGTGATTGATTTAGCTTGGTGCTCTACATACTTGGCAGCACAGGATGCATACTGCCAAGGGAGCAGAGATGGTTTGACCCTCCTACTGTCAGCGACTCTTGGCAACATTTTCCAGTGAGTTGACCAACCATTTGAAACCATTCGACTGCCAAGGTTGTGCACAACTGTGCACAGAACTAACTGTGTACTGTGTACATGCATTCCCTCATGGTATCATATTGCAGGCTGGCATAGTTTATCTATCATTCAAAACCACAGTGAATGGTATTGAATGGTCAGACAGCAAGAGGGTAAAGGAATGAAATAAATGGCCCAGTGACCAGGGGTAATAACGTTGGAGCACCATGAGCGTCACCCAGCGCTGTATAAGAAGCCACTATTGTTATTATTACTATTAATAGCAGCCCACCTGTGGCAAATCTCTTCTTGACCAGGGATAACCTATAGGATGTGGTGAGTAGCTCTATGTCTAGATTGGATAACGTCGTTCCGTCACTGCTGAACTGGACCGCTAACGTCGCCGGCCTGCTCGGCCCCTCGGTCAACTCAAACTTGGCACGGATTGATCCGGAGAGGCCGCTCTCGCTGTTTGCCGATATGTCGCCGATTTTCCACAGTGCTCGTTTACTTTCCGCGGACCTGTGAACCAACAGAAAGCCAATATCCAATAAATATTGTCTGATTCCTGAGAAAGTTTTTTTTTTTTTAAAGTTGGTGTTCTAAACAGGCACGATGTTTGACCCTTGGAGAATGAAAACAAGAACGTTTTATTTGATACAAAAGCTAACCTATATTATCAGTGTGTCGGTGCAGCAAGGTCGTATTTTCGAAAAAATAGTGTTTACGTGAAACATGAGTTTAAGAATGTCATAAGGTCGTATCTCGCTTTCTAAAATTTATTTATTAATTCTGATTGTGAAGCCAGAAAAGCGAACTTAATCACTATTACTAGCCAAGAACCCCCATGGAGAGAAGACAAGGAAGTAAGTTTCAGATCTAGCTTGGGAGGGAAACCCCAGACATTTATTCCAAGGAAAACCCACGCAATCAGGTAAGGACTGAACACCCAATCCACATAGTGTTCCCCCAGCAGGATTTGAATCGGTTCCTAGAGCTGGAAGGCGAGGAAAAGATACCACTACGCCTACCCCAACCGCCCCCCCCCCCAAAAAAAAATCCCGTCATGTTAATATTCTCCTACCATGTAGCTGCTGGTTTGGACTGCATGACCGTGACACCCCCATCCACAGGGACTATTAACGTGACGTTACTAAGAGGCGCGGCTTGCTCGATGGCCGCTGAGTTGTAAGCGTAGTCAATCCTGACGTCAGTCGTTGTCGGCTCACACTTCCAGTAACTGATCAGATGGAGCGGAGTGGACCTGCCCTCCGGCTCTACTTTGACCTGAAAACCAATTAATACATCTCCAGTTTTGTGAACAGGGTTGGTAACCATGGTTCTGCACCTCGGATTAAAGGTACACGTTGCCTTGGATCAGTCTATAAAAAGCATTTGTAACCGTTTGTTATAAAATGCATATGGTCCGAAAGATGTTTTAAAAGTAGACTACAATAATCCACACAAATATGCCTCGAAATTGCATGTTTTCCTTTAACTTTCCGAACTAACACGGTCGGCCATTTTGTGGAGTCAAAAATCACAAAATTGCCGACCGCGTAAGTTCACGATGTAAAGGAAAACCACGCAATTTCGGGGCATATTTGTGTGGATCGTTGTATTCTACTTTTAAAACATCTTTCTGACCATATGCATTTTATAACAAACGGTTACAAACGTATTTTATACACCAACTCGCCCGATCCAAGGCAACGTGTACCTTTAACTGTCGTTTGTTATTACATTTCTCGTACTGCAACCAATGTGCTTCAAGTAAAGCAAAACTAAATTAATGACATTCAACTCACACACGCCCTAAACGTGGTCATACGACACACTGTGACTTTGTGTTGTTACCTGATATTTAAGGATGTCTACATTGAAGTAAGATGCAGCTACGTTCTTCTCGGCCTGCCTCTTTAGTAGAACTACAAGGTTACTCATGTTAAAGGTGTAGGCTTGACTATCGGATGTGGTCTGGGATGCATCACTGTGAGCGAATAATATTCAGAATGATAATGGCGAACTTATGCCGTGCACAAAATCCGTCGCGGTGGGGAAAACACAACCTTAGTAAAAGAAAGGGAGGGGGGTCCATTCACAGGCTTTCTTCATGCTGTATGTTTGAGTGCACTTGCCTTCCTGCATCCGTACTACTGGGGCTCGATTTTTACAAAGCACTAAAGATTCCTCTTTAAAGGTGCTGCATACATTTGGTAATTGGAGCCTACTGATTGTGTTAATCCTATATAAATGTAGGTGTATACAATAAAGCTAACCTGTGAAAATTTCACTTCAAAAGGTGGTCGCGTTTTTGAGATATCACTGAAAAACCGCAGCGAATATTTCCACGCAGGAAGAATATTCCCCATAGGAATACACAGTCTGAGAAGCGTTTTCTGACAGAAACACTTCTCAGATTCAAAATTCGGGGAACAAAAAGTGATATATTTTCCATAACCGTAGTACTTGGAAGTTAAAAGTTTCTCAAAATTCATTAAACTACCCAAAGTTGGCTGTACTT
The DNA here is from genome assembly GCA_032158295.1 of Pycnopodia helianthoides. Lineage (NCBI taxonomy): Eukaryota > Metazoa > Echinodermata > Asteroidea > Forcipulatida > Asteriidae > Pycnopodia > Pycnopodia helianthoides. Next base: position 4,728,474 of record CM063253.1, on the reverse strand, counting down.
CTTACCAAGTAAGTTTTGATTGCCATTAATTTTCAGAGTCATTACCAAACGTGTAACTGTGCCTTTAAGATGAGTTGTCAGCAATTGTGGTTCGTGTTGCCTGTATCAGACAAGCACGTATCGGACGAACCCAAACACCTGACGTCACACTTTGAGGCGTGTGAATTACGTCAGAAACCGACCTTCAGAACCAGCTGGTTGACCGCTTAATTTTTGCACTCAGTTAATGCTGTGTGTGTGTGTGTGTGTAGACCCACACAAGTGTGTAATGGCCTCCAATCTTGGACCCTCCTTTGTTCAACTCTTTGTCCTGACGAACGTGGACCCTATTGTTTTCCTTTATGATAGCAATCGTGGACCTATTGTCCCTTTTGTTATAAGTCCTCTGTTTGAATGTCACTACAGGTACACTCAAGTGGGTAGGCAGGCACACACACAACAAAAGTTGTGGGGACTTTTACACAATGGAACAAAGGACCCCACAACGTTTGTCTTTGTTCAACTCGGTCCCCACAGGGGAATTCTTCAGAAAAGGGAATAATAGAACAACAATTGCAAGTCCCCACAACTGTGAGTGCAACAGACTGTGAGTGTGGGTACCAGTCGGCGCATTGTGGCATTCCTACTTGGGTCAATGAATTCTTGCTTGTGTTTAGGGCATGCTCACGAAGTTTCATGACTTTACAGCATTCCTCCCCAGGTCAAGGCATTCGAGATCAAAAATGGTTCTTGTTTGGGCTCAATATTTTCATTTGGTCAGGGCATTCTCACTTGGGTCTCAATCATTCTTACTTGGTAATGAGCTGCTTATTTGGCAAGACCTGCTCTAGACGATCAGAATTCTTGACTTTGAAGCTAAGTACAGGTGGGGAAGGGTTACCGGTTAAGGCTTGGATGATACCAGCAGGGAATGATAGCATCAGATCACCAGTGATCTTCACCATACACCTACAAAAAAACATAAAAAACAAACACTATTTATTCAAAGAACAATTTAAGTTTTTTCATATCACCGCATCAAGCATTTTCTCTAGATTCTAATGGGGAAAAAAGGAAAGTTCTGAAATGTTATTGGGAACATCGTAAAAATTCACGATAAATTATGATTACTGGTTTATTCAAATCTGCTCGTCGCAGCCGGCAGGCTGAATTAAAATACAGATTTACAATAAAAAATATAAAAGTACGGCAACAAATCTGTTGTACGGCAATAAATGCTAAAATCCAACGTTTGATTCCTAAAAAAAACCTTGCAGATCTGGATTCCCCCTTATTCTAGACCAGGACCCTCCCAGATGTTACAATTCAGGAGGTTTACCATCACCAGAAATACAAAACTACAGGTTTGGACACAATCGTTTTCTTTTTGGTTCCTGCTCCAGTTCTTTGAGGAAAGCTTGAAGGCTCAAGGAGATTTTAGGCAAAAAACCTGAAATCAGGACAAATCCTGAAGAGTCACGCACCGGAAAGTTTTCTCCGACTTACTTGGATTGGTCCGTCCCCTTGAAATAAGCGTTGACCGACTCCGTGAAAGCGGCGGCAATTGGAATAGTGTCGGACATGCCCAGCGTCAGCGGACTCGGCCCCCGCGAGCTTCCGATGACCGTAGAGGCATTGAAAGAGGAGTTGGTTAAAGACGAAGAGCTGTCCTGCCGGAACATGTTCGGGGTCTCACTACGAGGAATGGGCGACTGCAAATGGACACAACCACGGCAGAAGAATGAAAATATCAATGTGTGTACTACGGTGCATTCAGCAGCCACTGACAGAAACACCTGGCAAACCCCTTTTTTCGAATAACGATAACTGGGTTCTTTCAAGTACATTACACAACACAACACACAGGACCTACGGCTGTCCCATCTGATGGATGAAGCAATATTGGTTAAGTGTCTTGCTTAAGGACACAAGTGTACAGACCAGGACTCGAACCCACACATCGCTGATTAGAAACACCAGCACTTGAGTCCGTTGGACCATGACGCACCACAAACATCTTGTGTGGGAACTGTCTGTCACTGTAAGAGTGGCAGTTTAACTCTTTCCCTACTTTTTTATCAAAATTTGCTCTTAGTTTCTTAATTTTAAGTCAGTTGTCACTTGCTTCCAGTGAGCCAAATTAAGCACATAACAAGGTATTTTGGCTGGTATCCCTTTGCCAGTAAGTGAAATTAAGCAGGGAACCAGTCACAAACTGTGCACATAACATGGTATTTTGGCAAATAACCCTTTTCCAGTAAGCAAATTTGTTTGGTGCTCAGAAAAAGTTTTGTGCTTAATCAGCTCTATAAAGATTGTGCCCAGTTGCAATAGTCACCGACAGGCAACCATAGCTTTCACATGAACCCCAGAATAGCATCATCATCATTAGCTGACGTTATATCGGAAAGAAAGTCTCTTGAATTGGTTCAAAAATGGGTTCCCCCTTGAATTTTGAGAAATCCCGAGGAAATCCTCCACATTCCCCCATCGCCTTCTCAAATGTCTCCCTCGCCTTCTAAGGTTTCCGTCTAATGAGGCAGACAAGTCACAAGTGCTTCTCCCGAATCTACGTTTTTCATCACCAGACAGACATAGGACACCCTCTCCACATTAATGAGTCACCGTCTCACCTGTACGCCACTCCACGGCCGATTGCCTGACCTGGGGGGAGGCGTTGGGGCCGGAACGCCCCCTGTGGGCGTGGATGAAGTACTACTGCCTACCATACTGTGCCTCTGTTTGACTGGTAACGCCGGCGGTAGGCTATCGCTGGTGGTCGTTGGACTCTGCAAAAGGTCCGCGGCTGGATGGTTAGGAGAGGGGAAGGGAGGGAGATGAAAAGATCAGTTTTTTTATTTGGGAAGAAAATGAAAGAATTTTTTTTTATATAGAAAGTATTTGGTTTACGAGAAGAATTTAAGCTACTACTCCAAACAGATTGTCTGAAAAAAGGAAACAGCAACTCCAAAGTTGTTCATTTATAACTCCTCAATCTATTCAATAAGAAGTCAGAGTGCTTCTATTCTAATAAAAGCCAACGATATCCTCTTTGTTTTCAAAGCAGAAACTTCTTCGTAAATGTGATGACTTAAAGAGACAGTTCTAAAAAAAAATATCCCATTTTGGATCATTTCCAATTTCCAGATGGCTTTTTGTTTCCTGCTTTTTAGACCACATATTACATTTGACATTTTTGGTGTCAAACAAATGAGGTCATACTGTTCTCCTCTATTGTATTGTGCTTAACTCCAAACTAACCAGAACAAAAACAGGGCCCAATTTCATAGAGCTGCTTAAGCACAAAAAGTAGCTAAAATCAACAAAATTACGCTCACCGGACTAAGATTATGGAAAAATACAATTTTCGACTTAGCAGAAAATTGTTAAGCAATGTTTTTTGATTGAGCAGCTCTTTGAAATTGGGCCCCAGATAAGGTTATCTCTGCAACATATCATTCAAATTAAACCAACAAAAATTCTTGTACAGAGAACTTTGTTTCGATATTAAAGTAGAATTTGAAACTTTGCATGGTGGAGAACAATCTTTAAAAATGTGTATCTGCCATGACACCATGACACCATGTTATGTTACTGGCCATGACCAAATGAGCGGCTACAGCTGGGCCACCACGTTGAAGCCCAGGCTACCCTCGCCAACACCCTTAGCAACAGCCACAGTCGCTAATTTGGAAATGGCTTTATTTTTTCCATTTGAGTTGCAGTGGTTCTGAAAAAGTACTAGTCGCGTAACAACTTGAATTTTTCAACAGTATGCTCCGATAATCTTCAAGAGAAGGTGACGGCAAACTATGACTCCTTACCAACGATTTAGAACAGACAACTTTAAATAGAACTTTGGGTTTGATGTGTTTATCTTCTTCTTTTTTAAGACACCATGGAGAAATCGTAGTCTTTGGTATGATCAGCTGCAAACTAAATTCTAAAATGTGTCAGAAAGCCAATCTCTGCAAAAGATGATTCTACAATTCTCTACTCATGAGATCTGATGTTATTCTTTTCTACTGGTTAGTCGAGATGCGATTCACTCCGGAAAATGTCATTTTTGAAGCAGCCTGAAGTTAAATTTAGTCTAAACGTCCGGATTAGGCGATGGAAGATAGCAATATTCAAAGTATATGCATTTCTTACTAAATCGATGTAATTGTTATTGACAAGGGTGTCAAACGTCTACAGCATTCTACAGAGAGGCTACTGGTAAATCTGCAAAAATGTGGGTGTTTTTTTAAAAGGTTCTCATTAAGCATCTAAAAAAAAACCACTCTCGTTTCCTATTGTCCAATTTTGAAACAAATACCTCTAGATTGTGTTTGAATCTGAGGCTTCTCTGGTAGTACGGCAGGTAGGTGGCGGGATCGTGCCTTTGATGATACAAGCACGGAAATTAGCACGATGTCATGAGAAAGACAATTGGCTAAAAGTCCATCTCAGATATGCTCTATGAAAAAATATATGTGATATAACAAGAAAATTGCAGCCATTTTCACACTTTTGAAAATTGCTTGTTATTCTACCTCTGTCTTTTTTTCAAAATCCGAATCTACGGTGGCCCTTCTGACCCATACAGATGCGGAACGCGAGTCTACCATCTCCACCATTTTGGGGTCAATTCCTTTGTGAGCATTTTGACTCCCAAAAGAGGGGACAGGATAGGCATGTTTTAAGTGCGCTGCGCATCGTGCAAGGGGTCAATAGCCAAATATGTTTCTCATGACATACTCTGACTGCGTGCGGAATTCCACACTTGGTATCATCAGAGGCACAATTCCGCAAAATACTTCCCCCCCGATTTGCCCCACTGACTGTTTGCTACTCTATGTGTTATCTTTTTTTTAACAAGTTTTGATCCAAGGCCGTTTGAAATTGCCCCCTCTATTGAGCATAGGTTTTAATATCCATCGTACACCGCTCGTATCATCTATGAGCAATCACTCGATTGTTACACATCGATTAAAGGTTTGGTGAATGCAGATGTGACTGAAGATGAGAAAAACAATTAATTTGAATTTGAGGTACATGCACAACCGATGAGTAAAATGATTGGATGAATGTGTAAATAAACATCAACACCGTCTATTGACACCTTTTCACCGGGGTGCGCTTTTGGGGGTCGTAACCAATAACCGTTTCGGTGACTGGCCAGTGATTAACCATTCAACCGAAAGAGTTAATGGTTACGACCGCTAAAACAAAACCCCTGACGTCACACGGGGGCCACAGTCTGCCCGCTTGCCATTGTTAGAGTCGACTCCTAAGCGCATAACCACCACATTGCCTAAGATGCACACTACACAGTTAATATAACACACGGGGACATCAATCCCTTCCCCAAATAGGCGACAACCAAGATTATATGGGGAGTCAAGCATGTCAAGCGTGTCGTTTCAACTATCAAGATATGGTGAGCGTGCGAAGGCGTGGGTATTGCCTGAAATGCGCACTACACTGTATAACACACAGAAAAACTTACCTCCCAAAATGGCGCAAACCAAGTTTTATTGAGGTGAATTGGGTCAATGAACCTAAAGATCAAGCTCACACCAAAACTCACTAACCAAGCTTGCCTATTAAAAAGCCTCTTTCTGTCAGTCGGAGAAACTGTGTACATTTTGTCCAAACAATTCATGTTTTTTATACAATGATTAAAACAGGCATGCAACTGCGTTTGTCACAAAAAATTACACACACCCAATAACCAAAATGCACAGCACAGCAAGACTTTGTATGATGTTCTTCGAATGATCAATGGCACTCCTGGAGAAAACCAAAAACCAAGGAAATCAGCTGAAAACTTAAGTTGCATGCCTGTTCTATGGGACCTGTGCCATTGTACAAAGACACCATTTTGGCAACTCACATTATTAAAATGAGACTGAGCAGTAGAGGCCTGTTAGAGTTATATCAATTAGCAGGTATCGCTATTGCCAGTGTGATGACTAGAGACACCCCCTACTCCCCCAACCCCCAACCCCAAACCTTCCCTACACCTATGAGTGCCACCATTAATTTCCTGGGCCCAATATCATAAAGCCTGTAAACACAAAAACTTGCTTAGCACAGAAAAATCTTGCTTAGCAGAAATTGTATTACCCGCCGAAATGCAATAAAGTTCACACTGCTATGACTGGTGCTGCACTTTTGCTCAGCAAAGAAATTTGCTAAGCATTTTTTTTCTCCTGCTATACAGCTTTATGAAATTAGGCCCTGATCTTTAACCCATCACAAAATCTTTGTCAACAATACCGACAGCAGTGTGTTCGCAACTACAAAAGTCAAGCATGCAAATGTTTTGTGGAGAAAAGGCTTAACAAACTTTCAGCGTTAATCTAAGAATAGAATGAGTTGTATAGACCGTATTGAATAACCCCTTTGTTGCTATGAAAGTCGCCATCTTGTAGGCCAAACCGTATGCGCATCTAAATGCGTACATCAATGAAGCGCGCAGCGTTCCCGGTTTGATTTCTAGGCACACTACACCACGTACACATACACGCTCACAGACGCCATGTTGTATGGCAGGTTTTTGAACGGTGACGTCATATTCAATATGGTCTATTGAGGAATCTTCTTAAAGCATGTGGACAACATTGGTAATTGTCTGTATCAGTGTCAGTAGACCAGTAACTACACTTTATGTGACCCAACAAATACATGAAATGAACAAACCTGTGAAAGGTTCAGCTCAACCGATCTTGTTGTTCACTGTTTTCAAACATCGGTTTTGGACTCGCAAATTTTTTTCTGATGTTACTTATTTCTCGAAAAACTACAGCATTTCAAGCAGAGCTATTTCAAGGGAGTTTTCCCACCATGTAAGTCATGTGCAAATCTGTGAACATTTATATTTACAATCTTACCAGTGTTGTGCACATTCTCTAAAGCATGTGTACAACATCGGTAAATTTTCAAAGACCGGTATCCACACTTTATGTGATCCAACATATCCATGAAATAACAAACCTGTGAAAATTTAAGCTCAATCGGTCATCAGAGTCACAAGAAAACAGTAAAAGACCCCTTTGCATGTTTTCACTGTTTTCAAACATGGATTTTATCACCGCGATAAAACTCATTGTTTTACTAATTTCTAAAAAACCTCTAGCATTTCAAGCAAAACTTTTCAAGGGAAGTTTCCACCATGACCATCTTCATACCATGTAAGTCATGTGCAAATATGTGACATTCATATTTTTAGTCTTACCAATGTTGTACACACCCTTTACAGCCAATATATCTAAAGTGCTAAAGCCATTAAAAATGTTTTCTAATAAAAAGCGAATTTTAAAGAGTTATGCCAAATCTGCTTTGAAATGAGGAGAGGAAAAGATTATTGAAGCAGTGCACAAGAATCGCTGGGAATCGGTTCCTGTGGTGGAAGGTTTTTTTTTTTTTTTTCGTTACCAGACTTTGTTCTCTGACGAGCTGTTGCCGAGCCCCTGGCAACATGGCCAGGATTTGAGGTGTTCCTTGGCCGGACTAGACCGACTACGGACCTTAAGGCCGCCCACTTATCGGGGGCTGGTTGACCCGTGGGAAGGAGAGAAGGAAAAGGAAGAATGACAGACAGGTTTGGAAGGAAAATAACAACGGGAGTTAATCAGATGGGGGAGTCACAAGACAAAAAAGGGGAGGGGGAGGGGGAGGGGCAGAAAAAAATAGGCATTTATCATTGTGCAGCCATCTTGTTCTGCCCATTTAAAGACACTGGACACCTTTGGTAATTGTCAAAGACCAGTCTTCCCACTTGGTGTATCTCAACATAATGCACAAAATAACAAACCTGTGAAAATTTGAGCTCAGTTGGTCGTCGAAGTTGCGAGATAATAATGGAAGAAAAAAACACCCTTGTCACACGAAGTTGTGTGCTTTCAGATGCTTGATTTCGAGACCTCACGCGTGAGGTCTCAAAATCAATTCAAATATTCTACTGAGAAATTACTTCTTTCTCAAAAAACTACGTTACTTCAGAGGGAGCCGTTTCTCACAATGTTTTATACTATCAACAGCTCTCCATTGCTCGTTACCAAGTAGGTTTTTATGCTAACAACTATTTTGAGTAATTACCAATAGTGTCCAGTGCCTTTAACCGAATGAAGCCAAACCAATTGCTGGACAGAAGTACGGTCTGGTCCCCTTATTCCCTTTAACCCAAACCATCCCCAACCCATCCAAATCCAACAGCATGTTTGGTTTGATTCTGTTGGACCGAGGACTGCGCTGGTAAGCTGATTATGCTTTACATGGCCCAAGCATACCACCATAACCAGAGTCCATCAATATTGACTCTATCCACCCCAACCCATCAAAATCCAACAGCATGTTTTGTTTGATTCTGTTGGACTGAGGACTGCACAAGTGAACTGATTATGCTTTACATGGGATCATGCAGACCACCATGATCAGAGTCCCAACAGTTTGGGTGTTTACTGTAGGGTGTTGGACTGAGGACTGCACTAGTAAACTGATTATGCTTTACATGGGATCATGCAGACCACCATGATCAGAGTCCCAACAGTTTGGGTGTTTACTGTAGGGTGTTGGACTGAGGACTGCACAAGTGAACTGATTATGCTTTACATGGGATCATGCATACCACCATGATCAGAGTAAAACAGTTTGGGTGTTTACTTTAGGGTGTTGGACTGAGGACTGCACGAGTGAACTGATTATGATAGAACCTTAGGTTAAAAAACTTTCAGCAGTTGCATATCTTAAATTTTATTAATTATTACCGTCAAACAAAAATGGAACAAAAACAAGTTGGGTTCCTGTATTTGTGTTACTGCATAATAAAAAAAATAATAATAAAAAAAGTAAGGCAGAGAAAAACAGAAACATTTTGCACCCTCAGGCCACAATTTCATTGCTCTGCTTACCGTAATCAAAGAATCGGCGTTACGGAAGCAGGGAATTACGCGCTTACGCCAAGCATATTCCACAGGTTAGCAGGGAAATTTTGCTTGTGCCGGTGTGTACTCCACGATACTAGGCATTCTTTACTTTACACAGCTAGCACAGAAGTTCAAATGTAAAGCAGAGAACGGCGATCGCAAGCGCGGAATTCTGCGATAGGCAGAGCCATGAAGTTGGACCTCCGTTATAAAACAAAAAACATGCTGGATCTCTGTATTTCCGTGGAAACAAAAAAAATCATTTTTCTTACCATCTGTGGAGCTGGGCGTGGTAGCAGAGCTGGTGTTGTTGGTCGGTGACATAAGGTCAGAGGTCGGCGGTGACGTTGAAAAGAAATCTAAATCTAACAGGTTCCCACTAGATTGTGCGCTTTTGGAGGAGGAGGGGGGGAAATAATAGAAACTTTTAAAAATTATATAACTGATTGCCGAGATTCAAACCATCAAGTTGAAATCAAACATGAATGTTTAGAAATGATGACAAAATAAAGAAATAAACACAAATAATGCCACAAACTTACATACCCCCCCAAAAAACAAAGCATTGACAAACTTAACACAACAAAAAAGAACAAAACCTGAAGTGTTGTTAAAAAATAAAAACACTTAAAAAATTAAAATTAAATAAAACAACTTCAAAACTTACCGACCAATCTATTAATGATCAGCAAAACTGTCCACAAAGTTACTTAAAGTTAAAATAATTTGTGTAATTGATTGAAAAGTTGTGTCATATCTTCTTATTCTCCTCTTAGAACTGGACCTTAGCAATTGTACATCAAAAGTTTTGCCCCTTGATTTCAGAACAACGTAACAACATTTCAAAGGATCTAATCCGACAGAACTCAAGAAAATCCCTGCGTTTATCTTTGAAAAAATTTATGAAATTCTTGATGCAAATATTTCATCAACTTAAACGAGCAATATTAATAGAGAGTACATGGAAACACCACAAGGTATTTGGATTACGACATTGGAAGTTTAGCATGCGGATGAAGCACCATAGCAGAACAACAAATCATTCATAGGAATTACATACAAAAACCGGGATGGGTACATTTTCCACGCCACAGAATGACGTTAACGGCCAACAAACGGTTCGCGCCATGTACCTTACAAATAATATAAACCAAAAATTGTACAGTTCATTGATTCATTGATTCATTGAACTTTTATTACGGTGCGGCCATCTTCCTTTTCTTCTAGAGAACCAGATGTAAGGCTGTGTCCGCATTGGCGGCTACAGCTACGGCTTTGTCTCTGCGTCGTCATGCGTTAAAGTATAGGACATCCTTAGCAACAGTCCTAGCAATAGCCACAGCCGCCAATTCAGAAACAGCCGAACAAAACTGAGGAAAAAGACAGTCTGGTTCCCTTCATGCTATTAGAATAGTCACTGTTGCATGTAGGGTACCAGACACAGATGACCACAGCATGATAAAAGGTCTATGGATGGATTGCAATACTCGTCATCGGCCGCCATCGTAGCGCGTAGCGCATACACGCGTGCACTTTTCCATCGTTTTATCAAAGATGGCGGTCAATGACGCGTGTTGCAATCCATCTATTGGTACAGGTCCGCGGGAAAACCTGGTTAACATTTTCTCCATTCCAATTTCAAAACCCACTTGTATCGGATTTTTCAGATTCCAGTTTTCAATGAATTTGTTCTTCCATGCGGAAAATAAAATAAATCGTCTGAAACCAAAGAGGGGTCTAAAGGGAATGGGCGGGGCTATGAAATGAGGAGAGTCAAGGGGAGAGGGTGAAGAAGGGGGCTCGTACGCAATGTATTGGTAGGTATTGCCGTAGCTTAAGCCAGTATTTAAGTACTACAGGTGAACAAAACTGCAAGAACGCAGACAGTCAGACAGTGTACAAAGACCAAAAATACACTGTCTATACTTCAGGATGGTTTAAAAGCTTCTAAAAAATACAGGATTTGAGCATTTCATTATGGAACTAGGGGCCTTTTAGAAAAATTGAAAAATGTACCCTCTTTTTTCTAGTTTGTTCCGACCCACCCACTGACCCCACCAGAGCCAACACCTCTTCAAATAATGGCTCAATACATGGTCGCTGTAAGAATGATTTATTACAAATTGTTTGTGTGAACCTCTACTTGCATTCTCACAGTTTTGTGTTAGGCACTTTTTACTGGCCATTAAAGCGTACAAATAAAAAATACACCGAGCAGGACAGGTTAAAACGGCAAGCAGATTATCAGTACAAACTCATATAAAGGACTCATTCTCCATTCAAATGCTTCGATAATAAAAAAGCCACAAGCGAAAGACGGACATGCCCAGACTACGAATCAAAAACAAAGCGATCCCACCTCCGGCGCGCAAAGCTCTCCCGTGACGATAGGACGCGGGCGTAATGCGTGGGCGAGGCCCCATAGCTGGCATAAAGAGAGTCATTGAAATTCTTAGTGACAGGGGTAGAGACAGACAGACAGACGGATGAACCAATAGACAAACTGAGCATCAGAGAGAGAGAGAGAGAGAGAGAGAGAGAGAGATGGAAATGCCAGTCAGAGCACACAGACCTTACACAACAGATAGAACAGGAAAATCGACAGCAATCCAAAAAACTTTTCAAATCAACAACCTAGGCTTACTTTCATACAGCTGCTTAAAATATAAAACTTGCTCAAAACAGGACAAAAAAATTGTACTAGGATGGTGGGTTCGAATTCCCACCCCAGTAGCCTGTTTTTTTAATAAATTTTATATGTCAAACTCGGAAAGCCCTGAGAAGAGTCTGTATACAGTGCCTGTCACACATCGTAAAACCAAATAGTAATCTTTATTCCTGATGCAATTATTCCATCTAATAATACTGGGTTCTTGTTTAGTACTTTTATCACACACCTAGGGGCGTATCAAAGTGCTCATTATTTGTTTTTCAGCAGAATAAGCAGAGCTATGTTTTGAATTATGAGACCCATTTATGTAGCACCTTCTAATGGTTTACAAGGTGCCGTGGCGCATTCGGCAGCCACTGCCAGAAACACCGGGGCAGACCCCTCCTCAATAAGTGTAACTAGGTTCTTTTACGTGTACAGTAGACGGGACCTACGGCTTTGCGTCCCATCCAAATGACGACGAAGCAATAATGGTTAAGTGTCTTGCTCAAAGGACACAAGGGTCAAGACCGGGACTCGAACCCACACACTGCCGATCAGAAACACCAGAGCTCGAGTCTGGTGTGCTTGACCGCTCGGCCATGACAAGCCGTCTAGTAAATTGTTTGCAGTAGCCACTGCTTATTGCAGAATCCAAACTGGCCTCTTGTCTAGTGCTAGGTGGTACAGTGGTCAAGACATCTGATTAAGAATACAGTGGTCTTTGGTTTGAATCCACCACAAGTAGCCTGCGTATTTTTTTTCCCACAGCACTAAGAAAAGCACAGAGTGTACAGTGCCCCTAACACATTGATGTAAGTGTAAAACCAAAATGATATTCTTTCAGTTTCTTCCTGACACCAGTGAAAAATAAATTATGTCTTTTATTTTGAAACAGCACCATCTGTCAAAATTTTGTTCAGACAAAAATTTCTTTATACAAATTTTTTTTCCGGCAAAAATCAAGCCACGCAACTTAAACTGCCACAGATCTGACCCAACTCCATCAAAACCGTGTTCGTCTACAGCTATGGCTGTCATCATGCGTTGAAGTATAGGATAGGATGACCTCAGCAACACTCAACAGCCGTAGCCACCAATTCGTATAAAGAGTAGCTGGCTCAAGCTGATTTAAGTGTTCAACCAAAATGATATTCTTTCAGTTTCTTCCCGACACTAGTGAACATAAATTGTGTTTTTCATTTTGAAACAGCATCATCTATCAACATTTGTTCTGAGAAAATTTTTAATTTTTGTTTCTTCTTATTGGCGAAAATCGGGGCCACGCAACTTTAACTCCCACAGATCTGACCCAACTCCATCGTAACACTCTCGTAGTAACATAACTACACACCAAAGATTTGGGCTCCAATATGAGATTAGTATGCTTAGGTTGGTTCGAATTGGCGGTATAGGATAGGATGGCCCCAGCAACACCCTTAGGGACAGCCGTAGCCGTAGCCACCGATTCGTATACAGCCTCAGCCTCAAAAGTAGGTGGCTCAAAGATGCACCTTCCAGCTCCATCAGCATCAAGCAGATGGAATATTATTGGAGAATTTGGGATGGGCAGGGGTTAATATCCTGATTGGGAGAAGTGGGTTACAAACAGGGTATACCTATACATCCCAATCGGGGTAGATCAGGAGACAACAACTAAACGAGTGGTTGCCCGATCCAAAACAGGATTTCTATCCACTAGAAAAAAAACACCAAGACTTGTTTTGAAATTACAAAGTAAGAGAGAGGGACTCGTAAACTAGACCCAAGACGTCCCAAGTCGTCAATGTTACCTGCTTCGTAATGCTGACTGATTCCTGCGTTTCAGATCCCCATCTGAAATGGACAAAAACAAATAGTTGAGTCAAAATTGCAGATCACCGTCACATTGCTGAGTGACTGTATGTGCCGATTACAGCTCCGAAGCACTCAGTAATTTGTGAAAGATTCGAGGATAACATTTTTTTTTTCGACATGGGAACTCGATAGAAAACTGGCAGAGAGACTCTTATCACAATAGCAAATCTTTCTCAAACTTTGAGTTTAAAGGCAGGATATACTTCTGGTAATTGTCAAAGACTAGTATCCTAATTTGGTGTATCCCAACATGTGCATAAAATAACAGACCTGTGGAAATTTTGGGCTCAATTGGTCATCGAAGTTGCAAGAAAATAATGTGGAAAAAACACCCTTGTTGCATAGAATTGTGTGCTTTCAGATGCCTGAAAAAGACTTCATGCCTGAAGCCCTTTTCAGATTCAAATATTTTAGTGAAAAATTTCCTCTTTCTCACAAACTACATTACTTCAGAGGGAGTCGTTTCTCACAATGTTTTATACTATCAGCAGCTCTCAGGTGCTCCTTACCAAGTCATTTTTTATGGTAATGTATTTCTTGAGTAATCACCAAAAGTATCCACTGCCTGTAATGTATACCATTTTAACCCTTTGAAGATCATAGCAACCAAAAACTGCATGTACCAAAATGCCTTCAGCTGCCGTAAACGGCTGCAGGATCTGACCTACTTCCGCTTAAACCAAAAAGGTCAACGTAAAGGTCAACGTAAAGGTCATGAAGATCATAGCAACCAAAAACTGCATGTACCAAAATGCCTTCAGCTGCCGTAAACGGCTGCAAGATCTGACCTACTTCCACTCAAACCAAAAAGGTCAACATAAAGGTCATGACCTGAACTGACCTTTTCCAATGTTTCCCGCATTAACCAAGTACCTTTGTTTCTAAATCAAAACCAAAAATAAATATGATAAAAACTTACTTGACTTGTCCTTCCTCAACTGAAAAACAAATGACAATAACAAAAAAAAGCAATTAGTGAAAGCGAAATATGACCATACGCTTTTTTCATTGAGACTCAAGACCCCCGCAAAAACCAATATTGAATTGAGTTCATGGTGCAATGCTTTAACCCATACTGGCCTCACTGCGTGATTGCCCATAGACAACACAATAGGGTGTTTTTTTTGTACACTTTTTTTTGCATACGGGATAAACAAACAATTTCCTACAAATCTGCGACAGTAAAATTGGACAAAAAACTTTCTTCTAAAATCTGCCTAAAACCTCATCCGTATGAGTATGTCTATGCTTTAAAAAAAATGTGCTCCCCCCCCCCCACAAAACACACGTTTGTGAATCCGATAAATCAAGGACTTCTCTTTGTTCCACCATTGTTTGGACTTAGTTTTTTGAAGCGACGTCCTCATTGGTTTTGTACCTGAAAGCGAAGCGAGTATGTCCTTGCTCTGTCAAAACACCCAGATCCCTTTTGTTAAAGTTCTCAATTTCATTGGGTAGACACGCTCACACACACACGCATACTTCGTATTGATGTTCTATTGTTCCCTTTTCTAAAGAATTCCCATGTGGGGACCCAGTTTAACAAAGAAAAACGTTGTGGGGACCTTTGTTCCATTGTGTAAAAGTCCCCACAACGGTGTGTGTATGCCTACCCACAGGCACAAACTGCTTCTTAAGTTTCTAACTTACAATTGGTGGTGATAGTGTCAGGCCGCCTAAAGATTTCTTGATTTCGTCGACGGACGCTGCCGTCTGGCCCCCGTTGGCATCCGTGATGACGGCCGGTTTGATCTCCACGTGAATCTTCCTGGTCTTGTCTTCGTTATCGGAGTCCGAGTCCGACTCGGAGTAGAAGCTGTCCCGACCCGGTGGTTCATGTGCACTGAGGTCAAGGACATAAAAATACAAACTCCCAAGAACTTCAAACAATCCGACAAGAGACAAGAGCCGGACCCAGTTTCATAAAGCTATTTGGCAGAAATAATCATAACTTCATTTGCTAAGCAAAACTTAGAAGGGAACCAGTCACAACCAATGTATATTACATGGTATTTTGGCTGGTAACAAGACTCCAATTTTTCTTCTTTGAATAGTCTAATGAGAGTCAAGAGCTCGACCCAGTTTGATCAATATGTTTAGCAGAAATAATCTAAATTTCATTTGCTAAGCAAAAATTAGTAGGGAACCAGTCATGAGCATTGTATATTACATGGTATTTTTGCTGGTAACCATTTCAATTAAGCAAGATATATTAATTTGCTTGGCAAATTGTTGTTCTGCTGGTCTGACATTTATTATTATTATATATTTCTAGTAATGAAACCAAGGATGCCTCATAAGTGAACTTAATCACTGTAGCTCGCAAGCCTGAGGAAACCTGTAAACAAGGGTGCTTGCTATGTGTACCAGACACACCGGGGTTAACCCCTACTCTTCCATGATAAGTGTTCTGGGTTCTTTTACTTGCACTACCAATCTTAGCACATGGGACCTACAGCTTGATGTTCCATCTTAAGGACAAAGTAATTGTGGTAAAGTATCTTGCTCAAGGACAACAAGTGCCATGACCAGGTATCGAACCCACGCTCTGCTGATCAGAAACACCAGAGCTTGTGTCCTGTGCTCTTCAACCACTCGGCCACGACACGCCAGGACTAACAACACAAATTTGCTGGGAAAAAAACCCACAATGAGTGTTTGCATAAACCCTGAAGCAGATGCTGAGGAAACGCCTCGAGTACAAATTATCTAATGTAATAATCAGAGTTAATTTATCCGAAAATACTTTTGACATGAAGGATATTTGGAGAGGCTACTTGCGGTCTGATGCTGAATCCCTCGTCATCAACCTGAGGACTCTGCGGAATGGACAAAAACAAAAAAACAGCAACGTAATTAGTTTGTTTTTTCCCCTGACGATGCCACTTAGCATTTTTTTTCGCTGTGTGCCCTCATTAATACAAATGATACCAAACATATCTTCGCTAATGATGTCGCCAGGATTCAATGAAACACTGCCTGGAGTGACACCAATTTGACGATGCTGCAATCTGGACAGGCCGTACCACGGCGGTTAGGAATAGACTGCGCACGTCTCCAGCGTATTCAAACTTCCGGGACTACCTCGGTCCCCATCCATATCAAGTTTTTTACGAGTGCGCGAATCGGTTTCTTCAAATACTTTGGTTAAACGTAGTTTATGACTAATAAAATTACATCGTATTGTTGAGTTTTTAGCCACAAAATATTTGAAAGTAAAAATAAATTTAACAAAGGAACAAAGAAAACCACAGACTAAGAACCTTCACATAAGTGGTCTAAAAGTAGCAGAGCAGAGTCAGAAAATATTCATCACATATTATAATTCTCTCGGTTCACTTACAGTCTGGTGCCCTACAGTTAAACTCAACTGTTTCAATTTTAAAAGCAGACAAAAGCAAGATGGGAGGTGTCTTTGATTCAGCCCTTTCAAATAAGCACAGCTTTAAAAAAAAAAATCACTCCAGCAGCCTAAGCCAGAGCTGGTGTCCAAGTTACAGCCAATCAAAGCCAAAGCCAAAGCCAATCAAAGCTGAAGCCAATCAAAGCTAAAGCCAATCGAGGCCAAGGCCTTGACTAGCAGTCTGGTTTGAACTACAGCAGCTTCAGTGCTTCAGTCAAATAGCAATGCATTAACTGCACACAGTATTGCTCTATTCTACTGTTAAAAAAAAAAATTATGAGATATCGCCTAACTCACAAGGCGTGACAGCCACTTCAAAGTGAGGGCTACACTTTACTGATTTGGGCTGTCGACCCAAATCAACTAACACCAGGGGCACGTTGCCACCTACTCTTTGGGCTGAAACGGGGTTACCCCATCACAGTTCGTAAAGATGTAGGCATGGGTATCATCCACTAGGAGCCTGGCTGGTAGAGCAGAATGCACTACCTTCCCAACTTTTTACGAAGCAATAATGGTCAAGTGCCTTGCTCAAGAGCACAAGTGTCATGATCAGGATGCGAACCCACACTCTGCTGCTGACAACACCAGGGCCCAATTTCATAGAGCTGCTTAAGCTGAAAATACTGCTTAACAATTTTCTGCTAAGCAGAAATCAGCAGAATACCAGTCACAAATTGTACATGTGACATGGTAGTTTGGCTGGTAACCTTATTCTTGTAAGCATAATTTTATTTTGCTTAGCTACTTTTTGTGCTTAAGCAGCTCTATGAAATTGGGCCCAGAGCTTGGGCCCGGTAAACTTGACCGCTCGGCCGCGACACGCCTGAACAGAATTAACATTTTAATTCTAGCTTAACAATTATCAGCCTCACTATGGGACTTTTTGAAGATCACATTAGTCCCGTAAACGCCTACCTACGAGAATTCTGCATTGACGAGCAATACATGGATTGCACTGATGAACAATAAATTGGCGTATTTCTTTATAAACCAACGAAAACTAGTGATGACAGACAGGAAACATGGCAAAATATATGTCACTTTAAAGAGAATTATGTGCTCCTTCCAACAGCATATAGGGGTGTGTTTTGGCGGTCGTAACCACTATCTGTTTCGGTTGAATTAACCAATGGTTAATCACTTGCCGATGACCGAAATAGTAATTGGTTACGACCGCCGAAAGACTACCCAGCTTGTTGAGGGGTATGCTCGTTTGCAAGGCAGTGAATAATGAAATGTTTATTGTAATGCAGCAATGAGTGCTACATGGGCTTCAGCAAGAACGGTGTTTAACGTACAGTGACCAGTCTGGAGGCTATGTGTTATTACATCACTATTAACTACTTGTAGGATTACTCTAACTATATTGGATTAGGGATCAAATAAATACACATTTGTTCCCTTTAAAGACACTGGACACCTTTGGTAATTGTCAAAGACCAGTCTTCTCATTTGGTGTATCTCAACATATGCACAAAATAACAAACCTGTGAAAATTTGAACTCAATTGGTTGCGAAGTTGCGAGATAATAATGGAAGAAAAAACACCCTTGTCACACAAAGTTGTGTGCTTTCAGATGCTTGATTTCGAGACCTCACGCGTGAGGTCTCCAAATCAATTCCAATATTTTACTGAGAAATTACTTCTTTCTCACAAACTGCGTTACTTCAGAGGGAGCCGTTTCTCACAACGTTTTATACTATCAACAGCTCTCCATTGCTCGTTACCAAGTAAGTTTTTATGCTAACAATTATTTTGAGTAATTACCAATAGTGTCCAGTGCCTTTAAGTTACATGTAATAGCAACCCAATAAATCTATCACACAATGTGTGCGTTCGATTAGCTTCCCAGGTAGATAAATAACGGACGACAATAACACAATCCATGCACAAAACAGAGCTTGGGTTAATTAACTTCACTCCGTTAAAAAAACACATAACAGGACGACCTGAAATGTTAATTTAAAAATGATTAAAAACCGATGTTTGATGAAGCGGACTTTAAGGTCACTCTCTTCTTGAACAATTCAGTGCATTGTTTCTAATGAGTGACTTGTTTAGGGCACTAGACGATTTATATTAATTACAAGCTTGCCAAGGGGAAAGGGAATCTCCGAATGCAAGAAAACAATCATACCAGGGCTGATTATTCATTCAGTATGTCGCAGAGCCACAGTCCGAACTCATGGCTACGGTTAAAGGAACATTACAGAATTGGTTTTTGCTAACAAAACAGTTGCTGGCAGTGTAAGCACTTTACGTAATCCACCATATACATAAACTGACAAACCTGTAGAAGTTTGAGATCGATCGGCCATCTGGGTCACGAGAAAATAGTGAAAAACCGATTACACATTTGCATGAAATCATATAGATTCAACAAATGAATAAAACGCTCACTGAGCGATAAACTCCAATCGGAAAATTAGTTTAATCATTTCTCATCAAATATGGCATTTCAGACAGAAATATTTCAAGGGATGTTTTCTACTATCATCATCATTAGACCGTGTAAGTTTTATGTAAATCTGTGATCAAAAGTATATTTTTTCTTACCAATTCTGTAATGTTCCTTCAAGTTATGTCGATGCAAGTTATTCATTAGCAATGACAAATATAGAGACTTAGAGAAAAAAGAAAGTAATTTGTTAATGTTCTAATCTTGGCCTGAATTCATGGTGCTGGTAATCCCGAGGATGTTTGCGCATACGGCCCACAGATCCTAGCGCTTGTGGGACGCAGTAAGCGCAGAATTCCATGGTAAACGGGCACAATGATACTGGACCTTGATGATGACAGTAGCAGCGTCGGTACTCTGGATGCAGGTACGTTTAATTTAAAATCATAACGACTCATCGAGATCTTTCTGTCTCCAGGCAAGCACATTTCGGTGTTGTCCATTCCGGCCAAGCCTTTTCCAGCCGAACATGCCATTCTGGCCCAATCCGTGCATGGGGGTGCGTGTTTACTCACCGAGGTGGAATTGTGGTTATCCAAGTAGGAGCGGAAGGTAAACATACTGGGGCTGTGCTGACGAATCGACCGCTGTGTGGAGGGGGGGGGGGCTTGTCAGTTTTAATTTCATTGATTTATCAAATGCCAGTCCAGCACCATGCAAATCGTGTGGTCAATAGACCGTTCCAGCCAACCTTTACTGGCCCGTACATGCTGTTCTAGCCATACATGCCGTTCTGGCCATAGGTACCGTTCTGGCCATACATTCTGGTCGTACATGCCAATTCTGACCATACATGCCAACTCTGGCCGTACATGGCAACTCTGCCACCTGTCTGTTCCAGCCCAATCCATGCATGGGGGTGCGTGTTTACTCACCGAGGCGGAATTGTGGTAACCCACGTAGGAGCGGAAGGAGAACATACTGGGGCTGTGCTGGCGGATCGGCCGCTGTGTGAAGGGGGGGGGGGCATGTCAGTTTTAATTCCATTTGATTTATCCAAACGCCAGGCCAGCACCATGCCAATCGAGTGGTCACACTAGACCCATCCGTAAAGCCCCGCCCACCATCGCAATGGTGCCAACAAAAGACGGACACGTGCATCTCCATCATACGGTCAGCCAGCATGCTGGATCACACTCCAAATGAACGACACAGCTACCCGAACGACAGCAGGTTGCTTACACTTTGTAATGGAATTTTAACATGTCAGACTTTGTGGAGGCGCTTGTGATTGGTCAATGCATTTCTGGGCGGAGCTTAATGAATTGGTCTATTGTTGCATGCTGTGGCACAAATTTACTTCTCTCGGCTCGACATGTTTCTGGAATTTCACCCTACAGGGCCCTATTTCATAAAGCTGTTCAGCAGGAAATACTGCTTAGCAAAATTTCTTTGCGGAACAAAATATGAGTGGGGCACCAGCCGTAACAATGTAAACTTCATGAAGTTTTGGCTGGTTACCGGTTTCACAAGATTTTTCTGTTCTTGGCAAGTTTTTGTGCTTACAGGCTTAATGACACTGGGCCCGGATTCCAGAGACTAAGCTAAGTTACTAGTCCCTAACACTATTCATTATACTTGTATCTCAATTTGGCTGGTAATCTGTTTATGCTAAGCAAGGTTTTACTGTGCTAAGCATATTATGTGTAAACTGTTTTCCCAGCTTCACAAAATTGGGCCGAGAAAACAAAACAAAAATATCATTCATCATACGAACAAACTGAAACTCATATACATGTCTTCTACCATTCCAATGGGCCTTTATGATTGGCTAAGCTGGCACTTGTTAACCAATCATAGCCCTCTATTGGAGAAAATCGGCCAGTCTAGTGTACCGAGGGTACTCTGGCCCTTTTCTAAACCAAGGCTTCATCTTTAGCTTAGGCTCTGTCTGCCTATTTGAAGCAAGATTTTTTAGAAACTAAAAGAGCCACAGCCGGAGCCCAAGACGAAGTTTCGAAAAGGGCCTTTTGGGCTATGCCTCACAGAGCCACTTTTTTCAGGCAACTTGGAGGCAACCACTTCCACTGTATGCAAAAAGGAAACACTTCGACAGCCCAAGAGACATTCTTCTGGCTGTAACTCACTATCCCCAAGAAAAAATAATGAGAAAACTGAAATGTGAATGAATTTTTCTTATTGGAGATTTGCCTGGAGCTGGTTGCCTGTAAATTGCCTCGTGGGACATGGCCTTTGCTATATACTGATCACACTATACGTTCTACAGTATGTCTTCCCTGGTATTCTGCAAGTTTTTAATATAAACGGATTCAACAGGGGAGTGTTTATTGGTGCAATGACAACATCTGCGGATGACAACAAAGAGGGCCACCGCACAGAGCAGATCAATGTATTTATCTCATAACACCCCTCCCCCCAAAAAAATAATTTAAAAATTCAGAGACCTCCATCATTGACTGGAGCTTTTACATTATCTGAACAAAAAAACCTTAAAACAATTGCATCTGGGTACGAGGCCTAGTGTGCCTCATGCGTTGCCATGCCAACATGCCGACTCACCAGGGTACTGTATCCCCCGTAATGAAACGAAGCCGAGGCTTGGAGACTCGGACTAAACTTTTTTCTTGAATGCTGGAGAAAATTGTATCGTTAAAGAGATATTTTTATGCCTTAAACTATCCCCACTGGGATGTGCATCTACCCCGATTTGAACTTTCTTCTCCCAATGAGGGTATTAATTGTCCTTAATCAGAAAGCCTAACATGATGGGGGAAAACAAACTATCCCCATTGGGATATGCATCACCTTGATTGATTTGAACTTTCCTTTCCCAAGAAAGGACTCAATTGCCCTCAATAAGAAAAGCTAACGTGACTGGGAAAAATCAAACACCAATTTGTACTAAGCAAAATTCTTCATGTGCTTAGCAGCAGCCTTGTGTGAAATCGACATCAGGACTTGACTTTCAAAGTCACCACAAACTTCTTTAAACAGCTGTTTCAATGATTTTTTTTTCTGATTACGAAAAGATTTGAGAAATTCGGTTGTAATCTTCAGTCAATGGCACAGACGATCCTTGTTTGTTCAATTCTATTCTATGCTGTACTGAAACATTTCAACGCTCTAACCCGCAGGCTTCACCCGCCACACGATGCATTTTGTGTAGTTGCGTCAACATTATTGGTCGGAGACGCCCCGCTGTGATTGCTGGGTGTATCTGGGCGTATTTGCAACCCAGTAATGGGGGAAAACACTGGGACAGGACACCCCAATGGATCTGTGATTGCTGGGTGTACCTGGGCGTATTTGCAACCCAGTAATGGTGGGAAACACTGGGACAAGACACCCCAATGGATCTGTGATTGCTGGGTGTATCTGTGCGTATTTGCAACCCAGTAATGGTGGGAAACACTGGGACAGGACATCCCCAATGGATCTGTGATTGCTGGGTGTACTGGGCGTATTTGCAACCCAGTAATGGTGGGAAACACTGGGACAGGACATCCCCAATGGATCTGTGATTGCTGGGTGTATCTGGGCGTATTTGCAACCCAGTAATGGTGGGAAACACTGGGACAGGACATCCCCAATGGATCTGTTGTAATACATATGCCCTAAGTTTTACATCAAATGGAAGCTGATAGCCAGGGAATTTGATCAAATATCGAAAAATGTTCAAAATGTGTCTGTTCCAACTTCGCTCAGACCGGCTCTAAAACCAGTCTGTCTTCAACAGTGAAACAAAATGCAATAAATAAGTAAAATAAGAACAATTATTACAACATAAATAAATAAAAAACAGTCACGATCAAACGAAAAAGAAAATTTGTGCATGAGGAATTCAAGTGTGGATTGTACAGCAAGACAAAACTCTAATTAAAGTTATCACTTATCTTGAAGTGGAGGAAGTGTACATGTAGTTTTAAAGTTTTCTTAGGACAGTTGTCGTGTGAGACAAGTTATCCAAACCAAAATGTAAACAAAATAAAAGTGATAACATTTTTTTAAAATAAACAAATAAAAACAAATTTACACAAAGTATTCACAAAACCAAAGTAAAAAATAATATTCACAGCAACACTTAAAAAATAAACTCAAACCAAGAAAATAAAAAGTACAATACAACTGATAAATTTTTTTTAATAAAAGAACAGTTACATTTTGCCACACATGCGCAAAAAGGCCAAAGTCATGTGGTATACTTGTGCCATAAGGTCAGGCCAAGTGGTATCGATAAACCAATCCCACAGTGGAACACTGAGGCAAGGCTTCAAACACCCACTAAACCACAAGCCAGAATCCAGTATTTTTAGCTCTTGACCACTGGCCAGAATTCAGTCATTTGAGCACTTGACCACTGGCCAGAATTCAGTAATTTTAGCTCTTGACCACTGGCCATAATTCAGTAATTTTAGCTCTTGACCACTGGCCAGAACTCAGTAATTTTAGCTCTTGACCACTGGCCATAATTCAGTTATTTTATTCCCTCCTACGAAATGTGGTTTCAGAGGAAGGGATCCCAAAATATTTCAATACGAGAAACATTTCACGCATGAAACGTTTCTGAGATTGTGTATTCCAATCATGGATTCTTCTTCCTGCAAGGACATAACATCTCCAGATTTTAATCGATATCTTTCAAAAACACCCACCACCTTTTGAAATGAAATTTTCAAAGGGTTAATTTTATTGTATATATATCTACATATATATATAGAATTCAAACAAATCGAACGGTTCCAAAAACCAAAGGTATACTTTGCCTTTTAGCAGCTCTGTGACATTGGAACTCTGTAGTCTTGCGGCAAATTTCTTGAAAATGCCGGTTCTGAGAGGGGGAGACCAAGCCCAGGCACTACTCGTACGGCTTACCACGATTTCTCTGCCCTCAGCCGAAAAAAAAATAATTGTGCGCTGGATACATAGCATCAGGTTAATATCAAATGAACAAGGAAGGGGGTTGGTGGAAGGGGAAAGGGGTACAGCAATTCTTGTGCAAACGACCAGACTAGGTCGTCCGGTCGTGTGTGCGGTAGACGCATGCAATATATACAACCCAAGCATCCTACTGCTTGACTCACCACTCTCACATCCGGCATGGAGCTGCAGGGCAGCATACTACTCTGCTGTGATAAGGTCGAAGAGGTTGGAGACTGTAATAGGGGGGTGGGGGGTCAAAGGTCAAAGGTTAAACAGGTAGAGTGGACCACATGTGGTTGTTGCTGAGATTAATGGGCACGTGCACAGGTGGGCTCGTAAGTAAAATGATTTCGTGTGAATCACCACATCTTAGCCGTTAAAAAGAAATTGTATGATTTTGGTGAACATTGTACACCTCAAATTATCATCAAAATTTACCGTTTATAATAATTTACTGCTAATCCTCTACTACGCGGGTGGGATTCGAACCCGCACAGGCATTCTACTTGGGTGGGATTCGGACCTATGGATCTTTTCCACCCCTAACCCACAGGACTAAAAAAATCACAGAGTATACAGTGTTAAACACACATCGGTGTAAGGGTAAAACCCTCCAAATACATGTAATATTCTCTATCCTGATGCAATCATTACGTCTGTAATTAAATAACTGGGCAAACTTGTGATGAAGAACTCCTACCCACTTTCTTCATGAAATCTACGTCCTCAACATATTTCGTGCCAATTATTAAGTGCATTAAACTTTCAACTATTAACACAAGTACACACTTAGTGAAAAAAATCAATTACACACTATTTTAACTACATATTTTAAAAAGGGGAGCGACACATGAGGTGACACAAACGGCAACAGTCAGGCACCTTTAACAAAAAATGGCAAAACCAGGAGTAAATTGATGCAAGTAGTCACTCGATCACATTAAACACGAAGACGGTGAAAACTAAAAAGTCAACACAA
The DNA here is from genome assembly GCA_032158295.1 of Pycnopodia helianthoides. Taxonomy (NCBI): domain Eukaryota; kingdom Metazoa; phylum Echinodermata; class Asteroidea; order Forcipulatida; family Asteriidae; genus Pycnopodia; species Pycnopodia helianthoides. The sequence continues at coordinate 4,703,351 of CM063253.1, read as the reverse complement.
TATTTTACCCACTAGACAAAAACACTGCACATGAACTGTACGTTTTAAAATGATTCCTGATTCATTCCAACTACATGTTGGCTTCCAAATAAATACACCGAGACAGAAGAGAGAGAGAGAGATAAGCTATGCTGGCATGTTACCAAAATAAAGGCTTAATCTAGCAACGATTACAGAAAGATCAAACAGCGATGAGTTTACATTCAGCATTCGGCAAAGCCCCTTCAGCCAATTGGCCTGGATTTTGCCCCCCCCCCCCCAAAAAAGAAAAAATCGCAGCTGTTGCTGGCAATTGACAGGCCGACTAAAGACGCCCTCAGGTTCACCTTGTGATGACACGAAAAAACAGTCGGCAACTGACTTTTCATGATGATGCTGCGCCTGAGCTAAGATTCGTCGGAAACATATCAGTCGCCGACTGTTCACTACCCGAGAATAACTACAAAGACGCTAAGACGATCGGCATCAGTCGCCGTCAGAAAAAAAACTGTCGCAAGAGCAAAAAAAATCCTACTTCTGTGACGTGCTCCTGATAGGTGAGAATCAATCAAGCGTAAGCTTGCGCACCAACACGCGTACGGCTATTAACGCCGAATGCGCTTTAGCAACCAGTCTTGGATTGTGGGTGACATGTGGGTGACATTCAAACGATTTCTCAATCATAGTGACCTGAGCGTTAATTTTCAGCACGATCCCGGCGGTTCCGTCCCAGCGCAAGCAAAACGTGGTGGGTCGACCTGAGGGCGGCTTAATCCAACAAGGAACAAAAAAGAAACGTGGCATTTTTTTTTTTTTAATTTTGCATTTAATAACTTCAAGTACTGAAGAGCTTGCTTATCGAGTTATACATCAATTTGAACACTGCAGTTTTCATTGTGTCCATTTGTGATGGTGGTTCGGGGGGGGGGGGGGAGTACTCCAGGGCTGAAGCAAAGGGGAGGAACAACCTCCAGCCCAGAGCTGTATCTTGAGAGAGGAGAGAGTTGCAATAACTTGCAGTTGGAAGCCATTTTCAGTAATGCACAACACAGGGTGCCAGACAAGCCTACACATTGGGTTACGCTACAGTTAGACCGAAAATGGCGTCCAACAACCACGTGACCAAAGAAAACTGGTTTGTGTTACGATTCTCTCAACACACAGCTCTGCTCCAGCCCTGAAAGGTACGCCTTAAACAGCAAAAAAAAAAGATTAGTTGACAACAGAAAATTCTTCACTCATTTCCCCCACCTTTTTTCCCCTCTTTCTTCTGCAGCATTCGGGGAGGGAGCAGGGACTAAGCAAGTCCCGTTGCTTCCACCCAATCTGATTTGATTCGGAGCCATGGTTGGGAACGTTTCATTTTTCAACCCCAAACGAAAGAAAATATTCTGGCAGTGCTGCTTGGGTGGGATATAACAGCACTACGCACTAAATCACGTCACTTTTGCTCAAAATACCCGTGTGTCAGACAAACACTCCACCACCAAGCTCTCACGTAATCACCGCATCGGCGTGCCAGACCGCATTAGTAGTCAGTACACGCCAGTAAACATAAAGCTTGGACATGTGCGTGCGCGTATGTTAGTGATTTTTTACACGTTGTCTGAGATCCGGGTACTGAGCGTCAGTTTTTAGCATTAATGCGGAGTGCTATAACACAGTGACAGAATAAAACTAGGCACACTGGTGCTATCACAAGCAACACACTCCACCATGCAAAGCATAAATTCTTGTACGCTAAATCTTTGGTGTCTCTGGCTAGAAACCCTCTCGAATCCTCTACCGTTACTCGACACCCAATGTTTGCACTCTGATAAGATTGGTACGTCTGGCTTGATGATACATGCAAGTGTTAGCTTTTGGGGCCGCACTAGCAGAGCTGCCAACATTTGCATCTTGCAATCAGGGAGATTTCGTACAACAATCAGGGAGATATTCAGAGTTACAATCAACATAACACCGAAAGTTTCCATAATCAGGGAGATTTCCAATTTTGTTCATCGGATCATGGAAAGGTTGGTTAATTTTCAGGGAACTTTCTGCAGAATCAGGGAGAGTTGGCAGCTCCGCTGCAGTACCATATCCCACAAAGTCATACAACTTTAGGAATAAGTTTTTTTTGTTTGAGGATTTTGGAAAGGTTAGTGCCATTTCTACATCAAACTGACCGAGCGACCGGTCATCTAAAAATCGATGACGGACAAAACTACAACACTGACCACTCACCATGGCCGAGTCAGTAGGGGTGGTTGGGGATACAGCACCAAAGGTACTGGACTTGCTGGAGACCAGCTGGGTACAGTGACAAGTGTAGAAAACAACGTGGGTGAGTTGGGTTAGAAATGCAAGGGGGGGGGGGGTTCGTTGTTTAATGGCAAGAAGAAGAAAAAAGAGTATCGCAGAAGCAGGCCTCGAACTTCGTCTTCAAAAGGGCACGGCAATTTCCCCAAAATGAAAGGCACCCAATGAGGAAAATTTGAATTTGCATTGAAGGTTTTTAAGGGGAATCCACAGCAATTGCTGTGGTGCCGTGGCGAAATTCGAGGCCTGTAGAAGAGCTGAGAGAAAGTTGGTCTGTCGACCATAAGTAATAGATCTTCGTTAAACAGTCCAACAATTGAAGATGATGATTGACCTTGTCCGGGCTTGCTCATGGACAGCTGACAAACAGCTCCAATTTTCTACCAGGGCCCTTTTTCATAAAAAGCCTGTGAGCACAAAAAACTTGCTAAGCACAGACAAATATTGCTTAGCAGAAACAGGTTACCAGCCGACATCATTCCAAAAGGTTTACATTGTTCTGACTGGTGCCCTACTCATTTTTTTGCAAAGCAAAGAACTATGCTAAGCAATATTTTCTGCTAGACAGCTTTACGAAATTGGGCCAAGGGCTTCGCACTGGACTGCCCTTAAAGACTTCCCATCAATAACCCAGTCCCTTTTTCAAAATAAAATCCCAGGCCGACTCATTCCTAAAAGAACCCAAGATTTCATAATACATTCAGTACAGATTAGATTGTACTCTTTACAGGGCCCAATTTCATAGAGCTGCTTCAGCAGAAAATATTGCTAAACAATTGTCTGCTAAGCAGAAATGAGCAGGATACCAGTCACAACTTGTACATGTGACATGTTATTTCGGCTGGTAACCTTATTCTGGTAAGCATAATTTGTTGTGCTTAGCTGCTTTTGTGCTTAAGCAGCTCTCTGAAATTGGGCCTAGATATGAGATTTGACAAATGTGAAAATTGCGGGTCTCGGTTCCCCATCGTTCCCCTCGACCCAGAACCTCCAAGATGTTACAATTCAGGAAGTTGAAAGACTCTGTACATCACCAGATAAACAAAAATACAGGTCTGGACACAATGTGGACTGTTTATGTCTCCCTTTGGTGACTGCTTGACTTCTTTTGAGTAAAAATTTGAAGGCTCAAGGAGATTTTGAGAAAATCCTAAAATCAGGAAAAAAATCACACGCCTGTCCTCAACTGATAAATTGTCTTGCAGTGTCTTTCATATTTTAAATGTAACCTTGTAGAATGAAAAACAAATTAAATGAAAATCGAAATTCAACTCACCACATCAGGTACATCTCTGTAGAAAAAAAGAAAAGAGAAGAAAATCAGTTTATATTTCCTTGTCCATTACTCAGGGGTGAGAGTCATGGCCGACAAAAAGGTCTCAGACCTTTTTGTCTGACACCAAGATCCAAATCTTAAGAGGTATGTTGAATTAATAATAATAACTAGTTAATAATAATAACTAGTTTATACCTATAGGGCAATTTACAATAGCGTATCAATGCGCTTTACGTTAGCAACCTGGTCATCGGGGCCAATAACAAGCCAAGTAATCTTTCTCAGCTCCCTGGGGAGCATACAGCCCAGCAGCCCATTTCAAGAAACTTTACGCAACTGCGCAAGTCCACAGGTGGAAGGTGTGTTAATAGTGCACAACTTACGCAATAAATGTTGCGCAAGCAGACTTACGCAGTCGCGTAAATTTTCAAGAAAAAATCGGCGGCTGGGCTGCCCTGGCGCTCCGAAGGCTTTTTTCAAACACAATATCAACCTCTACCCTCGCAGGTACCCATTAATTATACCCTCGGGTGAAGAGAAGCAATTATGGTAAAGCATCTTGCCCAAGGGAGTATACATCCATTGGCTCCCAAGGCACTCCGGAGGCTTTTTTCAAACACAATATCAACCTCTACCCTCAGAGGTACCCATTATTTATACCCCCTGGTGAGGAGAAGCAATTATAGTAAAGCCTCTCGCCCAAGGGAGTATACCGCCCGGGGGCTGCCGTGGTGCTCCAAGGCTTTTTCAAAACACAATATCAACCTCTACCCTCCTCGCAGGTACCCATTAACTATACCCCCGGGTGAAGGACAAATCTGCAACTAACTGCTCTATAGCCGAATATCTTTCTCAGGACATACTCTGACTAGTGTGCCAAGTTCCATGCTCGTATCATCATCAAAGACACAATCCCGTCACCTACATCCCGTACCATCAATACATGGAACTTGTTTCCATGTTTACTGCATGTTTTATACACTTTGCAAGTCTTGAATTAATAATAATAACTAGTTTATACCTATAGGGCAATTTACAATAGCGTATCAATGCGCTTTACGTTAGCAACCTGGTCATCGGGGCCAATAACATTCCTGTAATCTTTCTCAGCTCCCTGGGGAGCATACAGCCCAGCAGCCCATTTCAAGAAACTTGAACATCCCGTACCATCAATGCATGTAACTTGTTTCCATGTTTACTGCATGTTTTATACACTTTGCAAGTCTTGAATTAATAATAATAACTAGTTTATACCTATAGGGCAATTTACAATAGCGTATCAATGCGCTTTACGTTAGCAACCTGGTCATCGGGGCCAATAACATTCCTGTAATCTTTCTCAGCTCCCTGGGGAGCATACAGCCCAGCAGCCCATTTCAAGAAACTTGAACATCCCGTACCATCAATGCATGTAACTTGTTTCCATGTTTACTGCATGTTTTATACACTTTGCAAGTCTTGAATTAATAATAATAACTAGTTTATACCTATAGGGCAATTTACAATAGCGTATCAATGCGCTTTACGTTAGCAACCTGGTCATCGGGGCCAATAACATTCCTGTAATCTTTCTCAGCTCCCTGGGGAGCATACAGCCCAGCAACCCATTTCAAGAAACTTGAACATCCCGTACCATCAATACATGTAACTTGTTTCCATCTTTACTGCATGTTTCATACACTTTGCAAGTCTCGCGCATATACCCAAAGGTCCATTGAAACAGACACGTCTGTCATGAGCTTGAGTTTTGAATTTTTTATCTTGTTTTATAGTTTTCCCTCTTACTGATAAATATTACTAAGAAACAGCCGTGTTAGTCTGATAGATAAAACAAAGAGGGTAGTGGTAGCACTTAAAGACTAACTAATTACATAAAAATACCGCATGAGCTTTCGTTGGAACGACTACTAAGTAGTACTTGTACTACTTGCATCTGATGAAGTAGTTGTTCCTCTGAAAGCTCATGCAATTTTGTTATGTAATTAGTTAGTCTTTAAGTGCTACCACTACCTTTTTTGATAAATATTATTATCATTACTAGTCTTTTTTTTTTTAAAGACTTACCCTTCTTTCTCCTCCTTGTCCTTCTTGGTTTTCTTCGTCTTCTCCTTCTTGGTCTTTCGTTTCTTGCTTTTGTTATCTGGATCTGGACTGGGAATGTTGGAGACGTCGCATTCCTCAAATACTATCGGACCTGGATTTAATTTAAAAAAAAGTGATCATGACATCGGTAAGATTGAAAAAAATATAAACGTTCACAGATTGGCACAGAACTAACATGCCAAATTGATGCTCATGGTGGGAAAACTTCCCTTTAAATATTTGCGGTTGAAATGCCACATTGTAAGTTGTCCTGTGGGCCACGAGTAGAATGAAATAAACCAATATAATAATAATATAAACACTGTAAAAGATGGTACTTAAAGGAACAATACAGAATTGGTAAGAAAAAAACTTGTAAATTATACTTTGATCACAGATTTACATAAAACTTACACGGTCTAATGATGATGATAGCAGAAAACATTCCTTTAAATATTTCTGTCTGACATGCCATATTTGATGAGAAATGAATAAACTAATTTTCCGATTGGAGTTTATTGCTCAGTGAGCGTTTTATTCATTTGTTGAATCTATATGATTTCATGCAAATGTGTAATCGGTTTTTCACTAATTTCTTGTGACCCAGAGGGCCGATCGATCTCCAACTTCTACAAGTTTGTCAGTTTATGTATATGGTGGATTACATAAAGTGCTTACACTGCCAGCAACTGTTTTGTTAGCAAAAATGTTCCTTTAAGAAGTTTTCTTGATGAAAACCATGAGCAAGATCCCTTAGTGGCAAGAGTACACAGGGCAGACTTTAAATGGCCGCCCACTTCACTCTACCTGATTATAAAAAAAAATAATATTTGCCACCGCGATACAATTTCTGCAAAAGCTAGGTATCAGCTGAACTGCAAAAGCAGCTTTTTGTCAAATAAATTTAACATTTTAGCGTAACCTGCAAACCCTATAGGTTCTAAGATTTGTACAAACCCTTGTTATCATGCACAATGAGAACGGCTCAGAAAAAAAAAGGCAAACAAAAAAAAATCGCTGGACATTTTGTCACATTGTCAAAAACATTAATTCTCTGAGGAGATAATGGAGCAGTTTGAGGAAGGGTTTTTTGATGATACAGGCGGTGTTATCCTACACGGCCAATTCACCCCTGGGGTTTAACAATTCTCTTAACCCAATCAATTCTTCACATCCCCCCCCCCTCCTCCTTCCTCCCTGCACTTTATTTCCCGTCTTCGCGTTTCTATTTAAAGTGGCGCTACATCATCGCAGCATAAAAAAATAAAAGTACAAAATTTAAGAAGCATTCGCGCCTTCACATCTTCTTCTTTTTAATGACATAATTTTTCTAAAAACATAAGCACAACAAAAAATAATAGTACAAAAATTTGAGAAGCATTCCTGAGCAGGACAAGCAGGGAAGCGAGACAAATCTATGAACACACAGAGAAGCTGTCCGGTAAGTGGTTTTTCACTCAGAGATTTGCCCCTGCTGGAAGGCTCTGTTCAACAGAGATTTCACAGTCAATTTCGAGCCAAATTTCCATCTTTGACCAATTACCAGTCATTTGTGCGTTCATGACTGTCACTGGGCCCTTCACAAATTTGCACTTTGCTGCGAGGGATGTTACAGCGTTGGGGCTTGGACAGAGAGTGCATTCACTCTAGAACAGGATGGCAAGAAAAATAACACTGCGACTGTTTTATTTCAAAAGGCGCCCCTCACATTTTTTTTTTACGGCATCATTTTTCTAAAAACATAAGCAAGACTAGGTTCAAGCAAAATTTTGCTAAAAAATGACAAGTAGGATTTGAAGCTGTGCATGGTTGAGATACAATCTAGTAAGGTTTGTGGTAACACCATGTACGACGAGAATCTGTCGTACGAATTGTGGTGGTTCTGAAGAGAACCGCTGGTACAAAAACTTGATGTTTTCGATCAAAATGCTCTGAACGTCTTAAACACTTGATCAACTTCTTGATCAGCGCTTTTATCTCTCTTGTAGAAGCGCTTTATAAATACTGTTATTATTATTATTCGTCTTATTATTACTATGTTCTCCGATCCTCTCTGGCCAGCATCAGCAACCTACCTGGTTTTTCTTTTCCTGTCCCTTTAGTCTCTGAGAACATCTCAATAAGTTTGACTGATGTCAAGTCCTCACACTGCTGGCTAAATTCCCCTTGTACCTGGCAGAGGAAAAGAAAATAAACGTTAAGGCACCTTTCTAAATAAAAATGTTCACAGGATTATTCTTTTTGCAATCCTGCTAGAGTGAACACACTGAGCTGTCAAAACCCAACAGCGGTCAAATTCCCTGTCAAAACTGTCTTTAACCCCTTAACCCTTTAGAGATCATAGCCGCCGCAAGCGGCTTGGCCTCATAGCCGCCGCAAACGGCCCAGAGATTTGACCAGAAGAGTGGTGTTTCCGATCAGAAGAGTGGTGTTTCTGATCAGAAGAGTGGTGTTTCCGATCAGAAGAGTGGTGTTTCCGATCAGAAGAGTGGTGTTTCTGATCGGAAAGAGTGGTGTTTCTGATCAGAAGAGTGGCGTTTCTGATCAGAAGAGTAGTGTTTCTGATCAGAAAGAGTGGTGTTTCCGATCAGAAGAGTGGTTTTTCCAATCAGAAGAGTGGTTTTTCCAATCAGAAGAGTGGTGTTTTCCGATCAGAAAGAGTGGTGTTTCTGATCAAAAGAGTGGTGTTGCGATCAGAAGAGTGGTGTTTCCGATCAGAAGAGTGGTGTTTCCGATCAGAAAGAGTGGTGTTTATGATCAGAAGAGTGGTGTTTCAGATCAGAAGAGTGGTGTTTCTGATCAGAAGAGTGGTGTTTCTGATCAGAAGAATGGTGCTTCCGATCAGAAGAGTGGTGTTTCCAATCAGAAGAGTGGGTGTTTCTGATCAGAAGAGTGGTGTTTCTGATCAAGTGTTTCTGATCAGAAACACTGGTGTTTCTGACTGGTGTTTCTGATCAAGTGTTTCTGATCAGAAACACTGGTGTTTCTGACTGGTGTTTCTGATCAGAAGAGTGGTGTTTCTTTTCTAATCAGAAGAGTGGTGTTTCTGATCAGACTCAAGCTCTGGTCAGAGCTTGAGTCCAGAGCCCAAGAACTAATACCAGGTATTAACGCTCCATCCCAAAACCAGGCACTTCCCGCCAAAACTCAAAATTGGGTTTATTTGTTCATCAAACGGATGAGAGTAGAAACTTTCCATAACACCAATGTGTCAAGTATTTCTCAACATGCAGAATGTTTCAGACTGCACATCACCAGGGTTTGCCCTTAACCTTCTTCAACGACTAGCCAGCAGTTAGCTTGTTATTTCACTAGTCCGTCAGCTTTCTCACCAGGGCCCAATTTCATAGAGCTGCTTCAGCACAACAAATAGCTAAGCGCAATAAAATTAAGCTTACCAAAATAAGGGTACCAGCCAAACTACCATGTCACATGCACACTTTTTGGCTGGTATCCTGCTCATCTCTGCTTAGCAGAAAATTAATAAGCAATATTTTCTGCTTACGCAGCTCTATGAAATTGGGCCCAGTCCATACGTTGTATTTTTAAATAGGGATGCTTTTGAATACTGAACTAGCCAGCCGGACCACTTGGAGAGATCTTTGACTGGCCCTCTGGTGTTTTAACTGGCTAGTGTTACAGACCAGTGTTAAGAAAGAACGCTGATCACGGCTCATCGAGATCATGACTGACACTTTGGTCGTCTTCACTTTTAATGTCGTTTAGCTCATCAAAAGATGAGAATAAAAAGCTTCAAATAACACCTAATCGGGGCCTATACCTTAAGCATCAGGCCTGGAATTTCATCTTGGAGAGGCCAAGGCCATTTTCATTTTGTAATTTATAAAGTCTATGGGAAACTTTTGAAGGGGCACTAAGGCCAAGACCAGGGCAGTGAGGGCCCATGGCCTCCGTGGCCTCCGTGTAATACTTGAAGTATTTCTCAACATATTGAATGTTTTAAGACATCACATCACATTCATATCAAGGCTGATGTTTCGGTTGTCTTCACTTTCATGGCCAACCTAATATTTCTGAGGAGTGCCCGATATTGGCGTCAGGCATCAGATGTATTAGAATTCACCACAAAGATTTACCTGCTCGACGCTACAGCCACACTCTCGTAGCGCTATGTTGTACTGCTTGATAAACTCTTTGAGCTGTTGTAAATGCCCCTCTTCTATGGATTGTAATTGCTGTAAACAAAAAGACGTCACAATATTACAAAAATGGTTTACATTCAAATACTCATTGGAAAGACACAGTTCTTGCATTGGGCATCCCGAATGTTGAAATTATTAAATCATTATATTGCACTTTGGTATTTTGTTTCAATTACATGTACATCACCAGGTTCACAAGAAACAACAAATAATTTGGGGTTCAACAAAGACAAATTTACTAGAGCGGGATTTGAACCAGCAACCACCGGATTAGCGTGCCGACTTTTGTATTACACTGGGCAGAGGATGGTCGCAGTGTGGTTAAAATCTACACAGGGGGAGTTCACTGTACCTGACAAGACTTGGTCATCTTCTTTTCAAAATCTCCCCTGAGATTGGCGTATTTTTCAACATAGGACTTGTAGTCTTCCACTGTAGAACACACACAAAAAAAGAGGAGAAATATTTAGCATTGATAACCTATGAATGAGTAGACTTGGTTCAAGTCGGGTTTCGTGCTAACCGAGTCAACGGTACATGCTAGCTGGCTATGATGAGCTTTTTAATGTGCGCCCTCTAGTGCCAATTAGTTGCCAATCTAGACAGAGCAGAGTTGATTGGCACTTTTCTGTCGAGTGATGGCGCGCAACAAAAAGAGGTGAAATAAAGCTGGGTCTGATGGATGCAGTGGATTAATCAGAAATCCAGGACTGACGAAAGTTCGACTTGGGTCAAGTCTAATGAATGAGAGACTTTTGAACCCTAGGTGGCAGCAGACATACCAGGTAAGATTCCATTGTTCGCGTACTTCTGAGCCTTGGCACATTGCCGAGAACAATGGGTTTACCTGGTGAGTCTGCTGCCACCAAGCGTCTCAAAAAGTCCCCCATTGATGCCTCCATACTTGGTAATGCTACGGCGCCGATCGTGGAACGAATTTCATAAAGCTGTTTACCAGTAAGCAGATATTTGTGATTAATGTAGAAGACAAAAACGTGCGTAAGCAAAAAGTGTATTTCATAAACGGTCGAGAAGATTTGACAGCGTGTGTGCGCATTCACAATGGATTTGCATTGTTGCGTCACACTCATCAGGGCCTCATTTCATAGAGCTGCTTAAGCACAAAAAATAGCTAAGCACAACCAAATTATGCTCACCAGAATAAGGTTACCAGCCAAACTGCCATATCACATGTAAAATTTGCGACTGGTATCCTGCTAGTTTCTGCTGAGCAGGCAATTGTTAAGCAATATTTTCTGCTTAAGCAGTTTTATGAAATAAAGTCAAGCCGTCAGTTGAAGGCACTCACTTGCTTTCTTGTATTTAGCCTCGGCTTTTTCTTGCTCTTTGGTGCTGGCGTTCTCTTTCTTAAGTCTCTCGAACTCTATACACCTTGTGTTGTAGAGCTCTTTGGACTTGTGGAGCATATCGTTCGTTGAATGTAGACTTTGAACAACATCGGCAGTGCCTTGGATCTCTCCCTTAATCTGTGGTTAGGAAAACAGACATGGCAATCGAAAGTAAGATTTGTTTTATATTACTTGACTTCGGCCTTTTTCACACGACATCCATTAAAGCAGGGGTCCATTGCTTAATTTTAGCATGGTTGCAAAATTTAACAAAATTTATCCCGTGTAAACATTGTTGTCCTTTCACATGTATTTTGTAAAAATTTCACAAACGAGCTCAAAATCAGCAAGGCATAGGCATTTTGTCCTAGCATACGATGGAAGAAAACTGCACACTCATGAGTGTTTATCACTAAAAAAGCAAAAACCTTTAATGGAGGACAGACCGATTTTCCTAGGAATTTTTTTACAGTAGCCTGACTGACAAACAAGGGCATGTGCTTTCTCTATATACATGTACCATGCCCCATATGTGGCAGAGGGTGTCCCTCAAAATGCTCCCATACTTTAACACATTCTTTTCCTCTTGTACAGAAATACACACCCCCCCCCCTCTAAAATCTTGCAAATAGAATTCTTGAGATTCCTAGAACACACAATGAAGACACAATAGTGGGGGGGGGGGGGCACCATGCCACATATCGAGCAACATATTTTATTTTTCTTTCTCAATCAGTAAAACAGCCCTTTGAAATGAAAAACATGCATTGAGCTGCCATCGGAGCTCCAGGAAACTGGAGACTTGTCACTGGAAACTGTCTCACTCAACTTGATGGAAAAGCTACATGGTACGCATCTGCCCAAGATTTAAGTTTGGGTGTGATCCCTGGCCATACAGCAATTACAGGTTGAATGGCTTCTGACTGGCAACCTCCCTGAACAAAGATATTGACAAAATAGCAGACCGCTAACGTAGGGCTAGATGGCTCAGTTGGTAGAGCACCGGAACGGAGGTCGCAGGTTTAAGTACCGAGTTTGTCTTTGTTCAACCCCAAACTATTTCAAATTTACCCAGTCAGTTTCCCTTGTAGTTTATTACTTGATACATTTAAATAAAAAAGTTGCATCCCCTTAAGATGATCCATCTCCTGCTGCTTCCCAGGTAGTCTTGGCACAAGACGTCAGTGATCGGTAGCGGATACTCGTTGTAACTCGTTATAGCGCGCCCTCTTACGGCCGGATTTAACCAACTTGACTGGCTCTCACTAACGTGCTTAATCGCAAGTTACCACTTAAATTTGAATTCCTCAGACTATAGAGACAGTTGCTATGTCACATGATTCGGGGCAAGCTTTTGTATAGCAACCTCTAGATGAGCAAACCCTGGTACCATTGTGCCGTACACATCCATTCAGAATTGTGTATGGGTGTTCGCCGTCTCTTACGTAACTACGCAAAAGCTTGCCCCGAATCATGTGACATAGCAACTGTCTCTATAGTCTGAGGAATTCAAATTTAAGTGGTAACTTGCGATTAAGCACGTCATTGTACCAGACAATGTTCACGCAAATGGCTTATTGGACCAGAGGCATTGGAGGCAATTGCCTCTGTGGAGTATCAGGCCTATGTATCTTGATACAATAAACTGCGGAAGTTGGTGACCTTTAGCCACTCTTGTCATTTTATGCAATGTACACCGATTGGCTCATTGATTAGGAATCTTCTAAAGGGTAAGATGAGAGAAATCTCAGGAGAAATTAGAAAGTTCTCCACGTTAAGTAGTTCTGGCGACGGGAGATTCGCCACAATCCATTACTGCAGATTTCAAACGAATTAATCAATCAACTTAACATTGTACGCGTACGGGGGGAGATCGGGTTGGCATAGTGGTATCTTACCTGGCCTTCCACCTCAAGGACCCCAGTTCGAATCCCAGAGAGATTCATTCTCTGGGCTTTTCCTCCCACAACTAAAATTGAAGCTTACTTCATTATCTTCTCTCCATGGGGTTCTTGGCTAGTATAGTGATTAAGTTCGCTTTTCTGAGAGTCCTTGGCTTAACGACCACAGTTAATGACGATGACTAGAGCAAGCTAGTCGAAACGTTGAGACCAAAAGAACTCACTCCTGCGGCAGTGCAGTTAATTACGAGAAGTCCCCCCGATCCACAAAGCTAAAGTAGTAGTCCAGGCCGATTTCCTACCTCCCGCCCAGGTAGTAGTTAATAAGCAGGACAGTTCTTTTCAGAACTGAGAAGTCTCCCGAATTCCGAAAATCTACTCCGCGGTAATAGAATAAGTAGCAAGACAAGTTCTCTAAAGAACAAATCTACACAGCAAGTAGATATTTTTACACATGGTGTTACCGCAAACCGAATATATATTGATACCTCACCATGCAATGCCTCAAAACCCATACACAATTAATAAATTAAATATATGTGCAAATGGCAATGTAGCTTGAAACCAACCTTAGTAGGTTCAACGAGTGAGAGGGGGGGTTCGAAATTTTCATTGTTAAAAAAAGAGTGTGGGCTTTCGACCTTATGCATTGACATCATCAAGCCGCCATCTTAAAGGGAAAAACTATGATGAAACAACGGAAAACGCGCAGCTACATGTATGTGCCTGCGGCGCCCAGGATCAGCCAATGAGCTACCTTCGTTTTTTTTTTTTACATCTAGCCGAGGGCGCCCTACTCGTTATAATTGCTTCTCCATACTGTAACTTATGTGTAACTGCGTAATTGCCCCTCTTCACCCCAAGTATGTAAAAATGGGAAACTTACATGTTTTATAAAATACAATATTGCAATTGTTATTCAGATCCGCTCTGTGCGTTCAATATCAAAGGATTAAAAAAAAAACATAAAGAGCGTGGGCATCACATCAAATTCACTGCACTAGTGTCCTTGGGGCAAGACAGCAACTATAATTGCTCCTCTGTATCGTACATGTAACTCATCACCCAAGAAGAGCTAAATGGTCAACTTACGTGTTTTACAAAATGCAACATGGAATTGTACTATCAAATCAACCGCAGTGGTTTATGGATAAAGGATTCAAAATTGATCACTGTATCAGGCCTGATACTTCAGCGTTGTAGGGGCAAGGCAGTTATTCCTATTAATAGGCACCAAGGTAACAGCCAGGGGCAAGGAGGCAATAAGCTCTTTTGCGAGTCAGATTTGAATAATGTCCGGTGCAATGACCTGCTGAGCCACAAGTTACCGCTTCGCTTTGTATTCCTCGGACTGTAGAGGCATTGCTATGTCACATGATTCGGGGAAAGCTTTTTTTGCGTAGTGACGTAGGAGAAAACGAATACCCATACACAATTCTGAATGAAAGTGTATGGCACAATGAATGTTTCTGGTAATGAAACCAAGGATGCCTCATAAAGTGAACTTAATCACTGTAGCTTGCAAGCCTGAGGAAACCTGTAAACAAGGGTGCCTGCTGTGTGAACCAGAAACACCGGGGTTAACCCCCCTACTCTTCCATGATAAGTGTTAGGGTTCTGTTACATGCACTACCAATCTTAGTACACAGGACCTACAGCTTAACGCCGCATCCGAAGGACAAAGCAATTATGGTATCTTGCTCAAGGACACAAGTGCCACGACCGGGACGCGAACCAACACTCAGCTAATCAGAAACACCAGAGCTGAAGTCCGGTTCTCTTAAAACCATTTGGCCACGACACACACCACAGGTGATGGGAGGTCGCTATACAAAAGCTTGCCCCGAACTATTTGACACAGCACATGTCTCTATAGTCTGAGGAATTCAAATTTAAGTGGTAATTGTGACTTTTAATCAAGTCATTGCACCAGACATTATGCAAATCGTTCTCTCATATGGCTTAATGCCCTCTGTTGACTCCTGGAAGTACTGTATCAGCCCTGCTGTTTCTTAAGTACAGGCTAGAATCAAGGTCACTGCACTCTTGTGCCTGAGGAAGACACTCGTTATAAATGCCACCCATCAAATTTTAAAAACATGTTTAGCGCCCCCGCATGCTTCCTTTTAAGAGGCCGCCTCTTTTATTTTTATCTTTTTAAAGGATCAATTTTTATGATCCCGACGAAAAAAAATCAATTCTAAAATACTCAACATCCTATGTTTTTGCACTTTAGAACACCCAAAAAACACACAGTAAAAAGCTGGCAACCATCTTGAAACATAGCTCGGCCAGTTGTCTTGACGAAAGAGAAGAAGAAAAAAGAGAGGGAAAAAAAGAGGCCCACATTCTCCTTTTTTTGTAAAAAGGCAGCACGCTATACATGTTTTTTTTTATTTTTTATATTTCACCTAAGAGTACATATATGGATATCGGCCAGGGTCGAGATTACCATTGTTTGTTAGTTTGCTTGTTCAGACGATCTTCCTGTCTTGAAGGGAACTCGGCAAAGCTCCCTCAAGGGGATATAAACGCTAAGCTGGCAATAACCAACTTCTCTCATACAAACATTGGATTTACGTCTATGACTATGAATGGCACAAATCAAGAAATTGTAATTCAGTAATTAGACGACAAAACCTATTCTAGTCGTTTTGAAATCAGCGGAAATCACCAATATTGATGAGCGATGTATTTATATATTTTGTCCTTTTTGTTGGTCAGTTTTTCTTGTGTCCTTCCCCAGATTGACTTCCCATACTTGTATGCTCCCTTCATACAAACAACTTGTACATGTTTTTTAGGGGGCTAGGCCTATATTTCTTGGTTTGATGTTTTCTGTTTTGGTTCTGTCAGAATGTTCAAGCGTGCAACCAGACTTTCTGCTTCTTCTCAAGTGTACACACTTGCTTTGCTGAGATGTAGAACAAGGAGCCGTTCCATCAGCTTTATTCTACTGTACGTACTGCATCTCTTTGGAACTCCTTGCCTGGTGTATGCTTCCCTCCATCCTACAATCTAGACTGTTTTAATACGAATATCTATTCCTACCTTCAGAGTTATTTTCACATTCAATAATTTTTCTTCTTGTAACCCCTTACCAAGAGTGGCTTTTAGCTTTGTTTAGGGCAAACTTGAATATACAAAAATATAAAAATAATATTTTAAAAAAAAAGTTCTTTGATTTGCCTGGTATTTTGATGTAATTATTGTATTGTTGTGGTCGAATAAATAATCGTAATAATAATCGTCAATTTGACTAATGGTGTTGCATTCAGGGGAAACTCTAGATGAAATAAAGACAACTGTGAGGGTAGATCTGTTACAGAAGGCGGCGCTTTTGGGAGCAGCGAGGATCCTTAGAAAGACCATTGAGATCTAAGGCTACGGGACGTAGCCCAACTTGAGGAGTTACTGGCACAAAGGAAAATGTGATCTTTCTTTTGCGTGCTGTGATAAAATGAAATAATAATACCACTGGGCTCTTATATAGCGCCTTTTCACAGACAAGCTACCACAAGGGAAAATAAACGCCAAGCTGGCAACAGCCAAACACTGGATTAACACCTATGACTATGAATTGCACACATCAAGAAATTGTAATTGAGTAATTAGACGACAATTGGATAACAACAGGAAAAGCAGAGCTACATGTATGTTTTGAATTATGAGACCCCGTTTATGATGCACCTTCTAATGGTTTACAAGGTGCTGCGGTGCATTCAGCAGCCACTGCCATAAACACCAGGGCAAATCCCCTACTCATAGCGATAAGTGCAACTAGGTTCTTGTATGTGGATTACACAACACACCGGACCTACAACAGCGTCGTCCCATCCAAAGGACGAAGCAATAATGTTCAAGTGTCTTGCTCGAAGGACGCAAGTGTAATGACCGGGACTCGAACCCACACTCCGCCGATCAGCAACACCGGAGCTTCGAGTCCGGTGCTCTTAATAACCGCACGGCCAAGACGCGCCACAAGATAAGGTTTCAGCAATGCTTTCAGCCTGATGAACTGGAATAGCAATCGTGTACAGTGTACAGTATTTGGAGACATGCTGTACAAGTGCCACATGAATGCTGATGACCCCCCCCCCCTCCCCGGCACCAATGTCTGCCAAGCTTGCCATTTCGGGAGTCAAATTGCATGTACAAATTATGGCTAAGCGTGAAAAGGTCATGTGGCCTAAAATGCACACTACACTGTATAACACGCGGGGACGATGACTCCCACAGATTACTGAGATGATGACACAAGGTGAATTGGGTCAATTGTTATTATTATTTAAAGGAACATTACAGAATTGGTAAGAACAAAACTTGTAAAATATACTTTTTAATCACAGATTTACATCAAACTTACACTGTCTAATGATGATGATAGTAGAAAACATCCCCTGAAATATTTCTGTCTGAAATGCCATATTTGATGAGAAATGAATAAACTAATTTTCCGATTGGAGTTTATCGCTCAGTGAGCGTTTTATTCATTTGTTGAATCTATATGATTTCATGCAAATGTGTAATCGGTTTTTCACTATTTTCTTGTGACCCAGATGGCCGATCGATCTCAAACTTCTACAGGTTTGTCAGTTTATTTATATTGTGGTTTACATAAAGTGTTTTCACTGCCAGCAAATGTTTTGTTAGCAAAACCGATTCTGTAATGTTCCTTTAACAGCATGAAGTTTGCAACCAGTAATGACATTTAACTGTAAATTTAAATATTTCAAAAATAAATGGGGGGGGGGGAAAAAAAGAGGAAAAAAAACACAATGAGTATTGTACTAGGGTGCTCGCCATGTACAAGCTAGCGTATCGGGACCTTACACGCGGATTGCAGATTGGTACCCGCAAATTCTGATTGATACACACACAAAATATGTAAAATATACATTTTTTAATTTATTTTATTTGTTTTTCTTGTAAAATAAAATTATTTAGAATGCCCAGATTGCACAGTAGGGCTTTTAAAACAAAAGACAAACACCAAGTAAAAAAACATTCAGAATACCTGGTTTCAATTTCAGCGTGCTTAAAGGCACTGGACACTATTGGTAATTACTCAAAATAATTGTTAGCATAAAAACGAGCAATGGAGAGCTGTTGATAGTATAAAACGTTGTGAGAAAACGGCTCCCTCTGAAGTAACATAGTTTTTGAGAAAGAAGTAGTTTCTCAGTAAAAATTTGAATTGATTTTGAGACCTCACGCGTGAGGTCTCGAAATCAAGCATCTGAAAGCACACAACTTCGTTTGACAAGGGTGTTTTTTCTTCCATTATTATCTCGCAACTTCGACGACCAATTGAGTTCAAATTTTGACAGGTTTTGTTATTTTGTGCATATGTTGAGATACACCAAGTGAGAAGACTGGTCTTTGACAATTACCAAAGGTGTCCAGTGTCTTTAAGTCAAACTTTCAAAATTTTGGCTCAGAATGCCCGCCCCCCCCCCAAGTTTTGACAAATCCAGGGAGAACCTTGCACACACTCGTCTGGATAAATCTCAATAAATCAAAATAAATCAAAATAACTCAATTTACCGCTTTGTGTTTCTTGTGCTGTTCCTCTCCATATTTCTGGACCTCCTTCACGACGTCTTGCAGTTTCTGTATCAGTTTGTGATGGGCAGCCGATAGCTTATCTGTTGCTGATTTGATCAGTTGCCAGAAGGGGGCGAACGTTCTGTGCGCAACACAAAAGAAAACATGTGAACTATGAATAAACACAAGGTTACTTGGTGGCTCCAAACACACACACACACCAACACACACACTGGCCCGCTGGCCCAAGTTCAGGAATTTGTTTTGCATCAGGTCCTTGAACAGAGCTGCCAACATTTGCATCTTGTGATCGGGGAGATTTTGTCCAAACAATCAAGGAGAGATATATACATGTATAGAATTACATTCAACATAAAAGCGAATAAGTTTCAATAATCGGGGAGATTGTCAGTTTTCTTCGCCAGAACATGGAGAGATTGGTTTAATTTCGGGGAAACTTTCTGCAGAGTCAGGGTGAGTTGGCAGCTCTGCTTAGAAGCTAGTGTTTTTTTCAGAACAAACCCTTACTCCCTGGGCATTTTTGCTGTCATGTGACCTCAATCCCAAGTATCCTCCTCTCCTACATGTAAGTCACTCCGCGCCAAATTGTTTGGACTTGAGGCAAGATTGGATTGCCTGACCCAGTGATTAAGCAGGGCTCGAATTTGACACTGGACCGCAGGCCCGAGGCCAGTGATTTTAGCATTTGGCCAGTAAACTCATGACCGGACAAGTCCGGCGGTCTTGTGTTTTCAATTCAATAACAGTTCCTGTACCTCACTCTATAATGTCTTGAACAGAAACAAATTATGTTCAAATGTTGGCTTTGAGTAATGATTTGAAATAAACTTAATACCCTTAAAGACAAATTGAGGTAAATCTTCTCTTATACATGTATGTCTTAGTGCTTGTTCAATTAAATGCAAGTGTGCAAGGAAGTCTTTTCTCAGTTTGAATCTGGTCTTGTAAAATTATTTCTGGTCCAGTAAAAATTTTGAGATACAAGTCCTGTAGTCTTGGGGATTTTTCCCCCAAATTCGAGCCCCGTTAAGCATAACTTTTTGGGGGCCTACAGCCCTCAATCCTCCACTATCCTCCTCTCCTATGTCACTCCACACCAAATTGTTTGGACTTGGATAAGATTGGAATGCCCGACCCAGTGATAAGCAATTGTTATTTGGGCCTACAGCCCTAAGTCCTTCTGAATCCTTCATTTCCGCAAAGAAGGATATTGAATATAGGAGGGTAAAGATTAAAGAGTACATGTGAACTTTAGCTTTTCAATTCCCAAACCTCGTCGAAAGAAAATGTCAGCAAATATAAAAAGATAAGCTAATATTTAAAAAAAAAAAATATAACACAAAAATTATATTTAAAAGATAGTATCAGGTCACTGGTCCAATTCTAGCTCCGGTCAATTTGTCTTTGTTCAACCCCAGTTTAATCAAAATGTACCCAATTTAGTTTCCCTTGTGGCTTATTGCGTGATGTTTTAAATAAAAAAGTTGCATAAGGTGATCCCCTGCTGCCACTTCCCAGGTTGTATCGTTAACTGGTTTATGCAGCAGTCACAGGTTGAATGGCTTCTGACAAGCACCCCCGAACAAAGATATTGACAACAGAGGGAGACCGCCAACATTAGAGCTAGATCGCTCCAATCAATTTGGCTTTGTTTCAACCCCAAATTAGTTCAAATTTACCCGGTCAGTTTCCCTTGTGGTTCATTTCTTGGTGTAAATACAAAGAGAGCGCCGACAGGGTGATCCGGAGGTCACAGGTTCAAATCCCACTCTAGTCAATTTGTCCTTGTTCAACCCAAAATTAATTAATGTCTACCCAGTCAGTTTCCCTTGTGGTTCACCACTTGATGCAAATACAATTTTTAAAAAGGAGTGCATGTATTTCTGACCTCCAAGAAATATTTGTAACTCGCATGAATATTTTTTGTCAAGTGCAAGTTTTGAGCTACATCTGCGAGACTGGTGGTCCAGTGAAGATTGTTTCGAAATTTGTGTATCCATAGCAGCAATATTTTGTATTCACAGCATACGGACAGCACAACATTGTTAGTTGTCAAAGACCAGTATCATCCACACTTCATGTGTGAACCAACATAATACATGAAATAACAAACCTGCGAACGTTTAAGCTCAATCGGTCATTGGAGTCACAGAAGTGGTGAAAAAAACAAACACTATGTTTTTTTTACTGTTTTCAAGTATCGAGTTTTGGACTTGCGAGATCAAAACTAATTGTTTTATTCATTTCTCAAAAACTACAGCATTTCAAGCAAAATATCTCAAGGGAAGTTTTAGACAATGACCATGTAAAAACGTGAAAATCTGTGAACATTTATAATTTCAATCTTACCAATGTTGTGCTCACACCCTTAAAAAGTCCCTTTCAGGTCTCTATTAAAGGTTTTTTTTCTGAGAAAATACAGCTGCACAATATTGATTTTCCCTTTACTTGTGATATTATGAACTATCTATACTAATGTTTTTGTTCATTTCTTTTTTTATTGCACAGATTTGACAAAAAAAAAACAATATTGACTTCCTGTCAAGTCATTGCAGAACCTGGTGATCCATTGGATGTTGATAGTACAATTGCACACAAAAAAATCTGCTTTTCCCTTAAAGGTATTGTACACTTTTGGTAACAACTCAAAATCAGTGTCCACATTTTGTGTGATTAAACATATGCATGAACAAACAAAGCTGTGAAAGTTTGAGCTCAATTGGTCATCCAGGTCATGAGAAAATAGTGAAAAGAGATCTTATGTGTTTTCTGTTTTTTCAAATTATCGCGCGCGATAATTACTATTGTTTTACTCGTTTCTCAGAAACGATAGCATTTTAGGCAGAAATATTTTAAGGAACCCTTTCTACCATTACTTACTTTAAATCATGTAAGTTATGTGTGAATCTGTGAACATTGTGTTTTTCGATCTTACCAATAGTGTACAGGGCCTTTAACCCTGCTACTGTCCTCAAGCTGCAGTTTTGAACGATACTCGTAAACTAACAGTTTTGCCTGCCTGCAATATGATATCATACAGTGAATGCATACACAAACATGTAGTACGGTCCACTGTCTGACCAGCCAATACGATCTGTGGTTTCAAGTGACAGTATGCACTGTGCCAGCCTGCAATATGATATCATGCGGTGAATGCATCTACACAGTACAGGATTAACCCTCCCACTGTTTGATCTTTCAATCTCATCCACTGTGGCTTTGAATGATTATGAACTATGCCAGCCTGCAAAAGGGATATTATGTGATGAATGCATCTACTCAGTACACAATGGGCTCCTACTGTCTGACCATTCAATCTCATCTGCTGTGGTTTAAAGGCACTGGACACTATTGGTAATTACTCAAAATAATTGTTAGCATAAAAACTTACTTGGTAACGAGCAATGGAGAGCTGTTGATAGTATGAAACATTGTGAGAAAATGGCTCTCTCTGAAGTAACGTAGTTTTTGAGAAAGAAGTAATTTCTCAATAAAATATTGAATTGATTTTGAGACCTTACGCGTGAGGTTTCAAAATCAAGCATCTGAAAGCACACAACTTCGTGTGACAAGGGTGTTTTTTCTTCCATTATTATCTCGCAACTTCGACGACCAATTGAGTTCAAATTTTCATAGGTTTGTTATTTTGTGCATATGTTGAGACACACCAAGTGAGAAGACTGGTCTTTGACAATTACCAAAGGTGTCCAGTGTCTTTAAAATGATAGATGCACAATTCATCCTGCAATATGATATCATTTAAGTGGATGCATCTACACAGTACACAGTCAACCCTCCTACTGTCTGACCATTCAATTCTCCATCCAAACTTGACTTCTTCTTTTTACATGCAGTTTGAATCAAGGTTTTAGGGATTCAGGTCAGGCCGACATAAATTACCACCTCGGGTTGATTCCCATCAAGGCCTTAGGAGGAAAAAAGTCTTGTCTTACCCTAAACAAGAGCTGTTACTCGCTGTCTTGGCTAATTTGCTGATACTCTTTGAGTAGCCTTCTTCTATTACGGCTCTGGGGAGAGAAACAGGAGAGGACACACATCAAAATTTACCATCAATTTATTCTTGTGATTCCCCCCCCCCCCCGAAAAAAAAGAAAAGAAATGAAGACTTACAACTTGTTCCCAATAAACAAATCTCAAGTTGACAATACAGATGTTGTATGGGTAACGCTTTACATAGCCAGTGCGAACTGTAGAGGAACAATACAAATTTGGAGCCACCACATGTGAACTCAAAGATATTGACAAAACAGGGAGACGGCCTGATAGCTCAGTTGGTAGAGCGCCGGCACGTTAATCAAGAGGTCGTTGGTTCAAATCCCACTCTGGTCAGTTTGTCTTTGTTAACCCCAAATTATTTACAACTTACCAAGTTAGTTTTCCCTTGTGGTTTATTACTTGATAGTCTTAAAAAACTAACAAGGATGGCGCGGCGATCCAGCCATATCCACCAATTTTGGACACGGCCTAACTGACACCCTCAAGAGATGCCCCCATTGTACGTTTTTTCAGGACTTGCTTCCAAGCTTTTTTCATATGGTTTTTTTTTTTCTTCAATTTTTCTACTTTTTTTTATCATTAAAGTGTGTTGTTTACATGTCCAGCCTGGGTTTATTCAATCTTATTCGTTTGCTCAATTAAAGGAACATTACAGAATTGGTAAGAAAAAAACTAAGTAAAATATACTTTTTGATCACAGATTTACATGAAACTTACAAGGTCTAATGATGATGATAGTAGAAAACATCCATTGAAATATTTCTGTCTGAAATGCCATATTTGATGAGAAATGAATAAACTAATTTTCCGATTGGAGTTTATCGCTCAGTGAGCGTTTTATTCATTTGTTGAACCTACATGATTTCAGGCAAATGTGTAATCGGTTTTTTCTCGTGACCCAGATGGCCAATCGATCTCAAACTTCTACAGGTTTGTCAGTTTATGTATACGGTGGATTACATAAGTGCTTACACTGCCAGCAACTGTTTTGTTAGCAAAAATCATTTCTGTAACGTTCCTTAAATCAAGTTCGATTATTTGGGTTCATCTACATGTACCATCGACAATTGACATGCCGATTTTATACACAAAGGAATGCTGGCGAGTTTTGTCCTGCCCCCCTCCTTAACCAAACCACTGACCCCTGTTGATTGACAATCCCTTTAGGACGTGTGGCATGGCCCAACTTGGGATATCAAGGCATATGAGCTGACCAGTGTGAACGATGTGTTTAAGCCAATGGAAATATTAGAATATGTCGGCATGTGCTGACAGCGGCCCTCACTGCAGGTTTAATTTAAAAAAAAATCATAACAAGTCTGCAGGAAGTTTCAGCCCCTGTCGAACTCATTTAAATTTTGTGTATTTTACCGAAAGATTTACTCGTCCAATTAGAGAAAACACTTTAGTACTCTTCAAAACGAGACATCTTCGTCGTCGTCAATTCGACTGGAACTTCTTGCCATTTCACCCTGAGTAAGGCCGTATCCGACATGACGGCTACGGCTAGGGCTACAACTGTTGCTATGGGTGTTGCTAAGGACGTCCTTTACTTCAACGCATGATGATGCGGAAATCTAGCCGTAGCTGTACAAATGTAGCTGTAGCCGCTAATTCGGACACCGCCTATCAACCAGCCCCTCCATCAGGGAGCCAATTACTTCATTATTATCCCCACCTTTATGCAACTTCAGGCCATGTCAAAATTGCATGATTGATCATTGAGACAACTCTTTAAGACTTGGTTGGCGCGAGGCTCTAGAGTAATGCCGTCTGACACCGAAGATGGCATCAGGCCAGTCCAGCAATATCACTTGCTGAGGTCAAACCGGCTGAATTATGTACATTGGCCAGGTCATTGGCCAGGTACATGCAATTGTGAGTATTTTAGTACAATTTAACTGTTTAAATTGTCAAAAGGCCAGGGCTCGAATTCGGGAACAGAATCCACAAGATGCAGGGCTTTCTTGCTAAAAATGTTTACCGGACCAGGATTTATTTTTTAAAAGACCAGAATTTAAATCAGAAAAAAAAACCCACCACCCACACAGTTTAACATTTGAACTGTTTTAATTAGAAAAAATAGCGCTAAGAGAGGATAGATCTCATTTGTATTTTGGGTGAGTATTCTTCCCTACTCAACAGAACCGAAAAAAGATTTATCAGACTGAAAGTCAACATTTGAACAAAAACCAAAAACAAGACCTCTGGACTTATCCAGTCATGAGATGATTCAAATCGATGCTATAATCACAAAGGAGTTAATACATTGGAACTTCCACAATGGAACACAAAAGTGTCAAACTTTGGACTTGCACTTTGTTACGAAAGTTGCGCAGTAATTTTCCCTGGAAAAGGGCAATCTTTAATTGTATTGCAAAAGAAAAGGTTAACTTGCCATGATTCTTTGGATTATTTCAAATGACATTCTTTATACCCGATGCAGTCATTACGTCTACTAAATTATTACATCTATTAAAACTTGTCTCTTGTCGAAGCGCATGCTCGGTGGCTTCGTGGTGGGACATCTGCTCTAGAATGGCAAGGGGTCAAGGGTTCGACTCCCACCCGAGGAGTATGACTGAGGGTTTTTTTGTCCATAGAATTACGGAGAGCTCTGAGTATACAGTGTTTATCACACATCAGTATAGGGGGAAAAATATTACAATAACATTTTCGTAGAGAATTCATAAAAAAACTGCCAGGTAAAATTCAAAGAATTTGCAGAAGTGCACAGCCACACTCATGAGTACACTTTTTCTTACAAAGACACCAAATGAACAACACATAAATATTGAGTAACTCTTGCAGATCTTGTATTCGACAAACTCAAGTACTTTCTACTCTTCATTTACACAGCGCTGGTTAATTAATTTACAAACAACATTGAGATAACTGTTACATCACTGGTTTTCAAACTGTTGTTCATAACATGGACATGAACAAAATGTGTACCCATGATTGTGGCTGTGCACAGTGACAGAAGCAAAAATCTAACATTGATGAGGAAATCAAAAAGGAAATAGATAAGGTTTGTTATCGTACAAACTCAGCAATATTCCTGGAACACATAAGAGGGGTGAAAAATCCCATTAGAAACTTATTACGATCAGAGAATAAATTGCAAAGAGGATATGTGATACCGATCCATATTCAGATCTGACCGTCAGTTTCTGGGATTGTGGAGACTGTGTTGAAAGATGGCAAGACAGTGCGGGCTAAATAATTAATTGTATTGAATTGTATTGCAGGCCTACATGGAGCAATACATGTACAATGCCACTGTCCAAGAGAAAGGAGACAAATTTAAGGGAAATATGTCCAAGGAGCTCCGAAGGTCGAGACTGGGGGGCAAGGGAAGCACTTTATATTCTAATCCCTTTCTGGAACTGCCGATTTATTGTACAGTGTTTACATGTTGGGTGTTTCATCAACAACCAAGAAAAGTACATTGTATGCATTAAATAATAGCAACAATAACATAATTGGGTTCTTCGATAGCGAACATACATGTATTATACATGTAGTCCATGTTGCTTTAGATCAAGGTGCTTTACAAAATCACCCCTGCTTATCACTATCAGCCATACACAAGTACTCAAAACCCTAGCCTCGGTCAAGGCACACGCAGGCCAGACGGAACAGTACATATTAGTCTCATTTTGCCCCGCTACCCCATGCCCCAAACACCCAGCACCCCCCCCCCCATCACGACGTGGATCCATACACTCAAGCTGCTTATATAAGCACTAAGGGGTTAACCCACATAATACCAGCCCTCACATGGTTCCTATTTGTACACCTGGGTGAGGAGAAGCAATTTATGGTTTAAGTGTCTCGCTTAAGGACACGTGTCACAATCGGATTCGAACCTACATTCCGATGACGAGGCCATCAGATGTTGAGAGTCGGATACGCTAGACCGCTCAGCCACAACACGCCACATGGGAGCACGTCTCTCGAAAAAATCAAGATTTAAAAAAAAAACTTGAATATTCCTTATTGACAGAACGCTTGCCATTGAGCTGGATAATTGAACCACTTCATGGGTGTGTTTAAGCGCACAATCTTTGTGGAAAGACAGCGGGCGATTTTATCAACCGGACTTTCCATTGTGTAGCATTCACAGGCACAGGCCGTACAGGCACCTTCCGTGCTAACAAGTTCTGGAAAACTTGCTTGAAAAATTCCTTCAAGGGGTTATTGGATATGCTACCCCTGATTAAAACACTTATCATATAATTCCTTTTCATTCTGTTGTTTATACTAGGGAATCAAAATAATGGGAAAACAAGCATCACTTGATTGATGCAGTACATGTTCGGTAAACATGAGCCTGCACATGGGCTAAGCTTTCGTGCTATTTTTAGTCTTAGATAACAGCTACACAGCCAAGAAGATAATGTACTAGAGTCCTAGGCCCTTTTCGAATCAACGGCTTCGGCTCCGGATTGGGCTTCAGGCCCAGTTTTCTTGTCTGAAATCCTGACCGCAAAGCAAGCGTAAGTTAAAATAATTGAGGGAGCCTAGCTAGCCTGAGCCGGTTTTGGAGCCGAAGCCGTGAATTCGAAAAGGGCCCTAGACTCAAAAGATGATCACATGGTGCTATCGCAAACCTCACCTACGTATGTACGTATCATTGACTACATGTTGTAATCATGTCTATGGGTCCATAAACATGATAAAGTACAACTAGACCTGTGCTATAAATCAGGCCTCATTCTCTAATCTTGTCAGGGCAAAGGTACATGTACTTTTTCCTTTTTAAATACAATGGCACCTCTCTGATAGAAATGCAATCTTGAAACATGAAATGGGCATGAAGGCAATTTGCCTTGAAGCTGGTTTCCAAACGTCGAGTTATTAACTTGACGTTTTGAAACCAGCTTAAAAGTGATTTAACTTTCAAGTTAAACCTCGGTTCTTTTAAGAACCACACATACCGTATAAGGTCATATGGTAATTTTGAAGTCTGTACGACCTTTACTTTTTGCAAAAACCTTTCGGAGAAGGTTCTGGGGGAAGGAAGAAGACGCAGAAAAAGAAAACAAAACACAAACAGTACAGTAACAATACATGTAGGTTTTCGGCTGTTGGCCAAACACCAAAAAAAAAAAGAGATCGCAGACACTGTGTTCCCCCCGCAGACCTACCATTCAGGGATAAGATTTGACGAATACGAAAATTCATGAAAATGGCTCTCATGTCTGAGTTCCCCCTGGTTCTAGAGCCGGAACCTCCAAGGTGTCTTCACTAAGGAGGCTTACAGACTCTGCATCATCAGATAAACAAAAATAAAACTACAGGTCTGGACACAATGCGGAACACTATCTCTTTCTCCCTTTGGTGGTTTCGAGAAAATTTTAAAAGACGCAAGGAAAATTTGAAGAAACAAATCCCGGAAACAGAAACAAAAATCCTGAGAAATTCCATTCCCTAAACATTGCACTTTTCACCGTGCCAAAACCTTGAATTTATTTTCTAAGCTGGCAATCGACTTTATGCACGGCACATAACGTACATACTTGAATGCATCCACATGTGCAAAGTGCGCCCCGTCATTTGACTTCAGACTAAAATTACTACTGACTCCAGCACAGCAGGCACACTACTACTGGTGTGATGACTCATAAGAAGATGCAAGACTCCATCAGCACATGTACAGTATGTGTAGAAGAAAAAAAATGTGAAAAAAAATTAAAATAAATCAGTCGATGTATATGCAGTGTTCTTCCCAAGCACAAGCTTGCGTATCAGGGTGATACGCGCTACTAGATACGCGAAAATTGTGGACCGATACCCGTGAACTGCGTGCGGCCGATACACACATTTTTATTTAACTTCAGATCAACTTCACAAAAAACGTGAAGATAAAACCATTTAAAATGTTCCAGATTGCATAGCAGGCCTTTTTTGAAACCAAAGACAAACATCAAGCAAACATGTTCAAAGACCTCATTTCACTTCGGCGTGCTTGGGCCAAACATCAAAAATTTGGGTCCAGAATGACACCCCAGTTTTGAAAAAATCCTGGGGAGAAACCCTGGTATGGATGTATTGCACTTGAAAACTTATCTTATTGTCAAAATGCTTTAAAATTTCAACAAGAGGTATTTTGCGAACAGTACTCAAGTTACAAACTTGTACATCTTAGGTGTGTGACGTTAACACATAAATTTTCAATACAATAAAGTAAGAAAGTGAAAAAAAGAAAACTCATTTTGTCCATGTGTCACGTGGGAGATCAATCAAGTCTGTGTGCAATAACCACACTCTTGTGACAGGCGCATGTTTAAACGAAAAAATATATAAATAATTCCTAAATATAAATAAATGTTAATTCTTCCAAAAGGCTGAGAAATCTAGTTCATTTCAACTGACACATCATGAATAATTCATGTTTCTAGGAAAATTATAGATGACACACTTTGTGAGCACAGTTTGAATAATGCATTAGCAGGTGCGCATAAATTACAGCAATGGGGAAGTGGTCATTCATAAATTCCACCCATAGCCTATGCATACAATACACACACAGTATGAGTGAACATAGCTTTGGTGGTTACTTCATGTGTACTTATTTTGAAATGAGTGTTTTGTTTTGTACTTTTGTTCATTTCAGGCCTGGATTTTCATCGGTGCTCTACAGGGCAGGGCCATTTTACAACGTCCATTGGAAAATACTAAAGTCTAAGGGGCAAGGCCAAGACCAGGGCAACAGAGGGCAGGGCCTCTGTAGCCTCAGTGTAACTCCATTTTTTGGGTATAAACATTGACAATGGTGGAAACTTCCGCCTGATATTTGTATTTCTTCAGGAAAGATTTTGGATTGAATACTACATGTGCCTACACATGTCAACATTACACATCAACATGTACAGTGTATGCATGTTTGCATACATTGTGTATTTTAAAGGTAGGGTCATAGATTGGTTTTATGTCAAAGTAATGCTGATTTATAGGCCAAAGTATCAATAAAGATACAATAAAAGTCACCTGTGAAAGTTTCAGCCGAATACATTGTCTACTTGTTGAAAAAAAAACGGCGAAAAACTGTTACAGTATTTTCATCTAGAACGTCATCCAAGTTTAACGAGGTGACAGCGGGTACCAACCGTATACTCTGGCCGCAGCAGTCACAAACGAACGCCGCAAAAATTAAATCACCAAAAGTCACCTGACGGAGATTCAAATTTGTCGACATACTTTTATTCAACAGGGCCACTTCAGACAAAACAATTTTGCTGGATGCTTTTTACTACCAATACCATCTTTTTAACAAGCAGGCTTTTGGATAAAACGTTTTTTTTTGGTGGGGCGGGGGTCATTACCAAAGTTTGACCCTACTTTTACAGTATCTTTCTCTTGCCTTGTTCACTAAGTACATGTGCCTGGCCTGATTGCTCTTTTTTTCTAAGGGCAAGGCAGTTGTCCTTAGTAAGGGCACCTCTATGAGGGAAAATTCAAATTTCTATTGGGACATTTCAAGAGGCACCGGGCAATGACAAGGGGCATGGAGGCACTTGCCTCGGTTGCCTCCATGAAGTACAGTACATGTATCAATCCATGTACCAAATTTGGAGACATGAACAGTGAGTATTTAACTACACAACAAAATTGCTGCAGATGTACCCGACATCACAATTGCCCCTTGAAAAAAAAATAGACAAAATCTTATAGAGTCCACGAACCAAACTGCAAAAACAGGGCACCAGGGCAATGACAAGGGGCATGGAGGCACTTGCCCCTGCTGCCTCCATGAAGTAATACAGTACACGTATCAATCCTGCTTAGGAACCAAATTTGGAGACATGAACAGTGAGTATTTAACCGCGCAACAAATTTGCTACAGATGTACCGGACATCATAATTGCATCTTGACAAAAATAGAAAAAAATCCTATAGAGTCCACGAACCAAACTGCAAAAACATGTGCCTCTAAACTGACGTCACACGCAGCTTTTTGTCTGCCCGGGGTCTGCCCTTTCTTGAGAGTAAAGTTGCAGTCAAAACACACTATTTAATCGCGTGGGCGATGCCTTAAAATGCTCCCTGCACAATAACACACGGGAAACCTGACACCCAAAATGGCACTACTAAAAGATGAACAGTGTACAGGGGGCATGACGCCAAGTGAATTGGGTCTTTGCTAAGGGTAAGCAGAGCCACGAAATCTGGCCGTGTGACGTCATCATTCACATCAATCCTTGGTTGCGCCACTTTGAGCATCAGGTTGGCTCAGTGTTTTTTTCTCCCTGCCTTTCACCTCCGTGGACCCCCGGTTCAATCCAGCCGCAGACCGGAGCCTTGCATGTGGATTGGATTTGCCCCGTGGTCTTGGCCTTGGTGCCCCCTTCAAAGATTTCCCCTGATAGACTTTAAAAGCATTTTCCAATGGATGTGTCCCTGTTGCAAAATGGCCCTACCCGATTTAACCTGTGGTTTTCCGCCCAACATCTAAAGCTGAACAATTCCTCTCGCTTCTTATTGACCATCCTGTTATTGGCGCTTGCACTGTTGGGCGTGTAAATAAAATAAATCCATCAATTTTGGGAGTCATTGTACCAATGTGTTAACCAATGTAGTGCATTTCAGGCGACGCAGAGTTTACACGATTAACAAATCTTCACCTGCAATTTGAAACCCAAGATGGCGAGCTTGGGACTGGGAGACAGCGACCACATGTGAGGTCAGGGGGCCATTAGAAGCTTTGATAGGCTTTCTTTTTGTAAAGGCAATTATCATCAAATAATAATCTGACAAATTTTTCCCCCGGGGGTAAAATATAATCAGAAACCAGATCCAAAAAATTAGGAATCAATAACAAAACAAATTAATAACAGAATAGTGTCATCAACCACATTTCTTACGGTTACAAATATCTTACGCTGAATGTGTACCTATAATGCTTTCTTCCGAAATAAAAAAGGATGGTGGTAACTTAGAGTGGCAACAACATCCCTTTAATACAAACACCCCCCCCCCCCGCCCGCTTGGGGTCGCAGTCACAACGATTTGCATGCAGTCTACAACACAATATGGTTACATTTTTCACCAACCTGTCATGTCACTATGCTAATAATAGGCCCTTCAGCCTACCCCCCCCCCTGTGGAAAATTCTACCAAATCAAAGCAAATATTGTGAACAGATTTTCGTTACCCTCTTCATCTTCTTGACACATGACAAGTGGGTTTAGACATTTGGTTTGATGCCCGCGCCCGCCGCGTGGACTCGGGGAAGTGGCTTTTCTTCAGTTCAGACAAAGTCTGAGGTCAACATTTTATGATTTGATAACATACCACCCCTGTGTTAAATCACAGCGAGCATATCATTAACATAATAATAAGTCGGTGAGGAACATGTGCAGTAAATGTACTTCACACACATTCTATACAAGTGACTGCCCGTCGAGCCCCCCGATTGTATTGTAGTAGCACAGCACTGCATACATTTTATACATTCAGTAGTCGAGCATTGCACCGTATCTGACCTACTTTGCACATTGTACACAAACACGCACACGTACACATCCTTCCTCCTTGCCATATGTGTACTGTACATACTTTATGCACATGGAAAAAACCTCAAACCCTCCCATACAATTTCCCATCAAATACGATATCAATTTCCATTTCACATTTGCTTTTTCAGTTCGATGTGTTCTGGGACAAATATATTATCTTTTTTTTATTGTGCATTTCCGCATGAAATTCGTATGTTTTTTTAACAAATAGCAGTCTGGGTACTCCACTACAGGAGGGTTATACCTCCTCTGAGACCTCCATTTGTACCTTAATTGTTACAATTTTCCAATACTATTATAAACAAACAATGACAATTTGCCAATCCAAATCCAAGAGTAATATAATACTACTCTAGTTTAATCCAACACTGCAATAACAATAATAGTGGCTTCTTATAATAGTGCGCAGTGACGCTCATGGGGATCAACAAAATGCACAAACGAAAAGCTGAAAAAAATATGTATATATACAACAATGTAGAATTGTGCCATACACTTTGATTGTTTTTCTTTGATTATTTTCATTGTAGGTACATGTATTTGAAGGTAAGAATATCATTTGTTCACCCTATAGGAACAATTTTCAAGAAAGATGCGATAAAAGTTACAGTTGAAAGTTTCAGTTGAATGCAGTGTCTACTTGTTCAGAAATCAGCCAAAAAAACCTGTCACTATATTCTTATCAAGAATATCATCAAATCCATCAATTCAGCACGGTGACGGCGGGTTCCAACCGCATCTCTGGCCGTAATTGGGGGCAGCATTCAAACGGACACCACAGAAATTTTCAAACATCGCCTGAAGACGATCCTTGGAGGTTCCAATTTTCGACATACTTTTATTGATTTCAATTCAACAGGGGTGGGAGGGGAGGGGCACTTCAGAAAAAAATCATTTTGCAGGATGCTCACTACCATTACCATCCTTATAACAGGTACTGTAGGTTTTTGGATAAAAATTACAGATTTTGTTTTCGGGTCATCACTAAAGTGTCAGATCCACCAACATTTGAATTCTGGATCTAGGGATACCCCCCCCCCCCCCCCCGCCAGGAGTCCAGGGGCCGCCTAGGCCCTCCAGCAGGGTTCAGGGGTCGAGTTGGGGAACAGCGCCCCCAGAACCTCACAGAACCTCACAATAATTACCAGGGCTATTTGAGGGCTTAAGTTACATACTACGGATGTGGTAGCAATTGAGACATTGTATGTTCGGTTTGCGGTAACACCATGTGTATAATTATTTACCTATGCTGTGTAGATTTTGTTCGTTCTCTAAAGGACAAAATCTACACAGGAAAGTAGATAACTATACAAGGTGTTACCGCAAACCGAATATACATTGATACCTCACCATGCAATGCCTCAAAAACCACAAATGAGACATTTTTATAAATTATATGAATTATAAATAAACAAATTCAAAATATTAATTTTTAAACTTTACTGTCAGCGGGTTCTTGAATGATCGGTCCGGGTTACAGGAAACAAACATCTATTTTTCTCTGGCCCAATCGAAGCTTCACAAATCACAATCAACAATTTAATTATCCTACGAACTACCAACACTACACGTACGTCTCCACCATGTCTCTAATATAGCAGCTATCACATTGATCTGTGTAGAGAAGTCTGCAAAGTGAATGTCGTCTCAAGCGATCCTCACCGAAATTGGGTGGATCAAAAGAGAAAAAATTAATTTTAAAAATTTGCTTTCAGCTAAGGAGGTACAATGAGTCTAGTGTGGTGAGTCGTGACTCATCCTTGTGGTATATATTCAATCGGTTGTACACAATTTTTTACACAACAACGAGCATCCAGACACGCAGTGATTTACTGGATTCCTCGTTTCCGTAATCCACTCTTGACTGTCTGTTCTCTGTTACCAGAGCAGACTCTTTCGACAAGACACAGTCAATTAATGCCAAATTACTGCTCGATCCCGGACACGACCGGTTTAGCAGTGCGGGGTGACAAACTCCTCTCTCGGTGGACCCCGAGCAACAAAGTGTCGGCTTCAAGAAGAGAGAGAAAGAAAGAGAGAGAGAGAGAGAGAGAGAGAGAGAGAGAGAGAGGAGAGAGAGCAGGGTCTCTTCCCAAGAGATCTGAAGAAAAAAGTTCATCCGGGAATGTGACGCCTGCAATCGATCCGGTTCATGTTGTTTTTTTAAATGGGATGTTAAATGATTTGAGCACGCTGTTGATCTATTTGTTGCATTTTTTATTTTGAAAATGATATTTGGTTTATTTAAAATTATCTTTCATTTATCAATTTGAATCGATATTAAAATCATGGATGTTACATGTATTTATTTTGTCAAGTAATAAACCACAAGGGAAACTGACTGGGTAAATTTCAAATAGTATGGGGTTGAACAAAGAAAAATTGACTAGAGCAGGATTTGAACCAACGACCTCCGGATTAACGTACCGGCGCTCTACCAACTGAGCTATCTAGCCCTATATTGGCGGTCTCCCTATTTTGTCAATATCTTTGTTCGGGGGTGCCAGTCAGAAGCCATACAACCGTTAACTGCCGTGTAGCCAGGGATCACACCCAAGTTTACGATACAACCTGGGAAGCAGCAGCCACGGGATCACCTTGAGGGGATGCGACTTTTTCAAAGATACTGACAAAATAGGGAGACCGCCAATATAGGGCTAGATAGCTCAGTTGGTAGAGCGCCGGTACGTTAATCCGGAGGTCGTTGGTTCAAATCCCGCTCTAGTCAATTTTTCTTTGTTCAACCCCATACTATGTATTTATTTTGTGTAGTTGGCCTAATGAGCTTGCCTTGCACTGACTGTTTATGGGGCATCCTATATAAATCTAAACAAAAGGTACATGTACTTCAGGGAAGCAAGGGTTCATTTTCAACCAGAAAACTCTCTGAATATGGCGTGGGGTGTCGTGGCCAAGCGGTTTAAAAGAGCACCGGACTCACGATCTGGTGTTTCTGATCAGCAGAGTGCGGGTTCGAGTCCCGGTCGTGGCGCTTGTGTCCTTGAGCAAGATCGGTAATTACCATCATTGGTTCGTCTAAGTTTGCACTTGGGACACATTAAGCCTTAGGTCCCGTGTACAAAGGCGTATGACCCTGGAGGGCGGGGGGACAACCTCCCTCCCAAATTTGGGCAAAACAAATTCGGGCACAGCAAACAGAAAAGAAAAATGGACAGAGAAAGCAAAACCTGTTTTACCCGGTATTAGAAATTGGTACTTATGTTTTTTATCTGTGTAACCTTTCGAGCAAATCAACCCCTCTGCCCCTCTTAACCAAAGAGTCCCAATACGCCCAGGGCCCAATTTCATAGCGCTGCTTAAGGGTAAGCAAATTTTTGTGCTAACTGTAGCAGAAAAATTTGCTTAAGCATAAGCGTATTTCACACGTTAGCAAGAAAATAAGGCAGTCATCTTGCGCGTTCAACATGTAATTGCATTGTTACGTCATTCATTTTCGGGCAGTAAACACCGGAAGGTTAGCATACCTTTTCAAGTGCTTACGGTTAGCAGCGCTATGAAATAGAAACTCGTAGAAGGTAAGTAAGCACAGAATCGGCCGTTAAGCAGCTCTATGAAATTGGGCCCAGATCACTGCATTTCCAAAAAGAAGAATTTACAGACCATATCCACAAAGGTTTATAAACTTTTGCAGAGTGTGATTGAAGGTGAGGAATGTTTAAAACCCAAAACAATCCTGACAAATCTCTGCCATAAAACTTCCTCAGAGCAGCTTTAACTCGACAACAACTCCGCAGCTCAGCTCCCCATACTTTGACAATCTGGCTAAGATCTTAAAACCCTGTACAGCTGTAGGACCTCTAGCAGTGTGAGAAGTATGGGGTTATTTAGAGGGTTTATGCAGCGGTAGCAACTCATGCGCACCACACAAATACCTTGTTTCTCAACACTAGTCATGATTTATGTATGTATTGTATGTACAACTTTGTACCTGGAACATGCACTGATGATGGGCCATTCATATCTTTGTTGTTGTTTGTTTAGATGATCTCCCCAACGAGTTCCCTCGGCCAAACTCCCACAAGGGGAGGTAAACGCCGAGCTAGGCAACAGCAAATCTCTCTCATACAAACAAGGTTTGATCTAAGGTTTAATTTTAGTATTAATAGTAGGATGAATTGTTACCTTCCCCCAGGCATAGTGCTAGCCAGAGGGGTGTCTGGGTGTCTTTTTGGACACCCTGTTTTAAATTCGGACACCCTGTTTTAATCTGACATTTACATGTAATGTATTGTAAGTGAACAATTGAGAGACCCTGTTTTTACATTTCCAGCAAATTTTGACGACGTTTTACCAAATCCTGGCTAAAACCTTGCCTCCAAGACTTGGAAAGCACCGAGTATACAGTGCTTAAAGGGAAGGCATACGTTTGGTAATCACTCTTTAAATAAATGGCAATAAAAACTTACTCGGTTTTAAAAGTACAGCAGCTTTCGATAGTATAAAGCATTTTGAGATTCATTTCGCTTCGGGAGTAATGTGGTTATGGAAAAAATATATCAGTTTTGATCAGAACAAAAACTTAATCTGAAAAGCGTTTCTGTCAGAAACGTTACTCAGGTTGTTTATTCCAATTCGGATTATTCTTCCTGCGTGGACATAACCGCTCGGGATTTTCGCGATATCTCAAAAACGCTACCACCTTTTGAAATATTTTCACAGGTTAGTTTTTTTGAATAAATATCTACATTTATATAGGATTGAAATAATCGAACAGTTCCAAAAACCAAAGATAGCTTTGCCTTTAAGCCACTTAACAGTGTACGGCAAAACCTTCAATTGAAATGATGCAATTATTACAAACGGTGTTTGAGAACAATGTAATCCACCCCACAAGTATGAGGCTGTGTCGGAATTAACGGCTGCGGCTTAATCGTCCAGTGAACAAGCGTTGAAAGTATAGGAAGCCCATAGGAACACCCTTAGCAACAGCTGCAGCCGTAGCCGCCAATTTGGACATGGCTATTAGTCTCGTAAAGCAGGCAAACATTCCCTGAACCCATGAAGCTCCATGACAGAAGATTCACATGAAACTTCTGCTCAGCCGAGCAGTCATCACGTGCAGCCAGGCCCCAATTTCATAGAGCTGCTTAAGCAGCAAACGTTGATTTGAAATTTCCGCTAAGCAAAAAACGAAGCAGGATACCAGTCATAAATGGTACATGTGGAATGCCATTTTGGCTGGTAACCTTATTCTGGTAAGCTCTTGTCATTATGCCTAGCTACTTTTTGTGCTTTTAAGCACTCTATGAAAGTGGGCCAAGGTCATAAGCTTACTACAATTTCATGTGATATTGTTTACAACTGACACCCTGCTGATTCTTGACTTCAAACGGAACCGAAATAATTTCATTATAAACGAATACATGTGTTCTTAAGGGCAGTTGGATACTTTTGGTCATTACTTAAGAATTACATTAACATAAAAACTGACTTGGTAAGGAGCACCCGAGAGCTGCTGAGCGCTGATAGTATAAAACATTGCGAGAAACGACTCCCTCTGAAGTAATGTAGTTTTTGAGAAAGAGGTAATTTCTTACTAAAATATTTGAATCTGAGAAAGCATTTCTCAGGCATTTGAAAGCACACGATTTATATCAACAAGAGTGGTTTTTTTTCTTTCATTATTTTCTTGCAACTTCCATAACCAATTGAGCCAAATATTGACAGGTTTGTTTATTCTATGTATATGTTGGGATACACCAAGTGAGGATACTACTCTTTGACAATTACCAAAAGTATGTCCTGCCTTTATTAAGGCTTGCAAATCAATCGGGCGGTACAAGCGCAGGCATCATACTTTGTTCTCGTAAGGGCAATGCAGTTTCTCCTTTTTCACAGGGCACCACTGTGAGGGAGATTAAATTTCTACTGGGAGATTTTGAGGGGCACCAAGACAATGACCAAGGGCAAGGAGGCAATTGCCTCTTTTTCCTGTTGATGTTCAGGTTACTGTACCATTATAGAGAGGGCAAGGCCATTTTCATTTTGCAAAGGTCACTTCTTGGAAAAATCTTAAAGTCTGTCGAAAACTTTTGGAGGCGCACCAGGGCCCAATTTTATCAAGCTGTTCACACAAATGTTTGCTGCTTACTATAGCAGAAAGTCATGCTTTTCACGCAAAAAGTGTAATTCATAAAAGATCAAGAAAATTTGACAAGAGTGTGTGCACGATCACAGTGGATTTGCACTGTCGTATCACTCATCTGGGTCCAACTTCAAAGAGCTGTTTAAGCACAAAAAGTGGCAGAGCACAAACTAATTATGCTTACCAGATTGAGGTTACCAGCCCAACTACAATGACACTTGCTTTATGACTGGTATCCTTCCCCTTTTTTGCTTCTAAAGCAGAAAGTTGTTAAGCAATATTTCCTGCTTAAAAGCAGCGCTATGAAAATTGGGCCCTGCTTACAAGAACCGCCAGGAAGAACCATCAGCAAGCTCGCACGCCCTCTGCTTTGATCCTGGGCCCTGGGCAACAGCGTCCGTGGCCTCCGTGCTATTCCCAGCGTGTCTTACGGAATACTGTAGATAAAGAGTACTTAAGACCTGAATAATGCTACTTCTTGGAGATTGCTTTCAGGCAAAACACATGAGGTGTTCACATTTATCTTTGAGACAGGATCATTATCTCAAAGTATAAAGGGTCTGTAGTTATTTCACATAATACGAACACAATTACTTTGTAGTATATACAAAGGCTTGTTTATGGTTTTTCATTTGAATTCATTCTTCATTATTTGATATGATTAAAGACAAAGCACAGTAGTATGTTTTCATCACCGATTCAAAGGTCATATTAGTAACAATCCCTTTGGAGAAATGTTTCCTTCTAAAACACGGTCAAAGTCAAGGAAATGACATTTGACGAAGACCCCGCGCATTAGTGCTGCTTATTTTGATTGTCAATCAAAATAAGCCAAGTATGAATGTCCACAAACTCCCTGACAAAACACAAACCATCTTTCGTTGTTTTTGCTTACAAAAACGTGACTACCGAATCGGATGAAATTTTTCACAAGTCGGTTTGATGGTGGGCTTATTGAAACTAGAGGATGGGAATGAATTTACTCTTCCAGGGAAAGGACAGGGCACTATTGCTTTAATTATTAACCCATTTAAGTAGCTCATGCGTAAAACGCGCTACAGACCCCCTCACACTGACATTAGACACAGCTACTGTCTACCCGTGTGGTCTGCCATTTTGGGAATCAATTTCCAATTAAAGAAACGGTGAGCGTCCAACCGCGCGTGCGTCACTTAGAATGCTCACTACACACAGGAACACATTTAAGGGAAACCGGCGCAACCAAAATGGCGCGCCCAAGAATTACTGTGGTTGATTGAGTCAATACGTGTACACGTATGTTAATTTTTTCAAAGGGATGCTAGTACGTAGCTCTTTGCACCAGAGCCAGTGTACAACATTTGCATGGAATCCAGTTATAATACATTTACATAGTCTACACACCTGTTCTTTACACTAGCAACGTTTTTCTTCCAAATCCACACCTTTCCCATCGTTCATTTTGAAGCCAAATTTAGTATCGTCAGGAAAACAATTCCCAAAAAATGCCTGCCACGAACACAACGACCACGCTTTGACACACGCATTGCGCACTCCGTTAGATGCCAAGCAAGGGGCTAGTCTTTGTTAAATCTTGCTGCTTTGCATGCACTACTACAATACAAGCAAGAACCATCGAATGCTAGCCGGGGGGGGGGTGCTTTACAATAGTCATTAAATGGGGGCATAACGCCCCTTTCTGTGAAAATTTACTAAATACATTATGCTAAGAAAGACAAAGTGCCGGATTTAGCTCAGAAAATTATGAAAAATTTCGGCAGTGGCCAGAAAACTTGCATCCCTGATTTTCATCCAGTTGTTGCCAGAGCATGCAAGAGAGATGACTAGAAATCTTCTGGACACCCACTTTATAATTTTGATACCCTACTTGTTCAATATATACTGTAACATCTTACTTTTTTATCTCACAAGGGAATCAATGTGTGGTGAAGTGGTTTTAAATAGTGGTTTAAACCCGTCGAGGCCTGGTCCTTGATAATTTACCGCACGAGGTAAAAGGTAAAATTATCAAGAACCAGGAACCATCACTAGTTTAAAACCGATTCAACACATTTTGATTCCCATTTATAAATACCTTTCCCCTAAAAATATCCAAAAACCCTGTAAAAGTTGAGAACAAATCTGACAGTTTAGCCTCAGCTCACCTCGACTCGGCGTTGAATTTTTGTGCGTGTAGAAAAACCGCGCAGCACAAGTTTCGAACTTGTGCGCTTAAGTTTCAAGCTATCGCATGCAAGTTTCCAACTTGCACGAAATAAACTATGCGACTCACCAAATTTGCACGCTCTGCGCAAAATGTGATAGCGCCCTCTTTGACAAAAAGTTGCTAGTCTATGTTTAAACATGTCTAGCCGTGTTTATATCATCCGTTTAAACACAGCCATGTGATGTCCTCTCGTCCAATCAGAATGGATAAACTGTCCCAGGTATTTATGAATAATACATGAAGCAAGCTACAACACAATGGAATTGTACACACCATATATTGCAATTTATACCAAATTTGGAAACAATGTTTACAAATTATGGCCCTGTTCTTTTGTTAAATTTCAAAGGCAACCCTGCTGTTGTTACAGTTTTTGTTGATTTTCTAAACAGATCCGACTTCAAAATAAACAATGAAAATGAGACCAAAGTTCACCTACTGTATAAACTTTTATGGCTGTGCCAACACAATGGTGACCAAATCACATTCTAGACCAAAGTTTGTGATAAGACCTTGATGATGTCACAGGTTATTTCTAGCAACAGTTTTTTTTTCTTCCCCTCCCAGTCCGTGACAAAGCTTGATATGATTTTATGGTTTACGTAGAAGTGATATAGAGTGGAATTCATAGGTTGAGGTTTATAGAAAACAAAACCTTGGAAAGGTTTGAAAAATGAAAAGGAAATGTTACATTGAAAATGACTGTATTGTAGTTTGTCCTAGTTTTGATAATCAAATCTATAGGATTCGAACTGCTGCTGCTAGCCACCAGGCTAGCTCGGTGGTCTAGTGGCAAGACATCTGCTCCAGCGTGGCAAAGGTCGTGTGTTCGAATCCCATTCGAGTGATACAATGTATGCCTGTAGTTGTTTTCACAGGACTCGAGAAAGTACCGAGTATACAGTGCTTAATACACATCGGTGTAAGGGCAAAAACCAAACAGTAATCCTACGTTATTTATTCAAAGTGTCATATACTACATTACATGCTTGCATTTATCATCTTTAAGAGGGCACAGCCATAAGGGCACTTCCATTGAAAGTCTTAAAGTCTGTGGAAAACCTTTTGATGGGGCGCCAAGGCCAAAGACCAGGGGCAACAGAGGCCATTGCCTCCCCAGTGGCCCCCCGAGCAATTCCAGGCATGAAAATTTGCATCTTCTTAGCTTCATCAGCGGGAACAAAATACTCAAAGGCATCACATTTGGGTTATTTCTCAAAAGGCTAGCAGGTTCAAAATGCAATGACAATTGTGCCTTTACAGTTGTCCAACTCCACAGAGTGATTTACTATTGAATCCTTCAACACTCTTACAAAAACAAATATCATAAATGGTAACTTAACACCTAAACTGTTGGACTGTAAAGTATGGTGGTACAGTATGTTTATCCCATGAAAAGCATGATCAGGCCCAAATTACGTAGAGTTGCTAAGTTACTGTTTAGCATTAGTGCCTGGGACTGCCTGCTTAAGCAGCTCCATGAAATTGGGCCCAGTTGCTAGTGCAGTCCCAAGTCCAACAGACTCAGACAAAATATGCAGTTGAATTCCAAAGAGTGGCAATAAACTATCCAGTTGTTTCTTACCTTTCTCGTATAAAATCTGCTAATTCCCTTGTTGATATCTGTCCATGTTTCATATTATTGTAGAGACATCCAAAACCTTGATTCTTTTCACCCTGTGGAAAAAAAAACAATGGTAAATCAAAATAGATTTCATATAAAAGAGAAACTGTTCATCTTTTAACTACATATTAATATCACACACAATAAATTGTTTTAGTATTTTCAACAGCCAAAGGTAACAAACAAAATGTTTCCTGCTCTATTTGAAGCTTTCCTTTCGGTACTAAAAAGAAGTACTACCAATTGTTAAATTGTAGTAACTGGTAAATCGGTCTCCCCAAGAGTCAGTCAATTCTCCTGTGAAAACATGACTTTAGCCTTTATTTCCTTTCATAAACAACACCACTTGGTATTCTTTTTTTTGGAAAGAATAACGACTTCTCGGTAAATTAAAGATCGTCCAAGCTAAGGATGCAGGAATTCGGCCAAGTAAAAAGAAACACCAGTGGATCTTCCCCGCCAACATGATGTTTTGAAGCTGCATCCTCAACCCCACCCCCATCCCAAAAAAGACAAATTTGTTCTTGTATTTTTGCTTCATCTTGGCACTATTCTTTCAACGACTGATACAATTTACCCAGTTCTACAAAGCCAGAAAATGTTTTAGTCCAACTCTTTCCTCCTTGACGAAAAATAAAATAAAATAAAAAATAAAAAGGTCCTCATCCTCCTCTTTTTGAAAAAAAAAACAGAACCATCAACTGAGTGTATTTTCGTTTACTTGGCGTAAAAAAGGTCTTAATGAATACTGATAATCTTACAAGTAGTTGTGTCATGGTCACTGTATATGGTCACTGTACTTGTATCAAGATGAATCAAGATAGGACCTCGTAGTGAAACTGACACAATTTCAACAAACCTTTCATTGAAGGTTACAGCGAATGAGAAGGGATCAAGTTACATGTATTTTTTCTTAGAAAACAATGGAGTTCTAAACAAATGTTGTTTGTTTGTACCACACAGAAACAGGATGTACCATACACTGTGTACACATAGTATACATGAATACGAATAAATGACAATGCTATTATAAATTGGTTGAAATAAATATTATGTTAGTCTTGTTCATCAAACAATACTTGACATAGTCATTCAAAGCGTCTCAAGGTTATTGACATGTAGCGAGTGAATACGAACATCAGTCGTCGGTTTTTAAATAGCCATCATCAAAACCTGTAATTGTTTATCAACGTTGGCATTGTTACGCTGAAGCCAAACCGACACTAACAAAATTGATCATCCTTCCCCCACCCTTTTGAATTCCAACCGCCTCAATCACAGTCTGGTACCCAGGATCAATCAAGAGTAATTAAAAGATGACAGCCAATAGGGTTCAAGGACACTACACATACACCCGGCTATTCTATAGAGTTCAGCCTATCAGACTACTATACACCTGCACATACAATTATTAAGAGATTTCCACACCGTGCCATTCACAAAACCTATTACACATGCCAAGGCCATGTCACCTACTACAGCTACTACAAGCGAACCCCGTGCCAGACTAAAGGATGCTGTCACCTCCGCTAAAACATGTTCATTCATTTTTATTTTAGACTTTTTTCATATTTTACAGTGCATAGAATTTGGTGCCCTCATTTTTACAATTTGCTTTCAACATTGGCCCTTTGTCAAATGTTACATTGTTGATTCAGCTTTCTTAACATCACACACTGATCACCTTTCATGTCCTATACATTCAAATGCTTCGTACTGTTGTGGTGGTCCCAATTATGCAGTGTGACTTTCTTGCACTGCACGATGAATCTCAAACGTCTACAGAACTCTTCAAATAGCTGTTGACGTTTGGTAAACTCACCATCAGTAAATCAATTTGCCTTTTAAAATAGC
The DNA here is from genome assembly GCA_032158295.1 of Pycnopodia helianthoides. NCBI lineage: Eukaryota > Metazoa > Echinodermata > Asteroidea > Forcipulatida > Asteriidae > Pycnopodia > Pycnopodia helianthoides. The sequence continues at coordinate 4,659,398 of CM063253.1, read as the reverse complement.
AACTCACTAGGTTAACCGATTTCTGTATCAATCATACAATATGGAAAAATGTTCCATGAAAACTGTGTTTTGTCCATTAAATTTAATATTCGTAAAACCTTTTGAAAACATTGACCCATTTCATGTTGTTTTCTCAAAATCTATCTTTCTTTTTCGTTTCATTTTAAGAGTTTGTTTTTTTTGTATAAAAAAAGATAGGAAACATGAGAATCTGAGCGGATGCTTCTATACTTGGTTCCTAACGGAGACTTACATGTACATACATGGTAAGACAATCGGAATGAAAAATTCTAGACAGAGAAGATTCCCCAGGGGATTTTGTGTAAGTCTATGGAAAGATATAAAACACATTAACAATGGAGAAGGAAAAATTATCTCCACAGCAGGGCGATTTTTAATTTTTTTTAACACTGGACAGCAGGCCTGAGGCCAGCAATGTTAGCATCGGGCCAGTAAACTCATGACCGACACAAGTCCGGTGGTCTTGTGGTTTTTTCAATTGAATAATACCTCACTCCGTAACATCTTCCAACAAAAATAAATAAATATACTCAAAAATGTTGATTTCGAGTCTGATAAATATCTTTCAATTCTGCTATATTGCGTACCGAAGTATACTCACCCGTAGTGTAAACATGGAATTTAAACCCTCTCTTACTAACTTACATAGTACTTGTTCAAATATAAAACAGTTTGTATGTTAAACTGTGCAAATTTGTCTTCCTCATTTTGATTCTGCCCAACTACAAAAACAAAATCTGGTCCGGTATAAACATTTTGATGCTACATGTACAAGCCCTGTGCTCTTGTAACAGACTCCCCCCCCCCCACAAATTCAAGCCCTGCATAAGAGGTATTTTTTATTTGAGAATGTGTGATCACTTCCGAAAAAAAACCATCGAGTGGTTCATCCCTTTAATCATCGCGGGACAATCGAATGAACTTCAGAAAGGACAGGAAGGTTGAAACGGCTTTCAGGAAGGAAGCCTCTAATCGCGGTCCATTTCCAGATAAAAACCCCACCTGCATTGTCCATTCGTAAACAGAATGGGTGTCACTCCCGTTATTGTTTAATACAATTACGTGCGGACAGACCATTTTAAAATTAACCAAATGGGAGAGGGTCAGGTTGAACGAGCAATACAATTAATTTTTTTTAGTCATCTGTACTCTCAGAATTTGGCCTCAACTTTTTTTCTCTTTCCGCTCACAGGTTCATCATCTCCTTCCCCTGCCAAACCACTCACCTCATAGTGTTAGCCAGAGGGGTGTCTGGGTGTCTTTTGGACACCCTGTTTTAAATTTGGACACCATGTTTTTTTTCTGTCATTTACATGTAAATGTACTGTAAGTGAACAATTTGGACACCCATTTTTTTTTTAATTCCTAGCAACTTTGGACACCCTTTTACCAAATCCTGGCTAAAACCTTGACTCAACTCGTTTCACCGCTTCACAAATCTAAAAATTCCCTTCAAACCCTGACAGACTGGGCAGTTTTGGTGAGAGAGAGCAGCCCAAATCCTTACATTTTCTCTTCTCCTATGTCACTCCACACCAAGTTGTTTGGACTCAGATAAGATTGGAATGCCTGACACTGTGATGTTAAAAGCAATGGTTATATTGGCCAGCTGCCCAAATCCTTCTAAATCCTTCACTGATGGATGGATTATATGAAGATAAACTACCTTGTGGTTCATCACTTGACATAAACTACATGCCACAAATATTAATCATGGTTAATCCCGCTGTTTCATATAGGCCTAAGTGCATGAATGAGATTGTTGTACTGTAGCCAAAGCTTAAAAAACAAACAACAAAACAAGAACACCAAGTCAACATGCCTGTTAATATTTGATCCAAGTGAAAATATTTACATTCAAGAGGTTTGCACACTTGAATCCACTGTAGAGAATAACCACACTGTTTAGTCTAAAGGTGGATTTCACTTGAGGGTAATTTCTGAACCATTTGTTTAAAAGTACCTGTACTTATTCCTGTTGAACAATATTGGGTAAACATGGGGTTACTTGACAATATGTGAGATACATTTCTGAGGATGCAGCCTCATAATTATAATAATAATAATAGGGGCCTATTAACACTCCTTCCTCATAATGCTTTTATCTACAGACGTTTCCAAGCACTTATTACTTTAAAGACGTCTGTTAGTTTTGAATGATGAGACCCATTTATGCTGTGAAATCTCATCTGCTGACAACAATATGTGCACGACACAAAATACACAACACACGGGACCTATGGCTTTACCTCCAGTCCAAAGGACGAAGCAATTATTGTGTCTTGCTCAAGGCACAATTGCCATGACTGGGACCCGAATCCACACTCTTGACAACACTAGAACTTGAGACCGGACCGCTCAGCCACAACACTCCATTTTAATCTCAGTACAACAACATTGGACATTTTCACGAAGGAACGAGCATGCCAAAATGTGTTACAAAGACCATTTCGAGATTTAAATGCATAAATAGAAGGTGTTAAATTTGAAACTGAAAGCTCTGCAGTATCAAAACTTTCTTCTGCACTTTAAATACCGTAACGATTTTTTCTAAGAGTTACACCAATATCAATAATACAAAAAACAAATACCACAACATTTATTTAATTAACACAATAATTAGTCAAACATGCCTGTCTCTTTGTGAAAACGCAAAATCATGATGAATCACTTTTGCACACACAGTGTATGTTTGTACATAGTGAAGGACCAGCATGTCACATGATCACGCTGAGTTGTTGTAAGCCGTCTTTGTGAAAATGCAAATTTGACTTGAACTCCTTGCCCGTCCATTTTTTTACAATGTTTGGGGATGCCCGCTTCTTCATGGAAACACAAATGCCCGAATAAAGAAAGGAGAATATTTTAGGTGCAACTTTTACTTGGACATCATACTTTTGAAGGTATTTAGTGAGCAGTTTTAGTAATTTAAAAAAGCAGACTGTAGAAGATAATGAAGAATTTAGTAATGAATAGCCTTGATAATTTCCAAAAAGTGACCAGTCAGATTTTCTAATCAGCCAATTTGCTGTAAATTATATCAGTACCTGATTGAGGGCAGCACCTTAGTCTGACTGTCTATTAATATAAACAATAATCTAACTAGTTTTTATGTAGCGCTTTATCTACGGGCGTCTCAAAGCGCTAATTATTGTTTTAAGATTTTGAAGTTTTTTTAAACTATGGGACCCACTTATATAGCACCTCATAAGGGTTCACAAGGTGCTGCGGCACATTCAGCAGCCCCTGCCAGAAACACTAGGGCAAACCCCTTCTACTCTTGTCTTTAGCAATATGAGTAACTTGGTTCTTTTACAAGCATTACACAACACATGGGACCTATGGCTTTACCGAAAGGACGAAGCAATAATGCTTCAGGACATTGGGAATTGTACCCACACGTCACTCTGCTGATCCGAAACACCAGAGCTTGAGTCAAGTTCGCTTGACCGCGAGGAAGTTAAGGTTACGCTAATTATGGATCCATACAGCAGCGAAGCAGTCAGTGTGACCTCAACCTCATTTACGAGTCATACTAGACACAGTGCTATAGGAGTCCACACATGTTGCCTCTACTAAAGGAATTAAGAACGAGCAGCAGGCTGTACAGAAACTGACAAATGTCAACCCCCAAAAAGCTCTTGCTTTTCCAACGAAATACTGGTCAAATTTAACAAGGCAGGATATCCGTTCCATCCCAACTCATTCAAATTAAGCCAGGTTCATTACTTGTACGTTCATTTTACCACCCATAGAGCAAGGACTTGACTTAAAATTTGTCACTGTTTTCACAAAGTGCCGTCTGGTTTAAAAATCACAAAATTTAACAAATCAGTTTTTGCATTCCCAAATTATTTATATATTCATTACTGTTGACATTTTCAGCAAGTTTAAAGACTGCAATAGTTTCGTAATTATTACAGTAATTAGCATGACCGACTTTTCACTAAATTTGCCATTTTGCGTTTTCACTAAGTGATGTATCATCATCATGATATGTTTGTCCATTGTAACACACAGAAGGGCTTGCACGGTGCTAAACACGTCAGATGTGTGGTGTAAATGACTTCTCAAAGAAAATTTGACTTGAGCAGGACCTGAACCTGCACCTTCCGGAAAATTATTTAAAATGAAGAGGCACCAAGGCCAAGACGAGAACAACAGAGGCCATGGCCTCCATGTAACTCCAGGCCGGCAAATGATTGATATACATCCATGTACGTATATATTCCTACTGAAATTGTAGTTCCCAGACAACAACACGACAGTCCATTGACACTTAATAAAGTGACACTGACACTGTGACAGTGACAGTGACACTGTCCGGGCAGTGTCCCGACCCGACTGCTGCACTGAGCAGCCGAGTGACCGTGACCAACTTTGAGTAAGGTGCGATATACCTTGCACCATTTTCAATCTATAAAGACACGGAGCCAGCACAAGTTCAACCACTGGACATGGCAGGCAACGTAGGTGGTTGTGCATTTGTGGGTTGTCCTCATCAGCAGTGGCCAGACGTCGAGACGGAGCGCATGACCCGTTAACCGGCGGGGCGCCCTACCCGGCTCCCGGTTCTACAGTGGGCGCGGGGACAATTTGGCGGAATTCTACCGGCACTCGCCTCTCGTATTTTCCCGATATTTCCCGACTATCTACACGACCGCAAGATCTGACAATGCACTAGGAACTTTCACGTGTGAAAAAGATGGAATACTAACCCAAAAATTGTCCTCGAAGGCTGTCGTTTTCGACTCTTCCATGAAATCCATTTTGCTCTACCAATGATTTTCATATGGCAAATCCGGTGTCTCCTTTTCTACATAACATACGTGTGCGTAAAATGTGTCCGTCTGCAAAATGGCGATCCATGTTTTGATTAGACTGCGCATGTGCGGAAATTGGGGGGTATGGTCTGTTAGGGGGGGCGGCTGCTGACAGCCGTGCATGGATGTCAGTTTTAGACACGCGCATGAGTATGATTTATAGTGAAAATCTCATTAAGAAATATGTTTATTTATTTTCCAACTTAATGACAAATATCTTTCTTTTTGTTATCATTTGATGTTATTAATGGTAATTTTCTCCGAACCTCCCAAAGAGTGAACTTATACACTTTCCAGTGCCTTTTCGGCAGGCGAGATACTATAGGCCTACTCTATTTGGAATTTGACACTTGTCATAATATTCTAAATCAATTCAAGGGTTATCAGAATAACTGCTGATCAAGTTTTGAGATGTGCCTCCTTTCTTCATATCAAAAGTTGGCCCAAAAAAATTCACTTACAGATTAAAAATAGTTTCACTTTTAAAGGCCTGCTGTGGCAATAAAACAAGTTTGCTTGTGACAAAGGCGCTGAATTACGTCACACTGTTGGAGTTTAGCCAATTGAGGTTTAAAATGAATCTTCCATGACTTCTGGATTTTTGTCCTTCTAGTGGTTTGGGAGTGACTTCTTTAGCCAACAGTTTCAGAGGCAACACCCCCCCCCCCAACATTGTTGTATCTGCAAGTTAAATGGTAAGTAGCTGTTATTTCTTCTATCCACTGTCCACAGCATGCAAAGCTTCAAACATAAATTGTTGCTTTTGTTTTTATTTTTATGTGCTGTCACACTTAATTGCATACAGAAATAAATACAATATTTAGAAATTCAAACTCATGCAAAGTAATAGTAGTCCTAACTTATCATTTTAGCCTATGTTTCTTGCGGTAGTGTAAAAGTTAATTTTACTTCTGTTAATTTTGAGTGTTGTCCTTTTTTCTTGGTTGGAATGGGTTCTGGCATTAAAGCAACTTTAATTGGATTGATGCAAAAATTTGAACACTCAAACTACTGCTCAAAAATGAACACATGCTAACCTTCCTTGCTCTATGCTCATGAGCGACCGAATAGGTTTAAGATGTGGGAAATGCATTGACAAAAAAATGAACTTCTCAATGGGGGGGGGGGGGTGGTCAAACACAGTCCTGCCGAAGTATCCCATTTTATTAATCAAGAGAGTAGAAGGCCAACTCTAAATGCTGAGTGATTATTGCTGTCTCCCTTGACAAAACAACAACAAAACAAAACAAAACGATAATATTATCCCTAGTTTTATGGTAGGCCTAACCTGATTTCTCAAGCGCAGTGTGTCCCCCCCCCGCCCCGCCCCATAATATTTTCCAGTGCTCTTAGCCCTAAGGTGCCCCCTCCACGAACAAATCTAGAAACATGTAGTGCCCTAAAAAGGGGTGGAAAGGCCCCCTGCCCCCACCACCCAAGTGAAAAATCCTGGCTCCATCGCTGCCCAAGCGAGGAATTGAAGGGTGTGTCTCAAAACTGTGTCCTTAATTTTTTGTTTTATAACGCGGCTTGTGAAAGTTTTGTAACGCGTAACGGAGCCCCTGTATAGCGCCCTCTGTGTTTTCATCAGTCAGCGCCCTATTTTTATCGCATAGATCGCTATCTGACGTCGAGACATCAAACTTCTCAACCAAACAGCACAGGTGGCGGTACGTGCAATGTTTATGACTCATGTTTGAAATTCCTCAGTTAGTGAAACCGGTAGATTTGGACTTGGTGGACTAATGGTAGCTGACAGAAAATATAATTTTGTTTCGGTTCCAGTTCTTATCCACAAAAAAACGTTTGCATATGCGAGATATAGCTTGATGACTTCCATAATGAAAAGGTGAGAATGAAAGTGAAAGGCTCGGAATTGAGGTAAAACAAGTGAGGTTCGTCGACCCTCTCGGCGGAGAGGAGAGAGCGTGTTTCCAGAGACGCTTTTCCGGGAGCAGAGGTCAAATTTGACGGATGAGATGACGGAGCGTCGTTCGCCTAGACAACCGTCCGGACCCACCGGGCCTCACCAAGGGGTCTGCTTTGTCGCTTTGTTGGTGATTGTTTTCGGCAGTTTTGCGCAACCAGTTGCAGGTAAGTAGTGCGTTGAGAGTCATGTGTTATTGTGTTAAATAATGACAATTGACTCAAAAACCGGTTGCTATAAAACTTAAGTCAAGAGGGAAGAAAAACTACCACCTCCAAAAATAAAACACAAAAAATAAAATGAATAAAGTATTTCAGAGGAACAATAACCATTTGCTTTTTTGTTTGTTATTGATACCATGTTAAATTCGAACAGTTGTAATCAAATAAGTTACCCTTTAAGAAAAGTTACACCGTACCTTTACTACACTTACTTTTTATATAAATATTCCAAGGAAGGATTTTGTATAAAAGTTTACATTCTAATTGTACAGTCATCACTTCTTTTAAAGCATTTTTGTCACGAATATGAACAGTATGTATACGGTGTCGTCCCCCTTAGCAGTGGGGGTCTGCTTGCCAAATACCAGTTGAACAGGAGAGCTGGTAATTCAACTTCAAGGTTCATCTAATTTTAAATTGCTTCCCTCAATATCAGCGACAACATTTTTTTTAGGGGGGGGGGGGGACCATGCCAGGGGGTGCAGCATTTTCTCTAGGGTGGCACTTCTGGCCAATTAAAACTAGTTTCCATTTGCATTTTTTCCTGAAACAAGCCCCTTTTCAGTGCTCCCTTTATGTCGGTTACTATTTTTATAAGTGGTAGAGAGCCGTGTTAGTCTGTCAGACAGAAAAAACAAGGAAGGTAGGGGTAGCATTTTTTAAGACTAATTATTCTAAAAAAAATTGCATGAGTTTTCGTAGCAACAACCACTTCATAAGATAATCTGATGTAAAAATGAAATACATTGTCTGCATGTAAAAGTAAAGATTTCCAGTGTGGGGGCCACGGACGTCACTGTTCATTATAAATAAATTGCTGCAGGCACAGATTTAGTTACTATTATCCTAACAAACCTGTTTGGGCTATTCAGTCGTCAAGTTCAATTTTTTTAGCAAATTAGTCTTGCTTGCTATTGTTACTTGGGCCTAATTGTTGTTATTGTTTTCTCCATAATTACATGAATTGTCATTCCTTACTGTATTATGGAAGTAAACATGGTGTCTGAATTAAATTGAAGTTGAACGATATTAAAGAAGGGATTATCCAGCTTTGAAAAAAATGATCTTAAAGGAACTTTTAAGGGCATTGTTAATAGGCCTAAGGGTCACAGCTGAATGGTGTAAACTTCTGCTTCATTTTCAAAAAATCCTTTCACTCATTATGTGATTCACATATTAAAGGCAGTGGACACTATTGGTAATTACTCAAAATAATTATTAGCATAAAACCTTACTTGGTAACAAGTAATGGGGAGAGGTTGACAGTATAAAACATTGTGAGAAACGGCTCCCTCATAGTTTTCGAGAAAGAAGTAATTTTCCACGAATTTGATTTCGAGACCTCAGAATTAGAATTTGAGGTCTCGAAATCAACCATCTGAAAGCACACAACTTCGTGTGACAAGGGTGTTTTTTCTTTCATAGTTATCTCGCAACTTTGACGACCAATTGAACTCAAGTTTTTACAGGTTTGTTATTTTATCCATATATGTTGAGATACACCAAGTGAGAAGACTGGTCTTTGACAAAACCAATAGTGTCCAGTGTCTTTAAAACCAACATAGAAAGACATGGTACAAAACCATAACACATAAGTTTCAGTGTATTTCCACTCTTCTCTTCTCCCAGTGCAGACTCACACTCGGTGAGTGATAAGACACACTGCCAGAAACACCGGGGCAAACACCTTCTCTTAGCGATAAAGTGTACTGGGGTCTTTTACGTGCATTGATAGTTTTGAATACAGCATACGCTGGGGCTTATGGCTTTGCGCCCCATCCGAAGGACAAAGCAATGTTTTTTTTTTTTTTTAAAAGGACACTAAGTGCCATGCCTGGGTCTCGAACCCACTGATCAGAAACTCCAGAGCTTGAGTCTGGTGCTCTTAATTAACCGCCCGGCCATGACACTTCCACTCAATTGGTTTGCTTCTAAAGACAAAGACAATAGGCTAATTAATACATAACAGTGCTTTGAATAATCGATATTGATGATGTGGTGGGAGTCTCCTAAAAGCAAGCATGTTGGGTGGAGACCCAAAGTATTTAAATATTTAACGAGTTAAGGTAATACTTAGTAAGGAATTTGAGGCTGCATGTTGAGGTACATGTATCAATGTATTCAGTTTGCAGTAACACCATGTGTATATATCTACTATGCCCTGTAGATATTGTTCTTTGAGAGCTTGTCAATTTTTGCTATTTATTCTACTGCGGAGCAGATTTTGGAACTTACAAGTCTTTAATTTGACATCAAAATGATTGAGAGTAAACACACAAAGGGGACACAGAACAAACACTTTAATCGGCAGGATATTTCTTGCTGGTTTAAATACGCGTCCCTTCTTTGATTAGTTGCTGTATTAGTATCCCTACTCTATGGCAACTCTGTTCTCCCACAAAATCATCAAAATAACAGAAATAACTCGAAAAGAGAGCCCTTGAGACGAGCTTTCCAATGGTAAAAAAACTTGTAAAAATCCAGAATTTAAGAACAAACATGACAGTAAAACTTTGAGTGACTCACCGCACAGTGGCTTTCAAATAAATAAATAAATAGAAGACGATAGTAATAAGAGATAGAAAATTAGTAAGATTATTTACATCATTTGCAATTAGGTGAACAGGTCTCAGATTTTTGGGGAAAATTCACAAGACCACAGGACTAGATTGTTTTTACAAGATGGGAATAAAAAAACTTGATCAATCTCATTGTCTTACGGGTGAATATACTGCAGAATTGAAAGATATTTATCAGACTCAAAACATTTGAACCTTTTTTAAAAAGTTAAAAAGAAATTATTTTAAAGATATTACACAGTTATAAAGGTATTACTATTCAATTAAAGGAACGTTACAGAATTGGTAAGAAAAAAACTTTTAAAATATACTTTTGATCACAGATTTAAATAAAACTTACACAGTCTAATGATGATGATGGTAGAAAACATCCCATGGAATATTTCTGTCTGAAATGCCATATTTGATGAGAAATGAATAAACTAATTTTCCGATTGGAGTTTATCGCTCAGTGAGCGTTTTATTCATTTGTTGAATCTATATGATTTCATAATGTGTAATCGGTTTTTCACTATTTTCTTGTGACCCAGATGGCCGATTGATCTCAAACTTCTACAGGTTTGTCAGTTTATGTATATGGTGGATTACATAAAGTGCTTACACTGCCAGCAACTGTTTTGTTAGCAAAACCAATTCTGTAATGTTCCTTTAAAATAAAACTCACAAGACTGCCGGACTTGCTTAAAATCTCTGGCCTCGGACTTTTGGTCCAGTGTAAATTTTGAGCCCTGGGTGAATCAAGAGATGCTTAAATCCCTTTCCCTCCTATAGATATCGTCTTTGCCAAAATGAAGGGTCTCAGAAGGACTGAGGGCTGTAGGCCTAAATAATTTTGCTTAATCACTGGGTCAGGCAATCCAATCTTGCCCCAAGTCCAAACAATTTGGTGTGGAGTGACACAGGAGAGGAGGTTAGTGGAGGATTGAGGTCACCTGTAGGCAAAAAGGTCAAGCATAGTGTTAGCCAGAGGGGTGTCTGGGTGTCTTTTGGACACCCTGTTTTATCTGTCATTTACATGTAACTGTATTGTGAGTGAACAATTTGGACTCCCAGTTTCTAAATTTCCAGCAAATTTGGACACCCTTTTACCAAATCCTGGCTAAAACCTTGGGGCCAAGGGAGTAAGGGCTTGGAAATGAAGCAATGAAGAACACATAAATATCAAGCAAACTGAATTTGAAGTGAATTTATAATCTTAGTACAGGAAGAGAACAAAATAATGAATAATAATTGATGACTTTCATGAAAGATAAATTAAGTTTACTCCTTTTTCTAATGATAACTATCGTAATTATTTACAAGTTTATTACAAGAACATTGAAATCGAAACAGCTCTTTAGTTTCATGACTTTTTAACTAGGCTTATCACTTTAGTGTAAATAAGTTGCAAGTAATTTTGCGAAGTTGGAAGAGTCACTGACCGCGTAATGATTTGAAAACAAAATTACACAAATTTGTATTAAATACAACAAATATTTGGTCTGCGATCTTTCTGCTTGTTTTTATCAGAGATACCTGTAAATAGATCTTCCCATGTAAATGCAATTTTCCAAAGGGAAGTGAATTTTGCATTTTCATAAACAAACTATTTACTGCTTTGGAATAACACAAACGTACACAATTTTTTCCTGCTGTTTAAAACAACACCAAAAAAACCAAACACACGCGCATATTGTATATGTTCACCTTCAACGTACAAGAATAACAATAACAAGTGACACATCCTCAGTCCCACCCAAGCTGTAATTATAATAGTGTATAGTAACCAATCTATTTAATTCCAGCAATGTTGCACCACCCATAAATAACCAGAAATCGATTGAAGCCTTTGTGTTCACCAGTCAGAAAAACATAACACCCACCTTGATTACAAAGCAGCCGGCTCTGTTACACTACACACGGGCTTTCACTCACACTGATTTGCCTCACAATGCTTTGGAAGCATCTCTGCTTTACAATAATGGAAACAGTTTTAGTGCATGCCATGTGCGGGGAATTGAAAGGTTAAATGCTGGGTTTGTTTTGTGTACTGGAAATGGTGGTATCTCTTGTGACATGAATCTGCGAAATGTAGCTCAGTTTAATTTAAAACACCTACCCTCTCCCAATGCTCATTTTGTTTCCTGTCGACTTTTGGATGGGGGTTTGTGTTTGGTTTTTTGGCAAGTAGTTTATGGCCCGACGCTTTCGACCCAAGCAGAATCTTTCTTGAGACAGACTCTGCACAGGTCAAAACATCAGGCCACTAACTATTTTTTCACATACTATAGGTCCTTTTGGTTGGTTAGCTGTTTGCAACACTTTCAGCTAATAGTTTTTTATTTATTTTGTTAAATAATTTTTTTAAATTAAAAGCTGTAAAAAAGTAAAAAGAATTGTGCATATTATAGGCCTAACAAATTTTGAAAGCAATAAATAATTGGTGTATTTTATGTCAAATTTTCTTCCCTATATGAAAGTGCATCTATGGGAAGAACTATTACTGAAGATAAAAACAAGTTGAAAGATTCCAAACTAGATCTCTCTTTTTTGTGGAAATTGCTAAATATGTTGGGATGGGTTTTTATTTTGTATGCTGTTTTAAAAGCAGATTAAATTGTGTATGTAGGTTTGTGTTTATTGCCTTTTTCCAAAGCAATGAATAGTTTGTTGAAATTTAATTTTCTTCCCCTTGGAAAAAAGCATTTATGGGAGGAGCTGATACTTCTGAAACAAACAAGAACAAAAGTGGAAAGATTGCAAACTAAATATTTGTGGAATAAAGTTGATAGGGCACAACTCAAATGTATTTCTGGTGGAATGTTTTTTTCCCTTCAATTTAATACGTCAGGGTCTTTTCCAAATTCTTAAAATTTCTGTAGTCTTCAGGTCTTTTGTAAATCAATTCACGTGTTTATTTATGTTGAAAAATAAGGATGTTATTTAAAAGACCTTCTCACATAAAGAGCAACCCATAAAAAACAAGCGATAAATCCCTGGGGGTCAGCAAATGTTAGTTTTCACAAACAACTTACTTGGTGCGAAGCGATTCATGCATGAATCGATTCTGAGATTTAGAGGTTGTATTGGTGTTCGTTCGGGACTCTGTTGGTACCTGCTGTCACCTCGCTAAACATGAATGGATTTGACATTCTTGTGAAAATACCATGAAAGTTTGTTGCTGTTTTCTCAGCAAGTAGCTGTATTCAGCTGAAACTTTTATTGTATCTTTCTTTATAACTTTGCCTATAAATAAGCACTACGTTGACAAAAACCAATCTATGACACCACTACCCTTAAAGGCACAGTACAGGTTTGGTAATTGGAGCCTACTGATTGTGCTAAATCTATATAAATGTAGGTACATGTACATACAAACTAACCTGTGAAAATTTCACTTCAAAGGGTGGTCGCGTTTTTGAGATATCACTGAAAAACCGAGAGAATATTTTCACGCAGGAAGAATATTCCCCATAGGAATACACAGTTTCTGACAGAAACGCTTCTCAGATTCAAATTTGGGGGAATAAAAAAGTGATATATTTTCCATAACCGTAGTACTTCGAAGTTAAAAGTTTCTCAAAATTCATTTTACTACCCAAAGCTGCTGTACTTCTTACCAAGTAAATTTTTATTGCCATTAATTTTCAGAGTCATATCCAAACGTGTACTGTACCTTTAAATCAAAGTGGTATCAAATTTTTTTTCCCCAGCCTCTTACAGAACAGAAGTCTTTGTTTTCGTGGCCTAGAAAAACCCTGGCATGTAATCCATCCGTATTTGGTTCTAACTTGTGTGTCTCATATGTTGAATAACAACGTGTACAAGTGCATGATAAACAGCATTGTGCACGCTCACTGAAGCTTGTCATGTAAATATTCTATACTGGGGGACAATTTTAAAAGGCTCAGAGTTTCCTCATTTGCTTTTTGTGTGTGTTTTTTTATGAAAGCTTTTTCACAGGGAAGGGATTTTTTTCTTCTCCTTTTGGAAAGCAGCATTGAAACATCCAGTGAGGTAAAATTATTTCCTCCATGGTCGGTGCTCAAAAGTTACACTGGACGACAAGCCCGAGGCCAGTGATTTTAGCATCGGGCCAGCATGGAACTGCTGGCCGGAAGCCAGGGATTGTAGCGTCGGGCCAGCACTGGACCGCAGGCCAGAGGCCAGTTATTTTAGCATTTGACTTGCACTGGACGGCAGGCCCAGGGCCAGTGATTTTGGCATCGGGCCAGCACTGGACTGCAAGCCCGAGGCCAGTGATTTTAGCATCGGGCCAGCATGGAACTGCTGGCCGGAAGCCAGGGATTGTAGCGTCGGGCCAGCACTGGACCGCAGGCTCGAGGCCAGTGATTTTAGCATCAGGCCAGCACTGGACCGCAGGCCAGAGGCCAGTTGTTTTAGCATTTGAATTGCACTGGACGGCAGGCCCAGGGCCAGTGATTTTGGCATCGGGCCAGCACTGGACTGCAGGCCTGAGGCCAGTGACTTTAGCATCGCCCGAGGCCAGTGATTTTAGCGTAAGGACAGTAAACTCATGACCGGACAGTCCAATTGTGTTTATCAAGTGAATAATAATACCTCACCCTGTAATATCTTTAATAAAGAAAAAGTTACATACAAAAATATGTTGCCTCTCAGTCTGATAATTGTCTTTCAATTTGAAACATATGTACCAATAATACAAATGAGATAAACCTTCTCTTACTGCTTGTTTGAATATGTTCAAAACAATTTAAACTGTGGCAAATGTTTTTGTCATTTTGATTCTGGTTTTGTATAGAAAAAAAATCTGTTCAAGTAAACTTTTTAACTGTAACCCTCTGTAGTCCAGTCAGAGGGTTTACGACCTCAACAAAAAAAGAGCAGGGAACCAGTCAAATGGAATGTAGATTACACAGTGTATTAGCTGGTTACCCATTTCTTCTAAGCTAAATCATTCTGTACCTAGCAATTTTTTTTTTTTTTTTTTGGGGGGGTGCTTTTTGTTCTGCGTTATGAAAAGTGGGTCTGGGTTAATTCAAACTTGAAGGTTGAACTTGAAACCAACCTTCCCCTTTTTCTCTCTCTTTCCAGCTCAACCCTGTCCTGGCTTTAGTGCAGTTCGTCAGACGGCCTGTGCAGACGGAGGGTGCACCTTGTCTGCTTGGGTCTGTGATGGCATGACCGACTGCCAAGATATGTCCGATGAGTCGGATGCAACATGCGGAAGAAACGGAGGTACAATCCATTGTATACAACTTTTTTTAAAATTGCCCCCAAGAAGAGGTCTGTGAGTTGGAAAAGACGATATATGCAAGTCTTGCTTTGTTTAATAAACCTCCAAGCTCTCTTTGCAACTAGATTGCCTAAGGAGCCGTGTCCATTTACATATTTTTATGGTCGAACAAAGAGCACAACTTTTCATGACCCCCCAAAGCTGTGCTTATCAACGTTTTTTTTCTACATGCAAATGCACATACTTTGTGTATGTATACGTTTTTGTAACCCCTCTAAAGCCCCAAATAAGAGTCATAATATGCGTGCTGTTTTTTTAATCATTGAGCTTTTTGAAGGCTCCTGATACTTGTGTCATAAGATTATAAGCCTTACTTTCTGCATTATTTTATGGAATTGTGTGAGAGTATGGAAATATGGATTAAATTTAAAGGAACATTACAGAATTGGTGAGAAAGTAAAATTGTAAAATATACTTTTGATCACAGATTTACATAAAGCTTACACAGTCTAATGATGATGATAGTAGAAAACATCCCTAGAAATATTTCTGTCTGAAATGCCATATTTGATGAGAAATGATTGGAGTTTATCGCTCAGTGAGCGTTTTATTCATTTGTTGAATCTATATGATTTCATGCAAATGTGTAATCGGTTTTTCCACTATTTTCTCGTGACCCAGATGGCCGATCGATCTCAAACTTCTACAGGTTTGTCAGTTTATGTATATGGTGGATTACATAAAGTGCTTACACTGCCAGCAACTGTTTTGTTAGCAAAAACCAATTCTGTAATGTTCCTTTAATTGAATTGAATTGAATTATGCACAGAAAATTGAATGATGGGGATTGCACTCGACAAGTGCCACTTTTTGCACCCCTTCACATCTTTGCTACTCTTTTGTTTACAGTCACTTTTTTCATGTTATGTATATATATAACGCATTTCATCATAGTTCTCTTATTTAAATCATTCTTTCATTGTGTTACTCCAACTTGATAAATATTATGTGCTTTGATCTGGACATAAAAGGAATTGAATTGAAATTGAATTGAGTTGAAAAAACAATATCATAATCGTATCGACAAATGAACTTTTTGTTCCGCAGCCACAGCATGTGACTCTTCACCATGTATGAACGGTGGAACCTGTACACAAATTGGTCCCATTGTAGACGTCCAAGTTGCTATCTTCAACTGCACCTGCCCGTCGCCCTATGGCGGCCCTACCTGCACCGATTTAGTCATCACTACACCAGTATTGTCATCATCCACCGAATTAATGCCAACATCTGAAACATTGGGCACAACGAACATTCCCACAACCAAACTTCCTACGCAAGCAGTTCCTACAGCAGTGCAGACTAAAGCACCTTCTACAGTTCGTGTTCTTACTACAGAGGTACCCATCATAACCCAGACTCCCCTTGTTACAACTGTGCAGCCGCCCGCTACCACCCAGACACCACTTGTTACTACAGTACAGGTCCCCGTTACAACCCAGACACAGCTTGTTACAACAGCAGAGGTACCCGTCACCACCCAGCAGTTGGTGGCTTCAACAACACAGGAACCTATCACAACCCAGACACCGCTTGCTACAACAGTACAGGTACCCGTTACAACCCAGACACTCAGTGCTACAACAGCAGAGGTGCCTGTCACTACCCAGCCGTTGTCCACCGCTAGCCTTTCTACAGAAAGGCAGACCACATCGTTGCCTCCACAAAATACAGTGCTTTTAACCCAGGAGGCACCACTGGTAACCCAGTCTACCGATGTTGACTTTTGCACCCCTACTCCTTGTGCAAACGGTGCAACTTGTGAAGTAACACCCACTGGTTTCACTTGCCAATGTCCTGCAGGCTTTGAAGGTTTGGAATGTGCACTGGATTTGATATTTTACTCAATTGTATTTTGATCTTAACATTTTTTTATTTTGCAAAATTTGTTAACATTATTTTATTTTTGTTTGACAGTCCACGGTTAAAGGCTGCTGGGGTTTTGGGTTAATTTTTTTCATTTTAAAGTTATTTCTAAATTGGTGATGGGTAAGTTATATAGACCAAATTTGGTGTTTGTTTTTTGGTTTGGGACTTTTTGCGCCCTTTTTCCAAACCTTGCTCAGGCTTCGTCTCCGGCTCGGGACTCCGTTTGATGTTGGCAACACCGTGCGAAATGCACACTGCTCCCAAACCGATGACGGAGCCCAAGCTGAGGTTTGGAAGAGACCCTTAGCTGGTATCCATTAAGACTTCCGGGTTTGTGTTTTCTGTGGTAGCTTTTGGTGCCTTTTTTTTTGTGCCTATTTTTTTTTTTTTTAACTTATTTTTTTTCATGTGAGGGGTTTAATTTGATCAGTCTTAAGCGTTGCTTTTTCGAGAAGGATGCAGGAAATCCTAATCGCTGTGTCATTGCCGTTTTCATCAGCTCAAATTTTGGCTGCTTCAATCAAAGGTATTGCTTATGCATTTATTGGTACATCACAGCAGTTGAGCCTTAGCATTAATCAAAGCTGTTGGTTTTGTCTTTTTGCCGATCGGGGAAATATCTCTGGGGAATTGTGCCTTTGATGATACAAGCTTGGAATAGCACTCCGCACGAATGAATATAATAAATAATAATAATAATAACTGTATTTATATAGCGCCTTTTGCCAAAGGATACAAAACGCTCAGTATTTTTACCTGCCATGTATGTGGAGCTACGTTTTGAAGTATAAGACCTATGCATTTATAGCACAATGTAATGGTTTACAAGGTGCGGTGGCGCAATATGCTGCCAATCAAACCAGGAACACCGGGGCGAACCCCTTCTCTTTTCGATAAGTGCACTGGGTTCTTTTACGTGCATTACACAACACACGGGACCAACGGCTTTACGTCCCATCCGAAGGACGAAGCAATAATGGTTAAGTGTCTTGCTTAAGGACACAAGTGTCACGACTGGGACTCGAACCCACACTCTGCTGAACAGAAACACCAGAGCTTGAGTCCGGTGCTCTTATCCGCTCGGCCACGACACGCCATGAATACAAGTAGAAGCTCAGTAACCCGGATCTCAGACAACGTGTCAAATTTCACGATGTACGTGCGCGTACATGTCCAAGCTTTATGTTTTACTCGCATGTACTGTGCTTCTGTGGTCTGGCGCGCCGATGCAGTGATCGGTGGAAAGTTTGTCTGACATCTGGGTATTATGAGCAAAATAACTTACATCATTAGTGCAGAGTGCTATTCGGCACACAGACTCTGTATGTCCTAAGAAAGATATTTGGTTATAGGGCCATCGCAGATTTGTCTTTTGAAAAAAATGAAGAATATATATAGAATAACAAGCAATTTTCAAAATGGCTGCCATTGCTTGTTATTCTACATATATGTACAGTCTATATTTTCACACAGAACAAATCTGTCTTGGCTCTATATCGTCAAATATTTCTCATGACACACTCTGACTGTGTGCCAAATTCATCGTATCATCGAAGGCACAGTCCCATCACCTATCTGCTGTACTATCCTGCACCTGCTAGTCACTGATAAAAGTTAAAGGCAAACTCTGCATTGGCTTTGACTTGGCATTGGCTTTGACTTGGCATTGGCTTTGACTTTGACTGTTTTTGCTTCAGAGGCCACTTTGTTGAGGGAATAAAAAGCAGCAGAAACAATGATCTACATGTAAATGCTGTCACGGCAAATCTCATGGTATTTCTTGGTTTTTTGTTTTAAAGACGTTTTTACACATGACGTTTGTCCATGTTTTAGGTGTAACCTGTGCTGAGGCTATCGCCAGAGCATGTTCCAGCAATCCGTGTGCTAACGGAGCCGTCTGCATTGTTGGACCGAACGGGTACCGGTGTATTTGCGCCACTGGTTTCACAGGGTCTAATTGTGAGACTGATGTCAGGACGTGTCCGTGCGATAACGGCGCAACATGCATTGTTGAGAACGGACAGTACAGGTGTGTCTGTGCAGCCGGGTTTGAAGGTGAGTCGATTAGAGAGACCCCAAAACTTGTTCTTTTTTTATGAGATGTAAAGCCGTAAATCTCATGGCTCTTGTGGAAGAGTAGGGGTTTACCTCAGTGTTTCTGATTCATTGCGAGCACCCTTGCCTACGGGTTTCCCTCAGGCTTCCAAGTTACAGTGATTAAAGGAACATTACAGAATCGGTTTCAGCTAGCAAAACAGTTGCTGGCAGTGTAAGCACTTTATGTAATCCACCATATACAGGATAAACTGACAAACCTGTAGAAGTTTGAGATCGATCGGCCATCTGGGTCACGAGAAAATAGTGAAAAAACGATTACACATTTGCATGAAATCATATAGATTCAACAAGTGAATAAAATGCTCACTGAGCGATAAACTCCAATCGGAAAATTAGTTTATTCATTTCTCATCAAATATGGCATGTCAGACAGAAATATTCAAGGGATGTTTTCTACTATCATCATCATTAGACCGTGTAAGTTTTATGTAAATCTGTGATCAAAAAGTATATTTTACAAGTTTTTTTCTTACCAATTCTGTAATGTTCCTTTAAGTATTAAGGACAAGAAATTTCAGACTTTTTGTAGAATTCAGACTTTGAGTCAGCCTGATGAAAAAATTCAGCCGTTATTTTTTTTCCACATTTTAAGAAGTCCTGCTCTTTGATCTAAATCTCTTGTGGTGAGGACATTGTTCCTACAACCACTGTGAAAATCTGAACCCCGGGGTGTTACCAAAAGGTAGAAATATAACTGTCATTTCGACATACCTCTCTAAATTTGGATCCTACTTTCTGACTTTTTTCCATCAACAATGACTCTCACCTCCTGAAGTATAACAGTAGACCCTGTATTGCCAGCATTAGAATGTTGTTCTGATTGATGTTTTGACGTTCAGGAACCAACTGCTCAACAAACATCAATGAGTGCGCCAGCGATCCCTGTACCTCTCCGGCCACCTGCGAGGACCGTGTGGACCGCTACACCTGTATTTGTCCGGCGGGTTTCTTTGGACCGACCTGTTCGGAGGAGACCAACGAGTGCGGGTCCGGGCCTTGTTTGAACGGGGCAACGTGCGCGGAGAGGATCGGGGGATACGACTGCCAGTGCGTCCCGGGGTTTACCGGGGTGACCTGTGGGGAGAACATCGATGAATGCCAGAGCAGTCCCTGTCAGAACACTGGTGAGTGATTAAAAAACCCTATTACTATTGGTGCATTCAGGTGTCCAACTTGCTCTTTCCACAAAATACCACAGGAGACTGAGGAGACTTAGTCTGCAGTACACAAGCCACTATCAGTGCACTCTCCTGCCCAACTGGCTCTTTCTACAAAATACCACAGCAGACTGTGGAGACTAGGTCTGCAGTGCACATGCCACTATCGGTGCACTCTCCTGCCCAACTGGCTTTTTTCTACAAAATACCACAGCAGACTGTGGAGACTAAGTCTGCAGTACACAACCCACTATCGTTGCACTCTCCTGCCCAACTGGCTCTTTCCACAAAATACCACAGGAGACTGTGGAGACTAAGTCTGCAGTACACATGCCACTATCGGTGCACTCTCCTGCCCAACTGGCTCTTTCCACAAAATACCACAGGAGACTGTGGAGACTAGGTCTGCAGTACACAACCCACTATCGGTGCACTCTCCTGCCCAACTGGCTCTTTCTACAAAATACCACAGCAGACTGTGGAGACTAGGTCTGCAGTACACAACCCACTATCGGTGCATTCTTCTGCCCAACTGGCTCTTTCCACAAAATACCACAGGAGACTGTGGAGACTAGGTCTGCAGTACACATGCCACTATCGGTGCACTCTCCTGCCCAACTGGCTTTTTTCTACAAAATACCACAGCAGACTGTGGAGACTCAGTCTGCAGTACACAACCCACTATCGGTGCACTCTCCTGCCCAACTGGCTCTTTCTACCCTGGAAAGTGGGTTGACATCTGCTCCTTTTACAAGTGGACTGATTGGAATCGATAGAAGTGATTGAACGGTTAACCCCGAGTCACAAGTTCTGTTGAACTGTTTTGGAAAATAAACGTAGTTGCTCTTTTCTCCTTGCCTTGCCTTGTTTATGCGTGTTTTAATGTTGGTGATTTTATAGTATTGTTTTTCAATATATTGATTTTTTGAGTTAGTAATCGAACATGTTTATTTTGATTTGCAAATTTTTGATCTATTACAAAACTGCATACCGTTATTTTTAACATTGTTACAGGTGTATGCATTGATGGCATCAATGGATATACTTGCAACTGTTCAGCAGGCTTCAGCGGAGCTTAACTGCCAGATCGATGGCGATCAGTGCGCGAGCAGTCCGTGCATTAACGGTGGGACGTGTCAGGAGCTGGTCAAGGCCTATCGCTGCATCTGTCCGCCGGGCGTGGCCGGGTAAGATCGAGCGCTTATAACGATGTCAAGTGAGCTTGCCTCACGGGTAGTGGATGCCTCATATTCATCAGGGTTCGGCCATTTCATAGAGCTGCTTAGCCAATAGTAGCTAGCACACGAGAATTATGTTACAGAGAAGTTCCGACAATACCACGTCACATTCAATTGTGACTGGTATCCTGCTGATTTCTGTTAGCAGACAATGTTGAGCATATTTTTAGCTAAGCACTCCAGAAATTGGGCCTGTCTTATTTCTCATGATGTTGTTGCTACAGAGAAAAAACCATCAGTGAGTCACATGCACAATTTGTGACTGGTATCCTACTGATTTCTGCTTAGCAGAAAATTGTTGAGCAATTTTTCTGCTTAAGCAGCTTGAAGCAGCTCCTTGAAATTGGGCCTTGGTCTTAGTTTTTTTCTGCATGTCTGTTGCTTCAGTGAAAAAAAGCAACCAGTGAGTTCCCCGTTTGCCATATAAGGCTGACAAAATGTTGAAATTGTTTTACGCAAAAGGGGCCAGTATGTGAGGTAACTATCCAGCCATGCGTCAAGTCAAAATACCCTGAGGTGTAAAACTTGTTATCTTTTTGTTCTCTCTTTTAGGTGTTTGTGTAAATGGCATTGGTCAGTACAATTGCATCTGTCAAGAAGGATGGCTTGGGACCAACTGCCAAGATGATGGGGACCAGTGTGCCTCGGGCCCCTGCCTGAACAACGCAACCTGTATCGATGGCATTTTCTCTTATACCTGCGAGTGTGTACCGGGATACAATGGTGTGTCTTCAAAACTAGTTAATTTTTGTAAAATAAAGAAGTCAGTATTTTAAGGCTTTTTAATGCAGTTGATAATAAGCCGTTTGCGAGTTGGACTTGAATAAATGCCTAAATTTGAATTCCTCAGACAATGAGACAGTTACTATGTCACATGACTTGGGGCAAGCCTTTGCATCGATATATATATGTAAGAGACAATGAACACCCATACACAATTCTGAATGAATGTGTATGGCACAATGGTACCAGGGTTTGCTCATCTGGAGGTTGCTATACAAAAGCTTGCCCCGAACCATGTGACATAGTAACTGTCTCTATAGTCTGAGGAATTCAAATTGAAGCGGTCACTTGTGACTGTGCAAGTCATTTTACTGGACATTATTCAAATCATTGAAGGGGTGACAACATTTTGAAACTTGATGTTATCGATGTTGTGGTGGTTTGAATTCCAGAAATGTTCATCTCTGATTGGATCCTTAGTGTATCTGACAAGTTTGCTTGTAGAATCATACCTCTGCTGGTCAGAAACACTATAGCTTGAGTCCAGTGCGCTTGACCGCTCAGCCACGACACGCCAATTTCGGTCCTTATCCTATTGACAGATAAACAAAAGATATATGTACAGAATAGGACACAACATGTACAAGATGACAGACTCGATTAGACAAACACGACAAAGGGTGATGTAAGACGTGTTGACAAGAAAAGCATACGTATGATGATAAGAGCTAGATGAATGCAGAAACATTTACAATCTATGAGGGGAATATCTTGCGTCATGATTTGATCTTCAAATTTGTTTGTCGTTCGTCTCTAGGTACAACCTGTGAGCAAGACTTAGATGAGTGTCTCAGCAATCCCTGCCATCAGTCGGCAACTTGCCTTGATCTCATCAACGGATACCAGTGTCAGTGCCCCGCTGGATTCACGGGGGAATCCTGTAGCCTTGACATCGACGAGTGCTCGAGCACTCCCTGTCTGAACGGCGGGATCTGTACGCAGGGCGTGGACGTCTTCACTTGTGCCTGTCTGCCCGGGTTCAGGGGAGCCACTTGCGGGGTTGACATCAACGAGTGTGCGAGTAGTCCCTGCGGGAATAACGGCGATTGCATCGACATGGTGAACCGTTTCCAGTGTGACTGTCATCCTGGATGGGAAGGAGATCTCTGCGATATGAACATCGATGAATGCTTGAGTAACCCCTGTATGAACGGAGCCTTGTGTCAAGACGGGGTCGCTCAATTCGTGTGTTTATGCACCGCTGGTTTGACCGGTCCCCTGTGCGGCTCGGATGTCAGCGAGTGCCAGAGTTCACCGTGTGGAAGTCACGGCGTCTGCAACGAGCTGATCAACGGCTACACCTGCTCGTGTGATCCGGGGTATATCGGGACTCGTTGCGAGATCGACGTGGACGAATGTGCCAGCGGGCCGTGTCGGAACGGTGCCCAGTGTGAAAATCTCGTCAACATGTACCGCTGTGTGTGTCAGGCTGGATACCGCGGAACCGTCTGTGAGCAGAACATTCCAGAATGCATCAGTGACCCATGCGGGAACGGAGGAACGTGTATCGATGGAGTGAACTCGTACATCTGTGATTGCGTGGAAGGTTACAGCGGAAGAAACTGTGAGATCCAAACCAATGAGTGCGGGAGCAACCCTTGTCGAAACGGAGCCGTCTGTGAGGATCTGATCAATGGGTTCCTCTGTCAGTGCATTCTTGGCTTTCTCGGAACACTTTGTGAGATCGATCAGAATGAATGCGATAGTTCCCCGTGTCAGAACGGCGCCCAGTGCATCGATGAGGTGGGGCGCTATTCGTGCGCTTGCGTGGATGGATTCGCAGGGATCAACTGCGAGAGTGAGATCAGAGAGTGCGCCAGTTCACCATGTCTGAACGGTGGTACTTGCGTGGAACAGGTCAACGCGTACAGCTGTGCTTGCCGACGTGGCTACACCGGTGTGAACTGTGAGCAGGATATCGACGAGTGTGCCAGCCAGCCTTGTCTCTCTGGAGGTGTTTGTACGCAAGGGGTTGGATTCTTCGCCTGCGCGTGTGAGCCAGGATTTCGTGGGGCCCGATGTGAGATCAATATAGACGAATGCGAGAGCAATCCTTGTGCGAATGGAGCCGGATGTGTGGACATGATCAATAGCTATACCTGTACCTGCCTGCCTGGATTCCAAGGTGAGAAGTGTCAAGTAAATATTAATGAATGCGTGAGTAATCCGTGTCAAAACGGAGGGGTCTGTGAGGATGCCGCAAACAGCTACGTCTGTAACTGTGCCGGCGGCTTCACAGGCAGTGAGTGCGATGTCAACATAGATGAGTGCGTGAGCGGACCCTGTCGGAACGGGGCTGTTTGCCTGGACGGTGTCAACGGTTACGAGTGCCGCTGTCAACCGGGATACTTCGGCATGGCTTGTGAACTCGAGGTTCTCGAGTGTGCTAGCGTTCCCTGCCGGAACGGAGGCACCTGCACTGACTTAATCAACTCGTATACCTGCACCTGCGCCAATGGCTACGAAGGTGTTAACTGTGAGAGGGAAGTGGATGAGTGCTTAAGCTCACCCTGTCTAAACTCAGCAAACTGTCAGGATAGATTCTTGGGTTTTCTTTGTGTTTGTCTGTCTGGGTATGAGGGCACTCTTTGTCAGGAGGAAGTGGACGAATGCAACAGTAATCCGTGTCAGAACGGAGCCGTGTGCACGGATCTCTTTGATCGTTACAGCTGCCGGTGTCCTGTTGGGTATTCGGGCATTAACTGTCAGATTAACGTGGACGAGTGTGAGAGTAGCCCGTGCGTCAATGGCCGGTGCATCGATTTGGTCAACGGTTACCAGTGTGACTGCCAGGCGGGTTTTGTGGGGAGCCGTTGTGAGACTGAAGTCGACGAGTGTCTCAGTAACCCGTGTCTGAATAATGCAGTGTGTTTGAATCTGATCAACCGATTCGCGTGTCAATGCCTGATGGGATGGGAAGGCACATTCTGTGAAACTGATATCGATGAATGTGCCAGCAACCCCTGTCAGAACAGAGCTCCCTGTACTCAGGCTATCGGAGGGTACACCTGCGATTGTCCAGCCGGCTACGAAGGCATCAACTGCGAGACCGATATCAATGAGTGTGCGAGTAACCCTTGCCTGAACCAAGCCGTGTGTACCGACCTCCTCAACAGGTATCTGTGTTCTTGTCTTCCTGGGTACTTGGGTACCAACTGCGAGCAGGAGATAAACGAATGCTCAAGCAGTCCTTGTGAGAACGGGGCCGAGTGTCAGGACAGGCCCAACAGCTTCATCTGTGTCTGCAATCCCGGATTCATCGGTGAGCGCTGTGGGACCAACATCCAGGAGTGTCTCAGCAGCCCGTGCCTGAATGGCGCCGAGTGCGTAGATGGCGTCAACAGGTATTCATGCGTTTGTCTTGCTGGGTACAGTGGAATCAACTGCGCGGTGAATACAGACGAATGTGCTAGCACGCCATGCCAGAATCAAGCGCTCTGCCGAGATTTGGTGAACGGTTACCAGTGCATGTGCAACGCGGGGTTCCAGGGATCACACTGCGAGATCAACATCAACGAGTGCTTGAGCAACCCTTGCTTAAATAGAGCTGCTTGCACAGATGGAGTGAACAGCTTTACTTGCGAATGCCAGCCAGGATTTGAAGGAGTTCTATGCCAAACAGATATCAACGAATGTCAAGTACAGCCCTGCTTGAACGGTGCGCAGTGTACCGATGAGATCAACAGCTTCAGCTGTACTTGTCTGTCCGGCTTCACTGGCCCGACCTGTGGGATAGACATCAATGAATGCGCAAGTAGCCCCTGTCTAAACAGCGCTACCTGCCAAGATCTTGTGGATGGTTTTGAGTGTATCTGTGTTGAGGGATACGAGGGGTTAAGATGTGGACTGGATTCTTTAGAATGTTCGAGCAACCCCTGCCAAAATGGAGCTGCTTGTGTGGATCGTGTCAATGGCTACGTCTGTGACTGCCTGCTTGGTTTTACTGGCACCCTGTGTGACATCGACATCGATGAGTGTGCGAGTTTGCCGTGTAGCAACGGCGCCACCTGTCAGGATTTCGTCAACGGCTTCACCTGTATCTGTCCAGTGGGATTCCAGGGGTCTGAGTGTGGGCAGGACATCCGTGAATGCGACAGCAATCCCTGCATGAACAATGCCAACTGCCTGGACCAGGTGGGAAGCTACTTCTGTGTGTGTCCGCCAGGCTTTGGAGGTGTCCACTGTGAACTGGACATCAACGAATGCTCCAGCAACCCATGCCTGAACGAGGCTCAGTGCATCAATCAACTCAATCGGTTTTCATGCCTGTGTCCTGATGGCTTCATCGGGAAACCTTTGTGAACTTGATGTTAACGAGTGTTCCAGCAGTCCTTGCCAGAACGACGCCATCTGCGCCAATCTTGTCAACCGCTACCAGTGCGATTGCAACTTGGGTTTCCAGGGTACAAACTGCGAGTCTGAGGTGAACGAATGCCTGAGTAATCCCTGCGCAACGGGGCTACCTGCGTGGACGAGGTCAACCGCTTTTCATGCCTCTGCATCGACGGTTCGGAGGGATAATCTGCGATCAAGACGTCACGAATGCTTGAGCAACCCATGTCTGAATGGTGCCGAGTGTGTAGACCAACTAGCAGGTACCGATGTAATTGTGGAGATGGATTTGTCGGGACCACATGCAACATTGAGATTAACGAGTGCTCCAGTAACCCATGTTTGAATGGAGCAACTTGCGAGGATCTAATTGCAAGCTACAGGTGTCTGTGTGTTCTCGGGTTCGTCGGGGACAAATGTGAGACTGATGTTGTGGAATGCGGCAGCTCGCCTTGCCGGAACGGGGCAACTTGTATGGACGGTGTCAACAGCTACCAGTGTATGTGCAGACAAGGCTTCACGGGAACGCACTGTGAAATGGAGATCAACGAATGCAACAGCTCCCCGTGTGCTAATGGGGCACCGTGCACTGATGTGGTAGCCGGTTACCAGTGTCAGTGCCTCCCAGGGTACCAGGGGCAGCGGTGTGAGGTGAACATCGACGAGTGCGCCAGCAACCCCTGCCAGAGCGGCGCTGAGTGCCGCGATCAGATAAACGCGTTCATCTGTGTTTGTCTCGCCGGGTTGAAGGTAAGCTGTGTGAGACTGACATTAACGAATGCAGTAGTGCTCCCTGCATGAATGGAGCTCGATGTGTAGACTTAATCAATGCTTACATGTGTGAATGTGCAAACGGCTTTAGTGGTAGCAATTGTGCAGTCGAAATAGATGAGTGTCTTAGTAACCCCTGCGCTAATGCGCGATCTGTAACGATAAAGTCGCCGGATATAATTGCACTTGTCTGCCGGGTTTTACCGGAACTCACTGTGGGTAGAAATTTTAGAATGTGCAAGTGATCCCTGCTTAAACCAAGCGACGTGCGTCGAAGACATCAACGGATACTCTTGTTTGTGCCCGGATGGGTACCTCGGCTTCATTGTGAAACGACATCAATGAGTGCGAATCCAATCCATGTGTAAACGGCGGTACATGCCGTGATGGCGTCAACATGTACGTATGCGTCTGCGTTGCCGGTTTCCAAGGTGATAGTTGTGAAGTTGATATAAACGAGTGCTCCAGTAGTCCGTGCCAGAACTCGGCAACTTGTGCTGATTTGCTGAACATGTTCGTATGCGAATGTGCGGACGGATTTCGCGATGTACTCTGCGCAACGGACATCAATGAGTGTGCCAGTAATCCATGTGTCAATGGTGCGCAGTGCGTGGACCAATCAACGCCTTTTCCTGTACATGTGTGAGCGGCTTTGTCGGAGACCGTTGCCAGACCGACTTTGATGAGTGCCAGAGCAACCCCTGCCAGAACGGCGCAACATGTCTAGATGCACTCGATGGATACAGCTGCCAGTGTGTTGCCGGTTTCACTGGTACCGCTGTGAGGTTAACATCCCAGAATGCACCAGTACGCCGTGTCGGAACGGAGCAGCGTGTGTGGACTTGGTGAATGGTTTCCGATGTGACTGCATACCAGGCTACACAGGTGACCTTTTGAGTGTGATATGATTATTGAATTGGTGTGTCATGGGTCAACATGGTAGACTTGTTCACCAGTCCTTCCTCTTCACCCTGCTACCTCTTAGTGTGTCTTTGTGATCTACTCACTAACACCTCTTGGATGACTGGGTTTTCTTTTAACTTGTCTTTCAGAAAGTTGCATCATCAAATTAGTTTCATTTTTTTTCCCTAACTTTATCATCCACGCGTTCACCTACATGTAGTTTCCAATAAGATTGTCTGTTTTATCATCACCGACATCATCTACATGTTCTAATCATTAACAACCTGTCTGATCATCCGTATGTTACACTAAACATTTTTCCGTCTTACCATTTCTAACATCATCGCTATTTAATCATCATTTTGTCACTATGTTGTTAATCAACTTTAACACCGTTATATGCTTTTTTAACGCATCAAAGCTTTTGATTTCAAACCAAATCTACAGATTCTTTTAAGTCAGTATAGTTCTTGAAGCATTTCTCAGGTACTTTTGTACGATTATCAAGGGGGGGGGCAGGCCTTGAATTTCATCTTTGAGAGGGCAAGGCCCTTTTCATTTTGCAAAGAGCACCCTTATTAGAAATCTTATATGGGAAACTTTTGATGGGGCACCAAGGCCATGGCAATGAGGCCATGGCCTCCGTGGCTTCCGTGTAATTCCAGGCCAGGGGGGGGGGCTAAGTTATTCTACCCTCCTCCAAAGGCCATTTTCAACAACGGGAATTTGACTTTCGAAATTCGTGAAACTTGTTTTTAGCTATAAGTGCCAATTCAACATGTTTTAAAATAACACATTTTGGCAAACAGTTTTAAGTGCCACCATTGTGTTCAATCTCTGTTTTGAATGATGTTTTTTTCAAAGAGATTCTTGACAAGATTAGACTTTTATCACTTTTCAGCACATTCCTTCCTTCCTTCATACAGAATATAATTTTGCATTTTTGAGTCATCACTTTTCATTTTCATTGCCATTCCTCACATCCTCTTCCTTATCATCAACACCACATAACCATCACATCATCTTAACATCATTTACATCTTTATTCCATCATTAATTGTCATATAATACTATTTTGATATTTGACATGAAAGAGAGAAAAGATCTATTGATTTTTCTTCAATTTACAATTGTCTAAACTCTTCTGTCACTTTGTGGTGTTTTGCAGTAAACCTTAAAAAAAAGAAAAACAAAGAACATTTTCATAAAAGGGCAAAGAAAAGTCAATATTTTACCTAATGTATTTTTTTTTTACAAATTTCCATTGCATTTAATACATACATGTTGTAACATCATTTTTTTCGAAATGCAACATTTTTCATATAAAAGGTGACATTTGCGAGACCGACACTAACGAATGTGAGAGCTCACCTGCTTAACGGAGCGACATGCCAAGATTTAGTCAACCAATACCGATGCGTGTGTGCACCTGGTTACCATGGCAGCAGGTGTGAGACTGACACGTTTGAGTGCGAGAGCAACCCCTGTCTGAACTCGGCCACCTGCGTTGATGTCGTCGCTGGGTATATGTGCGTTTGCGTTCTCGGTTATCAGGGGGTTAACTGTGAGACTGAGATCAACGAGTGTTCAAGTGACCCGTGTTGAATCAAGCACCGTGTGTGGACGAGATTGGGAGCTATACCTGCCTTTGTCTGATCGGTTATGCTGGTACCCGCTGTGAGATTAACATCAACGACTGTGTCTCAGACCCCTGCTTGAATAATGGAACATGCCAGGACGGCGTAAATATGTACACTGTCTTTGTCTGTTGGGCTTTGAAGGGGTGCACTGCGAGGTCAATATCGATGAATGTAGCAGTAGCCCGTGTCAGAACGCGGCAACATGTATGGACATGGTAGATGGCTTTGAGTGTGTCTGCATTCCAGGCTATCAGGGTGTATTCTGTGAGATCGAGACCAAAGAATGCGACAGCAACCCTTGCCTGAACAGTGCCCGCTGCGTCGATCGACTCAACGCCTTCTTCTGCAGCTGCACTCCGGGTTTCAGCGGCGAGCGCTGCGAGATTGCCGTCGACGAGTGCGAGAGTGATCCCTGCCAGAACAATGCCACTGCCAGGACGTCTTCAACGGCTTCGTGTGCAGCTGCGCACCGGGTTTCTCGGGGAACGTGTGTCAAGTCGATAACCCAGAATGCATCAGTGACCCCTGCTTGAACGGGGCGACCTGTGTCGATATGGTGAACGGATACCGGTGCGACTGTCTGGCTGGTTACACAGGTGATATGGTGTGCATCTTTTTGTTAACAAGTCACTGACTTCGCACTAGGTGTTGGGATCACATTACTCCCGCAGTTTTTTTTAACCTCGACCAATTTCTTCCACAGTTTGTGGTAACCTTGCACCGATTTGAATTCCACTGCACATCCATATGCCGAAAGAACGAATTTCTTGTATGCATCATAGACTAATCGACTAAATCATTGTCAAAATCATCCGGTTTGCTGTGTGTTTTGTTCTTTTCTATTTTGAGTTTGTGGAAGTAGGCGCAATATTTGTCATGCTTGAGTTTGTAGAAGTTGGCGCATTTTTAATACGTGTCATGCTTGTAATGTTTTACTACTAACGCTTGGTTTAGCAAGAACACTAATTTAAAAATAAAAAAAATTAACGAGTTGCAATGCTATTAAAACAAACAAGAATATGGGGACAGAGATAACCAAATAAAATGTTTTATCGTTTAAGCTTTGGGAGTTATTCTAGTAGGAACTGACACTCACAATGAAATTCTGAACCTTTATTTTATTTAAACGTGCTGTTTAAAAACAGCGTTTTATGCATGTTTTGTTTTAAAGTAAATCACACTAACATATTGCATTAATTTTGGTTCTTAACATTTTGGTACAGCTTAATAGTTATATTTGTCATTGTACTCAAGTGAATTTTGGGATAGTTGTAACAGATATGTGCATTGTGCACCAATGGTGTAAGTGCTAATCGGCACTGCTGTGAACATTTTGTACATGTACTCCCTGGCCACAATCCTGCCTTTCTTGACTCTCTGCCTTCTTCCCTGGCTTCCTGGCCACAATCTTGTCTTTTCTTGACTCTCTTTCTTATTCCCTGGCTTCCTGACCACTATCTGGCCTTTTCTTGACTCTCTTTCTTATTCCCTGGCTTCCTGCCCATCTGCTTTTTTGACCATTCCTTATCCGGCTCCTGCTCTTTTTCTTGACTCTGTGCCTTTTCCCTGGCTTCCTGGCCACAACTTGCCTTTTCTTGACTCTCTTCCTTTTCCCTGGCTTCCTGGCAACGATCTTGTCCTTTTCATGACTCTGTACCCTTTTCCCTGGCTTCCTGGCCACCATCTTGCCTTTCTTGACTCTCTTCCTTCTTCCCTGGCTTCCTGGCCACAATCTTGCCTTTTCTTGACCCTCTGCCTTTACCCCTGCTTTCAGACACGTTGCTTTCAGCACACCACCAAATCATCTGTGCACAGTTTTGTTTGTGATAAGCATGCGAGCACCCATCTGCTTTCTGACAAAAGAGATTTTTTTTTTTCTTGCACCAAAGCATTTGTTTTTTTGATAATGTGCAGTGTATTGAAATAATGTTGGCTTCAGTGCTGCACAGTATTTTCTTGGTATTCTACACTGGCAATTTTGATCATTCTCAGAACTATTGGCGTGTCGTGGCCGAGGGGATAAGACCACCGGACTCAAGCTCTGGTTTTCTTATCAGCAGAGTGTGGGTTCGAGTCTCGATGATCGTGGCACTTGTGTCCTTGAGCAAGATACCTTACCATAATTGCTTTGTCCTTCGGATGGGACTGAAGCCGTAGGTTTCAACACAACGGGTTTCATTAAACAAGAATTTCAACAAAACCATCCAAACTGTACAAAAAACAACTTTAACTATACCAGCTTTTTGGTAGATTTAGGAACTGCTCAGCAAAAACAGGTTACCATCCAAATTGCTATTGATGTCATTACTTGTGACTGTATGGTACCTCACTTATTTCTGCGGAGCAAATTGATTTGTTAAGCAAGTTTATCTGCTCAACAGCTTTATGAAATTGGGGTTCATAACCGGGGGATGATTGTTGAACTAATCTTTGCTGTTGTTTGTTTTTTATTTTTATTAATTTGTAGCGTTCCATCTGAGTTGAGTTGATTGGAACTGTGTACTGCTGGAATTTTGATTTATAAACATGTAGATCATAGTGTTCTGTGAAACGCTTTTGTTGTTTTTTAGTTTCTTTATATTTTGCTTTTGACTATTTTAAAACTTTTTTGTTTGCATTCCTTTTTATGAAATTTATCTATTTGCTTTTTGTTCGTATCATATTGTTGGTGTGTTATGCAGATGCCTTGTTTTGCTGTTATTATGTTAAAAACTTTAACCATTTATTTGCATGCGTGATTTTATAATGTGAATGAATATTCATGAGTTTACCAACTCATCAGTGCCTAATTTCAAACAGCTGTTCAAGTACAAAAAGTAGCCAAGCTCAACAAAAATTATGCTTACCCAAATAAGGTCACCAGCCAACAAAATACTATTTCACCTGTACCAGCTATAACCGGTATCCTGATTATTTTTGCTCAGCAGAATATTTTCTGCTTACCGGTAAGCAGCTCTGTGAAATTGGCTCGTGTTTTTTGGTCATCACTTAAATATTCTTTTCTTTTAAATGGTTCTCTGCTAAGCAATAAATCAAAGCAACCTTTTGGCTGATCAACTTTATGAAATTGAGTCATGGAATGTAACAATAGGAGAGAGTTGTAAAAAAAAAAAAAAAAAAAATCAAATTGAAGCGACCATGACTTTGAATGCCTTTTTGTTTGTTTGAATATCCGCCCGTTCTAGGTGATAGCTGCCAGATAAACTTCAATGAGTGCGGATCCAACCCTTGTCGGAACGGAGCTGTTTGCCAAGACGGCATCAACCGGTACCAATGCGCGTGTGTGGCTGGGTACAGCGGTGTCAATTGTGAGATCGAGACGGACGAATGCCTCAGCAACCCTTGTAGGAATGGCGCAGTGTGCGCGGACTCGTTGAACGGGTACCAGTGTACATGCGTAATTGGTTTCACTGGTAAGTGATAAGATTTCCGTTGGTAATTTGGTTTTGGCTGCAGTGGTAAATGCAAGGGGTCTACTGTATGATCGATTGATTGATCGATTGATTGATTGATTGATTGATTTGAATCAAGATTGGTTCTCTGCCATTCCATAAGTCAATATATAGACAGGCATGCAACTTTTCCTCGGATCAGCTGATTTCCTCTTTTTTTATTCTCAGTTTTACCATTCAAAATTGAAAATACTGTACAAAATCATTGAAATTTTGTAATTTCCTCTTTTTTGGTGAAGTTACAGTTGCATGCCTGATGAGAAGGTTAAATTCTGCATAGAAATGGGAAAGCATGTCTTTGTGGGCAATTCTAGCAACCAAAATGTTTACAGTCAAGTCAGTAATGCCATTTTCTTTCTTTTTTGTCAGGAGCCATTTTCTTGCTTACGGCCTTCTGTTACTTAAAAAAAAGTACTTTGTTTGCCTGGATTTCTTACAGGGGCACAATGGAATATACTATTTGTTTGAGATTGATTAAGAAAAGGATTACCAGGGGGGGAAAAATTGTTGCAGGTTATGGGTTACTTGATGGAAACTTTTTTTTCGGTTTTCTCTCTTCCTGAAGGCACACACTGTGAATTCAACGTGGACGATTGCGTCGGCGTGGTCTGCCTGAACGGCGCTGTGTGCATGGACGGTGTCAACACCCACACGTGCGTCTGCTTGCCGGGATTCACCGGTGCGCTGTGCAATGTGGAGATAAACGAGTGCGATTCCAACCCCTGTCTGAACCAGGGAGCGTGCACCGATCAGCTGGCAGGTTTTCGGTGCGCCTGCCTGACCGGGTTTGTGGGCACGAGATGCGAAATCAACTTTGATGAATGTGGAAGTAACCCCTGTATAAATGGAGGTAAGTTTTTATTTTATTTATTTTTTACTAAAGTTACGTAAGAGATGGCAAACACCCAATCACAATATTGTATGAATGTGTATGGCACATCGGTACCAGGGCTTGCTCATTTCGAGGTTGCTATACAAAAGCTTGCCCCAAACCATTTGACATAGCAACTGTCTCTATAGTCTAAGGAATTCAAATTTATGGTTTTTGAGGCATTGCATGGTGAGGTGTCAATGTATATTCAGTTTGCGGTAACACCATGTGTATAACTGTCTGCTTTGCTTTGTAGATTTTGTTCTTTAGAGAACTGTTCTTGCTATTTGTTCTACTACCGCGGAGTAGATTTTCGGAATTCGGGAGACTTCTCAATCCAAACTTATGCGCTAACTCGTGACTAAGCAGGTCATTGTACCAGACATTGTTCAAATCTAAACTCGTAAATGGCTTATTGAATCTTTGCAGGTGTTTGTATTGATCTGCTGAACGCGTTCCGCTGCGAATGCCCACAGGGTTTCAACGGTATACTGTGCGAGATAGACGGGGACCAGTGCGTCCCTGATCCGTGTCTGAACGGAGCTGTGTGTGTCGACCTTGTCAAGGATTACAGGTGAGTTTTATCTACTACTCGCTAAAATGGGGTGTGTGGTCAGGTGTCACTGTCGGCTTCAGTTAACCATTAAGGAAATTTGGAAATGGATGTAAAGTTTTTTTTAAATATTTAACGTCCCTGATTCGTCAGGATTTCAGGATTTTCTTTTTGCA
Source organism: Pycnopodia helianthoides (assembly GCA_032158295.1). Classification (NCBI taxonomy): domain Eukaryota; kingdom Metazoa; phylum Echinodermata; class Asteroidea; order Forcipulatida; family Asteriidae; genus Pycnopodia; species Pycnopodia helianthoides. Next base: position 4,624,707 of record CM063253.1, on the reverse strand, counting down.
GAATTTTACCTGGCCTTCAAACTTACTTTAGTAATGGCCCCTAAAAATAAATGGTGTAATTTTTATTAGAAAGCTTACATGTTTTATTAAAGATGGAAATGGTAGTAAGCATCCTGTGAAACTGTTTTGTCTGAAATGCCCCCGTTGATTAGAAATTAATAGAAACAGTTAAATCTGAGAGATGATTCATGCGTGATACGTTTCTCAGATTTCTTAGGGTTGGGGCAGGTGCGAATGCTTTGGCCATAGATGTGTTTGGTACCCGCTGTCACCTCACTACATGCGGATGGATTCAAAGTTTCTTGTGAAAGAACTGTGACAGTTTTTTTGCTGTTTTTAAGCAAGTAGACACTGTATTCAGCTGAAACTTTCACATGTGACCTTTGTTGTATCTTTCTTTATAATTTTGCCAATGAATAAGTATGAAATGGATGGAAACCAAACAATGACCCTACCTTTGAAACCTCACTATCAGGGCCAGAAGTCAGCTCCTGTGTGATTTGATCTAACAGTGCATTGAACCATTTAAAAGTTCTCTCTTTATTTACAGGTGTGATTGCACAGCCGAGTTCAACGGAGTTAACTGTGAGATTGATATCATCAACCAGTGCAACAGTAATCCATGTCTCAATGGAGGTAAGAATAGGTTGCCATCTGTCTGGTACCCATGGACATGTATGGATACTTGCCTCACAAACTATCAATTTGATTGACACCAGTCTATTTTGTGTATGGATACCTGCCTCACAAACTATCAGTTTGAATTGACACCAGTCTATTTTGTGTATGGATACCTGCTCACAAACTATCAGTTTGATTGACACCAGTCTATTTTGTGTATGGATACCTGCCTCACAAACTATCAGTTTGATTGTTACCAGTCTATTTTTGTATGGATACCTGCCTCACAAACTATCAGTTTGATTGACACCAGTCTATTTTGTGTATGGATACCTGCCTCACAAACTATCAGTTTGATTGGCACCAGTCTATTTTGTGTATGGATACCTGCCTCACAAACTATCAGTTTGATTGACACCAGTCTATTTTTTTGTATGGATACCTGCCTCACCAACTATCAGTTTGATTGACACCAGTCTATTTTGTGTATGGATACCTGCCTCACAAACTATCAGTTTGATTGTTACCAGTCTATTTTGTGTATGGATACTTGCCTCACAAACTATCAGTTTGATTGACACCAATCTATTTTGTGTATGGATACCTGCCTCACAAACTATCAGTTTGATTGACACCAGTCTATTTTGTGTATGGATACCTGCCTCACCAACTATCAGTTTGATTGACACCAGTCTATTTTGTGTATGGATACCTGCCTCACAAACTATCAGTTTGATTGTTACCAGTCTATTTTGTGTATGGATACCTGCCTCACAAACTATCAGTTTGATTGACACCAGTCTATTTTGTGTATGGATACCTGCCTCACAAACTATCAGTTTGATTGGCACCAGTCTATTTTGTGTATGGATACCTGCCTCACAAACTATCAGTTTGATTGACACCAGTCTATTTTTTGTATGGATAGGTTGGTGCACATACGCTATTTAAAAAACAAAACATGGCTTTGGTCAAAAAACTCCTTACCAATTTGAAGATCTTAGACTACAATTCTGAAGAACTAATTTTTGACAATTTGCTATCTTTCAGGAACTGTCAGAACCTGGCCGGAGCGTACCAGTGTCTGTGCCTCCCTGAGTGGTTCGGTGTCAACTGTGAATCAGATGGTGACCAGTGCCAATCCAACCCGTGTCAAAATGGTGGAGCGTGTACGGATGGCGTACAGAGGTTCACATGCACGTGTGGTGCTGGTTTTGAAGGTAAGCTGTAGAGCTCGCTGGAAAAATTCCCACGACATCTCAAACTGAAAATTGTCCAACCTTCTTTTGTCAAGTACGTCTTGCAATAAACCAATTCATTTTTCAGTTGTCATTTGAGCAGTAAGTCCTTCATTACATTTGTTCTGCCTTCACTGCAGGCCTGGAATTTCACTTTTGATGTGGCACCAAGGCCAAGAACAAGGGCAACAGAGGCCATATATATTTTTTTGAATTGATGAAGAATGTACTTGATATTTTTGAGTCTGGATTTACTTCATACACTTCTTAGGTCTTCAGTGCCAAGCCAACATTAATGAATGTTTGAGCAATCCGTGCGTCAACGGAGCGACTTGTGTAGACGGAGTGAACGCCTACACCTGCACGTGTGCGCCGGGGTACACGGGCACCAACTGCGACTCCGAGCTGTTCGAATGCGCCAGCAACCCGTGCATGAACGGCGCGGTGTGTGTGGACAGGGTGGGCGGGTACCAGTGTAACTGCGCCGCTGGATTCACCGGTGCCCACTGCGAGAACAACATTAACGACTGCGTCACGAATCTGTGTGAGTACGGCGCCATCTGCATCGACGGGATAAATGGCTACACGTGCCAGTGTGCTCAGGGCTTCGCGGGACTCTTCTGTCAGGTAGGGTGACGAAGAAAATGGGTTAGGATCATAACGCAGTGCTGTAACTTTACGTTCCCATCTCAAGGACGCAGCAATAATGGTTAAAGGCCCTGTACACTATTGGTAAGATCGAAAAAACACCATGTTCACAGATTCACACACGACTTACATGATTTAAAGTAAGTAATGGTAGAAAGGGTTCCTTAAAATATTTCTGCCTAAAATGCTATCGCTTCTGAGAAACGAGTAAAACAATAGTAATTATCGCGCGCGATAATTTGAAAAAACAGAAAACTCATGAGGTCTCTTTTCACTATTTTCTCGTGACCTCGATGACCAATTGAGCTCAAACTTTCACAGGTTTGTTTGTTCATGCATATGTTTAATCACACAAAGTGTGGACACTGATTTTGAGCTGTTACCAAAAGTGTGCAATACCTTTAAAGGCTTGAACAAAACTACTCCGCGATATATTTCCACTTTACTGTCACCTTACACTCCACCACGATTTCTTCGGTCCAACTTGACATCACTCGCTGGAATGTTCTCCGAGCAAACAAAGTTCTAGGTCGAAAAGCTTTCAGTGTAGCTGGGCCGATGATTTGGAACAATCTTCCTACTGTCATGAGGAATCTGTTACTTTATCTACATTTCGTAAAGTTCTAAAGACTTACCTTTTTCCATGTTAATTGCTTTTATGTGCGCTATAATCTTGATGGAATAGCACCTTATAAATTTGAATTGTTATGTTATGTTATGTTATGTTACGACCGGGACTTGAACCCACACTCTGCTGATCAGAAACACCAGAGATTGAGTCCAGTGTTATGATCCGCTCGGTCACGACACGCCACATACACAGTGCTTTTACACAGGTCTGCTGGAAAAAAAATCAAAAGGCAGCTAGGGCTGGATTCAAACCAGCCAAAAAAAATACTGTAAAATGTGTATAAATTGTATTCATGCATGCACTGAGCTTTGTGGAATGAATGTACACAAGCTGAAAGAACACATTATAGTGACTAATAGGTATTATACTGGATTGGTAAGGATAAAAAACATTGGTTATTTTTAGTCTGAAGTTACTGATTTTGAAGTTCATACCAGAACCATTTTTTCTGTGAAATATTTCCCTCTGAAATGAAGTCCTATTTGGGAAAACTGTATCTGAAAACCTTGAAAAAACGCAACAGCTGGTTTTGGTTGTTTCAACCAAAGTTAAGGATAATGTGTTTACAATGCTGAAAACTGTGAACTCACACAAAGGATTTAGCCCAAATTTTCACAGGTTTGTTATATGTTTACATGTATTGTTGATCACACAAAACTTGAACACTGTCTGTGCCTATTATGTCGCCTCTACCAATCCTGTATAACACCTTTAAAGGATAATTTGATAGTCAACGGTACCATGATATTAGACCTTTGAAAAGATTAAAAAAATGCGGTTGCCACTTTTATGATCTGTTTCCCCTTGCAGTAGACCTGTAGTACATTGTCAAATATTCTTCTTTTTTTTTTGCAGAATAATATAAATGAATGTGCCAATGACCCATGCCAGAATGGAGCTGCGTGTGTGGATTTGTTCGGTGGTTTTCGGTGTCAGTGCCTCCCCGGGTTCGGAGGACAGACTTGCTCAAGCGACATCGACGAATGCGCGAGCAGTCCGTGTCAGAATGGCGCTTTGTGCCGGAACATGTTGAACAGCTTCACGTGCGAGTGCGTGGCCGGATTCACGGGGACCTTCTGCGACGAGAACATTGACGAGTGCGCCAGCAACCCATGCCTGCAGTTGGGCACGTGCACCGACCAAGTGAACGGTTACAGCTGTCAGTGTCTGGCGGGCTACCAGGGAAACCGATGTCAGACGGACATCCAAGAGTGCGCAAGTAATCCGTGTGTGAATAACGCTGTGTGCGTGGATGTCGTCGGTGGGTACCGGTGTGATTGTCAGCCAGGATACGCAGGCCTCAACTGCGAGGCTGCAATTGATGAATGTGTCAGCAATCCCTGCAGAAATGGCGGTATGTTGAAGTGATTTACAATAGACCCTTCCCATGAAGTATGTCAGTTGAACATCGCGCATGTGCACTCTCCATACTGGTTGGCGAAACGAGTGAACATCGCACCTTTTTGTATGGGACTGATGGTGGCGTGACGCGTTTGTGCGTCTGCCTAGTGCACAACTCTGCGGAGTTTGCCAACCAATAGTGTTTGTACGCGTGCGTGAATGTAATTAGCATATTTCATGGGGAAGGTCCATTGTAGTACTTTGTTATTAATGAAAGACCAAGGCTATGTACACACGGCGCACAGGATGGGCCAATAAGTAACCTCTTGTCCTGTAGCTGAGGGCGCCCTACTTGGTTGATATCATGTGCGTTGGTTCTGTTTTATACAGCTGTCAAGCACAAAGAAGATTTGATTTTCGTAACAAAAATACAGTCTTCGTTTGACTCAATTTATCATTTTCGATACAAGCGAGACTTGCACAGTTGGTTATGAATTAATTGTGGTTTATTACTTGACAATTAATTTTTGTCACAATCAAAATCAAATTTATGGATTCTGCCGCATCTGTGTGGTAAACTTTGCCAGTCTGATCCAAGATTCCCTTATACCCTGCCTTGTAAAGTTCGCTAGGTTATTTGTTCATCTACAAAAAGAGCAAAGTGAACAACTTGTGTCGTTGTAAACAATTTTTTCATCAGGTTTGTTTCATCAACAAAATAATGGATTCTACTGCATCTGTATGGTAAACTTTGCAAGTCTGACCCAAGATTTCCTAGCTAAGAATTTAGCTAGGTTATTTGTACATCTACAAAAAGAGCAAAGTAAACAACTTGTCTCGTTACAAATTTCCTTCCAGTGAAAAATTTTATAAAATGATTGTCCATTTCTTTCATCAGGTTTTTGTCAAGATCAAATCAACGGATTCCGCTGCATCTGTCCGCTCAACTTCGCCGGTCTGACCTGCGACGTCTTCCTGGACGCTTGCTCGTCCAACCCGTGTAAGAACGGCGGGCTGTGTCAGAACACCGGCGACGGTCTGTTCCGTTGTTCCTGCGTGGCGGGATTCACCAGCATCCAGTGCGAGCAGGAGATCATCGAGTGCCAGAGTCAGCCGTGCACCAACGGTGGAGCGTGCAACGATTTGGTGAACAGCGTGCAGTGCCTCTGCAGTACGGGTTACCAAGGTGGGTAGAATCGTTTTAATTTGTTTCCCGAGGTTTTTGGTTCATTAACCAGTTGCTTAAAGGCAAAGAATACCTCTTGTTTTTGGAACCGTTTGATTGTTTTAATCCTATATACAATAAAACTAACCTGTGAAAATTTCTTTTTGAGATACCGCCAAAAATCTGTCCACGCATGAAGAATAATCCTTAATAGGAATACACAACCTGAGAAACTTTTCTGACAGACACGTTTCTCAGATTCAAATTTTGGGGGATAAAAACTGACATCTTTTTCCATATCCACATTATTTTGAATTGAAATATTTCTCAAAAATGCTTTATACTATCGAAAGTTGCTGTACTTCTAACCAAGGAAGTTTGTCTTGCCATAAATTTTTAGATTGATTACCAAGCGTATACCTTCCCTTTAAAAGGGAATGTACACCCCTGTTCTTGGGAAGGGTAAACTAATTCCCATCTTCTAGTTTTCAAGAAACACAATGTTTAAACGGAGGGTATACTTTTGGTACATGTAGTTACTCCAAAAATCAATGGCCACGAAAACTTCCCTGGTAAGAAGCACTGCAGCTGTTGATAATGCATAACGTGTTGAGAAAACGGTTCCCTTCTAAGGAATGTGGTTTAAGAGAGGGATTCAAAAACATTTCAATCGTAGAAACGTTTTTTGAGATTGTGTATTCCAATTGCGGATTATTCTTCCTATCTGGAGCGGACAAACTGCTCCAGATATTCCGCGATATGATCAAACACGCTACCCACCTTTTGAAATTAAATTTTCACAAAATGAAATGCTCATCAAAATTGATGTTCATGTTTTAGTTCAAACAATTATGGTCTCAGATACTGTTCCCAGAAGCTCCTTGCAATCTACAATTTAAGGGGTTACTAAAAGGTGGAAATGCCATCAGTCCAACTTCAACACACCTCCTAAAATGGTGATCCTATGATATCGACCTGCAAAGTAATGGAACTGAATGTGATTTTGTCCCCCCCCCCACTACTAGGAAGCTTCTGTCAGTTCGAGATGAACGAGTGCGTCTCCAATCCCTGTCTGAATAACGGCGTCTGCAATGACGTCCTGAACGGATACACCTGCACGTGCGGTTCAGCCTGGGGAGGTCTGCGCTGCGAGACCCGCTCCAACTGCGACGTCAATCCGTGTCAGAACGGCGCCGTGTGCAGGAAGGTGCAGGGGGCGGTCGAGACCCCGACGTGTACGTGTCTGGCCGGATTCGCCGGGGAGCTGTGCGACATCGACGTCGACGAGTGCATCGGGAACCCCTGCGGACCTCAAGGTATTTCATTTCATTTATTCTGGTTGTGAAGCCAAGAACTCTCAGAAAGCAAACTTAATCACTATGCTAGCCAAGAGCCCTATGGACAAAAGATAATGACGGAAGTTTCAGTTTTTGGTGTGGGAGGAAAAACCCAGAGAAATATTGAAAGGGAAAACCCACGCGATCAGGCAGGGACTGAAAAACCCAATCCATGTAGTGCCCCGGTGTGATTTGAACTGGGGTCCCCAGAGGTGGAAGGCAAGACAAAGATACCAAGACAAGATAACCACTACGCCAACCTGACTGCCCATGAGGTGTTGACATTATGTGAAGATAAGGGCCCTTTCATGCCAGAGGTGCTCAGACTGCGAGTAAAGGTGCTCAGACTACAAGTTAGAAGTTTCCTGTTCTTATTTCATATCTGTTTTTCAATTGGATGTTAACAATGACTACTATTACATTTTTCCCTCCTCTTTACAGGAACATGTGTCGATAAATCAAACGGATTTAGTTGTAACTGTGCATTTGGATACACAGGGGTAACTTGCAATGAGGTAAGTGACGTTCAGCTCTTAACCCTTTAGCACTCACGCATTATTAAACATAGCGTCATTCGCTCCTCACCACGCCACGGAAATTCACATGATTTTCGGCAGTACCTAGACATCCTCGGATAACTTTCGTTGTGATTTTTTTCTTGTGTTGCAAGTTCTGTTTGTTTTGTAGAGGGTGAAAATATCTTTTGAATGATTTCCACAGTTGTTCTGTCTGCTTTACCAAAAAGAAGCTTTGAGGTTGGAAACATAGGACAGACCAACAACAAAAAATAGAAACATTGTTTGCGAATAATAAACGTTTGTTTCGTGGAAATTTAAGCACACAAGTTTTCTCAACTTTACTTTCGTCTCAAAGGAAAACAAACCTACAAAAGGATTGAAAATAATCACAACATACCTTTGGAAATGAAAAGGATTGCCTCTGTTACCAACAGATAACTTCTGTATCTAAAACTCTTTGTAAAATCCTTTCAAATAACGGTATTCGTTGTGTAAAAACACCAGTAAGTTTATCGTGAAACAAGCGGAAGGTCGCCATTACTGTGTACATTGCGCGTGTGATACGTGGTACATACAATACAGTCCGTTCACACACAGAGAAAAACAGCTACATGTTGCTTCAAATGCGTTTGTGACTTCCGACCTTTGAACCTTTAGAGGTGGACAACATAGTTTTTTCTTATGGTGACCATGTGCTATTTTTAGACTATTTTCATCTTGAAACTACTGTGAGTATTTTTCTCCTTTATTTCCATAGTTCCTGGATGTTTGTACTCCAAATCCTTGTAAACATAACAGCTACTGTTGCCAAGTTGGAACACCAAGCTGCCCGCCGTTGCCACCAGGGGAACGTCAGTGCTTCTGTGTGGACGGGTTCAGCGGCGATCTCTGCGAGATAGAGATCGACGCCTGCATCGTCGCATCGGAGCCGCCGTGCTTCAACAACGGGCAGTGCATCGACATGCTCCAGGGGTTCCGCTGCGTGTGTCAGACTGGCTTCACGGGCGACCGCTGCGAGAACGACATACCGTGCACGCCCGATCCCTGCGTGAACGGGGCCTGCCAGATCATCGGCGCAGGATACCAGTGCATCTGCGAAGCCGGTTGGACCGGTCAGAACTGCGAGACTCGAATCACACCCTGCGACAGTCGGCCTTGTCTCAACGGAGGGCAGTGTTCGTATTCCGGAAATCTGTACACGTGCATGTGCGGGCTCATGTTCACCGGCACCAACTGCGAGACGCAAATTACACCGTGCGACAGCAACCCGTGTCTGAACGGGGGCCTCTGCCGTGTCCAGAGCACCGCCCGCTACGACTGCCTCTGCTTGCAGGGTTACACCGGACTGAGATGCGAGAGTGAGATACGGCCGTGCGACAGCAGTCCCTGTGTGAACGGCGTCTGCCTGGAGGCCGGGGCGTCCTACATGTGTAACTGCCCGAGCGGTATCACGGGTACCAACTGCGATCAGCCGATCCTGCCGTGTGACGTTCAGCCGTGCCTCAGGGGAACCTGCGTCAACAACGGCAACTCCTTCACCTGCAATTGCCCGGCTGGCTTCGTGGGGCAGTACTGCGAGACTGTCGTGCCGCCGCCGACGCCCTGTGATTCCAACCCATGTTGAACGGAGCGTGTCAGAATATTGGCACGTCGTTTTTGTGCTCCTGTGCTCAGGGGTTCACAGGTCAGAATTGTGAAAGCACCGTCCCACCACCTCTGCCGTGTGACTCTAATCCTTGCTTAAATAGTGGGCAGTGCATGAACGATGGTGATAGCTATTCTTGTTTGTGTGACAATGGGCTCACTGGACTGAACTGTGAAAGCACTATTCCACCACCCTTACCTTGTGATTCCAACCCTTGCTTGAACGGCCAGCCCTGTGTGAACAATGTTGATTCTTTCACATGCATGTGTAGTGAAACTTTCACTGGATCAAACTGTGAAAGCACTATTCCACCACCCTTACCATGTGATTCCAATCCTTGCTTGAATGGCCAACCCTGTATAAATGCTGGTGATTCTTTCACATGCATGTGTAGTGAAACTTTCACTGGATCAAACTGTGAAAGCACTATTCCACCACCCTTACCATGTGATTCCAACCCTTGTTTGAACGGCCAGCCCTGTGTGAACAATGTTGATTCTTTCACATGCATGTGTAGTGAAACTTTCACTGGATCAAACTGTGAAAGCACTATTCCACCACCCTTACCATGTGATTCCAATCCTTGTTTGAACGGCCAGCCCTGTGTGAACAATGTTGATTCTTTCACATGCATGTGTAGTGAAACTTTCACTGGATTAAACTGTGAAAGCACCATTCCACCACCCTTACCATGTGATTCCAATCCTTGCTTGAATAATCAGCCCTGTATCAATGGTGTTGATTCTTTCACTTGCATGTGTGGTGAAATTTTCACTGGATCAAATTGTGAAAGCACTATTCCTCCACCCTTACCATGTGATTCCAACCCTTGTTTGAATGGCCAGCCCTGTGTGAATGGTGTTAATTCTTTCACATGCATGTGTAGTGAAACTTTCACTGGATCAAATTGTGAAAGCACAATTCCACCACCCTTACCATGCGATTCCAATCCTTGCTTGAATGATCAGCCATGTATCAATGGTGTTGATTTTTTCACATGCATGTGTAGTGAAACTTTCACTGGATCAAATTGTGAAAGCACAATTCCACCACCCTTACCATGCGATTCCAATCCTTGCTTGAATGATCAGCCATGTATCAATGGTGTTGATTTTTTCACATGCATGTGTAGTGAAACTTTCACTGGATCAAACTGTGAAAGCACCATTCCACCACCCTTACCATGTGATTCCAATCCTTGCTTGAATGATCAGCCCTGTATCAATGGTGTTGATTCTTTCACTTGCATGTGTAGTGAAATTTTCACTGGATCAAGTTGTGAAAGCACTATTCCTCCACCCTTACCCTGTGATTCCAATCCTTGCTTGAATGATCAGCCATGTATCAATGGTGTTGATTTTTTCACATGCATGTGTAGTGAAATTTTCACTGGATCAAACTGTGAAAGCACTATTCCACCACCCTTACCCTGTGATTCCAATCCTTGCTTGAATGATCAGCCCTGTATCAATGGTGTTGATTCTTTCACTTGCATGTGTAGTGAAACTTTCACTGGATCAAGTTGTGAAAGCACTATTCCTCCACCTTTACCCTGTGATTCCAATCCTTGCTTGAATGATCAGCCATGTATCAATGGTGTTGATTCTTTCACTTGCACGTGTAGTGAAATTTTCACTGGATCAAGTTGTGAAAGCACTATTCCACCACCCTTACCATGTGATTCCAATCCTTGCTTGAATGATCAGCCCTGTATCAATGGTGTTGATTCTTTCACTTGCATGTGTAGTGAAATTTTCACTGGATCAAGTTGTGAAAGCACTATTCCTCCACCCTTACCCTGTGATTCCAATCCTTGCTTGAACGATCAGCCATGTATCAATGGTGTTGATTCTTTCACATGCATGTGTGGTGAAACTTTCACTGGATCAAACTGTGAAAGCACAATTCCTCCACCCTTACCCTGTGATTCCAATCCTTGCTTGAACGGCCAACCCTGTGTTGATGCTGGTGACTCTTTCACATGCATGTGTGGTGAGACTTTCACTGGATCAAATTGTGAAAGCACAATTCCTCCGCCCTTACCATGTGATTCCAACCCTTGCTCCAATAGCCAGTGCTTGAACCAGGGGGATGCTTTCCTGTGTGTATGTGACAATGGTTTTACAGGTGTGTATCTTAGGGTTTATCTTTGCAGTCAGACGTTTAAAGGTATTATACAGGATTGGCAGGGATAAAGAACATCATTGTTTAGTTTTAGTCTGAAAGTTTACTTATTATGAAGTCCATACTAGAAATATTTTGTTCTGTGAGGTATTTCCCCAGAGCTTAAATGAAGCCGTATTCAAGAAAACTGTATCTGAAAATCTTTAAAAAAAATGCAACAGCTAATTTCTGTTGTTTCAATCAATAAGGACATTGTGTTCACATGCTAAAAATTGTGCATGGTTTTTCACTTTTTTTTCTCTTGACTCACTCAACGGATTAAGCCCAAATTTTCACAGGTTTGATATTTCATGTATGTGGTTGATCACACAAAAACATGAACACTGTCTGCGTGTATTTGGCTGCTCTACCAATCCTGTATAATGCCTTTAGAGACATGGTTATGGCAATGGCAAGTGGTTTATTTTTTTCAGTCAAAATTTACCACAAAAAGCATAGATGACAAGTCTATCGGATTTACAGTGATGAGAAATTTCATTTTTTTAAATCCTTTTTTGAGTCCGATGTGAAAAAACAAAAAAAACAATTCTCTTTGATCTACTTCTTTGGTGCTGAAGATACTGTTCCATGAAGCTCCTTGCAATCTATAACTCCAGGGGTTGCGGAAATGTCATCATTTCGATTCCTACCTCCTAAAATTTGGATCCAATTATTCGGACCTTTTTGTCATCGATTACTCTCACCCGTGGATTTAGACAAAGGGGTAACTCTCACATTCAAACTGTAGAAAGGATACTTAAAGGAACGATAAGAGAAAAAACAAATAATTGATGCTAACTTTTGGACCTTTTTTGTCATCAATTACTCTCACCCGTGGATTTAGACAAAGGGATAACCGTCACAAATTGTGGAAAGGATACTTAAAGGAAGAATAAGAGAAAAACAAAATAATTGATGCCAACTTCTGGTTGGTGACAAAGAAAATTTAGAATTTTAAAAAAAGTTCTTTGCTTTTTAAAGTGGATTTGGATTTTGAGATGGTGTAAAAGTGATCCACTTCCAGGTGCCATGCCAAATATGCTGATGCTGTGTATCTTTTGTTTATTCGTTGGTTGTGTTTTTTTTCTCTCTTGCTGTTGTCTGTAGTGCATGAATTAGTGAAGATGCCATATTTTACGTCGACCGTTTGTTCCGTTTGGTTATGAAGTACTCGTGTGGAATATCATGCTGAGCACGTATTATTTGCAGAGCAGAAACTTACCGGCAACCAGTCAGAATCAATGCACAGTACATGGCCGTTTGGCTGGTGACCTGTTTCTGCTTTGCTAGTCATAATTCCCACATGAGTGATTTTGTCGGCTCGGAGCAGAAGGGACTTATGAGACCTATTAAAAAAAAACACAGTCAGCTTCTAGCAGAAAGAACTTAAAAGACCTAGAAAGACACAATCAGCTCAGAGCAGAAAAGACTTATTACACCTATAAAGACCCAGTAGGCTCAGAGTAGAAAGGACTTATAAGACCTAGAAAGACCCAGTAGGCTCAGAGCAGAAAGGACTTAAAGACCCAGTCAACTCAGAGCAGAAAGGACTCATAAGACCTAGAAAGACCCAGTCGGCTCAGAGTAGAAAGGACTTTTCATGGATAAGGCCTAAAAAGGATCATTCGGCTCAGAGCAGAAAGGAATTATTAGACACACCGGCACAATGGGGTATAAGTCCGTCCTGATCTTAGCCAACTGAGATCTTATTAAAGTCCTCTCTGCTCTGAGCCAACAATCTGTCCCTCCAAAATACCTTTAGTACATCTAGTTTTGTACACACCTCTTTTTTTCCCAATTCAAACCTCAAGTTTTTTCTCGCCCACAGGTCTGACGTGTGAGTCTACGATAGCGCCCCCGCTACCTTGTTCGAGTAACCCCTGCATCAATGGTCAGTGCTCCGATCTGCTCAACACCTACAGCTGTGACTGCAATGCTGGTTTTACCGGTCAAAACTGCAACATCCAGCCCTGTGCCAGTAGCCCCTGTGTGAACAACGGTGTATGCCTGATCGAACAAGACTCCTACAGATGCATCTGCCCCGGTCAATTTACCGGTCAGAACTGCGAGATGGATATAATTCTGCCCTGTTCCAGTAATCCGTGCGTCAACGGTCAGTGTTCTAATTTCCCCGATACTTACAGCTGCACGTGTGATGCGGGTTATTTCGGAGAGAACTGCAGCATGGTCGTGACTCAACCGTGCCAGAGCAACCCATGCAGCAACGGTGAGTGCATCGCCAACCAGCCGGACTCGTACAGTTGCAATTGCGAGGCGGGGTTCACCGGCACAAACTGCGAGATCATCGTGCTGGAGCCTTGCGTCAGCAACCCCTGCCAGCAGAACGGCGTGTGCTTCAATCAGCTGAGCTCCTACCTGTGTGTTTGTAACAGCGGTTTCACCGGCGTCAACTGCCAGACGGTCGCTACAGAGCCGTGCTCTAGTAGCCCTTGCGCCAACGGCGAGTGCTTCAACCAAGTGGATGCCTATAGATGCGTCTGCGATGCAGGCTTCACCGGTCAGAACTGTGATCTGGCCGTAACCCTTCCATGTATAAGTAACCCGTGTTTTAACAGTGGTGAGTGTTTGAATCTGTTGATGGGCTACAGGTGCATCTGCAGTGCCGGCTTCATCGGGACGAACTGCGAGTTTGTTGTTGTCCAGCCGTGCACCAGCAACCCTTGCGTCAGTGGTCAGTGCCTTAACCTCGCAAATGGGTACACTTGTCAATGTACCAATGGCTACACCGGTCAGAACTGCGACATCCCTCCCTTTCAACCCTGCGCCAGTAACCCCTGCGTCAACGGCCAGTGCTCGGACCAGGTGAACGCGTACACCTGCGCCTGCGACGCCGGCTACTCCGGCACCAACTGTGAGATCCCGCCTCCACGACCCTGCGCAAGTAGCCCGTGCAACGGCGGTCAGTGCGTGGAGACGAACAACGCCTATACGTGTCGGTGTGGTGACGGGTTCAGTGGGGCTAACTGCGAGTCCACTGTGCCCCCTCCACTGCCTTGCCTCAGCTCTCCGTGTCTAAACAACGGCGACTGCGTCAACACGGCTGTTGGTTTTCGTTGTCAGTGTACTGCTGGCTTCACTGGGGACAGGTTAGTATGGATAAGCTAGTCTTATTAAGGCAGGATACACTTTTGGTAATTGTCAAAGACTAGGTATCCTCACTTGGTGTATCCCAACATGTGCATAAAATAACAGACCTGTGAAAATTTGGGCTCACTTGGTCATCAAAGTTGCAAGAAAATAATGAAAGAAAAAACACCCTTGTTGCATAGAATTGTGTGCTTTCAGATGCCTGAGAAAGGCTTCATGCCTGAAACCTTTTTCAGACTCAACTATTTTAGTGAGAAATTACCTCTTTCTCAAAAGCTACATTACTTTAGAGGAGTCGTTTTTCACAATGTTCTATACTATCAGCAGCTCTCGGGTGCTCCTTAATACCAAGTAAGTTTTTATGGTCATGTATTTCTTGAGCAATTACCAAAAGTATCCACTGCCTTTAAAGATGAAGCACAGGATTGGTGAGGGAGCAACTCAAAAGTCAGGCATGCTCTAGACGCAAAGGAACGCTCCCGTAGGCATACACCCACCATTCAGTGGACCGCCAGAATGTCCTGCTAGACTGAGATAGTGTGCCAAACTATGGGAACAATCCAAGACTTACCAGATAAATCCATTGTTCTCGGAAATGTGCGCACGCTCAGAACTACGTAAACAATGGAAATTTACCTGGTAAGTCTGCTGCTACCTAGCGTTCCTAAGTCTCCCATTGGAACATTCCTACCATTCGGACTTTTTGAGACGCTCCCAAATTTTTCTTTTTAAATGCAGAAATTTCAGTTTGAAGGCTCACTGGTTTCAGGTAGCTGTAGCTAAAGTTGCTTGATTGCGATAATAGTAAACTTGCGGGTACAACATGTGTAAATCTCTTTTGTGTGAGTGTTGGCTCTGAGAAGAGCCAGTTTGGTCTCGACGTTTCGAACAGTATACTCTGCTCGCCTTCAAGTTTACTATTATTTATTTATAGTTTTTCCTATTTGTCCACACCATGCAAAGCTTCAAACAATATTGACATAGCTCCTGTTCACCATACTTTGTTGTGCCAAGAACAAGTCACGTCACTTTTGCTGGTAGAGCCTTCTCAGCCTATGGACCCAAACTCTGGAATAAATTTCCAAATCACAATAAATAATAATGAATTACCTCTTTTATAGAGCAGCTCTGTTTTAGTTGTTGTTGATGTTTTCTCCTTCAGGTGTGAGATGGAGGTTGGAGATCCGTGCGCCAGTCGACCCTGTCTCAACAACGGCCTGTGCGAGGTGACTGGTACCGACGCCTATCGCTGCCAGTGTCAAGCAGGGTTCACCGGTGACCACTGTCAAGACGATATCACCTCCTGCGGGGCCGGTGTTTGTTGGAACGGCGGCACCTGCTTTGAAGATTTTATAGGTTGGTGGACACTCGTCAAAAGCGCAGAGAATACTGGGTTCAAATCCCACTCAAGTTGTATGGACGTGGGTTTTTTTTTCTTCTGCAGAACTAAATCTTGAAGCACTGAGTATACAAGTAGTAACAATAATAACTAGCTCTTATACAGCGCATTTCACAATAAGGTATCAATGCGCTTTACATTAGTGCCCTGGTCATTGGGGGGCCAATAGCATTCCTGTGATCTTTCTCGGCTCCCTGGGGAGTATACAGCCCTGGGCTGCCGTGGCGCTCGGAAGGCTTTTTCATACACAATATCAACCTCTACCCTCGCAGTGTGTATCGTATGTAGTATCGCAATGTGTATCGCAGTGTGTATCAGCACATTCTGAACCCCACCTGTGGAGTTTCCTCGTGCAGGACGTGTACAACACAGAACACAGGACTAGAGATTAAAACAATAATTATAATTTCATAAATGTAATAATTGCATTGGGGGGGTCAATGAATATTATTTGGGTTGGTCCTTGCACCAGTGTGTGATAAGTGTTGTCTTTGGCTCCCTTGCCCCAATGCCACACTCACTGCTACTGTTAGCCTTGATATCAAGGCTGTGAAGACAAGTACTCTAGCTAAAACCATAGAGCAAGGATACTAAAACCTCAGCCGCCCGAATGCCATACAACCCCAGTCCCCCGATTGACTCTAAAAAAAATAGCACACCGCACTCTCACCATGCACACACACACAGCGCCTCTATGATGTAATGTACGCAGCCCCACACACACACCTCTATTCCACACACCGCTATCGCCCACAATCCTAGCCCGTGAGCCGTCAGGCTCACAGCCTTGACGATCTTGTAAACCGAGTGTCTTATGTGTTTCATTGTTTTTCTTCGCAAATCCGTGGAAAATGGGGGGGTGAGTGGATATGCAAAGAGCGCACTCATTACCATAACCGCAAGACCCGGAAGTGTACAAGATCGTCAAGGCTGTGAGCCTGACGGCTCACGGGCTAGGATTGTGGGCGATAGCAGTGTGTGGAATAGCGGTGTGTGTGGGACTGTGGAAACGAGCGTTTGTGTGCTTCCTTGGGTGAGAGCGTGGTGTGGTGTTTAAAGACAGTCGGGGGGGCCGGAACAGGAGTTGCATTGCATTCGGGCATCGCATTCGTGCGGCTGTGGTTATGCACATTTTTAGCTTTATAGGAAGCAAACTGTTACACAGCCTTGCAATCAAGGCTATGCTACTGTCTGCCATGCCATTTTGGGAGTTGAGTTATAGACCTTTCTCTCATATGGTTTTTGAGGCATTGCATGGTGAGGTATCAATATATATATATTCGGTCTGCGGCAACACCATGTGTATAAACATCTACTTTGCTGTGTAGATTTTGTTCTTTTTGATTTTGACCTTTCTCTTGTTGACGAACAAACCGCGCTGGTTGGCATGGACGGCGGAATGTTAGCAAAACATTCAATATTGTTAACAGATAATTATGACCAAATTCAACACGTCTGCAAACTTTTATTTGAAACAAATACATCCCATGGTTAGTTTGGGTTTTTTTTCAAACAAATTCAACAGTATTTCTGAGTATTTTGTGTAACATTGTGACAAACTGTGTCTATCTGTTTTTGCTTTGTATGTATGGCTTCCCATAGTTTTCCCACCTAGGTTGGCAAAAACTACTTGGGCTGTGACGTTGCAATAGAAAGGTGTATAGACCTTGCAAGTCTCGTGCGTACTCCAACATTTTTTTAACCATTTGGGTGCCATGTACATTGCTTTATCGTGTGAAGGAAACAAACTCGCACACTTTAATGGGTCCCAATGTTGCACAAGGGCAGATGACCTTTTCTTTCCATTTTTGAAGGAAATTTGAGGGTGATTAAAAAACCTTTTTTTTTTTAAATTAACAATTAATCAACTCAAGTTATTTTCAGTGTAAGCCTGCATGTCCATTCAGGAATTTTAACATTTTTTTGGCGGTTTCAGGTTTTTTTTAACAAAAATTACATCCGTTGGAAAAACTGCTAATGTGTCAGATACAACGTGGTATTCTTGATTGTGATTCCTGTCACAACTATTTCATGGGAGTCAAACAGTTATTTCGTGTATTTTGCCATTCTCTCTCCAGGGCCATTCTGCATCTGCCCAGTGGGTTTCTCTGGGTTTTGGTGTCAGTTGACTCCCGGTGTGTGCTTCCCTAATAACCCGTGCCAGAATGATGGAATCTGCTGGAATCAGAACGGCCAAGTAAGTCTTTCACAGAGTTATTGTTTTGAGCAAAGCTTTTGTACTTGTTGCGATTTATTTCTTTTTTTTCTTTTTTAAGATAAAACAAATTGTGGTACAGAGGTAATTATGTATGTTTCAAAATGGATTTTCTGATAAATATTGGCTCAGGGTTGTCGTTTGATTTGTGCTTTCCTGTATTAAATTTGTGTTTATATTGTATTTCTCTTTTTCTCGAGAGCATTCTCTCTGGACAGATTTGCATGGATGTGAACCCAACAACTATTTGAATGTAGAATATAGATACCAGGATTGATGAACTGTTTATATTTGTCTGTTTTAGGTTTATTCTGCAATTAGCAAAGTGTTTTTGCTTGACATTTCTGCTTGAACGTCACCCAGGAATGTGAACCCAACCCCAGTTTAAATGTAGAATCTATAGACTGTGATTGATGAACTGTTGTTTGTATTTCTCTTTATAAGGTTTACTGCGATAGTAAGAGTGGTTTTATTTTTTACAGTTCTGCTTGGATATCACCAAGGGATGTGAACCCAACCCCTTTGTAATGTAGAATCTATAGACTGTGATTGATAAACTGTTGTTTGTATTTCTCTTTATAAGGTTTACTGCGATAGTAAGAGTTTTTTTTTTTTTTTTTACAGTTCTGCTTGGATATCACCAAGGGATGTGAACCCAACCCCTTTGTAATGTAGAATCTATAGACTGTGATTGATAAACTGTTGTTTGTATTTCCCCTTTTTTTTATAGGTTTACTGCGATTGTAAGAGTGGTTTCTCTGGACAGTTCTGCTTGGACGTCACACAGGGATGTGAACCCAACCCCTGTATAAATGGAGACTGTATTGAAGACAGCAGGGGGAACTTTCTGTGCAGGTAAAAGTGTAAACCGTCTTGCTACCAAATCTTCTTCTCTGGCCTTTTTGACGAAAAATTTTTTAAAAATTTCTAACAAAATCGTTGCGGCACCTACTGCTTAAATATAGTAATGGAACTGCCTCTAGCTACCGGGCAAGCTCTGTGGTTTAGTGTCAAGACATCTGCTCTAGAATGGCAAAAGGTCGTGGGTTCGAATAACTCCCAAGTGATATGCCTGTAGATTTTTTTCACATGACTCAGGGAAAATACTGAGTATACAGTGCTTTACACTACACAGTGTATAGTAAAATACAAGTATTATTTTCATTATACCATTCTCAAAGGACAAGTGCCCTCTTGTCCTTCCAAAACGAGCAGGATACCAATCGCATGTGGTACATCTGAGTTGGTATTGTGGCCGGTAACCTTATTCTTGGCTACTTTTTGTGCTTCAGCAGCTCTATGAAATTGGGCCCTGCTTGATCTTAATGCAAATCAATTTTAAATGCTAAGCAAAGTGTGGTGTCACAAAATCACTATGTCAATATTGACAACTCATCTTTAGATGAATCTTTGTCCTTTGTGAAATTGAGACTTTGGCTCAATTTCACAAAGAGCTAAGACTGATGTTAACCGCGAATCAACCTTAACTGCTAAGCGAGGTGTGGTGATACCGCTATGGTACGACTGACTAAATCATCTTAAGATGAATCTTAGTGCTTTCTGGAATCGAACCCAGCCGTTCAAACTCACTTGTTCCATCCCAAACTGCCCAGGTGCCCTCCGGGTTACACGGGGGATCTCTGCGAGGTCGTCGACCCCTGCTCATCCCGGCCCTGTCAGAACGGAGCGACGTGCAGCTCCACCAGCACGGCGTTTACGTGCGACTGTTTGCCGGGCTTCACCGGGGTGACGTGTCAGATGGTGGGTCCGGCTTGCGCCAGCCAGCCGTGCCTGAACGGTGCACAGTGCATGCTGAATACGGATGGGTCTTATTCGTGTTTCTGTTTGCCAGGTGAGAATTTGGTTTTAAAGGAACGTTACAGAATTGGTTTTTGCAAACAAAACAGTGCTGGCAGTGTAATCACTTTATGTAATCCACCATATACATAAACTGACAAACCTGTAGAAGTTTAAGATCGATCGGCCATCTGGGTCACGAGAAAATAGTGTAAAACCGTTAACAAATTTGCATGTGTTATACAATGCATGAATAAAACGCTCATGAGCGATAAACTCCAATCGGAAATTAGTTTTATTTATTTCTCATCAAATATGGCATTTCAGACAGAAATATTTCTAGGGATGTTTTCTACTATCATCATCATTAGACCTTGTAAGTTTTATGTAAATCTGTGATCAAAAGTATATTTTACAATTACCAATTCTGTAATGTTCCTTTAATGTTTATTTTGAATCAAAAACAACGTTATATTCTTTGGTTTTTTCTTTTGTCTGAATGAATCCTTAACCATATCATGTGTTTCACAGATACTTTCCTGAATGCAACACGGTCAACATTAGAAAAATACTTGGCTTACAAAGGGCAATGAAATCCACCAACTAGAAACCAAAGTTCTAAGGGAACCGTCAATTATTGACCTCTGTTTAGTGCATCACGATATATCAGATAGAACCAAAGTTCTAAGGGAACCATCAACTATTGACCTCTGTTGAGTGCAACACATTATACATGATAGCACCAAAGTTCTTTGGTTCTCTGGGAACTATTAACAGCTTGTTCTCTGTTGAGTGTAGTATGATACATCAGCTAGAACAAAGGTTCTTTGGTTATCCTGGAAATGTCAACTACTGTTATGTTGAGTGCAATGATACTGCAACCATCAACTAATGTTCGCTGTTGAATGCTGTATGATACATATGTACATCAGCTAAAACCAAGGTTCTTTGCTACCTTTGGAACCATCAATTGCTGTTCTCTGTTGAGTTCAATATGATATACATCAGCTAGAACTAAAATATTCTTTACTTATTTGATACAAGAATATAACTATCTGAAAACCTTTTTTCATCTGATGCATCAGGTCCAAATTTTCTTTAAAAAATTCAAGAGAGTGTGTGAATTCTTTAAAATGTATCAGGCGTGTCGTGGCCGAGCGGTCAAGTGCACCGGACTCAAGCTCTGGTGTTTCTGATCAGCAGAGTGTGGGTTTGAGTCCCGGTCTTGACACTTGTGCCCTTAAAGGCCCTGTACACTATTGGTAAGATCGAAAAACACAATGTTCACAGATTCACACATAACTTACATGATTTAAAGTAAGTAATGGTAGAAAGGGTTCCTTAAAATATTTCTGCCTAAAATGCTATCGTTTCTGAGAAACGAGTAAAACAATAGTAATTATCGCGCGCGATAATTTGAAAAAACAGAAAACACATAAGATCTCTTTTCACTATTTTCTCGTGACCTCGATGACCAATTGAGCTCAAACTTTCACAGGTTTGTTTGTTCATGCATATGTTTAATCACACAAAATGTGGACAATGATTTTGAGCTGTTACCAAAAGTGTACAATACCTTTAAGCAAGACACTTAAACATTATTGCTTCATCCTTCGGATGAGACATTAAGCTGTAGGTCTTGTGTGTTGTGTTTACGCACCTAAAAGTACCCAATACAATTATTGTTAAAAAGAAGGGGTGCGCCCGGTGGTTCTGGTATGGTTGGCTGCAGATTGCGCCACAGCACCTAGTAAACCGTTACATGGTGCCATGTAAATAGATGGTTCTATATTTCAAACAGAGCTGTGCTTACCTTGTAAAAGAAATAATTTGAGCGCTATGAGATGCCCTCGGGTGTGATATAGCGCTACAGGAAAACTGCCTATTATTATTACTATTATTATTATTATTATTATTATTATCATCACAGAAGGTCTGGGGGTTGTCTGTGTTGATCAATTGTCTGATGACGGCTCTGTTTACCTTTTTAAAAACTAATTTCGCTTTTCTTTCTGGGATTGTTTTTAGGTTATGTGGGCACTCGATGTGAGATTGCCATCAATGAGTGTGTGAGTAATCCCTGTCGGAATGGAGGCATGTGCATTGATCAGGTCAACGGATACACGTAAGTTCAAGAATAATATCAGTCATTTACAAAGCACCTTTGCAAACGGGGCCCATTTTTATTGAGCTGCTTAAGCAGACGGTTTTGCTTACAAATGTTGTGCTTAATAGCAAGAATAAGCAGGATACCAGTCGGAAATGGTGCATGTGACATGGTATTTTGGCCAGTAACCTTATTCTGGTAAGCATAATTTTGTTGTGCTTAGGATAAATGGATAAATTAAGAACGCGGCCGCCCGCGGGCAGACTCGTTCCAGAACGGGGTCGTTCCAAAATTGTCACACAGCCGTCCCAAGATGGATTAAGCGCTCCAGTGATTTGTAGGTTCCCTCATTATCAAACTCTATTGTTGGTGCCTTTTGTTGTTCAGATTACGTGGACAAGGCAGCTCATAAGTAGCCTACAAAGGAGTGAAGGATTAGTAGACTTTAATTGTAGTGGGAAAAAAACCTAGGGTTTATCTACCTAGTAAGCCGATTATAACTGCACAATGGCATTTGGCCAACACCATTGTTCCTTTGTTATACAGTGAGTCTCCCTCAAGACCCGTGGTTGCGGGAGAACATGTTCCACTGGGTTGGTTTTCTTTTGTTGGAGTTGTCACGCAATGGAACGCGGTGGGACGCGGCCGTTCCCGTGACATAATTTATCCATGCTCCCTTAGCTACTTTTTGTGCTTAAGCAGCTCTATGAAATCGGGCCCAGGTTTGAAGCGCTGTTTGTTTGCAGCCCTCCACGAGTCAGAACAACGATTGTCACATGCTGATTGTCCAAAACAGTATAAAGCAGTCTAATCAAAGACAGGCCTGGAATTTCATCTTTGAGAGGGCAAGGCCATTTTCATTTTGCAAAGGGCACTTTCATTGGAAAATCTTTAAGTCTATGGGAAACTTCTGAAGGGGCACCAAGACCCAAGGCCTTAGGGCAATTGAAGCCATAATAATAATAATAATAATAACTGTATTTATAAAGCGCCTTTTGCCAAAGGATACAAGGCGCTGATATATATTTTTTAACCTGCCATGTATGTGGAGCTACGTTTTTGAAGTATGAGACCTATTCATTTATAGCACCATGTAATGGTTTACACGGTGCTGTGCCGCAATATGCTGCCGATCATGGCCTCTGTTTGATTCCGGGCCTGCATTGACTATTTTGGAGAACAGATCTTGAGATTCCCTTGAATTGATCCAAAGTTGTCGAGCACCTCGGCGAAAGGGCAGAGCTTGTTCTAAAAGCTTTGACGCAAAAGAGCAGAAAGCCATATCTAAGTTTGATTTTGAAAGATTTCTCTGCAATTATGGCAGCGTCATGGACACAACAGAGATAGCCTCTAGGTAATCGCAGGAAAATACTAGCGAATACAATTAGCTCTTGCAAACTGCTTACCAACCAAAAGGCCCTGTGGTATAATTGCAAAAAATGGTGAGTGGCCTGACGTCTCGACCCGAGCCTTTCTCGAAGGCTAAATCTTTAGCCTTTTGGAAAGACTCTGCTAGGGTCGAAACATCAGGCCACTGACCATTGTGTTCAAAAATGTTAGCAGTGGACAGAAAGCAAACAAATGCAATTGAAGAAAATGAAACGAGAGAAGAAATGGCTGACGTTGCAAACAGCTTATCAACAAAAATGACCTCTGGTTTAAATCCAGAAACTGGTAATGACTACACATTCCAACCATAGCAGATTCTTTTACAACGCCATTGAAAAAACGGCTTTATCATTTTAGTCTTGGGGAAAGTCTCAGCTAATGGGAGACCAAGTATAGTTCAAAAATATTTATAATAAACAATTTTATTCTTATTTTTGTCTTTCTTACCCAAGATGTCAATGTGCTATGGGCTACAGTGGAACCTTCTGCGAGATTACGGACAGCTGTTCCACCTCCCCGTGTGTGAATGGAGCGGCCTGTGTGAACACCCCTAATCCGGCGTACGGAACAGTCTACACCTGTTCTTGCGCGGCCAACTACATCGGAGCCAATTGCGAGACGCTGGATTTCTGCGCGGCGAGTCCCTGCCCCCTCAACGTGCCGTGTTCCAACGTCGGGAACTCCTTTCGGTGTGACTATTGCTCGAGTAAGTAAGCCTAGAAAGTGGGTAAGCGCAAACAAAATACACCAATGCAGCTTACTGGTGTACCTCTGTTTTGTTTCGGCTTTTTTAGCAAAAGTTTAAAATGCTAAGCAGGGTTTTCAGGCGGACAGCTTTGTAGTGTTCTCATGTACATCGCTTGGTGTTTTACTGTATAATGGTTTTATTTGCACTACTTTGCCTATAACTTTGTTGAGAATGTGTTCAGATGTGGAAACAAAGTGAACTGAATTGCCAAATTTAATTGAACCATCATGTGTTTCAAAATAATTAAACGAGATATATTAGCTCTTTTTGACTATCTTTTTTAGTACCAAAGAGATGTCTTCTCATCAGTCTTCACCACATTCGTGAATATTTAACGAATTCACAACCAATCTTTCTACCTTGATTTTGAAGCCCAGCTCAGGTGTAGCGCCGGCCGAGATCACACCTGTCTTTGTCACAGGATACTGTGGTGGAATTTTCTTTTTGGATATCAAATTAAAAATTAACTTGTTTTTCCTTTTTTTTTCTGTCAGGTAATCCATGTCTGAACGGAGGCATGTGTTCCAACGATCCCTCCTCTGCCCAGGGTTTCACTTGTTCTTGCCTCGAGGGGTTCATGGGACTTCTTTGTGATGTGGCGATCCGATCCTGTACGCCGACTACATGCATCAACGGTGGAGTCTGCACCGATCTGGTCAGTTAAAACCTCACATTGACCTCCTCGTTTGTCTGTCTGTCTGTCTGTCTGTCTGTCTGTCTGTCTGTCTGTCTGTGAGAAGGATGTCTAAAAAAGTAAAGGAAGGATTTACATAAAACTTTGTGGAAATGTTGACCATGGGCTAGGATCATTTGATTAGATTTTAGGAAAACAGCCGGATCTTTTTGTGGCTTTCAAACAAATTTGAAAGCTATGGGTTTTTTAGCCCAAACTTCTAAGGTCATACTTTGAGGCGCATGACTAACGCCAGATGCCGGCCCTTAGAACCCACCGGCAGGTTGAGGCGCATGACTAGCGCCAGATGCCGGCCCTTAGAACCCACCGGCAGGTTGAGGCGCATGACTAACGCCAGATGCCGGCCCTTAGAACCCGCCGGCTGCCTGCCGGTTGCCTGCCAGATGTACCTCTAATCCACTTCAGTAAACTATAGCCATAAACTTCGTTGAACTAAAAGTATTTGAAGAAACAGAGTCACGCACACGTGAAACTCAATTCGGCTGGGACCAACTTGGTCCCGGATGTTCCAATACGTGCAAGACTTGCACAGTCTTCGGGAGACATATGAGATGATAGAGGGCGCCCAACTCACCGGTACTTTGCTGTTATTCTCGTCACTGAGAACGATGGAGAAGGACCGGTGGGTGGGACGCTCGCTATCATCTCAAGAGTCTCCGTTTGCATGTGTGTATCCAATGAAACCATTGGGTTTGTAAGACCAGTCTTTATCCAGGACCAGTCTGTGTTTTTTGTGAGAGGAAGACCCACAGAACTGATACCTATAGTCGGACAGCAGAGGGCGATAAACTGAAATGTTTGACTTTCTGAAACCGGGGGTCGATTTCACAAAACTCTTCCTAACTTAGGACTAGTCCTAGGCAATGCTAAGAGATAGGACTAGTCCTAAGTACTGATCCTAACTTAGGACTAGTCCTATCTCGTAATAGCATTGCCTAGGACTAGTCCTAAGTTAGGAAGAGTTTTGTGAAATCGACCCCAGATGAGTGGATTTCATATTAGTACTCATTACTGCACATTTTTTCCTGTTTGAAAAGAAGATATCGATTTTGATATTTGTTGTGTGTATTTTCATTTTACAGTTGAATGGATTCAGGTGCAGCTGCGTCCTGCCGTACACAGGTCAGAGATGTGAGGCCAGCGTCTGTGACAGCATACAGTGTGAGGCAGGGGCGGCCTGTGTCCCCCTGTCCATCACCGAGTTTGTCTGTCGGTGTCCGTTTGGCACGGCCGGTGAGCTGTGTGCCCAGAGTAAGTAAATCCCTTCTCTCCAACTTGAGCTAGACTAGTCAAAAATTAAACTAGTAATCTCTTCTTGAAGGTAGTGGTGGTTCTTGAGACGAACCAGAGGTGAGATAAGTTATGAACAGACTGCTCTGTTTGTCTTCAAGAAAAATGCTTTTGAGGAACAGAACAAAAGGAACGTCATAGAAGAATTTTGTTTGGTGGCGTGTCGTGGCCGAGCGATTAAGAGCACCGGACTCCAGCTCTGGTGTTTCTGATCAGCAGAGTGTAGGGTCGAGTCCCGGTTCTGGCGCTTGTGTTCTTCAGCAAGATACTTTACCATAATTGCTTTGTCCTTCGGATGGGACAATAAGCCTTGGTTTCATTACCCGAAATATATGAAATAGTAATAACAATAATAATAATTCTATAGGTTCTTCACACACCTACATAAAACACTCATGTCCTTGGGAAATTTTTGCCATAAATTGCCTCTTCGCACCCGGGAATGAATGGATATCTAAAAGGTTTTAAATGATTCAGGTTTTCGGTTAAATTGTTGTGAATGTTGTGCAAAGCAAGCCTCCCTTGGCTCTATTTAACGGCGTTGCTTACTGTACAATTTTGCACTTATAGTCTCGTATTTCTACGAGTCATTTCTAAGCACAAAAATTCAGTGGTAATTGGCGTCACTGCTATAGGACTTGTGAAAATTGACCATGTAAAGACGGTGTGTATAGTTCCCGATAGACGCCATCTTTACATCCAACTTGGGTTTCATCTTAGGGCCGCATCAAGTTTTCAAATTTGTCTACGCAGCCAAGTGGTTCACCGACCAATCGTGCAAGGAATCTGATAGAAACTCCTGGGTGCCGCACGCCGTATTCTTATAACTCATAGTTGTGCGTTCAAAAATCTGATGCATCACTGCCCGTAAAGATGGCCGACTTTACTCTGTGACGTCAAGTGCAGGCCTGGAATTACACGGAGGCCACGGAGGCCATGGGCCTCCATTGCCCTGGTCTTGGCCTTGGTGCCCCCTTCAGAAGTTTTACATAGACTTTGAGATTTTCCAATGGAAGTGCCCTTTGCAAAATGAAAATGGCCTTGCTCTCTCTAAGATGAAATTCCAGGCCTGCCAAGTGGTATTAATACCATGTATTTTTTTTTGTCCTGTAGGTAGATCGATATCCGTGCCATCGTTCGGGGTGAACAGTCACATGCAGTACAGTCACACGTTCAACGGGATGCTCCGGATGGAAATGTCAGTACGCTCAACCGACCCCGATGGTGTGGTCCTCTACGCTGTCTCTACATTCACCTCAGGTGGGTTTGTTCTTCATCTTGAGAAATGTTGAGTCATCCATATACAAGTAATAATAATAATAACAATAAGGAGCATTTACAGAGTGCTCTTACACTGGGTACCACAGCGCTTAACAGGAAACAAACAAATAAATAAAGGCACTAATAATTGGAAAGACAGTTGGTCTTTAGCAATCAACCATTGAACAGGAAAAATTTTAGACGATTCTTGAAAACTTCCAGTGACTCTGCGGAACGGATTTGATGAGGGAGACGGTAAAACGCATGATCCCCAGCCGCAGAATGCACCTTTGGAACCGCCAAGAGTGTGCTGTCTGAACCGGATTGAAGGCCAGGTCATCCGGGATGGTAAACCTTGATGAGACCTTGGTGAGATATTCAGGAGTGGTACTGTGGAGACATTTGTATAACATGGTTTGAAGGTGGACAGTCCATAAATAGCTACTTGAGGTACTGGAAGTTAACAAACTATATGTGATGCGATCAAGCTAAATAATGTCGACCCTTGTCAATTTAAAAAAAAATCTATTTGAAAGAAGTACAATCTCAGCTTTAAGGATATGAAAACCCTGTGTTGATACCACCTTTGGTTCAAAAGTTATGGAAGTCGAAACACCAAGAGATGTATAAAAATGTAGACCCCTGTCGACCTACTTTGGCCTGTTATTCAATAATGCATTTACTGACAAACAACTCATTTAGCTTAATCGCATCACATATTTGTCAACTTCCAAATACCGACCTGATATCGACTGTCCATCTAAACCTAACCATGTTGAATTTCTTTTACTATACCTCGTACTTCTCTAGTTCAGCGTCATTGAGCTCGGAAAAGCGCGGATTGACAATTGCATGTGCCGCCATCTT
This sequence comes from Pycnopodia helianthoides, assembly GCA_032158295.1. NCBI lineage: Eukaryota > Metazoa > Echinodermata > Asteroidea > Forcipulatida > Asteriidae > Pycnopodia > Pycnopodia helianthoides. Next base: position 4,596,526 of record CM063253.1, on the reverse strand, counting down.
TTCATATGTGTGTAGCTAGGGGGATGTTCGCAGGTGTGTACCAGTTCCATGATTGCAAACGATTGCTTTACGATGCATTAAGCCAGTTTTTCTTAGAGGATTTAAGTAGGAAAAAAAAACAATTGTTGGATTTGCCTTTCACACTATGTTGCGTTGTATTTTTTTTCTTCAGGTTACTTGGCGGTTTTATTCAGCGCTGGTCGTGTGGTCCTCAGCCTGCAGGATCTGGGCGGCTTGGTGACAACGTTTTCGAGCCGGCAGGCTACGTACGGCGACGGCGCATTCCACGTGATTACCGTCAGCCAAGCGGTGCAGAGTCTCGGGCTGACGGTGGACGGGAGCGACACCACAACTCTGGGGTTCTCGGGGAATCTGATCACGGGGCTGAGTAACGTCTACATCGGAGGAATCCCACTGGTACGAACACCCCCACCTCTCCCCTCATGCCTTCTGCCTCCCACTTCACGCCCCCTCCCTCCCCCACACCATCAAATTTCCACCAACTCCCCTCATAGCCACATCTCCCCCTCCCCCCCCCCTCAAGTGGACACAAACAATTTAACTTTTCAGACTAAACACGGAGGCACTATGTCACTAAAGACAGTATTTTCATGTTTAGGGCAAGCTTCCAACCACCCCCCCCCCATACCCCCTTTATGAGCATGCAAACTTAGTGCTAGGTGCCTGGTGCAATTTCCCTCCAGCCTTCGAGAAAGACTCTGCTAGGGTCGAAACGTCAGGCCACTAACAAATTTGTGCATGTATACCGTAGGTCCTTTTGGTTGGTAAGCAGTGTGAAACAGCTAATTCTACTTTCTCTCGTAAATATATTTGAACAAAAGAAGTCAGGTTATGTTTAGATGAAACAAAAAAAAGTTTGTTTTTTTTAAAAAGGCGTGTTGCGGCCTAGCGGTTTTGGGAATCAGACTCCAGTTCTGGTGGCCGAGTGAGGGTAGAGAAGATGATTGATTGATTGCGCCTGGTGCGCTACATTTTTGGCAGCACTCCCCCGAGGGAGCAGAGGTGGTTTAAGGAATTAAATAAATGGCCCAGTGACCAGGGGTAATAATGTCGGAGTGCCATGAGCGTCACTGAGTGGCGGATTTGGGCGCTATATAAGAAGCCACTATTATTATTATCATTGTTAGAGTAATGGACAGCCTGCAATTTCCAGGAATTTTCACAGTTGGCGAGTATCATCCCTGTTATTAACGAAATGCATTTTGTATGTGCTTGTCCGATGTATAAGTTTTTGAGAAAAAAATATGTGTGATACTGCTTGTAAAAGTAATGCAGATTTGAGTATGCTATCGGAAAGAGACAAATTGTTTTTTTAATGAATTCTCAGGAAAAGGAATTGTATATTTGTATGTCTGCTAAGTTAAAGGAAATCAATGTTCCAAATAATTAGTTCAACATTGATGCTTTTGCTAACTCCTCCATCATGATGTAAACTGCAATTTGTGTATTTTGTGTATTTTAAATATTGTTGTCAAATATCAATCAAATCAAATCAATTCATCAATTATTCAATCAACGTTTAATTTTATTTCCCCAGGGTATGACTCAACCGGCTGCCTTCTCCGCCAGGAATCTAGACGGATGCATCCGGGATCTACAGCTCGGTGACAACTCCTTCGATCTCGTCCGGGATTTTGTCGCCGCGGAAAAAGTTGAGAATTGCTTCATTGTCGCTTGCGAGAATGTGGACTGCAACGGGCGGGGGAACTGTGTGGAACTGGTGAGAATTCGTTAGCCTAGCCTAGCAATGGTGACAAATCGGAAACATAGTAGTCTGGGCAGTCAGGTTTGGGCAGTCAGGTTGGCGTAGTGGTATCTTGCCTTGCCTTGCCTTCCACCTCTGGGGACTCCGGTTCAAATCACACCGGGGCACTACATGGATTGGGTTTTTCAGTCCCTTGTGTGGGTTTTTCCTGGAATATTTCTCTGGGGTTTTCCTCCTGGGGTTTTGCTTTCTGAGAGTCCTTGGCTTCACAACCAGAATAAATGAATGAGATGAAATAGTAGGCTTTAAATCTAGCCAGTCGGCTCATTGGAAGAGCTAGTGGTATAACTGCTCAGTTTGGCACCATTGGCTGTCGTGTCAGTAATTGGATGGGAGACCAGTCCGTGTATTGTCAATGTTGGTGGCTTGTCTGGGACATAATAGGTGCTCCTTAACATCAAGCCAGCATCTTTTTAATGGCACATAAAACTGTAGGTCCCGTGTGTTGTGTAATGTGCATAAAACACCCTGGACACTTAACATGTATCATGAAAGAGAAGGTGGCTCACCTCGGTGTTTCTGCATCGGCTGCATAATGCGCCCTCCCTGAGCACGAGTAAAGTTGTATGTAATGCGCATTCTGAAGATATTCATACAGAATTTGCACAGTGTATGAATAAATGTATCAATGTAATGCTGATTTATAGGCAAATTTGTAAAGAAAGATAAACAAAAGTCACATGTGAAAGTTTCAGATGAACACAGTGTCTACTTGCTGAGAAAACAGCAAAAAACCTATTTTCACAAGAACATTGAATCCATCCATCCACCTTCAGCAAGGTGACAGCGGGTACAAAACCGCATCTCTGGCCACATCCAGCACAAACAGACACCAACCCTTAGAAATCTAAGAAACGATTCACGCATGAATCGCTTCTCAGATTCATATGTTTTGGGGTGAAAAATTATGATTTAGATTAGGGAATCCTTCCTCAAAATAGTTTATCAACAGCTGCAGTGCTTCTCACCAAGTAAGTTTTTATGGTCATTCATTTGTGGAGTATTTACCAATCCATGACCCTACCTTTAACCAACGATGTAAAGTATATACCTTTAACTATTTTTTGTTTTCTCTCCTTTCGTCAGAGTGGTAGTGATTATCAGTGTAGCTGTGACGTCGGGTACGGAGGTAAAGATTGTCAGCTGGCTGTCTGCCATTCCAGCTCCTGTCAACATGGTGGTACATGTGTCCTACAACTTGGCGAGACCACCTGTAGATGTCCACTGGGCTATGCTGGCCCCGTCTGTGAAACAGGTACAGAGTAGGCCGTTCCATTAGGCTCTGCCCCCCCTTATGTGTTGACCAATCACAACCTTGGCTACGCCACCGAAAGTCCGACAAAAGTCCAACACGCTAGAATCCTATTTGAAAAGTAAACATGAGTGCACGTGTGTACTTAAAGCGCGCACCTTCATGTTGTGAGTTTGGCATTGTGGAGAGATTCACATCGTAGTAGAGTCATTGGACATCGCAGGCTCAAATCACGGAGATATCTGTAAATTCTTCTTGATATGTTTTGGTTTTTATTTCAAATGTTGCCTAAAACATGGTAAATTGGTAAAAGTCAGACATTTTCTTCCAGGTAAAATATGTTTTTTTGTTTTTTTCCCCCGTTTTTTCCCCTTATTTTTGTTTGGCCTAATGATGAATCATACATTTAATAACACCTCTCTTGTGGTCAGGTCAATTTTGTTGAAATTTGTTATTTTCATTCATGAAAAACATCTTTGTTCTTGCAGCGGTGCGTTTCAACGTTCCTCATTTCACCAGCGCGTCGTACATCAAGTACGCTCTGCCACCGCTTCAGCCGGTACTCAGCACCCTGTCCATCGCCATGGAGTTCAGAGCCGAGGAACCGGACGGTCTCCTGCTGTACGCAACGCAGGAAAACATACAGGGCGATTTCTTCTCTCTGTCGCTCACGGACAGCAGGGTGAAGTTTGAGTACAACCTTGGTGAGGATTCTTTCAAAATGATTGGCGGATTTAGTAAACTATCGAATTTATGCAAAGAATAGTTTTAATGGCCTGATGTTTCAACTGGATGGGTTGTAAAGCCGTAGGTCCGGTGTGCTGTGTAATTAACACGTAAAAGAACCCAGTTACACTTAATAATACTAATAATAATAATAATAATAACTAGTTCTTATATAGCGCATTTCACAATAACGTATCAATGCGCTTTACATTAGTGCCTCTGGTCATTGGGCCAATAGCATTCCTGTAATCTTTCTCAGCTCCCTGGGGAGTATACAGCCCTGGGCTGCCGTGGCGCTCCGAAGGCTTTTTCATACAAAATATCAACCTCTACCCTCGCAGGTACCCATTTATACCCCTGGGTGGAGAGGAGCAATTATAGTAAAGCATCTTGCTCAAGGACGCAAGTGTCACGACCGGGATTCGAACCCACACCCCGATGACTCGACCACCACTTATCGCTAAGAGAAGGGGTTTGCCCCCCGGTGTTTCTGGCAGTGGCTGCCGAGGGCTCCTCAGCACCTTGTCAACCCTTATCAGGTGCTTCATCAATGGGTCCCATAACTTATCAAAACTTCAAAACCTGTCCTAAAAAGCTGCTCGTCTTTGTTCAAGCACCTCATTGGTGGATACGTGCGCTGTGTATGACTCCAATTCCGTTATCAATACTATATCGTATATCACTTTACTGTTTTGTCTGGCATAGGAATCGACACGGTGCGAATCATCAGTGATCCTGTGGCCCTCAATGGTTGGGTCACAGTGGATGTACAGAGAGATGGCAAATCCAGTCAGATGACTGTCTCGGGTCAAAGGTCAGTTGTTTGTCTTTTTTTTTTTTTTAAATGTGTTCCACACAGTGCTGTGTTAAAGGTACATCGGTGGAATTTTGAAAGAGTACATTCATTGTTTTAGAAATTGTCGTCATTTTCTTTGTATGTTTACAAAGCAAAATGTTCACAAAAGGGACCCAAATCTTTCTGCCAGCATGGTCAAGATTTGGGTCGAAAACATTTCTTTGATTTTATGGTTCCAATTGAAACAGTACGGACTGCTGATGACATTTTATTTAGGCGGACTCAGTTTATTAGCCATAGTTTGAGATATATTGATAATTTTGTGAGTCTGGAATTTTGGCCTAAATTCAGAAAATTCTGCCCATGCCGGCATGGTCAAATTTTCAAAATTTGGGTCAAAAAATTTCTTTGATTTCATGGTTCCAATTGATACAGTACGGACTGCTGATGACATTTTATTGGTGCGGACTCAGTTTATTAGGCATAGTTTGAGATATTTTGATAATTTTGTGAGTTGGAATTTTGGCCTAAAATCAGAAAATTCTACCCATGCTGGCATGGTCAAATTTTCAAAATTTGGGTCAAAAATTTCTTTTGATTTCATGGTTCAATTGATACAGGTACGGACTGCTGATGACATTTTATTGGTGCGGACTCGTTTATTAGCCATAGTTTGAGATATACTGATAATTTTGTGAGTCTGGAATTTTGGCCTAAAATCAGAAAATTCCGCCCTTGCCGGATTACTAGCAAAAGTCACAAAGGACCTAGTGTAACTTGGGCAAACCCTGGGCCCAATTTCATCACATCAAAAAGTAGCAAAGTAAAACAATATTAATTCTAACCAGAATAAGGTTACCAGTCAAAATATCATGTCACATGTACCATCTTTGACTGGTATTCTGCTAATTTTTGCTTAGCAGTAATTGTGTCATGAAAATTGGGCCGAGGCATTCACCTTTTTGAGTATAATCTATGGGCTCAATTTTAAACAGCTGCCTAAACATAAAGAGAAGCTAAATGCTACAGAATTATGCTTACCAGAATAGGGTAACCAGCCAAAACATCATATCACATATACCATCTGTCACTGGTATCCTGCTCATTATTGCTAAGCTGAATTGTGTAAGCAATGTCTTTCTGCTAAAGCTTCTCTATGAAGCTGGGTCGTGATCATGCGTTGAGTTCATCTTCTTTTTTTTTTTTTCCTTTCCTGTAGCACACGAAGTGGAACCTCTGCTGGTCAGCTCTCTTCACTCAATGTACAACCGGAGGTGTTTGTTGGTGGCATGGACGACCTGACCCCTGCGACCTTGAGGTCAGGGGTCAGTGTGGGATTCACAGGCTGTGTTTTGTCTCTGACCATACAAGGGCATTCGTACAGGTTGGTGTGCATTGTCCGATTCAAAACTAGATTTATTTGCTGTAACGTAGAATAGACCTTAGGGGTATGACTGGTTAATGATCACGCCCAAACCCATCGCCAACAAATGTATGCAGCCATGGAATGTTAATCCGGTTAGATTAGTAGCTTCTTAAAAGAAAGGTTTAAATTACTGAGCTGTGTAATTTCCGCCCCCAGAAATGAACTGTCATATCCAGGACGTCACTGATTTTCATACGAGCCCTTAATTTCTAGTTATATTTATGATTTTTATTATTATTATTATTTTTTTTTCCATACCCTTTGATTCATCATGGTATCAAATTAAAATGTAGAATTGAAGTCATCGAATTCTTTTGTTTCACCCATTGTGTTTATTCTAAAAACAAACTTTATTTGTTTCCCCACTCACGCCAAAGCTTCAACCAATCGGAGGCCTTGCGTGGAGCGAACGTCGCCCAGTGCGACGAGAACCTCTGCGATGCGCTTCCCTGCGAGAACGGCGCCGTCTGTGTGCCGTCCCCGGGCTCGTACACGTGCCGGTGTCCCGTTGGTTTCCACGGCAGCAACTGTGAACTCTCTCACGACGGCTGCTTCGAGAACACACGCTGCGCCGGCGGCTCCACCTGTGTTCCCGTCGGGACCGGCTTTCGCTGCTCGTGTCCGTTCGATAAAACCGGGGATCTCTGTGAAACGGATCAGGGTAAGACGGGTAGTTATAAAGGGACAGGGCTCGAATTTGACACGGACCGCTGGACCGAGGCCAGTGATTTTAGCATTGGGTCAGTAACTCATGTACGGCGGTCTTGTGTTTTGTGTTCAAATGTTGACTTTCAGTCTGATAAATACAACTGTGTTGATTATCTGAAGACTACTTACCCATAATAAACAAATGAGATAAATCTTCTCTTGTGCTTTTTCAAATTCAAACAGTTCATTTTAACCTGTGTAGGCATTTTTTTTCTCACTTCAATTCTGGTCTTGTACTCAAAATTCCGGTCCAGTTAATATTTTGAGCTACAAGCCCTGCGGTCTTGTGGGTTTTTTCCCCCCAAATTCTAGCCCTGAGAGAGTACAATCACTGTCTTTTTTTTAGAGGAGTGAATTCGTTTCCATCTTCTAGTTTTTTAATGCACGCACCATGCATTCTTGTGAAAATGTCATCGAATAAAGTGAGTCTGTTTTTGTGAAAACAAAGAAAAATGGTTCAATATTTTTTTGGGGGGGGGATTTTGTACAAATACATATACACTCTTATCTGATTGTGGCTATTGAAATAAGCAATGGTGGGTTGAAGTCTGTATTTAAATGCCATTTTCCGGATTTTCAAGGCATTTCGTATAGAGAAACTGATAAATTGTTTCAACAATTTTTTTTTTTTTTTTTTTTTGGGGGGGGGGGATTCTGCGTCTATTGAAATACATGTAACCAATGGTGCCTTGGGGGTCTTCAAGTGCTATTTTCTTGACTTCAGCAGGCCTGGAACTTATCTTTGAGAGGGCAACGCCATTTTTTTTATTTTGCAAAAGGCATTTCCATTGGAAAAAAACTTATTAAAGTCTATGGGAAACTATTGAAGGGGCACCAAGACAGAGACCAGGGGACAAAAGAGGCCATGGCCTCTGTGGCCTCCATGTAATTTCAGGCCCGCTTCAGACGAAGAAACTAACCAGTCACTCTAAAAGACAATCATCCATCTTTTAGTTTTTCTTAAAGGTATTGTACACTTTTGGTAACAGCTCAAAATCAGTGTCCACATTTTGTGTGATTCAACATATGCATGAACAAACAAACCTGTGAAAGTTTGAGCTCAATTTTGGTCATCGAAGTCACGAGAAAATAGTGAAAAGAGATCTTATGTGTTTTATGTTTTTTCAAATTATCGCGCGCGATAATTACTATTGTTTTACTTGTTTCTCAGAAACGATAGCATTGTAGGCAGAAATACTTTAAGGAATCCTTTCTACCATTGCTTACTTTAAATCATGTAAGTTATGTGTGAATCTGTGAACATTGTGTTTTTCGATCTTACCAATAGTGTACAGGGCCTTTAAGACAGAAGTGATGCGACAGTTGTCGTATAATAAGCTTTTGAGCGATTTTACTCCCCTCAAATATATAAATAACTTGAAAAATAAACCACAGCTGTGATTTGACCGTTTCCCCCCCCCCCTGATTGTAGGATTTAAAAAATTTTTTGAAAGGTTTTTCTTCGCCTTCAAGTTTTCAGCCAGTCTTTATAACAGTACTCCTTCCTGTTTTCAGATCTCGCCAACCTGAGTCCCAGTTTCACCGGTGCCTCCCACTTGACCTTTGACCCTGTGAGGTCGGCGACTGTACAAACCAGTATCAGCTTGACGTTTCGACCGTCGGCCAGCGACGGACTCCTGGTCTACATGGGAGAGAATTCCCCGACCGGAAACTTCCTGGCGCTCGGCATGCTCGGGAGTATGGTGCAGATGAGATATAATCTAGGTCAGTAAAAGATGGGGTCCACCATCATGGTCATGTTCCCCTGTATCCAGTAACAGCAATGGATGCTGATATTCGTTGTGCAAAAAGGAACCAGACTATTTTTCCTTCCAGCCTCGGTGTAGTTACATTGAGTTGAGTGGGAGAAAAGCAAGATTGAGCCAACCTGATCCCATCAAAAACAAACGGAAACTGACTTCCAAAATGGCGTAACCATGAATTTCTCGTGGGTGATGGCATCAGCTGAATTGACTCAATGTCACCATATGTCAGAGTCCCCCCCCCCATAAAAAAGAAATTTCAATATGAAGAAAAACCTGGCAAATATCCACGCAGATATTGAAGTGATGCAGCCCTAAATAACCAAACGCCAATTTCAACGCCAATCTGTTCTTATCTTTTTTTTTAACAATGTGTAGGTGACATTACAGTAGTCCTAAGTACCCAGCCAATCACCTTGAACCAGTGGCACACCACGTCACTCCAGCGCAACGGACACTCGGCTGACCTCTTTGTAGACGACAAAGTGGCCACGTACCAGGGCAGCGGTGTGGACACCCTGACCATTACTGGGCCGCTGTACGTCGGCGGGGCGCCGGACTACGGCCAGCTGCATCTTGATACAGGTTTCTTCATTGGTTTCCAAGGGTGCATGCAAGATTTGCAGGTCTGTTTCTATTAAAATGTTTCAATCTTGGAGTGAACAAAGAAAACATTTACTAGAATGGGATTTGAACCTGTGACCTCCGGGTTTATTTGCCGGCGCTCTGACCAACTGAGCTGCCTAGCTGTAATGTTGTTGGTTTTGCCGCAGTTTAATGTTAAATTTATTTATTTGTTTATTTATTTACATCATCTTTAATGAGGGTAAGCTCCGATCAGCACCCAGCACCACTCTCTAGTGAGGCCCTCAGTACAAATAAATGAAATGAAAATAGATGGCTTCTAATTGGCCCCATTGAATGTTGAAAGTAGGGAGACAGCCAACATTATAACACACCTCTTGCTAGTTCTGTATTCTGGTTGGCTGAAACACGGTCACGTGGGATGAACTATTATAGGCTAGTGCATGAGATTTGCACAACCATGAACTAGACATCGCACGCGCGTAGTTTGCGGGAAATAGTTCCCGAAGCGGGCAATAGTCTTTTCAATTTTTGACTGGTTACAGCGCCCTCAAGAGGTTACCAGGCTCATCTTAAAAAGAAAAAAGGCGGCGTCTGGATCGGATTACGGTAGTTTCTTTTCTTATTTCATATTTTGGACCGAGTTGTGTTATAAAACACATATGGACTGCCATGATTCGGTCACTAGAGCTCGTCTATCCCCCCTCGGGCCTGTGAGTGACCAGAAGAGGGACCTATTTCCTCGGGAAATGGGTCCCTCTTCTGGTAACTCACAGTCCCTCAGGGGAATAGACGTGCTCTAGTGACCTCATTGCCAGTCCATATGTGTATATTATGGCTGGATAGTTGTTAGAGCGCTGGCACGTTAAACCAGAGGTTGCAGATTTAAATCCCATTCTTAATCAATCTTTTCTTATTTCACCCCCAAATTGACTTAAAACTAATCCAGTCAGTTTTCCTTGTGGTTTCTTACTTGACATTTGAAACAAAGAAGTTGCATCCCCTTAAGGTGATCCCCAGGCTGCCGCTTCCCAGGTTGTATCGTAAACTTGGGTGTGATCCCTGGCTACACCGCAGTGAGCGGTTGTATGGCTTCCGACTGGCACCCCTCATCAAAAATATTGACAACTAGATAGCTCAGTTGGTAGAGTGCCGGCCACCACGTTGATCTGGAGGTTGATGGTTCAAATCCTACTCTAGTCAAATTATCTTTGTTACATTCATTAACCCATTTCTTTCCCCCAAAATAGCTAATTCAGTTCTTCTTTAAGTATTTATTTTCCATACCATTACTTCCAAAGGAGTCCTTGTTGGCCATCCCTTCTCTACTTTGACTAGTGTTGACAATGTTTAAAAGGACATTTTCATTGTTGTCTCATTGCAATAAATTAGGAACTCAATATAGGAAAAAGTTGGGTCCTAAATCAACACATCAGAATGGCACCATGCGGCGGGGTTGATTATATTTACAAATAATTTGCAAACGATTATTTGAGTTATGGTTTTTGAGGCGTTGCATGGTGAGGTATCAATGTATATTTCAGTTTGTGGCACACCATGTGTCCACTTTGCTGTGTAGAATGTTTTTCTTTAGAGAACTTGTTTTGCTATTTGTTCTACTACTGCGAAGTAGATTTTCTTAATTCGGGAGACTTCTCAGGACTGAAAAAAAAACTGTCCTGCTTATTAACCACTCCCTGGGCGGAAGGTAGGAAATGGCGGAAGGCCTGGACTACTACTACTTTCGCTTAGTGGATTGAGGGGATTTCTCGTAATTAACTGCACTGCCGCGGAGTAAGTTTTTCGGTCTCAGCAGTTAGACTAGCCCTAGTCATTGTCAGCAAAAGAGATATACACATGGTGTTACTGCAAACCGAATATACATTATTTGAGTTATTTAAAATTTATATATATTTATATCTGTTTGTTCAAATTGTTTCCGACTTTGTTTCTTACCTACAGGTCGGTGGGACCGTAGCTTCACCTATCCTGTGGCAGACGGCCATCAGCGGTGTTGACATCGGTCAGTGTGACACCAGCCCCTGTGCCCCTAACCCCTGCCAACGTAACGGTCAGTGCCGCGTCATCAACGATAACACGTTTGGATGTAGCTGCCCGGTCGGATGGACGGGGTCAACGTGTCAGATAGGTACGTAGTCCACTTCCAGTGTTAAACTGGGTGACTGTTATGAAACGTTTTTTTATGGAATACGATGTTAAATGGCGGGATAGTAAGAGGGTTAAGAAAAGATCGTACAAGTTGGTCAATGCATCTAATTTGCTGTTCCCTCAGTTTTGGTTTAATAAAAAATACGAGACATTAATGTAGTGCATAATGCAGGAGCCTCTATGCGCAACACAGATTTAAAACAATGAAATGAAATAAATAAAGCAATTAGTACAAAAATAAAGATTCAAACAGAGAGTCGGTTTGACGAATATGAAGGGGGTAAGTCATTCCATAACGAAGGTGCAATGAACTGGAAGGCTCTTTGACCATAGAATTTAGTGGAAAAAGTGGCTTGAGTCAGTAGGGATTGGCCAGCAGAACGATGAGGACGAACAGTAATGTATTTATGCAGGAGATCAGGTATATAGACAGGAGATATATGCCATGAAGAGCTATGAAACTGATGAGATTTAACTTATACGTGATACGCAATTTGATCAGGAGCCAGTGGAGTTCTTGTAAGATAGGTGTTATATGTTGAGAACGAGAGTTTAGATTGATTCGGTTGAGAAAAAACAAGACGGCTGCACCGTGATAAAAATCCAGGAAATCAGAATTTTTTTCTCAAAAGAGACCCTTACAAGGTGCTTTAAAAAGGTAATATTATAATTCAATACATAGCATATTACTGTCACGGCGCTTTGAATCCGGTGGCAAAGGTGCTATATAAATGACTTTGATACAATGTTGTACCCCAAGAGAAGGCAGTGAACCGCGTGAGGGATGATGATTTTCATTTCTTTTTTGTTTCCTCCTGTAGCGACGAGTGTAACCATCCCGTCCTTTGGGCCACCATCTTACCAGGCCCACTCCTTCATCCTCATCCCGGCAACGTCCACCATGATCCGTATGGAGTTCAAACCGTCGGGTACCGGCGGAGTCCTGCTGTGGAACGCCGACAGTAACGACTTCATCGGGATCGGTCTGGTCAATAGCTACGTACACTTCACCTTTGACCTGGGCTCAGGTTCGTACAAAAAATAATATGATCAAACGTTTATGACCTACATCTGATCAGCAGAGTGTGGGTTCCAGACCCGGTCTTAAGAAAGACAATTTTATTGCTTCATCCTTCAGATGGGATGTAAAGCCGTTCGTTGGTCCCATGTGTTGTGTAATGCACGTAAAAGAAACCTCGTTGAAGGCATGGTGAAGACCAGTATACTCACTTGGTGTATCCCAACATGTGCGTAAAATCACAAACCTGTGAAAATTTGGGCTCAATTGGACATCGGAGTTGCAAGAGAAATAATGAAATCGAAAAAACACCCTTGTATAGCAATGTGCGCTTTCAGATCTCATATTCAAATTCTGGAAAAAAATTTACATCTTTCTCTAGAGTTACACTACTTCAGAGGGGGTCATTTCTAACAATGTTTTATAATATCAACAGCTCTCCAGGGGTCGATTTCACAAAACTCTTCCTAACTTAGGACTAGTCCTAGGAAATGCTAAGAGATAGGACTAGTCCTAACTAAGTACTGGTCCTAACTTAGGACTAGTCCTATCTCTTAGCATTGCCTAGGACTAGTCCTAAGTTAGGAAGAGTTTTGTGAAGTCGACCCCAGTGCTCTTTACCAAGTAAGTTTATATGGTCATTGACTTGTGGATTAATTACCAAAAGTACACCCTGTCTTTAAAGGCCCTGTACACTATTGGTAAGATCGAAAAACACAAATGTTCACAGATTCACACATAACTTACATGATTTAAAGTAAGTAATGGTAGAAAGGGTTCCTTAAAATATTTCTGCCTAAAATGGTATCGTTTCTGAGAAATGAATAAAACAATAGTTTTTATCGCGCGCGATAATAAACTTGATGTTTGAAAAACAGAAAACACATAAGGTCTCTTTTCACTATTTTCTCGTGATCTCGATGACCAATTGAGCTGAAATTTTCACATGTTCGTCATTGCATGTATATGGTTAATCACACAAAACATGAACACTGTCTGCGGCTATTTTGTCAGCTCTACCAATCCTCTACAATACCTTTAAGTGATGGGGTTAAAATGTTTTCAAGTGTAAAAATTTAACATCTGAATAATTGTTTATTTGTAAAGTTTTCAGAATGTGTTTAATTTTCAGAATGTGTTTATTTTTCTCCTTTATCTCATGTTTGATATTGTTATTTGACTTACAGCTTGATACAACGCTAACCCTCCTACTGTCGGACCAGTTAACACCCACTGGTTTCGAATGATAGATAAATTATGCCAGCCTGCAATGTATAAAAATCGTGTGGTGAATGTATTCAGATTGGTTTCAAATAGTTGGTCAACTCACCTGGATAATGTTGAGTGGGACGATTAATTGCAGTACTATTCCGCCATTGCAGTTTTATTTTTGAAATTTGAGCATGTATGTTGTGAAAATTTAACGGATTATGATTTTTTTTTATGAACGCCAAAGGAGTGGGGGAAAAAATCAAGGTATAAATGTGATTTAACAAATGCTAAATAATTTCCTCAGGTCAAGCCAATGTCATCAGCAACACCCCCGTGAGGATCGGCGAGTGGCACGAGGTTTACGCCGTGCGAGATTCCACCGGAGGTCAGCTGAAACTGGACAACGAACTGGGCATGGCCACCGGTCAGTCACTGGGTCCGAACAACCGACTGAGTGCCGGTAACCTAACCTACATCGGGGGCGTGGGCCAGGGTGTCGTCATACCGAGCAGGGCCGGTATCACTGGAGGTGGGTCAAATGTGTGACGATTTAATGTAGTAAAAATTAGTTAGCGGCCTGACGTTTAGAATTAGCTGTTTAATGCAGCGTATGATTCTATGGGGTGGAAGCGTAGAACTCCGCGATAAGCAGAAATGGGGCCCTCATAGAGCTGCTTAAGCACAAAAAGTAGCTAAGCACAACAAAACTATGATTACCACAATAATTGGTTACCGGTCAAAATACCATGTTACATGTACAGTTTATGTACTGTATCTTGCTCATTTCTGCTTAGCAGAAAATTGTTAAGCAGTATTTTCTGCTTAAGCAGCTCTATGAAATTGGGCCCTGCTGATGGGCCAGTAAAAACAACAAACTGGTCCAGCTGGATAGCTGCTGTAACAATTGAGGTTAAGCCATTAAAGGAACATTACAGAATTGGTAAGAAAAAAACTAATGATGATGATAGTAGAAAACATCCCTTGAAATATTTCTGTCTGAAATGCCATATTTGATGAGAAATGAATAAACTAGTTTTCCGATTGGAGTTTATCGCTCAGTGAGCGTTTTATTCATTTGTTGAATCTATATGATTTCATGCAAATGTGTAATCGGTTTTTCACTATTTTCTCGTGACCCAGATGGCCGATCGATCTCAAACTTCTACAGGTTTGTCAGTTTATGTATATGGTGGATTACATAAAGTGCTTACACTGCCAGCAACTGTTTTGTTAGCAAAACCAATTCTGTAATGTTCCTTTAAGATGTTAACAAAATACTTTTTTTTTTTTTTTTAAATAGGTTTCTCTGGCTGCATCCGCCGACTGGAGATCAACGGCCAGCAACAGGCCTTGGATCAACCATCCACGGGATTAGGATTATCCCAATGTCAGGATTCCAGTCCCTGTAATCTCAACAATGCGTGCATCAATGGAGCCACATGTGCCGACGATGCTGTAGATACTAAGGGTTACCGGTGTAACTGTGCACCGGGCTACACGGGTAAGACCGAACTCTGGCTTTCGTTAGTTTGTGTTGATGATACGACCTTTGACATCACTGGTCTCTTGTCACCTGGTCTAGTGGTATGACATTTGCTCTAGAAAGGTAGGGGTCATGGGTTTGACTTTCACCTAAGTTTATAAAGAGCATTGGGAGCAGTGGAAGTAAATATTGTTTTTATTTATTTATTTTAAATCTTCGGACTATTAAACTATCTTGACCAGGAGTCGGCCAGGGAAGTACAAACGTGAATTAAAAAAAAAAAAAATAGTTTCATCAAAAGATGCCTGAGGTCATAAAATTCGAAAAAAAATATTCAGGCCTGAAATTTCATCCTTGAGAGGGCAAGGCCACATTAATTTTGCAAAGGGCACTTCCATTGGAAAATACTCAAGACTATGGTAACAACTTTTGAAGGGGCACCAAGGCCAAGACCAGGGCAACAGAGGCCATGGCCAGCTCGTAATTCCAGGCCTGAACATTGTTTACATCAGAGTTAAAAGTGAGCGACAAAACCACACAAATAAATAACTACTATTAAACATGCATCTTAAAAATTGACTACAAGAAAAGCAACCTGCACAAAAACCGAAAGTAGGCGGCAGCATAAAAGCACTTGGTGTCCATTAGTCTTGGTTCCAAGACGCTCCAGTTGTGTAGTCACGAACACATGTAGTCACAAAAACCTACTAACCGCTATCTAAACCAATATTGCCCCATGAACTGCTCACCGCCAGAGGCTGCTATCACTCCTGTAACCGCTATAGTTGTTTGTTGCTCGATAACGGTTACAGGAATGATAGTGCCCTCTAGTGCTGACTACATGTATTCGTGATTACAAAGCTGGAGCGTCTTGGAACTAAGACTAGGTGTCCAAATGACTGCAAACAAGGAGCTGTTATAAAAAAGGGTCATGTGACAATTTTCGTTCTCTGATTTTTTTCTCATCCAAGGTGAATTTTGTGAGGTCACCCCGTGCCAGTCCCTTCCCGCATCCAGACAGTGCCAGAATGGAGGTACATGTTACCATGACAACAACGGAGTAGCTCTCTGTCTATGCTCGTTTAGGTATACGGTTGACATGTTCAGCTGGTAAGTTTCAAACTTTCGTTTTTTTTTTTTTTTTCCTACTTTGCCAGCTACAATAAGTAGTTTTTTTTCTTTCATGTAGCAAATCTTTCTGAACTTTTTTTTTTTATATGTCACATAAAAACTGTTTTATTTGTATATTTTTTTACTTTGTGGTCATTACACTAGACATTCAAACCAAACTCGTAACTGGCTTATTCTAACACTTTTCCAGTAAATTGTCTTTATTTGCAGTTGTCGTTGATCCATGTTTATTGTGGCTGAGCAGTTAAGAGCACCGAACTCAAGCTCTGGTGTTTTTGATCAGCAGAGTGTGGGTTCGAGTCCCGGTCGTGGCACATGTGTCCTTGAGCACGATACTTTACCATAATTGTTTGTCCTTCAGATGGGACATTAAGCCGTTGGTCTGTGTACTACGATGGTAGTACATACAAAAGAACCCAGAACACTTATCAGGGGAAGAGTAGGGGTTAACCGGTGTTTCTGGTTCACACAGCAAGCACCCTTGTTTACAGGTTTCCTCAGGCTTGCGAGCTACAGTGATTAAGTTCATTCATGCTGTGATAAAATGAAATAATAATAATAATTTGTGGTTTTTGTTCCCTCCCTGTACAGCCCTGAGTTACTCAACACCACAGTTCATGGGACGCAGTTATCTAGAGTTCTCTCCAGAGATTATTGCAAGGTAAAGATTGATATCAAAACAACTGAGTCAAGCCATAGTCTTTATCCCCAATGCAAATTAAACATCTAGTGAATTGTTGTGGTACCCGCTGCTGAAATATAGGATTCGAACTGCCTCTAGCTACCGGGCAATCTAGGTGGTCTGGTGGTAAGACATCTGCTCTAGGTTGTGGGTTTGAATCCCACTCGAGTGATATGCCTGTGGTTTTTATTTTCACAGGACTTTTGGAGAAAAGTACTTACTATACAGTGCTTTAAACACATTGGTTTATGGGTAAAAGCAAAATGATATTCTTTATTCTTGATGCGAAATTTAACAATTGTAGAAACCAATACAATTTCCATAGCTTCCCTTTAGCTGTACTAAGTATGAATAAAAGAAAATTAATTTTAATTCTAATTAATTGATGCAAGGCTTATAATATTCTGTATGATAAATTTGTTGTAATATGCTCGATGCCAAGGGGCTAAATTGTAATGACATTTTGTTACTTAATTGTAAACAACATGTTAAATCACCAGCCCTTATGAGAAAACCTTTTACATAACACTTGTTTTGCTGAGCAGAAATGAGCAGGATACCAGTCACTTATAGTACATGTGAAATGATATTTTGACTGGTCAACCTTATTCTGGGTGAGCATATTTTTGTTGCGCTTACATGTAGCGAGTTTGTGCTGAAGCACCTTCATGAAATTAGGCCCAGGTCTGTGAAATAGTTGTTTTTTTTGTCTGGTTTTGTTTTTACTTTTAAACCTGACATTTAACTGTATAAAGCCAGATGCTGATAATCTTGGCTGAGGGTGACTGGGGCTGGTAACCTCGTAGGATTTGTTATTGATATTTTTTTTTTTAAAATCCTGTACTTTTTATTGTTGATGTATTTTGATCGTTCAGTCTGCATATTGATAATTTTTGTGTGTGTACTTTCTGTAAATATCGTTGCTGATTTCTGTATTTTTGTGAAGTTCTTTGAGGCTTTGCATAAGGTGCTATATGAATGCTTTTCATTTTTAATCCTGGTTGCAGGATATTTTGTTATTGCAAGTCTTCCTTGCCTTATAACTGTCTTGAAAGACCTGAGGTTACCATCAAGGACTGAAATATTACAGGTTTTGTGTTCATTGTGTTTGCCTTTGTTTTGCGTTGATGTATAAAGTATGTTAAATGTAGGGTTATACTTTGGTAAGTGCTCCAAAAGTGAGTGACCCTAAAAACTTACTTAGTGAGAAGCACTGCAGCTGTTGAAAGTATATATTATTTCGAGAAAGGATTTGCTTTGAAGTACTGTGGTTTGGATGTCAGGGTTACCAGTGTCAGTGTTCACCCGTCAGGGTTAAGTCAGGGTTTTATAAACTCAACACCTAGAAAATTATTTGTCATCCCAATTTTAATTTACCTTAAAATTCATGCCCTTAATAATAACAATAATAATCAACTTTTATATAATATTTATCCGTATGGTTTTTGAGTGTTCATTATTTTGTTCAACAGGTATGCGATGCTATGTTCAAATTAGAAGACCCATTTATTTACATAGCACCATGTAATGGTTTGGTGCAATCTGCAGCCAGCCAAGAATATTTGTTTATATAATTTATAATGAAATATTAATAACTAGATTTATATTGGGACAAATCGTCAGATGATATGAGGCCTAGCTTTATAGAGAAAGTTATATTTAGAGATAATGATATTCATATTTACATATTTACATATTTACATATTTACATATTTACATATTTACATATTTACTTATTTACTTATTTACACATTTACATTGTTGTTGTCATTATAATTATTTATGTTTTTGTGCATTTCAGTGATTTCTCCTCCAATGAGTTCACCCTCATGTTCCGAACGAGCAGCCCCTCGGTGGACTCCCTAATCTTGTGGTACGGGGCCAGCACCAACGATGACTTCATCGCCCTGGGGATCAAGAACCAGCGGGTGGAGTTTCGCTATGAGCTCGGTGACGGCGTAGGGTCGTCACGGCCAACAACGTAGCGATCAACACCAATATGTGGTATAATGTCAGAGTCGTAAGGTGAGTTAAGGGGGCGGAGCTTGAGTTGGCAAAAAAGGGTGGGAAGGGGGAGGAGAATTGATGAGTAGAGGACTAACTGGGATTGTTCGGTCACAGCTGAGAGAAATTAATCAACACTTATATGTTGTGCAGTGTATGAGTTGCATGGCCATTAACCCTTTAGCGACCCTTTTAGCAGCCCCGTTCTGAAATGCCCATAGCGGCAGAAAAAACGGCCGCAAGATTTGACCAACCTCCTCTCAAAACAAGAGGGTCAAAGGTAAGGTACCAGATCGAATTGACATTTTCCAATGCTTCCCATGTTAACATAAAATCTACAACTCCAAAACAAAACCATGTATTTTTGTTTATTGATAATTTTCCTGACATTTTTCCTCAACAAGATTAGCAATGTCTGGGCGTATGGTGATATTATACAGAAGTAATTGATCTCTAAAGGGTTAAAGGGCAGTTAGGGAAGGTCAAAGGTCATGAATGAGGTTAGAGAGCCTGGGATTGGTCAGCTATTTCTGGCAGTGACAGTGTAGCAATCAACACTAATATGTTGTGCAGTGTATGCGTTGCAAGGTGATTATGGGGCGGAGCTTAAAACGTTGGAGGGAAGGTCAAAGGTCAAGAATGAGGGTAAAGAGAGACTGGGATTGGTCAGCTATGGCTGACAGCAATAAGCAACACTAATATGTTGTGCAGTGTATGAGTAGCAAGGGGAACAAGGGGGGAGCCTAAAGCAAAAGGGAAGTCACAGGTCAAGCATGAGGCTCGAGAGACGTGATTGACCACTATGACTGGGGTATGCAGATAAAAACAATGTACAGTTTGGGCGTTGGTAAAAGGGGGATCTTTGGTTTCTCAAGAAAATGAGGAGAATACATGGTTAAAAAGTAACAAGGTTAGGGAGCACACATATGAGCATATTCATGTACAATACTTTGCCATTAGCGATTTTGGAACCCCTTATTTTCCTGATAATTTTACATGCTAGATAATTTTGGTTAGCTCTTACCCATTTGCCATCAAAAATCGAACTTCAATATTTTTTTAATGTGGACAATAAATGCTATCTATGTATCATCTATCTATCTATCTATGTTGACTTGTTTTCTACAGGTTGGGTAGGAGTGTTGCCATGACGATACAAGATTTACAGGACAAGCAGCAGACGGTGAACTCGCAGAGTCCCGGATCCCAGACGGGACTCAATGCGTTCGGCAGCTTGCTGTATCTAGGTATAAACACATTCCGAAAATCTACTCCGCGGTAGTTGAACAAATAGCAAAGACAAGTTCTCTAAAGTACAAAATCTACACAGCAAAGTAGATATTTATGCACATGGTGTTACCGCAAACCGAATATACATAAATACAAATCATTGTGCACTTTCAAAAATTCACAACAAATGTAAACATCAACAGTTAATCTACATCCAAAATGGTCACAGAAGAGACTCCCATGAAGAAGGGTTGTTTCTATGGAATGTTGTGAAAAGTAGCTAAGCACAGCAAAATTATGCTTATCGTATTAATGTTTACCAGCCAAATTACTATGTCACATGTAGTACTGGTATCCTGCCTTTTTTTTTTGCTTGGCAGAAAAAATATTTAGGCACTGTTTGCTGCTTCGGCAGAAATTGGACCCTAGTGTTAAGACAGGTCCAAATGTGAAAACTGCAAACTTCATTTGAAATGGGCAGACCTATACAAGTTGGCCCCTAAATAAGATCATTGTTTCTCTCAATATTTATTTGATACTTAAATCATTAAATAACTTCATCTCGATTGTTTATAATCATGGATTAAGATAATCATGGATAATCATGGATGTATTTTTGTATTCGATTTTGAAAAAAAAAAAAACCCCTGAAACTCTTAATCCATTATTTAATACTTGTTTTCCACTTTTTTTTCAGGTGGGCATCCCAACGATGTCCAGCAGCTTACTGGGAGCTACTTTGATCAGGGCTTAGTCGGTTGCATTGGTCAGTTTGCCACGGCCGTCAATCCAGGCAGCCAGACGTTGCCCTCCGTCAACCTCCAAGCCGACCCGATGGGCGGAGCGGGGATAACGACGTGTTCGTAACGGGGCTTCTGTAAATCAGTTTTATGGACGAACTCAGATAACAGTCAAAGATAACGATTGAAGAAAAAGTACAGAACATCTTGAGATGGTTATCCCGCCCACAAAGTTGTCTTAAAAAAAAAATAAATAAATAAAAAAAAACGACTTAAAGTGGAAATTGAAATGTTGATGCACTCTAAATATCCATTCCAGACCTGTAAACTGTGCAACAAAAAAATGACAGAAAGAGGAACTTGAAATAATGATAAACGCTGAAATCTTTTCCAAATTTTTTTCGGTTCCAAGGGTAAATGAACTACAGAAATGCCAAATAATCAACGAATTGAACTGAAACGTTTAAGCCTGAAAAGACCTTGAAAAGGTACAGTGTGTTCTCGTCCTCACTGACCCAACCCTTTAAAGATGATCATTTTTCTGTATAATCATCACCATACCGTACGCCTAGGCAGGGCTAATATCGTCGAGTTTTTTTAACTGTTTTCTCAGTGAAAATAATTGGGGCGAAAAACCCCAAACACCACAAGAAATTGGGTTTTGTTTGTAGAAATGTAGATACTATGGGAAACATTGATAGTAAATGTCAACCCGGGACATGACCTTTACCTTGACCTCTGTGGTTGAGAGAAAGAAACTACCTTCACATGTAGGTCAAATCTTGCAACCGTTTGTAGCTGCATTGGGCATTTTGGTAAAAGCCGCTTGCGGCTGCTATTGGCATTTTTTGTACGAGCCACTTGCGGCTGCTATTGGCATTTATGGTACAAGCCACTTGTGGCTGCTATTGGCATTTTGGTACAAGCCACCTGCAGCTGCTATTGGCATTTTGATGGATTCCACCAAAATGCCTACTTTAATAGTAAATACAAAATGCATACTGTTTTTATTCTGGGGAAAAATATGCTGCCGGAATTTGAGACGTTTTTGATAGATTCATGGCTGCCCTCATGTTTGTGATTGAAGGTCTGTAGTGTCGTTGGTCGTTGTTTTATCTGTCCGAGTGCATTTGCTGCAGAATCCATTACAGAGTTGTTTTTTCTGAAGGTCACCTACGCCATTTTGGATTAGTTGCAAGTTGCATAGCAAGGGAAAATGTTTGTACTTAATCGTTGATCGGCCTCAATTTGCCAAGCGTCATCAACATCTGTAGTTTAAGTGTGCTGTTACAGTTAATAAGTTTGTTGTCACTTGCACTTTTCCGTCCTTACAACAAGTGTGCCTTTATTGTCTTAAATCTATATGAGATGTCCGTACTCTAGTTGGGGTCTTTTCCCAAACGGGGCAATTAGTGCCTTGATTTGGTGATATAAAGAGCCATTGGATATTTAGATATTTACACCATTGGAATATCCTCTTTGGTCCATATTGCCCATTTGGGTGTATCCCAAATTGGGTGTATCCCAAATTGGGTTATCACCCATATGGGTATACCCTGATGAGTTATGTCACCCACATAGATATCCCAATGGGGGACGTATCACTACAATAATATCTCTCGATGGAGTTCACCCTCCTGATATAATGGGGGTATATATAGCCCCTTTGGGGTGCCAGAATCCCTCTTTCTCATCAATGGGAGCCAAACGGGATATTTCTGCCGTCCTCCTGTCTGGGAGATCTTTATAACGGGACTGATTGTGTATTTACAACACTGAGTACTTCAATGAATAATTAAACGTACTATCTTATTAATCCATAGAGGTAGATAAACAGACTGTGTGGCAATGTACATGTATATAAGCCGACATTGTGTCTGGTTCCTGAACGAGGTTTTTGTATTCAGATATATTTTTTATTACCACAGAGAAGAGTGTTGAATGTTTTTACTCTTAAGGAATGACGTGTGTACTTTATTCAACTGAAAATAACTTTTTGATATGAAATCCTTTCATCTTGATATTGATAATTGTTAGAAATACATTTAACTAAGTTTTTTTTTAATCGTGTTTTAAAATTTAAAGTGTGCAAGTAATCACCTTTTTTTATAAATAAAGGGTCTGATAAAGCAGTCAGCACTAAGGAAGGTCATTCTGGTGACCTGATCAGCCAATCAGCATCGGGCAAGTCAATTCAGTGACCGTATTGCCCAATTAGCATCAAGCATTGTTATTCTGGTGGCCTAGTCTAGTGATCTCATTGACCAATTGACATCAAGAAAGGGTAGTCTGGCGACCTGATCAACCAATCACCATCATGGTATTGGTATGCTGAAGCATTTTGATTGGCTGATTAACAATCATTCTATTTGATCAGTAGAAAAGATTGTATCATAATTTATATACTATTTGAAAGTTGTTTTAAATAACTGCTTATATGCAGAAATTACAGCGAGTATATTTTTTAAATGTAAAAGTGTGCATAGTGTACCATATCTTCTCATTTTAAACTTTTTTATCTTTCAATTTTGTATTTACATCTTTCATATTTTAGCATGACTTGTTCTACTTTTGTTTACATGTTTTTTTGTTGTGCCTGTAATGAGTGTAGTTAAACCTTTTGTCCTTAGTCCAATTTCAAACCTTAAATATTAATAATAAAGAAATGCAAGGGGAAAAAAACGCCCAGATTTCGAGGTCATGTTTGCAGAGCTTCCAACTCTCCCTGTTTCTGCAGAAAGTTTCCTGAAAAAAACCAATCTTTCCATGTTCTGATGAACAAATTTGAAAATCTCTCTGATTATGGAAACTTTGTCCTCGTTATGTTGAATGTAATTCTATATATCTCCCTGATAGGTGGAGAAAATCTCCCAGATTGCAAGATGCAAATGTTGGCAGCCCTGTGTTCGTGGCATAGACTTCAACAAGTATTTTCCATGTGGTTGGGATGGGGGTAGATTTCTCACTTAATAAATGCCAAAAGGAACAATATCGATTATTTGTATGCATTGTTTTTATATTGCACGCCCCCTCCCCTCCCTTGATCCAACAAAGCGGAGGCTCAACTCTGATAAGTTGTTTTAATATTCGCTACCTTATGGAAACCGAGAATAACATTTTTTTTTTAAAGGAAAAGAAAAAGGTCTCCATAGGGGAACTCTAAAGACTGGGGTGCTCCACAAGGAATGTTTGTGTACAAAGTCTATGGGAGGTTCTTAACTACAGGGACAAAGAAAAGGACAAAAGATGTCTCCACAGGGATGCAAAAAATAGACTGTGTGGACTAAAAAAGTCGAAACCAAATTCAGTTGCAATGGACGTTTTATTTCAAAAAAGACACAAGTTGGTCCCAACATACAAAATCAAAAGGCCTCTCTTTGTAATGTGGCTTCTTCTGATCCTACTAGGCAGTACTAGCATTAAAGAGGAGCATGAAGTGGATATTTACGTCAACATTATATTCATCTATTTGTTGAAATACGCCTCACCTGGCATCAGAATTTACAAATTTACAGAATTTACAGAGAGACAAATTTTATACAGTTGCTTTTGCAGAAAATCCTGCTTACAAAATGTATCTATTAAGTCAAAAATAGCACTGCATCGTTCTTAAAACACGCGGACAACACTGGTCATTGTCAAACACCAGTATCCGCACTTAATGTGACCCAAAATATGAAATCAAAACCTCTAGCTCAATCGGTCATCGGAGTCAAGAGAACTTAGTTAAAATCCCTGTTTCAAAAGAAAATTTGTGTTTTGGATCAAAACTAACTGTTTGACTCATTTCTCTAAAATGTATAGCATTTCAAGCAAATATAATTATTTCAGGGGAATATTTCTCACCATGTTCATCTTTTGTATCATGTTTGTCAAGTGTAAATCTGTGAGCATTTATATTTTAAGCAATATTTTTTAAATCTAACGGCATTTTGGCTGTTAAACCATTTTTCTATATATACAAGATTGATCAATGCTTAAAATTGTGTGCTTTAACAGCTCTTTGAGATTGCTATTAAATATACATTATACTTAATACTTTGAAGAAATGGATATTCCTCCAACCAAATTGCTTAAAATCTACTAAATTACATAATAAAATACTTTACCCAAACTGAATTGAATTAGAACATGATTCGGTAGATACTCTGTTGTAATAAATATTTTTCACATAATAATTGTCATGTCTTATTGCATTATGAATGGATCAAATTTTACCTGCAGCATTTCCAAAATGTACGAACGAAGTCTACAGTACAACTTGTCATGAAGCCACAGTTTGCTTGATTTATCAAGTTATTTTTAAAACTACACCGGATTAACTTCAGAGGAAGTTGATCGGTTCTGATCCAGTGCAAACTCTTTAGAGAGTTGCAATCAAAGTAAATAGGGCCTAATTAACAATCTTTGTGCCTTAACGCATCAAGCTATTAACCTTATCCACCAGCGGGTGTTTTAAAATGCAAGGCAGTTGAAATGAAAACCCTGCTGAATGCATCAAAATGCAACTCCTTTAAAATGAAAAACCCTGTCAAATAATAATAATGTTGGTTCTGCTAAATGCATCAAAATGCAACTCAATTTAAATGAAAACCCTGCTGAACAATAATAACATTGGTTCTTATATAGTGCACATATCCGAGTAGCTAGATCAAGGCACACCTCTTGCTAGTTCTGTATTCTGGTTGGCTGAAACACGGTCACGTGGGATGAACTATTATAGGCTAGTGCATGAGATTTGCACAACCATGAACTAGACATCGCACACGCGTAGTTTGCGGGAAATAGTTCCCGAAGCGGGCAATAGTCTTTTCAATTTTTGACTGGTTACAGCGCCCTCAAGAGGTTACCAGGCTCATCTTAAAAAGAAAAAAGGCGGCGTCTGGATCGGATTACGGTAGTTTCTTTTCTTATTTCATATTTTGGACGGAGTTGTGTTATAAAACACATATGGACTGCCATGATTCGGTCACTAGAGCTCGTCTATCCCCCCTCGGGCCTGTGAGTGACCAGAAGAGGGACCTATTTCCCTCGGCCTTCGGCCTCGGGAAATGGGTCCCTCTTCTGGTAACTCACAGTCCCTCGGGGAATAGACGTGCTCTAGTGACCTCATTGCCAGTCCATATGTGTATATTATTATCCCTGTTCATCGGGCATACTTTTAGACTGGCCCTCTAACTGGGGAACCCACAACCTCTTAGGGGCTAATCCAACACAATACTGACTGTCTCAGCACTCTCAGGTTCCCATTGGTACACCTGGGTTAGGAGAAGCAATTGTGGTTAGTAAGGCAAAGTATACCTTTGGTTTTTGAAACTGTTTGTCTGTTTTAACCCCTATATAAATGTAGATATATATGATAAAAATAACCACGTAAAAATTTCATTTCAAAAGGTGGTAGCGTGTCTAAGATATCGCCAAAAATCTGGAGCGGTTATGTCCAATGTCCATGCAGGAAGAATAATTTGTAATTGGAAACACAATCTGAGAAACACATACATTATCAACAGCTGCAGTACTTCTTACCAAGCAAGTCCTTATGGTCATAAATTTTTGGAGTAACTACCAATGGTATATCCTCACTGTAAGTGCCTTTGCTCAAGGACACAAAGTGTCGTGACCGGGACTCGAACCCACACTCCGATGGTTCAACCATCAGAACTTTGAGTCCGATGCAGTAGACCGCTCGGCCACAACACGCCACTGTGCAGCAAAAATACAATCGGAGGATTCTGTTGCATTGTGAAGTGAACTGGTTTTTACACCAGCCTTGGCACTGCATGGGCAGTTACCCTATTAATATGTATTGAAGTTTGCTGGGGACTTGGATTGCACATGGACCTGTCGGGGCCATGTAGAACCCTGCTAAATGCAGCCACAGTGTAACAGAGTATGGGAATTGCGTTGGCTCATAATTGCAACAAAATACAAGTTTTACCATTTGATGTATGGCTGTATATACGGAAAAAATAAAAATAAAAAAATTATAGAAAATAAACTATACAAAAGCTTTTTTACACACACATAATATAAATTAAAAAAACACAAGAGGTATTTAGTTAAAAACTTTTGGAAATGTTACTTGATCGAAACTTTTGTAGATGGTGAGAATATTTTCAACAAATATTTATATTTGCTCCAATTAGACCTGAGATAGCACTATAAAATATTTTTAAAAGATATCAAATTTTAAAAACCACAAACACAGATCCTTGTCATCTGATTGGTTGAACACGTATCATGTGTCATCCATTAGTCTGTATACTGCCACGACATTCAACAATTTAATATTGGAGTCCAATATGGATAATTATTGAACGCTTCGCAGCATCATTTCCAATATAAACATTTCCCACCTGGCAAACAAGGATGGTGTCTACAAGGAGTCATCCACGTTGTAGAGAAGATTTTTGTGGAATTTTCAGAGTGTGTGGTGGCAAGTTTCTGTGTCTTTTTTTGTGTTTAATTGTGATTTTTTTTCCTTCAAATGACAAGGATCTAAAAGTGTGAGTTATATTATTATATGACACATAAAATCGAATGCATTTCGTTCGTGCATTGTCGCAGAATATAATCACTCGGCGAAGTCTGGCCTTTCCATTTCACTCAGCTTCGCCTCGTGAAATCAGAGTAGCTCAGATTTCACCACGTGATTACATTCTGCGACAATGCACTAACATACATGTGATATTTGCACTTCAAATGTACTGAGAAAAAGGTGGCTGCACACAACATAAAAATACCTTGTTTTTCTCACAGAACTAGTGCAGCATTGCAGAAAACATAAGCCAAGGAATGTACAGGAGCAGGCACAATAAGTTGGTCCTGAATGTAGGGGAAGTTTGATACTCCGTACCCTCACTTCAGCTCAAATATAACAGCTTAACTCGTTGAATGCCGGTCAAAGATTCGTAGGGCGTTCCCATTTGCCAAGTGCGGTGCGCATGCGCGCATACCAAATAGGTACAATACACACACAAAAACTGAACATACACATTCTAAGGATGTATGTCCTCACCACTGCCAGCAGCGTATGTGTTGCGTGCTCAGTGATGCCAGTGTATTTTAAAAAAAACAATACAAAGCCCTTTCATTCTCTACGAGTATACTCGTAGTGGCAGAATCTGTTACACCTGTTACTACGAATATAAATGTAGGCGGTTAGTCAACGTGTTAATCAGTTTCTCCTTGTAAGCAGTTGATAAGACTAAGAGTTGTAACCTGCCATCAAAAAATTGTAAGTTTTTTCCTTCCTTTTTGTGATTGACCTGTGCCTCGATAAGTTCAGGCTCTTTGGCATTTCTTTTGTAAACATGTGATGTCATGAAAAACATATTCATGAACTAAGACTTTCTGAACCATTCTGGAAAAGACCCCCCCCCCCCACCAAATATGCGTTTGTAAACTTGGACTGATTCTTTATTTCCAAACTGAGAGTCAGGGCACCGTCCTTAAGGTTAGTGTCTCAGAGCCAATAAAAAGCCTCTGGTAAAAATATTTCTTACACAAATAACTCATAAAATGTTGTCTCAGACCTTTTGGAAGACATTGTTGTAATGTATAGTTTAAGATCATGGGCAACAACTCATCTCCCACGAATACTAATAAACCCACACACATCTAATTTATTAGGCCCTGAATAATTTGCCAAATGCAAAAGATATGACCTAATTGCACAACTACATGAAGACCTTGTGGCACTAATACAAGGGATGGCAAGTTCTAAGGACACAGATTCAGAATATCCAGAAAGTACACATTTCCATCACTCAGACCAACTGCAATCGACTTACTGGTCACTGATCGTACCGCTGTCACTGTGTGCTCAAACACAAACTGGCAAACGCACTCCGCCGATTCGTCGGAGAGATGCCAAAGTTTCAGGTGACAGTCGTAAGAACCAGTGACCACGTGTCTCTCCCCCAACCAATCAAGAGCCGTTATTCTCCTGGAATGTTTGTGAATACATGGAGACTTGCATTCTGGTTCTGGACGATGCGATGGCGATGCTGTTGAAACGGCCGAACCTGATTTAGCCCCGACATGACACTTCACTTTACTTGTGTTCCAGTCCCATACTTTGACTGAGCAGTGCACACCGTCTGAGATGGCGGTATGTTCACAGAGAGTGCAAAAATGCCCCAAGGCACTTTGAAAAGCTTGGAACACCGTCAGGCTGTCACCCCCTATCAGACAGCGTACTTCAATACTCAAGTCGTCGTACAGACACATAAACCTTTGATTATCGGCAGGACCACCAACTTCTTGATGTTGAATTTGACGGGCAGTCTGGCTTTGCACTCCATCTCTTCGATGGTCCACTTTTCTATATAGTTCTGACACGTAGCACACAAGATGAATTGCCTGCATGGAGTAACTGCAAGACAACGGACGGAATACAATTCGGCTTGAAACACAGTACTACAGTCAACTTCAACATGACCTTCAGGATTACGACTTATTGTCCACATTAACAGTTCGCCATCTTCAGAGGAAGATACCAGGTGTGTTCCATCTACAACTAGAACATCAATAATTGCTCCGGAATGGCGTTCGAGCAAATGAGCTGACGGGACTACAGGACCAGTCGTTGGGTTTTCATCTTCGATGCAGTTTATGAGAGTTGACAATTCCCATAATTTGATGACAGGGTTTACCTTACTTTCACTACTGGATACAACCATATTCCCACCCAAGTGTCTCAAATTATTGACAGCTGAATCAAGTACACCAATTCGATATGGTTCGGAGGAATCTCCGGTGGTTTTATCGTCGCTGGTCAAACCATAATTTCTACAATCCAACATCCAAATCTCTCCGTTTTGGCATCCGGCAAGGACAAAGCGACCTGCACATAATGCTGTTATAGCAGTAACTGCGCAAGGCTTGGAACCATATTGCCAGGGACCACTGAGAGCTTTGTAGACCTTACAACCAACTCGCCAAGAGATTCTCACACTTCCATTCAAGGACCCAGAAAATATCATGGTCTCATCATCAGAAACATAGAGGGCCGTAACGGTATCTCCCTTTTGATGACCAGCTGTCAGCTTGCTTTCACGTCTCACCTTTGACCTGCAGACCCGAAGGTTGTTGCTTGGCGAGTTGGCAAGAACGAGGATCTCATTCATTGGTAATGCAGCAATAGGAAGAGGTACAGAATCCGGCTCAAAGAGCACATCGGAAGGCGGTACAAATATCTTAGAGTTGACACTTTGGTGACTCTCTGATGTAGTTTCTCCAGCAAGTTTACATTCCTCATATTTCTCAATGATGGGCTCAATATTCCAGGCTACTATTGACCCTCTCAAACCAGCTGACAGTCTACGACCATTAGACATCAAGGATAAATGACGAATCCCAGCTCTGTCACCACAAGAGAGTTGACAAACAAGAAGCCTCTTCCATGGATCCCACATCAGGATGAAGCTGTCCACAGATCCTGAGAAAACAAAGGAGCCACTCTTTGAGACACAAAGACACTCGACACTGTGGGGATGACGACCAAGTACGTATTTACTTCTTTCTCGCCAATTCCAGACAATGACTTTCCCATCTTTGTCACCAGATACGACAGTGGACTCTGGTTCGTATTCACTTTGATCAAAGCTATCATGACCCCCTGAATGTCGAAGAGGAAGGAACTCAACAGTGTTGACACAGTCTTCATGTCCTGTTAGGCTTTCCATCAGCCGAGACGTCTCTACATCCAAGATTCCAATGGTTTTATCATGAGAAGCTGATGCTGCCAATTTCCCCGATGGACTGATAGTTAAGTGAGTAACCACATCCCTGTGGATACTTCCAGGATCTTTTTCCTGGAGAGGTTTCCTTCTCTGCTTCATTTGCTGATTCCTCCAGAGCTTTATACAATCATCCGTGGAGCTGGTAATGATAGTTTCTTGATCTGGAGTTAGCATGATGGTCCTAATTGCAGCACTGTGGGCAAATATCTCCTGCAGCACGGCACGAGAGTGCACACACCAAATAATCATCAGGCCTGCGTTATCACCACTAAAAAGATACTTCTTATCCAATGAGAAGCAGCAGCAGATGACGTCATCTAAATGGCCTTCAAAAGGCCTACCCTCTTCCTCCAAAGTTGACAACTGAACTATTCTTACAGTCTTATCAGAGCATGCCAAGGCTAAACTTGATTCATCTGATGATATTGTGATGCCATACACCATAGTGCCTGTGCCCACTCTGACACGTTTGATTAGGTCACCCGTTTTCAGGTTCCACTTAACCACACTGGAGTCTGCACCACATGAAATTATCAGCGAATCATTTTCAGCGACACAGACTCCTCGAACCGCTGCACCTGCAGATAAAGTTGAAGTACACTGACGAGTTTCAAGGTTCCAAACTTTAACTGTTTGGTCCAGTGAACCAGATACTGCATGAAAGCCATCCTTGGTAACAGCAACACAGTACACATCCTCATTATGGTGCCCAATTGTAGTGACTTTCTCTTTGGTCATGGAACCCATTTTGTCAGGTAGTGACCAGAGTTTCAGGCTCGAATCACAAGAAGCACTGATGACGAACTTGTCATGAGGATCTATAGCTAGACATGTCACCAGACTGCTGTGACATGATGCGGCGTCCCCCAAACAGAATGACTCGCCCGTGGTCATTTGTCCAAGACGCACAGACCCTGCCTCCGGAGATGAACCTGTCAGGAACTCTACTCCTGACTGTCTTACAGTTGCGGACAAAATTGCTGCTCCCAAGCTGCGACAAAATATCTTCTTTAAGACTCGGCCTGGCTGGGCGAGACATTGTGTTCGAGGAACAAACACAGGAATCCCATCAGAATGCAAGCAACTTTTAGTCTCACAAATCAACTTTTGTATGTCGCCATTCTTGACTTTCCCTAGGCTTCCAACTAAATGCGGTCCCAGCAGATTTCGATCTTGACATATAGAGTCGGCATTTAAAAGCAGAGCCCCTTGGAGCAGTTTGATTGACCTATTTTTTACTTCATCCATCTTTACAAAAGCCTCAAAATCAGAAAGAAGTCCTGGGAAACCAGTGTTTGTAATCTTTGCTTTCAGCCATTGATAGTTTAGAAGAAGGCCTTTGAATAAAGGTGATAGACCAGCTCCTGTCAAGTGGAAGGCAATATGGTTGTAAAAGTAGCCATCATCATCAATTTCCCACCAGGGAAAATCACATGTTTCTATCCCAGTCTCAAGCCGCTCCTCCCCTTCTTCCTCCTCTTCCTCATCATCATCATCATCATCGTCATCAGATGAGCTTGCTTGGTTTCTTTTCTCATTTTTGTTGCTTCTATGATGTGTTATGTACGCTTTCAACAATGAGAGGTGAAGATCTCGTAATCCATTAGACTTTGCTCTTTGTTTCACAAATCGAAGAAGATGGTCATGAATCAAGTAATATGTCACTCCCTCAGCCTCTCTTGAAAACTGAAGGAGAGATCTTTCTTTTAGTTGCCTCAGACCTTGGCGTATTTTTTTGATTGTGGAAAAACCATCAATCGAGTTCAGAACAAGTGAAACCACTTTACTGGAAATCTCTACATCTTCAGGAAAGAGTGCCGTATGAATATACAAGTTTTGTAAGTATGGGCTCAAAGCTTGGAAACTGAGATCGAAGGCCTTATCCAGCTTCTCTAATATGGATTCTCCACTTTCTCTTAAATCTGAAAGAGCATCCTCCCAGATGGTCTTCTGAAAGGATTCCGACTCGACCACTCGAAGAGATGCACCTACAGTGGCAATAGCTAGTGGGATGTCACTCAATTTTTCAAGGATTTCTGAAACTGTTGTTTCTAGTTCATTCTTTAAAATATCTTCTTCAGATGTGTTTGCCATTTGTAAGAGCAACCTCTTTGAGTCGTCTCGCTGGAAATGTCTCAGTTCATGAATGCCCGAATTGATCTGTAGTAGGACACGCTGATCACGAGTTGTGATCAGATACCTACCCCTTAGCCCCAGCACATTAAACAATTCAGCATGATCAGGATTCCAGACATCGTCAAGTACTATAAATACCTGTTCATTCTGGCTCCAAGATTTTAACCACTGTTGCGCGACTTCCTGATTGCAGAAGCTGCACCGGTTTCCCACAAGCTGGTAATGGAGATCCTCAAAGATCCTAACGAGATATGGATCCTGACCAAGCACAACCCAAGCTGTATGCATGCGATATTTCATCTTGGCTTCTGTGTAAACCATCCTGGCTAGAACAGTTTTCCCCAAGCCCCCAAAGCCCAAGATACCTAGACAATCTCTTGACGTCCTTCCTTGCACCGTAGCTGTGACAGTCGCATCTGGAGCTAGTTGATGGCCTTCTATGATTCCAATGGAGCTCCTCCCTCCTAAGAAGAGTTTGCTGAGAATCATCTGCACATCGCGGTCACGGGATACAAAGTGGGCAGGAAGAAAGTTGCTGTGCTCCAGTAAATTAAATTCTGTTGAGGAAATTTGTAATAATTCATTACCAAATTACTTGAACCGACACTCTACATTGTGTTCACCACCAAATAAACTTATATAATACAAAATGTGAGACTTAGTTCCCTCTCCTACCACACATCTCAAAAATTATCTTGGTATTCAGCATTTTGCAGGATCAAGTTGGACTGGTTTTATGTTTTAACACTATTTAATTTACCCAGTCAGTTTTCGTTGTGGTTTATTACTTGACATTTGAAACAAAGAAGTTGCATCCCCTTTAGGTGATCCCCAGGCTGCTGCTTCCCAGGTTAATGTAAACTTGGGTGTGATCCCTGGCTACACGGCAGTGAGCAGTTGTATGGCTTCCGACTGGCACCCCTCATCAAAGATATTGACAACATAGGGCTAGATAGCTCAGTTGGTAGAGTGCCGGCACGGCACGTTGATCTGGAGGTTGTTGGTTCAAATCCTACTCTAGTCAATTTATCTTTGTTACATTCATTAGCCCATTTCTTTCCCCCAAAATAGTTAATTCAGTTCTTCTTTAAGTATTTATTTTCCATACCATTACTTCCAAAGGAGTCCTTGTTGGCCATCACTTCTCTACTTTGACTAGTCTCCAGACCTGACAAACAAAAAAGAGACGGTTTTTTTAAATACCAGATAAAAACAACTGGTTCATCTGAAACTCACAATATCTCACACATCATTTCACGTCCACGTGAGTCGTGTCATTTGAGTGTTGAGTCATTTGAGCGTTGAGTCATTTGAGTGTTGAGTCGTTTGACAGTTGAGTCATTTGACAGTTCAGTGTGTAATTTGACCCCAAAATCACAGATATTATCGTCAGCAAGCATTTCTTATGACAGAAACAATTCTGAAAAAACCTCAAGTCTTCAAAGAACGCATGCTTAAAGCCAAGTCCAATTATTAACTGGCTCAATGCATTTCCTACTGGCTTCTGGCATTCTGGAGCTCGCACTGTGTAATCAGTGATTGCGCAATAAACATCAACAACCTCTTACTCGTCGTGGCGACACTAAATTTTTCAACTGCTCTCAGCGGCCAAATGCTGGTTAGTTTCACCAAATTCCCAACAATGACAAATTCATTTAACACAATGCTGCAAAAAGACTGCCAACATAGGGCTAGATAGTTCAGTTGGTAGAGCGCCGGCACGATAATCAAGAGGTCACAGGTTAAAGTCCTGCTCTAATAAATTTTCCTTTGTTTAACCCACAATTAAATCCAAACAAGTTAACTTACTCATAAACATGTAGTCTGATATATTGTCTGCATTTTGATTTACGCACTCATTAATGGTTGTAACTGATGTTCTATTCTTGTGAAAAAGGGAGATTTACAAATATTTTCTTACCTTTGGCTATTTCCCTGAGGAGTAAATCAAAATAGCCAGGCTCCTGGACATCGAGAACACGTGTTAAGTGCAACGCATCAGAAACCCTACAAGACTCAACTTTAATCACCACCATTCTGCAGATCCCGGTAATGTGACTGTAGAGGGCCATATCGACTTCGAACATGTAATGCACGTCTTCGAGACGCGCTGCAGTCAGCGCAACGAGGCATACACCACATTCTCGAGTGCACCTCGGTATCGTTTGAAGATGCTGTCGCCTAGCGTAACTCTGTCATCCCGGTCAAAGCAGCTGTACCCTCTTCCTTCCAACTGCTCTTGCATCTCTCGAGCCCACTTCCTGGAGTCTTCACCGTACATGATGAAAATGTGGTCAGACATTTTTTTAGCCAATGTCTATACGGTGACTTGGAGCCTGTACTTTCATCTCTTTAGTTTCCCGCCGTCTCGTGCTGGTGTAAGTGTTTGGATTTGGATTCATGGAAAACGGTCGGTCGAGTGTCGAGCTAGGTTTGGAGTACACATTATTTGAATAGTTCAAACTCAATTAAAATGTCAAAATATCCCTTTGGTCAGGAATATAAACACAAGTTACAGCTGTGAAAAATCTTGATAGTCCGAGGTCCAATATCCCGTGGGTTAGAGTAGAGGATGCCACATAGTCTGCAGAGGAAAATATCAAACAGACACTAGCTTTCAAAAACATTTTACAGGTACATGTATGCTTGAAATTTGAACAAGGGTATCAATGGGAAATATTTTTTCAAGATAATAGCCCTTTTTACACCGAAGGGCGTCCCAGAGCACTCATTATCTTTTCTATGGGTTATGCCAGAGCTACATGTTTACAATTATTAGACACATTTTACATGTCTATTTAAACATAATAGCACCTTGGGTCGTATGAATAAAAAGTAGTAAATACTGACAAGTACTAGCAAAAAGTCAAAGCATCAACTTCCAAGTAGAGGCATTCAGTACTAGCATCTTCTAAAACTCCGTATGAATAAACTTATTCTTTTACTGCAAAGTATTCACTTAATGCTTTGGAGTAAATACTTCTTTATATCTAGCTGTCTGCCATGGCTGGATGGCTCTTAACAAAAGGTTCCCTTTGTATTACAACTCCCATTCACATCTACGTACATGTGCACACACACACACACACAAGTCAGCCATGAGATTTTGATTCTGATAACAATTTTATGAAGGTGACTCATCTGGATCCCCAGAATCAAAGCAAAACGTTGCTGTTAGGCTGCTGAAACGTCATAGTGTCTTTTAATTGACCAAAGCACAATTACCAAAAGGTAAAGTGGAACAGGAGAGTGAGCACTATTAATAGAGAAGATGAGAGCTGAATATGAGCATCATATTTAGGTATTTAATTTAAACTTAAAAAGTTTATAAATAATAATAATATGCACAACATTCTGTTGAAATGCAATTTACTTTTTTCAACAAAATTACTTCCTCTGATTTCATGAAAAAAAAATCCTTAATGATCAAGGCAAACATTTCTGAGAAGAAAAAAAATCTTTGTTATATTAACCCAAACGGTTTTTATTTTATCCTCATCATAAATATTTTTAAAATGGTGTAAAAGCCGTGTGAGTTTTTGTGTATTGTTTCTGTCGTGAAACACTGTGCATGAGTCTATTCAGTATTTCAGTGGTGTGTCTCCTTGGCACATAAACATTTATCCTGTGAGGAACATTCACAAACACTGTAATTTCTTCAGACGTGTCTTTACTTCTGTGTCCAAGGTAGCTCTGAGGCTACCTTGAAAAATGATCAGTACTTATACTTGCATTGTGTAGTATTTTCTCCATTGTATTCATACGGAAGTAAGTAAGTGCTAAAAAAAAAGAATTTACTTTTCATGTAAAAGTAGATTCTTTTAGCATTTAGTAAATACTTTCCAGTAAAAGCTTTTACTTTCTTTTATTCATATGGATGGTAGTAAACACTTGAAAGTTTCAAGTAAAAGAAAATACTAGTTTTTATTCATACGACCCCTTGTGCTGTGGCACAAACTTAACTCAGAAACATTAGGCGAACCCCCTCTCTGCATTACAAAACACACAGGACCTAAGGCTTTAAATGTGTCCCATGTAGACAAAGCAATTAATAATGATTAAGTGTCTTGCTTACAGACATCAATTTAGGGAGCACAAGCCCCCCCCCCCCACCCACCCTTAGATGGGCACTGGGTAAGATACTACTACTAGTGTAGTAGCCAATTCAATTGTCATGTTAGAAGATACTTCACATTTGGTATTATGACTACTACTACTACTAGCACTACTAGCTACAACATGTAGAATTATTTTTTTTATTACAAAAATAATTACTAGTTCAGTTTACTAAAACACGTTTTGAAATAAAATGCCAAATTTTCAACAACAACAACAAAATTATAACAATCCTACCAACCTTGCTTTTTCCAAAATTGTTGTTGTTATTTTTGTTTTTGTGTACATGGTCTATTCCCGATCCACCCTAAAATTGGCTGTGTGGTTTTGCGACGTTCACTTGCCACACTCTCCGAACTGACCGTACTCCCATGCATGATGGAGGAAGGAAATACACCGGGGTCATGGGGGATCACATTGTCTGTTGCACACACAATTGTCACTTCTGGGGACTTCCTGTTGTTGTTCAATTATTTCCCTTTTCTGAAGAATTCCCTAGTGGGGACCCAGTTTAGCAAAGAAAAACGTAGTGGGGACCTTGTTCCATAATATCCCCAAAAACGATGTGTGTGCCTACCCAATACGACATGCCATATTTACACACCACATAGGCCTAATTATTTCTACATACCCAGCCCACCAGCCCACCTTGTTGGGCTGTGACAATTACATGGCTCTATTTTATTAACATCGGTTTTATTATAGAAATAAGACCGATGTTAAAAGAGAGCCATATAAATATTATAACAGCCCAACAAGGTGGGCTGCTACTCTTGTACTACACTAGTACAGTACAGAATAGCTACTACATACCATGGCTGTTGTACTTGACAACTTAACGCCTGCCAGCCATGCCAGCTCTGCGGAGTACGTTTGCTACCGCTTCCTGTCTTCACCGTACGGCCTTCGATGAGTCCTCCATGAGTCCGTGGAGGTAGAATTCTACGGACCATAGAGCAAGGATGATTCTACCTCATGACCTATACGGTCCTTCCCCTCCTGTCCAAGACTGGCAAGAAGAGTCAATCAAAGACTGGCAGACGTAACGGAGATTCTTGCTAGCTAGCTCCAGGGAGGGTGCTCTTTCAGCCTGTCAGTGTCACTATAGTGTCAGTGTAATTTTAGCCACTGATTGAGCCATGTTTTAATAACTATAATAATTTGCTGCACGCATTTCTATCTTCATCAATCTTGTTATGGAAAATTACTCGTGTGCATTGTGTCCTTTCCGTCGTAGTTCTACAGAAGTGCGCAAGAGTAGAGTAGTTAGTAGGTAGTTACTTGTCATGAATCACGGGATTTCCCTTTTTTAGGTGCGCCATGCATGGCATGTATGGAGCGCCGAAGAAACGTAAATTCAGTGGGGGACTTTTCAACGATAGATGGCCGCGCAGACATACCAGGCACAATTCCATTGTTTACGTAGTTCTAAGCATGCACACATTGCCGAGAACGATGGAATTTTACCTTGTAAGTCTGCTGCCTCATAGCGTTCCAGAAATCCCCAATTAAAGATGCCAGGTCCGATGTTTGGCCGATTTACCTTGCCTGATGCTTCTGTTTTTATCTCTTTTATTCCCTGTGCAATTTTTACTAAATTATTTCAATTTTTCTATTGTACATAAAATATTTATTTTTAGTAACATTATGTTATGTAATAGCCAGTAGCATTGGAAGCTTTTTTCTTTTCCTGGCATGTGCTGCTGGCTCTATTGAATGTTCCTTTGTCATTTTATTCATTGTCTTCACTGTTTGTTTTATTGTATTGTGAATTATGCCGAATAAATAATAATAATAATAATAATAAAAATTCAATCTAAATTCGAAATAGCTATTTTTTTTTTACAGATTCGAGATAGATAGTTATAAGCTTTCATCTCAGGTAGTGCACGAACAAATCCGCCATGATAAGTGGAAGTTGATAACATTTTGCATGTTTGTTTTTTTGTACTTGCCTGAACTTCGGAGCCAATCGTCACCATGCCCCTGGTCATTGTAATGGTGCCCCGTGAAGTGTTCCCATAAATTGTTTAATTTCTCTCCTAGAGGTGCCGTTTACCAAGGAAGAAAACACAATGATAACCCTGCCCTTTCAAAAAACGAAAGGGCTTTTTTATTAGCAGTCCTCAAATCTCACAACAGTATAGTGACCATGTACCACCACCATGCTTACTATAACAAGTAAGAACCGCATTGAAACTTATTTATTGGGATCTCATTTTCTCCAAATCAAAAATAACCAAAAGATCACAAATTTCCCTCTTTGAGCAAATCCTCTTTTAGCAACAATCATTATGGAGGGTTCGTAATATAAATAACGGCAAATTCACATTTTGGGCAAATCCACATTTTTGGCGCCACCATCGACTGCCCAATCTGCAGCTCAATCTGCCCCCTGGAGATTCTGCATTTCTACCTCCATCCCGTACTTTGTCTGATAGCGCCCTCTTTTGAATCAACTTCCTTCAGCTCATTATTAATTTACCGTATTTGGGGGGGGGGACAAACACAAACCGAGGGCAAAATCCCTGTGCGCAATCTGCAGATTGTGCAATTAATTCCAATAATGAAGTCTCGCGCCGCATCCTTTTAACCGTTCTAAAAATAGTTGACTGGGGATTTCCAACCTGGTCGCAATTTTGTTTGTTCGTACCACACTAGAGACAGGGGGTCAACAGTGAAGGATCCGGGAAAGCGCCCATACCTTATGCGTGTATGCATTGGCTCTAGTGTAGTACGGAAACAAAATTGCAACCTGGTCGCTTGAAATGTATGGAGTGCCGAAAAACAAAATTCCGTTCTTGAGCCAAGTTGACCTGAAAATGTCCATTTAAATTTTAAAAATAGCTTTTAAAAAAGAAAGATTCGAGAAGGGTGATTTTACTTAAGGTATTGCACGAAAGAAGAAATCTGCCAATGATAACCGGTAGTTATTTTGAGTTTAAAAAAAAACTAAAAATGAGTTCAGACAAGTATTATCTCTGATGTCCATCAGACATTTTTGCATTTGCGAAAGTGTTTGAATCGTTTTGGGGTGGTTTTTTTTTGGTTGTTGTAAATTCCAACCGCCACGGAAAAAAAGGATGTCCCAAAAATAACGCATAAATGGAAACATTCTTGCGCCCGATCGATGATTAGAATAAGCACCCAGCACTCAAAATGTCTCGCCTTGGCAGTTATTGTAGGCCCACACAAAATCTCATCATGCATGATTTACAACACAGAAGACAATACCTCATGACAATAATAAAAACAAACTTAATGCTCACGGACCAATTCCAAACATCTGGCACGTTGCTTGAAATGAAAGTGATTGTTTTGTTTTTTGTAAAGCTGCGAGTCACAAGTTGATATACTGAACGTCGTAAACAGTCACAGGCGTTCATTTCATAAAACATAACCAGGTTGTATGATCACCACACTCTCGACTAAAAACTAAACCCAGTCCACTATAAAGGAATACACACGCTGCAAAGGTAAGTTATGAGTTCATCATAATATGGTTTTGTGTGGATCCCACTGGACACTATTTCGCAAATAATGACATCATAAACTGAACAAGAGTGAGGATTGTGTAATAACTTTGTATTGTACGTTATAAACGCCTGCTAGATTCCGCAGGCAACGTGACTGACTAAATTCACTATAAAAAAAACTACGACACTTTAACTGAGTGCGGCGAGCGACTGCTCTTAAAGTTAAATTCATCTGATTAAAAAGAATTATAGTATGTTAGATTTAACTTTGACAATGTTAATTTAGCTTTTTAACGTTGTTAAATCTAACTTTTATAATGTAGTCACCACTGACCGCACTCTTTAAAGTGTAAATTCAACACACTATAGTTAGACGAGTGTTCGAAAGAGAGTAGGGCCTAAACCAGTCTTCTTCTTTTTTCTTTCACGTTGATCGTTTTTTGTGTTGTTATTTATTCTGAATGATACACTTTTGCACCTTGGTCTGGCAGACTTTTCGTACCGGCCAAAGCAAAGTGTTGGGGCGTATAAAGGCCGGCGCTGTGGATGGAAGGCCCTTCTTCTATACGTCATTGTTTTTGGGATAAATAAACACACAACGCAACAAACTGGGCCCAATTTCATAAAGCTGTTTACCGGTAAGCAAATTGTTGTGCTTACTGTAGCAGAAAAATGTGCGTAAGCATAAACGTATTTCACCATGATTTCTCAAGTTGGCAAAACATTTCTTGGCGCGCATGCACGTTCACCATGGATTTGCATTGTTATGTCACTTGTGTGCTAAACGCGGGTTAGCCAGCATTTACCCTTGCTTATACGGTAAACAGCTTTATGAAATAGAAATTCTGCTAAGGGACGCTCCGTAAGCACAAAACGGCTGCTTACATGTTTTATGAAATTGGGCCCAGATAGTCAGAGTCGATGGTCACGTGAACACAACGAAAACTATTTAGTATCGCGCTGATTAATTTTAGACTAAGGCAATCGAAAAAGGGACTTAAAAATGTCTTTAAATGCCATTTCCCTCGACTTTGACAGTTCAATCATAACATTTTTTTGTCGTTCTCGATATTTTACAATCTTGTACTTTATATTGGAAGAGTTTGAAACTGTTTGTGTTATGGCGGGAAAACAAGCAGAAACTCAGAACAGCCGCGCCCGCATCGAACTCGACTTCGGCCACGGCTATAGCCATTGGCTGCAGCAACAACGTTGAAGAATGGGACTTTCAGCGATAAAGCCATAGCCAGCACCGAAGCCCTCAAATCGA
Organism: Pycnopodia helianthoides; assembly: GCA_032158295.1. Lineage (NCBI taxonomy): Eukaryota > Metazoa > Echinodermata > Asteroidea > Forcipulatida > Asteriidae > Pycnopodia > Pycnopodia helianthoides. The sequence goes on along the minus strand of CM063253.1, from coordinate 4,555,071 downwards.
ACACTGCCTTCGGGTTTGCGGAACCCCCCTTTGAAGTTATATTATCTCTGATTGAGTTTCATGATTCTGTCAATATTACACATTGAACGCACAGGTTGGATGTGGTCTAACTCTAAAATGCTAAGACAAGTTGTTTCGATGCTTAGCATTTTCACTTCCCCAAGACCTTAGCTCTGTAAAATTGGATCTGATCTTCTTCAGCATTATTTTTCTTCACAAAAAGAACTCGAAATTTGATACGTCTTTTCTATTAACTTCCCTTGTATTTAATTCCGGTAGTTCATACGAATGGCAAATCTCCAGAGTGCGATTGCGGTGTCTGATTTATTTAGGAATTATCCGGGCCGTGATCAAATTTCGACCAGAATGCGCAGCCCGAGACTCGTCAATCACCATCCACGCTTACAAAAAACACTTGGTTGCCATAAATTACTGGAACATTACACGGGAAGAACATGTTCTTCACAAATGTTCTACGAAACCAGGATAAGATCGAAAAGAAATCAAAATCGAAAGTCGATAATTATAATCTAACTTTCAAAATCGATCCGGCGTATATAGGGTAAAGGCTCGATACCAGTGGCACAGATCCTGCAATATATATCTGTGATTCGGGGCGGTCCAGAGATCCAGTCGGTTCCAGGGGTCTTCGTTTTCTATGGTCATATCATGTCTACAGTCATTTGCCGAAAGGGGGAGTGGTCGAGGTGGGGGGGGATTGGGGATGGGGTGGGGTGGGGAGGGGGGGGGGGGCTGATCCAGTGTGCATTTACTAATGCAGGCCTAACTGTGGTCACCGTGTGGGATACGTCCATTCAGTATGTTCCCCATCAGAAAATTCACCATGGCTGTGAACTGTGTGTTGTTTTGTCTCTGAGACATGGCACCATAACTGTAGTATTTTTCATAGACTACACTCTAAACACTCCTGGGTCAGAATTGACCCGTATTCAGGGTCACGGTGGGGCCTGATCCTAGTCTAGGTCAGTCTGACCCGCAATCTGTTCAAAATTACACAGGAATGGGTCCAACTGACGCAGAATCAGAGTTAAAAATCACATTTAAAAAAAAACAGTTTTCGAGTCAGCTGACCCAGAGGCTTCCTGCAACCCGTGCGTGAGCCGTGGATATGAGGTGCATGCTGCTGGTCTAGATCCCATGGCATTTCACTGCTAACGCACGCATAAAACGTATTTGCGAAGTAGTATTTATTGGCCCTTTTCGAAACCAAGGCTTAGGCTCTGTCAGTTATCAAAAGCTTTCCTCTACGGGGCTTCAATCAGGCGGACGGAGCTTAAGCCCAAGCCCAAGCCGTGGTTTGGAAAAGAGCCTATGGAATTCCAAGTGCAACTAACGCGCCCTCTCTCGGTCATATCTTTCAATAATTATTGTCTCGTAAAAAAAAAACTGACACGTCCGGGCCCAAACTACAGCAAAAAGACGTTGCCTTTAGACCTCGTTAAATGTAAATCTTGACAACACGCAGCCTCGCAGAGTATCATCTTGACAAGTTCTCAGTTCGCGAAGAATCCGTGAACTTGTTTCCCTTTCGTGACGACCGCCGGGTCAGAGCTTTTAGTCGTATCTTGTTTCGCTGCCAGCACGCAAACCCTCTCCATGCCGTGATTTACTGCGAGCGGTGAACCCGATCGGTTGCCACGAAATGTTGAAATTCTTCTGGGTCCCTTAAAAAGTTTCATGTCTTGTTTTCTACATGGTCGCATTATTGTGACGAATAGAGAAAGCTGTGCCATGAAACCCGACGTTGGCGGCGTAGCGATGGAATGGAAGCAACGAGGGGAAGGGGTGTAATAACTACAGGGCCTACGTGACTTAGGAGGCATGAACGAATATTATCACTTCTGTCTATAAAACAAGTGCTGCCACCCTCCTTGAGTTTAATATTTGCGGAAACCCAGATTTTACGGATGATACTCCATCCAAAAGCACTTCCGGGTCATAAATTGACCCGGGTCCAGGTCCCGTGGGACCTGATCCATTTCTGGGTCATGACTCGGACTCAAAATGACCAGGAAAGGAGTCAAAATCCCCGGAATCCGGGTCAATTCTGCATGACTTGGGAGTATTTTTTAGGAGTGTATGGTCGTGTCTGAAAAAACTATAGGATACGGTTTGGCCATCAGATGCAATTGGCAACATTGAAGATGCGGTGAATGCACGCAATTTGTTATAGTTCATTGCGCCCTCTATGATGGGCCCACAGGTTGGCACGTTGTAAAACGTCAACTTTGATAAACTTGTACACTGGAACAGATCCCAAGGGAGAGCCACATCCCGTGGTCACGTACCTCCCACTGGACGATCGGCATAATTTACCCCGACCCCCGCTGAAACAAATCTGTTATATAGTAGTAGGCTCCCATCATGTCCAACACGAATTGCCGAATTGGGTGACTGTTGTCATATTTCGCCAAACCGTGGAGGTAGGACCCATGGCCAAACTGCACACTTTACCTGAATAAACTCAGAAACAAACTTTCATTTTTGTCTTGCTGTGACTTTCTCTTCGTGGGGTGGGTCGATGCTTCGCCGGTGCTGAACTGTCTTTAGTTCGTGGGGTAAGTGAACAATCACAATTTCCGAATGTCCTAGAATATTCCAAGCAAACTGTACCCGCCCTTTTGTATATTATCTTTACCATGGTGCAGTCACCTTGGTTTTTTTTTCTCTCATTCGAAAGACAATGTAACTAAAACCGTGACTGAAAAGAAAGTAGGTTGATCTCTTTGATTAAATCGACATTCATAATGTATTCTTGGCATGCACACATGAGGAACAACCTCCTTCTTTTAGTTCGCAGTTTCGAAACAAGTTTGTTGTCTTTCAATAAAGTGTTTTCCTCTTGATGTTTTAATAGCGTGCGATAGTTATGCAACTTGACCTGTGGGTCACTATGTGATGATCTTTATAATATTTTTAAAAAAAACTTTCTAGTAGCTTGGCAAAAACCCCACTTATTACCAAGATGTCTACGAAAAAGCCTACATGAAAAGGGGGACAAAAGAGGTCCAATGCAAAAAAGGCAGACTAACGGGAGTGGTGTGAGCAGTGATAAACCCAATTTAAAAGACCAGCCTGCTTAAAGGCACTGGACACTATTGGTAATTACTCAAAATTGTTAGCATGAAAACTTACTTGGTAACGAGCAATGGGGAGCTGTTGATAGTATTAACATTGTGAGAAACAGCTCCCTCCGAAGTAACGTAGTTTTTGAGAAAAAAAGTAATTTCTCAGTAAAATATTTGAATTGACGCGTGAGGTCTCGAAATCAAGCATTGAAAGCACACAACTTCGTGTGACAAGGGTGTTGTACATGAAACCACCTCCTGGTGTTAACAAAAGTAACAAAAAAGCTCTTTTCGTTTGAAGTTTTGAAGGATACCATAATGGAACTTTAGACCAAACAAGACCTGCTTGACTCACGTTTAGATTCACCCGCACAACATAGCTACGCGATCATCCAGGACATAAAATATAAACCAGACATGGCCGAGTTTGGGTTTCCAGCAAAATCTGTTTAGAAATAACCGGGGTAACTTTGTTCACATCGGCGACATCTGTTACCCAACACGTTAAAAATAACAAAGTCGAAAGGTCAACGAAGAGATTTGATGCACCGACTTCACGACAGTTTGAACGGCCTCCGGATGGCGGCAATAAACGGTCGCTTGCATTTTAATATAACGAAAATGTCGCAGATTGACGATTATCATAAAAACAGTGACAGCTCTATAAGCATTTCTTGCTCAACATGTGGCATGGTGTACCCCCCGCCCTCTTGTCGTGTCTTCGTTGTGTTCTAGGAATCCCATGAATTCTTTAGAGGACTTTAGGGGGGAGGTACTTCTGACAGAGGAAAAGAGTGTTAAATTATGGGAACTTTTGGAGGGGGAAACACACCCTCTGCCACATTATAGGGCATGGTTTAGCTCTAAGGTGATTGTCTGTTTTCAAAACGCGGGAAAACCCCTTCTTCTGTTCGGTAAGTTTAGTTTTAAAATTACTTGAAGTACGTAGAACATACAGTGTCACCGATACTGAATATAAAATCCAACTGCCCCTTGTCCACCATAGACCCAAAAGTACAACAAATCTGTGGCAAAACATGGTCAAATTCTTTGTTGCTGTTTACTCGCACGTGACCACCCATTTTGATGGAATCTTTCTAGGTTGGTTGGATGGTGCATTTGATAATAACTAGAGGGTGAGAGATTTAATTCACTCCTCCATCCAAGAAAAAACAAAAAAACAAAGATAAACTTTCCCTTGAGACACGCGTATGAGATGGCGACAGAGATAGCCTTTAGCCTAAATTATCATGAATAATTAAAGTCTAGAGGCAGGTCTTAGATAATATCTGCCTTTTACTTATTCACCACCTGCACTCTAAACGAAATTTCCGGGTCAGAATTGACCCGGATTTACGGGTCTGCATCCAGCCCTGACCCATTTTGGGGTCAGACTGTGATTCGGAACGGGGTTTTTAAAAAATGTGATTTTAACTTGGATTCTGCGTCAGTTTATGGGTGAACCATTTCTGGGTCATTTTGACTCAAATTCCGAGTCACACTGACCCGTAAAATGGTCAGGCTCCACGGGACCCGGATCTGAGTCAATTCTGACCCGGAAGTGTTTAGAGTGTGTAAACCTACTTCCCGGCCGCAATTTTGTTGTATGCAGCACATGTCGGCTATGGGCTATGGAGTCAACAGTTAAAGGGATAGGAAGCACAGCCTATCCCTTAACTGTTGACTCCAAAGCCAACGTGTGCTGCAGAAGAAAAAAATCGCCTCCCGGCCTCTAACAATCTGACCCGATTCAAACGGTCATCTTTCTATACTCTTTGATTTCATCTCCTCTTATTCCCATTCCCCTCCTTTTTATTAGCCCTCACTTTGAGTGGCACATTATGTGTTAGCGCCAATAGACCCCTGCACTGATGACGTCACTGGTTGTTTACTGCATTACTTTTAGTGCCTACTGCATTTGCGACAGTTGTACAAAGAACGGTTTCCCATTATTCTTCTGTAAAGTGTGGTAAACAAAAACTGTGACGTCATCAGTACAAAGGTGGGATTGGCAATTTCCCATATATACTGTACATGTATATATACTTCTTTTCTCTCCATTTTTTTTGAGAACATTGTGTGTTCGAACCCGACCTCGCGTCTTGTGCCAATGCTGGCGTCTACCATCAAAGTATGGTCAAAGTCAATTCTGACCGGAAGTTTTTAGAGTGTGTAAACCTATACTTCCCGGCCTCTAACAATCTGACCCGATTCAAACGGTCATCTTTCTATACTCTTTGATTTCATCTCCTCTTATTCCCATTCCCCTCCTCTTTTAGCCCTCACTTTGAGTGGCACATTATGTGTTAGCGCCAATAAACCCCTGCACTGATGACGTCACTGGTTGTTTACTGCATTGCTTTTAGTGCCTACTGCATTTGCGACAGTTGGGCAAAGACACAATGGTTTCCCATTCTTTTGTGGTAAACAAAACGGTGACGTCATCAGTACAAAGGTGGGATTGGCAATGTCCCATATAATACTGTACATGTATATATATTTTTTTCTCTCTCCATCCTTTGAGAACATTGTGTGTTCGAACCCGACCCCGCGTCTTGTGCCAATGCTGCCGTCTATACCATCAAAGTCTGGTCAAAGTCCGCGTTGAAACTAGGCCGGGTTAATATCAAAGTATAATCACCACTGGAAGGTTCAGTTGAACGGAGTTACGGAGTTCTGTGGAGAAAAACTAGCGTCCATGCGGGGCAACGAGGTAAATAAAGGCCCGGATAGATAGTTTACAGAAGAACATGTTTTCCACGCGGGCCGAACAATGTTGGTGTTTCCAATGAGATTGAAGCATTAAGCCTATACGTGTGCTTTCCAAAGATGAGTTGGTGCTACTTTCATTTTGTTTTCGCTGCATTGGAAGTTTGAATACACAAAGCGCCATCTTAAAAATAACACCGCAATGCATCTTTGGAAAGCGAGAAGAGTTTACACAAAAATCAAGCCACCAATTAGATGGTTTACATGTAATTATGAAAGATTTTTTGAAAATTGTGTACCGCATTGCTTCAAAATCAGCGCGCCATGATGGTTGCAGGTTTCGCGTGGACTCAGATTTCACCCAGAGTCCTTTGCGCGCCGATCATGCGCATTTGGGACATGCACATGGGCTATTGGAGAAGTGATCCAAATTGGGGTGGTGGATGGAAGTATTTAAGCACTCCGTGAGTTAGTGATGTGATAGATCATTCTGATCAAAATAAGCTTCGCTTTTATAATCCAGCTTGATGGATGCAAAATTAGTCAAGGTGTATATAGCCCCTGGTTTCGAGGAAACGGAGAATGCCGCAAGACAAACTGATTCCAGGTCAAAGGGCACCCACGTACCGAATAAACAAGACTACTGGGGTGCGTTCCACTTGCGAAAACAGATCGTAACCGTTCGCGCAAACGTGTTGTGATTGTTTGCGACCGAGTGGAACGAATTGTTGCGCACTTCAATAATGGCGGCGCACTGTAATGGAGATGGAGATACACCAGAGTGTATTTTTTGTAGCGTTGGCTTTAGTAGTCCTCTTTTATTCATCACGACATCAACTTATTGGAGTTGTTATTTCAACTCCACTGAAAAAAACATTTTAATTGTTTTCGTTACAAGAAAAAACCGTCGTCTGCTAACCTTTCAGTTATCTTCATGCTGTCCGCCATTTTTCAAACCACCCACCAACACCTCAGAACTACGTTCGCCTACGGTTGCTAACGTTCGCCAGTGTTGGCACTCGTTCCACTCGAAATTGTTGGCAAACGTGCGCAAACGTTGGCAACGTTTGCGCAAGTGGAACGCACCCCTGATGTCTTCAGAGGACAGAGGGTTGGTTCAGCAATGTGTTTTAGAGGAGTACATCACGTTCTAATCCTGTGTAGTTGTTATGACAAAAAAAGGCTGTACAGAAATGAGTTTCGAAACATGTATAGAGGTTTTTTCAGCTGACGTCACTGGCCCCGCCTACCGCAACGGCAGCCATCTTGCCGGTCATGGTTACGGTCATGAACTGTGATCTTTGCCTCTGGTCATTGACCGGCAATATCGCGTCTCAAACGCACAGTCACGTGATAACATCACGTGACTGTAAAACCTCTATACGTGACTGTACCGTGCCAGCTTGTTTACTAGTGAACTTTTTAGTGCATCCCACTGACAGGCAAGGTTACTACATTGGTGTTGGGATTTTCCAGCCATTCTCGGCAGAAAAATATAGTCTCTTTCACTTTTATGCACTCGTACAGACGATGAAATGTGTACACGTGAAGAGCTATCATTGGCTGATGAGAGTCGGCTTTCAATTTAGCAGAGTAGGTGCAATAGAGGTTTTACAGTCACGTAACCATGACCGGCAAGATGGCTGCCGTTGCGGTAGTCGGGGGCCAGTGACGTCAGCTGAAAAACCTCTATAGATAATGATTTCGCGAAAAGCTGCGAACAATTTGAATGCTGTTCGAATGGATTGTAAACTTGAATGGTTATCCTCGCATTAAAATCGATGTAAGAAAGCAAGGTGGTTGAACGGATAGGTGTTTAATAGTTGATATCAAATAGATATCAAGTAGTTGTTTGTTGTTGTTGTTGCTGCTGATGTTGCTGCTGCCGTTGTTGTTGTTGTTGTTGTTGTTGTTGTTGTTGTTTTTTAAGGTTGCTGTTGTTGTTGTTGTTGTTGTTGTTGTTGTTGTTGTTGTTGTCGTCGTCGCTGTCTTTGTCGTTGTCGTCGTCGTTGTCTTCGACGTTGTCTTCGTCGCTGTCTTTGTCGTTGTTGTTGAAGAAGAAACAGTACTTCATTCCCATCCCCTAGTTTTCAATGAACTCGCCTTGTGACCACACTGTTAACATTTTCATGAAGCCTATGTGGTCGACGTTTTAGGGAAAACATATCAAAGCAAAACTTTGTCATGGATTTGACGCACGTTCAAGTCGATTGCGCCAATTTCAGAGTGACCAACAGAATTGTGAATTGGACGGTCCTAAAACCCTATTTTGACTTGGACATTATTCCAGACGGAAACGTTGATCTGGAGAGTGTTTTATTGTTACTTTATGATCAGTCAGCTTTCAGGTGTTCCAGCCTGAAACACCTACCCGAGACAAAGTTCAGCCTGAAACACCTACCCGAGACAAAGTTCAGCCTGAAACACCTACCCGAGGCAAAGTCCAGCCTGAAACACCTACCCGAGACAAAGTTCAGCCTGAAACACCTACCCGAGACAAAGTTCAGCCTGAAACACCTACCCGAGACAAAGTTCAGCCTGAAACACCTACCCGAGACAAAGTTCAGCCTGAAACACCTACCCGAGACAAAGTTCAGCCTGAAACACCTACCCGTGTCGTCGTCGCTGTCTTTGTCGTTGTCGTCGTCGTTGTCTTCGACGTTGTCTTCGTCGCTGTCTTTGTCGTTGTTGTTGAAGAAGAAACAGTACTTCATTCCCATCCCCTAGTTTTCAATGAACTCGCCTTGTGACCACACTGTTAACATTTTCATGAAGCCTATGTGGTCGACGTTTTAGGGAAAACATATCAAAGCAAAACTTTGTCATGGATTTGACGCACGTTCAAGTCGATTGCGCCAATTTCAGAGTGACCAACAGAATTGTGAATTGGACGGTCCTAAAACCCTATTTTGACTTGGACATTATTCCAGACGGAAACGTTGATCTGGAGAGTGTTTTATTGTTACTTTATGATCAGTCAGCTTTCAAAATGTAGTTTTTATTTTATTGTTATATGCCACCTTATAATTAATGTTTTTAAGAGGGGGTCTGTTGGTTGTGAACTTCGATTCGCGCGTGACTGACGTCACACGCGTGGCTGCTGTTTTCAAGGGCCGCCAGTTTGGGAGTGAAAATTGTGTATAATGCTAACCAACATGAGCGGACTCACCAATAACTAATCATGATGACGTATGTGAACTGGGCCAATACCTGCTATGAAGCAAATTGGTTATTTTCACTGTGTAGTTTGTGTAGGCTATATATACGTCAGTCACCCATCTCCGTGCTTTGTGCGAACGGTGCTGAGCTGAGCGCACTCAACTCTAATAGCAGAAACAAGTTGGTCACAGTTGGTGCAAATCGGAAGCATACAAAAGTCGCACTTTCCTTTGTTGCGTTATGTGGGCTGTCTTTCGATCAACTGATCCAACTTGCAAATTGTTAAGCTGAATCTCGCAACCAATTTAGAAGCTTTGTACAGTCACGTACATGGGTTTTGAGGCATTGCATGGTGAGGTATCAATATATATTCGGTTTGCGGTAACACCAATATCTACTTTGCTGCGTGTAGATTTTGTTCTTTAGAGAACTTGTCTTGCTATTTATTCTACTACCGCGGAGTAGATTTTCGGAATTCGGGAGACTTCTCAGTTCTGAAAAGAACTGTCCTGCTTATTAACTACTATACCTGGGCGGGAGGTAGGAAATCGGCCTGGACTACTACTTTAGCTTTGTGGATCGGGGTGACTTCTCGTAATTAACTGCACTGCCGCGGAGTGAGTTCTTAATGGCACACTACATGTATACCCTTTGTTCTGCCTTTGGTACAACTTGTATCATTCCATTCCATTACGTCTCGGACCAAAACAGGCAGGTGCCTTGATCAAGCCAATGTTCACGTGTGTTATGATTAAAATACGTCATTGCAAGCTCTTCAACGGCATCTCAACCATTGTCGACCTCCCAGCCTTGTTGTGGTCCTCTATTGACACCAACTCCCTCTCTCCCCTCTTCTTTGTGCCACCCAACCCCCGTCCTCCTGCCCGTCCGTTGTTCCCCCGTTTATCGCGCTCTCCTTCCTCGTTGTTCCCCTTTCTCTTTTTTGTCCGCCTGTTTATCGCACTAGTCACTGGCGTATCACATGAACTCACATATTCTAAACTCGTTTTAAGAAACTCTCTAATACCCATCTTGAATCTTGATAAGTTCCCCCATTAAGACAGCAGAAGTAGTACCTCAAGTAAACATCGAATGAGCTATAGAGGTGAGTCAGCTTCCACACATGGGCCCAATTTCACGGCTCTGTCTACCGCGGAATTTTGCCCTTACGGGGCCGTGTAAAATTGCATGATTTTACGGGCCGTATGAGCGCAGAATTCCACGGTAACCAGTAAACCAGTTTGAGATAAAGGTGGACACAATGCTATGACACTATTAATTATGTTTGGGTACATGTTGTCTGCCTTACACCGTCAAACCAAACAGTGCACTCATTTTATAGTGTCCACCATATCTCAAAAAGGCCAGTGCCGTTAATTGGGCCTTGGTGTTATTTCGCTTCCTTGCTTAAAGGAACATTACAGAATTGGTTTTGCTAACAAAACAGTTGCTGGCAGTGTAAGCACTTTATGTTATCCACCATATACATAAACTGACAAACCTCTAGAAGTTTGAGATCGATCGGCCACGAGAAAATAGTGAAAAACCGATTACACATTTGCATGAAATCATCAAATCAACAAATGAATAAAACGCTCACTGAGCGATAAACTCCAATCGGAAAATTAGTGTATTCATTTCTCATCAAATATGGCATTTCAGACATAAATATTTCATGGGATTTTTCTACTACATGTATCATCATCATTAGACCGTGTAAGTTTTATGTAAATCTGTGATCAAAAGTATATTTTACAAGTTTTTTTCTTACCAATTCTGTAATGTGCCTTTAAAGATATAAAATAAATCATTGTTACGTTGAGGGAGCAATAATTCATTTGAAACAAAACTCCAATAAGCATACCATCGGCCATTCGGTGAAAATTTCGTTCTGTTTGAGTGGACACGTTTAAATGAAAATGATCGAAAAGAGGTTAGTTTTGTTTGTCAGAGTCGTTGTGCTCGGATAGTTCAATTACCACATTATTTTTTAGTGCGGCAATTGACATAAGCAAACAGTGGTGTGGAGAGGAGTGTCTTCAAATGCTTTTATCTCGACTTGAAATTGCATGGCCCGATTGTCGCAGATTGTCTTTTTTCTTTTTAAAGATTCTTTTCTCTTCAAGAATGTCGACAGATGATGGTGTTTTAAAGCGAAAAACAAACCAACAAGATGTCACGGACGGGCAATGCACAAAATACATGTAACATGCAAACATGTAACGTGCAAACATGTAACATGCAAACATGTAACGTGCAAACATGTAACATGCAAACATGTAACGTGCAAACATGTAACGTGCAAACATGTAACATGCAAACTTGTAACATGCAAACATGTAACATGCAAACATGTAACGGTGCAAAAATGTTTGTGGCTGATATAAGATAATGTCGGGATCCCAAAAATAATTCATTTTTAGTTTTCAGCCATTGGCAGATTTTTTTCATTCGGTACCTTAAACGAAGACGTATAACTTTCTCGAATCTATAAAAACAGCTATTTAAAATTTAAGTCAAACTCTCTGGGGTAAAATCGGCCACAAATCGGACTTAGGATCCTTAAGCTGTACTTTAAAAAAACGAAATCTGGAGCATGTTTACGGGTAGTCAGTGAGTTTTTTCTTTCAAAAACTGTATCCAATATATTATTGCAAATCCTGCATCCAAATTTAGGCTAAACAAAAACATGTTATTGCTTACTAACTTCAGTTGCTTTGACAAAAAGTTCAGGGCCAAATTTCATCGAGCTGCTTAACAGAAAATATTGTTTTCTGCTTAGCAAAAATGTGCAGGACACCACTAAAAAAAATGATACATGTTACATGGTGTTTTGGCTGATAACCTTAACCTGGTATAAGCATAATGTTGCTTTGCTTAGCTACTTTTTGTGCTTAAGCAGCTCTATGAAATTAGGCCCTGTTGTGTGCCCGGAAGAAGGTCGTGGAGTCTTGCACGCCGCCTTCCCGGCACAAGACGAAGGAATTATCGTGTGGACGATGGATGGGGGGTGCTTTACAATTCAGTCATTTTATTACCACTCAATCGGTTTGTTTCGACAGTCTAATCATCATTAAACAATCAAGATTTAAGTGGTAGAGGTCCCCTGCCTAAAAGCAAGCTTCTAGAGCGAAAACCATTAGGTGTGACCCAGTATAATTGTTTAAATTTATACTAATTTTTGAAGAATTTGTTGTACCTGCTTTCAGGCAGTGACCTTTTGTCTCAAGTCAAAAATTTAAAGGAACATTACAGCATTGGTTTTTGCTAACAAAACAGTTGCTGGCAGTGTAAGCACTTTATGTAATCCACCATATACATAAACTGACAAACCTGTAGAAGTTTGAGATCGATCGGCCATCTGGGTCACGAGAAAATAGTGAAAAAGCCGATTACACATTTGCATGAAATCATATAGGTTCAACGAATGAATAAAACGCTCACTGAGCGATAAACTCCAATCGGAAAATTAGTTTATTCATTTCTCATCAAATATGGCATTTCAGACAGAAATGTTTCAAGGTTTTTTTTCTACTATCATCATCATTAGACCGTGTAAGTTTTATGTAAATCTGTGATCAAAAATATATTTTACAATTACCAATTCTGTAATGTTCCTTTAAAGGCCCTGTACACTATTGGTAGGATCGAAAAACACAATGTTCACAGATTCACACATAACTTACATGATTTAAAGTAAGTAATGGTAGAAAGGGTTCCTTAAAATATTTCTGCCTAAAATGCTATCGTTTCTGAGAAACGAGTAAAACAATAGTAATTATCGCGCGCGATAATTTGAAAAAAAACCAGAAAACACATAAGATCTCTTTTCACTATTTTCTCGTGACCTCGATGACCAATTGAGCTCAAACTTTCACAGGTTTGTTTGTTCATGCATATGTTTAATCACACAAAATGTGGACGCTGATTTTGAGCTGTTACCAAAAGTGTACAATACCTTTAAGCAAACCATAGTCGGGACGGTTCAAAGACTTTAAAATTGATTCACGATACCTTCCCATGTCGTACTTCACGACCACAGGGTTCCCCACGGGTCACTCAAACACTTGTGAAAACAATTCACACAGGTGTTTGCCTAAAACTTGACTCCAGTAACTCCGTTATAATAATACCCGAGGCAACTTTGAAACTTTTGGAATTCTCGAAAAACCATACACCGCCGGTTTCAAGTAACCCTTAATTATTTTCTCTGTGGAGAATCTCTGGGTCTGATATTTCGGTAAAATTAGCCGAAAGGTTGCGAACAGTTACAACGTTGACACCCACAACCGCCCCGGGCGCTTTAATTCAAAGCTGCATGGTGCTGACATCGAATCTCCCCTTCAATTTGTCAAAGTAGATTATTGTCTTTGATTTATCTTCACATTTTTTTGCTACAAATAAATTAATAACTGTTTATATTTATGTTTTATATAGTCAAGAAGTTTATGTTTCACTATCCAATTCCTAGTGGGTCGACTTTAACTGTAATTTATTTCTTTTTGCCCTGTTTTATTGATCAATCAAAAACCTTTAAAAAAAAGTTGCATTGGTGATTTTTTTTTGGCTGGTGGCTCTCTTTCTAGCAGCTTTTGTCGTTTCTTTGGTTGACTTGGGAGACTACTATCTTCCGGAACTGTTATCTGCATCTGCTAAAATACTGCTCAACACTCCTAGTTGCGTGGTAGCAGTTGGAGTAATCCGAGCAGGATTGTGAGTGCGCATGAGTAAGGTAATTAATTTCTCAGGTGCTTTTGTATAGTTCTTGTTTGAAAACTTGTTGGTCGGTTGTGGATGTTGGTTTGATGGTGAGTGAGTTCCAGTCGGTTACTGTTCTGGGGGAAAATGAGAACTTGTAGCAGTCCTTACTTGCTGGAAATTCTGATATTTATGTGGTTGAGTTCGATGATCTCGATGAGCGTGTGGTCGGGCGTAAGATGGTTTTTGCCGGGATGGAGAGGTGACCGTGTATAGAGAGTTGTGTATCTTCTATTTCATAGAGTTGCTTAGCAGAAAGGAAGCTAAGCACAACAAAATCATGCTTACCAGAATAAGGCTACAAGCCAAAATACCATGTCAGATGTATACCATCTGTGACAGGTATTCTGCTTATTATTTTTTCTGCTTAAAATTGTGATGATGTTTATGGTGCCATAGAAACCCACCCTACCTATAGTCCCTCAACAAAAATGTAACAAATTATTTATTCACTCGCTGGAGGTAAAGAAAAACATTTTGGGGGCCGAAGTCAGAGATCAACAACGAACGTCGAAGGTCTCGGGCTGAAGGGGCAGGTGATCTAGTTTTGGATGAAATATTTACAACCCCTCAGGTTGTGACATGAAATAGTTATCGGCCACTGGTGATTGCGTAATGACGGTGATTATCACCCACGCGTTCACATTCGTGATCAATTAAACGTACACATTTTATATAAAAGAAAAAACACTAGGCGTAAAAGTCTGACAAAAGTGTATGTTTGTTTGTGGACAGATTCTTGATGTTAAACATACGAATATACATGTGAGACTGCGATGCAAACCCGTTACCCATACATTTGAAGTGCCGACAAAATTAATTCCTCATTTAAATTGCATGGCTAGCGCCCTCTGGCAGCTTCCCGTTTATTTTCATTCTGTTTGGGGCCGAACCTTTTTTTGCCATGCCTATATGTGGCAGAGGGTGTGTGTCCGCCCCCCCCTCCAAAAATGTCCGCAAACTTTAACACGCTCTTTTCTTCTGTCGAAACGTAGAGTTCAGACAGACTCAGAACTTTTTTGCAAACGAGCTTTCAATCACGTGATTGTTATACCTGCTCATCAGTTCTAACTCCCTACACTCCACGCAAAACTTCAAGTCTTAATACTTTCTTAAAGGTAATGGGGGAAAAAATGTTATTTGTTTTTATCCGAAAGCCTACTTGCTATACAGATGGTTATAAAAGTATCATGCGAAATTCGTTTGAAGTGCCCTCCCCTTTGATAAGAGGTCAACAAAGGTATGTCGACAATTTGAATCTCGAAAAATCGTCAAAAAGGCAACTTTTTGGAGATTCAACTTTCCGTGGTGTCCTTTTGTGAATGCTGCGGTCAAAGGTGCGATTGGTTACCCGCTGTCACTTCGCTAACCGTGGAATGGATTCGACGTACTTCATGAAAAATACCATAACACTTTTTTTTTGCTGTTTTCTCAACAAGTATAAACTGAATTCGATTGAAACTTTCACGGGCGATTTTAATTGCATCTTTCTCTAAACTGCTTCCTTCAAATAAGCATTACGTTAAAAAAAACAAAAAAAAAACAACAACAACAAGAACAACAACAACAACAACGACCTACCTTTAATCACCGCTTTCGTCAGGTTTTAATTATGTCGGCCATTGTTCTGATAAAAGGATGTTGTGTTCCACACACTTGTTTGATTGTTTGTGTTTGTGTGTTGAAATCATCTGGTATCGTCGCCCGAGTGTGACAAGTCGCCCTTCCGGGCGCTGAAATTAAATCCAATTTCAAACAAATTCGAGACGTCGGTCGTCATGGCAAAGAAACATAATATGGCAGTGCCCTTTGTTGAGCCTCTTGGTAAAAATGATTGTGCGGTGTAAGTGGGTTCGTTTCACACAAGGTGTTCGACACGAGAGTATATTAACACGGGACCGATACCCCCCCCCCAAAAAAAAAAAAAAAAAAAAAAAAAAAAACTCAATTTTTTTTTACTCGATTTCAGAACAACCGCAGGAAAGGTGAATAATCGCTTTCGGGCATTTTCTTTTTGAGACCAGGGAATTCTTTGTTTTAGACCAACGCTCACAATACGCCTTTTTTTTATCTTCTTGGAAATGCACCATTCGCAGCGGGGTTGAGACCTTTCGGTTTGTTCCTGTTTGTCGTAAAGAATAACTGGAGTTTGTGATTTCATTGCTTGTTTGTTTTGGGGGATGTACTCTGATTCATCTGGACCCAACATCACAGATCGTTAACTGAACAATTGTTTCCTTTAATATGCTAAAGAATAACCGGAGTTTTTTTTATTTCATTGGTTATTTGTTTTGGACGATGTACTCTGTCTTGACCTAACATCACAGGACCTAACATCACAGATAGTTAAAGGAACATTACAGAATTGGTAATTGTAAAATATACTTTTGATCACAGATTTACATAAAACTTACACGGTCTAATGATGATGATAGTAGAAAAACATCCCTCGAAATATTTCTGTCTGAAATGCCATATTTGATGAGAAATGAATAAACCAATTTTCCGATTGGAGTTTATCGCTCAGTGAGCGTTTTATTCATGTGTTGAATCTATATGATTTCATGCAAATGTGTAATCGGTTTTTCACTATTTTCTCGTGACCCAGAAGGCCGATCGATCTCAAACTTCTACAGGTTTGTCAGTTTATGTATATGGTGGATTACATAAAGTGCTTACACTGCCAGGAACTGTTTTGTTAGCAAAAACCCAATTCTGTAATGTTCCTTTAATTGAACAACTGTTTCCTTCATACTGTACACTTTAAAAACTTCCAGATCAGAATTGACTTGGATCCGGGTCCAGTGGGGCTCGACCCATTTCTGGGTCAGTATGACCCGTAATCTGTGTCAAAATGACCCAGAAATGGATCAACATTACGCAAAGTCTGGGTCAAAATCAAATTTTCATATTTAAAATTTTTTTTTTCAAATAATTCAGTATGAAATATCGCTCCACCGACCTGTTCATTTGTACGTCCGTGACTGCCGAGAAAAACGAGAGCAAATTGTAACGATTTAAAGCTGTCAGACAGACATTGTTGTATTAAAACTCACTTGTTCAAACGATGGTCAGCCGACCATCGCTTCAAAATGATACAAAAGTGCATTTAAAAAAAGAAGGGGAAAAAAAGGAAACAACACCTGGCGAAACGATTTCACTGGACTCAGTCAAATAAGTTATTTTGTAGTAACTTGGAAGACAGTGATTTTTTTTCACGTCTGCAAATGCATGATGTGAATTACCTTAGGCCTAAGCTTACAACATTTAAGAACTATTTCTGTGGAGGATTTTTTTTCTGGGAAATTGTAATAATGAATAAGCTTTCAGATTCAAACTTGAAAGTAATTCATGTATGATAATTACAAATCCTGCGATTTGCCTTAAATATACAAATTGGAAGAGAACCAGTGACCAGTTACAGACAAGGAACAAAGTATTTTGGCTGTCAACCCTTTTCTGCCATAACCCCCCCCCCCCCAGAATATGATTGTTTTGTCAATTGATTTTTTTGTGCTAAACAAATGTGTGTTTTCTTTTTAACTAAACGCTGGTTTATTTAGCTTGGAATCTGATGTTTTGCTTGACAGGTCTAAACGTTGTATTTTTTTCTCGCCGTCTCAACATGTTCGTCTAGGCAATTTTTCTTTCCAGGTGTAACTTGTAGGCCTACCGGCACAGTCACCGACCAGGGAAATACATTTAAACGCGTCCAGTTCCTATTTTTAGGAAACCTTAAGTGTAAATTGATATGTTTTACAGTCGGGGTAAAAACAATGGTCGGTGTTATTCACTTTCTCTACGTCAGCTTACGGACACCGTCTTGCCTTATTTATTTAACCGATCAGTGAAGCGTGCGCGTCCCCGTAATCGGTCGTGGGAGACTCGCCGTTCATTGCCGGCTATATAGGTACATGTTGTCGATCTCCCGCTGCCTCGTGGCGTGCTGCTCCCGGACTTTTTTCTTGTGACAACTCAAACATCACTGAGATTTTCAGTAATAAAACAGTTTGGTTTATCTTTCAGTTTGTGGATATTTAAAACAGAAACACAAGGGTGGTGAGAAGCAAGGACCACAGAGCAAGCACTATACACGTAGAAAAAGAGGTTCAGGCAGCAGAAATCACAAAGAAGGTAAGCCAAATTATATTACACATCAGATAGTTATGTACTCGCCTGTGTTACGGTTGTTTTATAACAGGCAAAGTTTTGTCTGATCGGTTATCGAACTCATTTCGAAGTGATGGTATGCAAGGGACAAAAGAGGGTGTGTCAAATTTCCAATGGGAAGAATGTGCAGGAACGAATGGTATGTCATTCTATGGACTAAAGTTCAGTTAAGAGCACAGTGGAATGCATTTTTGAAAAACGATCCGTAAAATGTGGTTAATACTCAAAAAGCAAACCTTAAGAGAAGTACACTGTTAACTGGCAGCCACAAGGTTTTTTGCTCGTTGAGTTTTTATCTCCGGTTTTTAATCCTGTGGAACTTTTCAAACTGCTGAAAAAAGTATAATGAGCAACAAATTATTAATTGAATGTCTGTGTATATGTAAAAGTACGACAGGGAAAGTTAATAAACTATATAAGTCTGGTGGACGAGCCCCTAAACAAGTCACACCCCGTCATACCCTATATTGATATTGTGTCATTCTATTGGACAGTTCAGATGGTAACATTATGTATACGAGTACTAGATAGTAACCAATCATCGTGCAGTAAGTAGTCGGCGTTTTGTTGAAAATATGACCTGGAAATTGACCCAGACATATAGTGGGGATACCGCTGACTGACACTGTTTGGTTCCAAGTGTCCTCTATGAACATCTATGAAGGTCTCAGTGTCATTTTTCAGGAATTATTTTGTTCTCTAAACAAAGAAAAAAGAATCACATTAAACTCGAAACTACGGAGCTCTGGAAGTGCCATCCGACATGTTAGATACTGAGATAGTTTTACTGCAGGGTGATGACATCATAAACGTTGTCGACATTCGAAGGTGATTTATCTCGGGATGACGTCATAAGGGTTGTCGACATTCGAAGAGGATTTATCTCGGGATGACGTCATAAACGTTGTCGACATTCGAAGAGGATTTATCTCGAGATGACGTCATAAGCGTTGTCGACATTCGAAGATGATTTATCTCGGGATGACGACTTCCTGATAGCTTTTATCTTAAAATGTCGACATCATGGAAGTAAGATGGCGACTTCCCGTGATAATTCATCATGGGATGATAACATCCTTGAAAATGTTCGAGAACCCAAGATAAATTATCTTGGGGAGCGAACAACCTATACTTTCAGGATGTCGTCGTCCCGAGATAAAATAATATCTGAAAGACGACATCCCACTTTTCAAGATGTTGTCATCCCGATATAAACTATCTCTCGATGACGTTATCGTGCGATATAATGGATGTCATCATACTGCAGGAAATTATCTCAGGATGTCAACAAGTTGAATGGCACTGTAGTACATTAATCAAAAACACAGTACAGACACTCTAGTGGCATTGAGTTGCCTGGCTGTCAGTTATTTTCCTCTTCCATTGTCCTGAAGGTAACGTGGCATATTTTCAGCTTTCGTATTTTCGACTCAATAAAAAATGGATCAATATTGAGCCAGCCCTTCAAACACTCAAACGCCCATTATAATATTGTTCTGTGTCCTGCCGGGTAACTTTATCAAATACCGCTTTCGAGGATCACTAATGCAAGTTGATATCCCCAATTTGACATTATTTTTGAGGGGCTGATTGAGTTCTTAACATTGTCAGTTTATGAAACCACGATAATTCTTAAAAGTGGAGCGTTATTGTTTACAAACAATGTCCGCCCACAGGTGTGTGTGTGTGTGTGGCGTAACTTAACATTACCAGGGTAACAATCAGTTGCGAAATCTGGATACAATAACGACATTAACCACGGGTCAATATTTACCGTGAGTCGGGAACCAGTCACTTCGCGGGGAACCAAGGAAACTGGTTAGAGAATGTGTACAACAAACATTAAGAGAGAAACAATGCGCAGACCCAAGTCATCTCTCCACTGACAAAGTGCTTGTTTTGTTTATCTATGTCACCATAGGTCCAGGCGCTGACGAGTTGTTCATGGTGGTTTTTTTTTCTGTTGGTGTATTTTTTCTTCTTCTTTAACCCGCGCGGTCATTCCGTGCCGCAGCGGTTGTTACCCGAGTGATACTCGAGATTTTCTACCCCGGCAGCCCTCGATGCGTCGAGCCCTCAATGCGCCGAGCCCGTGATTGGCACCATCTTATCACCAACACAAAGCCGGGGAATGCCTTTGGATTCCCGCCGGGAACATGGATCAACTATCGGGGTAAGAAAACCGCTTTTATTTGATGGGTATAGTCGGAGACTATTGATTGAAGCATGGGGGCACGCGCTTCCATAAGGTAGGTTTTTGTTTATTTTAAATCGCAAAAACCGGTGAATAACATTGGGTTTTTTTTATTTTTTAGAATTACATAATATATTTAACTAGTTTGACAATGAAAATGCATTTTTATTGGGTCTTAGAAGTGTAAATACTTGCTATAGAACCTTTTGTTAGTATTATCATGGAGCAATAAACTATTTTTTATTGAGAATGGGTATGGGATCGAAGGGAGGTGGGGGTATACTGTTGACTTTGTTCTGACAATGTTTGTGTACGCTGAATGTTAGGTAAACCAATACAGGAAACACTGCATCTGTCTGCATAGGATTTCACATAAACATGGCACTGCAGTATAACTGCACGCTTTGGTTTCCACGCACTCCGGGCGACACAATTTTCCACCACACACATCAAAAATGAATGATCTTCAGCCAGATTGACGCATTTCGTTGACATTGACAAACTGCAGATCATCGTCGGCAGAGTGTTCTTCTGACTTTCGATTGAGTCTTGACACAACCACAACTCTCGGAGACGGACTTTCTTCCTCCGTGGTTTTACAAAGTGGCGGTTGCCGACATGGCCGTACACGGCCGACTATAAAATGTTTCCGGGCGAGTGTGGGGTGCAAGGGCTTCCTTGTAGTTTAAACTGTAAGCTGAAACATGATCGTTAAAAAAAAAAAGAGAACAAAAAAAAGGGGGGAACAGTTTCCAAACATTTTATCAGTACCGACTGCCCTAAGAAAAATCATCTTTTGGCAAACTGACATGTACACAGGACACTGTCCTCAATAACAACAGTTCTCATTTACTTGATTTCCGTTTTTGATTAAACCAAAACAAAATTAAGCACACAATGTAAACACTTACACACATTGGGGTGCTCCCTGCTACAGCAGCATTCTCTTACCCTCGGATGTCACACCGTTCGTATACCATTATGCCTTTTGTGCTATTCTGTCTGAAACATTTTACTATTTAGTTCTATCATCGTGTGTATCAATTCTGTTGTATGAACGGAAATTAAAAAAACAAACACAGACCAAACAAACAAACACAACAAACATAACTTTCGTTAAGCTATTGATTGAAGGGTTCATTCTTGTACCAATAACCAATCTTCCAGAGAAGTATGTTCGTCTGGTGAAATACTTAAAAGTCTAGGAAAGTTAAGACACCCCACAAATAACTGCTTTTTCGAATGCCGCTATTTACTTGCGCAATGGGGGGGGAAAATTGTACAAAATCCATGATATCAACATTTTCTTTTCGTTGTTTACCAAAAATGTGACCACCGAATTCGATGGAACTTTCTCAGTTTGGCTTGAGTGTTTAATGAAAACTGGCATGAGTAGAAAACAATCGTGTTCCTCCAAAAGAATGATGTATACGCCTTCGTGCTTTCCCCTTTAATAACGTTTGGCGCATTTATGCGTGCGTGACATTCTTTTACCCGCGAATAACTCGTCATGCCAGTAAATCAACTATATACATTGGCGTAGAGGTAAAACGATAGGTCCGCTTTTAAGCCAATTAGCCCCCATATCGTTACCCAAAGTTATGGGACGAAACTTTGCCTCGACAATTTTTTGTTGTTTTAATGTTAGGGAGCAAATTTACTGCAGTGTGTGTTTTAGCGGAAAGGGAATGAAGGTTGTTGGTTTTTTTTTCGTTGTGCGTAAAACTGTCGAGCCTCAAGGGCAAATAGTTGGAAAAGAGTTTACGACCGGGGTAAGTGGATTGATACAAACAAACGAAAATGGGATGTAATTCTGAAGATTCATTTCACCTTGAGGAAGAAAAAGTGGAGAACGAAGCTGTTTTTTTAGTTCAATGGGGGAACCAGTATTATTACAAGAAAAATGTGTGTTAAAAGGTATTATACAGGATTGGTATGGATACAAAACCTTGTCATTGTTAATTTTTTTCGTCTAAAAGCTTACTGATTATGAAGTTCATACGAGAACCATTTTTCTGTAAAAATAGTTCCATCTGAAATGAAGTCATGTTCGAGAAAACTGTACCTGAAAACCTGAACGCAACAGCTGTTTTCGGTTGTTACAACCCAAATTAAGGACAATGTGTTTACATGCTGAAAATTGTGCATGGTGTTTCACTATTTCTCGTGACTCACACCAACGGATTAAGCCTAGATTTTCACAGGTTTGTTATTTCATGTTTAATCACACAAAACATGAACACTGTCTGCGAGTAATTTTGTAAGCCCTACCAATGCTGTTATAACCTTTAAAATGTATAACTAGAATTGGTGTCCATATAGGGATAATACGTGATGTTTTGGAGAGAAATATTTTATTCACCTTCCATAGTTTCAAAATACACACCAAACAACGAGCCTGTGAATTGTATGGTCCTGTGTGAGTGAAAAGCGGTTTATTTGGGGTAAATTTGTGCATTTTCGTTAGGCTTAGGCCTATTTAAAAAAAACACAAACAACAACAACACTGATGTTCATTTTGTGTTTTTAGACGACGCATTCTTTCCAATCGCGAGGTTTCACGAAGCATGAAACTAGTACGTAACAAAAATTTACATAAGAAATAGACAATATTATTAAAAGCAAAACGTCAAACTGACAAACCGCAAGGGGTAAATTTAGTTCGATTGTTTTAGTGGGGAAAAAAGAAAAAATGATTAAAACGGGATCAGTACCTGCGACCACCAGACTAACGGGCCGGCGCTCCACCAATGGGGCTATCTAGCCCATTCACAAGTCATTGGTTTTGTGAGGAAAAATAATCACATTCCCTTGTATCCACTCCAGCAAACGAGCATGTGAATATTTCATCGATAGGTGGTCATCTTTGAATAAAAACAATGAAAACTGGTTCCCCTACCCTCAATTTTTGTGTGCACATTCGCCATGAGTATTTCAGAAATACAAAACCATTTTGGTCCGAACAAAGTTTATCCTCACCCAGTCAGTTTCTCTTGTGGTTTTACTTGCACTAAAAAACTGTTAAAAAAAATGACCATTTAAAAAAACATGTTTGCATTCTTTTCAATCAGTTTATTTTCGAGACATGAATCAAGTCTATGATTTTTTTTCTTCACATTTTTTTATGTGATTGGTGCGAAGTGTATTTTTGCTGGAATGAGATTAGCTTTGATTTTGTAAAAAAAAACTAAAACAGAAAACACATTTCGAGGAGTCTTCATGAACTTACTTTCAAACTTATGATATTCTGGAAGACAGGTCCCACGGGGGGGGGGGGGTCGGTAAGCATTTTAAGAGGAGCGCGAAACCAGACTGCAGAAACAATATCACCGAGTCACGTAAGCCATGTAAGCGCAAAACAAATAAATCCAAGAAGTTTGCTGTTGAGATATTCGAGCGTCTCCAGTTGTCAATGGTGTCCGATGACATTAATGTTATGATAGGTGGAGCTCATGTCATCCGCAGCTTTGCTATGGGGGTTTCAGGGTTAAAACATCGCAACGTGTGTTACGAACCACTATGTTCGTCAGGGGCTGTTGTGTCCAATTTTCGATGTGGACCGATTTTATATATATTTTTTACAGACCATGTTACCTTTGAGTGGTGACCTTGTACATTCTAATGCGTTTCCTGACGGGCAAGATATTACACAGTACATATGGGAGAAATTTACATTTTGTGTCATAAATTTCACATCAATTCAAGACTTACAAAAGCAACAGCTGTACAGCTTTTGAGATGTCCCCCCTTTCTTCATATTAACAAGTTGAGAAAAATTAGACAGTGCGATCTCCATAAAACATAAGATTTGTTGTATTCTTCCATTGAGCTGTGTACAAGCTGTACCTGTATGACGTCCAGGCTCTGTGGCTCTTTTGTAAACATTGTGATGTCACAGATCACATGGTCTATAGTTTGGGTTTAAAACTTCTTATTCATGTCTACGTAGTTCATTATATGGCGCTTTGTCACAGCCGATGGGCGTCTTAAAGCACCCGGTATTTTATCCTGCAATGGATGCGGAGGTACGTTTTGAAGTATGATGCTTTTTTCCTTTACATATTCACCGTGTACTGGTTTACAAAGTGCTATGGCACAAAATGCTGCCAATCACACCATGAACACCGGAGTGACCGCTCCTCTTTACGAGTGCACTGTGTTCTTTTACGGGACGACGGCTTTACGTCTCGGCCGAAGGACGCAGCAAGAATGCTTACCTAAGGACACAAGTGCCAGGACCCACACTGGAACATTTTAACCAACTCATTGTGGCCGACAAACCATTACGTCCCATCACCCAACTTGCCCATTTTCGAAACCGCGGCTGCTGCTTTAACTCTGTCCGCCTATTTTGAAGCCCCGTGGTTTCGAAAAAGGCGCAATGTCCGACACAATGTGTACGACACGTTTTGTCCGACAAACCATTTCGTCCGCGACCAAGTTGTCCGACAAACCTGCAGTCACAATGTTCATTTTTACTGGTCTGGTATCCTTTTACTATTCAATGTTGCTGAGACAGTAAGTGAAAGTGGGTACCACCAGACAATTTCTTTCCTACAAACTAAATGTCTTTAAAAAAGGAGTACAATTGTGGACGCAGCGGTGCACTGGAGGTCTTTGGATGCGTGGGTCTTTTGCCATTCTAATCGGCTTGTCATTTTGGTGTCTTTTCAGAACTGAGAAGTCTCCCGAATTCCGAAAATCTACTCCGCGGTAGTAGAATAAATAGCAAGACAAGTTCTCTAGAGAACAACATCTACACAGCAAAGTAGATATTTATACACATGGTGTTACCGCAAACCGAATATATATTGTCTTTATTTTGTTTCAGTTTATTTTCAAAAATCAAACTCAAAAAGAACGTACAGTCTTTTGTTTTGTTTCTGTTGTTAACTTTCTGTGTGAAGAACAATGGAGCTAAATACTTTGTGGCAGTGATACTGTATTAACTGAAAAAAAAACACAAAAACGAAAAAAAAACACCACAAAAACAAAAGACTGAATTCCGTTCCCGACCCCCCCCCCCCCGTTCATGTTCAATGAATTATGCGCACGCGCAAGTCAAATTCTTGACTAACATGACGCACATTCTGATCACTCGTTCAATAGCGCATTTAATGCCATGACCATCTGGAAAAGATTGCAATCCAAAACACCAACCACTCCAATTATATTCTCATTTTTATACGGTATGTGGCATTTTTTTTGGGGGGGGGGAGATACCCTCTGCCCTAAATCGGGCATGGTATACCCGTATACCTCGCCGATCGAAGGACGAAACCATGATTACTCTGCAAAACTCGTAACCAGTCATAAACTACTATAAGGTATTTGTGTCCAGAAGTTCCGAAAGGGGTTGTTTTCAAAGGTCATTCAACCTTTGTTCGTCTGACACCGTATAGTCAACGAAATTTTATATCTCTTTATGGAACGAACACAGACGGGATGGCCTCCGTGAATGTATTTGTTTTCGCAGTGTGACATGGACACGTGTTGCCAATGGCTGCATAAAGGTCGGCGTTTTGATGCTAGGAGTCCTACCCAGTTCGTCCAGCCCCCTCCAGGCTAGCCTTCCCTCCTCCATGGTCTAGCTATCTAAGCTGTTGTGTTTTACATGTTTGTTCTTCAAAACAGTATGCTTAAACATCCAAAGAACAGGCACACCATTTATTTGAATAAGGCAATGTCACACGAGCCTTTTTACAGGCAACCAGTTCCGGGAAGTCTCAATCAAGAATTTAAAAAGTCAGTCTTCTCAGACTTCGATTTTTAGGGGGGGGGGTGGAGATAGATAGATGCTTTATTTATTGTTTGTTTCAAAATACAAAAAAGACATCACAATCAGGAGATTGAATTGCGTCTAAATTTACATTGAATCAATTTAAAATTCATTAGCAAATAACAACAACAAACTGAAACAGTTCGAAAGATGCTTGCTTGCTTCCGAAGTGTCCCGAAATATATTCGATGTAGTTCGTTGCCTCTTCTCCTGCCACCGTAAGGCACGGGGAGAGGAGTTTCCTGGTGGAATTATTATTTAATTATTAATAAAGACAAATAATTAAGAAGGGTAAAGATTTGCATGACTTGTGCTCCTCAAAATCATGGATTTTCGGTCACTTTTCCCTTGATCCCCTAGCCTTTCGGCGTCTGTTCTCCGGTTCCAGTCGCTTCGCGGCTACCTCTCTAAGCCACGAAGGCCTTGACGAAAGGCTACAGATTTCCCCGGCTCGAAATCCTGGCAACACTATTGGTCAACATCATCTTGGTTGGCCCCTATAATAGGCAAAATAACAGAGAATAAAACGGAGAAATCTTGTACTGTATCTGAAATGGATTACCAGTCAAAGATACCATATACTCTGTCAGTACCATTCAACGGGTTCCCTGCCAATGTATGCCTATTCATTTGTTTTCTGCTCAATAAAATCGATGAAATAGAGCCCTCAGCGTCACATCTTTTTCTCTACAAGTCATTTTCTCTTGAAGTCATGATTTTTGGCAATCTTCCCTTTTCTTTCCCTGATTTCATTATCGGCATTCGTCATACTAAAATAGAGGTAGGAAACCTCCACGGTCGCAGTAGGTCGTCGTCACGTTGACAACTGCGCAATCATGGCAATCATGATACAATGAACTGTCTGTCCCCCGTTCCCCCCATATATCCAGCCTATCACAAACACCGACCAGTGTCACTGTTCATCAGTAACAGCATTTTTGAAAGGATTATGAAGTGCGAAAAGGATTTACTGCTGCAACAAAATTTACAGAAAAAAAAGGGAATTGGTTTAGTGTATGAACCCATGAGGTCATTCCCATGGCAACGCTCCTGACCCCTGGCCCACCCATCTCTCATCGCGGCAATGGGCTGACATAGCGTTACACCGAATCGTGCTAAAGAGATGAACTTGACACAGTTGACAGACCAAAAAGCTGTCCGGAGTAATCGATCGAGACCTCCCCTGACAACCTCGGGCCTCACACGCCTCGTTCCCACGTCACGGTTAATTTGCATTCATCATCTTCCCACGGACACTTTGGCGGTAACCAAACACCAATGAGGTGTGAGGAACGTTCGGGGGCGAATTCGTCCGGGGGGCGAATGGGTGAGGGAACGGCGAAGCTGAACTCAGCGGGATGGCATTTAAACCTTGTGGGTGTATACTGGAAATCACACTACATCCTGGGGTACATTTGGGCTCACTTTACTTGTCTAAACTTGTAGCTCATGATGATCTCATCAGTACCTTACCCAGAGGCACTGACTGGGATTGGCTGTCATTATGCTCATGGGCTTCCGCCCGACTTAATAACCCCGGTCACCTCTTCCTGTTTACGAAGGCTCGATCGACCAATAATAGTCGCTCAAGTTGTGCAAATCCATTGCAAATAATTTATGTCATTTTTTTGCCTTGTGCTGAAAACCATAAAGGGCTTGATCGCAACATTTCTTTTTTCAACTTTGGTTTGTTAAAAAGATCGTTTATGTTATCTTTGGAGCCTCCGTGCATTACGTGTATTGTGTGCATTGCACCGATCGACAATACAACCGTTCCCACCATCATTAAATTTTCTTCTGTTTTCAATTTTAAACCTTGATGTATATTCCTGTATGTTACTAATGTGCGTCATCAGATGTGAATAAAGAGTCATGAACTGAACTACATATTCCTAATTAGGAATTTGTACGAGCTCATCAGCTCATCCCAGCGGCCTTGGATGAGACCGGTGAGGCCGAGCGAAGCCAAACTTTAGTGCTCTAAACGAGACTGTCAACTTGGGAAAGTTAACGAGTTTTCGTGTGGGCCAACACGTGTAAAAAAAACGAGATAACTTCTCTCACCAAGTCGACTTGTTTGTATAGAATGAGTCGACTTTACCGCATTATAAGAGTTGTAGAATATTATAAGAACTATAGAGGGCGTACGAAACAATGCAACACGGCCCGACGAGAAGCATTGTTGCCCATTTATACAATGGTACTGACCCATCATACTATTACACTGGTCACTCATCGGTCTACACAGCAAACATTCAAGTGGACGTTCGTATGCAATTTACCCATAGGAGTTTGTCGGTGGAGTTTAAAGTGCGCGAGGGAGAAAATGCTCTCTTTATATTTCTTGTAACTCTATGACTTAAAGGCAAAGTGTACCTTTGGTTTTTTGGACCTTTTGATTGTTTTAATCCTGTATAAATGTAGATATATACAATAAAACTAACCTGTAAAAATTTCATTTCAAAAGGTGGTCGCGTTTTTTAAGTATCGCCAAAATCAGCAGCGAATATGTCCACGCATGAAGAATAATCCCTAACAGGAATACACAATCCGAGAAACGTTTCTGATGACAGAAACGTTTCTCAGATTCAAATTTTGGGGGATAAATACTGACATCTTTTTCCATATCCACAGCATTTTGAATTGAAATATTTCTCAAAATGCTTTATACTATCGAAAGTTGCTTTACTTCTAACCAAGTAATGTATTTTTTAATTGCCATTAATTTTTAACCGAATCTCGCAAAGGCGACTGACATAATACACTCTGAAAATTCCCGGGTCAGAAATAACCCGGATTACGGGTCCCAGGGGACCTGACCAACTCCTGGGTCAGGTTGACCCGGAAACTGGTCAAACAAAATGCGATTTTGACTCAGATTCTGCGTCAATTTGAGCAAATTTCGGGGTCATTTTGACATAGATTCGGGTCATTCTGACTCAGAAATGGGTCGGGCCCCACGGGACCCGGATTCGGGTCAATTCCGACCCAAAACGTTTTACAGTTGAAGCTAGAAGTCAACTTTACAATCTTGGTGTCGCTTCATCGTTCGACTTGGCAAGTTAAATTGTCTGGTTATTGGCATGCCATTCCGTCAGCACCGTAGAAAGTACTAGATTGTTACACAATAATGTGGAATGCGCTCCTCAAATTATGACGTTGAACTTGTCCTCTGACCTTGGTGTAAACCCAGTAAAGCTTATGGGAACAGCGTTTTGGTGTAACTGGTAATCTTCACAAAGCCAATGTTTATATAATACCCTCCGTGTAAACCACTGTGACAACAACGGAGACCTTATTGCCGACCCTCGTGTACACCTATATCCCGTCATGAGAACGCGGCCGAGTGATGCGACATTCTTCACCCTGAGCAATTTTTCACAACCTCTGAAAAGCACCCATGACGTTCGAAAACCTGTCAATTCCATACGACTCGTAGCAAAATAAACGCGCTCAAAGTATTTTACGAAGGCAACTGTTGTCCGTCTGCCCTGCAGCAGGATGGCGACACCCGAAACTCGAAACTAATGTAATTTGGTGGAAAGATTGAGGGAAATTTGAGACTGATAAAGTTACCATTTTGTAATGCCTGTAACACAGTTTTATTTTACTTTTGTGTGTGTGGAAAAAGAGAAAATATTCTTCAGGGAGAATTTGTTTAAAAGATGTTTATATTGAAAGCAAATAAATAATGTGTTACAGTGTCACCTTACAGAAAAAGGCACCCACGCTAAAACATATAAGTTAAAACAAAACACCTCACAATAATAACCCAAATCAGATAATCTTGTGTGACACACATAAATGTCCGGCCCTCAACGTAGGTAGGCCTACTCGAGTAAAAGTTCCAAGTACAGCACTGATACAAACACATTCTTCAACGTAACCGTTTACTGGTTAGCGAGATTGCTTTATGCTTAGCTAATTTGTGTGGTTCAGCAGCCATACAATTATCACCTACCCTATAGGCCGGTTCAATCTATGGAGAGCAAGATTACGTTCGCTGTGGTAAACTTTCCAAGATACGATAATCATTTAGTTTGACAAGTTGACCTCATATATTACTATCATTGTTACGCTATAAGGAGCCCCTGAGTGCCATTTTTCGCCTCGTCCCAAGAGGCCACTTTAGACGGAATTTCAAAAACAAAAAGCACAAATCTTTTTCAAAAATTGCATGATTCTCTCGGTGATAAAATTAGCCAACTTCTCAAACATAAAATGTGTTGTGTGTTCAGGAAGTACACATTTAAAGGAGCTGTGTCGTCATGATCAAAGCAGGTCTGTGACTGTGCACCAGACTGTGCAAACCTCGCGCGTGCTTGAACTGTGGGACCCGTGAAAGTGCGAGTCTGTGTCCTTCAAGCGTTAAAGGCAGTGGACACTATTGGTAATTACTCCAAATAATTATTAGCATAAAACCTTACTTGGTAACGAGTAATGGGGAGAGGTTGACAGTATAAAACATTGTGAGAAACGGCTCCCTCTGAAGTGACATAGTTTTCGAGAAAGAAGTAATTTTCCACGAATTTGATTTCGAGACCTCAGAATAATTGAGGTATCGAAATCAACCATCTGAAAGCACACAACTTCGTGTGACAAGGGTGTTTTTTCTTTCATAGTTATCTCGCAACTTCGACGGCCAATTGAGCTCAAGTTTGTACAGGTTTGTTATTTTATCCATATGTTGAGATACACCAAGTGAGAAGACTGGTCTTTGACAATTACCATCAATAGTGTCCAGTGTCTTTAAAGCAATCTACGCGGGACCAAATAAAGAAGTCAAACAAAAAACTTCAAGTACGCGCAAGACTTGCACCGTCTGTTATGAACTCTCACCCGGTTACTGCACACGCGCGCCCTCGCATCAAATCTATGGAGAGCGCGCGCGCGTGCTGTAACTGGGTGAGAGTTCATAATTCCATGCCATACAGCCCCTTTAAAGTGTTTGTTCTAATGACTTTGTTGTGTATGTTTTATTTTGATCGCTATAGCTTGGACAAAGACGCAAAATGGCTGGCACGGTTCGAGCAACAGTTCAGCCAAGTCGCCGGAGAGGATCGCCTCATTTACATGGAAGAATTCACCAAAGCTCTGGACGTAAAAAAAGTGAGTCTTCAACTCAGATAAATATGGTATTTTCCTTGTTTGCCAATTGTGTTAATTGAATGGGGGGGGGGGGGTAGAATCTGAAGAACAGAATGTTAGGCCTGACACATTTTAAAAGTTGTTGAATCTGTTACAAGGTAGAAAGCCACGAGATATGAAGTAAACTGCTTGCGTTTACTTCATATCTCCTGTTTTTGGGTTGGGACAAGTCTATCACTTCGACAGTCTCATTTTGTCAACACCCTATAGAGGTTTCCGGGTGGGGTGTGATGGTCACACTTGGCACCCCTGGTTCACAGCGTGGGGCCATTATTTCCTCCACATCTCTACAGTTAACAACCTTGGCCCAATTTCATTGAGCTGCTAAGCACAACAATTTGCTTAGCATGAAATTTCTTCCTTGATAAAAACAGGGTTACCAACCAAATTTCCATGTGTTGCATATTGCTTGTTACTGGTATTCAACTGTTGTTTGCTTATCCTGAAAATCACGTGGAAACTTGGTTGGTATTCCTGTTTTTATCGATGAAGACATTTCGTGCTAAGCAAGTTGTTGTGCTTAGCAGCTCTATGAAATTGGGCCCTTGTCATTTACCAATGGGTTACTTTGCAATTTTCGAATTGATTTTATTATAATTTATGAACTGTTCAACATTTGTGTTGAAAACACAAAGGGTCGATGGATAATAATTAGAAATACATTAAAAAATATATTTATATCTTTTCATTCCATTCTTGATCAATGAACTATAATGCATAGCATCAAAATAGGCATCATTATGTCTAATTGATGCATCAATTATTTTTGTTATTATTATATATTTCTTCAAGTTTTTGAAATGTTTCAAAATCTATATTTTCTCCCGAAATTAAAGCCGCCTTATTGACATTCGGTGTTCTTGGCAATGATTTTTAATTGTTGAGACATTAATGTTCAAATAATGATATCGATCACGTTTACTATCGATTGCAGTCATTCTTTGCCGAGCGATTCTTCCACCTGATCGATACGGATCAATCCGGGAGCATCAACCTGAAGGAGTTGATGGCGGCTCTTCGGCTGCTCGTCCACGGGACGGCCGCTGACAAACTCCGCTTCCTGTTTCGTGTCTACGACGTTGATGGTATGTCAAAACAAAAACAAACTGAAGTTCGTGACCTTAATGGGTCTCGGTCTCAGCAGATCAAGTGTACGTTTCTAAAAGGTTCTAGTTGTGTTTTGCTGAGGGAGTAAAACTTCCCTTGAAAACATCACGGTCTACAGTAGGTTTGAGTGGCCAGCAATTTCGACTTACAAAATGCTGTGTAGATACCAGCAGCTCAATTAGACGAGGAGCTAAAAATTGATCTTAAGTTCAAATCGATTTTTAATTGTTAAGCCAATTGTGATGTCACAATACAAATCACTACACTCTAATACACCCGGGTTATAACTGACCCTGAACCGGGTTCCATTGGCCTATTTCTGGGTCAGTTTGACCCGGAATCTGTGTCAAAAATGATCCGAAATTCTGTCAAACTGACGCAGAGTCCCGGAATCAAAATCCATTTTTTTTAAAACCGGTTTCCGGGTCGCGATTTTTTTCTTCTGCAGCATACTTCGTCAATACAGTCAACAGTTAAGAGATGGGCTGTTCTTCCCTATCCCTTAACTGTTGACTCCATAGCCGACGTGTGCTGCAGAAAATAAATCTGCTTCCGGGTCAGCCTGACCTAGAAATGGGTCAGGCCCCCTGGGGGTTCATCCGGGTCAATTCTGACCCAGGAGTTGTTTTTTTTAGAGTGTAAACCCCATTCACTTCCCCTAGTTATACTCTCCTCTATTACTTCTATATCCCCTCTTTCCCCGAAGGCAATGGCTCCATAGACTTCAACGAGCTCCGGACCGTACTGAAGTCGTGCACCGCAGAGAGCGCGCTGCAGCTCACGGACGAGACGCTGGACGAGCTCACCGAGGTCTTGTTCGAGGAGGCCGACACAGACTCGAGCGGGACCATCAGCTTCGAGGAGCTTCAAGCCCAGCTGGAAAAGTACCCCGATATCGCAAAAAATCTGACGATAAGGTGAATTTTTATTTAGCAATAATTTGGAAAAACATCCAATCAGAACCCGAGACATTAATTGGTGCTCGAAATGGGGCATGTTGTACCCCCCCCCCCCTCATCGTATCCTTGTTCTTTGCTTGTAATCTGAGAAATTCTTGAGAGGATTTTAGGGACCTGGGGTCGATTTCACAAAACTCTTCCTAACTTAGGACTAGTCCTAGGCAATGCTAAAAGATAGGACTAATCCTAAGTTAGGACCAGTACTTAGGACTAGTCCTATCTCTTAGCATAGCCTAGGACTAGTCCTAAGTTAGGAAGAGTTTTGTGAAATCGACCCCAGGGGTTACAAGAGGACGGTGTGTATAAAGTATGGGAACTTTGGGGAGGGGAGGGGGCGGGTACCCTCTGCCCCATACCGGGCATGGTATAATAACACAGGACCTACCAGTCCCTGCACTCTTGAAAAGTCTGCTAGACCATAACACACTGGCCAATCTCTCTCTCACTTTTTCGGAGAAAATACAAATTCTATAGAAGGCATTTTTTTCTCTTGAACTACAAATTAAGACTGAGTTCATAAATAGATAAATACTATAAACATAATTATACAGACTTAATATGTTGACTGATAGTACAGCCCAATTGTTTAAAACACAGCCATGCCCAGTCCCACACTCGCCATCATGGAAATAGTAATATTTTGAAGTTATACGGGAACATTTTCGACAATCTAAGTAAGATTGGGGCATTTTACGAAATGTGGAGATTCAGAGCGAGTTTTCTCTTAAATGACGCAGATGGAGATACTGCTAGCTTCCTCGGGACAAAATTTGACAGATATCATACAAAATAATACTATCTGCCATTATTTCCGTTTCTTCCCGTGTGAATTTCAGCGCGGCTGACTGGATGAGACCGCCGTCTGCCGCGACGAATTCCAAGGCGGGCGGGCACTGCTGTGCCGGTCGCATCTGCCGCTGGACCAAAGTCCGTAATAATCTCTCCATCTTCGCCTTCCTAGCCCTGTACTTGGTGGCGCACATGGGGCTGATAGCCTGGGGAGTGCTGGAGTCATGGGGCTCGTTCCCGGACCGGCATTGGCTGATGGTGGCGAGAGGTGCCGGTAAGTTGACGTATTACAATAGTAAACTGACATGCTGTTAAGAAAAGTATGTTGTGTAAGATTTTGAACTCCCCCACATAAGTCAGAAGTTATTGCCACAGAGACAGAGAGTGGTTTTCCTATTGCCGTATTGTGAGCTGATGACTCGGGAAATCAATATTTCGTTATTTCCACATAATCCTCAATGCATATTCCAGATAAAAAGTATTATGAGAAATGTCTTTGACAAACAGTTGATGGTAGATGCAATAAAAGTTGGCTATCTGCAATTAGACAGGAAAAACTCTTCCCATGTGCTTCACATCATTATGAATTCAAGAGTGAGAGATCTCTAAGATCTCCAAGAGGAAGCTAGCTACGTCACAAACGCACTCAACCTTGTTCCCATGGGATCAATCTCGCCGTGCCATTTTTTTTACCCAAGCACGCGTTTTTCAGCACATCCCTTCCAGGGGTTAGTGCCGACAGGTATCGATACGGCGTGCTGCCTATGGTAGCGAGGCTGCTCTACTCTTTTAATGACGTGGTGACAGCGTCTGTTGCCAGACCTCCCTATGAGTACAAGGTGTTAACTATGTTAACCCATTATGGGTCAGCTCAGATCCCATGTGTGCTATATCAGCGACTACAGGCGAAGTAGTCTGGACCGCAGACCCTCTGGGAACGCAGACGCACAAAGATCGTGAGACTGTTTCTGTGAACGTTGACTCTTATTGTCATCTCTTAGCTGTAAATGAGTCCACACCAATAGGGTTCATTGCGGTGCTTTAAAGGGACAAATGCTTACCGTTTATAAACCAAGAGCTCCAATCTGAAAATTACAGGGAATGTGCCATTAAAAAATAAAATTTTCTTGGTAATGCTGATTTATAGGCAGCATTATAAAGACCGATACAATGAAAGTCTCGTGTAAAAGTTTCAGCTGAATACAGTCTACTTGGTGTGAATTTTGTTTTTAAAGGCAGTGGACACTATTGGTAATTACTCCAAATAATTATTAGCATAAAACCTTACTTGGTAACGAGTAATGGGGAGAGGTTGACAGTATAAAACATTGTGAGAAACGGCTCCCTCTTATCTGAAGTGACATAGTTTTCGAGAAAAAAGTAATTTTCCACGAATTTGATTTCGAGACCTCAGAATTAGAATTTGAGGTCTCGAAATCAACCATCTGAAAGCACACAACTTCGTGTGACAAGGGTGTTTTTTTTTCTTTCATAGTTATCTCGCAACTTCGACGACCAATTGAGCTCAAGTTTGTACAGGTTTGTTATTTTATCCATATGTTGAGATACACTGAGTGAGAAGACTGGTCTTTGACAATTACCAAAGGTGTCAAGTGTCTTTAAATCGTTGTATTTTCAACAAACATCGAATCTATCTACGTTTAGCGATGTGAACAGCGGGTACCAACTGCATCTCTGCATTTGCGAGACGCGACACATACCCTAAGAAGTCTGAGACACGATTCAGGCCCGAATCATTTCTCAGATTCAAATATTTTGGGGTGAACATTTTTCCAAACCATACTCCGAAGGGAATCCTTTTCTCAAAATAGTTTATGCTATCAACAGCTGCAGCGCTTCTCACTAAGTAAGTTTTTTATGGCCATTAATTTTTGGAGTATTTACCAAATCTATGACTTCACGTTGTCAGACAAAGTACAGAGTTGAATGACTGTTTTGAGGAGCTTTCAATGTCGTGAGAAATAGGACAACGTGCCGTCTAAATACAAGATTGGTAGAGCTGACAAAATAGTCACAGACCATGTACATGAAATAATAAACATGTGACATTTTCGGTTTAATCCGTTGTGTTCTGAGTCAGGAGAAAAAAAACGAAAAACTATGCTCACTTTTCAGCATGTAAACACATTGTCCTTAATTTTGGTTGTAACAACCAAAATTAGGGTTTGCGTTTTTATTTATTTTTTATTCGGGGGGGGGGGGTTTAGATACATTTTTCGAATACGACTTCATTTCAGAGGGAAACATTTCACAGACAAAAAATTGTTTTAGTATGAACTTCATATTAAGTAAGCTTTCAGACTAAAATTAATAATTATGTTGTTTTTTATCCTTGCCAATCCTGCATATATCTTTAAATTTGCCGCCTTTCTGCTGGAAATAATTAAATCAATTTGGGTTTGTTGTTGATTCTTCATCTCCAGGCCGGTGCTTAAGTTTCGACTGCGTCTTTGTCCTCTTCTTAATGCTTCGCAAATGCCTCACCCTCATCCGGAGCACCAATTTGACCTTTGCCCTCGTCCTGATTGACCAGCACATCGATTTGCATAAGTTGGTTGGCTACGTCATCGTTGTGCTGACGCCAGTACACATATTAGGTCACTTGCAAAACTATGGTATGTTGGCCCAATACCCTTTATCATAAGACCTTGTCCAAATTAGCGACTTTACCTGTGGATTGATCGTTACGTGAACAAGCGTTGAAGCGGAGGCAATTTTCGTATACACGCATAAGGTATGGGCGGCTTCCTGGATCCCTTCACTGTTGACCCCGTAGTAAGTGTGTGGTACCAAAAAAAAAAAAAACATTGCGAAGCGGAGGATGCTCATGGCAACACCCTTTAATACCAACAGCCGCATCGCGCATGCGTAATTTAAACGGCTAGTTGACTAATTGGCTCCTAAACTAGCTCGATGATATGTCATCATTTTCTTTTTCCCGTAACAGTTGGCCTCTCCAATGGTGCCTCCAACCACACGCTAGTGGAGTACCTGTTCACATTCGCCCCTGGTATCGGCTGGGTTGCAGGGAGTGCCAACGTCACAGGCCACGTGCTCACGCTCATCCTCATTATCATATTCATCTTCTCCTTCTCCTGCATTCGACGCCGGGGCTATTTCCAGGTGAGTCTCCATCTCCCTCGGACTAGAGATTGAATTATGCATGAGATGTAAATGAGTAAATTACAAAATGGGAGTGGCGAAGAATGCCCGTATAAAAATGTGTCACATTTTCGAAAAGACACCGAATACATGTTTGTGTTTTATCGGGGCCAAGTTTCATAGAGCTACTTAAGCAGAAAACGGTGCTTAAACAGTTTCTGCTAAGCACAAATGAGCAGGATACCAGTCACAAATGTTACATCTGGAATGCTACTTTGGCTGGTAACCTTATTCTGCTATAGGCATAATTTTGTTGTGCTTTATAGCTACATTTTTGTGC
The DNA here is from genome assembly GCA_032158295.1 of Pycnopodia helianthoides. Taxonomy (NCBI): domain Eukaryota; kingdom Metazoa; phylum Echinodermata; class Asteroidea; order Forcipulatida; family Asteriidae; genus Pycnopodia; species Pycnopodia helianthoides. The sequence goes on along the minus strand of CM063253.1, from coordinate 4,517,747 downwards.
TGGAGCACCTCTATGAACTTGGGCCCTGGTGCACGCCATTACATTCTTATTTCGATCTGGCAAACCCAAATAAGAACTGAGTGTTGCAAGTACAGTTTTTTTGTAGTAACAGTTTTTTCAGATGTGCTTTAATGAGACAATGGTCCTAGAAAAGATTTTAGATAAAAAAATCGTGCACAATTCTTTTGGTCATTACTAGTTTATGTATCATGGAGTTTTCGACTGTGCATAAATTGACTGATTATTTTGGCTTCATGCTCGTAATATAGGTGTTCCATATGACCCATCAGTTCTCCATCTTGTTCTGGATAATCCTCATCTTTCACGCGTCAACATTCTGGATCTGGTTGATCGTGCCTGGTACCCTGTACACCGTCGAGAGGATACTGCGACTCAAGTTGGTTCGCAGAGCCAGAGACGGGCGAACGTATATCAAGAAGGCCGTCGTGCTGCCGGCAAACGTAGGCTCTTTTCTTTTTTCTTTTTTTATTATTTACTTATTTGAAATTCACTTTAGTAAATTTGGCGGCTCGGTAATGGCAGCCTTGATTGCAAGGCTATCTTGCGCTATCCCTTTCCCCGATAGTTCGCGCACGTAGTCTGTAAAAAAATAGATATTTAAAATTCAATTCAAAATCTTGTGGTCAAGTCGGCCACAAATCGTACCTAGCATCTTTCAATTAAAAATTTTCGTTTTGACTTGAACTTATTTATCTTATTTTTCAATCTTGAATTTTTGTCTTCATTGTTTTGTTTTTGTATGCCTACAGGTGACTCTGTTGATAATTCCGCGTCCTCCTAAGTTGAGATACCATGCCGGCGAGTACGTGCACATAAACATTCCGGAGATAGCCCAGAACGAATGGCATCCATTCACCATCACGAGTGCCCCGGAGCAGAAAGGTACACTTTAAAATCTTTAAAAATGTGTATGGCCCCTTTTCGAAATCGTGGATTCAGCTTCACCTTCGGTGCCGGTGCGGCAGGAGATTTTGTCCCCACCATACGGCGAGCTTTGTAGATGTGCGACACATTGCGACTAGAAGCCATTCTGTGTGCGTACACAGGATGCCAGACTAGGCTGTGCATTGTGTTGTGCTGCGTTTGGACCAAGAAAAACTGGTCCCTCTATGTTGCAGCTCTCTTAAAGGCAGTGGACACTATTGGTAATTACTAAAAATAATTACTAGCATAAAACCTTACTTGGTAACGAGTAATGGGGAGAGGTTGACAGTATAAAACATTGTGAGAAACGGCTCCCTCTGAAGTAACGTAGTTTTTGAGAAAGAAGTAATTTTCCACGAATTTGATTTCGAGACCTCGGAATTAGATTTTGAGGTCCCGAAATCAAGCATCTGAAAGCACACAACTTCGTGTGACAAGGGTGTTTTTTCTTTCATTATTATCTCGCAACTTCGACGACCAATTGAGCTCAAATTTTCACAGGTTTGTTATTTTATGCACATTTTGAGATACACCAAGTGAGAAGACTGGTCTTTGACAATTACCAATAGTGTCCAGTGTCTTTAAAATACACAGGTCACAGTATTTTGTGAGGACAGCAACACCACTTGTGTCATTAATTGAAAGACAAAAACGTTGTCAATCTTTTTTATTGATTTTTTTGTTTTTCAGATTTTATCACCCTCCACATCCGGTCAATAGGAAACTGGACGAAGCGCCTGATGACCGTCTTTAAGGAGCGTCAACGGAAGGACACCGCGTCCTACGAAAACCTTATCATGGAGGGGAGGGAAAAGCCGCTGGAAGTATTGGCCGAAGAGGGCTCACTCACGTCACAAAATGGCGTCTCACCGACAAAGAGAGTGAAAATGGATTTCGATGAGAATGTATCTGACGTCAGTATTCCGGGAACTCTCAACAACAACGATGAGAAGCAAGCGGAGTACAGGCAGCATCACAGTGAAACGATCACGTCTGATGACCTAGCCTTTCTGGAAAAGAATCGACTATCTAAAATGAGCGATGCCGAGAGCGGAATCGATACATTGCCAGCGGTGGAATCGAATAGGCCGAAACCGCTTTCCCTGGCGCCGATTAACACGAAGCCCGCGTTGAGGACAGACCGTCAAATGCGAAACCGACGAGCAACGTCCTCAACCAACACTTGATACCTTCGAAATTAAACTCTGTAGCGCCGCATCGGAAGGACAGCGGTGTGATGAGCGAGGACAGGTTTCCTCAAAATGTGTCCTCTTCGTTGAGTGAAACAGACTTGAGGGGGAGACCAAGTATGCACTCGAGGCCCTTTCTAGCCTCGTCCCCACCGCCGTCTCGACGTCGGACCCATAGTTTCAATAGGAAACTAACGCAACACTCGCTCGACGTTGCCCACTCGCTCAGCAGAGACAAAACTGAGCACACTGGGGTGGAGGTAAGTTTAGTCTTGGTGTAATGCTTACACAAATCTGTTTTCTGATAAACTTTTCTTTAAACTAAAACACTTCTTGAATGTCGGTATTAAGTATGCGCCGCCTATGAATTTTTTGTCTCCGTGGCCGGCCTAAAATTAAATTTCATCGGTTACTTTCAGTGCTCTCTGACTGGATAGCAGGTCGGGTCTACGCATGTGCACAAGACCTCAAAGTCGTCACAGACAAGCTGCGGCCATTTTAAAACTCGCACCCCCCAAAAATATCATATAGGACGTAAATTCATACAAAGTGTGATGTATTTTGTGAATTAAGGAAGGGAATTTGATTCATCGACAAGTGTATTTTATTCTAATGCTTTATTTTTCCCCTAATTTTTTTTATTGTACACTCCTTTCGAAAGGTATTCCATAAAAACATGCACGGCACGTGTTGATATACTATCTAAGAACACACGCAACCCCGCTATACGGAGATCAACCTTACATTAACCCTGCTCTCATTTTCTGTTTGCGAAAAAAAACCAGGTATACATAGACGGCCCGTATGGAGCGCCTTCTCAGCACATATTCGATTCGGACCACGCTGTCTTGATCGGTGCCGGATCGGCATCACGCCTTTCGCCTCCATCCTCCAGAGCATACACGAACAGCACAAGATGGCGACCAAGATGTGCAGACGATGCGGCAACTCATGGAAAGAGGAGGCCCCGTCGTTGCTCCGGGTCAAGAAGGTTTGTTCCAACCTCTTCCCTGAGGGTGTGTCGAGCAGTACGAGGTTGACCGCTCTCTCACCCTGGTATTGGATCATTTGCATATCCAATTTTTTTGGATACGTATGCAAACTAGAATAGTCTGACTGCTTTTCGAAATTCACATCTTCGTCATGGTCTCGTCGTGCGGTACCAGATTTTAGCCTGTTTGTACAAAATGTTGCCAGCCGGCTTTTTTGACAAAGGTTAACAGTTGGTTTTGTCCAATCACGGTCCGAGTAAGGAGTTTCCCTCCCAGGGTTTACTATTGTAAACATGGTTGGAAATAATGTAAACCATGGGGACGAGGTTGGGTTTGTTCGAGCTTGCAAAAATGTTTCACAGTGCAGTTATTAGAGCTTTAAAAAAATTTCGCAAACAGCTGTATTTTGGATGCTTGGAATCCAAATGCATTCATATTACAATGGTGTCTCTACATCCATATACAATACGATAGCAACGTCGAGTGTCGCACTGACGTATCGCTCTGCCCAGCCAAGTTGCTGATTTTTTCATTATTATTTTTTATTAGTAATATTCTCCAGAATGTAGTATTTTAAACTTTCATTCAAGTTTTCTTCGGTGCCACTTCGTTGATGTGACTTGATATGAGCCGGAAATGTAGTGCACATGAGTACAGGTAGTTAAAAAAGCTCCCGTTGCTTCGTCAAAAGTCCAAAATGAAAGGAGAATATGTAAATGTATTGTAGCCGGAAATACGTCACTGTCGATAGTGACCTCGATTGAACTCATCAATGAGGTGAGGCTCGATACGGGAGCCAATATTGCTATTGGTAAGGTCAAGCGAGATCGCGGCTACATTATACCACAGTTACCTTTTAGGACACCGTCCAGCAAGTATTTAAACCACACGGGGATCAAATAAGATTTTAAAGCTGTCAAAAAGGAACATTACAGAATTGTTTTTTTGCTAACAAAACAGTTGCTGGCAGTGTAAGTACTTTATGTAATTCACCATATACATAAACTGACAAACCTGTAGAAGTTTGAGATCGATCGGCCATCTGGGTCACGAGAAAATAGTGAAAAACCGATTACACATTTGCATGAACTCATATAGATTCAACAAATGAATAAAACGCTCACTGAGCGATAAACTCCAATCGGAAAATTAGTTTATTGATTTCTCATCAAATATGGCATTTCAGACAGAAATGTTTCTACTATCATCATCATTAGACCGTGTAAGTTTTATGTAAATCTGTGATCAAAAAGTATATTTTACAAGTTTTTTTTTCCTTACCAATTCTGTAATGTTCTCAAGTTAAGCAAACGATTCAGCAGGTACAAATTCTGCTGAACGGCAGTGGGTTACCAGCAAAACAAATATGCAACTTACAACATTTGTAACTGGTTCCCTGCAATGTCTGCTTAGCAAACGATTGCTTATAGCGATATTATCTGCAAAACAAAATTATGACATTTATTTTTAGTTTTTACCCCGTATGACGTGGACCTCCTTTTGCTCGATGCTCTTTGCAGGTGGATTTCTTCTGGATAACGCGACAGCAGCGTTCATTTGAGTGGTTTCTCAGCCTCCTAAATCACATCGAGGTGGAGCAGCAGGAGATGTCAAGACGCTTTATTGATATCAATTTGTACATGACAGCTGCGTTGGGGAAAAATGACATGAAGGTACAAAAAGTAGGGGCGTTGTTGACATTCACGTTGTAATTAGAAAAAAAAAATTATACCAGTAATATCTGCTCACGTTCAATTTACTTTTAGGGTTTGACTGCGACTGACTGCCCCTTCAAAAACGGAGAGGTAGCAACTTCAGCCCATCATTTTGTGCTCGATATGTGGCATTAAGTAGCCCCCCCCCCTCCCCCATTGTAGCATGGGTGGCTAGTGCGCTCGCCTCTCACCAACGTGGCCCCGGTTCGATTCCCGGCTACGGCCGGCCATATGTGAGGTTTTTTTTCTCTAGGCCCTCTAGCTTTCCTCCCTCTGGGAAAAATCAAACACTTTTGGTGCTCCGTGGTCATGGGTCGATGTGGCTGGCTGCCAAAGGCGCCCTCGCATGCCCCGCTTCTCGAACACGTTGTAGCCGCGTCCTTCACAATGCAGCTTCTCAATGATCTAATTGCCTTCCTCCACTGACAGCAAGTTCTTCTTCCCTATCCCCCCCCCATCCTTGTTTTAACTGCGATTCTCGGTCTAGATCTGAGATGTGCGGTAACATCATGTGAATAAGTTAGGCTTTTCTTTTCTAAGTTGGGTTTTTCTTTGCTTATGTGTTTCTGTATTACTTCGTATAGTGTTTATCCTCACCCGTGCAAGGTCTGTTTTTGACTACTGACGGCTCTTTGGTTATTCAAGGTTTATCAGTCACTTATTAGTGTGTTTGTTTCTTTTACCATCAACAAAAAAGGCTATTGGTCTTCACATGGCCCTAGATCTCATCCACAAGAAGAAGCAGCGAGACACCATCACGGGGCTCATGACGCGCACCCAGGCGGGCAGACCGGACTGGGACCAGGTGTTCGACGACCTCGCCAGGCAAAACCGGGGCAAGATCACCGTCTTCTTCTGTGGCTCGCCCACCCTTGGGGAGGTCATCAAGAGAAAGTGCCAAGATCATGGCTTCGGATTCCGGAAGGAGAACTTTTAAAGTTTTCATTCCTCCACGTTGTTTTCTTTGTATAGTTTCCCCACAATACACCCTTATCATGTTGCAGCCATCTTGGTTTTTTTATTAATTGTTTTAATGAGATATTGCCTAACTCACAAGGCCGAACGACCACTTCAAGGTGAGGGCTACACTTAACTGATTTGGTCAGTTGACCCAAATCAACTGGCACCAGGGGCACGTTGCCACCTACTCCTTGGGCTGAAACAGGGTTACCCCTCCACAGTCCGTAAAGGTGTAGGCATGGGTATCATCCACTAGGAGCCTGGCTGGTAGAGCAGCCTTCCCAGCTTTTTACGAAGCAATTGTGGTTAAGTGCCTTGCTCAAGGGCACAAGTGTCAGGACTGGGATTCGAACCCACACTGTGCTGCTGACAACACCAGAGCTTGGGTCCGGTGAACTAGACCACTCGGCCACGACGCGCCACAACATTCAAATAAATGTAAACCATACCGAGGTTGGAAGAGCAATTAGTCTGGTACCTTTTTGTACAATGGATATTAACATCCGTTACCCCTTTTGGATACAGGGAACATGACCAAGATGGTTGCAGAATGATAAAGGTCTAGAGCTATAAACTTAAAAAGTTGTTTGTTTCATTGTGTTCATTGAGGGGTTAAAAATTGCGACTTCACCAATGATATGTGCCACTGTTTTTTTTAAAGTTTTTCTTTATACTTTTGACCGTTACTGTTTTCAGTTAAAGGAACATTACAGAATTGTTTTTTTTCTAACAAAACAATTGCTGGCAGTGTAAGCAATTTATGTAACCCACCATATACATAAACTGACAAACCTGTAGAAGTTCGAGATCGATCGGCCATCTGAGTCACGAGAAAATAGTGAAAAACCGATTACACATTTGCATGAACTCATATAGATTCAACAAATGACTAAAACGCTCACTGAGCGATAAACTCCGATCGGAAAATTAGTTTATTAATTTCTCATCAATTAAGGCATTTCAGACAGAAATATTTCAAGGGATGTTTTCTACTGTCATCATCATTAGATCGTGTAAGTTTTATGTAAATCTGTGATCAAAAAGTATATTTTACAAGTTTTTTTCTTACCAATTCTGTAATGTTCCTTTAAATATAAAAATATAAAAAATGCTTTTATTTTCTGGACTTTTGTAGATTTTGAGTGATTTTATAATATGGGACTTTATACAGTCACCGAGTTGTGAGTGTCGATAAGTGTGTTGTTTGTTTTTAAGAACTTTGCTGTGTAAACGTAAACAAAAGCTCTTTGGCCGTAACATTTGGCTCAAAGTCAACCAAAAGTCTTTCCTATAATGTATTTTGTTGCCGAATGACAACAATTGTTATTATAAACAAGTCGTTGTGCAAAGATGTTGGGACACTAAATTGTGCCTACGTCACAATTCTGTGTTTGAATATTATAGGTTTTTGTATACAACAATGTAAATATTACAATGATTATATTGTATACAACTATTTTACGTTTTGTGTAATGATAATAATACTGGTTTGAATGTCAAAGTATGTTTGACTGTCAGAGTATGGGTCTTCCAGCTTAAAACGGAAGCGTTAAAGGGAGATTGAGAGAAAAGAAACAAAGTCATAATTATGACTTGTGTCTCATAACTATGAATTCGCATAAGTCATAATTATAATACATGTGCCAATTAAGTCCTATTTATTAGATATAATCTCATTGTTATAAGTATATGGAATTCATCATATTATGATTTGCACTTGGTCAAAATTATGAGAAGTCATAATTATGACTGGTACTAAATCCTTTTTTATATATATATATTTTTTCAATATTCCGTAAGCGCTTCCGTTGCTTAGGGAAAACAAGTGACGAATATAATTTTAAGGGGGACCACAAAAGGGGGTGCACCGTTTTTTCTTGGGTGGGGGTGGGGGGCAACGACTGGCCAATTAAAACTGTATAGGGTGAGTGCCCATTTGTATTTTTCTTAAAACAAGCCCCTTTTCATCCCTCCCTTTAAGTCAGCCACTATATTTTTTATAAGATAGTCTGCCGTGGAGCTAAAAACAAATACACTGTCTGCATGTATAAATAGAAAAATGGTTTTAAAGACACTGAAATTACTTCATAAAGCTAATAAAATGAAATGTTTTTGGGGGTAATATTTATTGCCCAAAATCGAGATTTCAAATGTGTGTGTGTGTGTGTGGGGTGGGGGTGCACCTGGGAGTATCTGGGAGCACATACATCATTCTGGGGGAAATGGACCCCTCGCCCCCCCCCTCCTTAGTTACGCCACTGACTGGTGTAATAACCACCTTCTATGAGTGGCTCTCTTTTGGTACAAAAGTAAAATCAAATCTTGTCTTTATTTTTAAGCATAGCCACTCCATTCTGATCTCCTGTGAATAATGGCCGTTCGAAACCAGGCTTATTTACTGAACCCCACCAGCTACTGTACTTACACACGATGCAATCCGTGTTGTTGTGAACAAAATACAGTTATACGACGAGGCCGATCACAGTCCGTTGTCATTAATAAAGTCTGATCTAGGTTAGGGTTGAACCTTTTTCTGAAGCTTCTTTCTTTACTACTTGAACTCTGAGTCCATTAATCAGTCAAGTCGCACATACAATTTTGACCCATTATGGAAAATGTCCACAGGCTTATAATATAGCCCGTGGACTTTTTAAAAATTGTTGACCCAAATTGAAAAAGCCAAATTTGGGCGATCAGATGAAGCGGGTACCTCCCCGCGAAGCCACGCATTCGAATTTGAACTCCATATGAAACTCTCTTAAGGAAATATTGACGATTTTCGGCAAAAATAATGGTGTAGGCCTCGCGCCAAAAAACACCGAAACTGCCAAAGTATGGAGAATTTATCATGTCCACACAAATAAATCTATACTTTATCATATTCAAAATGTTGTAAAGCTGGCTGGGATGTGTACAGAGCTCAACTGTAGAGTTATAATTTAACTAAAGATTTCGAACACGACTGAAGGTTGTAAACAAAAATTCTCAACGTTTTGTATTAAACAAATATTGACTGTTTCGAATGCTATGGTTAAAACTACGACTTGGCGCGTTTTATTCTTTCAAGAGTTGAAGCTGAGGAAAAATGCACAGTATTACCTTTCGGTTGCTGTAAAAACTTGTAAGGCCCATCTTCTTTTGGAGGGGGGGGGGGGCAGGTTGGGAAACAAAACTCCCACCGTCCTGGGCCCAATTTCATAGAGCTGCTTAAGCAGAAAATATTGCTTAATAATTTTCTGCTTAGCAGCAATGAGCAGGATAACAGTCACATATTATACAAGAGTCATGGTAGTTTTGCTCGTAACCTTATTAATTGGTAAGCATTGTTGTGCTAGGCTACCGTTCTGTGCTAGTTTGAGCAGCTCAATGAAATTGGGCCCTGGCAACGGAGACAACCGTGGATAACAAAATAGAAGCCACGTAGAATCTTCCAGAAGAAGAATATTAATTCGAATTTTCCTTTATTTGAATTGAGTTTTGTTTTAACTTTTTCAGTACCGGGTATAACAAGTTTCTTGGCCCATAACACTTTCGGGAAAGGCGGGGGCGTGGTCTTTTTTCGTTTGATAAAAATACACACGGGCCTCGTTTTGTGTAAAGGCTTATTCGTCTAGAGAGGGCGCTGTATACAAATATTTAATTATTTTGCGTACGTGACATGAGTACACACAGTGAAGAGCACTTCACACTGAACACAAACTACCGGCATAAACCAGTTGTTGGAAATTGGAAAGACCTTTCGACGTAATACACTGTGTTCACATACAAAGATGGCCCCAAAGACATACAGCGTCAAAGTCGAGTCGACTGTCCCCAGCGAGGGGCAAAAACCCGGCACCAGCGGCCTCCGGAAGCACGTTACGGTGTTCCAATCATGGCGGTACACGGCCAACTTCGTGCAGAGCACTCTGGCCGCGATTGACGGCGGACGACGGGAGGGATGCACGCTGGTGGTGGGCGGGGACGGGAGGTTTTACATGGAGACGGCCGTCCAAATCATCATACAAATTGCTGCTGCCAACGGGGTAAGAATGTGATGTGTACGATATTGTATAATTGATCATTTTACGTACTAATCTGTCAGTTAAACTGACAAACTTGACTTACTAATTTTTCATAAATCAGTAAGGCCTACCGCCCTACAAAATACATTAAAATTTTGTCAAATGGTAAAAAAAAATAAAATTGATAATCAAATAAAAAAGTAGAATTTAGCAAGTGAAAGGTCATTAACTTTATAGTGCCTTTCCATAACTAGAGTTCCTTTATCAAGAGAATCTGGAGGAAGTTCAGTTGATCTTAAAATGGGGCTAGTATCCTTAGTAATAGTAATAAAATAATAGTAACCGGTACTAATTATTAGTCATGTGATGCTTTTAACTGACAATACTTAGCTATATTACTTTTTATAAATTAATGGAAAATCAACCAGTGATGTAATTTTAAATTAATATACAGTAAAGGTAAGGTTGTCATTAATTATCAGACAATTTTTATTTTACTTCAGCAAATTCTGTATTTTGATTCATCACAACTGTCGGACCACCTTCACCTTGCGGTTTTTGTTTTTAAAACAATTTGCTGTAATGTGCAAGATTACAAATAAAATATTAAGTTGTTTGCTGCCCTTCTTCTTCGTGTTTATGTTTTATTTGCCAACTTCAAAAAATAACTGAAGACTGGAGCACATTTATGATGAACGCAAATTGTGGAGGACTATGTTAAAAAAAAACAGACAAGGAACTACACATGTAATTTGCATCGTGTTAGTTCAGGAAATGACCTCCAACCATGAGAGATGGAGCTGTTTGTTTAAGCTGGTACATCATTACACTTATAGTGGTTTTGAGAGACCAGTAAAAATATTGCACGGCAGACGATACCTGGGGCCCAATTTCATAGAGCTGCCTAAGCAGAAAATGTTGCTTAACTATTGCCTGCTAAGCAGAAATGAGCAGGATACCAGTCACAAATTGTACATGTGATATGGTAGTTTGGCTGGTAACCCTATTCTGGTAAGCATAATTTTGTTGTGCTTAGCTACTTTTTGTGCTTAAGCAGCTCTATGAAATTGGGCCCAGAGCTCATTGATCAGGAAATTCTTTGAGTTTGATGCTGGTACCCTTAGAAAAAAAAAAAACTTTCATAGGCCTGATCCTTCATGGAGGCAACGGAGGTGTTTGCCGCGATGCTCGCCTCCATGCCCCTCCTTAGTCATTGCCTTGGTGCCACTTGAAAAGGCCCCAGTAAAATTTTTTATTTTCCTCATAAAGGTACCCTTTACTGTGGAAAAAACTGCCATGCCCTTCTAAGAAAACAATAACTTTGCCTGCTTCCTGCACAGAATCCCTACCAGCAGCTGAATTTTAATATTTAAAAAAGTCTTAGCAAAAAAAAAAATAATAATTGAATTTGAATAATTCAAAATAGCAATTATTGACATTTACATTTTTAAAGTAGAAACAATTAGGCCTAAAAGATTATAGTTTTAGAAATACCTCTGTCGAATTAAGCAAAGCCTAAAGCAGATCGGCTTGAAAATAGCGGAGTACCAATGTGGACTGGAGGGCTGGAAAAAATTTCCGTTTTCAAACACTATCTGCTTTTCTAATGCTTTAAAGGGGCTGTGTCGTCATGATGAAATGGAGGGTGTGCGTGCAGTAACTGGGTAAGGGTTTATAATTCCATGTCCAGCCTTTGATCATGACCATAGAGCCCCTTTAACTTATACTCATAAATACCTGGGACAGTTTATCCATTCTGATTGGTCGAGAGGACACTACGTGGCCGTGTTTAAACAGAGACACGGCTAGAAATGTTTAAACACGGCCACGACCCTGCCGGTTTTAAACGGCCGGTTAAGACCTCGTCGCCTACTCTTTTATTCCCTTAATCTACAACAACATAAACACTAATGATATCAAATTACTAGTGGATGATAAATCAACAATCTTTCGTTCTGGACATTTAGGTCGGCAAGCTCGTGATTGGTCAGAATGGCTTGTTGTCAACGCCAGCGGTGTCCTGTTTGATCCGCAAGTGTGAAGCAGAGGGAGGAATCATCCTAACGGCTAGTCATAATCCAGGGGGCCCAGATGGAGACTTTGGCATCAAATACAATACATCAAACGGAGGTAGGTTGTTAACACGTCTGCTGCCTGTTAGGGCGCCATCACCAGTCTTGAAAGCATTAGCCCCACTTCCCGCTCCACTCTATGACCTTCAACCTTTTTTAAAGTACTGTTAGGAAACTGGGTAGGGTCTCCTCATGAAGATACAGTGTAATGAAAAACACTATCAGAATAAAATGGGTGGGGTAAACTCAGAACGGTAAAAACATAACTGGTGAACAATCTGTTATAACAATGGCTCTGTACAAGAGCAACATGAAAACAATGAAACAAGTAAGTCATAAAAAACAACTTATAAGTTGGGACTGCCAACCTAAGAACTGGATGCATAATGCCAGAACAGTAAGAACATAACTTAAATAGAATATACTGTATTAAAATAGGAATCAGGGGCAGTTCGGAATAATTCATGTTCGAACATTTTGATTTTTTTTTTTCAAAATTGTGGGCGGGTGGGTTGAAAGAAATAACCGAAAATTTAAATTTAGTTTTCAATTAAACTAACGGAGGAAACATAAATTAATAGCATGACAGCATTTTCCGAATTGTCATGTCATGCATCAGGGTGTGGGTTCGAATCCCGGTCGTGACACTTGTGTCCTTCAGCAAGGCACTGGGAGGGGGGGGGGGTAAATGAGTACCCGTGAGGGCAGAGATGGCTCTTGTGATTGGTGGAGCCTGGTGCGCTACACACTTGGCAGCACATGCTGTAAACTCCCCAGGGAGCTGAGATGGTTTAAAAGGAATGAAAAAAATGGCCCAGTGACCAGGACCCAATTTCATAAAGCCTGTTAGCACAAAAACTTGCTAAGCACAGAAAAATATTGCTTAGCAGAAACGGGTTACCAGCAAAAAATCCTTAAAGGTTACGATGTTGCGACTGGTGCCTCGCTCATTTTTTTTGCCTAGCAAAGAAATTTGCTAAGCGGTAGTTTCTGCTTAACAGCTTTAGGAAGTTGGGCCCGGGGGTAATAATGTTCAAAGCACAATGATCACTCTTTGAAATTGTGCTATATAAGAGCCGATATCATTATTATTATTAATTCGACAACTACTCATCTTAATGTTTCACCCCTGTAATGAAGGTCCGGCACCAGAGGGAGTGACTAACGCCATCTACGAGATCACAAAGACGATCTCCACTATCAGGCACTGCCCAGATATAAAAGTGGACCTTAGTGCTGTTGGCACTCAGCAGTATGAGGTCGAAGGTCGAAAGTTTGTCATTGAGGTAATGTCAGCCAATTGAAAGTGTTTTGTTTGATGGTTTTTTTCCCTTTTTGAGAACCCTTTTTGTTTTTGTAAAATTTGCAAGTAAGTTGATCAATCAGTTGGAATAGTTCATGCATGGTGGAACAACTGTGCACAAAATTAACTGTGCACACAAGTGTACTCTGTTGTTCACCACATGATATCATATTGCAGGCTGGCGTAGTTGGTCATCCATTATTCCAAACCACAGTGCATGATATTGAATGGTCAGACAGTAGGAGGGTTGACTGTGTACTGTGTGGTTGCATTCAAACCACATGATATATTGCGGGCTGGCATAGTTTATCTATCCTTCGAAACCACAGTGGGTGATAATGATGCTATCACAATGAAACCCAAGTAAAGTTTTGTCAGCATTTCAGGGAACTTGTTAAAAAGTGTAGAGCCTTACATTCAAAGAACCGGTTAGCATTTCTGTTTGTAATTACCTTTCAGGTCGTTGACCCAGTTGAAGACTACCTCAAGCTTATGCAAGAAATATTTGACTTTGGCGCTCTGAAGAAGCAGCTGAGCGGATCTCTAAAGTTCGTTGTGAATGCGATGCACGGAGGTAAGAAAGAAAAATGGCGGTAAAACTTATGCTGATTGTCGTTTGAACACATTGGGTATTGAAAATGACATAGGGCTAGATAGCTCAGTTGGTAGAGCGCCGGTACGTTAATCCGAAGGTCGTTGGTTCAAATCCTGCTCTAGTAAAAAAAAATCTTTATTCAACCCCAAATTATTTCTAAATCCACCCTGTCAGTTTCCCTTGTGGTTTATTACTTGGAATCTGAAATAGATAGTATAAATAAAAAGGACAGTATCTGAAAAAATACATTTACCGGAATTGAAGATAAAGATCACAGCCTTTAACTTGAGAAAGTCAATTTTTCTGTATACCTCTAGTGGTTGAGTTGATGGGCATAAACGGTGAAAAGCAACTTAGTACTTGTAATAAATGTTTTACATAGAGTAGCAACAATAACATTATGTTAGAATGCTGCTAAACAATTAAGAATGTAAAACAAAATCGTCACACTTATATTTTCCAGTGGTCGGCCCTTACGCCAAACGCATCTTCTGCCAAGAGCTGGGCGCACCAGAGGATTGCTGCCTAAACTGTGTACCCAAGGAGGACTTCGGAGGTCATCACCCTGACCCCAACTTGACCTATGCAGCTGACCTCGTGACCTTGATGAAGAAAGGTATCCATGGTTTTGGAGCCGCCTTTGATGGGGATGGGGTAAGATACGTTACATGTGGGTTGTCTGGGTGGCTAGTGAGTAAAGCACTCGCCTCTCACCACTGTGGCCCTGGTTCGATTCCTGGCGAGAGCCATATGTGAGTTTGAGTTGTGCGTTGGTTCTCTCCCGTGCCAGGAGGGTTTTTCTCCACGCCCTCCGGTTTTCCTCCTTCCGGAAAAATCAAACACTTTCGATCTCTGGCCGTGCTCCCTGGTAATAATAATGGGTCAATGTGGCTGGCTGCCCAAAGCGCCTTTACGTACCTGTGGCTTCACCAGGTTTCAGCTTCTTAGCTGGGAGTAAGGATGGTGAGCCTCCAAAATGCCTATTATTATCATGAAGTATTTAACCTTGGCATTTTGGGCAAGTGTTGCCTTGCCCTTTCTGAAGTTCTAATAGAAATTTACATTTTAGAAAAAGAAAAAATAGTATAGAATTTTTCTTGAGTTTCTTTGGTAGTAAAGTATTTGTATGTAATGTCAGATCTTGGAGCCATACATGTAACACATGGTCATTTTACAGGCAACCAGTTCCAGGCAATCGCCATAAAGGAAACCAAGACTGCAAGAAGTTTGTGCCTACATTCTTTAGGGAAAGCACAGGCACTGTTAAAAAAAATGCCTCCCAAAGTGTTCCCTTTTGCATGCAGTGCAGTTGGTTGCTTCCAAGTTGCTGGTGAAAATGATTTCAGTTGACATTAACTCATCTGCCTGACTGGTCGCTGTACATGAACACCATTCCTGCCTAAGCTCATGTAGCGGTCATTGCCACATTACAATAAACATTCATTAGGCCTAATCAAAAAATTTTGTTGGACTGCCCTTTCCCGACCGACCGTAAAAGTAGCAAAATCTCGGTCGCGTTAAAAAAAAAAAAAAATTCTATTTTTTTGTGGTTTTCCCTTTTTTCACTTTAGAATTTTGATTTCATGAATATTAAAGAAATATAAATGGTAAAGAGGGTTGTCTTTTGTTTAAAATATAGATGACAGACACATATTAACACTTTAGGTGTATATTTCAAAGTGCAAACATATCTACTTCACTCTGTGTGTTTTGGGCATTCTTTTACATCTAAAAAAATTTTAAAAAATATAAAAAATTGACCGACCGACCCAAGAAAAAAATAGGCCTTATTTACTGCCTTGCAAACAAACATACATAATTTTGGCCGTAATATTTGTGTTACAATAGTTAGGATCGTTCAGATTGTCATGAATTTTTTTATACTTTCAGGATCGTAACATGATTCTTGGGAGGAACGGCTTCTTTGTAACTCCTAGCGACTCCATCGCCGTCATTGCGGCTAACGCTAAGTGTATGCCGTACTTCAAGAAGACGGGCGTCAAGGGTCTGGCACGTAGTATGCCCACAAGTGGAGCTCTAGACAGGTCAGAACTCTCCTCCCTTCATCCCCCTGGCACATTCAGAGGAGTATCTCTGGCACGTCCAGATCTTTCTTTTTCATCCGATTTCAAAACAAAAATCTATGGAGGACAAGGGGAATTTCTAAAAAGTATGTTTTGTGACCTACAATAATTTCAAAGGGTACCAAACATTAACCACTTTACCACTGGGAATTCTGAAAAAATTTCCGTGCTCACTGATGGGGTAAATTTTTCAGAAATTCCTGAGTTTTTCCGGGATTCTTTTTCTCTTTTGAGAAAATATCAAGTAATAAGCCACAAGGGAAACTGACTGGGTAAATTTTTTAATTAACTTGGGGTTGAATAAAGAAAAGTTGACTAGAGCAAGACTTGAACCTGCGATTTGCGTGCTGGTGCTCTACCAACTTAGCTATCTAGCCCTAATGTTGGCGGTTTCCCTATTTTGCATTTTGTCAATATCTTTGAGGGGGGGGGTGCCAGTCAGAAGCCATACAACCTGTAACTGTCATCTGGGGATCACACCCAAGTTTTCAATACAACCTGGGAAGGGGCGGCAGATGGATCACCTTGAGAAAATGTTAAACCCAACCTTGGCCGTGAGTCACGGCCGATAATTGGTCATGGCATGCTGGAGTCTCGGACTTGCCTCCCAAGCCGAATACAATAGTAGCAGCCTATCGATCTCTTGTAATCTTGGTTTGTCCAAGTAATCTTGGCTTGTCCAACAAACAAATCTGGCCCTGACTTTAGGCTAACCACAACTCTTACCTGGTGCATGACAGAAGCTGTCAGTAGAGGGCGCACCAACTATAAAGAGACATCACTTTATTTATTCCGTCTATTTTATTTTCTTCTTCAAATCTCCAGGGTAGCCGAAGCAGAAGGGTTGGAATTCTTTGAGGTCCCGACAGGCTGGAAGTTTTTCGGGAACCTCATGGACGCTTCCCGGCTCTCCCTCTGTGGAGAGGAAAGCTTTGGGACCGGCAGCGACCATATAAGGGAGAAGGATGGGTTGTGGGCGGTGCTGGCGTGGCTGTCCATCATGGCCGCCCGGCAACAGAGTGTGGAAGAGATTTTAATGGATCACTGGCGGAAATATGGCAGGAACTTTTTCACAAGGTAAACAATGTTTGTTTTGTTTCACCGTCATAAGTAAGTTTTGACTACAAGAACTTTCCAGTGAGCTCACCGTGTACATGAAACTTGCTGTATACTCTCTGTTTTTATGTACATGGTGTCTGCGGAGACTAACACCATGTACATGGTGGTTCTGAAAAGAACCGGTGGTTCTAAACGCAACTCAACGTTTCGATCAGTATGCTCTGATCGCCTTCAGGGGAATGCTGGACTCTGCTACTGCATGCTGCTTGAGTTTTGCCAAGAGAGATTCAAATGACATGTAGGTTTAGCTCAATGGAGGCTGAATACAAGAATTTGGTAAAAGGTTGTCCAAATATGGTGGAAATTTGAAAACTGGGTGTCCAAATTGTTCACTTACAATGTATTTACATGCAAATGACAGATAAAACAGGGTGTCCAAATTTAAAAACAAGGTGTCTAAAGACACCCAGACACCCCACTGGCTAACACTATGGGCTGGAACTGGAGCTGGATCCTACTGGGAGTAAAGTGGGGCCCACCTTTAACACCAGCCCGGTGTAAATTGTCTCGTAAAAGCTAGAAGCGGAGACTTGGATGAGGACAGGAATTGACAATTTAGAAACCAGACCAGTTTTACAGATTTTCCTCTATTATTACGCTTATTAACCGCGAAGGGGATATTTATGAATGGGAATAAAAGAGTAGTGACTTGTTCGAAAATGGCCGTTTAAAACCCTGTTGCCCCTCTTTTACTCCCTTATTACTAGTATTGCTCCATTGCATTACAGCATGCAAAAGAAAGATCACATTTTCCTTTGTGCCAGTAACTCCTCGAGTCGGGCTGCGGGCCGTAGCGTTAGATCTCAACGATCTTTTGTAGGATTCTCGCTGCTCCAAAAAGTGTGATGTCTTCTGTAGCAGATCTACCCTCCCACTTGTGCCTAATAACTTTATTAGTATTGTTTTTTTAGTATTGTTTTTTATTTATTTATTCGTTTGTTAAGTTCATTTGAGGACATGATATATTTTTCGGGGGATTTCCGACTTCATCCAGGTACGATTATGAGAATGTTGACTCTGAACCGGCGCAGCAGATGACGACCGATCTACGGAGCAAAGTATCGGCGGAGACCGTCGCTGCGTTCATCGGCAAGGAGTTCACGGAGGGCGACAAGACGTACAAAGTCGCCAAGGCGGACGACTTTGAGTACACGGACCCCATCGACAAGAGCGTGTCCAAAAAACAGGTACGTTTATAGAAAAGTTGTCATCAGAAAACGAAATTTGAGGGAAAGGGACCCAGGTTTGAGGCTAAGAGATTTTAAAGGTAGGGTCATAGATTGGTAACTACTCCCTCCCAAAATTAATGACCGTAAAAGCTTTACTCGGTGAGAAGCACTGCAGCTGTTGATGGCATAAACTAATTTGAGAAAGGATTCCCTTTGAAGGTAATATGGTTTGGATAATTTTTAAACCCAAAAGTATTCGAGAAGGTTTCTGAGGGTTGGTTTCTGTGTGTGGATACGGTTGTTACCCGCTGTCACCTCGCTAATTGCGGATGGATTTGACTTTCTTGTGAAAATGCAGTTTTTTTGCTGTTTTCTGAGCAAGTAGACACTGTATTCAGCCGAAACTTTCACATGTGACGTTTATTGTATCTTTCTTTAAAATTTTGCCTATAAATCAGCATCACGTTGATTTAAACCAATCTATGACCGGACTTTTAAGAGCAACACATCGCCAACTATCAAAAGCGCTGTCAATTTATCGCAACACTTTTGATCATTCCATCAGCGCTTCAGTTGTTTTATGATTTATTTATTTGTGTATATATTTATTATTTAAATATTTGTTTTAATTTGTAGATATTGTCATTATTACTATTGTCCAGGTTTATTATTGCTTTCTCTATGCTAATGCGGATTTTTCTTGATAACAATTGTACACTGATTTTATTTCTTGCATTTTTATTTGGGTTGTTTGGGGGGTGGGTTCTGTTTCTACTATTTTGCACCGTGTAGGACCTGTGTGTGCCAGGTTTTACTTTCTTGGTGGGTCTCGTTCTTGTTTTTGTTTTTTCTTCTTCTTCAGCTTCTTCTTTTTCTTCTTCTTCCATGGAACTCTTCTCTAGAGCATAACTCAAGATTGAAATTGAATTGAACATTGAAACTCATCAGACAATTGACCCTTAATATGTTTTCTTTGTACTTTATTTTATCACTGGCTGGTCCAGGTATAATGGGCTTTTCTCTGTGCAATATTTGTGTACTTTATTGATTTCACTCCTTTTTTATTAGGCTGCCTTTACGTTTTAGAGTTTTTCTAGGTTTACATCTATTTTCCTTTTGCAGGACTGTTTTTAGCAATGTGTATTGTTTATGCTACATGTACATTTGTATTCTATGGTCTCCAATTCTACTTAATTTTTGATATATTTTAGGATTTCCTCCTAATTACATTTTTATGTAAAAAGGCCTTGTAGCATTTTTTTTTATTGATGGATTTGGCGCTATATAAATGTACGCTATTATTATTATAAAGATTGCCTCACAATAAAAAACAAATATGGAACAATCTCCCAGAACATTTGAAAAACATTGATTCCATTGATAAGCTTTAAAGATGCACTTATTTAACATTTAATTCATGCATTTTATTTGATACCTAGTACATCTTGTAGTTGTATTTTATTGTCTTTTTTTCTACAGCGCATAGGGACATGTTTAATTACTATGTGTTATGCGCTACATAAAAATGGTTAATTATTATTTATTTATTGATGTAGTTTTTGAGAAAGAGGTATTTTCTCACTTAAATATTTGAATCTGAGAACAGGCATTTGAAAGCACACAAATCTATGCACCAAGGGTGTTTCTTCTTTTATTATTTTCCTCCAACTTGGATGACCAATTCAGCCAAAAGTTGTAATGGTTTGCTATTTCGTGCATATGTTGGGATACACCAAGTGAAAATACAAGTCTTTGACAGTTACCAAAAGCCTGTAAGTATGTTTCCGCTCAAGTAGCTGTTTCAAACACCTGTTACATTTTTGTTCTTTTGCAGGGCGTCCGTATCATCTTTGAAGACGGCTCCAGGATCATCTTCAGACTCAGTGGAACCGGAAGCAGCGGGGCTACGGTCCGCATGTACATAGACAGCTACGAATCGGACAACTCCAAATTCCCTCTGGACGCACAAATCGTTCTCCAACCACTCATCAATATCGCTCTGAGAATCTCCCAGCTGCGTGAGCTCACAGGTCGCCAAGAACCAACGGTTATCACTTAGGGAAGGATTTAAGGGCTGTGGGTTTTTTTTAAAGGTGATGGTAGAAGTCCCACCCGGTTACGCTCAACAATCCTTCTATCTTTCACTAGTGCAGTCCTCAGTCCAACAAAATCAAACAAAACATGCAGTTGGATTTTGATGGGTTGGGGTAGTTTGAGTCCAAATTGTTGGACTCTGATTAAGGTGGTATGCCTGATCCCATGTAGAGCACGATTGGGTTTACTAGTGCAGTCCTCAGTTTATCAGATTCAAACAAAACTCGCGGTTGGAATTTGATTGGTTTTTGGTAAATAGAGTCAAAATTGTTGGACTCCTAGTTAGGGTGGTATGCCTAATCCCATGTAGAGCACGATCAGGTTTTGTTGTGCAGTGGTTTCTCCTCAGTCCTCAGTTCCTCCTCAGTCCAACAGAATCAAACAGAACATGTAGTCACGGTTGGGGTGCTGTAGGTTTAGTGAAGTGCAGGATTCTCGATAAGAGTGCTATTGTATTTTACAAGGCAAGCTTTGGTGTATCGATAGAGTGCTATTGTATTTTACAGGGCAAGCTTTGGTGTAGAGGCTATCCTGGCATTGACATGTGAGCAATAGGAGGTTATGTGCAGAAAGTAAACAGTGTAAATATGAATGTAGATTGTTCCTCAATTAGGGAGATATTACTGGAATATTATTTCTAATAAAATTCCCCCAATTCTTGGTAAGTTTCCTGTGAGTTGATCAGCCATGTGAAGCCATTCAACTGCACGGTTGCAGAAAGAATGAAAGAAATAAGAATGTAGATTGTTCCTCAACCCCATAAGGGGATATTACTGGAATAATTATTAACTAATAAATTCTTCCAATTCTTGGTAAGTTTTCTGTGAGTTGATCAGCCATGTGAAGCCATTCAACTGCACGGTTGAAGAAAGCAAAAATCACGGGTGTTAAATTCTCCTCGTGTGTGAAGTGGAAACACATTGAAAGGTCGGGAACGAGAAATGACAGACTGTAGACCGTGCAAGGAAACAAACTTGCACACTCAAATGGGTCCTAATGTTCAAATAAGCTCAAGACTTGTACTGTCTATTATCTGAATTCTGATTTGTAATGCCTGCCTGGTGGAAAAAGTAGCTCTTATTATCCCAAGATAAAAATGAATCCTGCTCTTTTGATCTACTTCTCTTGCGCTGATGATACTGTTCCCAGAAGCTCCTTGATGAAATCTTTCTTCGTAAATGCCCATGACAGTTTATCTATTCTGATTGGTCGAGAGGAAATCATGTGGCCGTGTTTAAACAGATGATATAGAAACGGCTAGAAGTGTTTAAACATACCTGTGGTGCGCAAGGTTACGCAGGCACTAATTTACGCGAAACGCAATCAAACGGTGTTTATACACGCCCGTACGCACAACGGTTGAGCGTGGCATGCATAGGCCTATCCTTCGCGAAACAGGGCCTGAGGACGTGACAGGAAATTGAAAGTTTAACAGAAAAGTTGCACAGATTTCCAACAATATTACGCTTTTTAACAAAAAGGGCATTTATGAATGGGAATAAAAGAGTAGTGACTTGGTCTTAACCGGCCGTCTAAAACCTTGCAGGGTCGTGGCCCTGTGATTAAGAACTTCGCTATCGGCTCGGTCCTTTATCACACAGCCACGACCCTGCCGTTTTTAAACCGCTGGCTAAGACCTCGTCGCCTACTCTTTCACTCCCATATCTCAAGGGATTAACAAAAGGTGGAAATGCATTTCAGCATATGACTCCTTAAAATTTTGATCCAATTTTGTTCAGACTTTTTCGTCAGCACTGACTCTCACTACTGGAGTATCGAGAGAGAGAGAGAGTGGGACATTTTCTTTCATGATTGGTGCTAGAGTTGTAGACAAGTCACAGGGGATGTTCTCGCGAGACTGCTGGCCCCCGCGAGACTACTGCTGTCACGGCTTCGGTCTCAGTTAACGGGGGAGTAGTCGGGAGCCAGCAGCCTTGCGCGAGCGCAGTGATCTCGCGAGAGCAGTCTCCAATCAGGGGGCGAGGGGAGCGCGCTAAAGCGTATTATGCACCGCGACTCGACTAAATGCACCCCGCAACTCGTCTATCAACGGCCGCGACGAACGTAAACGACTTGTCCACAAGTCTAGACTGGTGCTTGGTACTGTCTTATTTTGGGATATTGTAGTGGATTTGATCGTCAATTCAAAATAGCAATATATTTTGTAATAGTTATAATTTTTTAATGAACCATTGAAAGTTCGTCAGTGGCAGTTTTAGAAAGGGAGTGCTATAGGTACACCAGGCCCTGGAATTTCATCTTTGAGATTGGGCAAGGTCATTTTCATTTTGCAAAGGGCACTTCCTTTGGGGGATCTTAAAGTCTATGGGAAACGTTTGAAGGGGCACCAAGGCCAAGACCAGGGGCAACAGAGGCAAACAAAAATAACTGGGGTGGAATGTGCCACCGCTAAAGGTACAAGAAGTAGTTCTACCAAATATATATTTATGGAAATGCTGCCAGTGATTTGGGGAGTGAAATTGCAGAAAATTTCATAGTTTATATTGGAGGAGTTGTGCTTTATTTACAACCTGCCTTCTCATGCTTCATGAAATTATTGATCAGATCTGTTTATGTTTGCTAGGGGGGTGAGATGACCGGCTTACGTTTAGAATTGTGCGATGTTTTAAGTTTATTCATTTGCAAAATATGAAATTAAACATTCAAACATTCGGAGGTGATAAGTCCCTAGGGAACAATAAGTGCCTCACGATAACAGCTTCTGGTAATTTTTGGGGGCGGTTATTTCTCACAAGGTTAAATTAACACAATAGTTTTGAGGGCTGTTACCTGGCATCAAATGCTCACACTGATTAATTGCCGAGGCATTATGTTTTGACCGCATCGTCATGATGAAAAAAAAAGGTATGATTTTTGGTAAAAGCTACAGAATTTCATCATCATTAGCGTTAAAATCTTTTAAGTCAAGTGCGAAGAGGGAAATTAATCATGACATGTATAAAGGATTGCCATTGACTTGACCGACGCCTACCAATGACTGTCTAGTTTTATTTTGATGTTAATTTTTGTTCTTCTCTCCAAACACAAGCTGTTGAGCGTTTCCTCATACCGCTGTGTTATGGTGTATGGCTTTGGGCGGCTGGGCGGTCCAGTGGCTAAAAGGTTAAGCAGCTGTTCTGAAGTTAGGTTAAGGTCTGGTTTTGGGGTGCAGCTAGTGAGTAAAGCAAAACTAGGGGAAGAATTGTTTATTTTACTTTTAAAAAAATCTAGGATAGGGTTTATTTATGAATTGAAAATGTAATCAAACCTGTACTAGTATTTACCCCAAAGATATATTGCAGTGAACCAAATAAGAACAATCTAAAAGACATAGAAATATTTATATCATTCAGGTGGTAACCATGAATTTTTATTTATTGAAAAGAGAAGAATTACTGCAGATGATTATTGGATAAATTTCAACTCTCAGTAATGAATAAATAAAAAATAACACAATAGCTCTGATGTTTATCTTTTGATTTTTGTGTTTATGTTTTTTCTAACCGTGTTATCTACAAAAACTGATCGGTATTCTTTTGAAAGCTTGTATCTTTAGTACCGGTACTCAATTTCCCCATTTGTCGAAATGAAGACGGAACAAAAAACTGAAACAAATTCAGTCAGGAGCCTTGTCCAAGGCTGTTGAAACAAAATGCGCCTGCTTGAATGCATGGCTTGCTGCAACCACAAGCCAGGCAGTCAATACGTACATGAAATGTACATCTAGTATGTGGGGGTCAATGCAGCGACTGTGTTAATATACTGTACACTGAGACAGGCACAGGTCTAGTGTCCCAAGCAGGCACGGCTCTGTGGCCCAGACAGGCATGAAGGCCCAGACTGGCAGTTATTTGTGTCCCAGAAAGGAACAAATCTGTTGCCCAGACCATAGATAGCTCTATGCCCAGACAGACATAGATCTGTGGCCTCAGACAGGCGCAGATTTTACGAGGCATGTGTTCCGAAACCCGTTGTCCCTCTTTGTACAGGTGAACTTAAGCATATCACGGTAGGTGCATCATCCATGCCTGTGCACACTACACACTGCAAAAGTTGGTTGGATATATGTGTCAGCCGTCCGGCTGTCATCAAAAAAATTAAGAAAATCCCAAGTTTGCAGAAAAACACTTCATCCGACATGACGTGGTTATGTAATTTCGAAAAAACCTTTAAGCAGTATGAATACACTAACCTTTAATGGAAAAAATTATTTTTTCAGTCAGAAACTATTGCAGGTTTTCTAAACGTTAAACATCTAAACATCTATACATTAAACATTGAATAAAAGGCACAGTAGTGTAAACAAATTGCTGCCATTTAAATATACACAGTACTGGCTTTTAAAACCTCCCTTGTACTGGTGAAAGAAATAGTACACATTGGGCGAACAAAATACTTTTAAAATTGTAAAATTTGCAATGTTAACTTAGACTAGAGCTCGCAAGCTGAAAGTGCATTCATTCTACAGAAAAGTTCCGACTGATTTAGGAAATAAAAAGGTTACTTGACAGTGAACTAAGGTCTAAGGAACATAGAAACATGAATAAGAAAATAAAATATGCAAACCTTACAGGCTGTTAGCGAAAAAAAGTTTTTTTTTATCGTGACTCAGATGACTGCTTGAGCTTAAACTCTCACAGGTTTGTTATTTCATGTACATATGCTGAGACACGCTAAATGCTGATACCGATCTTTGACAATTACCAATGTTGTCCACATGCTTTTAACTGCTTCTTGGAAACAAGATGAATCAAATAAAAATGATTAAAACTCTTCAAAAACACACTGATGCATCCATTCCTTTCAAAAACCATAAATATGAAACAGGGCTCGAAATTTACACTGGACCGCAGACCTGAGGCCAGTGATTATAGCATAGGGCCAGTAAACTCATGACCAGACAAGTTCGACGGTCTTGTTTTTCATTTAACTTTATTTCTAACAAAATAATGTGTTGGCTTTGAGCCTGATGATAGATATCTTCCAGTTCTTCTCTTAGTTTGTGTAGATAGGTTTTTTTCTTTTTCTTTTTCTCATTTTGATTCTGGTCTTGTAACAAATTTTCTGGTCCAGTAAGAATTTTGAGCTACCACCCCCACGGTCTTGTGGATTTTTTTTGCCCAAATTTCAGCCCTGTAAACATGGTCAAAGGAACCTAATGAGATCAATTGCCGGTCTCATCTGACGTTTTCTTGGCGCTCAGTCCGAGCAGTTTTCCTCTCTCTGCCGGCAATGTGCCAAAATATTCCACCTGCTCCTCCGAGTAGCGTTCTTCGACCCCGATGCAATCCCTGTAGGAATTGTCCTCCCAGTGGTCATTGAATTTTTCAAGAAGGTCCCTCAGTGCCTCGTCCGTCGTAATCACGTTCGGGGGTTCTCTTCTGGGGAGATCGGAGGAGCGGATGTCCGGGTAGATGAGGACACCACGGAAGGCAAACCAACCTCCGTACCTCGGATGGATGCTAACTCCAAACATTTTCTGTATTAAAGGTGAGGACGAAAAAACAATCGGGGCCCAATTTCATAGAGCTGCTTAAGCAGAAAATATTACTTAACGATTGCCTGCTAAGCAGGATACCAGTTACAAATTGTACATGTGTTATGCTAGTTTGGCTGGTAACCTTACTCTTGTAAGCATAATTTTATTGTGCTTAGCTATTTTTTTGTGCTTAAGCAGATCTATGAAATTGGGCCCAGGCCGTAAAGTCCGGGGCCCATTTTCATAGAGCTGCTTAACACGTTGACTGCCGCCTACGAGTATATTCGTAGTAACAGGTGTAACGGATTCTGCCACTACGAGTATACTCGTAGAGAATGAAAGGGCTTTGTATTGTTATTTAAATACAGTGGCATCACTGAGCACGCAACACATACGCTTCTGGCAGTGGTGAGGACATAGCATCCTTAGAATGTGTATGTTCAACTTTTGGGGGTATAGTACCTATTTGGTATGCGCGCATGCGCACCGCACTTGGCAAATGGGAACGCCCTACGAATACATGACCGGCGGTCAACGTGTTAAGCAGAAAATATTGCCTAACAATTGCCTGCTAAGCAGAAATGAGCAGGACACCAGTCACAAATTGTGCATGTGTAATGCTAGTTTGGCTGGTAACCTTACTCTTGTAAGCATAATTTTATTGTGCTTAGCTATTTTTTTGTGCTTAAGCAGATCTATGAAATTGGGCCCAGGCCGTAATGTCCGGGGCCCATTTTCATAGAGTTGCTTAAACCCTCAAATGAGGCGCCTAATTGAAGTACACATAATATGTGAATCCCTGGGTGACGGGGGATGTTTCACTCGGCCCCAGCGGCCTATCCAGGACCGCTGGGATGGGCTAATCAGCTTGCACAGATTCTTGTTCAGGAAGTACGTCATACGTGCAGTGCTTGCAGTGTGAGTGTGATGCATGATGGGACTGAGCATGGGACTGAGCATTAACGTTAACGATACGTTTGCCCATCCCAGCGCCTTTGGTTTTAAGGCAAGGCGCTGGGGATGAGCGAAGGGGGATGTGTGGTCTCTTATCCCAGCCCCAGCTTTGGAGTGGGGGGAAATTTGTAGAACCGAGGTAATAAATGTAGGTAACTTAATGCCCCCCCCTCCCTTCCCACACAACTCGTCAATCTTTTACCTTTTGTCCCCAGGGATCCTGCTTCATGTCTGATCTTTGATAGTAATTCGCCCCGCCCGACACATGGCCAACTGTCTGCACAAGAATCTTGGGTCGTCTGTTGGGATGCAACTCGTAGTCTTGAATTGTTACAATTCTGTGCTCTGGCATAGACTAGATGGAAGGAAGGAGAAAGGAAAAAAAGAGACACTTAATGTTGTTTAATGCAAGCTGCTTTTGTGTTGCATTTAACAATTTGTCATTTTTTGCTTTATCATGAAATCCGAAATACCACATCACCACATCATCAACGCGTCAAACTGTACTAGTAGTACAGTCAGTAGACACGAGTAAACACGAAACTTGGACATGTACACCTGCGTAGTTTGTGAAATTTGACATGTTTGTCAGAGTTCTGGGTAGTTAGCTTCTACTTTTAGCATCAGTGAAGAGTGCTATAGTCCCATGAGAAAAGATACATATTATTCTTTTCCACATCTAACTAATTGAAACCCGGACATACTAACACGAGACCACTCTGCAATACACCCCTTGCATATGACGTGACAAGCTCAAACAGCGCCATCACTGATGAGGTCAAAGGAAGACCTTTCATTGGCTGAGAGTTGTGCATGGTGCATAAAACACTAGTGCACATTTCCATTGTTTGGCTTCATCCTCGCAGGAACCTAAGAAGAGGTAACACCACAATGAACAACTGGAAACGCTCAGCTGTGTACATTGAAAGGACCAATAAAAAGCGACCTTCTTTTAACCTCTATGAGACCTCCATGGCCGGACTTCGTTTGCAAGTGGCTTATGCCCCTTTTAAAGGGAGCGTCTCAAAAAAGTTTGAACGGTAGGAATCTTATATGGTTTTTGAGGCATTGTACGGTGAGGTATCAATGTATGGTTTGCGGTAACCCATGTGTATATCTACTTTGCTGTGTAGATTTGTTCTATAGAGAACTTGTCTTGCTATTTGTTCTACTACCGCGGAGTAGATTTTCGGAAATTCGGGAGACTTCTCAGTTCTGAAAAGAACTGTCCTGCTTATGAACTACTACCTGGGCGGGAGGTAGGAATTTTGTTATGAATCGGTTCAGTATTCCAGCCGAGTACATAGAATGGTTCCTCGAAACCGCCAGAACGTTCTAATGGAATGTTAAAAAAGCTAACGCCAATTCTGTAGTGTAGGAATGATCCCTTAATCTGGTACAATGTCGCAGTCTAGCCAAACGTTCTGGCAGTCAACGGGATTACGGGCATATGCCTACCAGAACAATCCTCTCCGCCTAGAACATGCCCGACTTTTGAGACGATCCTTAAGTAAACTGTGCCCCCCCCACCTCTTTCAGAAGTTGATACTGCTTGCCGACGCAGTCATCCAACGGATCCCTGCTACTCAACACCTTGAGGGACTTGACGTAAGGCTTGAAGGCTCTCTCAAACATGGACGGAATACTGATCACGCAAAAAGCAACGGTGTCTTCATGGTACGGTAGATGAAATGACGTCTGGACTTTCTCATTGTACCAACCAATCTGAATCAGGGAAAAGAAGGAAAATTAGTCACAACAACCGCATGACAACCAGACGTATACATCCAGATATGATGACATTGGGCCGTAATGTCTTCCCCCCACAATAAATCTTGGATGCACCATTTTGGAAGTCAGATTCTGCTTCAGTGTGAGTTGCTGTTTCTTAGTTGCGATAATCGTAACCCTCCATCCTCCCGACGGTCGGGATCATAACGATTATCGCAACTAGCTGTTACTTAGCCCAGGTTGGACTCCTCCGGTGCAGTGCAACAGATACTGACGTCCTACCAGGACTAGCTGTTACTGTACTGTTTAGAACTCACTTCAAGGCTGGTTTATAGTCCGATAGTCGGTCCCGCCATGATAATCGTTGAATGCTGAAGGACACCAGCATCTCCATGTGACTGTCAGACCAGTCGCTGATGCCTCCTCAGTGACAACCCCTCGTCATTGGCCTTGCTAATTACTAAACAATGGCAGTTTACATGCCATGCACTAAGACTCGAGAGATCGACCTGATCATGCTGATTGATACCGAGTGACTGATAAGTTTACTTTTTTGAAATCCTTCAGGGGTGCTACCTTTTTTTGTTTTACTTTTGGTCAATGTGTGTCTTCCTGATTGTTTTTATCTACTTGTGTATTCTTACCGGTGAAGTTAATAAATGGAACGCACAGCATTGCATCATGTTGCACTGGACACTGCAAGTGCGTCTTAACTTGAAGTGATTTCAACTTTGAACTTTGAACATGATTTCCAATCGGATTTTTTTGTTTTTACCTTAAATGGATGTACCTCAAATCCTAAAAGATCAAGGACGTTTTCCACGGACTTCTGCAGCTCCTCAACTGTCATGGTGTCCACATAATTTGGTTGCTTGATTTCAGTTTCACACTCTTCCATATTTTTCATTATTTAAAAACAAGTTCCTCGTTCGTTCATCATGGCGCGCCGCACGTGCATTGCGTGTTTACATTTTTGTTGCCTTACGGGGGTCAAGGTCCATTCAAATGCCGTGAATATTCATATCACTGCTGATAAGAAATTGCTCACATGACAGTGTCACGTGGCGATAACCACCAGAAACGGTCACCTGACACACAAAACCTTGCAGCGGGCAAAAATAACAAATTGGTTGACATTTCTGAAGTGTAGCTAGGAAGGGCAGTCGTTGTTCCTTTGTTCGTAAAGAAATTTTTTGTTTTCCTCTCACAAAAATGATTGCTCGATCTGTGTTGTCGATCTGCTTCTTAGCAGTGTTCGGATTTTCTGCTGGTCCATCGCTAGTATCAGCAACAACTTGCCGTTTCCCTCCAGAGTTATGGTGCAGTTCGGTAGAAATAGCGAGAGCATGTCACGTAAGTTTTCGAATGTTTTTTTTTTCGGGGGGAACCTTTTCTATATGACTATTTATTATGGTAAAGAGAGTGAGACTGTATGGTACCTACTGGTAGAGGTGGAATCTCCCCGTCTTAACCTTAACTAATAACTTAATTAAGTCTTGGAATTTATGAAATTATGTTGACACTGTATATTAAGTATGTACACACAGGGAGGTAGGAATTGTGTGGATGATGCTGTTTTCAGTTTGTAATATTTTTGACCTGAATAAAAAATAGCATTTTTTCGGAAAACTTCTTTTGTCACCGTTCTTCTCATTCTATGGTCAGAACAAACAATAAAAAAGGAATCGCCAGTGTGAATATTGAAACAACTAAAACAAATCATAGACAAAATAGAATAAAGAAAATAAAGTGTAAAGTGCTGTATCCAACCACCACTTTTTCTGTAAGTTTTTACGATAACAAAACAAATTTTATTTGTGTAAATATTTGATACTATTTTTTGTGGTCATAATAAATGAAAACAAGGCAGTCTGCATCTTTTCAAAAAAAAGAAAAGAAAAAAAGTAAAGCAAAATTTAGTTTGGAACTCCAACTTTTAAATTTTAAATATTTGTTTGTGTTTCCAGGTTGAAAAACAATGCGCCGACTGGCAACACCCAATGGTCAACGATGCACCATTAGTGAATATCTCCCTGTACTATGAATCTTACTGCCCAGGATGTCAAGATTTTATCAACACTCAGCTTTATCCAACGTGGACTGAGTTGAGCAGCATCATGTATGTGGCACTCGTTCCTTACGGAAATGCTCGGGTTCGTGTAGTTAATTTTTCTACCAAACTAGACCCAGTTACTTGGGCGCTGTACTCCTTTTTCGAAAAATTGAGTTTATCGGTCGTATTACTTAGCGCACCAGGAACTTATTGTACGTAACTACATCAATCTTCATTTTACCGGGTGCCCTGCGTCAACCGTGAAACCACGCGATTGAGGCAGGGCACCTGTCAAATTTTAGACGGGTGCCCTGCCGCAACTGTGATGACAACAAGGTTGAGGGAGGTAGGGTACCCATCAATTAGACGGATGCCCTAACATAAACCTGAGCGTAGCAGTGCCCTGTAATCAAATACGTGTAATGCCTTTTATTTGAAAAAGTCGTCAATTGCAATTTGTTTATATTGAAAATAAAACTAGAGAACCAATGACTGCAGTCAAGGCATTCACAACTTCAAAGCTGATGTCCCAAAGTATATTTTGGTCACAACTTATACATGACAAGGTCATTTTAAGGTCATTTTGGTTTGGTGTAGCCAAAACAATTATGTTATAAACAGGGCCAATTTAAACAATCCTGGTGGTTCACAGTCTGAAAATTGGACAAAGGGACACTGCAAGGGTCAAGGACAAAGTACTGTACATGATAATTTCATGCTAGTTGTGACCAGTCCTCCAGAGAAACATTTCCAAATGAGTTACTTGTCATGGTTGAGGAAATAGTCATTTAAAGGACCCCCAAATCATCAGTTGCTAATTTTGATTGCCACGACTTAAAGGTCGCGTTATTGAGATATCACCGAAAAACCGGAGTGAATATTTCCACGCAGGAAGAATATTCCCCATAGGAATACACAGTCTGAGAAGCGTTTCTGATTCAAAATTTGGGGAATAAAAAGTGATACATTTTCCATTATAACCGTAGTACTTCGAAGTTAAAAGTTTCTCAAAATTAATTTTACTCCCCAAAGCTGCTGTACTTATATACCGAGTAAGTTTTTATTGCCATTAATTTTCAGAGTCATTACCAAACGTGTACTGTGCCTTTAAGTGAAAAAAAACTTTGATTGACTATTATTCATTATTTTCACCAAATAGTGACCAGCGAATTTGATAGATAAGAAAATTTAGAAGAAAAACAAATCTGATAATTTAACCCTAGCAGGAATTATTCCATGCATTTTAAGCTGTAAATAAGTATGATTGAACACAAAAAATTGCAATAAAATTTCTAGAAGCAATTAGTGCAGTCAAAGCATACACACATTCAAAGCTGAAGTCCTAAACTTTATTTGGGTCATAACTCAAACTATCTCAAAGGTCATTTCGGAGGTCACTTGCTGTTTGAAAATTAGGGTCATAGATTGGTGTTTTTTTCAACCTAATGCTGATAAATAGGCAAAATTATAAAGAAAGATGCAATAAAAATCACATGTGAAAATTTCCGCTGAATACAGTGTCTACTTGGTGAGAAAACAGCAAAAAACTGTCACAGTATTTTCACACGAACATCGACTCGATCCACGTTTAGCGAGGTGACAGCGGGTACCAACCAACATCTCCGGCCGCAGCATTCGCGAACGGACACCAACCCTCAGAATTCTGAGAAACGATTTATGCATGAAATGTTTCTCCGATTGAAATGTTTTTGGGTGAAAAAAATCTCCAAACCATATTACGTCGAAGGGAATCCGTTCTCAAAATAGTGTATATTAACAACGGCTGAAGTGCTTCTTATCGAATAAGTTTTTTTATGGTCATTCATTTTTGGAGTATTTACCAATCTATGACGCTACACTGTAAGGGTTAACATTATTTTTTAAACACTGCATTTGAATCTTCATACCAGGAGACTAAGAATTCCACGGGGTGGTCGTACGAGTGTCAACACGGCATACAGGAGTGTCAAGGCAACCTACTGGAAGTCTGTATCCTTCACTACGCAGACTTTTCCACGGCGTTCAAAACTATCCACTGCATGGAGAAATCCGGGCAGCCTGTGCCGTATGCCAAACAGGTAAGAGTTGTGAAAAGCGAGCCTATTTAAAAATTTTAAATTCTCTCTCGATTTTCAGTATCAAAATGAGTGCACAGTTTTATCCACTAAAAGAAGATTGATCTCTTCTGTATGGGTGATGATACTCGGCAGAATTGAAAGATATTTTTGGAGACTCAAACTCAACAGTTGAACAACATACAAAAAAGAAGATATTAAACTGAAAAACACAAGACCACCAGACTTGTCCCCTCTTGAGCTTACTGGCCCGACGCTAAAATTATTGGCCTCGGGCTGCGGAAATTTTAAAAAATTGGATGTCCTAATTGTTCACTTTACAATACATTTACATGTAGATGACATGATAAAACAGGGTGTCCAAATTTAAAACAGGGTGTCCGAAAGACACCCAGACACCCCTCTGGTTAACACTATGTGGATGAGGCTGTTGGGGCCAAGCGAAAGCTGTTGTTTTGACTTTATTTTAGAGGAATGCATAACAAAAATTTAATCAAGGACATTACAAATATTAAAAGGGAAACACAAAATGTCCGTCATCTAAACAAGATAATCATTGCACAAGGGGAAGACCGGATAAAAAAAAAACTAGAAAAAAAAACACCCCATTGTTTGAAATTTGCTGACCTCATTAGTGTCCTTGACCTAATAATGAATCATTGGAGTATATATAGGTGCCATTGTTGTCATTTAAAAGTGTTTTTGTTATCAGTTGAAAAATGTTCATTGCTTCGATCAAGCGGTTTGACCTGTGTGGCTACAGGGTACACTGCATTAGTATAGACTGGGAAATGACAGGGTTGTTGTACTTTTGCTTTTGGATTGTTTGTTTTGCTGTAAAAGAAATGTTGATCTATTATTTGTGATGCAAATAACACTTTGTTTTTGTAAAGGTAGATTTTTTTGACTTTGGCAATAACCCAGAAAAAGAAATTGTGTATTTTCGTTATCTGAAAGCCTACATGTTATAGAGATGGTAATGGTAGTAAGCATCCTGCAAAATTAGAAATCAGTAAATGTACGTTTGAAAAATTTGAATCTCCAAAGATTGCCTGCGGGCGACTTTTGGAAATTTCCATGGTGTCCATTTGAATATGCCCTCAACACGGCCAGAGATTTGATTGGTACCCCATGTCACCTTGCAAAAAGTGGATGGATTTGACATTCTTAATGAAAATACTTTGAAATTTTTCTCATGAATCGAACACAGCTTCGCATACTGTACCTTGTAGAAAGAAAAAATGAGCACTGAGGGGCCATACTATTGTCATGTACACTATTGTCATGTATACTATTGTCTTCATGTATTACCAATGCATACTATTGTCATGTGAAATCAGATTATCAAGTACTTTATGGCTTCGAGGTCTTATCAGTGTGTTTGTTGTGTGCTGCAAATGCCTTCAGTAGTGCAAACTACAAAGGTTATAAAGTTAAAATCTATGCCTTTTTAACACATGAATTTAAATGCTGATCATGCACGAGGGACGTGCCGAAAGTTTGAGCTTGAAGTAACATTTAAAAGTATCATAGATTGGTTCGTCTTGGTTAAAAAGTTAAAACCTGTGCCTTTTGTACTGTGTTTACCAAGTAGTATTTGTTTAAATGATATTGGCAATGAGTTGCAGGTCATGTGCAAGGGAACTGACAATCATCTAAAAAAGCTTGAAGCATTACAAACTTTTTTAAAATGGTCTCTAGTCAATTTTACAGGCTGGAAGAGCAGAGTAGCAATGTTAGGGTTCCAGACTCAAACTTGTTAAGGTCTCGGAAGTTATAGGTCTCGATTTTGAAGACTAGCTCTCAGTCTTGTTTTTTTCTTTGAATTTCTCTCCAAGTTGAGCGCTAAGTAGCTCCTCGCGCTAGTCTCAAACTCGCACGCTTATATTTTGAAACTATTGCTCGCAAGTTTCAAACTTGCATGAGCCAAATATTCGAGCTAACTTAAATTGGGCTGTGAAATTTGCGTGCTCCATGCAATCATCTGGTAGCAACCTCTTTTGACTCAACTTTCTCAGGCAACGTTTAAACACTCATATGTTTATATCGCATGTTTAAACATGGCCATGTGATCTCCTCTCGCCAATCAGAATGATTTAACTGTCCCAGGTATTTACGAATCTATAGGTATTAACTTACTCTACCAGAAAACGATCATTTGCGTTGCATTTGGAGAAAACAATGGAAAAGAGATTTAGTTGAAGCTAAATTGAACCCACCCACCCACCCAGTTGCCAGGAGTTTCAACAGGGAGCATCCCAGCAAAACTTGAAGAAAGTAACTGGAAGGTCACAATGAGGAAGGGAGCTGGGAGGGGTTTGTACCCCTGGACCCATCCCCTGGATTTATGCCTGCTTGACCCTTACAAACTGATTAATTTTGAATCTTCTTTTTTTGTCGTTCACCATTCAAGTGCATGACGAAGAACAACGTAAACTACGATCAAGTCTCAGCGTGTGCAACGGGTCCCGAAGGTAATGCTCTGGAACATCAGATGGCGCTCAAGACTAACGCATTGAATCCCACGCACACCTACGTACCATGGGTTACACTAAATGGGGTAAGTTTCACAGTCGTACGAAGAGTTTGAGGCCGGGGAACGGGGTCCGTGTTCGACTTTCCAGGGATGAGAAATTTCAGACTCTTGTCTGAATTCAGACGTTTTGAAGACTGCCTGGTAAACAGAAATTGCTGTATTTTTTATCCAAGTGAAATGAGTCATGCTCTTTGATCTACTTTCCTAGCACTGAGGATATCGTTCCAAAACTCCCTGGAATCTGTAACACAGTTCAGGGGTTACCAAAAAGGTGGAAATGCTGTCATTTCAACATATTCCTCCTAAGATCTGGATCCCAGTTGAAGACTTTTTTTTGTCAGCAGTGACTCTCCCCCCCTGGATTTAAATCAGTTTAAAATGTTGGTATTTTTGTGCACAGTTTTATAATAAAATCAGGGAGGGCATTCACGTGATGGGGTGTTTGTTTTGGGGGCTTGGGCTGGGACAATGTGTTGTAATATCAACAGCTCTCCGGTGCTCTTTACCAAGTAAGATTTTATGGTCATAAATTTTGGGAGTAATTACCAGAGGTATACCCTTCCCTTTAAGGAAACCCTTAAGGAAACCCTTGACCAAAACATCATCGGGTTAAAAAAAACGTTTACTTCTGCTGCCCCCTCATTGTTGAACAATTTACCGGATCATATTAGACGTTCTCCGTCACTGGCTTTGCTCAAAACTTCCCTCAAGGCTCACCTCATGAGGACTGCCCCCCCCCTCTATTGCTGTGTCCATGAGCTATGAGAATCTCAAGATGGTTACCGCGAACTAACACGGTCGGCCATTTTGTGGAGTCAACAATTTGACTCCAATTTGACTCCACAAAATGGCCGACTGGTTAGTTCATGATGTCAAAGGAAAACCACGCAATTTCGAGGCATGTTTGTGTGGATCATTGTATTCTACTTTTAAAACATCTGTCTTACCACGTCCATTTTATAACAAACGATTACAAATGCTTTTTATAGACCAACTCGCCGATCCAAGGCAACATGTACCTTTAATGTACATTGTTTTCCGAAATGAGCGCTTGTTCAGAACTCTGTAAACAATGGACATTTATCGGGTGAGTCTGCTGCCACCTAGTGTTCAAAAGGCTCTCATTCGTGCTCTTTACTTTGCTCCTGAAGGTTCACACTGAGAAGATTAATAGTGAGGCGTTGAATAACCTCAAGAAGTTGATCTGCAAGACGTACCAAGGGCCAAACCCGCTGCCTGCACCCAGGATCTCCAGGAGGCTGACTACTGTTACCGTGAAGAGTAGAAACAGGGCTCGAAATATACACTGGACCACAGGCCCGAGCTCAGTGATTTTAGTGTTGGGCAGTCTTGTGTTTTTTTTTTTTTCAAATGTTGATTCTCAGTCTGATAATGTCTTTCAATTCTGTTGAGTATTGAAGTATACTTACACGCCTGGAACTACACGGAGGCCACAGAGGCCATGGCCTCCGTTGACAGGGTCTTGGCCTTGGTGCCCCTTCAAAAGTTTCCCATAGACTTTTAAGATTTTCAAATGGAAGTGCCCTTTGCAAAATGAAAACGGTCTTGCCCTTTGAAAGATGAAATTCCAGGCCTGTACTTACCCATAATACAAGTGAGATCAATCTTCTCTTCGTGCTTGTTCAAATGAAAACAGTTCAACTGTGTACCGGTAGTTTTTTTTCTCATTTCAATTCTGGTCTTGTACAAAATAAAACCAGGACCAGTAACCATTCTTAGCTACAGGCCCTGTGGTCTTGTGGATTACCCCCCCCCCCCTAAATTTGATCCCTGAGATATCGTCTCATTTGTTGTTTCTGTGTGATCAATTATTCAAAACATCAGCCATGATATCAATGTGATTCGGTGTCTTGAATCTTCTATATGTGAAGAAATACTCACATTATAGGCCTCGGCCCCAATTAGGTGTTATTCGAAAGCTCCTAGTCTTATGTATTTGATGAGCAAATAAACCCAGTTTGAAGTTTGGGCAGGTGGCCGGTTGTGGCACAGAATGTCACGTGTATGAGTGTATGCTTGACAATGCTTCCACTCAACTCATTTCAAAAACTTTTCTGCCAAAAAAGTTGTGATTAATACTAATTAAGTCTTCTGAAATTTAACTTCAGGTAAACAAAATAAAAAGGTTTGTAAGTTATAATGAGTGTTAAGGCTCTACTGCCTTGTACAAATTGAAGAGTGTTTTAATGTAAAACTAATGAAGTTTTTTTGTAAATTAAGTAATCTTGTTGATTAGTACGATTCTTGTCATAATAAAATAATTATAACCATTTTTAATAAATATACTGTTTTCTGTAAACAATTACAGTTACATTCAGGTTACCATTTTCCAAAAAAAAAAAAAAGGCTGAAAGTTCAAATTAGTGCTACATTTGTAACATTTCAACTAAATGTGAAACATTTCATAAATGCATCTATTTACTTTCTATTGATTCCAATTACTTTTGTGCATCAAAAATAATGATCATGTGTTTGTGCAACTGGCTAAACAATTTGTAGCAAATTCGCCAAATGGTATTAGTAAATTACTTCTTAAAAGTAATCAATGGTTTAGATGAACTATCATAACAAAGTATAATTTTTGAAAATGGCGATTAACCCAAAAAGTAATTGTTTTATCTTTGCACAGTTACTGTGCCTTACAATGCAAGTAAAGTCCATATTAATACATAATTTTGAAGTAAAGTTAAAGGAAAGATGGCTGAAATGAAAGAAATTTTTTCTCAGGAAAAGGAATGTTGCAATAAATTGGACATTGGATGAAAGAAACTTATCCATTCTGAGCTTCTTAGTCTTTTTTTCATGAAGTTGCTTGTGTAAAATGAATTTAACTGTCAATATAACACAATGCTGTCAGGTCATGCTGGGTTTCTTTTTAAAAGTGGTCTGAATTTTAATTTTTCGTTTCTGCTTTGTGTCCGAAATGGGGTAGATGGGGGGTGTCAATCTCCTAAGTGATTTTGATTTGCAGTTTCTTGGGTTGCATTTCTTGTTTTTGATTTATGTTGTGGCTTTCAGTGTAAAAGCAGAGTAGCCTTGGGGAGTCGACCTGGGTGGGGGAAGGATGATCTTGGCGGTGGGCTTAAAAATATTCCTTTGGGGCTTATGCGACAGTAAAGTGTCGCAGAGGAGCTGGTCAATGCAATCTTTCTCTGCATTGTGATGACGCCATCAGCATTCGGCAAGATTCAACTGGGATTTGTCCACCTCTCACGATCTTTTTGCCATGATTTTCTTTTTCTGAATCACATGAAGAAAAACTTTACATTTCTGGAACCAGTAGTCAACAGTATTATTACTTTTTGTTGTATCGCCATCATCAAACCAGCTTTCCCTTATTGCTGACAAAATGAGCAGCCCAGCAGTAGGTCAGCAACAGGGCTTTTCGAAGAGACATCTTATTGTCTGTAAACCAATTCTGCCATGTCGAATGCTTGGATGGCGCACACCCTCTTGTGTCATCTTCGGTTATGACATCTCCGGGTGAATCCGTCCTTACGATACTTTTTCACTGACCAAGACAGTAAATGTGTACAGTATCATGCGACAGACAGGTTTTTCAGGTAATGAGGCCCCGCTTCTTGCAGAATTCAATCGTTGATTCTGGTGTTGATAATTCCTCAAATCTGGACAAATTAAAAAAATTAAAAAAACTTTTCCTTGTGATGGTATTGTTGAATTATGGTCGAGTGATAAAAAATAGAGCGCCGGCTGGTGTCGTCTGCTCCACTTTCCCGAAACCTGATACTTTGGACAACCGCCCTCTGTTGAAAGTTTAAACTCATTTAAAGATGGCGGCGTCCACGCTGAAGTACGAGGGTTGCAATTATTTTCGGCAAAGACTCGTTTTAGCCACTTTGAGCGGGAAGTCTGTACGGATTACTAAAATTAGATCCAAAGATGACGATCCAGGATTACGTGGTACGTGTTTTTCGGATTAAATATAGCAAAATAAAACTCTTGTTTCTTAAATTCGACCACACGTGGTCCAATCTCAATGACCGTACATGCACGGTACCGACGGACGGCCCTAGCTGGACGGACCATCCATGGACGGACACAAGGAAGACTCAGTCATACATAGTTGAGCAAGGAGATTCGTGTTGTTTTCCTACTGCTTCCTACTTTATTTTTAGTATTGTTCAGTATCAAACATACACCATGTGTACATTACATCGAACACAACTCATATAAACATGATTGTTGATGTTATTTACTTCTTCTTCTGGCGCGCTCGTTATACAAACAAACCATGGAGAAAAAAAGAAAACAAACATGGGTCATGATTCAGAAATCCTAAACAGGAGAGACTGACACTAAGGATTTTTCGGAAAAATTTCCGCAGGCGGCCGCCACTTTCCGAAGCTTTTTTTTTGATTTTTTTTTTTAAAATTTATTCATGAGGATGTTTCCAATCGATTGGGGTAGGGAACAAAATTCTACGATAAATGGATTTCATAGGGGGACGATTTCAAAAAAAAATTATTTTGCGTAAATCCAAAAAAGAAATTGCGAAAAAAATTCGCGCTTATTGCCACACTCTATTCTTCTCTATTTCTCCCCCATTTCCTGTCTCCTCTTCACCCAGTCTCCATGTATCTACCTGTACCTTATTGCTGGAAGGAATGGAACGTTAGTAATCAATGAAATAATGCAATGGCGTCGTTACCGAGACTCGAACCTGTAAAGAGAGAACAATTTATTTGACACAAGAGAGCATAGCCTTAACCCACACGGCTATGAGGCGTTGATACAAAGATTGGTTTGCTTGTCCTACATGTTTCTCCCATAATCTGGTTTACTAAAGGTCATAATGAATATGTAATTTTTATGAATATTAAAATAAGCTGTGATTGTCCAATACTTTGCATAAACTGAATATTCATAAATTTATGAATGAAAACCTGCCTTACACGTCAGTCGCGCAAAAGGTTATTTCGGATTATTCCATTAGTAGGAGTCCTAGGTAAGTTATATAAACCACCTAAACGTTTTTAAACCGAACCGTCCCCGACTACCCCCTCCGAATAATTCCAAAGGCGCTGATTCCATCAGAAAGCCACACAATAAATCAAAAGATAGAATTAATAATAACAAACAACAACTATTGCCATTTATTGAAACACTTGCTCTATTTATTAACCCAAAATGACGACCAGGAGGTGCGCGTTTAAGTGCGCTGTGGTTTGCAATGGGTCTATAAAATGGCGGTCTTAACAGATTCCGTGCGCGTTATTAAATAAAAACATCAGTGCAATTTATATCCTAATTTACGGACATTCATATCATCAACACACGTGTGCTAATGTACCTAGTTCTAATTTCCCCCCTAAACATCATCTGCGTTTACCCCTTCCAGAAATCGAATAGTCCTATCGAATTTCCATCGCGCATGAACGATGACCGACTGATTGGAGAAATTGCAAAACGCGCGAACACACACACAGTAGGAAAACGATACAAAATGGCGTTGGGCCATTTTCTCACGTCGCGTAGGCCGGTTTTCGGCCCATTTTTCACGCCTTTCCAATTTTTCTTACAACCTATTCATACTTAGGATATTTTTCTCCACTCCTTCCGGACAGGTAAGACCCAAAATTTTCTTAATTCGGGGCGATTAAAGTGGCGGCCGCCTCCGGAATTTTACCCGATTTTTCACCTTCATTCATAGAAAAAAATTCATGTCGTAGACTTTGTTAAAACAAAGTTTACGCCCATTTATAAAGATTTTGTTTAAATTTTTTATTATTTTTTGTTTATCTATTTATTTTTTTTTTTTGGGGGGGGTTGTCTCACATTTTGTCATACCCTTCTTTCAGAGTACATGTACCTACCCAACATCGGAAAGCTTGTGAAATGAATAGTTCACTAAAGAAGAAGAAAACAAAATGTAGCTTTATTTTTACGAAGTTACACACATTTAGGCCTATAGAGTAATTTTATTTTAGGGGGTATGGCAAAATTTTTTGGAACGGGAAAAAAACCAATGTTCATAAAAAATTGTTTAGTCTCCTTGCTTTTGTAATACGGCTATTTTCCCCCTTTTGTAAAATACCCTACCTGTTACCACTACAGGTGTAGGATAATGTAATACCATGAAGCAATAAACTATCAATACAAAAATATGGACAATTGTCCAATGAGTTACAACTTTTTCTTCTCATGTTTTTAAGAATAAACGAGAGGGGTGAAGGGCTTCATAATCGCTAGCACACCAAGATGAATGCTAATTCAATTAATTCTGTCAACAGCACTGCAACTTTTTTTGCATTTTAAATAACAGATTTTGAAGCAAGTTTCATCAGACTGTTGGATAGAGTCACCAATGGATCCCGCATTGAAGTCAATGAAACAGGTATGAAGTTCAAATGAAACAGGTATGAAGTTATAAAGTTCAATTGTTCCAATAATCTTAAAGACAGAAACACTAAATAAATGACAACAATGAAGGATCGCTCGGCCCCACCAGTCTCATCCAAGACCGCTGGGATGGGCCGATGAGCTTGTATAAACTCTTTTTCAGGATGCAATGGTGCATGATGGGACTGATAGTACTGCTGATCTATCGCAATGGGCACCGATTTCAATGCGTACACACACGATGATGTAAACGATAAGTTAGCCCGCTTCTATTTTCACAAAAAATTGCAAGAAGAATAAAACTAGGTCAATTTTGTATGTTGCTATCGATGGCTTTCTGTAACGATGGCTTTCTCTGTTCACCCACAGGTACCACTGTACTGTATCAACCAGGGCTACTGAGCGGGGGAACCATTGAACACGACTGCAACACACAGAGAGCTATAGGGTACTACCTGGAGGCGCTGATACAGCTGGCCCCCTTCATGAAGAAACCAATCAAAGCTGTACTCCGAGGCATCACTAATGATCAAGTGGATCCATCGGTAGGTGGTCCTCCTCTGCAGCGCTTGGGGTCGATTTCACAAAACTCTTCCTAACGTAGGACTAGTCCTAGGCAATGCTAAGAGATAGTACTAGTCCTAAGTTAGGACCAGTACTTAGGACTAGTCGTATCTCTTAGCATTGCCTAGGACTAGTCCTAAGTTAGGAAGAGTTTTGTGAAATCGACCGCTTGTATGGTCTTCAGTTCAGAGAAGAGAGAACTCCTCACTGTTTGACCATTCAGTATCATCCACTGTGGTTTTGAATAAAGGGAATCAAAGAGTGGTGACAGGTCTTAGACCGCCATTCAAAATCATACAGGGTTGTTGCTGTGTGTTGGGCTCGGTCCTTTATCGCACAGCCACGACCCTGCAAGGTTTTGACTGGCCATTTAAAACTGAGTCACCACTCTTTCATTCCCATTCATCAATACCTTTTTTAAAAACATCAAAAAAACCTTTAAAAGTTGGGAACAAATCTGACAGCTTAGCCGTAGCCGCGCTCGCCCCGACTCTACATTGAACTTCTGTCCATGTTGAGCACAAAGTTGCTCCCCATATAAGTTTACAACTTGGGCGTTTAAGTTTCAAACTATCGCATGCAAGTTGGTGAGCCAAATATGCGACCTACCAACTTACGTTTTCTCAGGCGACTCTTTTTATACTGCATGTCTAAACATTGCCACATGATCTCCCCTTGACCAATCAGAATTGTCCCAGGTGTTTATGAATGATAGATTGACCAAGTGTGAGAACCATATCTCCACCAACAGTGGCCTGAATTCCATTGCAATTAAGTACCGCTGGTGGGCTTCTCCAGTTTGCCACTCTCAATGATGCACTTTATACCACTGTTATGGTTTAGTGAGGTATGGGTTGGTTGTCTCAAGAAACACGAAGGCAAAAAATCACACAGAAAAAGCTGGCAACCATCTTAAAAACAGCTCGGCCGGTTGTCTTGAAAAATGTGTCGAGCGGCCATTTAAAAAGAAAGAGGCCCGCCTCCTCCCTTTTAAAAAAAAGGCAGGACGCTAAACATTTTTTTAGTTTTCTTTTGCCTAATAGCAGGAGGGTTTTAAAGTGTTCACAATGTTATGTATTAATATTGTCATTTTTGTGGATTGATGACCAGAAGTGCAATCTATGTTTCTTTTTTATAAACAGGTTGACGTTATCAAAACAGCATCTTTCCCGATACTCAGAAAGTTCTACATTGATGAGGGTCTGGAGCTAAAGGTACAAAAATAATAATAACCTGTCGTTCTTATATAGCGCTTTATCACACCCGATGGGCATCTCAAAGCTCTCAGTATTATTGTTGCAAGGTATGTGGAGCTGCGTTTTTTGAAGTATGAGACCTATTCCTTTACATAGCACCATGTAATGGTTTACAAGGTGCTGTGGCGCAATATGCTGCCAATCAACCCAGGAACACCGGGGCGAACCCCTTCTCTTTACGATAAGTGCACTGGGTTCTTTTACGTGCATTACACAACACACGGGACCTACGGCTTTACGTCCCATCCGAAGGACGCATCAATAATGGTTAAGTGTCTTGCTTAAGGACAAAAGTGTCACGACCGGGACTCGAACCCACTGATCAGAAACACCAGAGCTTGAGTCCGGTGTTCTTATCTGCTCGGCCACGACACGCCACATGATGTCTTTTTTTCTGTTTAGGTTAAGTTTTTGTTTTAATTTTTGTAATAGCCATTTTATTTTGGAGCAGGTCTTCGGATTATTTGTTATTTAATGTTAGCTATTGAGTTTTGTATTGATCTGTTTTTCATGCAATAATTGTAAGATTTTAAAGAACTTAGATGTACAAATTATCGTGAAAATAATTGCTAACTGATTTCTGAAAGCGCACAAAGTAATATGATAGTTTATGATTTGTTTTCATGTATATTTTTTGATAAGACCCTTGAAGT
Organism: Pycnopodia helianthoides; assembly: GCA_032158295.1. NCBI lineage: Eukaryota > Metazoa > Echinodermata > Asteroidea > Forcipulatida > Asteriidae > Pycnopodia > Pycnopodia helianthoides. The sequence continues at coordinate 4,473,823 of CM063253.1, read as the reverse complement.
AAATTTAATTTGTTTGTCAATACAGATAACAAGAAGAGGAGCACCCCCTGGTGGAGGTGGGGAAGTCGTCTTTAAATGTCCTTCCAAGAAAACACTTCGTCCACTTCAGTTCATCAAACCAGGGAAAATCAAGAGAATACGGGGAGTGGCGTATCCTTTACAAAATTTTCAAAACTTTTTTGTGTGGAACCATTCTGAACCATTTTACTGCAGTACAAGAGTTATATGTATGGCATTCGTCTGTCATTCAAAACCATGTGGAATGGTCAGACAGTAGGAGGGTTGACTGTATACAGTGTAGTGTATTTTGTAATAATGTTGTTTATTTTGACATTTCCTTGACTGTGTGATTAAGATACGCGATGCGTGTTTCCCCGGCTGTCGCCAACAGAATTGTTGATGCTGCTCGCAGTGTTCTCAATCAATTCCTTCCAGATATCTACATCTACACAGACCACGTCAAGGGAGCTCAGTCCGGAAAGTAAGACAAAGCATTCACCGTAACCCTCCTACTCTTGGTAACATTTTTCCAGTGGGTTGTCCAATCATTTGAAACCATTCAACTGCATGGGTTGTGTGTGGTTGCACAACTGTGCCCAGAACCAACTTGACATCATATTACAGGCTGCATGGTTTTTCTATCATTCAAAACCACAGTGGATGATTATTGAATGGTCAGACAGTAGGAGGGTTGACTGTGTACTGTGTTGATGCATTCAACATATGATATCATATCGCAGGGCTGGCATAGTTTTATTTATCATTCATAAATACCTGGGACAGTTTATCCATTCTGATTGGACGAGAGGACATCACGTGGGGGTGTTTAAACGGACGATATAACACCGGCTAGAAGTGTTTAAACATGGCCTGGCAACTTTTTGTCAAAGAGGGCGCTATCACGTTTGCGCGGAGCGCGCAAATTTGGTAAGCCGCATAGTTTATTTCGCGCAAGTTGGAAACTTGCGTGCGATAGCTTGAAACTTAAGCGCGCAAGTTCGAAAATTGCGCGACACGGTTTTTCTACACGCATAGAAATTCAATGCCGAGTCGAGGTGAGCTAAGGCTAAACTGTCAGATTTGTTCTCAACTTTTACAGGGTTTTTGGATATTTTTAGGAGAAAGGTATTTATGAATGGGAATCAAAGTGTGTTGACCTCGTCTCGGTGATATTATCAAGAACCAGGCCTCGGCGGGTTTAAACCACTAGTTTAAAACCTCTTCACCACACATTATTCAAAACCACGGTGGATGATATTGAATGGTCAGACAGTAGGAGGGTTGACTGTGTACTGTGTTGATGCATTCAACATATGATATCATATCGCAGGGCTGGCATAGTTTTATTTAGCATTCAAAACCACAGTAGATGATATTGAATGGTCAGACAGTAGGAGGGTTGACTGTGTACTGTGTTGATGCATTCAACATATGATATCATATCGCAGGGCTGGCATAGTTTTTATTTATCATTCAAAACCACAGTGGATGATATTGAATGGTCAGACAGTAGGAGGGTTGACTGTTGACTGTGTTGATGCATTCAACATATGATATCATATCGCAGGGCTGGCATAGTTTTATTTAGCATTCAAAACCACAGTAGATGATATTGAATGGTCAGACAGTAGGAGGGTTGACTGTTGACTGTGTTGATGCATTCAACATATGATATCATATCGCAGGGCTGGCATAGTTTTATTTAGCATTCAAAACCACAGTAGATGATATTGAATGGTCAGACAGCAAGAGGGTTAATACACATACATGTACACTTATCAATGGGCTACTGTTTCAAGGGTACCAATCACTGCATGGTGGTGGTGGTCTCTATGCATTATTCATTAGTTGGGTTGGGTCATGATTGGAATGTTGATGAGGTTAACACATGTCTGAACTTGGGTAGCTCTATCAGTGTGAGTGTGTAGTGTGTAAGGGCCATGTCACACCAGGCAATTTACAGGCAATCAGTTCCAGGCAATCTCCATGAAGAAAAGTCATTCACAATTCAATGTTCATATATTTTTCTTGGGGATCATGAGACATTGTGTAAAAAATGACTCATGTGCTACCAAAAAGGTTCTGTAGCATGCACTGCACTTGGTTGCCTCCAAGTTGCCTGGAAAAGTTGCCTCGTGTGACAAGGCCCTAAGGATACTACATGTACGCAAAGTAAAACAAATTTTTTTAAGTTAAAAAAAAAAACCCAAAACATTTTAGGTTTTTCTTTTATCAATAGTTGGTTTTGTTCATCAGAAAATTGTACAAGTTAATTATTCACTAGTTAGAGAATACCAGCCTCTCCGCAATCAGTAGACATTATTGTACCTGCCTGTAATTCTTCATTCTTTTGAGATACAGGGCAAATTTGCAAACAGCTCACACCAAAACACCAACAGAAAACAGATTTTAATTGTTTGTCTTCAGACCTATTCGCATGCTCAATTTTTAATTTTCCAACATTGAAATACTTTTAAACCAACTTATATTAAAAAGCGGTTACAGGATGTTCTCAATATTTTTACTATTACCTTTTTATGGCCGAATAGACATCGTAGATACCGTTTAATAACCATATAAACTTAAAATTTGCATTTAGTAATAAAGAATTCAAGTCAAAAATGCACCTCTCCGCGCGACTTTTTCAGCCGAGATTCAAAAACTACTTATCTATGATAATAATATGCATATGACCCCTTGACGTCACCGGCAGCTAAAACCTCACGGTTAGCATTATAAACACACACATAAATGTCTCTTTGCTTGGAAAACAAAACAAAATCAAGAAGAAACCAAACTTACATCATACAGTTAAATACTCTTTCTGTCCATCCAGAGTATCCTAAATTGTGTCATTGTAAAATGAAGCCTACACGTTGGGTTGTTTTTCGCTATAAACGAAGCTAAAATTTCCTATAAACTAAGCCCCGAAATATCAAACCTGTGAAAATTTTGGTTTAATCCGCTGTGTGATTCAGGAGAAAATCGTGAAAAACCGTGCACAATTTTCAGCAAGTAAACACATTGTCGTTAATTTTGGTTGTAACAACCGTTATCAGCTGTTGCGCTTTTAAGGTTTTCAGATACAGTTTTCTTGAATTTTACCTCATTTCCGAGGGAAATGACCTCATTTCTGAGGGAAATGTTTCACAGAAAAATTGGTTCTCATATAAACTTCATTATCAGTATTAAAGCTTTGAGACTCAAATCAAACAATGATCTTTTTTATCCTCACCAATCCTGTATAATACCTTTAATCTTTGATTCTCAGGTCACCAGGGTTTGGTTTGTCGCTAGTCGCTGAAACAACAGAGGGCGCTTTCCTGAGTGCGGAGCTATCATCGAATCAGAAAGGTCAGACTCCTACGATACCTGAAGACCTGGGCAAGCAGACGGCGATGCTCCTCATGGAAGAAATCTACAGAGTGAGTTGCCCTTTTATTGAGAAATGCACATGCCAAGGGTACAGGCCCAGGGTGCCTCCTCGGGAGGCTAGGGGTGGGAGGTACAGGCCCAGGGTGCCTCCTCGGGAGGCTAGGGGTGGGAGGTGCAGGCCCAGGGTGCCTCCTTGGGAGGCTAGGGGTCGGAGGTACAGGCCCAGGGTGCCTCCTTGGGAGGCTAGGGGTGGGAGGTACAGGCCCAGGGTGCCTCCTTGGGAGGCTAGGGGTCGGAGGTACAGGCCCAGGGTGCCTCCTTGGGAGGCTAGGGGTGGGAGGTACAGGCCCAGGGTGCCTCCTTGGGAGGCTAGGGGTAGGAGGTACAGGCCCAGGGTGCCTCCTTGGGAGGCTAGGGGTCGGAGGTACAGGCCCAGGGTGCCTCCTTGGGAGGCTAGGGGTCGGAGGTACAGGCCCAGGGTGCCTCCTTGGGAGGCTAGGGGTCGGAGGTACAGGCCCAGGGTGCCTCCTTGGGAGGCTAGGGGTGGGAGGGAGGTTGTAACGGTTCGTTGTTGCAAGCGGTGGATGGTAGGGTGCGGGTCATGGTTTCGTGAAGGGGTTCCATTCCTCTAACCTTGCCCCCAGGGCACCATGAACCAGAGCTATACCTCTGGTTCCATCATTTGTTTTGCCATTGGTTTAAATTTTCAGTTGTGATTAACGTCCATGTTATTTACTATCTTCATTAAATAAATCTTTTGTCTTTCGTGGCCCCTTGACAAGGTTTAGTTTTAGCTATAGGGTTCAGAGGCGGATTCAAGATTTTTTGAAGGCGAGAGGGGTGGTCAAACTTTGACGGCGATTTCAGTAATCCTGCTATTGTTTTAAGACAACTGGATCATGGCCCAGTTTAGGTCGCTTTAACATTTTTAACATTAGATGACTCTCTGGTGCAATCTAGGACACTTCAGAAGCATTTTACAACTTATTTTTTACCCATTGTAAAGTTAGTAATTTTATTTGATTGTCGTTCAGTTAAAATCCGTCACTATTGTTTAAGTGTTATAAATTATTCTATTTGACTGAACAATAACAATACAATATTGTATAGTGTCCAATCATGCAAAGCACGCTCTGAGGCGCTCAAAATCAAACTTAGAAAATGCATAAACCCCCAACTAAACGTCACCAAATCAACAAAGACTTGCAAAGTTTTAAAATGCCTAGGGTTGAGCTCTTATTAATCTTTTTTCTTGTTTCCAACTCTTTGTTGTGGGGTTCCAGGGAGGATGTGTCGATTCCAGACACCAGAGCTTAGCGTTATTATTCATGGCTCTTGGCCAATCAGATGTCTCCAAGTTATTGACTGGGCCGCTCTCACCACACACGTAAGTATCACTGAGCTATAATTGGGCAGGTCAAATTTTCAAAATTTGGGTCAAAAATTTTTTTGGATTTCATGGTTCCAATTGATACAGTACGGACTGCTGATGACATTTTATTTAGGCGGACTCAGTTTATTAGCCATAGTTTGAGATATATTGATAATTTCCAGAGTCTAGAATTTTGGCCTAAAATCAGAAAATTCTGCCCATGCCGGCATGGTCAAATTTTCAAAATTTGGGTCAAAAAAATTTCTTTGATTTCATGGTTCCAATTGATACAGTACGGACTGCTGATGACATTTCATTTAGGAGGACTCAGTTTATTAGCCATAGTTTGAGATAAATTTATAATTTCCCGAGTCTAGAATTTTTGCCTAAAATCAGAAAATTCTGCCCATGCCGGCATGGTCAAATTTTTAAAATTTGGGTCAAAATTTTTTTTTTTATTTCATGGTTCCAATTGATACAGTACGGACTGCTGATGACATTTCATTGGTGCGGACTCAGTTTATTAGCCATAGTTTGAGATATATTGATAATTTTGTGAATCTAGAATTTTGACCTAAAATCAGAAAATTCTGCCCATGCCGGCATGGTCAAATTTTTAAAATTTGGGTCAAAAATGTTTTTTGATTTCATGGTTCCAATTGATACAGTACGGACTGCTGATGACATTTCATTTAGGCGGACTCAGTTTATTAGCCATAGTTTGAGATATATTGATAATTTTGTGAATCTAGAATTTTGACCTAAAATCACAAAATTCTGCCCATGCGGGCATGGGTAAATTTTCAAAATTAGGGTCAAAATTTTTTTTTTGATTTCATGGTTCCAACCGATACAGTACGGACTGCTGATGACATTTCATTTAGGCGGACTCAGTTTATTAGCCATAGTTTGAGATATATTGATAATTTTGTGAATCTAGAATTTTGGCCAAAAATCAGAAAATTCTGCCCATGCCGGCATGGTCAATTTTTCAAAATTTGGATCAAAATTTTTTTTTTGATTTCATGGTTCCAATTGATACAGTACGGACTGCTGATGACATTTCATTGAGGCGGACTCAGTTTATTAGCCATAGTTTGAGATATATTGATAATTTCCCGAGTCTAGAATTTTGGCCTAAAATCAGAAAATTCTGCCCATGCCGGCATGGTCAAATTTTCAAGATTTGGGTCAAAATTTTTTTTTGATTTCATGGTTCCAATTGATACAGTACGGACTGCTGATGACATTTCATTTAGGCGGACTCAGTTTATTAGCCATAGTTTGAGATGAATTGATAATTTTGTGAATCTAGAATTTTGGCCAAAAATCAGAAAATTCTGCCCATGCTGGCATGGTCAAATTTTCAAAATTTGGGTCAAAAAAATTTCTTTGATTTCATGGTTCCAATTGATACAGTACGGACTGCTGATGACATTTCATTTAGGCGGACTCAGTTTATTAGCCATAGTTTGAGATATATTGATAATTTTGTGAGTCTAGAATTTTGGCCTAAAATCAGAAAATTCTGCCCATGCTGGCATGGTCAAATTTTCAAAATTTGGGTCAAATTTTTTTATTTATTTCATGGTTCCAATTGATACAGTACGGACTGCTGATGACATTTCATTTAGGCGGACTCAGTTTATTAGCCATAGTTTGAGATATATTGATATTTTTGTGAATCTAGAATTTAGGCCTAAAATCAGAAAATTCTGCCCATGCCGGCATGGTCAAATTTTCAAAATTTGGGTCAAAAATATTTCTTTGATTTTATGGTTCCAATTGAAACAGTACAGACTGCTGATGACATTTTATTGGTGCGACTCAGTTTATTAGCCATAGTTTGAGACATATTGATAATTTTGTGAGTTTAGAATTTTGGCCTAAAATCAGATATTTCCGCCCATGCCAGCATTGTCAAATTTTCAAGATTTGGGTCAAAAAAAATTCTTTGATTTTTATGGTTTTATTTTATACAGTATGGACTGCTTATGACATTTTATTTAGGCGACCTCAGTTTATTAGGCATAGTTTGAGATATATTGATAAGTTTGTGAATCTAGAATTTTGGCCTAAAATCAGAAAATTCTGCCCAGTTATAGCTCAGGTGAAGTGTTCAAATCCCACCGGAAACCGACTTTGCATATTTTTGTCTCTAGGGCCCAATTTCATAAAGCTGTTTAGAAGAACAATTTCTCTGCTAAGTTAAAAAATGAGTGGGGCACCAGTCACAACAATGTAAACTTGATGGAATTTTGGCTGGTAGCCTTTTTTTCTGCTGAGCAATATTTTTCTGTTCTTAGCAGGTCTTTATGCTTTAAGGTTTTATGAAATTGGGCCCAGGACTCAGAAAGCACTGAATTTATCAATATCATATGACACTCAGAACCTCAGAGCCTGGAGAGTGGCATAACCAGCGAGGGGCAGGGGGTCAGGGGTCCTCCCCGCTCAGAAACCTACCTTTAACAACAAAATAACCGGTGGTATAATAGTCTTGGTGCGAGACGTTGTTGTTCGTTATCACTCAACTGTCGCGATTCCCCGCTCTGTGCCACGCACATTACTATTGAACAATAGCAGGCGCTGTTGGGAAAACTTCCAGATCACCCACCACATCGCACTAGAAACACGGGTTCACGGCTTCCAGAGAACGCCCTCTATCAGTGGAATAGTCGCGACGTGTTTAGTTTTGAGTGTATGTGGGCCCTATGGTTTTACAGTTTTACTAACTCTACAAGATCGTCTTGCACCAAGACTAAGTGGAATAAATGCAAGAAGTGGTACGTGAAACTTTCTCAAAAGGCTTTCATTTAAAACATAAATTGTTCTCCTTTTTGTAGGATCCAGTTTCTACGACACATGAGAGATTTCTTCCAAGTGATGTTTAAGATGGAGTCGCAGCAATCCAAGCAAGACGATGATGAGGCAGAGGACGGGGAGGAAGGGCAAAGAGTGGGCGGGGACAAGGTCCTCCTGACGTGCGTCGGAGTTGGATTCACAAACCTCAGCAAGACAACGTTATGAGGAATCATTTCAGGAGGGGGTGCTCCCCCGTTTTTAAATGGGACTTTGACATTTCTTGGGAAGATTTTCACAATCTTAAGCCTTTACCCTGTCAGCCCCAATGGTGACTTAATTCGACTGTGCCCTATACCCTGCTGGAGCCTCAATGGTTACTTTAGTCCGTCGACCAAGAAAGCAAACACAAAAAAGCTTGTAAGCCTGAACACAAAGGACAATCATTTGTAAAAAAAAAAGCTGCAGTTTTGTCCATAGTCCCCCTCCATACCCATGCTTACCATCATTGAAAAAAATTGAACCTTTCTTGAACAATGATGTTAAAATATAATAAGGTTGCTATAGACTGTGCAAGTCTCGCGCGTATTTGAACTTCCGGGACCATTATGGTCCCAACCTTATGGAGTTTTACGTTGGCGAGATTTTGTTTCGTCCATTATTTTAGTTTAAGTAGTTTATGACCATGAAAATTACATACGTTGTTGGAAATGTAATACTTATTAACAAAACATATAAAAGTAAAATCAGTTCAACAATATAACAAAGAAAAACCGAGAAATAAACTTGACCTCAGCTTCCGTTTACTCGCAAAAAATTAAGAAATTGTGCCCACCTCTGATCACGAAACTTATTAAACGCTTGTTTTGGTCACGCGGGTGAAAATCCTTTTTATTGGTCGTTGAGGCGTCAGCTTCTTCTTTAAACTGCGCCACGTGTTAATTTTACGCCCTCTCGACCATCGCGCGTCCGCGTATAAACCTTCTAGTAGTTTCACATTCGGGCGTAGATTTACAAAAAGGGTTTCATAAAATTTAAGATCAAATAAACATCCTTGTCCCAGAGTTTTAATTTTGTTTACATAATATATAGCTAATAATGTATATTTGTTTTTAAAAGCTAAAACTAATTTAAACAAATTGTAATGAGTATTTTTGTTGTTCAGATTTGTCATTAAAAATAATTTAAAGCAAAGATTTGATTTCATCCAAAATAAAGTTTTTTGTTTGTCGTGTTTTCTCGTTCCGGTGCGCGCGAGACTTGCACAGTCTATTATGCAATCCCTTCAAATTGTAGTGGAAAGGTCCAAAATGCCAAACACCTACAGAGCGCCGTACCTTCAAAAAAGTGTTTTGGTTTACAGAACACACTGAGGAAACCCCCCACTTGCAACCCTTGCCCCTTACATGTACTGAGATCAGTGGTGTAACTAGGGGGTGGGGGGGGGGTAGGAGTTCCCCACTCAGAACCCTTGCCCCTCCCCTTTTTAGGCCTGGAATTATACAGTGGATGGTTCAATACATTAAATTGCCCCCCCTCCCAATTTATGTCTTTATCCCTCTAATTGCCCCCTCCCCCAATGAAAATGTCTGGTTATGTCACTGACTGAGACTATAACATCGTCGCGTGAGAACTATAAGGTCCTTAACAAACGTGATGGACAAAAGGTCGTTAACAATTTTTTTTAAAAAGCCTATAAAACAAAATAATAAAATACAACTATCAGAAATTAATGTTTCCTTATGAAAATCAATTTTCAGATTTTCATAAGGAAACATTAATTTGTTGTATTTTATTATTTTGTTTTATAGGCTTTAAAAAAAGAAATTGTTAAAGACCTTTTGCCCATCAGGAGAGTCTCTAGCAACTTTCCCTGTGCATCATTACCAAAGGATAAACCTGTTTACATCTGAGTCAGTTTGTCTCTCTGTTCAATTGACTCGTCTAAGTGTATCTCTCAGTTTTCACCAGTGTTTGTCAGAACTGAAATACATGGGTATATACAAATATTTAATTTTGTTTCTTAGTTGAGGTTTTTCCTTTAAAGGTATTGTACACTTTTGGTGACAGCTCAAAATCAGTGTCCACATTTTGTGTGATTCAACATATGCATGAACAAACGAACCTGTGAAAGTCTGAGCTCAATTGGTCATCGAGGTCACGCGAAAATAGTGAAAAGAGATCTTATGTGTTTTCTGTTTTTTCAAATAATCGCGCGCGATAATTACTATTGTTTTACTCGTTTCTCAGAAACGATAGCATTTTAGGCAGAAATATTTTAAGGAACCCTTTCTACCATTACTCACTTTAAATCATGTAAGTTATGTGTGAACCTGTGAACATTGTGTTTTTCGATCTTACCAATAGTGTACAGGGCCTTTAACCTCTTAGCACAGTTATTACCTCAACTGTTTTGTTAGTAAACAGACGTTATTTTTACCACCTTGCTTGTATTGTAAGCAGCCAACTTCTTGATGGTATCTGAAGTTCTAATTCTAAATCAATGGATCTTAGGCGGGGCTTGATGGGAGGCGGCCTAAAAGAAAGGGCTGTATATTTATAATATTGATTACCTGTACTTTGTTCAAAATTGTAAATGATTTATTGAAAGGTAGCAGATCAATAACACATTTGATTGAAAAGTGATTTGATTACAGGTGTCTTGTTTTCATTTGTTATCATATAATTTGTCTTTCTATGATCCAAAGCATTTTGTGTGGAGTTTTATTGGCATCATGCCACAGAAAAATAAGATAAATGATATAATTGATTAATTAGCACATTAGTAAAGAGTGAGATTTCAGATTAGAAATGTATATTTTGTGACTACTGATATTAAACTGTCGGGAAAAAATGCCACTGTCAACCCCCTCCCCGTAATAGACACTTCCAAACAAACCAACGAGCAAATGTCACTTCACATTTTCCTAAGATTAGTATAAAACATTATTGTGTTCGATTATTGTTCCTTTGTTTTGGTAATTGTGTTAACCTGGGCATAGAGTAGCTCCAATCAGTGCGTCCCTGGATGACCTTGGCTAATCAGTAAAGCACGGTCTGGACTCAAAGTCCGCGAAGTAATACACTGTTGTTTCGATGATCGATAACAATAAACCGTATACTAGTCAAACCATGGTCAAACACAAAAATGCACACTTGACTTTGCCAAGTCTATTAATATGGCTAGTCTCTCCTTCGTTCAAATCCGTCGTTCGTTGTTAAAACCGGGATTACTACTGTGCGATGAATTTAATACCGAGACTAGCCACTTCCAATGTGGATTCTGGGTCAAAGGTTACCAAAATATGATGACGTCACGTGTAACGCCGACATTTTGTGGGAGAGACCGGACAGACGGCACTGCGCTCTTTCCCCCAAATGTTAAGAAAATGAACCAAAACTGACCAAGGAAAGCATACACTTTGAAGCAAAATTATGTCTGAGCTATTCAGGTCTGCGCTTGGCCTTTTAGGAGGTGGTCAGGGCGACAGAGGGAGTGATTTTGTCGGGTCCCAAGTGGAGCTCGGTGAAACGAAATTGCGGGTAAAGAAAGTCATTGCAGAAGGTGAGTTCCAGCTGCAGTGCAAGTGCGACTTGCGAGAAATTTCTAGATTGTTGTTTTAGATTAACTTTGGGCTTGGCATTGGGTACTGTTGTTCAATTCAATTAAATTCGAGTACATTTATTCCAGTGCTGTCCTTGGGAAAAGCAAACATACATTTTTTCTGAAATATGTTGAGTTACAATTACATTTTTGGTTGGAATGATGATTGATATTTTATAATAATCAATAACAATACATTCAATTTCATAACAAAACATTGTTACACTTTTTATTGGATGTCAGTCACTTCGTACCTTGGTCACTTTTACCTTTGCCACATTGTACATGTACGTTGGTCACTTCGTACCTTAGTCACTTGTCACCTTGGTCACTTGGCACCTTGGTCACTTTTTACCGTCAGCTGAGTCACTTCGCACTGAGTGTCAGCCGAGTAACTTCGTACCTTCCGTATTTCTGTACTGTGATGCTGTTAATTGGGGCACTCGGCTGTTCCACTGTTTAATGTCGGTTTGGCTGTCTACTTTTTTTTACCGTTAAAGACTCACGGAAAATTATTATAATATGATTGTGTGCCAAAACAACAGTTTTTTAAATTATTATAATTTTTTTATTTCTGAGGAAAAAAAGTGTTGTTTTTTAATGTGATGTGTTGGTGGCCCTTTCAAAACGGGGCATAATTCCTTCAGAATTCCAGAGTTGGTACAAGGTACGAGGTACGAGTTTACTTGTATTGTAAGAAGATAGGAAGTGTCCAGGGTATGAAGCATGTCCAAAGTCACTTCATACCTTGTATTAAAGCCAAGGTACAAAGTGGTCAAGGTACGATGTGTCCAAGGTACAAAGTGGTCAAGGTACAAAGTGGTCAAGGTACGAAGTGACCCGACACCTTAGGCACCTTTCTATTTCTCACAAGTCATCCGAGTCATCGGGGGTGTTGCAATTGCAAGCACATTGAAGGGAAATCATTATTTTTAAAATCTTTTTCTTATACAGTAAAACTCAAACTAAGTAAAACCTTTAGTTTTTTTTTTTAAAAGAGAAGTTTGGGGCCCTGTACAAAAGGAAAAGTCCCTCCCCCATAAAAACTGGCTGTCGCAATCTCGGAACTGTTGGAGTCAATCGACGAAGACTCAAAATATTTTTCATTGTGCTTGCAGGTGGCTTTGCATTCGTTTTTGTCGCTGCGGACAACTGCGGTAGAGAGTATGCGTTGAAGGTAAAACAAAACTGTCACATTTTAAACCTCATGTTTTATGGTTTAGGCCTACATCTTTTTTAAATTGAAAGTATTGTGTATGAACTGTCATTATCTGTATCATCTGTACAGTTCAAACATTCCGTGAACAAATATTGATCTAAAGATAGTGTACAATATGACTGTACGGATACAGCTTTCTTTTTAGTAAACTTTCTTAAGCCAGCACGAATAGCGCCCTCTTTGACGCATACATGAGTAGCTGACATTAAATAGACAAGGTATTAATTTACAACAATTTCCGTCCACATCCCAGTAGCCGACAGGAAACAAAACTATATTTCCCTTAGGGCTATTTTTGAGTTGTTTTTTTCATCCCCCAAAATAAGAATATTCTCCTTTTGTAAGTTAAAAATTCAATCCTACCTACATTTAAATTGATAGTATGTACCTTTTCTTTTCCTGATTTGTGGCTGCTGAGGATCTTTTTTTAAAGGGAAATTTATAAAGTTTGACATTGAATGTAAATGAAAGGGTCTGTTTCCCATCTTGTGAATACGAAGTCACAATGACAATGTTAGTTCGGAACAAGATTTTTCACTATGGGCAGAATGAGTAAAAAAAAGAGAGCTGGTTAAGAATTTTGTAATTTGTTTTTAATTTTTTTTATATCAATTTGTCAGGAAAGAAAACAAAAAATAGAGCACATGGGCAAAATATATTGGAAGTTCTTTAAAAACAAAAGAGAGAATATTTTCAATTTTGTTTTTTAGGAATGAGTGTTCTCCAGGATTTGACTGACCTGGAAAAGTATTTTATCTACTCTTAAAAACTAAAAAATTGTTTTCATTCTTTTAGCGATTATTGGCCAATGATGATGAAACTTCTAAAGCTATCCTCCAAGAGATCACGATTCTTGTATCCTTAACAAAAAATTCTGCTTTAAAACAATTCTGTCATCATTTAGGCGTGTTGCTGTCAATTGCATTCAGTTATAAATATAGTGGATTGGTTCAGTTGTATAGTGGAGTAGATCTTTGGGTTGGAGAAAGTCTCTTTGTTACAATAATGGACAGGCCTGATAAATTTCATTCTTGTAAGGGCAAGGCAGGTTTTCCTTGGTAAAGGGTACCTCTATTCTGAAGGAAATTTAAATCTGTACCAGAGCATTTCTATAGGGCACCAAGGCAATGACTAGCGGCTTGGAGGCATTTGCCTCTGTTGCCTCCATGAAGTATCCCATAGTGGGACACAGAAGACATTAATTCTCCACGCTCTATTTGTAGACTGCAGGCCTGACACTTCTTCTTGTATGGGTAAGGCAGTTCTTTCCTTGGTAAAGGGCACCCAGAAATTTAAATTTCTACTGGAACAATTCAAGGGGCACCAAGGCAGTAACAAGGGGGCATGGGGGCAATTAGCTCGGTACTCTTCCTTGTACATGGGTCGGGATAGACCTGATAATTACATGCAGCCCTAATACCTTGTTCTGGTATATGGGCAAGGCAGTTTTTCCTAAGGCAAGGGGCACTTCTGCATGCATGAGGGAAATGAGTATCTGTACTACCGCTGGACGATTTCCCGATAATATCGTCAGGATACAATATTGAGGACAATATGTCAATTTTGATGTTTGTTTTAAAAACATTGCAATACCGTGACTAAGACGATATTCTTAAAATGTTGTATATTATTTGCTAAACCGCCTTCGTAAGCAATAGAGTCTTCAAATTTGGCTTGTACAACTGCATTTAGCCATTGAGTAATTAATACCTAAATACAGATGGCAGGTCAGCGCGGCGTGAAAGCCAGTTTGTTAAGGTCTAGATGCCGTGAAACCGAGTTGGAGTTGACAGTTCAAACTCTGTATTGATTAACCCTCTTGCTGTCTGACCATTCAATACCATTCACTGTGGTTTCGAAAGATAGATAAACTATGCCAGCCTGCAATATGATACCATGAGGGAATGCATGTACACAGTACACAGTTAGTTCTGTGCACAGTTGTGCCACCGTACACAACCTTGGCAGTCCACAACCTTGGCAGTCGAATGGTTTCAAATGGTTGGTCAACTCACTGTAAAATGTTGCCAAGAGTCACTGACAGTAGGAGGGTTTTAAAGCATCAAATACTACATGTAGGAGGAAGGAAACTGAAGACTCTATTTTAAAGGCTTCCCATCTAGCCATGGTGGTCATCCACTGTCTCTGTGTAGTATCATACACTGTAATTTGTAAAGAGGCTTCTAAGTTCTAAAAACAATATTTTTTTAAACGAGGGTGCACTACATAATGAGGCACCTCTGCATCTTGTAGTTTAGTACACCCCTGAGAAGAATATAATTTTGAGATTATTAATGTACCATGTAAGTAAGTCAAATAAATGTATCCGTGAAAATCTGCAAGGTAACGTCCAGCCTGAAGTATTCGCCCGACTTGCTCTTTATTTGTTAGACCTGCAGAGTCATTAGTTAATTGTCCGCTGTTGGTTGGAGCATGGGGGAGGGATTGAAGCTTCCACAGCTCTTAAGTGGCTTGCAAATCCCTCTGGACATTGCCAGGGGAGACCCCAGGGAAACCACAGGGTCGTTTGTGAATGCGTCAATGGGTTAAATTATTAAGGGATTCATGAATATGAACAGCTGATCATTCCAAAACGGTGAACATTTCAAGAGAGATCTAGTGTACATTATTGTATCGAGCATTACTTTTAACCCCAACTATTGGTAACCTTTTTTTAGTGAATTGATCATCCATTTGAAAACTGCATGGATTGTGTACAAGTACATTGGTGTAAATCTAACATTCGTTAGATGTGACTGCAGGCTGGCGATGTTTATCTATCATTCACAAGCCACAGTGGATGATATTGAACGGTCATACAGTAGGAGGGTTGACTGTGTACCGTGTAGATACATTCACCACATGATATCATATTACAGGCTGGCATAGTTTCAAACCACAGTGGATGATATTGAACGGTCAGACAGTAGGAGGGTTGACTGTACTGTATACTGACCTGTGTGTAGTTACATTCACCACATGATATCATATTGCAGGCTGGCATAGTTTCAAACCACAGTGGATGATATTGAGTGGGAGGTTTAATAAAATCAGATTATTCCAAAGTGCAAATCATGGACAGTTTTTAGTACAAATATCACAAAATTAGTGTAACAATGACTGACGATGATGACTGTGATTTTGCTCTGGGGAAATTAATTTAATTCTTACGATTAAGTTATTTTTGCTCTGCTATTCTCCAGTCGGTGCTTGTTCAAACGAAAACAGTTTATGGGTTACACTGTGTATAATTATTATTTTTTTTTCATTTTTGATTCTGGTCTTGCAAAAAGAATTCTGGTCCTGTAAAAATGTTGAGCTACAGGCCTTGCAGTCTTGTGGATTTTCCACCCAAATTCAAACCCTGAATGGTCCAACCGTGGAGAGAAAGGGCCTACCAACACCATGAATACATATATAGCCTATTCCCTAATAACATGAGTAGAAAACATGTACAGCCAGATTAATTAATTAATTTGCCCCCTGCAGTTGTGTACATCTGTTTGATAATTATGCAGTCCAATCTGTGGCCGATCTGATGAGTTGGCCTAAACTTGATACAATGCCTGAGGCAGGTAATCAACCCAGCACATACATGTACATACATATGTACCCAAGCCAAACGGCTGGAAATCAATTAAAAGCTGAGGGGACTGATACACGACTATGAGTTGGCCCTTGTCTTAAAGGCACAGTACACATTTGGTAATTGGAGCCTACTGTTTGTGTTAATCCTATATAAATGTAGGTACATACAATAAAACTAACCTGTGAAAATTTCACTTAGAACAAAAGGTGGTCACGTTTTTGAGATATCAAAACCAGTATCCTCACTTGGTGTATCCCAACATACATTGTACATTATGTACATGTAATGCATAAAATAACAAACCTGTGAACAATTTGGCTCAATTGGTCATCAGAGTTGCGAACAAATAGTTAAAGAAAAAAAATCCTTATTGCATAGACCTGTGTGCTTTCAAATGCCATGGGAAAGGCTTCATTCGCAGATTCAAATTTTTTGATGAAAAATTACCTCTTTCTCTAAAACTACTATACATTACTTCAGAGGGGGTCGTTTCTAACAATGCTTTATAATATCAACAGCTTTCCAGTGCTCTTTTTCAAGTAAGTTTTTATGGTCATTTATTTTTGGGAGTAATTACCAAAGGTATACTCTGCCTTTAAAATGTATACAATGCTTGTAAATACAATATTGCTTAGTGTATTCATAGTGACTCAAAATGTGTTGATTGTATGCTTGAATATTCATACTGACTAGAAATGTTTATGATTGTATTAACGCTTGTACAATCATAGTCATTCTTGTTTACTATGCATATAATGGGGCTTTAACCACAAACTCAAGATCACTTCTCAGTGTGCTTTATTGCTCAGCACACATTTTATGGCCCAAGTTAATCGTTCAAAACAAAGTTGTGTACACAGTCAGTTTGTGGCTAGACAAATACAGATAAAACGCAGACGAGTTTCCTGTCTTTGTCGTGGCTTGCAGAGGCCGTCAACTCTCCCTGATTCTGCAGAAAAATCCCTGAAAATAAAAACCAATCTTTCCCCGTTCTGGTGAACAAAGTAGACAATCTCCCTGATCATGGAAACTTAGTCTCTGTTATGTGGACTGTAAACTCTAAATACCTTCCTGATTGTTGGACAAAATCTTCCCGATTGCAAGATGCAAATGTTGGCAGCTCTGGACTTGATTCTTTGGTTTGTCGACCATGGGGTAGAAAATGCTGCCGGATTGGTTCGAAGTACATTGGTCAATTTCAATGTGATCTTATTCATTACAACACTAAGTTGATGTAACTAAGAGAGGTTTGAAGAGATTTTAACATGGTGTTACCGCAAACCTCTCTTAGTTATACTCCCACCATGCAAAGCTTCAAATCTTACTTAAGTTGATGTACTTCAGGCCTGATGCTTCCTGGCTGTAATGGAGGCAATTTCCTCCGTGTGCCTTGGTCATTTCCTTGAATTGTTTTAGTAGATCATTAGATTTCCTGCCTCAAAGGTGCCTTTTTTTTCTAAGGAAACCTTCTAGCCCCCTTTAAAATTGCAGATTGAAACTTTGATTTATAAGAATGCATAGTCTGGACAGGGGCCTATAGAAAGACAGGGCCCAATTTCATCTAGAGCTGCTCAAGCACAACAAGAAGCTAAGGACAACCAAATTATGCTTACCGGAATGAGGTTACCAGCCAAAATACCATGTCGCATGTGCAACCCGTGACTGGTATCCTGCTTATTTTTGCTTAGCAGAAAAGTTTTAAGCACTTTTTTATGCTCAAGCAGCTCTATGACATTGGGCCATGTCTTACCTTCACGCACAGACTTTAGCCCAACAGTGTTATTCATACATGTATGTACAATATTGCTTAGCAAATTTATTTGCCAAGTCGCCAGCAATAAATATTTCATGACCTAGTGGCTGATAACCCTTTTTCCATGCACGAAGCTAGGTTAGTCTGTGCTTAGCAGATATTGGGGGCTATGCGACTCTATGAGAGTGGTACAATATCCTTTATGAGTTCCAATCAATAGAGAACAGACGTAAGCAAGTGGCAGATCAATAAATATGCAGATCTTGGTTTGTGCATTATGTACGTGCACTAATTTAGCTATTGGTTTAGCCATTTACATCATGTGTCATTCCACCTTAATGAGTGCGTTCAGAAAAAATTATCCGGCCATCCCAACGTGGTCCAGTTTGTGTCGGCTGCCTCGATCGGGAAAGAAGAATCGGACAACGGGCAGTCGGAGTTCCTCGTTCTGATGGAGCTGTGTACAGGTGGCGCTCTCGTGGATGCCATCCAGACCAAGGGGGCGCCCTTGACCTGCGAGGAGGTTCTTCAGATCTTCTTCCAGACGTGTCGGGCTGTGGGTCACATGCACAAACAGAAGCCGCCGATCACGCACATGGATCTGAAGGTGAGTGGGCGGGGTCAGGAATAGTCATGTGTAGTGTACATGTACCTTGTCAGGCATGAATATTCATTGAATTTCTTGCCAGATAGAGGTGATAAATGTACATGTTTGTGTTGGGTGTGTTCGGTCGATTTGAGCGATAGCCCGATCGCGCTTTTTGCTGATCTATTATTCGCACAGTCATTGGTGGATCTTGTAGCCATCGGTCGATCGCACAGCCATCGTTGGCACAGCCATTGAGCAATCGTGAAGCTATATTGGGCGATGGCGCGAGGTTCTGTGCTGCAAAAGCCCTGCAAGCGCAATCTGTTGATCATGTGATAAGTTTCATGCTGTTCGATTGATGGACCTCTTAACTCACCTACCCCTACCCATACCTCTACCTCTACCTTGGAGCCCCTCTCTAATCGCAAAAACCATCGACCATGCCCAGTGGCAGGAGGCCCTGGTCGAATCTCGTTGCAGTTATAACATCAATTGAAATGTATGTTTGTTTTTGTGAGACTGACCCACGGTGCCTGACTCATGGGATCGAGGGGTGGCACTCAAGTGGCTCATGCACTGCTTGCCTTGAAGGTGTTTGGGGAAGGGGTTGGGGAGTTGAGAGAGGGGTGTGCTGGATGGATTTTGTAATCTTTCAGTATCCGTCCTTAGAAGAATGGTCGATTACAGTCTTTTGAACGCATTCACTGGATCATTTTAATGGAAGGTTTTGGCAACATTCCATCGAAAAAAGCATAAACTGAATTGTTCTCATACGTTCACACAGCAAAACATATTCATTATGCTATGTGTATAACTCCCACATTAAGGCAGCTCACTCAAGTCTATTTTGCCGTTTCCTTTGATTTCCAGAAGTTGTAAATTTTTGTTGCCAATGCTTTTGCATTCCCCAGCTGGAGAACCTTTTAATTGGCCGAAAGGAACAATCAAACTCTGTGACTTTGGAAGTGCCAGTTTGAAAACCTACACCCCAGACGAGACGTGGACGTCACTCAAAAGAAGCTTGCTTGAAGATGAGGTAAGGGATAACCGTAATCGCCCCCAACCCATCGAAATCCAACTGCTGGTTTTATCTGATTCTGTCGGACTGAGGACTGCACTTAGTGAAACTGATCATGCTTTACATGGGATTAGGCATGCCACCCCAACCCTTACACAGATAGTGCAGAAATTCGGCGCTTGCCCTGTGAGCAAAGAATAGTGATCACAAGCGTAGAATTCGGCGGTAAGCAGAGCCATGAAATTGGGCCCAGATCTGCTCGGACAAAGGGCAATCATTGATATTGGCGTACTTGCACCTCACGAAGACTTAAAGGTAAACACGCAATGTGTAGCTTAATGATTTGAGCTTCTACTGAAACGGCAACATGAAACCTCAAAGGACTATAGTACGCTACCTACACGTCACGCAATAACGTGTAGATTAACCTCTCTATTATCTGCGTAGGGGTCGTCCAAAGTTTTCAACATATTTAAGGCCCCAATGATGCGATCTGCCTGCAATTGACTGCATTTTTGTGTTCTCTTTCCGTTCTACAGCTTGCGCGGCATACCACACCGATGTACCGCACACCAGAGATGCTGGATCTCTATAGTAATTTCCCCATCAATGAGAACATGGACATATGGGTAAGAGATGAGGAAGACCTCAAGGAAACTTGAAGGGGGAGATTGTACAGGCTGTGCCTTCATGTCAACCTCACAGTAAAAGAATCTTGAGAATGCTTATTATTGATCACTGATGATTTATAATTAATTATTGATTTTTGATTATTGATTATTGATTATTGATTACTGATAACTGATTTCTGATTATTGCTCACTGACTACTGATTACTGGTTTCTGATTGCTGATTGCTGATTACCAATTACAAATTACCTATTACGATTTCTGATTTCTGATAACTGATTTCTGATTACTAATTACTGATTACTGATAACTGATTACTGATTACTGATTACTGATTACTGATTACTGATTACTGATTACTGATTACTGATTTTTTGATTGTTGATGATTGATTATTGACTATTGATTGTTGATTATTGATTTATGACTGATTTCTGATTATTGCTCATTGATTACTGATTACTGGTTACTGATTGATGATTACCACTTACCAATTACCTATAACAGTTTCTGATTTCTTATTTCTGATCTCTGATTTCTGATTACTGATTTCTGATTACTGATTTCTGATTACTGATTTCTGATTACTGATTTCTTATTACTGATTGTTGATTGTTGATGATTGATTATTGACTATTCATTGTTGATTATTGACTATTGACAATTGATTATTGAATGTTGATTATTGACTATTGACTACTTAAAATTTACTATTGATTATTATATCTTTGACGCCAAGGAACCTTCAAAAGTACCTGCACTTAACCCGTAGGTCTGAAGATACCTGTGTAGAGAAGATGAAGGTTTAGATGTGGGAGGAAAACCTTTGCTCAATTTGATCACACCCATTTAAATTTAAAGCCTGACATGAGTGTGAACAAAGCCGCAACAAAACAAACTGTTTTTAGTTGTTTTTCACTGAAATGGGAACTTGATTCAATGAAATATATTTATAGGTTGATTGGGTGGTGTTTTGTTTTTTTATAACAAGGGGATGGAAATAGATTCTTGTGTTAAAAAAAAACGAATGTCTTTTAAACGATAGTCACTCTGTCATCCTTATGTTTTGTTGCCACACACATCATTGTTGCCAAACAGAGGCTGGCCCCATTATCAAGTTAGCTCTACAGTCATACTTGTGTCTCTTGGGAACCTGACCAAGATGGCAGCCAGAGTCTTTCTGTTGCTCATTACAAAGGCCGTGTCCGAATTGGCGGCTACAGCTATGGCTAGGGCTAGATTTCCGTATCATCATGCATTGAAGTATAGTACGTCCTTAGCAAACACCCTAAGCAACAGTCGTAGCCGTAGCTGTAACCGCCAATTTGGATACGCCCTAATATTGATGGTTTCTTCTGCAGGCGCTTGGTTGCATCCTCTACATGCTGTGTTTTGGTCAGCACCCATTTGAGGATTCTGCCAAATTAAGAATCATCAACGCCAACTACTCCATACCAGAGTCTGATAAAGAATTTGGTGTACTGCATGATTTGATTCGTAAGTTTCAACTGTCGTAAAGTTTTTAACTTGTTCGCACCACGGAGCAAGCTCGGCTGCTGACCTTTCGTCATTTTGAGGATTTAAATGCAATAAATGTGGGTTTGATTCCCATCCGAGTGATTTGCCTGTGGATTTTTTTCCACAGAACTCGGGAAAGTACCGAGTATACAGTGCTCAACACACATCGGTGTAAGGGCAAAAGAACAATTAATGTTCTTTATCCCCGATTCAAAATTAACATCTATTTGATTGTTACACCAGTATCTAGTCCCAAATTCTTAACCTTGAGATGAAATGTCCAATAAGAATAAAACTAACAACATAGAGAAGGCGCTGAGCAAGCTCGGTGACATAGTCAAGCTCTAGAAAGTTTGAATCCCACCGTTTATTTTTGGACAAATTTTAGCAGTGACTAAGAAAGCACTGGGTATACAAAACTTATGACACATTGGCTTGATGTTGAACCCAAAACAGTATTCGTCCAGAACCCACAGATACCCATTTCTGTTTGATTTTGCTGGAAAATGACACAATTTTGATACATTTCCACACAAGTTTTAAAACATTACCGACAATCTTCCTGTCTCTTGCCACTTCCATAACCTTTAAGTTATAGTTAAGGGGACACACCGGCTTCGTTGGGCTATTCGGGCTACAAAATAGACTAAAACATGGACTCCAAAGGTCTTCCTGGAATGGAGAAGAACGGTTCCAAAAGAAACCATCAAATTTTGCCGTTTTCGAGCATTTAAAAAAAAAAAACCTTCTAAAAAATATTGTATGTGATTCAACATCAGTAAATTAGGTAAACATTAAGCCGGTGTGTCCCTTAAGGGTCGGTGTAAATTCAATTCTCAAGTAATTAACTTTTTTTGTGTCGCGTTGTCTCTGAAGGTGCGATGCTGCAGGTGGACCCACGGAACAGACCACCGATCGCCGTCGTCCTGGCTCAGATCCAAGAAATAGCGGCCGCACGGAACACCGTCCTGAAATGTCCCCTGGCGTTGCTGGCTAACAGACCGGCAAGGAGTTCAGCTACGCCGGCCAGTCCTGCAAGGAGGCCCACTGACACCTCGGGTAGGTGGCTTAAGTGTTTTCTTGCTCAAGGACACGATTGGGTCAAAAACGTTGTATTTTTCCCGAAAATTTAGTTTCAGTATCTTTGCCCCACTGATGATAGTGTTGTATTAAAGAGAGGTGGTACCCCGTAACAAAAATTTGTGAGTAAATTGAGTTTTTATTATGAATTATTTTTTTATTTTTTTAGATTACCAGTGAAAATGTAGAAAAAAGTACTCATAGTTTTGAGGAGCGTTTGTAATTGTTACATGTTTAGTTTAATATTATTCATTTTTGTATACTGAACTTTATAGATCCTTGTCATTTGATAGATGGAACACCCGTCATGTATCATACCTTATTTTGCCATGTATACTTTTCGGACACTTAAAGGAGTCCTATATTGATAACTATAGGATGTTTGGGATGCCTCGCAATATTGCATGTATTGATTGCGTTACGTGTTATAAGCGCTCGCGTAATCTTGTGCGCCAACACACGTATGGCGATGAACACCAACTGGGCTTTAACCAGCTGGTTTTAAATGGCTCCAGCTATGTCTTTATTATAATATGTTACTGTTGAAATAAATTATAAATTGTTCAAAACTTTGTATTGAAACTTTGTGTTCCATTTCACTCAGCTTCACCTCGTGAAATGTAACAGTCCAGATTTCACCTCGTGATTATATTCTGCTGTATTTTACTCGTACGCATCCAATATTTGTAAAATATTTTCTGGCAAAACAACTTGAGTATAAGACCAAATTAAAATCAAATCTCCTAAAAAGTTAGACAATATTTCTTAGAATCTTTGGTTGCAGTGAACTCTTAATACATAGTTAGCTTTAAAGGCCCTTGACACTATTGGTAATTACTCAAAATAATTGTTAGCACAAAAACGTACTTGGTAACGACCAATGGAGAGCTGTTGATAGTATAAAACATTGTGAGAAACGGCTCCCTCTGAAGTAACGTAGTTTTTGAAAATCAAGCAATCAAGCATCTGAAAGCACACAACTTCGTGTGACAAGGGTGTTTTTTCTTCCATTACTATCTCGCAACTTCGACGACCAATTGAGTTCAAATTTTCAGAGGTTTGTTTTTTGTGCATATGTTGAGATACACCAAGTGAGAAGACTAGTCTTTGACAATTACCAAAGGTGTCCAGTGTCTTTAAAGGGTTTGCGCAACATTGGTAAGATTGTACAATGATGGTCCCCCTGAAATATATTTCCTTTAAATGTTACTCTTTTTCTGTGTATTTCTGCAGCTGATCCTGCCGCCGACGCCAACGGGAGCAGCTTCTTGGGGATGATGAAAGGGGGAGCTGGCAATCTCTTCAGAAATCTTAAAGACACGTCCAGTAAAGTGGCTCACACTGTCGCAAGGTGAACTTTGAACTCTGCCCTCAAGGGTCGGAGAGACTTGTGGTAACTGTTGGCAGAATGAAAAATAGATAATTTATTTAAAACATTTGTTCTATCATGTGACAAACCACGAGTGGAACTGACTGGCTGAATTTTAGATAGCACAGTTGTTAAAGCACCGGCACGTTGATCCAGAGGTCGCAGGGTCAAGTCCCGCTCCAGTCAATTTTTTCGTTGTTCGACCCCAAAATTTGAATGTGTTGACGTTTGATCTCCTGCAGCTATGCCAAGGCGGAGCTGGATCTGAACTACATCACGAGTCGCATCATCGTGATGTCGTACCCGGCGGAGGGTCTGGAGTCGGCCTACAAGAACCACATTGACGACGTGAAGAACTACCTGGACTCCAGACACCACGATCGGTACTACGTCTTTAATCTCACCCCGAGGTCCTACAGGAAGGAGAAATTCAACAACAGGGTGAGTGAGAGAGAGAAAACAAAAGTGGTGTCTTGGAGGTACGATTTGTTCGAGCTTGTTTGTGGTGACACAGTATGATGAAATCTTTCTACTTTGAAGGAACATTACAGAATTGGTAAGGGGAGAAAAAACTTTTTGATAACAGATTTACATAAAACTTACACGGTCTAATGATGATGATAGTAGAAAACATCCCTCAAATATTTCTGTCTGAAATGCCATATTTGATGAGAAATGAATAAACTAATTTTCCGATTGGAGTTTATCGCTCAGTGAGCGTTTTATTCATGTGTTGAATCTATATGATTTGAATGCAAATGTGTAATCGGTTTTTCACTATTTTCTCGTGACCCAGATGGCCGATCGATCTCAAACTTCCAAGATTTGTCAGTTTATGTATATGGTGGATTACATAAAGTGCTTACACTGCCAGCAACTGTTTTGTAGCGAAAAACCAATTCTGTAATGTTCCTTTAACTGATCAGTGTTGAAAACTCCAGTTTTCATAGAATTGCTTGAGCAGAAAATATTGCTTCTATTGTATCATACGCCATCCTGCAATATGATATTATGTGGTGGATGCATCTACACAGTACACAGTCAACCCTCCTACTGTCTGACCAATCAATAACGTCCAACTTGTTTTTAATGATAGATGAACTATGCCAGCCTGTGATGTGATAACATGTGGTGATTGCATCCGTTCAGTACACAGTCAACCCTCCTACTGTCTGACCAATCAGTATCGTTCGTATGGTTTTGAGCGATAGCGGCACTATGTCAGCCCTTGCAATTAATATTGACATTCATGGTGTTGTTGGTTTCTGGCAAGTTAGGAGGGTTAATTTTATAAAGGAAGAAAAATGTCCATAATTTTTACAATAATGTTGTTGTGTTTGATTTTTCTGTAGGTGTTGGAATGTGGTTGGCCTGCTAGACGGGCACCCGGCCTGGTTCTTCTCTACACGATCTGCAGGAATATGTACCTGTGGCTCCAGAAAGATCCCAACAATGTGTGCGCCATTCACTGTCTGGTAAGGCTGCATTTTGGATCTAGTTTGAACTTGTAATCAAGGGACGATAGACGTAAGGGTCGCAACATTCAACTATTAAAACACAAAACAAAAACCTCAGTGAAATAATAATCATAATAATAATAATAATAGCTTGCATTTATATAGCGCTTAATACAGGCGTTTCTAAGCGCTGATATATTTTTTCCTGCCAGGTATGTGGAGCTACGTTTTTAGAGTATGAGGCCTATTCATTTATAGCACAATGTAATGGTTTACAAGGTGCTGTGGCGCAATATGCAGCCGATCAAACCAGGAACACCGGGGCAAACCCCTTTTTTAGATAAGTGCACTGGGTTCTTTTACGTGCATTACACAACACAGCAGGACCTACGGCTTTACTCCCATCCGAAGGATGCAGCAATAATGGTTAAGTGTCTTGCTGAAGGACACAATCACACACTCGAACTGCTGATCAGTAACACCAGAGCTTGAGTCCGGTGTTCTTATCCGCACTCAAGTTTCCTAACCGATGAAAAAAAAGAAGAAAAGCGACCTTGCTTTTCAGCTTGCATGTAGAGAGTTGTTCCTCTACTTTGAGAGAGATGTTTAAAGCGGGAGATGTAGGAAGACTTGGCACCGCGTAATTATTACAACATTTGTTTTATTTTGTCGTTTTACTGCAGGATGGCAAGGCATCATCCTCAACCGTCGTCTCGGCATTCTTTGCATTCTGTAGATTCTTCAAGACGACTGAGGCAGTTTGTACATGTTCACGAGCAAGCGAGGCCCGCCTGGGGTCATCCCATCACAGAAGAGGTACTCGTCACAAGACCTCTTACTATTTTTTTCGGGGGGTGCCATTTTTAAAGTCGGCGCAGTTTCCCAAAGGTTACAATTCCATGTTGAAGGGATTGTAGTTCTTGTTGTGTCACTGTTGAATTTGTACTTTTCTGATTTTCTGACGTGTCGTGGCTGAGCAGTTTAGCAGTGTTCTCCCTTAAGTGGTCTAAATACTAGTTAAAACACACAAGGGCCAGTCAAAATTCTCTTCAGATAGTCTGACTGGCCAATTTACAATTTGTATGTAAATTTTCTGGTCAAATCGGCCAACAATCGGACCAAGCATCTTTTTTCAATGTCTTTTATTCTCCTCTAGATACATGGAGTACATCTGTAATATGATGGACCCAGAGTCTCCCATCTTCCCTCACGACAAAGTCTTGAATATCAAGAAGCTGACGCTGATGCCCGTTCCTCTCTACAATAAAATGAGGTTGGTAAAATAGGTCACGTGACAGTACCTTGGGTTTCACTGCCTCCTCCGTCTTCATGTCAGGAGGTAGTCTTTGGTTTTAGTTTATGAGTAACCAAACCAAACTGTTTTCTTGTCTGGTAGAGCAAACCGTTTGAAAGGTCGTGTTTCTTCACCAGGCTCTTCTCAGAACCATTTCCAGAATTGGTTCTTCTCCCCCAGCAAGATTTTATTCGCATGGTGGTGTATTCCTAAACCTACTCAGAACCTGGGCCCAATTTCAGAGAGCTGCTCAAGCAGCCAATTTTGTCGAAACAATTTTCAGCTAAACAAAAATTAAGCAGGGTACCAGTCACAAATGTTACATGTGGGAATGGTATTTTGGCTGGGCACCTTATTCTGGTAAGCATAAATATATTGAAGTTAGCTTTGAGAAGCTCTTTGAAAGTTGCTTCTAAACCTGGTATCCTGTCCCATTTCGTTCATTCCAGGAATGGTTGCCGTCCTTTTGTCGAGCTGTACTTTGGAGAGGATCGGATCCTTACGACGTCACAGGAGTACGATAAAATAAGGTAAAGCATTGAAATAACGCTGATCATTCATGCCATATGAACTTGCAGTCGTTGATTTTGTGGTGACAAACTATTGTCCTCACTCTGTCAAAAACCCGGATCCATTTTGTCAAAGTCCTCAGTTTCAAGAGATTAGACACCACACACACAATAGCATCATCAACCCAAAATGCTGCTAAATTTTTTAGTTGTTTCTTCAAAAGTTGTGTCGGACCTGTTGATTCTGTTGTAGAAGTATTAAAATTTGTTCACCTTTAAAGGAACGTTATAGAATTGGTAAGAAAAAAACTTGTGAAATATATACTTTTTGATCACAGATTTACATCAAACTTACACGGTCTAATGATGATGATAGTAGAAAAAAGCCCTTGAAATATTTCTGTCTGAAATAACATATTTGATTTTAAGCGTCTTATTCTTTTTTTGAATCTATAAGATTTCATGCAAATGTGTAATCGGTTTTTCACTATTTTCTCGTGACCCAGATGGTCAATCGATCTTAAACTTCTACAGGTTTGTCAGTTTATGTATATGGTGGATAGCATAAAGTGCTTACACTGCCAGCAACTGTATTGTTAGCAAAAACCAATTCTGTAATGTTCCTTTAACATTTGTTCAACTTTAAAAGTTGTACACTGCTTCTAACCCCTCCACCCTGTCGTATTCTTTGTCCGACTGTAAAAAAAATGCAAAAACTTTGGATGGCCTCTAAGAATCAAATGGACTTAGACATTGTTTTACAATAGTCACAATAATTATTTGTCTGTTTTGTTTTTAAGGGGGTTCGTCGTTGACGATGGTTGGGCAGAGATACCGATAGACAAGTCCATCTTTGGAGATGTCACGATGATGGTGTACCACGCAAGGTCAACATTTGGAGGCAAAGTGCAGGGAAAGGTTGGTACTCCTGACTTAAGTGTAAGGCCTTTCGTGGCCGAGCGGTCAAGCACACTGGACTCGAGCACTCTGGTGTTTCTGATCAGCAATGTGTGGGTCCAAGTTCCGGTCCTTAAAGACACTGGACACCTTTGGTAATTGTCAAAGACCAGTCTTCTCACTTGGTGTATCTCAACGTATGCACAAAATAACGAACCTGTGAAAATTGGAACTCAATTGGTCGTCGAAGTTGCGAGATAATAATGGAAGAAAAAACACCCTTGTCACACGAAGTTGTGTGCTTTCAGATGCTTGATTTCGAGACCTCACGTGTGAGGTCTCAAAATCAATTCAAATATTTTACTTCTTTCTCAAAAACTACGTTACTTCAGAGGGAGCCGTTTCTCACAATGTTTTTTACTATCAACAGCTCTCCATTGTTACCAAGTAAGTTTTTATGCTGACAATTATTTTGAGTAATTACCAATAGTGTCCACTGCCTTTAAGCAAGACGTTTTATTATTAATGCTTCTTCATTCGGATTGGGATGCAAAACCTTAAGTCCCGTGTATTTGTATAATGCACAAATTAGTTGGTGGCCTGACGTTTCAACCCTAGCAGAGTCTTTCTCACTTTGGCCTTCGAGAAAGACTCTGCTAGGGTCGAGACGTCAGGCCACCAACTAATTATTGCATTTTTACCATAGGTCCTTCTGGTTTGTGAGCAGTTTGCAACAGCTAATTCTATTTTCTCTATTGCATAATGCACGTACAAGAGCCGGGTTTTCATTTAGCCTTTGAGAAAGTCTCTGCTGTGGTCGAAAAAGTGAGACCACTTCCATTGCATTTACACCACAGGTCAATTTTTGATGTGACAGCTAATTTATTTTTTTCATTTTTTCATTTTTTCATTTAAAGGTGACGGCGATGAAAATGTTCCAGTTCCAGTTCCACGCTGGTTTTGTGCAGGAGAGATCCCACACAATACAATTCACAAAGTAAGACTTTCCCCTCTAAAGAAATGCCCTTTAAATATCCTGTCGTTGCCCTGGCGTTTAATAACAGGTACCCTGTCGATTTTCAACATCAAAGCATTGTGTACAGATGAGAACCATTGCTGAGTGCAGTCTCAATTCTTATTCTATATCTCTCCATCCATAGTCTTTCTGATTTGATATTTTGTGACATGCAATATCAAAAGTTTAATAGATGTTAAAGGAACATTACAGAACTGGTAAGAAAAAACTTGTAAAATGTACTTTTTGATCACAGATTTACATAAAACTTACACGGTCTAATGATGATGATAGTAGAAAACATCCCTGGAAATATTTCTGTCTGAAATGCCTTAATTGATGAGAAATTAATAAACTAATTTTCCGATCGGAGTTTATCGCGCAGTGAGCGTTTTATTCATTTGTTGAAGCTATATGATTTCATGCAAATGTGTAATCGTTTTTTCACTATTTTCTCGTGACCCAGATGGCCGATCGATCTCAAACTTCTACATGTTTGTTAGTTTATGTATATGGTGGATTACATAAAGTGCTTACACTGCCAGCAACTGTTTTGTTAGCAAAACCAATTCTGTAATGTTCCTTTAAGTTTGTATCAGGTTTAAAGAATACTACTTGTGTTTACCCATATACTAATGTGCGTTAAGCGCTGTATACTCGGTACTTTCCGGAGTCTTGTGGAAAAAAAATCCACAGGCATATTACTCGGGTTGGATTCGAACCCACAATCCAAAGTTGATGAGCTTTGAGTTAACGGTTGGAGTTGTGTGGATTGAACTTGATTGTTTTGCTTGTTGTGTAACTGGTATCTATGTGGGTTTTTGTCATTAATGTTGTCCATATTTCTTTGTGCAAATGATGTGAACGGAAAGTGTTTTTGTGATCTTGCTTGTTGTGTTGTGTTTACATTGATACTTTGAGAGGATATTTGAATATGATATCCAGTTATTATTTGAGTGTGTCCAATATTACCTGTTATATATTTTATTGTTGAAACTATCTATTTGCAAAAAAGCTTTAAAAATTGTGTATGAAGTGCGTTGTTGTGTGACTTTTTGTGGTTTGATTATTGCAAGTTAAATTCTGTATTTTTTAACATTGTTTTAAACGTAAAAGGATCCGACAGATAAACCAGGGTTCTTCACTTCTCTGCTCTGAGTATTAGTTCCTGTTCCTACTTCGCCTAGAGGGGAAACCAAAATAGTTTTTCTTCCATCAATGTGGGGGTAAAAGACACGTAGTTAGTCACTATCAGCCTCGGGGAAAATTTTCTTTGAATTCAGTTTTTCACATGAGGCTGAACCAGGCTTTAGATCCTACAGCTTGATACGTTTGTTGGTCATGTTGCATAGATGGATTGCAATACGTGTCATTGACCTCCATCTTTGATGTAAAACGATGGAAAAGTGCACGCGTGTACGCGCTACGCATGACTCTCGGCCAATGATAGCTCTTCACGCGTGCACAATTCATCAAAGATGGTCGTCAATGACGCGTATTGCAATCCATCTATTGTTCATGTTCGTGGTGTTCATTATTTTGACTTGTCGCACCCCCAGGTACGATGTAGACTTCATGGAGCAGCCAGACAAGTTCCCGGACCTCTTCAACGTCACCCTGGAGGTGCAGCTGATGGACCGGCCGACGCTGCCGAACAAACAGCCTCCGTGGGCCACGTTTGAGACCCAGCGGATCACACCCAAGTACTGCTTCAGTAGCAAAGAAGAGCAGGACAGTGTCGCTGCGCAGTTTGGTGAGTCGTCTTACATTGGTCTTTTTCTTCAGGGGTATTGAGGGGGGGGGGTTGCGTAGAGAAGGAAGAAGCGGTTTAACTTCAGACTTTTTTCGTTGAGAAGGTGACTTCATAGTTTGTAACTTTTCTGAATCGTTCTTCGTTTGAATGAACTTTCCCAGAGAAGTGAGGTTTGAAGGTATTATACAGGATTGGTAGAGCTGACAAAGTAGTCGCAGACAGTCTTCATGTTTTGTGTGATCGACCAATATACATGAAATGACAAAGCTGTGAAAACTTTGGCTTAATCCATTGGTGTGAGTCAGGAGAAAAAAAAGTGAAAAACCACGCACAGCTTTCAGCATGTAATCACATGTCCTTAGTTTTGGTTTCAACAACCGAATCAGCTGTTGCGTTTTTTTGAAGGTTTTCAGATACAGTTTTCTCGAATATGTCTTCCTTTCAGAGGGAAATATTTAACAGAAATTTGTTTTTTTTTAATGAACTTTATGCATAATCAGTAAGCTTTCAGACTAAAATTAAACAGTGATTTTTTACCAATCTTGTAGAATACCTTTTAAACAAAATGTAATTCTTCGAAAAATATTTGTTCTGTACATATATAAAGCCCATGTAAGAATTTTCATTAAATTTTGGGTACTTATACAGTTCCTTGGTGGAGAAGAATTGTTTGCAAGGAATTTTTGCTTTTTTAGATTGGGACGTCGGGCGAGATTGCAGCATTTCAGTGCTGATGATGTCGGCCCTCATTAAGTCCCAAGATTAAACAAAAATGCCCTCTGAAGACTGTGCTGCTTGGAGATAACACATCACAAACAGATACGGGGCTGACATTACCAGACTTAAATCTGCAGTCCAAACCAAATAATGGCTCAGGCTCTGGCTAAGGCTCTGGTTTTGGCTTCAGTCATGGCACTCGCTAAGAATGAATCTAAGCTGCAATCTCGGGGCTAATGCTTGTAAAAGGTCCTGGGAGGGGGAATGCATACATGGCTGTTCAGTGGTTCAATAGCCAACCACAGTCCAATCCCACTTCTGACACCGACAACAAAGCTGGCTTCCCGGTCTCATCAACTGGCAAGACGTGGATCAACGCGATGTGGAAGCCAAAGAAACACTCGTTGAGGAGTCGGACAATGAGTTTAGAGATTTTGAGCCACTCTTTTATTTTTGTTGGTAATTTTTCCTGCCTTTATACCAATTTATTTCAATTGCATGTCTTGATTTATTGATTTGTTGAATTTATTGAGTGTTTTAGGTCTTTTATAAGGGTGTATTCATTGTGAGTCTTTTTTCATTCTTTTTTATCTAGCTCACATGGATGCTAAAGCCAAAGAGAGGAAAGCTAAATCAGGAACAGCTCCTGGTGAGAGAAGACCACCGAAGGAACCATCCCAACAGCAGTCTAGCCAACCACAGTCTAATCCCACTTTTGACACCGACAGCAAAGCCGGCTTCATGGCAAATATCAACTGGCAAGACATGGATCAACAGGACCCGGAGGCCAGAGAAACTCTCCTTGAGGAGTCGGATGATGAGTTTGGAGATTTTGGAGCCGAGAGGGCGAAGGCGCACCAAGACATGATGGAAAATGGAGTCAGGACTGGTAACTCCACTTTCTTTGCTGCTTTTGAGATGGGAGGTGAAAGCTCGACGAGCCAGGCACAGCCTGAGCCGCTTTTTGATGCGAAATTTTCTCCAGTGCATTCAGACCAATCGCAAACCTCAAATAATGTAGACTTGTTGAATATCGGTGGGAGTGGTCAATCAAGAGACAGTGCCTCAGGAGGGGGACCAAGCTTTGGCAATATCGATCTTATGGGTCCTGGACCGAGAGATCCAAGCAACTTGGACCTACTCGTCGATCCCTCGGCTGCCGGTTCGTTACTCGGAGGAACCTCCAAAGCAGACGCCCCAAGTGATGCGTTCGATCCGTTCCAACAGCAAATGCAGAAGCCGAGCCCGAGCACACCTCCTGCTGCGGCGCACCAAAGCCAGAAAAAGCAGGAGGACCTTTTTGACCCGTTTGCCTCGAGCAGGGGAAGACGGTCACCGGCGAGCCCGGAGGCGAATGTCTCGTTTAACATTGGCGATGCCAGCGAGGACACGCTATTCGATCCTTTCCGAGCTGGAGGCGGGACGACATCACCGGCACATTTATCGCCACCTCTGAGCAGTCTGCAGAATACGTCGAAGATGTCTCACAGTAGCGATAATCTGCTCGGTGATTTCGGCGGTTTCTCGTCAGGGGCTGCGCTTTCGTCACCTCAGAAATCTAAGCCAACGCTGAAGCAGGTGAAGTTCATTAACAATTAATAAATATAAATGTTCATAGATTTGCACATAACTTACATGGTATAAAGATGGTCATGGTGGAAAACTTCCCCTTGAAATAGTTTTGCGTGAAATGCTGTAGTTTTTAGGAAATGAGTAAAACAATCGGTCTTTATCGCGCGTTTCCGGAACACGAATTTTGAAAACAGTGAAAACATATAATGGGTTTTTTCACTATTTTTGCACGACTCTGAAGACCGATTGAGCTTAACATTTCACAGGTTTGTTATGTCATGTATGTTGGGTCACATAAATTGTGGAAACTTGTCTTTGGAAATTACCAATGTTGCACATGTGCTTTAAAAGGAAGGGTTTGTTTTTTTAAAGAACATTTTACACTCCTCTTTGTCAAAGACACATGTTACTGTCAGTCATTTTTTCTTGTGTATTTAATGGTTGTCAATAGTTTGGAATCGAAAAGTATCTCTAATTAATGTTCCTATATTGGCCCTTGTTCTTGTTTGGCCATTCAGTAATTTCCACTTGGTTGTGAATGATAGATGCTCTATGCAGTACACGGTCAACTCTCCTACTGTCTGACCATTAAATTTCACCCACATGGCTTGGATTATAGGTGCATTATGCAAGTGCTAAATGCATCTAGCAGTACACAGTTAGTCTTCCTACTCTCTGGCCGATGAACATCATCTACTGTGGTTTGGAATGATAGACGCCACTATGCCAGCCTGTGATATGATTATATGTGGTAATAGGGTTGACTGTGTACTGTGTTGATGCATTCACCACATGATGTCATTCTGTTGGCTGGTATAGTTTATCTATCATTCAAAACCCTAGTGCATGATATTGAATGGTCAGACAGTAGGAGGGTAAACTGTGTGCTTTGTAGATTCATTCACCACATGATATCATATTGCAGGCTGCCTAGTTTATCTATCATTCAAAAATCACGTGGGTGATATCCAATGGTCAGGCAGTAGGAGGGTCAACCACAAGCCAAAACAAATTGTCAAGTTTCATACATTGAAAATAAGTTATCTTTAATGGTTTGCGTTGTCTGTTTTTCACAGAGTCGGAGTGGGCCCAATTTGGCAGCAGGCTGGGGTAACGGATCACCGACCCACTCCCAGCCTATGGGCCGACCTCAGGGTGCAGGAATGGGCAAACAAGCCGGCGGCACACCCACGCACCACGCAAAGGCAACACCAAGCAACTCTCATGATCCCTTTGCTGATTTCGGTAGGCAGCAGTTTCATCTCTTTGTGTCATTGTATCAACACTTAAACCCTCTTGAAGGTTTTTATCTTCAAGCAAACTTGAGTCCTCGATTCTGATTGGTTGATCCATAGCAACAAGAGTCTGATATAAATCTTCATATTAAAGCCAACTTGAATCTTGATTCCAATTGGTTGATCCGTAGCGACAAGAGTCTGATATAGACCTTTTTCTTGAAACCAACCTGAATCCTCAATTCTGATTGGACGACCCATAGCGACAAGAGTATGATACAAACCGTTATCTTTCAGCTAACTTGAATTTTTGATTCTTATTGGTCGACCCATAGCATCAAGAGTTTGATATAAATTTAAATCACTTAGCCCATATCACACGCAGTTGTAACGCTCTGTTCAAACTCCACGTATTGCGCTAATTTAGGCAGTGGGTCAAGTTTGCTTGAGGGAAAATTTGTGTATGTGAGTATTGAATTGTGTTTGTAGTCGGTATTAAATTTGAATGTTTTTGTGCACACAAGGAAAACAAATTTCACTTTTTACTTGTAAACTGTGATAAAATAAATAAGTTTGAATTGAATAAGTTATAGGTTAACCGGCTTCTGACTGCTACCCCCCCCCCCGAACGAAGATATTTACAAATAGGGAGACCGCCAACATTAGGGCTTGATGGCTCAGTTGGTAGAGCACTGGCACGTTCACCTGGAGGTCGCAGGTTCAAATCCTGTTTTAGTAAATTGTTCTTTGTTCAACTCAAAATTAATTAAAATTTGCCCAGTCCATTTCACTCGTGGTAAAATTTTCTATGAACAATTTTCTATAGCACCGATATCCACCATTGATGGGTGCTTATGTTATTGATATTCACACATTATTTTTGTCACAGGTACGCAGTTTTTTGAGAATGAGACCTATTTTATGTAGAATCTTTTAAGGTCTTACATTGTTTTGTTACATAATCTGCAGCCAGAAAACACTAGGGGAGAACCCCTTCTCTTAGCACTAAGTATACTGGGTTCTTTTACATGTATCATGTGACACATGGGACCAACATTTTTTTACACCCCATCCGAAGGACCAAGCAATAATGGTTTTAAAGTGTCTTGTTCAAGGATAACCTAGCCGGGACTCGAACCCACTCTCTGCTAATCAGAACACCGCTTGTTCACGACACATGAAATTGAAGTTTGTAGAATTGTCTTTGAGAAACTTTCTTATCATTATAGTTTGTGTTAGCTTGGTACCTCTATATTTTATTGATTAATTTTTTGTGCTGATCCCTCAGGTAATTTAAACTCCAATCTGCCAGCGACTGGCACCACGCCTCCCCCTTCGCAGTCCTCTTCATTTGGCGCGTGGCCCAATAAGCAACCCCAAGCCCATGGTATGGCGTCGCCGAAACGCCAGCCGTCGCCCTCACAGGGGAGGGCTCAGCCTCCACCCCAGCAGGCCCAGCAGAGTAAACCGAACTACTACGCCAGCGGTTTCTCCGGTGGTTTCTCCAGCGTGATCGGGGGGAGGGAGGAGAGAGGAACGAGGACGCCGTTTGCAACGTTTGGAGCCGGTAACTTAATTACATACTCATTAATACATCATAAGTTAACAGGCATGCAACTTTTCCTCGGATCAGCTGATTTCCTCTTTTTTTATTCTCAGTTTTACCATTCACAATTGAAAAATACTGTACAAAATCATTGAAATATTGTATTTTCCTCTTTTTTGGTGAAGTTACAGTTGCATGCCTGAGTTAAGCCGTGTCTGAGTCGGGCGCTACGGCTATGGCTGTTGCTAAGGGCAACATGGTTTTAGTATGGTGATCAAGCCATAGCCGTAGCTGCAGCCGCATCCTCTTTATTTCGGAAACATCCTTCAGGGTTCTGCCCAGGATTTCTTTAGTGGTGGAAAAAATGTTTCCCTGGAAACCATTGCGAGATGGATCAGTTACATGGAAGATCATATAAACAGACTCAAATCAAAGAAGTGCTCAAAATTATTGGCTTCGAATATCATTTTCTACTGGTAAATACCCAATTTTACATTTCGTTGAAAAACCATTGAAAGGAAATTGCAACTGTAATTTAAAAATTTGGAAAATGTGTGGTGGTCGGAAACAGAGAAAATTCTCTGCCAGTGGTGGTGGGGGAATCCTGAGTGCCGGGCGGGCTTTCCGGCACCGACCACTGTGGGCAGAACCCTGATCCTCATATATTACATCATTGGTTTTTGAAAAAGTGAATTCATTCCCATCATTTTGGTTTTTCGTTAAAAAACACACCCCCATACAACCAACCAGTGAAAGAGGCTGTGGAAGATAACATCTCAGCGGCTGCTGGAAGCTGGTTCCACAGTCGGATGGATCTCCGGTAGAAGGGAGTATAAGCTCGAAGGGATTGTACTGGGATGGTGCATCGGGTGACGTCGCCGGTCATTTCTGCAAGTTTCTGTCTAGCTGAAGATAACGAGCTGTGTGCAATCTTTGTTGCTGCCGGGCAGCAGCGACTGCCCGATCGCCTTAATGCTCTTGTTATTAAAGAGCTAGTCCTCGTTCCAATGCGAGCGGTGTGGGGGGCACTCGCGAAAAAACGCTACTCTGATTATTGGTGCTTAACCCTCTTGCTGTCTGATCATTCAATACCATTCACTGTGGTTTTGAATGATAGATAAACTATGCCAGCCTGCAATATGATACCATGAGGGAATGCATGTACACAGTACACAGTTAGTTCTGTGCACAGTTGTGCCATCGTACACAACCTTGGCAGTCGAATGGTTTCAAATGGTTGGTCAACTCACTGGAAAATGTCGCAAGAGTCACTGACAGTAGGAGGGTTAATGTACTCTCTCTTTAAATTCGTCTATTTCCTATTTCTGTCTTTTTTTCCTCGCAGGGCCGACCAAGAAAAGCGACTTTGAAGATCTGCTGTCCTCCCAGGGGTTCAGTCACAAGAAGGACGACCATCGAACGATAAATGAAATGAAGAAGGAAGACTTGGTCAGAGAAATGGATCCCGAAAAACTCAAGGTAAATTTGATATTCCCAAAGAGAAAAGTTTTTTCACATTAGCACTATAAGATTCATCTATAAAGATGAGTTGTCGATATCTCATCATTAGTGATTTGTTTTGTGACATCACACTTTGCTTGGCAATTAATGATGTAAATGTTTTGCTCGTCCGTTATTTGTTCAATCTGATTCAATGTAACTTTGTTCTCTTATCTTTCGTCCCCATATTGTATTTTTGTGCAATTTTTTAAATGAATATTATATTTCTATGTATATAGACCCTTTGTATTTTCTTGGCTTTTTAGTGCAATTTTTTAATGAATATTACATTTCTATGTATATAGACCCTTTGTATTTTCTTGACTTTTTGGTGCAACTATTTAAATGAATATTATATTTCTATGTATATGGACCCTTTGTGTCTCAAACAGCGCCCTCACTGAGGTCAAAAGAAAGGCATTGCGCGTACGGGCTTGCACGTGTCCGTTGTTTGACCTCAACAGTGGCGGCCTATGCAATGGGTCTGTTGTATTTGTGCAGTTTCCAGTGGTTGTTATTGTCTATTGATGATTTGAGCTTGTAGCTGTTTTTATTTACTGTAAATCGTGTGCAATTCAGCTGTTGGCTGCGACACGTGGTAGTATTAAACCGTTATGAATCAATGAATGAATGAATGAATGAAACTAATGGATAACATGGTTCTCTACTAGGAAAGACTAAAGGGCAAGTAAACTGTTGTTTGTCAAAGGACAAACTAGTTCCCAGCCTCTCGTTCAAACCCTCCAGTGGGGGACCTGTTTGGATGCAAGGACCCCCATGGTACGATGTCAACACACCTAAGTGTGTTAACACCTGCAATCGGGGACCTCCTATTGTCCCTCTTTTGTTTGTAACTTTTTGCCAACAGCTCTCATTGGTTTTGTACACGTTTTCCAACTGGGGACCTTTCCCCAAACGGGGACCCTATTGTCCTCTCTTGTTATTGGTCCCCGGTTTGAATGTGTATTCCTACCCACAAGCTTTTGCCATAGGTTAAGAGGGTTTGTTACTCATTTTTGTTAACGATTTTTTTTTATCTAAGTGTGTTGTTTACATGTTAAGGTATTGCCTAGGTTAATTTAGGCTTACATGTTTGCTTAAGTAATTAAGTTTGATAATTTGGTTTCATCTGCCATTGACAGTTGACATGCCGATTTTATACCACAAATGAATGCTGGCAGAGTTTGTCCTGCCCCCTTCTAAACCAAATCAATGACACCCCCCTCTCATCAGGGTTGCCGACCCTCAGGGGTCAAATCGATTTTTGTTGTGAATGATTTTTTTTTTTTTGCCGACAGATTCTGGAATGGACCCAGGGGAAGGAGCGCAACATCCGCACGCTGATCTCCAGTTTACACACAGTACTATGGGAGGAGGAGAACAGATGGAAACAGATTGGGATGCACCAGCTGGTCACAGCTGCCGAGGTAAAGACCAGGCCCAATTTCATAGAGCTGCTTAAGCAGAAAATATTGCTTAACAATTTTCTGCTAAGTAGAAAAGAGCAGGATACCAGTCACAAATTCTACTTGTGACGTGGTAGTTTGGCTGGTAACCTTATTCTGGTAAGCATAATTTTGTTGTGCTTAGCTACTTTTTTGTGCTTAAGCAGCTCTATGAAATTGGGCCCAGAAAATATATTGACATTTCGGTAGTTGATGTAGAAGCGAGAAATGAGAGTTTTTGATTCCACTTAGAGTGGTCACATCAGTGTGTTTGAGATTGCGTTCGAGTTCGGTGTGATTCATGGGTGAAGTTTCTTAAAGCCTGTCAGCAGATGCTTTCTGCTTACAGAGTGGCACTTAGCACAGGTCGTATTTCAAAAATACCTGCTTAGCATATAAATCAAAGCAAAAGGCACTCTGGCTTGCTGGTGGCTCCTGTTAGCAACTGAGTGACCCAACAATGCAAATCCGAGGTAAGATAAGAAATATATCAAAGTTTTTGATTTATGTATCTTTGGTTTACCCGGGACCAAGTTACGTATTTAAGGTGATCCCCTGGCTGCTGCTTCCCGGGTTGTATCGTAAAAACTTGGGTGTGATCCCTGGCTATACAGCAGTTACAGGTTGTATGGCATCTGACTGGCACCCCTCCCCGAACTAAGACATTGACAAAATAGGGAGATCGCCAACATTAGGGTTACATAGCTCAAATGGTAGAGCGCCTGCACGTTAATCCGAAGGTCGCAGGTCAAGTCCGGCTCGAGTAAAGTTTTTTTTGTTCGACCTTTAAATTTTCTTGGATGTACCTTTTATTTCTCGACAGGTGAAGAAGTATTACCGGAAAGCATGTCTGTGCATTCATCCAGACAAGCACACCGGTACGCCCCATCAGGACCTGACCAAACTAATCTTCATGGAGCTCAACGATGCCTGGGCCGAGTTTGAGGAATCGGGCTCTAAATCATTATACTAGCTAGCAGATATATTCCGCACAAAGGCAAACACAAATACAGGAGTCATTTATTTATAAGTCAAGGGAGATTAACAGCCCAAAATGGAACAATCAGCCCAAGTTAGAATAATTAGCCCAAGTTGGAATATGCTCGGGCCGAATTGATGGCTTATGCAATGGCCATGGCGGATTTGCTGAACAGGCCAGGAGCAGGTTCGATCAAGGACCAATGGTTAACTAGGGGTTGGTTCTAGACGTGCGCAGCGCATGCGCACTGAGCTTGAAGTGCGAACAACTCTCTAGTCAAACTACTTGTCATGTCAATGCGACCGTGAAAAAAAAGTGGTTGCAAGTTTGTCTACGTTTTTGGGCGAGTTCACAGATGAAAGCAACTTGATGTTTGCTCAGTAGATATGCATCAACTGCAAGGTAATTTATGGAGAGAAAGTTGGCAGTTACTGCATTATTTCAAATGAAGACAAAGTATAAAAAGAAGGAGTATTCTGAAAAATGAAATAATTGTTCACTGCTACTGAATATTTACTTACAATTTTTATATCTTGTGTTTTTCCGCCATATTTCTGGTAAACTGGTCCTCTCTACACTGTGCTATTTAAAACGGCTGTCGGTAACCAGCGATGCTGTCGACTAGACTAGACTAGTCCAATCATCGTTCGATCAGAGTTAGTCGAACTATTGATTGGCAGCATAGTGCGCCAAAGCGCCTTGTAAACCATTACATGGTGCTGTGTAAAGGAATAAGTCTCATACTTCCAAAACTAACTCCATAATACCTTGCAGGAAAATACTGAATGTTGAAGCGCCTTGAGCGTCACTGAGTGACAGATATGAGCGCTATATAAGAAGCCACTATTGTTGTTATTATTAACTATGGTCCTTCGTCGAACTTGCTCCTATTTGTCGTTGCAGCCAGTTGGCCGTAGCTGTACGCCATGGTGTTAGGTGTGGGAAACCTTTATTTATCACAGTCACTGTCTGAATGGGCCTTATTTTTGACCGCGTGAGGGCGCTCTCCAAATTATTTGTGTCACTTCCGGGGGTATAAGCGATTATTGTCTGCTCAGGTAGCTGTGTACAGTTTTAACATCGGCGTTGTGTCACTTCTGTGCGCGAGAGAGTTTAGTCAGTGCTTCTAAGGTGGGTTAATAACGGCTCATTTAAAGGTCTTATTGTCCGCAACTAGGAATTATCGCACACAGAAGTGACAGAACGCCGATGTTAAAACTGTACACAGCTAGCTTAGCAGACGATAATAGCTTAAGTTATACCCCCGGAAGTGATAAAATGTTTTTGAGAGCGCCCTCACGCGGTCAAAAATATGGAGCATTGTTGAAAGTTAATAGTATGGAAGGCCATTATACTGCGAGCAGACTTTTTACGGAGGAAATGTAGAAGCGAGAAATGGGAATTTTTGATTCCGTCTAGAGCGGTCACATCAGTGTTTGAGATAGCAGTCAAGTTCAGTGTGAATCATGGGTGAAGTTTCATAAGCCCTGATGATTTCTGCTTACAGAGTGCATGGCACTTAGCACAGGTTGTAATTCAAAATACCTGCTTAGCATAATCAAAGCTAAAGGCTTTCTAGCTTGCTGGTGGCTCCTGTTTGCAAATGAGTGACGCAACAATGCAGATCCGTTTTGAACGCGCACACACGCCGTCGATTTTTGATCATTTATGCAACACCCATATGCTTACACATATGTTGATGCTTTAAGCAAGCTTTAAAAAGTTGCTTACAAGTAAATACTTTTGTGAAAACTGGCCGCAGACTGCAAAATAGAGACTAGTATTTCCATTTGTCAGAATATATTTTGTAAGTTATTTTGGTGAATGTTTTTTCTTTCTCTTTTAATTTTGGGATCAACAAAGCACGATTCAGATTTTTACATGTGTCATTTGTTTTTTTATTTTTGTACTATGTGAAATTAACTTTTGATTGTGTTTTTATTATTTTTAGATCA
Organism: Pycnopodia helianthoides; assembly: GCA_032158295.1. Taxonomy (NCBI): domain Eukaryota; kingdom Metazoa; phylum Echinodermata; class Asteroidea; order Forcipulatida; family Asteriidae; genus Pycnopodia; species Pycnopodia helianthoides. The sequence continues at coordinate 4,432,034 of CM063253.1, read as the reverse complement.
CCCTGTACTTTTAAATAAACTTTCTTTGATACGGACCTCCCCACCCCCCTAAAAAAAAACTTGAACAAATAGGTAAATAAATACAGTCCTTTGTAAGTTTTTCTAAGTATAGTAGTGATAAGTCATGGATGATTATAACGAGGAAATATTTGTAAATTTCAGCACTTTTTACACCACCAATCCTTCTTAGATTAACTGTACTCCAAGGAGAGATTATCTCATTAATCCGTTTATATAAATCCTACCTTCCCCTTAAAAAAACCGGGCAAATCGAAAAGGAAAAAAGAAAAACTGCAGTCCTCTGAATTTGGCGGGAAGGTTTCCAAGTAGTGATTTGTCGTTGATGAAAAACAGTATAGTATTTATCGTGAAGAATTTGTACAGCACCAATCCTTAGATTGACTGTTCACCAAGGAGTGATTATTTCGTCTATCAATTTAAATTTATAAATCCTACCTTCCTCTGAAAAAAAAGGAGAAAATTAAAAAAGAAAAAAAGAAAAACTTTAGTCTTCTGGATTTGGGAGGAAGGTCTCCTAGCAGTGAATTTGTCTTTGATGAAAAAAAAACCAGTATGTATTGTATTTATTGTGAAGACAATTAAAACCACCAACCCATCCTTGATTCACTATACACCAATCTTTCAGTATATATTATCCTACCTTCCCCTAAAAATAGGGAAAATACAAACGGAAAAGGGTTAGAAAGTTAGAAAGCCGTTGGTAGTAATCCATTTGTCAGTAATTTGGGATATGGAAGTGTGTGGTGACTTTGGCTGTACCCATCCCTGAGTAACAGAAGTGTCTGTGATAGAAACTTTGAACTTTATGGAAAACTTCATTTTTGGGGGGGAGTGAGGGGCAAAGGGGTAAGGACCACAGCCCGAACTGGTACCCGGCAGGCGAGTTGGTGGAGTGGTTTCTCTCCTCGCCTTCCACCTCGAGGAACCTGGTTCGATTCCGGCCGGGGGGGGGGGGAGGGGATGGGGCACTATGTGGATTGGGTTTTCAGGCCCTACATCTAAAAACTGAAACTTCCTTCCTTGTCTTCTCTCCATGGGGGGTTCTTAGCTTAGTATAAGTTCGCTTTTCTGAGAATCCTTGGCTTCACAACTAGAAGTTATATATATATAAAACTAATAAATGGAAATAAATTAAATGAAATAAAACAAAGAAATTCCAGACCTACCCATTCTTAGCACAAATTTTGAAACTTAGCGACTTCAGTAATGGCCCCTTGCACCAGCGTCACTCACGGCTGCTTAGTCTGTCAAGCTCGCCATTGTGGGGGGTCAACTCGTAAATGTGTAAACGCCGAGTCGTCTGGAATGCACACTAGTCTGTATAACACACCTGGGGTCGATTTCACAAAACTCTTCCTAACTTGGGACTAGTCCTAGGCAATGCTAAGAGATAGGACTAGTCCTAAGTTAGGACCAGTTACTGGTCCTAACTTCAGATAAGACTAGTCTTATCTCTTTGTGAAATTGGCCCGTGGACATTGACTCCCCAAATAGCGCAACCAAGATTATTGTGATGTTGACATCGGGTTGAATTGGGTCAGTAGTTTATTATTTGTGTTTGTTGTTTTAGCTTTTTTCCTTCGTGGTGATATGGGACTCGTTTACTTTGTTGCTACTCAATCTAACAGCTGTCGGAGTTTAATATTTATTGTCGGACGTTATTTATTTTGTGATTCCATGTACAAAAAAGTGGTGATAGATCGTGAAGTATGATATCGCCCAGTTTTACCAAAGATTGCCTCCCCCCCCAAAGAAAAATTGATACCAGGTCAACATATTTAATCTAGTTTGTTCCGTTTGTAAACACTGTGCGAGGTTTTAAGAAGTTCATCTGTATTCTCAATTCAAATGTACAAACAGTCAAAGACTTTGTTTAAAAATCTGAAATTTGTGGTATTTTGTGCAGTGCAAAACGGTATTTCCTCCAACCTACTCCAAACTATAGCGAAAGTTATCTACTACTTTAAAAAAACCACAACTATTTTGTCTATTAGTAATGGAAATTTATAATTTGTACACCCTGTGAAGGAGTTGTAATATAATTATTTTATTTTTGACGTTGTTGAAAGGCCTCTGGTGAAAAGGCTAGCTTTTAACGTATTATTATTTTTAATAATTTAAGTATAGATTTTTTTTAAAATTCATTGGTACTTGGCACCTGTTGCCGACGTAGCTGTTGTGATGTATTTATTGTACTGGAAAACAAATAGACTTTTAACAAGGCTAGATGAGGATTATTAAAGGAACAGACCAGAAATGAATCGGCTTTTACCGCCGTGCCAATCAGCGGCACAAAAAAAGTGCTGTGCTTTACGTCTCGACTGTGGAAGCTGAATCCGTCTTTTCGTGTGTACGTTAATCTGTGAGCGTCGTCACCAAGGGACCGATCAGCATAAAAACTCTTCGTACATACAAACTCTAGGGTCAAAACGCCGGGGCCCAATTTCATGGCTCTGCTTACCACCAAAATTTTTGGCACTTGCGATCACTGTTCTCCGCTTACTGTGCAAGCGCCGAATTTCTGTGCTCGCTGGATAAGCGAATAATACCCAGTACATGGAGTACTAACGCGCACTAGCAAAAAACTCCCTGCTAACCCGTGAAATATGCTTGACGTAAGCGCAGATTTCCCTGCTTCGTAAAAGCGCCGATTCTTTGCCTACGGTAAGCAGAGCCATGAAATTGGGCCATGGTGCGCTCGACACAAGGTTACATTCTGATGACGAACAAATAGTCGGGTGTCTGTTAAAAATTTTGCCCTGCAAGGGTAGAGATGACTCCGGGAACTATTTGTTTTAGTTACCCTGGGCGTGCAAGTGGAATAAGGACAAAATGTAGCCCTTCTACATCCCATATGGAAATAATAATAATAATAGTAGGCATTTATGAAGCACTTTTAATGATAATAACAGTAATTGGTTCTTTAGGGCACATATCCTAGTAGCTAGATCAAGGCGCATTACAACATTATTATCCCTGTTCATTGGGCATACTTTTTTTTAAAGACCGTTCCTCTTACTTTCTCAACTCCCTGGCATGCCTTCTGGGGAGCATACAACCCCAAGCTGCTTAAATTGGCGCTGAGTGGTTAATCCAACACAATGCTCTCTCAGCCCTCACAACATGTCAGTTTATGAACAAAGACCCATCTGAACTCCTTTGGAGTATGCAGCACCGGCAGCCAATTGGCGCCCAGGTTGCTATAAATTATTCACATCAACAATCTCGAGCTGCTTAAAAACTAGCGCTGAGTGGTTAATCCAACACAATACTGTCTCACCCCTCTGAAGGTTCCCATTTATACACTAGGTTAAGAGAAGCAATTGTGGTTAAGTGCCTTGCTCAAGGACACAAGTGTTTGCCCGGGATTCGAACCCACACCCTGATGACCCATCCATCAGACATGCCAGGACATGCAACTTATACAAAAAAAGTGAAGGTGGCCGACTTGCATATGGGCTGGGAAGAATAACACAAATTTTGTTTCTTCTTTCTATTTCAAATTTTCTTGAAATGTCGTAAACAGAAACATTTTTTTACACTGATTTAAAACGACATGAATTTCAGAATATTACATGCTTGAAAAGGCTAAACTGAAAGTTGATATCAAGCACTGCTGTGGTGTATTGACAGTTAAGTTCTTGATTCTACCCAATGAACGCTTAGCAGTAAGCGCATACTTGTGGCGTGTCTTGGCCAAGCCGTTCAGTGCATCGAACTCGACTCTTGGTGGCTACAGTCAGTCATCAAGGTGTGGGTTCGAATTCCGTTCATGACACTTGGGTCCTTGAGCAAGACACTTAACTGTAATTGCTTCTCTGCACCCAGGGGTAATAAATGGGTACTTGTGAGTAGAGAGACGGTTCATGTGATTGATTTAGCCTGGTGCACTACATATTTTAGCAGCACAGGCTGTATACTCACGGGAGCTGGGATGGTTTAAGGAATGAAATAAATGGCCCAGTGACCAGGGGTAATAATATTGGAGCGCCATGAACATCGGATTTGAGGGCTAGTTAAGAAGTCACCATTTACAGAGTGCAAATGTGGGATGTGGGATTATAGCTATTGACCAATCAGAAGCGAGGATTCAAGTTTACCGAAGGGATAAGTAGTTATTCACAGCATTCAAAGAGTCTGTATATATTCATCCATATGAAGAGAAAACAATGAGCGAAGAAAACAGATGTTTACTTTTTCGCAACATTCCAGTATTTAGAGTCAACTTCAGACTAGGGCCCAATTTCATAGAGCTGCTTGAAGGTACATGTGTTATACAACAGTAGACAGAATAGTCGCAGACAGTGTTCATGTTTTGTGTGATCAACCGTACACATGGAATAACAAACCTGTGAAAATTGGGGCTTAATCTGTTGTGTGAGTCGGGAGAAAGTAGTGAAAAACCATGTATAATTTTCAGCATTCAAACACAATAATTGGTATGGTGCCTAATCACCATAGAAGTGAAATAACCAAATATGGGGTGAGAGAAAAATCAAATGGTCTTCAATTGCATGCATTGGGATTTTCAGCATGTACATGTAAACACATTGTCCTTAATTTTAGATGCAACAATCAAAATCAGCTGTTGTGTTAAAAAAATTTTTGTTTAGAAAAGTTTTCTTGAAATAGGACTTCATTTCAAAGGGAAATACTTCACAGAGAGAAATGGTACTCATATGAACTTCATAATCAGTAAGCTCTCAGACTAAAATTAAATAATGATGTTTTTTTTTATCCTAACCAATCATGTATAATATCTTTAAAAGCACAAAAAGTAGCCAGCAAGCACAACAAAATTATGCTTACCAGAACAAGTCAAAATACCATCGCGTGCATCATCTGTGATTGGTAATCTACTTGTTGTTCGCTGAGCAGAGAATCGTAAAAAGCAAAATTGGTTTGCTCAAGCAGCTCTGTTTAAATCGGCCCTAGATTTGAGTCAACGTAGTTACTCCTCTGCTGAAATTTACCCACAATGAAATGTGTACAAACGTTGAAGTATATACACTTGTTGCAGAGAGCATCATTTTCTTTATTCCATTCAGTTTTATAGACCTGTATCAAGTCAAGTCCCCTGTGCGCAATATATGGATTGTAATACGTGTCATTGACCGCCATCTTTGATGTAAAACGATGGAAAAGTGCATGCGTGTACGCGCTTATCACACGACTCTCAGCCAATGAAAGCTCTTCGCGCGTGCACAATTCATCAAAGATAATGGTCAATGACGCGTATTGCAATCCATCTATATTAGTAATGTTTACTGATTCAAGTATATACCCAAAATGGACCAGACCATTGTCCCTTCCAGTAAGGAACCTCGCCTATGGCTCGGTCCTTAATCACGCGGCAACGACCCTGCCGGTTTTAAAGGCCCCTTGAAGACCTTGGCCCTACTCTTTTATTCCCTCATTCAAATCCACAGTGGTGTGATATTAAATGGTCAGACAGTAGGAGGGTTAAAATGGCGCAAATTTGACTTCATTGAAATGTTTTTTTAATGTAAATGCGATCATTTCTATATTTGAAAAGTTTAAACCGGGTTTTCTCTCGCCCAAAGAGAATTTCATTGTTAATGTTACTTTGTAAAAAAGTGATATTAGACTACACTAAATATGTTTACAAAAGATCACCGTTTAATTCGGGATAACTTTGATATCAACAAAGTAAATCGATAATTTCTGTTCTGTAGCCAAAGAGAGCAGGGCTTGGTTCCACAAAGCACTAGATTCATCTTAAGATGAGCTGCCAGTATCATCTTAGTGATTTGTATTGTGACATCACACTTTGCTTAGCGACTAAGATTGATACACAGCTTACAATCAATCTTAGCTCTTTGTGGAATCAGGTACAGGTTCCTCAAAGAAAATTCAAAACGTACTTAATAAAAAATAAAGACTTATAAAGCGCTTGTACTAGTAAACAACTATTCACTTAAGAGGTACAGACACCAACCAAAATGCTATGTAATGTACATTGCTGTTGCCTGGTTCCCAGCCAATTGTCGCTAAGCTAAGTTTTTCCCCCAACAATTCCTGCTTAACAGCTTTCATGGACTTGGTAAGCGTTAATAATTACTGGTTACTAACAAAGTCTGTTAAAAATAAATTAAAATGTACTAATTTTAAGTTGATTTCGCTTCAAACCTTTAAGTAAAACTATTCCCCCCCCCCAAAAAAAAATGCAGCTCTGAAGTGTCCGAGCTGGTGTAAAGATTTAACAGATGTGATAATTTGCCTAGAGAATAACCACTTTTGTTTTGGTTTTACTGTTGCACCCTTGTGTAATAAGCAAAGTATAGTCTTGCGAAGAAAAACATTTATACAAATGGATTTTTTCTCTCTGCAAGACTTAGAGCGCAGCATGGAGTGAATTGTACTTATCACACATTGGTCGGAGAGTTTTAAAAAAACGTATTTTACAAAAAATTCCACTTATTGTTCTTTCTTTGTACAGCATTGCGTTATTATACATATTTACATAATATTCCAAGTGAACTGTTAATTTCAAGTAATTCTTAATATATATTTTGTACAGCTGTTTTAAGCTCCCTTGTATACACTAAATATGAAAGATTGTTCAATCTTATATCTGAGAAATATCGTGGAAAAATAATAAATATAAATATCACACCAGTAATTGATGAAGTTGATACTCATTTTCAGGATTCCTTTTCCTCGGTGAAAGGTCATTTTCACTGGAACATTTTTTTTTCACAAGACTTTGCCATTTTCTGTCCCCTTTGGGTTTCCTGTGAACTTTATCGCATGTTTGTACTCGAAATACTTAACCGCTTCGGTTCATATTTGGAAAATTTGTTTACCGAGCTTACCCGCAGGATTATTTTGGGGGGAACTTTTTCGGAGCTTCTGGAGTAATCGTTTTCCCTTGAAAATAACGTTGCCACAATTCAAAACAACGACTTGACAATTAAAGGAAAGACAACAAGGGTTCTCATAATTAGCACGGGGATTTAATGGTGTCTTGTGGAGAAAATATGAGTAGGCACTCATGGTGATTCATTGTCTATATTCTTCACTCAAGTAGGCAATATACATATCACATTATAGAGAATTGTGCACTCTTTCCAATGGTAAACAGTTTGTTGTGTTGGGGCATGTTTATTTGGCAAGGCAGTAAGTAATGAGTGGCGTGCGTGGCCGAGCGGATAAGAGCACCGGACTCAAGCTCTGGTGTTTCTGTCAGCAGAGTGTGGGTTCGAGTCCCAGTCGTGTCACTTGTGTCCTTAAGCAAGACACTTAACCATTATTGCTTCGTCCTTCGGATGGGACGTAAAGCCGTTGGTCCCGTGTGTTGTGTAATGCACGTAAAAGAACCCAGTGCACTTATCGAAAAGAGAAGGGGTTCGCCCCGGTGTTCCTGGTTTGATTGGCAGCATATTGTGCCACCGCACCTTGTAAACCATTACATTGTGCTATAAATGCATAGGTCTCATTCTTCAAAAAACGTAGCTCCACATACATGGCAAGTAAAAACACTGAGCGCCTTGTATCCTTTGGCAAAAGGCGCTATATAAAATACAGTTATTATTATTATTATTATTATTATAATAACATAACAATAACAACGGGCATTGTTACAATAAAATGTTTATTGTAATGCAGCAATGAATGCTACATGGGCTTTAGGCAGGAACAGTGTTTATGTACTTCGACCAGTCAGGCAAAAATGGGGGTATTACTCTCCTAGGCGATAGCGGGCTGGTTGCAATTTTCAAAAAGATTTATTTATTTATTTTTTGCATTGCACCTTTACAACTGAACCAAGAAACTGAACATTCAAATCCGCTTCGACCTTCGACCTTCTCTATGACAACGCAATGCCTTGGGTTATGTGACTGGTTCGAATTGAATGTGACCTTCGAATGTTGTTGCTGTGCACATCACACTACAGTGAGGCAGTGATCGTGTTGGTCGTAGCATACGTAAAGAAAATATCATTTTGACGCGTAAGTATTATGAGGCCAGGGGTCGATTTCACAAAACTCTTCCTAACTTAGGACTAGTCCTAGGCAATGCTAGCCCTATCTCTTAGCATTGCCTAGGACTAGTCCTAAGTTAGGAAGAGTTTTGTGAAATCGACCCCTGCTGTCCATACACACAGAGTTGGGATAAACAATGCACTTCAAATGTGATAGGAAATTTAGTAGTCACTCATGATCACTGTACAAGCTGTGCTTCTAGTCGCTGTGTTAGCTCATTCACAGCCCGGCGCAATCTCGATGGGTCAGTGAAGAGGTACACAAACAAGTGCCTCTCTTTGGCCAGCAGAGGGTCTCCCTTCAACTTCTGCAAGACAAAAAAAAAAAATCAACCATTGATTCACTGTTACAATTGCAGCGGTGTGATTGAAAAATGAAAAAAGCTTGGAAAATGTTTCGGTCTCTTCTTGGTTCTAGAAGATGAAGGCCCCTGCTCCTTCAGCTTCTGGGTTGTAGATTACAAAGAATGTTAAGACTCTTTTCATCACCAGGAATGGAAACTTAGATGTGTGGAAAGAACAGGGAGAGGGTCTTTATTCCCCCCCCCCCATGTGGTAAATCCAAGCAGGCACCTCTGAGGGCCTCGCATTATTATTACTACCCCTGTTCATTGGGTGCCTAAGCGTTCCTGAAACCATCTCAACTTCTTAGGAGTATGCAGCACCGGTCATCAGATGGGCGCCCACATTGCTAATCATTCACATCAACTATCTCTAACCCTCGTAGGTACCCATTTTACTCCTGGGTGATGAGAAACAATTAGAGTTCCACGCGAGTGTCTCTCCAAGAACACAAGTGTCATGACCGGGATTCGAACCCACACCCTAATGACTCGACCATAATCAGAAATTGAGTTTGATGCGCTAGACTTCTTCAAAGGAAATTTGAGGACAAAGGAAATCAGGGAAAATCATGACAAATCACCAACCTGCAATTATTAGGCCCATTTATAAATCCACCACATTATCAGTCAAGACTTGAGGCACAACCTAGCCCCTCATAAGTACCAGACGTGAAAATTAAAAAAAGCATTCCAATTTTTCACCAGCCAACTCACCTTCAGTTTGCCATTGTACTCCCCTATAATGTCCCTGATGGTATGCTCCAGTTTCTGTAACGTTTGGTCCAGCCGGATGATTCCATTCATCAACTGAGGGGGGCTCAGGACGGGCTGGCCGTCTATCGTGGCCGAACCAGCGTACACCATTTCTTCGCATCGTTTCAGAGTCAATTCCCTGTAAAAAGTAAAAACCAGTTGAACATTCCCATGAATAGATGGTGAACTTTTTTCACAATGATCCGATAGAACCTAGAGGACACCAAGTGTTCGAATTCGCAGTATTTTTAACTGTGTGAGGGCGCATGTGAAACAAATTTACGTGTTGCGAACAAATTGAAAGAAGTATTTTTTGTCCCCATAGATAATATTACTATTATTATTTATTATTACAAAGTCAACTGCCCTTCCAGCGCACCATTCTCCAAGTTCTATCTCTGTTTGTTCATAAACCTTTTCAAGTAGGATTTAAAGCTTTGCATGGTGGAAGTGTAACTAGGAGAGGTTTGCGGTGACACCATGTTAAATCTCTTTTGAGTAGTGTTGGTTTAACGACTCAATGTTTCGATCAGTATGCTATGATCGTCTTCAGGAGAAACCTTTTTCCAAGTTGCATAATCTTCCCAGGAATATCTTTTGCAATACTTACAAGTCGGCTAGTCTGCTGTCCTGACTGCTGTTCGTGGACGAGAGAAGCTCTTGTAAGGTAGCGAGCCGCTCGGCCAGCTGTCTGGCGCCCTCTCTCAGGCCACTGTAGGTCAGGAACAGCTGCTGGCGACCGTTTGTACCGGCGTCGTTAACTTGAGAAAACCAAAGAATACCAGAACAATCAGCATCCCAAACTGCATATTTTTGAGAGTCATAAGGGTATTTTTTTGTTGTGGTTCTCAGCTAGAACCCTTCTTTACTCTCTCGGGATTCCAAGCTTCGGTGTATCAATCTTAAAGAGGTTCTAGACTCAATAAGACAAGTTCTAACTGGGCCCAATTTCATAGAGCTGCTTAAGCAGAAAATATTGCTTAACTATTGTCTTCTCAGCAGAAATGAGCAGGGTTACCAGTCACAAATTGTACACGTGACATGGTATTTGGCTGGTAACCCAACTCTGGGAAGCATAATTTTGCTGTGCTTAGCTGCTTTTTGTGCTTAAGCAGCTCTATGCCCGAAATTGGGCCCTGGTCAAGCCATGTGGAAGCCATCTGAGGAAGACGTGATTGATTTCAGCGGGAGTGGCTGTTAGCCAAGGCTAGGAGATTTGTTTACGATTCCTGCGGGAATTGCTATTTGGCTAGGTCTCAGAAAACTTGGAACTTTTTAGATTTTTTAACCGATGTTTGGCGGAGTAAACAAAACTTGTTTACAAACAAGCATTTGTTTACAAATTGAGTGTTTTTTTAGCAGCTGTCCGCATTTGGGTGAAGATTTCCCCAGATGATTTTTTAATATTGATAGATTCAGAGCATTCTCCAATCACCTTAAAAACCATATTCTCTATAAACATCAGGCTTTCTGGCTTCAGGCCTTCAAAAAAGTGCCCTTGGGTACGCTGCAGGACCATTATTTACTCGACAAGAATTTAGAGATGAGAAACCTACCGATGATGCCGTGTAATCTGTTGACGAAACTGTCTCGGCTGTCGATGGTGTTGCGCACCCCAGGAGACGGGGATAAACTCGGATCTGACATCATGTTCTGTCATTCACCAAAAAAAAAAAAAATGAAGATTCCCCCACAATTAAGCAAATTCGAAATAAGCAACTCCGCCACGAAGGGGTGAGTGTCACTGCTGAACTGCAAGGCCTGAAATTATGCTCCAAATGTTAGGAGGTACGTTGAAATGATGGCATTTCCAACTTTTTGTAACCCCTGGAGTTATAGGTTTCTAGAGCTTTTGGGGACAGTATCCTCGGCACTAGAAAAGCAAATCAAGGAGCACAATTCCTTTATATCTGAAAAAAGTAACTCATTTTATTTCATCTGGCAGACATAAAACAGACGTATGTCAATCGCTCTCCCTGTCTGGGTCGAACATTTTTAAGAATGTAAAGGTATTTTTTTTGTACTATCGGCTTCGCTAAACAGGAACGAATACCTTTGGTTTTTTGGAACCGTTCGATTGTTTTAATCCTATATAAATGTAGATATATACGATTAAACTAACCTGTGAAAATATAAATTCAAAAGGTGGTAGCGTTTTTGAGATATCATCGAAAACCCGCAGTGGTTATGTCCACGCAGAGAGAACAATCCGCAATTCGAGTACACAATCTGAGAAATGTTTCTGACAGAAACGCTTCTCAGATTCAAATTTTTTGATTAAAAACTGATATGAAACGTATCTTAATGTGTTTTTTTTAACGCTTTAACAGTTAACCCAACCCGACCACCTACCATTCTGGCTTGCTGGGCTTGATGGTTCTTGTGGAGTAGCTGCTCAGCTGCTGTCAGCAGACGGTGAGTCTCTCGATGGCGGTGGGCCTCCACCTCGTACGACATCAGCAGGAATTTATGACGAGACTGCTGCGCTGTCAGTTCCTCTATCAACTAACGGACAAATTTTAAGAATTTGCTTTTTTTAAAGATAATGTTTGGTATGAAGTTTCTTGTTGCTTGTAACATATTGTATACTGATCTAACTTGATTTCGTTAGACTTTACCAGGGCCCAATTTCATAGGCACAAAAAGTAACTGAGCACAACAAAATTATGCTTACCAGAATAAGGTTACCAGCTAAAATAGCATGTCGCATGTACAATATGTGACTGGTATCCTGCTTCCTTTTGCTTAGCAGAAATTTGTCAAGCACTATTTTCTGCTTAAGCAGCTTTATGAAATTGGGCCCTGATCTTGATCTGAGTTCTAACCCGATCTTGTTCAGACTAGTGTGGTCTTGTTTTACCTGATCTTGTTTAGATGTGAAGTAGTCTTGTCTCATGATCTTGAGATTGTAGTCTCCGTACAAGACTCTAGTTGCTTGGAGCACTGCACTCTCCTGGATGAGGTCACTGAGGTCAGATTCGGCAATCTTCGCCCCCAGCCTCTGAACCGTCTGGAGTTTTATCTGTGATTCTTTCAGCCGCTCTCTGAAATTAAAAGTGAGGAAGCGATGAATTTGTAACGTGTAAAGCATAATCAGTTTACTAGTGCAGTCCTCAGTCCAACACCATTCAGTAACTCAACACCTAAACTGTTGGACTCTGATTATGGTGGTGTGCCTGATCCCATACTAGTGCATTCCTCATTCAAACAGAATCAAACAAAACCATGCGGTTGGATTTTGAAGGGTTAGGAATAGTTAGGGGTCAAAACTGCTGGACTCGGATTATGGTGGTATGCCTGATCCCACGTAAAGCATGATCAGTTCACAAGTGCAGTCCTCAGTCCAACACCATACAGTAACTCAACACCCAAACTGTTGGACTCCGATTATGGTGGTGTGCCTGATCTCATGTTAAGCATGATCAGTTTACTAGTGCATTCCTCAGACAAACAGAATCAAACAAAACATGCGGTTGGTTTTGAAGGGTTAGGGATTGTTAGGGTTGTAAAAACTGCTGGACTCTGATTATGGTGGTGTGCCTGATCCCAATGTAAAGCATGATCAGTTTACTAGTGCAGTCCTGAGTCAAAACAGAATCAAACTAACTCATGCAGTTGGATTTTGGTTTTAAGCGTTAATAAATTCACCCGAGCTCAGTGACATTGCTGGAATATCCACCGTGGGTTAACGACTGGAGCTTGTCGCCGGCAAAGTTACACGCTGCGAGAAGACGCGCTTCTTCCACCTGGGCTTTGACGCGTCTTCTCTGATTGGCTGGATAACTAGAGGAAAAAGCAAAATCAAAACAGCACGTTCAATGAGGAGGCTTCAAGTAGAAAGGGCAAGAAAACATCGTCTTTCTATTTGTACTGTTTACTTTCAGATGTCATACCTGTGTTTTGACCCAATTCACCTGATGTCATTATCACAATAATCTTGGGTTGCGCCATTTGGGAGTCGATGTCTCTGCGTGTAATACAGTGTAGTGCACATTTTTGGGCCACGTGGTGTTTACACGCTTGCCATAAAATGTTTCCGTGCAATTTTACTCACAAAATGGCAAGCGTGGCAGACAGTAGACGAATGTGACATTGGTGCCAAGCGGTCAAAATTGGGTTTAAAAAAAAATTCTGATTGCATGTGTGGCCGAGCGGTTAAGAGCACCTAACTCAAGCCCTGGTGTTTCTGATCGGCAGAGTGCGGGTTCGAGTCCCGGTCGTGGCACTTGTGTAGCAGGATGTATATAATTGCTTTGTCCTTCGGATGGTACACTAAGCCGCAGGATACCAGTCACAAATGGTACACGTGACATGGTGTTTTGGCTGGTAACCTAAATCTGAAGAGCTTACTTGTTTTTGTGCTGAGGTACTTTTTGTGCTTTAGCAACTCTAGAAATTTGGGCGACGAGAGGCCAGCTCGAATTCTCATTGAAGACACAGAGACAGACGGAAAAAAACTCACATGGTTTGCAGTCTGCCGAGCTCTTTACAATCGATGTCGGTGACATGTTTTTTCTCTCCTTTGATCACCAAGCTGCTAGGGTGACTGATGTCAAGTATCTGGTAGCGAGACCCTTCATCGTGACCGACCAGGTCAGCGATACCCTGAAAACAAACACAAGAAAAGTAGCTTAACCCTCCTACTGTCTGACCATTCACTTCGATTTGAAATATTGGTGCATGTTTTTAAATGCTTAAACGGACATTTTTACAGTCAAACTAGGGCTGGGCTTCACTTAGCATGGGCCAATTTCATAGAGCTGCTTAAGCAGAAAATATTGCTTAACAATTGTTGCTAAGCAGAAAGTAGCATGATACCAGTCACAAATTGTACATGTGGCATGGTGGTTTGGCTGGTGACCTTATTCTGGTAAGCATAATTTTGTTGTGCTTAGCTGCTTTGTGCTTAAGCAGCTGAAAACAAACCAAGCAGCAAATCTCTTCAATCCGCTGTCTATAAATCCTTTTCTTTAGCTGCTACAGGACTGTGGAACAACCTTCCCATCACCATACACACCTCAAATTCGCTGCCTATTTTCTAGAAAGCACTTTAAAAATATATTTTTCCTTAGTTGCTTTCTGTAAATTGCTTCTTGTTCAATTGTTGTACTATTTGCAATGCTTTTGTCTGTTTGCTGAAGCGCTCTGGTCTAAATGAAATGGCACTATATAAAAGTGTATGTCAGATATGTATGTAATATCATCCACTGTGGTTTTGAATGATATGCACTATGCCAGCCTGCAATATGATATCGTGTGGTGGATGCATCTACACAGTACACAGTCAACCCTCCTACTGTTTGACCATTCAATATTAGCCAGTGCGGCTTCGAGTGATATAAACTATGCCAGCCTGCAATATGATAGATATCATGTGGTGACTAAGTCTTTCAGAGATAGCAAAACCTGACCAAAATGTCAAACCTCAAAGAACTGCTTTTTGGTGAAGCCGGTCAACTCCTGGGTGAATCGCTCCTCGGTGACGTGGTACTGGCCCAAAGGCTGCTGGGATAGGAATGTCGCATCATGGGATGTGTTCGTCGATCTACTGGAGACGGGGGAAGACGCCGGTTGATGATACAATCGGATGAGGTCCTTTGTCGACAGGCTCAGCCTCTCCAGTGCTGTGTTCACCTAGTTCGTCACAAGAACAAATTTTTCTGAGATTCACTGTCCATTTCTACTCTGTGTTAGAAATCTTGTATAGTTCGTACAAAGGCAAAATGTTGCTATGATTAAAAAGCCAGCCTAGCCTTTGTAGCCGGCCTCTGTCTTCTCTAAAGATATTTTCATGGTAAATTTGCACCAGTGTGTTCCGACCTGGTTCCTCCTATCGAGATGTTTGAGCGTGAAACCAGGCTCTCTGCTTCTTCTCACCCGTACACTCTTGCTTTGTTCCACGTACTGCATCACTCCGTAACTCCTTGCCTGGTGCACGTTTCCCCTCCATCCTACAATCTAGGCTGTTTTTAAGAGGAATATCAATTCCTACCTTCAGCTTCCTCCCCGAGTTATTTTCATCGTAAAGATCTTCTTCTTTTAGCCCCTTACCAAGAGTGGATTTTTAGCCTTGTATGGGGCAAACTTGCAAAACAAAACCCCCCAAAACCATCAAAAAAACAATCACTTGTCTGGGTGGATTGGGGTACTATCCCAGAAAAAAAAAACCAGGAAGGAAAAGGGAATTTGAAATGGAATATAAGGAGAGAGATGCAGGTAAAGATTTAATTATTTAAACACTTTTAGATGCTACCTCCCCCCCCTTAAAACTGGAGAGAAAAAAATTAAAAGAAGAGAAAAAAGGTAAATCTCTTTTGTTGCAAATACCTGAGCATTGTCAGTTTGATTTTTCTCCAAACTCTTTTTGTAGCGTTTCTTGGTTGCCGACTCCACCATTCCAATCTTGGTGAGTCGATGCAGCAATCCTGTGTGGTGGACACTGTAGAAGCAGACAATAACAAAACTAAGATCATTACAGTCGCTGTAAACATCAAGCATGATTTAAAGACAGGATATACTTTTTGACATATTGTCAAAGACCAGTATCCTCACTTGGTGTATCCCAACATATTATGCATAAATAACAGACCTGTGGAAATTTGGGCTCAATTGGTCATCGAAGTTGCAAGAAAATAATGAAAGGAAAAAACACCCTTGTTGCATAGAATTGTGTGCTTTCAGATGCTTGAAAAAGGCTTCATGCCTGAAGCCTTTTTTAGATTCAAATATTTTAGTGAGAAATTCCCTCCTTCTCAAAAACTACATTACTTCAGAGGGAGCTGTTTCTCACAATGTTTTATACTATCAACAGCTCTCAGGTGCTCCTTACCAAGTAAGCTTGTATGGTAATGTATTTTTTGAGTAATCACCAGAAGTATCCACTGCCTTTAATCCTATAATTAATTGGGGTTTCTTTTCTCCCTTAAGAAACTCCTGGGTTTTTACATTTCACAGGATTTAAAAAAAAACTTTTTATGTAACTGTGATGTTGAGGTAAGTAGTCAACCCCACTGGACTCAGAAAGAAATGTAAACCCCAACAAATATTTCAATTTTTTGGGAGAGAGTTGCTGACCTGAGTTTATTTCTTTGCTGCAATAAGTGTTCCTTCCTCATCTTAGCAACCTCAAGCTCCTCCTCCATCTGAAGAATGTTCTCTCTGCAAACAGAAACATGAGAAGTTTATTTTTCTTTTTCTTTAATACCTTGCTTGCCTAGGCCTTGGGGTAACTGTCGAGATGGCAGCTTCTATGAAGAGACCCAAGCTATGTCTGTCACTCTGGCCCAATTTCATAGAGCTGCTAAGTACGAAAAGAAGCTAAGCACAACAAAATTATGCTTACCAGAATAAGCTTACCATCCAAATTATCACGTCACCTGTACCATTTGTGACTGGTATCCTGCTCATTTCTGCTAGGCACAAAATCGTTAAGCAATAATTTCTGCTTAAGCAGCTCTATGAAATTGGACCCTGGGCCCAATTTCATAAGGCCTGTAAGCAGATGATTTCTGCTTACGGAGCTGTAAGCAGATGATTTCTGTTACGGAGCTGTAAGCAGATGATTGCTTCAGAGCCACCTTTGACCCCTTGCGTTGGCAGCCATCGCTGAGGTCAAACAAAGAAAAATTGTAAGCAGGTACACGCTGCGCACAGCTCTCATCCATGATTGGTCTTCAATGACCTCAGTTGAGGGCGCCGTCTTGGGCTTGTGATGTCATAAGCAAGGGGGTCTCTCTGTTAGTAGAACTTAGCTGTAAACACTGCTGTAACTGAAAGCAAAGGAAGGCACCCAAAACTTATCGGCGAGTGAATCAGGATGAATGTGGGGGCTCTAAATGAATCAGTTTACCTGAGCATCTCCGGCGACATTCATCGTCTTCCGCAATGAGGAATTCTTGAGAGCGTCTTCAAGTTGAGCTCCTTCCAAGATCCCCTCGCCGGAGGAGTCTAGTAACTTAAACCTTGGAGATAAGATTGAAAATAATGGTTGAAAACCCTGTCACATCTGTGCACTTCTCGTACCAATTCAAACATTCGGACCCCTTAGGGAGAGTTATGTTTCCCTCAAGGTTCCCAGAAACTGTTTAATGCACGCATTTAAAGGTATTGTACACTTTTGGTAACAGCTCAAAATCAGCGTCCACATTTTGTGTGATTAAACATATGCATGAACAAACAAACCTGTGAAAGTTTGAGCTCAATTGGTCATCGAGGTCACGAGAAAAATAGTGAAAAGAGATCTTATGTTTTTTCTGTTTTTTCAAATGATCGCGGGCGATAATTTCTATTGTTTTACTCGTTTCTCAGAAACGATAGCATTTTAGGCAGAAATATTTTAAGGAACCCTTTCTACCATTACTTACTTTAAATCATGTAAGTTATGTGTGAATCTGTGAACATTGTGTTTTTCGATCTTACCAATAGTGTACAGGGCCTTTAAGCCGTGCATGGTCCATTGCAAAAAACCTAACGTTTCAATGTGCCCTCTAAATTTATAAAAGTGCACACTGGCATCTGCTAACAAAGTGTACTATTTGTGCCTGTCGACCTTTGACATTGTATAGCTGTAGGGTCCATCAGGCCCAATACTTTGTTCCTTTCTCCATGGTTCCTGTAAAAGCAAGGCAGTTTTTTTTCTTGGTTAATGGTCACTTCTTAAAATGTATACAGGAAAAGGTCTTCGTAAACAATATGTACACTGGCATCTTCTATTAAGATATTAAAATTTCTGCCACCCCTGGTTACAATTTTTGCTTGCCAACTTTTGACCTGGTAGTAGAGTCTTGTTGTAAACAAGTGATGTGTCTTGAGCCACAATAGATTTTGTTAAAACATACTTATCGACAATATTTGTCAACGTTTATTATGTTTTTGATTGTTACTTCAGCTTGCTTATTCTTATCTTCAGATGAACGTAGCCTAGACTCCTAGAAGTATGAGGTTAGTTCCGCTACCATCTCGGAACGAACCTCTCTAGTTCTAGGAGTAAACTTGTAAACCTTCCTCCCTTCCTCGGAGATTGTCGAGGAGGGTAAGGACGGTCGCAACTTGCTTACTCTTTAATTTCGTGCTCAGAGAGAAGATTAGCTGGTCCGACGTTATCGCAGAACCAATCCAAGAACGGCGTCACTTGCTCATTGTCGAACATCCAATCAAATCCCTCCGCTTGAAGGTCATGTGCCTCGCCAAAGCCGATCCTTTGCAAGGCCTCGACCAATCGTCTGCCTCCACTCATCTTGACTTGAATTGGAGTAATATATCAGTGTTCGTTTGTCTGCAATGAAAGTAAAAAGAACCTTGTTTAAATGGTTTTTCTCTATATATTATAAATCAAGAATGAAAAAACTCCTAGTAAAGTAGTAGAACTCTATACGAGGTAAAAATTACAAGCTATCAGTATCATTATCAACAAAAAAATGAAAAGATGCCAACACATTATTACACAATACTATTTTTTTAGTTGCTACTATTAATATCATTATAAACTAGCATCTGTTTTACGAGGTGTTATTATTACTCAGTCAAATAAAAGGCAGTGTTTAATTTTTGTCATACTCATAATAAAAAAATTGGAAGTCAAATTAGGTATCTTTATTTCTTAATCTTAACCCCCACCCCAACCTCCCCCCCCAAAAAAAAAATAAAAAATAAATAAACAAAAGAAGGAAGTTATAAACTAATATAAAAAAATAAACAAAATACAAAGTAATATTACTATAATTAAATGTAAAATTTTATTAAAAATATATAAATACAAACCCCCCAAAATGCAAACTAATCTTTAAAAACTCATGGCCTTCTTAATAATCATGAAACTCACACACACACACACAAAGATCAACTTTTTTTCTTCACTGCAAAACCACAAGCATGATGAATCTGAAACAACAGTCTCCAACACAAACAAACAGTGTTTGTGTTTGAAACACTCAGTCATGAGTCAACACAAACAACTTTCTGAAACTTCAAAAATTACAAATTTATACTATATTAAAATGATAATTTCTCGGGTAAAAATGTATTTACATCAAAGCTTGTTTGGGACATAACTGAATCAGAAATTGACCTTTTCCACAGCGCTAAAAGTCACAACTGTTGTGTGTGAACTCGACACGGAAGTAAAGTGCACAGCGATTTTTGACGTTCGCGCCTATCCAGCGTCAACATGTATTAATAATTTTTTTAAGTGTTTGATATCAAAATACACATTTTCTTTATTTTTAAAAATAAAAATAATAATAAAATAAATTTAAGATATAATTTAAGTTGTTTTGATTAGTTATTTAACAAATTTTAAGTTAAAGACTGACGTAATTAGTACACTGATTGATTATGCCTAAAAAATTTGAACGTTAAAATGGCGGCGTTCTGTTCGGTTGTTATGATGCCTGCGGAAAACCTTTTCAGACTGTGATTTTTAGATAGTTCTGTTCGTTTGTGCTCAAGAAAAATTGCCACTATGTCGGCTGAGAAGGAAAGACGAGTATGTATATAGTTTTAGCATATTTGATGTATTTAGAGGCCGTTTTATGACAGTAATTTTGCGTCGCTAAATTACACCTCTTCTTGTTGTGGGCTGGAAGTCTAGCTCCCCGACGACTTATCCACACTGTTTTATGTAAACTTCAGAATGGATATCAATCTGTTCAAAACAAATTGAGTAAACTTGCATTTAGAAAAACTTGATATTCTGTTTTTAATTTCAACAAAAATGCATGCAGTATTGTCAATAACTGAATACTATATTAATTATAGTGTATACTTTCTTTTGAATATATTCTCTGGACTGTGCTCCTCCCCCCCTCCCGACTCCGAGCCCAAACCGAATCTCAGACTCAATCTGATTACATTTACAGATTAGAAAAATAGAACGATCAACATGAGTCATGACACAAATATTTAATTTGAAATAAATAAGTAAATTAAATAAAATATAGCTTGATTTGATACCATCCATCATCTTGCTATTTGCTAGAATTGGAATAGGTCATTTAAAACCATGGCCGCCTATGGTCATTTATTTTATTTTATTTTATTTCACTTCATTTTTAATTGAAAGACTACCAACCAAGTACAACAATATTAATAATAACAACAGTACACTTATCAACACTAAAGGCTTTTAATTTAACAATTAATTTAGTTATTTATAAATTAACTCCATATCAATTGTTATAACTAAAAACCTACAATTTCATATTTAAAAAGAGCGATAATTTTTGTATAATATTTTTGTAATCTTTAATAATAATAATAATATGTAAGTGAGAAAAAAAAAGTAGGGCAATTGACAAAAAATGTTAAGTCTTTTGGGGGAAATTAATGGAAAGTAATTTCAAAAAAGTTTCTTTTTTTAAAGGAACATTACAGAATTGGTAAGAACTTGTAAAATTTACTTTTTGATCACAGATTTACATGAAACTTACACGGTCTAATGATGATGATAGTAGAAAACATCCCTTGAAATATTTCTGTCTGAAATGCCATATTTGATGAGAAATTAATAAACTAATTTTCCGATTGGAGTTTATCGCTCAGTGAGCGTTTTATTCATTTTGTTGAATCTATATGACTTCATGCAAATGTGTAATCGGTTTTTCACTATTTTCTCGTGACCCAGATGGCCGATCGATCTCAAACTTCTAGACGTTTGTCAGTTTATGTATATGGTGGATTACATAAAGTGCTTACACTGCCAGCAACTGTTTTGTTAGCAAAAACCAATTCTGTAATGTTCCTTTAATAGGAATAATATGTAAGTGAGAAAAAAAAGTAGGGCAATTGAAAAAAAATGTTAAGTCTTTTGGGGGAAGTTAATGGAAAGTAATTTCTTTTTTTAAAGGATGCAGGTGGGGACTTTTGGCTGTTTTAAAAATTTATTTTGCCTTTATCATAACTTCTTAATCTTAGTAACTAATGATTTAGTCTTGTTTGTTTATTACCCTACCCAGTATAAAGAGCTTTACAAGAACCGCTTTGTGAATCCCATTGATCAAGGTGTGGGAAGGTAAGAACAACCGGCCTTTCCTGATAGAAATAAAATGTCTTTTGCTAAAAATTGTGCCTCTTCCAAAATGTTTGTGCCAACTTCACACTTCGATGACTTCGGCACATTTGAGATTCGAGCACAACTCGTGGATGGACTAGACAAAAAGGAGGCATGAAACTTTATTCTTCAGAAGGGCAAGGAAGTTTCTCCTTGATGAAACAGTTTAATTTCTGCCTCTGTGAAGTATTGAGACTGGAGGAAGGAACAACCATTTTGATGGTGAAACATTACTACTTGATATTATTACAGGCCTTGAACTTCGCTCTTGAAGGGGCGGGGCAGTTTTCCTCTGGTAAGGGGCACTTCCTTGAGGAAAATGTAAATTTGTATTGGAACTTTGCATAGGGCACCACAGCTACAGCACAGGGCACCAAAGCAATTGCTGTCGGTGCCGTGGGTTAATTTCGAGGCCTGTTATTATGCAGTATTGTGAATGGTTTCTGCTGTAGGTTTGCATCATAAAGTAATTTGCAAGCAGTTGTTTATTTTTTGATAAATTGACATGTTGTGTTTCAGGCGCACTGGTTGGGTGTTGAACAAAGAGGTACGCAAAGACAGTGAGGGCTTTGAGGTGTTTGATGACTACTGGTCTGACTCTGGTAAGTTCAGTTGACTCAGTTAGGGTCAGAGGTAGAGACACAGGTCTGATAGTACACCAAGGCCACTGTGGAGGCCTTGTTGCCTTGGCCTTGGTCTTGGTGCCCCCTTCAAATGTTTCTCAAAGACTGTAAAGATTTTGCAATGAAAGTGCCCTTTGAAAAAATTAAAACTACCTTGCCCTCTCAAAGAATAAAACTCCAGGCTTGGAGGCAACAGCTTCCCACTAATCCAAGCAAGATCAGAGACAATAAATCCTCCCTTGCTGCTTACCATAAATACATCCCATACATGAGCAAGGTTTTCGCCAGGATTTGGTAAAAGGGTGTCCAAATTTGCTGGAAATTAAAAATCTGGTTATCCAAATTGTTCACTTACAATACATTTACATGTAAATGGCAGATGAAACAGGGTGTCCAAAATTCAAAACAGGGTGTCTAAAAGACACCCAGACACCCCTCTGGCTAACACTTTGCCACTAATCCAAGCAAGGCCAGAGACAATGAGTTCAATTCTTGCTACTGACCATAAATCCATCCCATACACGAATAAGTCAGTCGTCATCAACATCATTGGTCGACTGCAACTTGGGCTTGCGTCGGGCTCGATGTGTCTTGGGTTCATCAGCAGTTGCGACGCTGCTGTCCGCCATCAGGGTCTGTAACTCTTAACTATGGTTTTGAACAATTGATAAACATTGTTATCTGTTTAACACGTTGACTGCCGCCTACGAGTATATTCGTAGTAACAGGTGAACGGGATTCTGCCACTACGAGTATACTCGTAGGGAATGAAAGGGCTTTGTATTGTCATTTAAATAAACTGGCATCACTGAGCACGCAACACATATGCTTCTGGCAGTGGTGAGGACATACATCCTTAGAATGTGTATGTTCAATTTTTTGTGTGTATAGTAGCTATTTGGTATGCACGCATGCGCACTGCACTTGTATGCACGCATGCGCACTGCACTTGGCAAATGGGAACGCCCTACGAATCTATGACCGGCAGTCAACGAGTTAAAACCTTTGGTGAAGTCATCGGTTCGGTGTCGGCAGGCCATTTGTAAACAACTCCTGTTTACTTCGCCCCAAAATCTGTTGCAAAAATCTCAAAAGGTTCCGAGATCCCTATTGAGACCTAGCCATGAATACTGTCAAATTACCCTGGGTTGATTCTCTGACACAGAGCTGCTTTTAAGCAGACAAAATTGCTTAACAATTTTCTGCTAAGCAGAAATGAGCGGGATACCAGCCACAAATTGTACATGTGGCATGGCAGTTTGGCTGGTCACCTTACTTTGGTAAGCACAATTTTGTTGTACTTAGCTACTTTTTGTGCTTAAGCAGCTCTATGAAATTGAGCCCAGTTGGAATTTGTTTTTTGTTTAGTCTAAAGGCTCATAACTGATGGTTTAAACCATTTGAGAGGGATTGTGTTCACCCAAAAGAAAAATAACAATGCTATAAAACGGACTGTAGGAAACAGTAAAGATAGTGTAAGCGTGGAGCGGAGATTCTGATGGTGACACAGAGGGTTTTTAACTCTTTCCTTGCTGTATTTGTCTTTCATCGTTTTTTTCTATTTTTCTTTTCCTAGGTGAGGAAAGTATTGATGATCTATCTCTACATGCTAACAAAGAAAATAATGACAAGCGGTATAAGGTCAGTGAAATTTTCAGACTTAAAATTTTGAAAAGAGAAAAAAACTAATTTGATACCCTCATTGACCAAAGAAATCAAATCTTAAGGTTATCTGTCCATTCATAATGACATATTGGAAATTTGGGATACTGCATTCCCAGGTCAGAAATGGCTAAATAGTAGAGGAGTGGAGCTAATCTTTCCTAAGCTAAATCTAAGCATTAAGCTAATCTAATCACAAGGCTCACACTTCTCGATTACAACTGATCCTTTTTACTGGGTAAAAATTATCAGACTTTTATCCGGATCTAGACTTTCTCGTGTCAGCCTTGGTGATTAAGGAAACCATGCTCTTTAGTCTCCGAGGATAGGATACTCTTCCAGGATAGGAAGCTCTTTAACCCTCTTGCCGTCTGACCATTCAATACCATTCAAGTGGTTTTGAATGATAGATAAACTAACTATGCCAGCCTGCAATATGATACCATGAGGGAATGCATGTACACAGTAAACACTTAGTTCTGTGCACAGTTGTGCCACCGTACACAACCTTGGCAGTCGAATGGTTTCAGATGGTTGGTCAACTCACTGGAAAATGTTGCCAAGAGTCACTGACAGTAGGAGGGTTAAAACCAGTTTGCTTCGGAGGACACTATAAAGTGCAAAACTCTCGCTCAACATGCGGCGGCTTGTCTTCTAAACTGGCATTTTTTGAGTTTCTTTGCATGCTTGGCGCCGATTGGCGGTAGTCATGGCGACACGCCATGTGTGGTGGGGCACTGTTGCGGTTTGCGCTCACTCAAACAACCGTTTCACGGAGTTCCTGTGGTCAAATTGAGTTTCATTGACAAAACAAATTATTACAGGCTAGATAATAAGTTCCTTTTCGACTGGGAAAAATCCTGCACGGGTAACAGGTTCGGGGTTCTGCCCACAGTGGTCGGTGCCGGAATTTTTTAAAATTACACTTGCAATTTCCTTTCAAAGGTTTTCAACGAAATGTAAAATTTGGTATTTACCAGTAAAAATGGTGTCCGAAGCCATTCATTTTGAGTACTTCTTTGGTTTGAGTCTATTTTGATGATCTACCGTGTAACTGATCCATCTCGCAATGGTTTCCAGGGAAACATTTTTTCCACCACTAAAGAAATCCTGGGCAGAACCCTGCAGGTTAAAATCCATAACTGCATGGGTTACCAGAAGGTGGAAATGCCATCATTTCAACAAGTATCCTAAACTTTGGATCCTAGTTCCAGACCATCTTTGTCACAATGGCTCTCACCCCTGCTTTTAAATCCCTTTGGCATACACCCTTCATTTGAAATGAAATATCTTCAATATAAGTTGATTGATCGATGGTTTAAACTCCCCCACAGCTGAGTTCACCGATCAAGCATATGCCGTCCTTCACACCGAGCTCCCGCGGTGGCAGCACAGACGCCGAACCTCTCTCGGACGTCCCCTCCAAGAAGTTGCCGTCCAATTCTCTCGCAACCATGGAGCCACACCCCACCTCAATCGTCGTCATCGAGAGTGTCCAGACCGGTGAGGACAGCGCGGCGGAGCCTCAACTGGCGCAGCCGGAAACCGGCGGAGGGGATGCCGTTGTCGTGGGAAAAGATGCGGGCGGGGGGATCGCCATGGCAACACCATCTCGGGAGGAGGGAGGGATACAGGAATCGGACATCACTGGGAGCATCATCAAGGGTGGGACGTCGTTCCAGCAGGCGCCTCATTCTGCCCTGCAGGAGTTCAAGACAAAAACAAGGTCAGGGTTGCAATCAGTTGACCGCCAAACTCACATCGCTCACATTACAGTGGAGTTAAGTCAAACGCACAAACAGGATGCTGTGTCTCATTAATTCAAACGTAGCTCTTCGAGTAATTGAGAGCTTTGAGATGTATGAACAAAGCGCTACATAAGAACTGAATAATATTATAGATAGTTCCCAGTAGACGCCATCTTTACGGGCAAATTGCATTTTGGCTTGCAGGTGCGTCAAACGCTCAACTTATTAACGCAGCCGCGTTGTTCACTGACCAATCCTGCAATGAGTTTTGTGAAATGCGCGCGTGTTGCACGCAGTTTTCACACGAAACGCACGACTGTTTGTTCTAAACTGCCCGTAAAGATGGCCGATTTACGTCACACTGCAACCTATCTATTGTTACTAGTATTATTTTTAGGGAGACCGCCAACAGTAGGGCTAGACAGCTCAGTAGTCAGAGCGCTGGCACGTTAATCAGGAGGTTGCAGGTTCAAGTCCAGCTCTAGTCAATTTTTCTTTGTTTGACCCAAAATTATTTTACAGTTTACTCAGTCGGTTTCTCTTGTAGTTTATTACTTGATATTTGGAATAAGAAAGTTGCATCCCCTTAAGGTGATCCCTCTCCTGCTGCTTCCCAGGTTGTTTCGTTAAGTTAGGTGTGATCCCTGGCTAGTCCCGGGTTAAATGGATTCTGACTGGCACCCCCGACAAAATAGGGGGACGGCCAATATTAGGGGTAGATAGCTCAGTTGGTAGGCGCTGGCACGTTAATCCAGTGACCACAGGTTGAAGTCCAGTTCTAGTAATGTTTTCTTTGTTCAACCCAATTTTTAAAAGTTTTTTATGTCAAGTTTGAGAAGAAAAAGAAAAAATCAGCAGACTTATATGTAATCGGAGTGACTTGAGTTGGGATTGCAATCTGCAGGTTACAATTTGACGACGAGGCGGAAGATGCACCGAGGCGAAGATCCACTCGCACGAGAGGAAAGGGTCTGGACAACCTGAGCGAAGAAGGCAGCACCACCTCGGAGGAAACAATGAAAGGATCTCCATCCAGCAAAGGCTCGGAGGAGCTGAGCACCGGAGCAGAGTCTACATCGGCAGGAGAGGAGCAGCAGCCGCAGAAGAGAAGTTCAACTTTGATCAAGACGGGAGCTTCTCTGCCGGAGCCAACGTCTAAGACGATGGAGGGGACGTCTTCGGACACTGAGAGGACGACGTCATTGAGGATGAGTGAAGAAGAGAGTCTGATACCTGGTGTCAAGCAAACTCATGAAACTTCGGACAAGGAAAGGTTTGTGTCTCAAAATAGGAGTAGAATTTATTTATATATCAGGGTTCTGCCCAGGATTTCTGAAGTGGTGGGAAAAAGGTTTCCCTAGAAACCATTGCTGGGATGGATCAGCTACATGGTAGATCATACAAATAGACTCAAATCAAAGAAGTACTCAATTTTACATTTCGTTGAAAGACCTTTTTGAAAGGAAATTGCAAGTTTAAATTAAATACTTGGAAAATGTGTGGTGGTCGGAAACAGAGAAATTTCTGCCAGTGGTGGTTGGGGAATCCCGAGTGCCGGTAGGGTTTTCCGGCACCGACCACTGTGGGCAGAACCCTGATATATATTTGTTGTCACCTCAAGAGTAAATTTTGAGGGTTTGAATAGGAAAAAATGTAACAATTGATCTACAAAATTATTGTTTTGTAAGGTGTGAGTGTTACGGCTTCTGAAGAAAAGAACCCATCTGTGAACAACTTCATTTCATCCGTTATGTTTTTTGTTCTTTCCATTGTTTAAAACAGTTTTAGCCTCTAATTTGGCACCCCCCCCCACCTCCTCAAAAGGCTGTTTCATTGGCAAAAGCTGTTGTAAAGGGATAAAATGTGGGTATAAAGGGTAGATTGACTACTTTTGATGCACACAAAGTATTTTGTCCCAATAACAGACAGTCGTAATCAACAAAATGGCTCCTGACAAAAAAATGGGACATTACTGTTACATTTTGGTTGCTAGAATTACCCCCAATGGGATGTTTTCTCCATTCCCATGCAGAATTTAACTTTCCTATAATTGATTTATTTTTTTTACGAACGGCCACTCAAGGTGAGGGCTACACTTAACTGATTTGGGCTGTTGACCCAAATCAACTGACACCAGAGGCACAATGCCACCTACTCTTGGGGCTGCAACAGGGTTACCCCCCTTCACAGTCCGTAAGGATGTAGGCATGGGTACGATCCACTGGGAGCCTGGCCGGTAGAGCAGAAATGCACAACCTTCCTAACTTTTTACGAAGCAATTATGGTTAAGTGCCTTGCTCAAGGGCACAAGTGTCATGACCGGGATTCGAACCCACACTGTGCTGCTGAACTAGACCACTCGGCCACGACACGCCACAAATAATGACTGAATGAATGACAAAAAAAACGACCAAACTTTCACACTCGCCTTCTCTTGCAACACAACTTTCCCCATTAACTGCCTACGCCCTATACTGGCAACTCTTGTGTCCGTCCTTTGTCCGGCAATGCCAAACTAAAAAATCAGCAGAAAGGTTTTGACCTTAAAAAAGAATATTAGGAGTATACTGGAAGATTAACCATAGTTTTTTTTTTCAAAATGATTTAAAGGAACATTACAGAATTGTTTTTTTGCTAACAAAACAGTTGCTGGCAGTGTAAGCACTTTATGTAATCCACCGTATACATAAACTGACAAACCTGTAGAAGTTTGAGATCGACCGGCCATCTGGGTCACGAGAAAATAGTGTAAAACCGATTTCACATTTTGCATGAAATCTTATAGATTCAACAAATGAATAAAACGCTCACTGAGCGATAAACTCCAATCGGAGAATTAGTTTATTCATTTCTCATCAAATATGGCATTTCAGACAGAAATATTTCAAGGGATGTTTTCTACTATCATCATCATTAGACCGTGTAAGTTTGATGTTAATCTGTGATCAAAAAGTATATTTTACAAGTTTTTTTCTTACCAATTCTGTAATGTTCCTTTAAGGCAAGGTTTACCTTTGGTAATTAATCCTAAAATTTATGACCATAAAAACTTGAAGGTAAGAAGGTAAGAAGCACTGCAGCTGTTGATAATGTATAACATTTTGAGAATCGATTCCCTTCTGTGGAGTTTTGGTTTTAGAGGGAAAAAAAAAGCAAACTTCACTCTGAGTAAAGTTGCATGCATGAAAGGTTTCTCAGATTGTGTTATTCCAGTTACGGATTATTCTCAGATTGTGTATTCTAGTGACGGATTTATCCGATTATTCGAACCGCTCCAGATTTTTGGCGATATCTCAAAAACACTGCCACATTTTGAAATGAAATGTTTACTTTTTTTTATTTTATTGTGTATATATATACGTTTATATAGGATTAAAAACACAGTTCCAAAAACCAAATGTACATTTTGCCTTAAAAGCATTCTTGATATTTTAGCCTATTTTTTGATGAGTACAAGAAACCAGATTTTTTTAAATACATGACCGTCAAAATGGTTGCCCGATTTCTTGCAGAACATTTACAGCAGAAGACTCGAGGGGTGCTCTGCAGCCAAGAGCCAATGGAAATAAAAGCGTAACTCTTGAGCAAATGAGGCACGAAGGCGTCACGAAAGATGCAGTAAAGTCAACCAGATGGAGGAAGCGGAATAAGACGCATGTAGAGGAGGACGGGGATCTCTCGGGAGAAGAAGGGATGTTTATATCGCTTCAGAAGTCTCTCGTCAACCGGCAGGAGGGGACAAAGGAGGAGGCAGTGTCAGATTTGATCAGGAGCGTCCTGAGCGATCAGTCGCTCCAGGATGCCGACGATGAAGGGGTTATCAGCATCGTTCAGAATGACCGGTCCTACAAGTCGACCCAGACAAAGAAACAGAAGAGTAGAGGCACTTCGAAATCTAAGGGCCGATCGCCGATCCAGGATGAGCCTGTTTCTAAAGCAAGGAAGAAGAGAGGACGACCGAGACGAAGTGACAAACAGGACTTGTCCAAAGTGGATTTGATTGATGGTGTAGTTGATGGATTGTTGGTGTTGCCAGTGTCTGATCCTGATAAGCCAAGAAAAAGAGGCAGGCCACCTGGCAAGCGCGCCTCAAGTGAAGATAGTGCTATTGTCGGCACAAAATCAACAACATCCTCAAGATCCTCACGGATGCCGCGTAAGTCAAAAAGGACTACAGGAGAAGCAGGTAGTGGTAGCGGAGACGGTAGCCAAGAGTCACAACAGTCAGGACCGGAGGTTGGAAACAAGAGAGGTAATCAATCTAGGAGTGGGCGAAATAAAAAGACAAAGCAGAACTCAACTGTTGCAGGAGATGAGATGAGCTCAACAGGAACAGATGAAGAACGCGGTCCGAGAAGGGAGAGGAAATCTAGAGGAGGGAAGGCAGCAGTCGATGTGAGAGGTGAGGAGGTTGTCGTGGTAGATGGAGACACCGGCGGGGATGCGGCTGATGGCTTATTAAGCGGTAAGACAAGAAGACGAAGGAACCGGTCAGATAAAACCAAGAGTGGTTCTGAATCTAGTCTTGAAGATGTCACGGAAGTAGAGTCCGAGCCCACTCTCTGCGACTCGTCAGGTGCTAATCACACCGTGGAGGTAAACAACGATGGGGCGCTGAGCGAGGTCATACCCCAGGAGCTGATCCCAAACCACTCATCCTCGAGAAAGTCCACTGGAAATAAACGTGTCAGTGTACACTTTGGCGGCGTTGATGTAGTCCCATCCGATGGAGAGGGTGCAGCCACCCCTGGAAGCATTCCATCCACATCTCTCGCCTCTCCGGATTATGATGACAGTCTCCCAAGGAAGAAGATCAGAGGGTCACCTGGAGCAAACCAAAGCCAGAGTCACTCCAACGCGACCCGTGATGCCACCAGACCTGATGAGCAGTCTAGGAAGAGGAGCATCGAGAATGGGTCAGAGGTCGTTGTCGCTGCGAAGAAGCCGCGAGAGACGGCCAAAGGCGGGAAGGGTCGACGAGGCAAACGGAAGCTATACTCTGGGGATCTCTCGAGCACCTTCCTAACTGAACCCTCTCAGAGTATCATCCAACCCAAGGCTTCCATCAGTGATGTCGACTCTAGCCTCCCTCCTGATGCGGAGGGTTCGTTCAAAGTTCCACAAGGAAGCCTTTCGTCGGGAAGGGGAAAGGGACGAGGTAGAGGCAGAGGGAAGGGGAAGGGGAAAGCCACCAGGTTGGACTACACTAAAGATGCCTCGTCAGAAACTCAAGGTGAGCAAAAAGGTCTGCTAAATTCGCGTCCGCCAATAAATTATTTGCAGAACTTTGAATTTCTGGTCGACAGTTCCTAACCTGGTCATATGTGAATGCTCAATTTAAATTCCTCGACCTAAACAAAATAATTGTTGCTACACCACATGGTTTGGGACAAGCTTTTGTAAAGCCACCTCAAGTTTAGGTATTCTGTGGCGTGTCATGGCCAAGCGCTCTGGACTCAAGCTCTGATGTTTCTGATCAGCAGAGTGTGGGTTCGAGTCCCGGTCTTGACACTTGCGGCCTTATGCAAGACACTTAACCATTATTGCTTCGTCCTCGGTTGGGACGTAAGGCCATAGGTCCCGTGTGTTTCATAATGCTCGTAAAAGAACCCAGTTACACTTATTAACGTGAAGAGAAGGGGTTTGCCCCGGTGTTTCTGGCGGTGGCTGCCGAATGACACAGCACCTTGTAAACCATTAGAAGGTGCTACATAAATGGGTCTCATAGTTCAAAACATAGCTCTGCTTATCCTGTTGAAAAACAAACAATGAGCGCTTTGATACGCCCCTAGGGGTGTGATAAAGCTTAACAAATAAAAAAACAGTACTATTATCCTTTTGCCACACATTTCATCGGAAATTGTGTATGGTTTTTGTTGTTGTCGTTTCTTAATTTTTAACTCTTCAAAAGCTCATCCCTGTCTGAGAAACTCTGATTGAGCATTCGCTCAATCAAAGTTGAAATAAAAATCTACCTTCTCGGCTCCCAAGTGGAATGGAAGGAGCAGCAATTATTTTTTACAGATAATTTTCCCGATTTGCGTTTAAAAAAAAATCTAAAAATAAAAGAGTGTACGAATTCTTTGATCAAACCAGACACTGACGTTGTGATGGATTTCCTGAGCAAGTATGAGGGAGAGAAGTCCAGCGAGTCGACGGAGTCCAGCGACGATCCCTCAGGGAGCCCTGTGGGGGGTTCAGAAGGAGCCACCAGGTACCCCTCACACTCAGCGATCACCCCCAAAACACTGTCCACAACAGGTGAGTTGGGATTAAGGGGGGGGGAGACAGGTGTGGGAATTCTCAGAATTTCTCTTGATTTCAGGGTTTTCTCAAAACCTCCTTAACCCCCTACTGTCAGTGACTCTTGGCAACATTTTCCAGTGAGTTGACCAACCATTTGAAACCATTCGGCTGCCAAGGTTGTGTACGGTGGCACAACTGTGCACAGAACTAACTGTGTACTGTGTACTATGCATTCCCTCATGGTATCATATTGCAGGCTGGCATAGTTTATCTATCATTCAAAACCACAGTGAATGGTATTGAATGGTCAGACAGCAAGAGGGTTAAGCCTTTAAAATTGTCTTGAAAGAAAAGCAGTCACCAAAGAGAGAAAGAAATCGTCCACATTGTGTCCAAACCTCTGTGTTTGTGTTTCTGTAGATGCACAGAGTCTGTAAGCCTCCTGGATTGTAACATCTGGAAGGTTCCGGCTCTAGAATGAGGGCGAACTCAGCAGCCGATTTCACCAAAGTTTACGCAACTGCGTAAGTTCACTTGTGCAAGATTTCTTGTGTTAGTGAGTGCACAACTTACGCAAATAAATGTTGCGCAAGTGGACTTACGCAGTTGCGTAAAGTTTTCGTGAGCCATTTTCTGGAATGTTCACCTTCGGCAAATCCCATCCCCGTTAAGAATGGATTGATCGTTCAGATCTAAGCAATCGTTGATTGGTTGTAATCTTGAACTTCCCCTTTCATTATTATTTTTTCATATTCAGTCTACCCCGAGCCGACGCCTCGCTCTATCCTGAAGGACCCCTCGTCGAAGCAGACCAATAACCAACGGAAGAAGAACCTAACGCTGCAGTTCTTCGAGGTACCCAAGCCCAAAGCAATCATAAGTAAGTCCTGAAGCGTGTCTCCAGGGTTCGCCCCAAGATTCTGGACCCAGATTTTGAACGGTTTTGCTTGAGCACGTCGAGTTGAAATGAGTATTTGCCCGGTGTGTTTATCTTTGGTTTTAAAAAGCCCTACTGTGCAATCTAGGGTATTCTAAATGGTGTTATCTTGATAATTTTTGTGAATTTGATCTCAAGTCCCCACTACCGTCCCCCCCCCCAAAAAAAGGATTGTTATTTGTTTTTGGGGGGGGGGCATATCGGCTAAAAATGTGCATGTTTTGCGGTGCAATTTGCATAAACGGCCGGATACGCTAGCTTGTAAATGGGGAGAATCCACTTGGCAGTCTTAATTCACTGCTCTCTTTTTCACCTTGCATAATTGTTACCAAAAGCAGTACGATGCAGAGGAGAAATATATGAAAGTAAAAGTGATGAGTTTTCCCTTTTTATATATTTTTTTGAAAAGTAAAAAAAAAAAAACAATCACAAAACACAATGCTAAAGGGTCTGCCACTGAAGGTGAAAGCTAAACAGGAACACCACAAAAGTTTATGATCTTCTCGGACTGTTTTTTTGCAGTGCAACCAGATCATGATGAGAACGGTCAACGGAGGACGAAGCGTAACAGAGTGCGCCCTCTGGAGTTTTGGCGCAATGAGAGAGCCATCTACCAGCGTAGGATGTCCGGTGGTTTCGCTCTGGCCGGGGTCGACTCACCGATGCTGAGCAGTCCGGAACCTCGCGCCCAAAAGGCAGAAAGAGGTAACTATGGTCTGCTCCGATACCCTTGACTTTCGGCTCAAGATTTGTCAGTAATTTTGAAGACGTGCGCTTTCAGTACGTGACTTCAAACTGGTGGACTATCAAACTATTTTTCAAACTGTTGTTTCGAACATTACTCACTGGTTTTTCTTTTAAAGTTTACTATCAAAATAAAGCTGAATTTCTTATAGTCAGACAGAACTGACAGTATTTTAAAAAATCTCATCACTGTTTTGATGAGTTATTTAGTCCTGAACACATTTGTCACTTCGTAAAAACAAAAAGAAACAGACCTTCCTGCAGAGCGCTGTGTTCAAACCAACTTTTACTGTGCAAACCACTTAGTAAAAATGCAAATATCAAACCACACCTATTTTGGCACTGTGCCTCTGCACAAAAAACGGAAAATATTGGATTTTTCAATTATGCTAATTAGTGTATGTACAAAACTATTACGTATTAGGTCCTGAAACTTGGTGAAAATGTTGACATCATTGAGCACATCAAGAATACGTACACAAAATCTGTTAAAAACGACAACGATATATTGTAAATAATCTCTTATTTTCATTCTTTCCAAAGGCAAGAAGAAACTCCCACAGACACCTGCTAATCTATCCATGCATGCAACGCCACCCCCAGGGGGTAAAGTGGCAGAACACCCAGCAGTGACAGTGGTAAACCCTGACACACAAGAAGAGGTAGTGGTTGGTAAGTTGTTGGTCTTGTTTTTTGTTTGCGTTACGACCGTGTT
Source organism: Pycnopodia helianthoides (assembly GCA_032158295.1). Taxonomy (NCBI): domain Eukaryota; kingdom Metazoa; phylum Echinodermata; class Asteroidea; order Forcipulatida; family Asteriidae; genus Pycnopodia; species Pycnopodia helianthoides. The sequence goes on along the minus strand of CM063253.1, from coordinate 4,398,190 downwards.
GCGCCTCAGCCTTATGACTTTGGCCCATTTTCAAAACCGCAAATTCGGATCTGGCTTAACCCTTTGCTTACCATAGGCGACATTAGTCAACTGCACTAACACCCCCTCTTCCTTACCATTGGTGACTACCATGGCAACTTTAGTCGACCAAGCTTACACCAATAAAAAGCATTCAAGCCCGACCACAAAGGCCATTTGTAATAAAGCTGTAGTTTTGTCCATGTTCACCCTCCATACGCAAGCTTACCATCAATGGAAAGAGAAAGATCCGATCTTTCCAATGATTTAAACAAAATTGATAATAATAATAGTGGCTTCTTATATAGCGCTCATATCCGTCAGTGACACTCAAGGCGCTTCAACATTCAGTATTTTTCCTGAAAGGTATTTGAAGCTACATTTTGAAGTATGAGACCTATTCCTTTACATGGCAACATGTAATGGTTTACAAGGTGCTGTGGCGCAATATGCAGCCAATCAAACCAGGAACACCGGGGCGAACCCCTTCTCTTTTCGATAAGTGCACTGGGTTCTTTTACGTGCATTACACAACACATGGGACCAACGGCTTTACGTCCCATCCGAATTAAATAAGGTTGCTATTATGCAATCTCTTCAAATTGGAGTTGAAAGATCCGAAATGCCAAACAGCTATGGAGTGCCATATGATTGTGTACAAAAAAGTATTTGAAAGGGAATTCAATAGATGGATTGCAATACGCGTCATTGACCGCCATCTTTGATGTAAAACGATGGAAAAGTGCACGCGTGTACGCGCTACGCACGACTCTCAGCCAATGATTGCTCTTCACGCGTGCACAATTCATCAATGATGGCGGCCGATAACGCGTATTGCAATCCATCTATAAGTTAGAACTTTTTTATTCCTTATTTTTTCTGTAAAACAATATCTTCAAGGAGATACTAGAGTTTGTAAAAAATGTCCTTTGAACGAAAAGCTTTCTGTTGTGAAAGAATGTGTGAGTGGTCAAACAATGCAGTCACCAGCAGGGCCCAATTTCATAGAGCTGCTAAGCACAACAATTTGCTTAGCATGAAATTTCTTCATCGATAAAAAACAGGATTACCGACCAAATTTCCACGTGATTTTCAGGATAAGCAAACAACAGCTGAATACCAGTAACAAGCAATATGCAACTCATGGAAATTTGGTGGTAACCCTGTTTTTATCAAGGAAGAAAGTTCAGTCTCCTGACGATGACTAGAGCAAGCTAGTCGAAACGTTGAGACCAAAAGAACTCACTCCGCGGCAGTGCAGTTAATTACGAGAAGTCCCCCCGATCCACAAAGCTAAAGTAGTAGTCCAGGCCGATTTCCTACCTCCCGCCCAGGTAGTAGTTAATAAGCAGGACAGTTCTTTTCAGAACTGAGAAGTCTCCCGAATTCCGAAAAAACCTACTCCGCGGTAGTAGAATAAATAGCAAGACAAGTTCTCTAAAGAACAAATCTACACAGCAAGTAGATATTTTTTACACATGGTGTTACCACAAACCGAATATATACTGATACCTCACCATGCAATGCCTCAAAACCAATATAAGAAATTTCATGCTAAGCAAACTGTTGTGCTTAGCAGCTCTATGAAATTGGGCCCAGTTGTTTCTGTCCAAACAATTCGGTAAGGAAAGAGTTTAAGGTAAGGTCATACTTTGGTAATGACCCTGATTTTTTGGGGGTGTGTAATTTCTGTCTGAAAGCTTAACTTGTTATAAAGATGGTGATGGTGGTAAGCATACTGTGAAATTATTCTGTCTGAAGTGCCCTTGTTAAAGGAACATTACAGAATTGTTTTTTTGCTAACAAAACAGTTGCTGGCAGTGTAAGCACTTTATGTAATCCACCATATACATAAACTGACAAACCTATAGAAGTTTGAGATCGATCGGCCATCTGGGTCACGAGAAAATAGTTAAAAACTGATTACACATTTGCATGAAATCATATAGATTCAACAAATGAATAAAACGCTCACTGAGCGATAAACTCCAATCAGAAAATTAGTTTATTCATTTCTCATCAAATATGGCATCTCAGACAGAAATATTTCAAGGGATGTTTTCTACTATCATTATCATTAGACCGTGTAAGTTTTATGCAAATCTGTGATTAAAAAGTATAATTTACAAGTTTTTTTCTTACCATCTCTGTAAGGTTCCTTTAAACAACAATTACCCATCACATGTACACCCATGCAAAATTGAACAATAAAAAATCATTTGAATCTGTGAAACGCTTCATGGATGAAGCGTTTTTGAGGGGTTGGTGTCAGTTTGGGAATGCTGTGGCCAGAGATGCGGTCGGTATCCGGTGTCACCTTGCTAAACGAGGATGGATTTGACGTTCTTGTGAAAAATACCGCGACAGTTTTTTTCTTCTTTTTTTTCAGCAAGTAGACACTGTATTCAGCTGAAACTATCACATATGACTTTTATCGTATGACAAAAACCAATCAAGACCCTACCTCTATGAGCCCAGGGAAGTATTTTTTTTCTGTTGAGAAGGTGACTTCATTGTTTGTAACTTTTTTGAATCGATCCTCATTTGAATGAACTGTCTCAGAGAAATGAGTTATAAACAAAGTGTAATTCTGTGACCTATATTTGTTCTGTGCATAAAGCCCCTGTAACAATTTCATTTCATTTTTTGGTACAAAAACAATTCCTTGAGTGAGAAGAACTGTTTGCAAGGAATTTTTTGCTTTGTGAGATTGGGACGTCGGGCGAGATTGCAGCATTTCAGTGCTGATGATGTCGGCCCTTCATTAAGTCCCAAGATTAAACAAAAAACGCCCTCTGAAGACTGTGCTGCTTGGAGATAACACATCACAAACAGATACGGGGCTGACATTACTAGACTAGAGTCTACGGTGCCTCAGTCTCACATCGCTATTAAGACATGGAGGGATTCGACGTTCTTGCTGGTTTTTTTTCAACAAGTAGACACTGTGTTCAGCTGAAACTTTAGACATGTGGCTTTTCATTGTATCTTTCTTGACAATTTTGCCAATAAAGCAGCATTACGTTGAAAAAAAAAAAAATGATGACCCTACCTTTAAAGGTATTATACAGGATTGGTAGAGCTAACAAAATAGTCGCAGATAGTGTCCACATTTTGTGTGATTCAACATATGCATGAACAAACAAACCTGTGAAAGTTTGAGCTCAATTGGTTATCGAGGTCACGAGAAAATAGTGAAAAGAGACCTTTTGTGTTTTGTGTTTTTTCAAACATCAAGTTTTTATCACGCGTGATAAAAACTATTGTTTTACTCATTTCTCAGAAACGATAGCATTTTAGGCAGAAACATTTTAAGGAACCCTTTCTACCATTACTTACTTTAAATCATGTAAGTTATGTGTGAATCTGTGAACATTTGTGTTTTTTCGATCTTACCAGTAGTGTACAGGGCCTTTTTAAGGCTTGTTCATACTCTTGCGTGCCCTGCAACGGGACTGTCAAACATGGTGTTCAAACTCTAAATAAAATCCAAGTTAAATGGACACAAAAGTTGAGTGCATATATGAGGAAAAGAATGTGTTAAAGTAGGGAACATTGGTGTGGGGGGGGGGGGTGGACACGGGACACCCTCTGCCACATGTTGGTCATGGTGTATGGTCCACCAGTTTTAAAACCCCTGTTTTTTAAAATTAACTGACCGAGTCATAGCCATGGTGTTGATACGAGTCTTGGTTCGACGAGAGATGAAATGCCAGCTAGATGCATGCATCACGGTGGAGGCAAATGAGTATCTCTTTGATTATTTATTTATTTTATTTTATTTTTTGGGTTCTTTAATTCTAGACACTGTAAAGACGGCCAAGATGTATAAGTTTGTCGGGCCGAGCGGCAAAGAAGCCACTGCCGAAGACCCAATCACACTGTGCAAGTGCATCTCACAGAGAGCCTTCTCCTCAGGTGGGTCAACTTGCAAAAGGTCAAAAGGTCACATTCCATCGAGGTCTCGGGTTGATATTTTTTTGGATGCTGGTGCTCAAACGGGTCACCAGCCAAAATGCTATGTGATTCACATTTTGCTCCTGGTGCTCTGCAACTTTTTTTTCTTTTCAGTTCAGCACACAACATTTTCTGTTAAACAGCTTTTATGAAAATTTTTGTCCAGGTTTCGCCACTTGGTCATTGAGTGACCACTACAGCAGCAGGTCTGATGCTTCCTGTTTGAATGGGCAAGGGCACCAAGGCGGTTTTTGTCCTTGGTAAAGGGGCACCTACCTTCAGCTACCCTGAGTTATATTTTCATCCTAAATATTTTCTTCTTGTAGCCCCCTCGCCAAGAGTGGCTTTTAGTCTTGTTTGGGGCAAACTTGCATAAACAAAAATTATGATAAAAACCACATTTGACTGATTTTGAACCCCCTAGGCGTTCTGACCATCCGGCCGTTTAGCGAGAAGGGTTTGCAGCTCGTCCGTAACGACACCATGGTGTTCTACATCACCAGAGGCAAGGTGGCGGTTACCATCCATCATACTACCAGTATCATGCAGAACGGAGACATGTTCTTTGTGCCGCAAGGTGAGGGGGTCTTCGATTTATTTAGCGCATAATAACTAATACTTAATTCTCTGTGCGCTTTACAATCAACATTCAGTATTTTCCTGCAAGGTATTGTGGAGCTATGTTTGAAGTATTAGACCTATTCCTTTACATGGCACCATGTAATGGTTTACAAGGTGCTGTGGCGCAATATGCTGCCAATCAAACCGGGAACACGGGGCAAGCCCCTTCTCTTTTCGATAAGTGCACTGGGTTCTTTTATGTGCATTACCACGGGACCTGCGGCTTTACGTCCAATCTGAAGGACGCAGCAATAAAGTGTCTTGCTTAAGGACACAAGTGTCACGACCGGGACTCGAACCCACACTCTGCTGACTAGAAACACCAGAGCTTGAGTCTGATCCTCTTATCTGCTTGGCCACGACACCCCACAGCTGGTGCAAACTGCTTACCAACCAAAAGACCTATGGTATAAATGCCAAACGAAAATTGTAATGACCTGTCTAGTACAATGACTCCTAAGTCACAAGTTACAGCTTTTAAAGAAAAGGAACGTCTTGGTTTTTTGGTTAACTGTAGTCCTCGTTTAATCTTTATGTAAATTCAGAAACGGGTTTCAACGTGTGTTTATGGTTAAAAGCCTATTTTTCACTCAAATAGAGCTAGTTGATTGACTAGTCAAAATGGTAACTGTATTTGGTTGAACCAGACAATAGGATTAACATATACGTTATCAAAGAAATTTGTCAGCACGCCATTTTCTATTATATTCTCTTACTTTAGTGCATTTAGTAATTGTTATTCTCACTGCAAAATGAATTGTTGTCATATTGAACATTCGTTAAACTGCTTATTTAATTGTGACGAGAGTCGCAAATTTGAAAAGAGAAACAGTGCACCGGGAATAAGTTGATCCAGTTGGGACCAGCAAGTCGAATCATGCAGCATTCGAGTGACATCTAGTTGAGGCTTCGGTATAGTCTGGTCGACTCAAGCCCGGTTCATATTTCCTGCCAATGCTTCGTGCGAAGCAAATTTTCTTGCATCAAATTGGGAAAGGGAGCGCATACCGATTATTGCATCACCCAAAATTCGCTTCGCATTCGCAGGAAGTATGAACGGGCTTTAGTCACCCATCTGAACTTGCTCGTTTGTGAACAGTTCCAGCTGTGCAAGATTGAGGGCAACACCCTGCAGCCAGGCAACCCGTTTTTTTTAGACAAATAATTAACGTCGGAAACTTGATTAAACCCTTGTCCATTTCTCTGTTCTGGTCACAGGTAACTTGTACAACGTGAAGAATCTGCGACGGGACGAGGCCAAGCTTGTTTTCTTCCAGCACAAAGGCTGATGAGTGGACCCCTTAAAAAATACTCTCACTCTCCGAGCGTTCTGTATCATTGAAAACAGTCCATGGTCAGTGGATCCGAATCGGCAGATAATCAATATTGACTCAATTCAACTGACGTCATCACACAATCAGCTTGGTTGCGCCATTTTTGGAGTCAATGTACCCACTAGGGCGACGCATTTTAGGCGACGGGGGCGTTTACACGCTTCTATACCATTAATTGTGCGTGCAACTTGACTCCCAAAATGGCGGGCGCGTAGGACGGTAGCGAGTGTGATGTCGGTGAAATGGGTCCAAGTCAACTGAATGGTCGTGTGTGATAGAGCCGTGATGCCAGCATGCAGTTGTATCATTGGGTTTCAAGCTTTGCATGGTATCTAAGAACTGACTAGGTTTGTATTGGGGCAGATAGGGGGAAACATTTGGGGGAATTGTGCCTTTGATGATACAAGCATGGAATTTTGGCACCGTCAGAGTATGACATGAGAGAGATATTTGGCTTTAGGGTGATCCCAGAATTGTCCTTTGAAAAAATTATAGGTAGAATAACAAGCAATTTTCTAAAATTCAAAATGGCTGCCATTTCAAAGAGCTGCTTCTGCATGAAGAGTAGCTAAGCACAAGAAAGATTACCGGTATGCTTACCAGAACGTGGTTACCGGCCAAAATACCCTGTCACATGTACCATCTGCGACTGGTTTCCTGCTCACTTTTGCTGAGCAGGCAACACTGTCTGCTGGAAGCAGCTCTATGACATTGGGAGCGGGTATGGAAAGGTTCAAGTTGGTTGAGTTGAGGGCACTATGCCAGCAAGTGTATCATGTGGGGGTGAGTACAACACAAGTGCCAGGTACGTACATGTGGTGTTTAGAGGTGTCCATAACACTTTGTAATCTATTTTGTTTTTTCAAACGAGTGGGCAATTTCACAAAAGGCTAGGACTGATCTTAATGGACCTGGGGCCGATTTCACAAAGAGATAAGACTAGTCTTATCTAGAGTGAGGACCAGTAACTGGTCTTAAAGGAACATTACAGAATTGGTAAGACAAAAACTTGTAAAATATACTTTTGGTCACAGATTTACATTAAACTTACACGGTCTAATGATGATGATAGTAGAAAACATCCCTTGAAATATTTCTGTCTGAAATGCCATATTTGATGAGAAATGAATTAACTAATTTTCCGAATGGAGTTTATCGCTTCATTTGTTGAATCTATATGATTTCATGCAAATGTGTAATCGGTTTTTCACTATTTTTCTCGTGACCCAGTGGCCGATCGATCTCAAACTTCTACAGGTTTGTCAGTTTATGTATATGGTGGATTACATAAAGTGCTTACACTGCCAGCAACTGTTTTGTTAGCAAAAACCAATTCTGTAATGTTCCTTTAACTTAAGACTAGTCCTATCTCTCAGCATTGCCTAGGACTAGTCCTAAGTTAGGAAGAGTTTTGTGAAACCGACCCCTGATCTCTTTTGCATTGACGCCATAGAGCTGCCATCTTAGAGGCAACTATGACGAAACAATGGAAAACGCGCAGCTATGTACAGGCGGTGCACAGTTCAGCCAATGGGTTATCTTCTTTTGACCGCTAGCCGAGGGCGCCCTACTCAAATGACGTCATGTGGATAAGGTCTGTTGTGTATCAATCTTAATTAAGCAAAGTGTGATGTCACAATACAAATTACTACGGCGATAATGAACGACTCATTTATGCGATGAATCTTAGTGCTTTGTGAAATTGATCCCCTACCATTCTGATTGATATCGGGCGATTGGTAATTATTTATTTTTTTAAAACGACAACCCTCGACACAGAATTTCACTCAAGACACATTCGTATCCCAGCTTTACAATCGGCAATAACTTTTATTGTCGGGGACTCAGCAATAAAATTAGAAGAGAATAAATCTCTGATCAAATGCACACATCAAGATAACGATAACTTAAAAAAAAAAAAGATGCCTTCCAAAGTTAACAAAATGTACATTGTATCTACTGGCCACCCAAAAAGGTCACATTATGTAAACTGCCATTATTTTTGTAAATTATTTTTGACGCCACATGATTGATGTAAATACTATTTTAACTACCAGTTCCATCTTTAAATCCAAGCAGTAAGGTCGTAAGGCCTTGCTGATGCTCACCCGGTGAGGTTTTTTTTTAAACAAACAAACAAAATGTTGTATTTAAAGGTCAGATTCATTAAACCTCCAATTGTAGACAAACTGCAGCATATTTTGTATTTTGTATTTTTGTATTCAAGATTATTATTATTACTATTTTTTTTTACGTGCATCAATCTTTGAAGATCAGGGAGTGGTAGTCAACATCTACCACCTTGGGTTTCTTTTGCGACACAATCTCAAGAAGCAGTGGATTCACCTGCAAGGAAATTTATTCTAGGAGGCTATCTTCACTGATAATTTGCAAAAGTGAAGCGGACTTCATTGGCTCCAATGGGGAAAGCTGTGTGAAAGGTTTTGTTCTGTTAAGTATGGCGTTGCCTTTAGTCGGATGTGAACAAGGCAGTTAGTTCTCTACATCAATTAATGCTTGTTATATAACACCCAAGCAGATCCTTGCCATTTGATTGGAGGATTGTCCGTCACATGATAGCAAATAAACGTACTATTGCACGCTACGTCATTCACAGTGCATTTTTCGTTCCATCCGATTTGTTCTATTGCACGGTGCGTACCACATCATTACGTGCGCGTGTCTGCACTTGGTCAATGTTGAATCCAAACAACCCGAACCAAAAGAAATGGGTGCAATGTCACCATTAAATGTTTTACGCTTTGTTGTTTTGAAAGTTGTATCCTTCATTCAAAATGACAAAGATCTACTTGGATGTTATATAAAACAAATAATGAATGTTTTTCATTCGTGCAATAGTGAGAATATTTTCATTCGTTGAAAGATGGAATGTTCCATTCAACTCGGCTCCGCCTCGTTGAAAAGAACACTCCATCTTTCAACTCCTGAAAATATTCGCACCATTGCACTCATAAACATTCATTATTTGTTTAATATTGTGTTAATTTTTTATGTGTGGAGTAAAGCCTACACGTTGTGTAGTTTTAGCTAACATTTTTGAGGAACTGTGCTCCGCAGACCGCACTGTCCTTGGTTTTTGCGTGCGCATCAGCGACAACATAGCCCCGACCCATTTATTGTTAACCCGCATGCTACAGTAGTGGGGGCGGGCGTCATGCGTGTATGCACGTGGGGATTACGCTGTCTTTTTCTGAGTGATAAAATCACGTCTTGAGCAAGGCTAGTTCGTTTACAAAAAACTATGTGTAAATTTATTATTTAACGCTTTTATTTACAAATAATTCATTATATAATAAATGATTCATTATTTAACACTTATATAATTTTTATTTACAAATAATAATTATATATATATAATTGTTGGAAAGCTTTCATTATATATATATATCGTTATATTATTCATTAAACTTATATATAAATAATGTCGATGGACAAAAATTTTAATGTAAATAATCAATTTTGGCATGTAATTATATATAAATAATTGTCTGGCAGCTTTCGTTACATCCATATAATTTTGCGGATCGTTATACTTATATATCAATAATATTGCGGCAACAAAATTTTCCTGTAAATAAAGTTATTTATAGATTAGTGTAATGATCCTTAAAATTATATATCTGTATAATGAAAGTTGTCCAAGATTATATATATTAATTGCACGTGCAAAATTAATTGTTTACATATAAAATTTGTCCATCAACATTATTCATATATAAGTATGAAGATCCATAGAATTATATATATATAATAAAAGCTTTCCAACAATTAAAATATATAGTTGTGTGTTGCACAAATTATTATTTGTAAATAAAATTAAATAAGTGTTAAGCAGTGAATGATATATCAATAAATGAATTGTTTGTAAATAATATCGTTAAATGATAAATTTACTAATGGCGCCTCAATTTACAATTGGCGTTTTCTTGCAGCTTTCAAATTGTGTAGGCTGGACCCTTTTTGTGATGCTTCGTGTACGCTTGTGACTTGTGATGCAAACTGTGTACTATTGTTGGTACACATTTGTGATGCCTTATGTACGCTTGCGACTAAACAATTTTTGATTTTTTAAATTTTTTTGCCATAATTTGATAACATTGCTGATCTAACCCCTTATGTTTTTTGGCCCAAATTTGAAGAAAATGCTGGACTTACCCCTTGTGATTTTTTTCAATTTTTTGGCCATATTTGATAAAATTGCATGCGACTTACCCCTTGTGATTTTTTCAATTCTGGGCCATATTTTGATAAAATTGCTGGACTTACCCCTTGTGATTTTTTCAATTTTGGGCCATATTTTGATAAAATTGCTGGACTTACCCCTTGTGATTTTTTCAATTTTGGGCCATATTTTGATAAAATGCTGGACTTACTGTGATTTTTCAATTTTGGGCCATATTTTGATAAAATTGCTGGACTTACCCCTTGTGATTTTTTCAATTTTGGGCCATATTTTGATAAAATTGCTGGACTTACCCCTTGTGATTTTTTCAATTTTGGGCCATATTTTGATAAAATTGCTGGACTTACCCCTTGTGATTTTTTCAATTTTGGGCCATATTTTGATAAAATTGCTGGACTTACCCCTTGTGATTTTTTTCAATTTTGGGCCATATTTTGATAAAATTGCTGGACTTACCCCTTGTGATTTTTTCAATTTTGGGCCATATTTTGATAAAATTGCTGGACTTACCCCTTGTGATTTTTTCAATTTTGGGCCATATTTTGATAAAATTGCTGGACTTACCCCTTGTGATTTTTTCAATTTTGGGCCATATTTTGATAAAATTGCTGGACTTACCCCTTGTGATTTTTTCAATTTTGGGCCATTTCTTGATAAAATTGCTGGACTTACCCCTTGTGATTTTTTCAATTTTGGCCATTTTTGATAAAATTGCTGGACTTACCCCTTGTGATTTTTTCAATTTTGGGCCATATTTTGATAAAATTGCTGGACTTACCCTTGTGATTTTTTCAATTTTGGGCCATTTTTGATAAAATTGCTGGACTTACCCCTTGTGATTTTTTCAATTTTGGGCTATATTTTGATAAAACTGCTGGACTTACCCCTTGTGATTTTTTCAATTTTGGACCATATTTTGATAAAATTGCTGGACTTACCCCTTGTAATTTTTTCAATTTTGGGCCATATTTTGATAAAATTGCTGGACTTACCCCTTGTGATTTTTTCAATTTGGGCCATTTCTTGATAAAATTGCTGGACTTACCCCTTGTGATTTTTTCAATTTTGGGCTATATTTTGATAAAACTGCTGGACTTACCCCTTGTGATTTTTTCAATTTTGGACCATATTTTGATAAAATTGCTGGACTTACCCCTTGTGATTTTTTCAATTTTGGGCCATATTTTGATAAAATTGCTGGACTTACCCCTTGTGATTTTTTCAATTTTGGGCCATATTTTGATAAAATTGCTGGACTTACCCCTTGTGATTTTTTCAATTTTGGGCCATATTTTGATAAAATTGCTGGACTTACCCCTTGTGATTTTTTCAATTTTGGGCCATATTTTGATAAAATTGCTGGACTTACCCCTTGTGATTTTTTCAATTTTGGGCCATATTTTGATAAAATTGCTGGACTTACCCCTTGTGATTTTTTCAATTTTGGGCCATATTTTGATAAAATTGCTGGACTTACCCCTTGTGATTTTTTCAATTTTGGGCCATATTTTGATAAAATTGCTGGACTTACCCCTTGTGATTTTTTCAATTTTGGGCCATATTTTGATAAAAATGCTGGACTTACCCCTTGTGATTTTTTCAATTTTGGGCCATATTTTGATAAAATTGCTGGACTTACCCCTTGTGATTTTTTCAATTTTGGGCCATATTTTGATAAAAATGCTGGACTTACCCCTTGTGATTTTTTCAATTTTGGGGCCCTATTTGATAAAATTGCTGGACTTACCCCTTGTGATTTTTTCAATTTTGGGCCATATTTTGATAAAATTGCTGGACTTACCCCTTGTGATTTTTTCAATTTTGGGCCATTTCTTGATAAAATTGCTGGACTTACCCCTTGTGATTTTTTCAATTTTGGGCCATATTTTGATAAAATTGCTGGACTTACCCCTTGTGATTTTTTCAATTTTGGGCCATATTTTGATAAAATTGCTGGACTTACCCCTTGTGATTTTTTCAATTTTGGGCCATATTTTGATAAAATTGCTGGACTTACCCCTTGTGATTTTTTCAATTTTGGGCCATATTTTGATAAAATTGCTGGACTTACCCCTTGTGATTTTTTCAATTTTTGGCCATATTTTGATAAAATTGCTGGACTTACCCCTTGTGATTTTTTCAATTTTGGGCCATATTTTGATAAAATTGCTGGACTTACCCCTTGTGATTTTTTCAATTTTGGGCCATTTCTTGATAAAATTGCTGGACTTACCCCTTGTGAGTTTTTAAATTTTGGGCTATATTTTGATAAAACTGCTGGACTTACCCCTTGTGATTTTTTCAATTTTGGGCTATATTTTGATAAAACTGCTGGACTTACCCCTTGTGATTTTTTCAATTTTGGACCATATTTTGATAAAATTGCTGGACTTACCCCTTGTGATTTTTTCAATTTTGGGCCATATTTTGATAAAATTGCTGGACTTACCCCTTGTGATTTTTTCAATTTTGGGCCATATTTTGATAAAATTGCTGGACTTACCCCTTGTGATTTTTTCAATTTTGGGCCATATTTGATAAAATTGCTGGACTTACCCTTGTGATTTTTTCAATTTTGGGCCATTTCTTGATAAAATTGCTGGACTTACCCTTGTGATTTTTTCAATTTTGGGCCATATTTTGATAAAATTGCTGGACTTACCCCTTGTGATTTTTTCAATTTTGGGCCATTTTTGATAAAATTGCTGGACTTACCCTTGTGATTTTTTAAATTTTGGGCTATATTTTGATAAAACTGCTGGACTTACCCCTTGTGATTTTTTCAATTTTGGCCTATTTTGATAAAATTGCTGGACTTACCCCTTGTGATTTTTTCAATTTTGGGCATATTTTGATAAAATTGCTGGACTTACCCCTTGTGATTTTTCAATTTTGGCCATATTTTGATAAAATTGCTGGACTTACCCCTTGTGATTTTTTCAATTTTGGCCATATTTTGATAAAATTGCTGGACTTACCCCTTGTGATTTTTTCAATTTTGGGCTATATTTTGATAAAATGCTGGACTTACCCCTTGTGATTTTTTTCAATTTTGGGCCATATTTTGATAAAATTGCTGGACTTACCCCTTGTGATTTTTTCAATTTTGGGCCATTTTGATAAAATTGCTGGACTTACCCCTTGTGATTTTTTCAATTTTGGGCCATTTCTTGATAAAATTGCTGGACTTACCCTTGTGATTTTTTCAATTTTTGGCATATTTTGATAAAATTGCTGGACTTACCCCTTGTGATTTTTTCAATTTTGGCCATATTTTGATAAAATTGCTGGACTTACCCCTTGTGATTTTTTCAATTTTGGGCCATATTTTGATAAAATTGCTGGACTTACCCCTTGTGATTTTTTCAATTTTGGGCCATATTTTGATAAAATTGCTGGACTTACCCCTTGTGATTTTTTCAATTTTGGGCCATTTTTGATAAAATTGCTGGACTTACCCCTTGTGATTTTTTCAATTTTGGGCATATTTTGATAAAATGCTGGACTTACCCTTGTGATTTTTCAATTTTGGGCCATATTTTGATAAAATTGCTGGACTTACCCCTTGTGATTTTTTCAATTTTGGGCTTATTTGATAAAATTGCTGGACTTACCCCTTGTGATTTTTTCAATTTTGGGCCATTTCTTGATAAAATTGCTGGACTTACCCCTTGTGATTTTTTCAATTTTGGGCATTTTTGATAAAATTGCTGGACTTACCCCTTGTGATTTTTTCAATTTTGGGCCATTTTTGATAAAATTGCTGGACTTACCCCTTGTGATTTTTTCAATTTTGGGCTATATTTTGATAAAATGCTGGACTTACCCTTGTGATTGTTTCAATTTTGGGCCATATTTTGATAAAATTGCTGGACTTACCCTTGTGATTTTTTCAATTTTGGGCTTTATTTTGATAAAATTGCTGGACTTACCCTTGTGATTTTTTCAATTTTGGGCCATTTTTGATAAAATTGCTGGACTTACCCCTTGTGTATTTTTTCAATTTTGGGCCATTCTTGATAAAATTGCTGGACTTACCCCTTGTGATTTTTCAATTTTGGGCCATTTTTGATAAAATTGCTGGACTTACCCCTTGTGATTTTTTAATTTTGGGCTATATTTTGATAAAATGCTGGACTTACCCTTGTGATTTTTTCAATTTTGGGCCATATTTTGATAAAATTGCTGGACTTACCCCTTGTGATTTTTTCAATTTTGGGCATATTTTGATAAAATTGCTGGACTTACCCTTGTGATTTTTTCAATTTTGGGCCATATTTTGATAAAATTGCTGGACTTACCCCTTGTGATTTTTTCAATTTTGGGCCATATTTTGATAAAATTGCTGGACTTACCCTTGTGATTTTTTCAATTTTGGGCCATATTTTGATAAAATTGCTGGACTTACCCCTTGTGATTTTTTCAATTTTGGGCCATATTTTGATAAAATTGCTGGACTTACCCTTGTGATTTTTTCAATTTTGGGCCATTTTTGATAAAATTGCTGGACTTACCCCTTGTGATTTTTTCAATTTTGGGCCATTTCTTGATAAAATTGCTGGACTTACCCCCTTGTGATTTTTTCAATTTTGGGCCATTTTTGATAAAATTGCTGGACTTACCCTTGTGATTTTTTCAATTTTGGGCCATATTTTGATAAAATTGCTGGACTTACCCCTTGTGATTTTTTCAATTTTGGGCCTTATTTTGATAAAATTGCTGGACTTACCCTTGTGATTTTTTCAATTTTGGGCCAAATTTTTGATAAAATTGCTGGACTTACCCTTGTGATTTTTTCAATTTTGGGCCATATTTTATAAAAATGCTGGACTTACCCTTGTGATTTTTTTCAATTTTGGGCCATATTTTGATAAAATTGCTGGACTTACCCCTTGTGATTTTTTCAATTTTGGGCCATATTTTGATAAAATTGCTGGACTTACCCCTTGTGATTTTTTCAATTTTGGGCCCTATTTTGATAAAATTGCTGGACTTACCCCTTGTGATTTTTTCAATTTTGGGCCATATTTTGATGAAAATTGCTGGACTTTGCACGTAACATTCATCTAGCTAATAAAAAACAACAAATAATTTTCACTGTGAAAAAAAAACGCAACCAAACAAACAAAACAACAAAAATTCAGAAAGGTTGTTAATTATATAATTTAATGTATTTACCAAACACAACCACCTGCAGGAAACAGTCATTTCCTCAGTCTCGGACCCTACTCCTCACCCCACATCTGGTTATTCCAGTATGAGGCTCTAAAAAAGAAAAATATTTCAAACAAATGAAACTAAAAATTAGTTATTTTGCTTGGACGGGAGTCTCAAGGCTTATTTTTCTTCTTAAAAACACACACACACACACACACTAATGTATTGATATTTACATTTATATAATTAAATTAATACATTTTATAAACAATATGTACATTGAAAAACATTAATTTAGTAGACTTGCTCAAGTCATTTTAGGCAGGAAATCTTGTCGTCATTTAATGCCAAAGAGTACATGTACATGTATCTTTCAAAAGGTATTATACAGGATTGGTAAGGACAAAAAACACCATTGTTCAATTTTAGTCTGAAAGCTGACTGATTATGAAGTTTACCATTTTTCCCTCTAAATTAAAGTCACATTCCAGACAGCTGTATCTGAAAATCCAAAAGAAATGCAACAGCTGAATTCGGTTGTTTCAAACAAAATTAAGGACAATGTGTTTACATGCTGGAAAATGTGCATGGCTTTTCACCATTTTTGTCCCGACTCACACAATAAATCAAGTCCAAATTGTCACAGGTTTGTTATTGCATGGTTGATCACACAAAACACGAACACTGTCTGCGACTTTCTTTGTCAGCTCTACCAATCCTGTACAATGCCTTTAATCGTTTTTTCAATACCTTTTAACTACCATAGCACACGCTCCACAAATTGCTAAACACTTTTACAAGGCACTTGTCATTTTTTAACGAAATGAAAAATGTCAACCCGAACTTTTTCAGCACGACCAGACTAAAGAAACAATCTCTACATTTATTATCAAACTGGAGGGTTCTTCCTGCAGCGAATGCAACCAAAACTATCGAGTCACAAGATGAGCACTAAATTCACGAAGCTATTTAGCAGAAAAGTATTGCTTATTAAATTTTCTTGCAGGGCACCGATCACAGTAATGTTAACTGAATAGCATTATGGCTCGTAAGGTGCTTCTGCTAGGCAATATTTCTCTGGGCTTAGCAATTTTTTCGTGCTTAACAGCCTGATAGAAATTGGGGCCAGGTTTATTGAGAAAGAAAGGTCCATGTACGTTTTTTTCTTGAGCTTCTTATTATTGGCATCAGTGTTACCAATCTCTTACAACATCAGAAGCTGTAGCAGTGTTGTAGGACTCGTGTCAAGGACTCGGACTCGAGTCCATTCGACTCCAGACTAAGACTCAGGCTCCACCTTTTTTGGTTGGGAACCTGAAGTCAGGCTGTGTCCCAATGGGAGACTTTTGAACACTAGATGGCACCAGACCATACCATTGTTTGTGTAGTTCTAAACATGCGCAACATTGCCGAGACTAAAGGATTTACCTGGTACATGTAAGTCTGCTGCCACCTAGCGTCCCAAAAGTCCCCCATTGGCAGCAACGGCTACGGCTAAGGCTGTATCGCCGTGTCATCATGCGTTGAAGTACAGGACATCCATTGCAACAGCCGTAGCTGTAGCCGTAGCCAACAATTCAGACACAGCCTTAGCTTCCAACAGTTTTGACGACCAAACATCCAGACACAGTTCAGTTCTGAATGGGCAGTTTACACCACCTAGCCTTGTCAAACGATATTCATTTTGAGACGTCCACACACACTCCACTGTCCCACCATTGTAGGACGGTTAAGTGGCACCACTACATCTGCTTTAAGGAGTTTAAAAAAAAAAAAAATTCATTGTGAACAAAGAAGTTTTAAAAACTTTGTGATACAACCTACAAACTGAGTTACTGCTTCTGTATTGACTTATTAACCACTTCATCACGTGTTTACACGCTGAATTTCTCTGGACTGACTTACGGTTTATAACGACCGGAACAAGTTCTCGGAGTGCCCTCAATTTTTTTTGCTGGCCAGCTGGCAGAAATATCAACCGTCTTACCATTGTGTAGAGTGCACAGGCATGCACCTACCGCGCTACGCTTCGTTTCGCCTGTTACAAAGAGGGACATCAGGTGTTGGAAAACATGCCTTGTAATATCCCTTTTTCCGGGGGTTATTGTGTAATCCCAGATTCCCGACCTTTTATCCTGTTGTTGTACAAAATGTGCCATTCAAGAATGGACAGGGCCCGCTTTCATTGTTTATCATTGTATTTGCTCAATGGGAGGCAAGTCCGAGCATTCCGAGACCGGGGTGTCACGGCCGAGGTTCTGTGAATCAAGGTGAGTGCCTACTCACGTTTTCTCACAAGACAACATCAAATCCCGGAGCTAAGTATGAGAACCTTTTATTGTCTCTCCTTTGTCATGTCAGGGTTTCATTGTGTCTATGATATTTTCAACAGAGAACGATAACTCAAGAAGCTAAGAAATTTTGGTGGGCACAGATTATTTTTTTTCAGAATACCGACGAGAAGTGGTTAAAAAAAGGTACGTGCGACATCATTTTACACATCAATTATGATCCTTCTAAAAGATAACAGCTACCTTATTCTAATTAATAATATAAACAAGGCAGAATTTATGCAAATTATCTCACAGCGACGACAATGAAGGCATTTCCAATCAATACAAATTAAAACAATTTAAACAATTTAAACTAAACCTAGCACACTTCAAGAAAAAATAGTACATTATTTATACACAGCACCATACATTAAGCCATCATGTTTTTTTTAACCCTCCTACTCTCAGTGACTCTTAGCAACATTTTCAAGCGAGTTGACCAACCATTTGAAATCATTCGACTGCCAAGGTTGTGTACGGTGGCACAACTGTGCACAGAACTAACTGTGTACTGTGTACATGCATTCCCTCATGGTATCATATTTCAGGCTGGCATAGTTGATCTATCATTCAAAACCACAGTGAATGGTATTGAATGGTCAGACAGCAAGAGGGTTAAAGAACACTTCACGTGTAGAGGTCATCCAAAAGTTTTCCAGTGGGGCCAATTTCACAAGTCAAGATTCATCTTGAAGGTAGGGCCATAGATTGGCTTTTGTCACTGATTTATAGGCAAAATGATAAAGACAGACACTATAAAAGTCACTTGTGAAAGTTTCAGCTGAATACAGTGTCTACTTGCTGAGAAAACAGCAAAACAAACTATTGCTGTATTTTCACAAGAATGTCAAATCCATCCACGTTTAGCGGGTATGACAGCTGGTACCATCCGCATCTTTGGCTACAGCATTCGTGAGCGGACACCAACCCTAACAAATCTGAGAAACGATTCGGGATTGAATTGTTTCTCAGATTCAAATGCTTCGGGGTGAAAAGTTATCCAAACCATATTACTTCAAAAGGAATCCTTTCTCACAATAGATTATACTATCAACAGCTGCAGTGCTTCTCACCAAACTTTTGTGGTCATCATTTTTTTGGGAGTATTAACCAATCTATGACCCTACCTTCAACTGTGTTTCAATCTTAATTGCTAAGCAAAGTGTGATGTCACAATATAAACCACTGTGGCGATATCGACAACTCATCTTAAAGATGAATCTTGGTGCTTTGTGAAATTGAGCCCTATCACACGAGTCATAGTTTAAGATTGGGTACAGCATTGGTAGTTATTGATGTTGAAACTATTACTCTCTTTGAATCAAAATAAGGTACAACATCGGTACTACCTGCTCCAAATGTAATGCTTATTTTCTTGAATCAAGGTAATGCACAACATTAGTATCAGCGGCTCCAAATGTAATGCTTATGATTTTGAGTACAGTATTGGTAACTACTGCAACTTCAATGATTATTCTTTAAGTCAAGATAAGTTACAACATTGGTATCTGCTCCGAACACATACTGGATTTCCATCAAGACAAAGTACAGCTTGGAAACTTCTAATATACTTCAATGCTTACTCTCTTTGAATCAAGATTAAGGCACAGCATTTCAAGTAAAGCTGCCCCAAACACAATGCTAACATGTTTTAATCAAGATGAAGTGCACCATTGGAACCGTCTGATAGTTCAATGATTAACTCTCTTGAGTCAAGTTAATGTACCCAACCACACTTCAAATCTAGTCGACTGAAAAAGGATTCTCTAAAATGAAACACTTAGGTGTTAAATAATCGAGTTGCCTACATTCCAAACAGAAATTTAGTGCATTGATCTTCCTTAAAAATGAGAGAATTTCCAACAAAATTATGAGGAAACTTTCGTTTTGAAATAAAATGAAACTCACAACTTACCAATTCTGTAAAAGTTCTGGCATGTGATGGAGGACGCCTTGCAATCAGAGACTAGAAAATTTTCAGATGACTTCTTAAATTTAACACATTAATATCATTATTTTCACATCAAAAACATCCATTGCACAGTAGTTTAATACTCGAATTTTTGTATTTATATATTTATATATATATATGTATATGTTTATCTATATACAATAAAAGGCACATCTTTCTAGTAAAAAGTGGTGTCTAGCAATTTTAGTTATTGAGCGCCACCAAGAGTTTGCCCGGTGTCCAGTAATTTTAATTTTTGAGCGCCACCAAGAGTTTGCCCCGGGAGAGGTCAGCACAAAGGTCAACACTCAGTACTTGCAATAAACAAGAACTTTTGAATTTCGTTCTGAGAAAAGCAATTCTAAGCATTGTATATATAAATATCATCGTTACTCACATGCCCCAGAGAAAAATTTGAACAAATAAAGCTTAATTTTTACGAAATGAAATCGATGTTTTAAATTAAATCGAAATGTTTTTTGTGTATCTACAAACTCAAACTTCATATGTAAATTAAGGCGGATGTCAATTTTTCCCCCATAATGCAATGCAATATGTAAACTGGTCCCCTGTCTTTATCCGATCAAGACAGGCACCAATCTTACTGGTATCATAGACATTAGAGCTCTTTATCACAAAAAAGTAACTGACCACAAAACAGAACAAGGTTACCAGCCAAAATGCTGTGTCACATGAACCATCTGTGACTGGTTTCCTGCACGTTTTTGCTCAGCAAAAACTTGCTTTGCAGAAATTTGTTAAGCATTATTTTTTGCTTTTAGGCAGCTCTATAAAATTGGTCCCAGACTGCTACATTGTGGCATGCAAGGTCAAAGGTACATCAGGCAGGCAACCGCCAGGTTCTAAAGGACGGTATCTGGCGTTATTCACGAGCCATACAACCTCCCATGGGGCAAACATTAGGTGACGCACTGCAACAAACGTCTTTGGCTATGGCTGCTGTGGGCTGTCTAAACAAGCCACAGCCAAATCTGACATAGCTTTAAGAAATCACCTACATTGTACACGATTTCGTCAATTCCTTTGTTGTCGTGTATAATATTATAAAACATTTTGAATATAATTGGATCGGAATGATCAGACATTATTGTTTTCTTCTGTAACTCTGAAAATATTAAAAACCCATCATTTTAAAAGAATTTGTCCACCCTCCATATTACTGTCCTCTCATTGTAATAACAAGAAATGTTATTGAGTACAAGACAAATGTACTCCTATTTTATAGAAAGTCTTTGGTTAAAAAAAAGGGGTATTTTCTCCCCCTTTACCAAGAATTCTATTATAGAAAGTGCCAAGGATTAGACATTTATTTATCTATAAACTTTCCGTTTTGGTCCCACTATTAAGTCCGTCTTAAGAATCTCAAGAGTGAATGAATGCCAGATGAAACTTCCTGGCAATGGGTGACCTTTGAGACAATAGCTAGCATCACACTCACCGGTCTTTCTCCATTCTTCTTAGCGACTAAACAATAGAAAAGGACCGGTGAGTGGGGTACCAGCTATCGCCTCACCGGTCTCCCATTCATTCCAGCCGCAGTGTTGAAACCGAGCCAGCGTCCAGCGCCGCAAGAGTACATGACAACTTCTCCAACTTTCAGCCCGAAGAAGAACGACCAAATCAAGCTTCGACACATACACTCTGGGCGAAGTTGTCTCCGTGAATTTCAAATTCCTCAAGATCCCAGGAGCAAGAACACAACATCAAGCACAGAAGTTTGTCAAGCAAAATAAAAAAAAAACACTTTCGGCTCAGCAGAAAACAGTTACCAGCCAAAAATGCTAATGTAACATTTATGCTTCCCAACCAGTTCCCTTCTCATTTTCGTTAATCAACATAAGCATGATTTTTCTGCTAAGCAGTTTTATAAAAAAAACATCCATGATGAGGGCCACGTTATGACGGTAGAGATCCCAAGTCAAATGCAAATGATATGCAAATGATAGAGTTCATGTGCAAATGATATGCAAATAATATGCAAGTGACAAGGCAGGTCAAGGTGTTGTACCCTCTTACAGTCACGTGAGTTTGTCGCTGATAGAAAATTTTCATAAAAGACAGTCTCCAAGGTTGTCATAATTATGTATTGCACAATAGAACTAAACCACAACATGTACACTATCAAATCAATCAAGAATTAAAAAAAAAAAAAAATTAAAACAATTAAACAACCTCGTTCCCATGGGCAGCGAAGTGTATCGATCCCCTCTCTTCACTGACCCCCGGAGTGGATCTACAAATATCTGATTCCCAAAGTGACTGCTTTGCACGACTGAACCCGCATGTTGAAAGTGTTAAGGCACTTGTATGCGCATGTAGCATGTCAAATTCATGAGAACGTCAGAGACACAAGTCTATTGATGCAATTGATGCAATTGCACTTTGAAGAAACCACCCTAAATTGCATGTAAGACCAAAGAAAAATCAGGTTTTTTGTAAAGAATTTTCAGAGCGCAGGGTGGACGAGTTTTCAAAATGTCTATTTTGTGCTTATTGTGACACAATTTCAAATGACAAGGGTCTGTGTGTGAGTTATATAAAAACAAAAAAATTGAATGCATTCCGTTCGTGCACTGTCGAAGAATATAATCATTCGGTGAAATCTGGCCTTTTTCATTTCACTCGGCTTCGCCCCCGTGAAATGGAATAGTCCAGATTTGACCTGGTGATTATATTTAGCGACAATGCACGAATGAAATGCATCCACTAATTGTATACCGTGATTTGAGGCCTCCTTTGCTACCATGCTTGAGTGCGTGTGTAGAGTAGATTGGCAACAGATCAAAGAAAAACCATGGAAAATATTTGCATATTTACATTCCAACACTTCTAGGGGTTGTTATGATCGATGCAAGGCATGCAGCAAGTCCGTGAACCTTAACGAGAGTAACGTTGATACTCCGATCATTCTCGGCCACCTTACTCCAAAGAGCTGCCAGCAGTACAACCTGATTGGCAGATAACCGATTACCGTCCAATCTGTCCCAACTACCATAGTGTGGAAGATTACCGGCTGTAATTCCGCTTACCAAATAACTTCTGCTTACCAAATAAATAAGATTTCAGCTCATCAACTTTATGATACTGACCATCAGATGAAAATTGCACTCAGCGAAACATTTTTTTATCTAACCGACATCAGAATGACCAGCATCCCTGACGTTAGAGTATCGCGCAAACCACGCACTTGGTCACAGCCGCCCGTGGCGCTTGCCTAATCTCCCCCTGTGCCGACTCCGTGTCTCGTTGGACGGGAGGGGTCGGTAACGACGGGTGCGACTCCTGGGAGCCGTTCAGCGAGGCCGTGTCCACCGTACAATGACCCGATGACGCCCGGTCGGTCTGTAGAATCGGCTTCGGATCGATGGGGTTGGCGTACGGCCGGACCTGCGTGATGATGTCGTTATATTTGGTCTCGATGTCTGCGTTGCGACCTGACCCGCCATGACCTCCGACCCCTTTGGCGACACAGAAATTTGGGAAAAAATTGTATTCGACATGGAAGGTACGATCTTAAAGGTAGGGTCATACTTTGGTTATGACCCTGAAAAAAAATTGTGCAATTTCTTTTCAAAAGCCTACTTGTTTTAAAGATGGTAATGGTAGTGAGCATCCTGCAAAATTATTTCATCTTAAATGCCCCCGTTGATAAGAAATCGATAAAAACATTTGAATCCGAGAATGCATGAATTGTTTCTCAGATTTCTGAGGGTTGTAGAATGCAGCTGGTACCTACCTGCTGTCGCCTTGCTATTAAAACGTGGATGGATTTGACGTTCTTGTAAGAATATTGGACAGTTCTTTGCTGTTATCCCAGCGGGTAGACACTGTATTCAGCTGACACTTTCACATGTGACTTTTATTGAATCTTTCTTCATAATAACGCCAATGAATCAGCATTACATTCACAAAAACCAACACTGACCCAACCTTGGAAAAATCCCACTCTTTGCAAATAACAAATTAAGGAAAATGTTAAGTTAATTTTTTTTTAAAGACGCAGTTATTGTTTAAGTCAAGCCCCCAAAGCCGAACTTGAGGGAAACTTACCGTGTATGTCCACGTAGATCAGCCTGGAGAGGATGAGGGCTAGACCCCCCGGTGGAGGCCAGGGAACCTTGCTGAACATGACCGGAATGATGGGTTTCTTGAGGAGGTCAGCGAGGCACACCTCACGGTTACAGCTCTCTGAGAGGACGTACTGCGGTGTGACACACACGATGATGGCCTAGAGAGGGGGGTAGAATATCGCAGCGGTTATTAAAAATCCAAGAGTGTCTCACAGAAAAGAAAGCTGCGCCTTGTGAAAGTCACTCACTTATCCTCTTTTTCTTCAAAGAAAAGAAACCCTGTACCTTAGCATTCCGTATTCCCTCGTAGATCTTGGCGTAGAGGGCGTCTCCTCCGCCCATCTGACCGATGTCCATCCAGCAGGGAAAGCCAGCCCTCTCTAGGTGATCTCTCATCAGGCACACCTCTTCTTGGATGCTCCAGTTGTAGCTGATGAACACAACGGGTGCGATGGTATTGGACTCTGAGGGAAAAAGCAATGATGAAAATGCATTGAAATCTTTCGTATCAAGTAATCAACCACAAGGGAAACTGACTGGGTAATTTTTTTTTTTATAATTTGGGGTTGAACAAAGAAAATTTACAAGAGCGGGATTGGAACTTGTGACTAACAGATTAACGTGCCAGCGCTCTACCAACTGAGCTATAAAGCCCCTAATCATCGGCAATTTCCCTATTTTGTCAATATCTTTTTTTGGGGGTGTCAGTCAGAAGCCATACAACCTGTAACTGCCATGTAGCCAAGGATCACACCCTAGTTTTTGATACAACCTGGGAAGCAGCAGCATAGGGATCACCTTAACGGGACGCGACTTTTTATTTAAAATATCAAGTAATCAACCGCAAGGGAAATCTTTTGCAAATAGAGGCAAGAGTTCTTGGTCAAAGATCACAGAAATGCAACAAGGTCATTGCAAAAAAAGTTAATAGCAAATTTAAAAATCAAGGGAAAGGGATAAGGACACAAAGCTTAGTATAATTGATCAGCTGTCTGTGCAATATGGTATTGTTATAAAATACAAGAAAATCAGCAGGTCAAGTTAAAAAACTTGCAATGTTGGTTTTTTATTAAAGTTGGAGGGGGTGCTGGAGGGCAGGTCTGGAAGGGGTGCTGAGGGGTGCTGGAGGGGGTGCTGGAGGGTGCTGGAGGGTGTGAGGGGGTGTGGAGGGTGCTGGAGGGGTGCTGGAGGGGGTGCTGGAGGGGGTGCTGGAGGGGGTGGAGGGGGTGCTGGAGGGGGTGCTGGAGGGGGGTTGCATGAGAGTGAAACCTATGCAAATAGAAGCTGCACTGACCTTGACCTTTTTGTATAACATCAATGACATCCTCACGCTGCATCTGTTCTAGGTATGAGATCATCATCTCCAGGGATAGAGCTGTGTTACCGCTGTTCTGGATCCAATCCAGTATGAGGATCAGGGCGGGGTTTAGCTCGTCCTGAAACTTCTGTATCTTGGCTTTCTTGTACCCTGGAGGACGATTCCGTCAGAAATTCATCAAATGAATACATTTGAAAAGAATTAAAACACAACACACATACATAATTCAGAGAGCATTAAACAAATAAAGTATATATTTAAACAGGGCCTAATTTCAGAGCTGCTTCAGCATAAAAAACTGCAAACATTTTTTTCTGCTAGAGCAAAACTGAGCAAGATACCAGTCAAAGTTGGTTTATGTAACATTGTAAGTAGGCTGGTAACCTCAACGCTATTAAGCACAACTGTTTTACGTTTAGCGACTTTTTCTTAAGCAGCTCTACGAAAGCGGGCCAAGGATTATTAGTTGGTTCATGACTAAGAGGTGTGCCCTACGGTCTTGAGCAGCCTTACCGAGCTTGGTTGCCAGCGCTAGCCAGTCGGCACCTTCACATCCAGAGTTTAAGAGCTTGGCCGCAGCCTTGATCCAGCCCGGAATGTTCTCCTCCGTTATCTTGTCTTTACGACTCGGATTGTTCAATGTTAGAGGCACTGCGATTTAGAGGAAGAGAAGAAACTTACTGAAAAGTTTGCATCATCAAGTATTACCCCAAAAGTGGGGGTAACTCCTTATTTGTCCCTTATTTGCAATTACAAAAGAGTATCTTGCATAGGCAGGGTTGTCCCCAATATTTTTCAAAACTAGGAGGGGGGGGGGGATACTGGACCCAAATTTTTGAAGTTTGGCCTGAGCAGGCTGAATTGAAACGAGGTCCTCAGAATGGTTTTTTACTTGGTGTCTCTCTTTGATTTTGGCATTTTTAATGGTTTTGTCTTTATGAATTTTAAATTTGATTTAAAGTAAGAAAATCAAATATTAATAAAATTGTGTGTTTTTTTTCTTTCTGTAATGGCCACAATTCACGCTTTTCTGCCCCTAATTTTACCGCATCGGCCCGATTCGCTAGCTTGTGCATGGGGACAACCCTGTTAAGGACCCGGATCGGCTACACCAGGATTCGAACCACCCAGACTATTCACCTATTGTGGGTTTCTCCTTGGGGAACCACCTCCTGAACAGGCTGGTCTTGACCTGGCGGTGTTCACACATGACGAAGCTGCTCGCCAGGCACTCGTCCAGATTCAGGAAGTGGAGACACGTCGGCCGATCGCAGCCCTCTGTGCCGTGCAGTGTGCACTGCTTGCTGCAGGGGCACGTCACCGAGAACCGATGGGTCAGTCTCTTCATCCAGACGGCTCGGAGATCAGAGAGAGCCGAGTCCAAGAAGTTACGGACCTGTCCGAGAAAAAGAATTTAAAGCGATAAAACCACACTCAAGTGTGAAGCACACATTCCCAAATGATAGGAAAGCTTTTATTCAAATGTCAACTTTACACAGCTCTATCATTACCACAATTTAATTAATTTCAGAGCAAAATAAGTAACAACAAATGTATTGCTTTTTGAATTCCCTTTCCTGCAATCCAAGAGTCATTGAGATCAGCCAACAAATTTTTGGTCTTTGTTTCCTCAGTGTGTTCTGTAAACTCAAACACCTTTTTGTACACAACCTTATGTTGCTCCATAAGTGTTTGGTATTTCGGATATTTTCATTCAAATTTGAAGGGATATTGCATAATAGCAACCTTATTTTCCGATTAAAATCTAATCGTTATCATTCCAACCATTACAAACTTGCGTATGGAGACTGAACATGGACAAAACTACAGCTTTACAACAAATGGCCTTTGTGCTCAGGCTTGAGAGTGTTATCTTGGTCAAGTAAAGTGGCCATTGGGGCTCAAGCAGGGTATAGTGCACAGTCTACTTAAGTTGCCATTGGGCTCAAGCAGGGTATAGTGCACAGTCTACTAAAGTTGCCATTGGGGCTCAAGCAGGGTACAGTGCACAGTCTACTTAAGTTGCCATTGGGCTCAAGCAGGGTACAGTGCACAGTCTACTAAAGTTGCCATTGGGGCTCAAGCAGGGTACAGTGCACAGTCTACTTAAGTTGCCATTGGGCTCAAGCAGGGTACAGTGCACAGTCTACTTAAGTTGCCATTGGGGCTCAAGCAGGGTACAGTGCACAGTCTACTTAAGTTGCCATTGGGCTCAAGCAGGGTACAGTGCACAGTCTACTAAAGTTGCCATTGGGGCTCAAGCAGGGTACAGTGCACAGTCTACTTAAGTTGCCATTGGGCTCAAGCAGGGTACAGTGCACAGTCTACTAAAGTCGCCATTGGGGCTCAAGCAGGGTACAGTGCACAGTCTACTTAAGTTGCCATTGGGCTCAAGCAGGGTATAGTGCACAGTCTACTAAAGTCGCCATTGGGGCTCAAGCAGGGTATAGTGCACAGTCTACTTAAGTTGCCATTGGGGCTCAAGCAGGGTATAGTGCACAGTCTACTAAAGTCGCCATTGGGGCTCAAGCAGGGTATAGTGCACAGTCTACTTAAGTTGCCATTGGGCTCAAGCAGGGTACAGTGCACAGTCTACTAAAGTTGCCATTGGGGCTCAAGCAGGGTACAGTGCACAGTCTACTTAAGTTGCCATTGGGCTCAAGCAGGGTATAGTGCACAGTCTACTAAAGTTGCCATTGGTGCTCAAGCAGGGTACAGTGCACAGTCTACTTAAGTTGCCATTGGGGCTCAAGCAGGGTACAGTGCACAGTCTACTTAAGTTGCCATTGGGCTCAAGCAGGGTATAGTGCACAGTCTACTAAAGTTGCCATTGGTGCTCAAGCAGGGTACAGTGCACAGTCTACTTAAGTTGCCATTGGGGCTCAAGCAGGGTACAGTGCACAGTCTACTTAAGTTGCCATTGGGCTCAAGCAGGGTACAGTGCACAGTCTACTAAAGTTGCCATTGGGGCTCAAGCAGGGTACAGTGCACAGTCTACTTAAGTTGCCATTGGGCTCAAGCAGGGTATAGTGCACAGTCTACTAAAGTCGCCATTGGGGCTCAACCAGGGTATAGTGCACAGTCTACTTAAGTTGCCATTGGGGCTCAAGCAGGGTATAGTGCACAGTCTACTAAAGTCGCCATTGGGGCTCAAGCAGGGTATAGTGCACAGTCTACTTAAGTCGCCATTGGGGCTCAAGCAGGGTATAGTGCACAGTCTACTTAAGTCGCCATTGGGGCTCAAGCAGGGTATAGTGCACAGTCTACTTAAGTTGCCATTGGGGCTCAAGCAGGGTATAGTGCACAGTCTACTAAAGTCGCCATTGGGGCTCAAGCAGGGTATAGTGCACAGTCTACTTAAGTCGCCATTGGGGCTCAAGCAGGGTATAGTGCACAGTCTACTTAAGTCGCCATTGGGGCTCAAGCAGGGTATAGTGCACAGTCTACTTAAGTCGCCATTGGGGCTCAAGAGGGTATAGTATACAGTCAACTAAAGTCACCATTGAGGCTCAAGAAGGGTATAGTGCACAGTCAACTTAAGTCACCACTAGGGCAGAAGGGTTTTAAAGTAAAAGAAACTGCAAGAAATGTGTTTTGGAACCGAAACTTGAGGAGCGAATATGACTGAATTGTTTAATTTGTATTTCAAGAAATCCCGTGACTGACCTTAGCACATGCCTTTTGACTGACAGGTGCTCTGGACGACATCTTCCTGGAACCTCTGTCCTCAGAACGGTCCGCTTTCATCACAGTCACCTGCGGGTACAAAATAGTAAAGGTTCAAGCTTGCTGTTAAGACCATCGGTTCTTTTCAGAACCACCTCAACTCATAGAAAAAAAAACCTGACATTATCGATTGTTGGTAAAAAATGGCACAAGCAACAATACCTTGAGCCTTGCGAACCGCACTGGCGCCATCTCAAGGACAAAATCATGATGTTCATCGACGAAGAACCGGGTCTGTCTGAACGTCAGCTTGGGAGGCTGGTCCCCATGCTCCTGGGACCACCTCGTTGCGTGCACAACAAGGCGGTGAAACAAACCAACTGAACGATAAAATCCAATGAAACACAGTTCTTCAAATGAAAGTGATTGGTGGAAAGAGAAAACCAACTAAAAAATACAATTAAATAAAAATCATTTCATCAATGCAACAATGAGTTATGACTTCGTTACGG
Source organism: Pycnopodia helianthoides (assembly GCA_032158295.1). Lineage (NCBI taxonomy): Eukaryota > Metazoa > Echinodermata > Asteroidea > Forcipulatida > Asteriidae > Pycnopodia > Pycnopodia helianthoides. The sequence continues at coordinate 4,369,028 of CM063253.1, read as the reverse complement.
TCATGTTTTTAGATAGCCAAAACAAGGTAGTTTTGTTGATAAAAAACATTGGGCGTATGCAACGAAATATTCATCTTTCAATATCAATCTTAAAATATGATGAACATTTCTCCACTACTTATTTTTAAGCTTCCTCATCCAGGTAAATTCTTAAGTCATCAATTTTAAATGCATGCATCATTTTTTAAAACAAGCTGAAGACCAAAGATAGCAATTCAGCCAATGTTGGATGATTAACCAGTTATTGTCAGGGATCTTCCATTATTTTACTTCCACCCTGATGGAATTGCCGGAATCACTTTTCTTAGGGAGTACCACTGGAACAAAGAAACCTTTGAAGTATTAGACCTTTTCCTTTACATAGCACCATGTAATGTTTACCAGGTGCTGTGGTGCAATATGCTGCCAATCAAACCATGAACACTGGGGCAGACCCCCTTTTTTTTAATAAGTGCACTGGGTTCTTTTGCATGCATTAAACAACACGCGGGACCAACGGCTTTACCTCCCATCCGAAGGACGCAGCAATAATGGTTAAGTGTCTTGCTTAAGGACACAGGTGTCACGACAGGGACTCGAACCCACACTCTGCTGAGCAGAAACACCAGAGCTTGAGTCAGGTGCTCTTATCTGCTCGGCCACGACACGACACGAAAAGTCACGTCCCCCCCCAGTATGCATCCAGGACAAAAATTGGCACATTGACACGCCATCCCGCGTTAACTGGTTAAAAGGCAAACTGTGGCCACCCCTTCTACCCCTCTCCCCACAACCCAAGACCCCCTTCTGACCTGGTAGGAAACCTCCAAAGGTGATGTAGAAGATGACCGCATTCTTAGGGTCAGGCACTAACTCCTCCCTGTTCGGGGTATCCTTAAGACACGATGGCACATAATAAAGCTACAAAAGAAAAGAAAAAAATGAAGAAGTACGTCACAATTTGTTTAGTGTGAGGAATAAAAAAGTGTTTCATTTACAAAATGTTTTTCCTTTGTATTTAAAAAAAAAACTCTATTAGTAGAAGTAGGGGTCCGTCGATGTGATGATGACTGGAGTTGAATGTTTCTCATCAGGAGAAAAGTAAGTGCAAACTTCCAGGGCTTTGCAAACTTTTAGGCTTGGCCAATAGAGGGGGCCACAAGGCTAAAAACCTCTGTTGCAATTGGCACAGAAGATGGGCAGGTTGAGGGCCTCTGTTTGATTTTTCAAATGATGGAGGTGGGCAGCTGCCCGTCTTGTGGTTTGGAAAGCTTTACTCTCATTTTGCTGAAGCTGGACCAGAGCTGCCGACACTTGCATCTTGCAATCAGGGAGATTTTGTACAACAATCAGGGAGATATGAATTTTTTTTCTCATCAGGGCCCAATTTCATAGAACTGTTTAAGCAGAAAAATTTCCTTAGCACAAACAAAATTATGTTTACCAGAATAAGGTTACCAGCCAATCTACCATGTCCCAATGTACAATTTGTGAATGGTATCCTGCTCATTTCTGCTTAGCAGACAATTGTTAAGCACGGTTTTGTGCTTAAAGCAGCTCCCTGAAATTGGGCCCAGAACGTGGATAGATTGGCTTTTTTATAAACAGGGAACTTTCTGCAGAATCAGTGAGAGTTGGCAGCTGACCAATGAATTTACCACTCCTTTCTGTTTGTTGTCTCGACACAGCAGATCAAATTTCTCCATCAGGCCAAGGAGGGCGGGCTTCTGCTCGATCGTCTCTGCCCACAGATGATCCACCAGTTTCTCCTCCAAGACTCCTTGCTCCTGAAGTCTCTTCCAAGATGCTGCAAACTGTGTGGGCAAAAGGAAGGCATCATTCATTTAAAAAAACGAAGAGAAAAAAAACCAGCAGATAATGGACACAAAATTAAAAAAAAATTCCCCACAATTTAATTTTGTTTTTCAGAAAATTCTGCCACTGGATTTTGAATTGTCAGACTTGAGACCATTTTTTTCCTTGAGAATTTATTACTATTTTTTCCAGAAGCATACTTTTATTTTCCTTTTCTAGGCCCCCTTGCACAACGCGCAGCAAGCTTATTCTGTCGGCCATTTTGGGAATCGCAACGTACACAAACGAATTGGAAATGGTAGACGCGCAATTTTGCGGAGGTGGGCTCCGCGCGGTGCAAGGGGTTAATAGCACTCAATGAAAACCCCGTCACTCGATCAAATTCAATAGTCGTATTTTACCGACAACAACAAAAAGGGTTCACATTTTGCCAGGGATTTGGGCGAGACCCTGTTCATATCAGGAGGCAATTTCAAAAAGCAAAATAGTTAGTGGGGTCTTCAAATGCTATTTCCTCAGTTCATCAATGAAAACAGTTTTCAGAAAAACATAGGCCCTTTTCGAATCCACGGCTTCGGCTCCAGATTGGGCTTCAGGCCCAGTTTTCTTATACCTTCCCTTTAATTTTCCCCTCCTCACCTCTGAGTCAGCCTGCTTGGTAATCATGATCTTCCGGAAGACGTCCACCAGCCACTGAGGTCTCAGGATGATCATATTCTGCAGAGCGGCATCTAAGGCTCCGGGCTCGGGGTTGTAGATGAGGACGCCCAGGTCATGGTAGAACTGAAGCATCGTGGCCACGCCCTGGTCGGATGAGATACCTACTTCGTCCGCTAGCTGCTTCACCTGAGGGTTGAATAAATGGCAGAGAGTTCATTATTATAATGACAGAGTTCCTCCATGGAGGAATGTCATTGAGTTATTTTGTCATTAGAAAAAAAACAGTAAATTTTTGAATAAACTAAGAAATAAAATGTATACACAATACATAAATCAGTAAAGGCAAACAATTTTCAAAAAAATTAAGAACGGCACTACAGTACTGGTAAATTTAGAAATGAGTCTTCCATTTTTATTTCATAATAGATTAAATGGTAAAATGAAACTTTACCCCAAATTAAAAAGAATGGTTAAAAATGGGGTTTTTTTTCTTGAAAGATGTGTAGAACCATGCCTCAATTTCCATCAAAAATTTCTATGTAAATTTATTCAATTTGGGGTTGAACAAAGAAAAATTGACTAGAGCAAAATTTGAACCAACGACCTCCGGAAAAACGTACAGGTGCTCTCCAAACTGAGCTGACTAGCCCTATGTTGGCAGTCTCCCTATTTTGTCAATATCTTTGTTCAGGGGTGCCAGTCAGATGCCATACAACCTGTAAATGCCGTATAGACAGGGATCACACACAAGGTTACAATAGAATGCAAAGAAAAAACTTGAATTGAACTCGTAAAAAAGAATCCTTTCGAATGTGACCCGCCCACTTCCCACGAGATGGCAGTAAATGTCAAGGTCAATCCCCCCCCGACTATACTCATCAAATCCAAAGATTTCACATTCATTCCAATGCATCAATTGTTCATGAGCCACTCTCATCAGTTTCAGCTACGGATGAGTGGATCAATCAACCATCGGCCATTTAATTTGTTACCAAAAATGCACAAATATTCATGAATTCTGCTCTCTCTCTCTCAAATGGCTGGTTCTTTACAGGCATGTGAGGCCAATGACTCTGTGAACTTTTTTTTTTTTTGCTGACTGGTTTTTCATGGAGTGCATTTTTTTCTTGTTTTCTTTTAAAGACACTGGACACCTTTGGTAATTGTCAAAGACCAGTCTTCTCACTTGGTGTATCTCAACATATGCACAAAATAACAAACCTGTGAAAATTTGAACTCAATTGGTCGTCGAAGTTGCGAGATAATAATGGAAGAAAAAACACCCTTTCCTGTTGTCACACGAAGTTGTGTGCTTTCAGATGCTCGATTTCGATTTCGAGACAATTCAAATATTTTACTGAGAAATTACTTTTTCTCAAAAACTACGTTACTTCAGAGGGAGCCGTTTCTCACAACGTTTTATACTATCAACAGCTCTCCATTGCTCGTTACCAAGTAAGTTTTTTGCTAACAATTATTTTGAGTAATTACCAATAGTGTCCAGTGCCTTTAACGATCCTTTTTCTTGTTTTTTTTTCTCATCTATGTTCGTTCCTTTGTTTGTTATGTTCCTTAGTTTGTCAGGCCTGGAATTTCATCTTGGAGAGGGCAAGGCCATTTTAGTTTTGCAAAGGGCACTTCCACTGGAAAATCTTAAAGTCTGTGGGAAACTTTTTGAAGGGGCACCGAGGCCAAAGCCAGAGCAACGAAAGCCGTGGCCTCCGTGTAATTCCAGGCCTGGTTTGTTCTTTTGTTCTTATTGTTGTTCGTTTGTAATTCTTTGTTTGTTTCCTTTGTTTTTCCTTTGTTTTTCCTTTGTTTTTTTCCTTTGTTTTTTTCCTTTGTTTTTTTCCTTTGTTTTTTTCCTTTGTTTTTTTCCTTTGTTTTTTTCCTTTGTTTTTTTCCTTTGTTTTTTTCCTTTGTTTTTCCTTTTTTTTTCCTTTGTTTTTTTCCTTTGTTTTGTTTTTTCCTTTGTTTTGTTTTTCCTTTGTTTTTTTCCTTTGTTTTTCCTTGTTGTTCTTTGTTTTATTGTCCCTTTGTATAATCGCGTCCTGTCACTGTCTTTTGTTATGTGCGGGCTGCATACCTGCGGGTATAGTAATTTATTTATTTTTGCTGCCCCTGACCCACATAGCTGTTGCAGTTTTTCTTGTGTTATTTCGTTCTCCATAGTTTGTTTGTGTTTATTATTGTATTGGCCCTTTTAAGATGTTTAGATTCTGTGTTTCTTCTTTATTATTTGTGTACATTTTGTTTGATTTCTTGCTCCTTTTATCACGTTTATTTTTTTGTTCATTTGTTTATTATTGTACAATTTGCGTTGTTTTGGTCGAATAAAAATAATAATAATAGTATGTTCCTTTGTTCATCGTTTGTTCATTCATTTGTACATTGGGGTATTTGTTTCTTCGTTCATTCCTTTGTCGTACGTTTGTTTATTTTTGTGCAACAACGTCGTATCTCCTAATATCTCTTGAATGATTTGGCCGTCCATGCCAGCCAGCAGTTTGTTTATCAACAGAAGAAAGGTTTGTAATTTCATTCTGTCAAATGTTGTATTTTTTCTTTCCTAACTTGTAGTTGGGGATCTTAACCAACCTTTTCATAGGACAGGTAGTTGGTGCCTTTCTTAACGAGCTCAACCGTGCTGTGTTGGAATCGCAGCCATTTCAGAGGAATATGTTCACCCATGTACGATTCCTTCCTCGCCACTAATTCAATACACTCTCGTAGCTTCACGACCTGCGTAATGAATTATAGAAATAATAGCACAACCTTGTTATTGTAGGACAATAGAAAACAGCATGGCACACTAAACTTCTGTATGGGGGTGGTTTATTCAATGGTTTGATTGTGCATCAGAAACCCAACAAAAAAACCAAAACACAAAAAACCTGTAAATGTCTATAAGAATTTTTTTTTAAATGGCTGTCCAAATTGAGTAGTAGAACAAATAGCAAGACAAGTTCTCTAAAGAACAACAAATCTACACAGCAAAGTAGATATACACATGGTGTTAACGCAAACCGAATATATAAGCCCTGTGGTCTTGTGGATTTTTTTTCTCCCCAAATTCGGGCCCCCTAACCTAAAAAAGTTACAGGGAAAATGACATTTTCTGAAGATTGAAAAGAGTGGTTTCTACATACCCCTTCATCTGACTCGTCGGAGCAGTTCTCGATGGCAAAGTCTGTCGGCAGGACGTGTGACTGGTAGGCTTGCCTTGGATACAGGTGCGGACCGCTCGGAACTTGTCTGCAATCTTAACGTCCAAGTTACAAAAGGGATTTATTGCAAATAGTCTCAAAAACATATTCTGCATGGGGTCAGATCCCACACTACCCTACGTGTCGGTGTGGAAGAAGAAGCACACTCGGTTGCATATTTTTCAGGGAGTGTTAAAAAAATATATTTAAAAATTTCTTACATTTACATGTAAGTTGTGCTCTATTATTGGAAAAAAAAGAAAACAATATTGCCATGACAACAAAAATTAAGCATCGATGAAACTTTTGCACAATACTGATTGTCATCAAATCTAATGAGAGGTTAACAAAAATTGTTATGCCAAACTGTTGCCAGTTTTGGTTGACAGGTTTTAGATCAGACTCTATGGCAGACAAAAGTCAAACTCAGTTTTGTGATGCAATCATTTTCCAATAGATAGAGTCCTTATAAATGTGGAAAAGAAATTGCAAGTTAAAAAATTGTCAACCCTACGTTAAAACAGTGTAAAAATGCCATTATTTTTGATACTATTACGACCCCATTCCTAACACACTTCCCTCCCCACTGTTTCCTTTTCTCTTATGGAATGCTATTATGGCTACGCGCGGGTAAGACCCTTCAAAAGGCTTGACCACTTTTTGTGTGGTCCTCAGTCAGTGCCCATGCAGGCATACAGGTTGTACGACCCGTATAGTGCAGCGTTGGGCCCGCATTCCAGAATTCTTTGGTCACAATGGTGGAAAAAATTCCTCTTTTGGAATGTACAGAGCTCATTACGTGTTGTTTTCTTTCGCTGTTTTTTGTCTTTTACTCTCGTCTGTTTGACATTTTACGTATCCTGGGCTTGTTTTGACAGAGTACTCTTAAAAGATGAGCTGTCAATATCGCGACAGTGATTCGTACTATGACATCACACTTTGCTTAACAATTATTTAAAAAGAGATCGATGCACGATCGATCTCAGCTCTCTGTCAAATCTCAATCTGTATATATAATTACCAGTCTCTGGCGTTCCACCGGGTCCGCTCCGAGACTGTTCTTATGTGTCCCGACGATGAAGATCGGCGGTGACAGGGCGGTGTTATCGGGGGCGTTGCACGCATTCTTGGCGGTGTGAGCGTGAATCGATCTCAGCCAGAAGTCTATGTAGTTAAGGTTAGTGAACTTGCCCTGGCTCCATTCCACCTGTTATTTCAAAGTTGTTTTTTTTTAAAACAAAGAATAATTGATCGAAATGAGTAAATCCACCTGTACATAGATAAAAGAGTATTAATCGTCAGGGAGGATAAGACCTTGTTGAGTTCGACGCAGACCTCGTTCACGTGGGTGATTCCACAAGGTTTCCCGGGACTACAAAACGGCAGTATTACCTCACGGATACGTACCTCATTAATTGTAAATATGACAAGCATATAATATCGTCAACTTATAAAATGTCAAATAATAGAACACAAGGGAAAGTGACTGGATACCCCCCCCCCTCCCTGAACAAAGCTGTTGACAACATTAGGGAGACTGCCAATGTAGGGTTAGATAGCTCAGTTGGTGGAGTGCCGGCACGTTAATCTGGAGGTCATAGGTATAAATCCCTCTCTGGTAAATTTTTCTTTGTTCAACCTCCCAAGCTAATTAACCAAGTAATAATAATACAAATAATAAAAAGCATTTCTATAGCGCATAAAGTGGAGGCATCAATGCACTTTAAAAAGCATAATTTAGCAAAAAATAAAAAATACATAAAAAATGTGACATTAAGACATGTGAGAAGCGAGTAAAAAAACAACTACTACAGAACCAATGGAAATTTCATAATTAATTTAGACAGGTCAATTTCCCTTGTGGTTTATTACTTGATGTTTGTCATAAAAAGTCGCATCCCCTGAACGTGATCCCTCTGCTGCTGCTTCCCAGGTTGTATCCAAACCTTGGGTGTGATCCCTGGCTATACGGCAGTTACAGGTTGAATGGCTTCTGACTGGCAACCTCCCCGAACAAAAATAGTGACAAAATAGGGAGACCGCCAATACAGGGCTAAATGGCTCAGTTGGTAGAGTGCCGGCACCTTGATCCGGAGGACGTAGGATCAAATACCACACAAGTCAATTTTTCTTTGTTCAACCCCAAATCAACTTAAAAATGGATGACGAACAGAAATAGCTTCAAACGTTTTGAGCGGTGAGATGTAGACCAAAGAGCCATTCCAACAGCTTTAATTCACATACACCATCTCTTTGGAACTTCTCGCCTTGTGCATGTTTTTCCTCTATCCTACAACCTAGACTGTTTTTTTAGAGGAATATCAATTCCTACATTCAGCTCCCCTGAGTTATTTTCAATCATCTTTAATATTTTTCTTCTTGTAGCCCCTTACCAAGAGTGGCTTTTAGCCTTAAATGGGGCAAACTTGCATTAAAAAAATAACAAAAAATAAAAAGTGGTTTAAAGGCCCTGTACACTATTGGTAAGATCGAAAAACACAATGTTCACAGATTCACACATAACTTACATGATTTAAAGTAAGTAATGGTAGAAAGGGTTCCTTAAAATATTTCTGCCTAAAATGCTGTCATTTCTGAGAAACGAGTAAAACAATAGTAATTATCGCGCGCGATAATTTGAAAAAACAAAGATCTCTTTTCACTATTTTCTCGTGACCTCAATGACCAATTGAGCTCAAACTTTCACATGTTTGTTTGTTCATGCATATGTTTAACCACACAAAATGTGGACACTGATTTTGAGCTGTTACCAAAAGTGTACAATACCTTTAAGTTTTATCTACTATGCTGTCATTTCTACATTACAAGTCTCAAAAGAATCATGCGTCATATAAATTAAGTCCTTTGCTTTTAGTCCAACTACACTGATTCCCTTGCCCTTTAACTCTATCTACTAGCTTGAATAACTGCCCATAGAATCCCCTACTTCACAGGGCACCACAAGCCCAGAATTTTGCCGTAGATTTTTTGCGAATTGACTACGGAAACAAAGTGATCACTCCACCATTTATAAACGTCTCAATTTGTCATTTTTTGTTCGTGGACTGAATGGATGGGGGGGGGGGAAATTAATAGGAGAAACTGAGACATCCTACTGCGATCTGTCTATCAGTTGTCTATTGGGTATGTGTGCATGTACACTTCGCCGGCTCAGGTCTACAAGGTCGTTGGTGCAGTCTGTATTGATTTCATCAAATTGCTTCTGCATATTTCGGAGCTCCTGGTAAATTGAGTTTATTGATCAAGAGTGGTCTCAAATGTATTTTTTTTTTTTTTTTTTTTTCCGGCAAAAAGAAACATTCATTTTTAAAGAAAAACAGTTATTTGTGGATTATGATTTTTTTTTTTTCAAATTGATTTGTATTTTTCTATTAACGCACATTTGATAATTACGGAAGACAAATTGCATTTAACGACCTCATAGCACTGAGCAGATGATTTGATCTTCTGCCTGCGTGGGTAGAGAAGCGATTATCTGAATTCTAAGTGCCCATTTAGTTACTGGTGCTGCATACTCCAAAGGAGTTGAGAGGATTCACGAATGCTTAAAGAACAATGACAAAAAAAAGGTTTAATAAAAGTGTAAGGACCCTTAGAAAAAAAAATTAGTTTAAAAACACTGGACCTGAGCTGTGGTGTTGTCAGCAGCAGAGTGTCAGTTCGAATCCCGGTCATGACACCCGTGCTCTTGAGCAAGGCACTCAACCATAATTGCTTGTAAAAAGTTGGGAAGGTTTTTAAAGACACTGGACACCTTTGGTAATTGTCAAAGACCAGTCTTCTCACTTAGTGTATCTCAACATATGCACAAAATAACAAACCTGTGAAAATTTGAACTCAATTGCTCGTCGAAGTTGCGAGATAATAATGGAAGAAAAAACACCCTTGTCACGCGAAGTTGTGTACTTTCAGATGCTTGATTTTGAAACCTCACGCGTAAGGTCTCAAAATCAATTCAAATAAATTACTTCTTTCTCAAAAACTATGTTACTTCAGAGGGAGCCGTTTCTCACAATGTTTTATACTATCAACAGCTCTCCATTGCTCGTTACCAAGTAAGTTTTTATGCTAACAATTATTTTGAGTAATTACCAATAGTGTCCAGTGCCTTTAAGTGTATTCTGCTCTACCAGCCAGGGTCCTAGTGGATAATACCTGATAAATACTTATTCCTTTACAGAGTATAACCCCATGTTTGATGTACCTACCTGCTCATGACAGGAATCAGAACGGGTTTCCACAGGTGCCTCAAGGTCCTTGGAGAGGTCAAAGGTTAAGAGGTATATGGCTCTCGACGACAGGTAAACCTGATTGAAAAGCAAGTCCAAATACAGACGGTTGGATACACCTTGTTAAATGCTCAACACTTTTATTAAATAGAGCATGATCGGAAATCTGAGTTTCCTCTTTGAATCACACCAAATTAAACACGCCCTCTCAGCTCAACGTGTCCGAGCGGTCAAGTTCACCTGGCCTACATGTAAGCTCTGGTATTGTCAGCAGCAGAGTGTGGGTTCGAATCCCAGTCATGACACTCATACCCTTATGCAAGGCACTTCACCATAGTTGCTTGTAAAAAATTTGGAAGGGGTATTTAAGTGCTTTCTGCTCTACCAGCCAGGCTCACCCATGCCTACATCCATACGGACTGTGAAGGGGGTAACCCTGTTTCAGCCCCAGGAGTAGGTGGCAACGTGCCCCTGGTGACAGATGATTTGGGTGGACAGCCCAAATAAGTTAAGGCTAGCCCTCACCTTGAAGTCGCCGTCCGGCCTTGTGAGTTAGGCGATATCTCATACTCAAACCCCCCCCCCTAAAAAAAAAACCCCAAAAACTAAAAAGAAGAAAAGGACTAAACTAAAAAACAAACAAAAACTGAGCACCTATGGCTTTGGTTCAGACAGCAACACTTCAATGTAGGAATGACCAGTGCATGTTCACCTTCTGTCTTGCTTCCTCCCCTTGCCTCTCCCCCCTTCCACATCTCTCCCTTCCCCCTCTCCCCTCCTCCCCCCCTCCAGAACCCTAATCTCTCTCAACCTGAATTAATGTTCATAGTAATCATGGACTGGCCAGTGAAGTCCCATATACTGAGATCGATGCAGCTCCTCCCGCCATCCTGATGTCTCTCCTTAAGGTCAGCCTCCAGCTTCTCGCTCTTCTTCAGGTACTCGTCGACGAGGGATGCCACCCTCTCGGCCACAGCCTTGTCTAGCGAGGCGGTGAACTCTTCAAGGGTGGGGTCTTTGGTGGGCGGGGTGTCCTTGTTGTCACTCATTTCACAGGAGTCAATCTAAATAAAGCAAAAATGAATTTTAAAAACAAAATCTAAATTTTTAAGGTCATACTGTTTAACTAGTTTTTTTAAACTTGTTTCAATTCCCTATAAAATGTCCTTAAATGTAGGGCCATAGATTGGTTTTTGTCAACATAATGCTGATCGGCAAAATTATCAAGAAAGATACAATAAACGTCACATTTGAAATTTTCAAATGAACACAGTGTCTACTTGTTGAGAGAACTGTCACAGAATTTTCACACGAACATCAAATCCATCCACGTCAGTGAGGTGACAGCGGATACCAACCACATTTCCGGCTGCAGCATTTGCGAACAGACACCAGCCCTCAGAAATCTGAGAAACGACTCATGCCTGAATCGTTTCTCAGATTCAAATGTATTGATTGATTTATTTCTAATCAACGGGGGCATCTAAGACAAAATAATTTCACAGGATGCTTACTACGTATTACCATCTTTATAACAAGTAAGCTTTCAAATAGAAATTACATAATTTGTTTTCATTACGTATGACCCTACCTCTTAACCAAATTAGGTAAATAATTGGCTGACTGCAAACTACTTTTCCAACCTTCCTATTCTTGGTAAAAAAATGTCAAGAGAGATGACTAAACCATATAAAACCATTCAACTGCATGGGTTACATGTACTTCACTGGTGGCACAGAACTGATTTTTGACATGTATGTACTACCACATGGCAGGCTGGCATATGCAGTTTATGTACCATTCAAAAGCACAGTGGATGGTATTGAATGGTCAGACAGTAGGAGGGTTGACCGTGTACTGTGTAGTCGCATTTACCACATGATGTCATGTTGCATAGTCAGACAGTAGGAGGGATGACTGTGTACTGTGTAAATGCATTCACCACATTACATCATACTGCAGGCTGGCATAGTTTATGTATCATTCAAAAGCATAGTGGATGTTATTGAATGGTCAGACAAGTAGGAGGGTTGACTGTGTACTGTGTAGATGTATTCACCATATGATGTCATATTGCAGGCTGGCATAGTTTATGTACTATTCAAAACCACAGTTTATGAAATTGAATGGTCAGACAGTAGGAGGGTTGACTGTGTACTGTGTAGATGTATTCACTACCATGAGTACTTGATATCATATTGCAGGCTGGAATAATCAGACAGTAGGAGGGTTGACTGTGTACTGTGTAGATGCATTCACCACATGATATCGAATCACAGGCTGGCAGATTTTTAGCTATCATTCAAAACCACCGTGGATGTAATTACATACATGTAAGGATCTGAAGTGTCCGTGAAATTCGTCCCAGATTACCAGCCCGAAATACACTTAAATTGTTTGACTGGGTTTTTTTTTTGTAAATTTGTTTTAATCATAGCTCCATTAAAGGTATTGTACACTTTTGGTAACAGCTCAAAATCAGTGTCCACATTTTGTGTGATTCAACATATGCATGAACAAACAAACCTGTGAAAGTTTGAGCTCAATTGGTCATCGAGGTCACGAGAAAATAGTGAAAAGAGAACTTATGTGTTTTCTGTTTTTTCAAACATCGAGTTTTTATCACGCGTCATAAAAACTATTGTTTTACTCATTTCTCAGAAACAATAGCATTTTAGACAGAAATATTTTAAGGAACCCTTTCTACCATTACTTACTTTAAATCATGTAAGTTATGTGTGAATCTGTGAACATTTGTGTTTTTCGATCTTACCAATAGTGTGAGGGCCTTTAAAGTGATTTACATGTACCAGGATCCGCCCCAACTCTAACAAAATCCAACATAATTTTTAAAGTGACTCAACAAATTTTTTTTTAGACTCTGACTTTGGTGGTACGTCTGATCCCGCATAAAGCTAGCACGTACGGTGTGTCATGGCAGTTTGGAGCATTGAACCATGGAGGTAGAATTATTGAACTCAAGTTCTGGTGACTGAGTCATCAATGTGTGGGTTCGAATCCCGGTCATCACAAATCAATCTGTCCTTGAGCAAGACACTTAACTACAATCACTTTCCTTCACCCCGGGGGTAAATGGGTACCTGTGAGGGCAGAGATGGTTCTTGTGATTCGTGATTTAGCTCGGTGCGCTACATATTTGGCAGCAAAGGCTGAATACTCCCGAGGGAGCTGAGATGGTTTAAGGAATGAAATAAATGGCCCAGGGACCTTAATAATGTTGGACTGCCACGCACGAGCATCACTGAGTGACGGATTTACAATGTAGCACCATACAAGAAGCCACTATTATTAATAATAATGACATGTATTAGGCCTATTTAAGCACGATCAAAAGCTATCCTCAGTCCGACAGGCTCAAACAAAACATGCAGTTGAATTTCAAAGAATTGGGATGGCTAGGGGAAAAAAAAAAAAAAATAGGGAAAAAAAAAATAATAATCATGCCGATGAATTTGCTCAACAACATTTTCTGCCGCATCGAAGATTGTACACAGCAAGTAATTATAAAAAATGGGCCAGGTTTGTGAAGGTCATTTATCTTGTGCTTGTATTACAACAGATAATGCCACACACAGGCCTGTACGCTGCGTAAACATTGTTTGCCCTGGGCGCAAATAGCTTCTTCATTAACTTCTTGTTGCAATGCCATCTCACTGGATTCAACAAACAAATCCCAATTATATAGGGTCATTCCATGGGCAAACAAAGGGGATCCGTCTTCAGACATACATGTATTAAAGGCACTGGACACTATTGGTAATTACTCAAAATAATATTAGCATAAAACCTTACTTGGTGACGAGTAATGGGGAGAGGTTGACAGTATAAAACATTGTGAGAAACGGCTCCCTCTGAAGTGACATAGTTTTCGAGAAAGAAGTCATTTTCCACGAATTTGATTTCGAGACCTCAGAATTAGAATTTGAGGTCTCGAAACCAACCATCTGAAAGCACACAACTTCGTGTGACAAGGGTGTTTTTTTCTTTCATAGTTATCTCGCAACTTCGACGACCAATTGAGCTCAAGTTTTTACAGGTTTGTTATTTTATCCAATGTTGAGATACACCAAGTGAGAAGACTGGTCTTTAACAATTACCAATAGTGTCCAGTGTCTTTAATGCCTAAGTTACATAATTAAATTTTGTACGTATGTCCAAGACTTTGGACATAAATCGTTGTTCTTTTATCATTGGCTCATTGCTATTAGGTCGTGTACAGCAATTCAAATTCATAACAACCAAAAGGTTGTTGAGTGAAAAATGCAAATAAGTGAAAAAAAAAAAAAAAAAACCCACAAGTAATTTTTTTTATTTTTTCCATACTTATTTCTGGAGACCACTCTTGATCAATAAACCCCATTTACATGAACCTGGAGCTCCAAAATACGCAAAACATTTTATGAAATATGTACAAACTGCACCAACGACCTAATAGTCCTGAGCCGACTTTATAGCGTTTTTATCACGCCAAATGGGCATCTCAAAGCGCTGTTTTTTTTCCCTACAAGGTATGTTCAAATATGTTCAAATAATTTATTTGAGTCTGAAAAAAACGCCTTCCAATTCTATTGAGTAATGAAGTATGCTTGACACCCATACAGACTGAGATAAATTTTCTCTTACATGTCTCAGCGCTTGTTCAAACACAAATAATAACAATGATAATAATTTCTTGAACTTATAGTGTGCTCTCTCTGGGAGCAGCCTGTTTGAGGGCACATAACAATAATGATAAAACAAAACAAATTAAATGCATGTTAAACTGTGTCAGGAAGTTTGTTTTTCTCATTTGATTCTGGTCTTGTAAAAAACAATTTCTGATCCAGTAAACATTTTGAGCTACAAGCCCTGCTGTCTCGTGGATTTCACCCCCTTGAATCCACCAAAACTCGAACCCTGCATTTAAAGGAACATGACAGAATTGGTAAGAAAAAAACTTGTAAAATACACTTTTGATCACAGATTTACACAAAACTTACACGGTCTAATGATGATGATAGTAGAAAACATCTCTTGAAATATTTCTGTCTGAAATGTCATATTTGATAAGAAATGAATAAACTAATTTTCCGATTGGAGTTTATCGCTCAGTGAGCGTTTTATTCATTTGTTGAATCAATATGATTTCATGATGTAATCAGTTTTTCACTATTTTCTCGTGACCCAGATGGTCGATCGATCTCAAACTTCTACAGGTTTGACAGTTTATGTATATGGTGGATTACATAAAGTGCTTACACTGCCAGCAACTGTTTTGTTAGCAAAAACCAATTCTGTAATGTTCCTTTAATGCATAAATTCCTCAAGTTTTGTTTGCATCCCCATCATTTTATGCTGCCACCTGTCTGATTGTATTCTAACAAAGTGTCTCTTCATAAATCAACTTGTTCATGCACACAGTCATTATTTAGACAGGTTTACAACGGGGAGAAAATAAGGTGTTTTTTGTTTTAAATGCTTTTTTTGTTTTTTTATAAGGCAATTTACAGGTGCCCCATTGTAGGCACTTCCAAAGAAGAAAGATCATTGACATTTCAATGTCTACATGATATTCTCCGGGAAGGTAAAGACACTAGTGTCTCATTCTTCTTGTGATTGCGGTAGATTTGGTTGCCGCCTGTAGTTGTAGAAACTGCCTCGATGTGACGTAGCGGAAATGTTGTGTAGATGCCGTTTATCGCTGAAGACTGTCACAAACCACAGGAATGGCAGCTAACAAAGGGAAGTATATCGTCTTTCTTTGTTCTAGCCTATTTCCACTCCACTGGAGGAGGAACGCCTCTTCACCAATTTCCATTTCACTCCATCCTGAGCTGTCTGTTGCCAAGAAACGCCCCTTTACGGTTCATCTCTCCATCTGTTTTGTCTCCCTCTTTTTCTTGTTCAGTTTCTTGAGTCCAGTTGGTTGTTTTGCACGCCCACCTGTTGTCATACAAGTACCTCCTTGCTACATGTAGGTGACCTGCCCATCTCCATTTCTTCCATTTAATGGTCTTACAATATCCCACACTCTTTATATTTTTACTTAGGTCCTCATTTGTCACCCCTGTCCTTCTCTGTTACTCCTATCATTATTCGTTCCATAGCCCTCTCTGTCACCTTTTAGTTTTTTTCTCAAGTCGGTCGGGGTAGTCCATGTTCTCCGCACCATATGGTAGGACAGGTACAATGCACTGATCGAATACCTGCCTTTAAATATTCTCTTCTGTCGCCCCTAAACTTTGTAATAGTCTCCCTCCATCTCTGCGCTCTGCCGATTCACTTCACATTTTTGCAAGAAGCATCCGAAGTCACACCTATTCCCACAAGGATTGTTTGTTTGTTTTCATACTTTGCAATTTCGTATCACCGTTATGCCATGTATTTTGCTAGGTGTATCATCACAAATCGCTGTGATCTTGATAAAAATGGCGGATATAAAAACATTTTTGTATGTATGTACTTTCAGGGGTACATGTAGGAAGGGTGGGGTCTCAAAAGATGTGGCCGAGTCTGCCAATGGATAGGAATCCATAGGGAGAAAGCTCTTGACAAAGTCAAAGTGAAATGTACAGGGCCTACCAAATTAAAGGGGATTGAAAATAATGTGATAACATTTTATTGGGGATTAAGATGAGACAGTTCCACCAACAAAAGGAATCTTGGTCATTCTTCCTCGATAGCTTCTGTGGATAACATTATCAACAAAAGGAAGGTCCCATTATTATTATAGCTCTATTGTTTACTGTCGGCTTTGTTTTTAAAATTTTCATTTTTATTACTATTATTTTGTTTTACTGTTGGATTCGTTTAACAGTTGAGGCAAATTGGAAATGGATTTCAATGGTGTTTTTTTTTAACGGTAAAACGGTTAAACATCCCTTTTAAAAAGAGCGCCTGAATACAGAGCTAAGCAAAATATAGAAAGTAAACATATTGTAATGAGCTTTCTCTGTATGGAATACCATCCATAATAAAAAATTCTTTTTGACTGTAGTTATCTACCAATTGTACGCCACTGCCGATGACGAAAAAACAATAAACCCAAAAAACAAATACACTATGTTTGACACATCTGTTTAAAAAAAAAAACTGTTTCTGCCAGCGTTAAAAAAAAATCGTAATTTTAATGAAATCCTCCTACACGTACGGGTATAGCCGCACGTAGATTACGGGGGAAATTAGCAGCGAAGCAACCGATAAAATATATTTTCATTAGTGTTGGTGGCGGTCGGAGCGATGACGAAAGCCGTACTCTGCCTGTCACTGTGTCCATTAAAAGCCGCCATTCACAAGTGTTTACTCTGGGGGGGATATGGGGTTTAGATTGATCGACGTTTTGTTCATCCACAAATGACCCGGACTGCATGCAGTACAATGCAATTTGCCGCTAACAATGCACAATTGTGCTATTGTTGTTATTAATAGAACATCCAGGAATAAGAGTTTGGCGTAACCCGACCGGCAAAAAATATTAATAAATAAAATGCTGGAAGTGGAACATTTTCGACGAAAAATACTGTAAAAAGGTTTAAAATATGATGAAGGCCTTAAAAATTACATTGACCTTAAGGGGGCCATTCAGAATGGTCCATGTTGTGTCCTGAACTTGTGGGTGGGTGGGTCAAAAGAAAGAGAAGGAAAAAAAAATCGAAATTAAGTTTACGATTAAAATAAGAGAAAAACAAATATTTCAAGGGGAAAAAAATTATCCAGTGGTCTCTTCCGGATCACATGTCATGTCTGTGCTGTCCATTGTTACCGGTCATCCTTGTTTCGATGGCCGACCTCCGTGCCTTTCCTCGACTACAAAACCGAATGCTGGAAGCCACGAAAAGCCATCGAAAACTCCGAGCTGGAAAAACATTGCCCCTAAAAGATTTGCTTCATTTGAGGCATTACTTTGTTCTTCAGTGTTCAGGGTATTATCAAATAGTCTGTCGATATTTCAAAATCGAAATTTGGGGTGGGTTGGACAAAACAAATATTTTAAAAAATATCAAAATTTTGTAAGTATTGATTTCTCTTAAGCATGAAAAATGTGTTTTTATAGAGCCAACAAATCTTGTGTCTTGAATTTGCTTTCGAAAAGCGTACACTTTGAAATGAATGATCAAGATATTTCGTAACGCAGTATTAACACACAATTTTGTTTTGTTTTGTTATAAAAAATGTCGGTTACACTAATACAATTTTATGTGTTGTCATTCAACCTTCAGAAAGGCTCCGCGAGGACCGAGACGTGAGGCCGATTACAATTTTTGAATTAAAAAAAATAAATATATAAACAAATGGACCCAAACACCACGTACCTACACATGTCCACTGGTACGGATACCCTAATTTGTTGGTTTTGTTTCGCCGAACATAAAAATGTTTTGCTGTTGGTCTACTATTAATCCAACTGTGCAGTGTATGTAAATCAGACCTTTCTGGCTGGTACTACGGTTTTGGGTGAATAATTGCAATATTAAAACAAAAAGTAATTAATTTTATTTTTGCTTAACATTACGATCCCATTTGAAGGCAGCATTGGTCTTTTGAAATCTCCAGAAATTCATTTCAATCTCCTTTGTAGAATTTAACTCAACACACCAACCGTAGTATGACCATTTCAACGGAAAAGGTGGGTTTAAAATGCATTTAAAGGGACATGTTGCCTTTGATTAGGCGCTTTGGGCTTTCAAAAGCGTTTGTTATGAGATGAATACGGTTGGGAAGGTGTTTCAAAGGAACATTACAGAGTTGGTTTTGCTAACAAAACCGTTGCTGGCAGTGTAAGCACTTTATGTAATCCACCATATACAGGATAAACTGACAAACCTGTAGAAGTTTGAGATCGATCGGCCATCTGGGCCACGAGAAAATAGTGAAAAACCGATTACACATTTTGCATGAAATCATATAGATTCAACAAATGAATAAAACGCTCACTGAGCGATAAACTCCAATCAGAAAATTAGTTTAATTCATTTCTCATAAAATATGTCATTTCAGACAGAAATATTTCAAGGGATGTTTTCTACTATCATCATCATTAGACCGTGTAAGTTTTATGCAAATCTGTGATCAAAAGTATATTTTACAATTACCAATTCTGTAATGTTCCTTTAACAGTAGAATATAATGATTCGTTTTAATATCTCTCGAAAATGAGTGGTTTTCCTTTTAGCTTTGTGAACTAACACCGTCTGCCATTTCGTAGAACCAAGTTTTTAATTCCACAAAATGGCAAGCCAACAGAGCAGCGCATAATTTCTATCGACTTCCGGTAATCGTCTGAGCCAGTTTCTGTGAAGTGGGTGTGGCTAACAGGGCGGTACCTAATTATCCCTCAAAATTGTGTGGTTTTCCCTTTAGCTTTGTGAACTACAAAAAACACCATCGGCCATTTTGTAGAAACCCATTTTTGACTCCACAAAATGGCAAGCCAACAGAGCAGCCCATAATCTTCGATCGACTTCCAGTAATCGTCGGAGCCAGTTTGTGTGAAGTGGGCGTGGCTTACAGTGGAATTACATCATGCACTTTAATACCAACAGGGCAGTACATTTCGATGAATTCCAGGTCAATCCTTTGGAGCCGTTTTTTTTATGAAGGGGGGAGTGGCGTACAGTGTACGCACGCCACACTTACAGCGGTCAAGCGCACTGGACTCAAACTCTGGAGTTTCTGATCAGCAGAGTGTGGGTTCGAGTCCCGGTCGTGACACTTGTGTGCTTAAGCAAGACACTTAACCATTACTGCTTCATCCTTCAGTGGGACTAAAGCCCTACATGTAGGTCCAAGGTGTTGTATAGTGCAGGCAAAAGAGCCCAGTGCACTTATCGTGAAGAGAAGGGGTTCGTTCCGGTTGTTTTCTGGTATGGTTGGCTGCAGATTGCACCACAGCACCTTGTCAACCATTACATGGTGTTATGTAAATGAATTGGTCTTATATTTCAAACATGGCTCTGTATACCTTTAAGCTCTATATGAGAACTGCATATTATTGTTATTATTATTACTATCAAACATTATTTTTTGTTATTGTTATTATTAGAACAAAGAAAAACCTGTTTCAAAAAGCTGGAAGAAGTATACTTCAAGGCTTCATGATTTTTAAGTCAAGTAGGGAAGCAAAATTTCCTAATGATTTCCCCCCCCCCCCCGCGACGGGTTTGAAAAAACAGAGACTGGATATTTCAAAAAAAAATAATCCAATTCCAGTCTACAAAAGACCACACTCTCAAGTGGAAGCCAAAGAGGATGCCGACGACGGAAAAAAAATGCCATTTTTAAACAGGCAGCCTGGCTGGCTGCCATGGCAACAGACAAGGTCAGCTGATAGATTTACCTCCCCAGTCGATGATCGTGAACAATGATAGACAAAAAAAATGTCGGAGCAGTTACATGGATGGGGGTCTAGATCTACATGTAGGCACTTAAACCGGGGTGTTTTTTTTTTTTTTTTTTTTTTTTTAATTGGTAAAGCGCTGGAGTAGCAAATTGGAAATGTTTGGCAGTACGCCGTTAAAAACAAAATACCTGCTGCGAAATCTCCCGTCAGGAGAAAGTCCTGCAGGAAATAATCAGAGACACTCGTTTACCGAGTATAACCAGCACACAAACAATTACCGATGGAATTTTTCTTTTAGAGGGCAACCCGTTTCAACTTTCAAGGCTTATACATGTCATCTATCACCCAACTTTGCGTTCAGTACAAGAAAAACAGAAAAGTGATTTCCCTTGATCAAATTTTAAAAATATTTATTCCCCCCCCCCTCTCCCAATGTCTAATAGAAATACCGGCCTGCAGTATGATAACATGTAGTGAATACATCGTCACAGTTTCGCTCGGTCCCCGTGCCTCGTCCAGAGGTGCTTGGAGGGGCTGACGTATGCACACATGCACATTGGACCATTGCTCCTTTGACCTAATAACCCCGGGTCACCTCTTCCTGTTTATCTTTCGACTATCAATAGCAATGTGAGCTCTAATAGATGTAAATTTTTCGCGTCAAGGACAAAGAATTTAACTTGGTTTTACCCTTACACCCATGTGTATAAAGCACTGTATACTCGGTACTTTCCCGAGCTCCGTGAAAAAAAAAATTGGGATTCGAACCCATGACCTTTGCATTGCCAGAGCAGATGTCTTACCACAAGACCACCATGTAAGCTCTGTTGTGTAAATCCATTGCAAATAAGTATTGTGATTCTCTGACTAAAAATAGGGTACGATCGCAAAACATTGGTCACATACAACTTAGTTTTAAAAGATCCTTTACATTATCTCTGGAGCCTCCATGCATTATCATATTGTGTATGTGTGCATGTACATTGCTATTGTGCGTAATGCGCCCATCAGCAGTGCAAGCGTTCCCACCATGCATCACAACATCCTGAACAAGAATTTGTTCAGGCTCGCAGCCCATCCCAGCGGTCTTGGATGAGACCCCGGCCAAGCGAGCCTTCACAGCACACATGTGGTTCCGTGCACACCTGTGGTGCCGTCACCATGGCAGCTGAATAGTTTCTTTCAACAAATTGGTCGACTCGTTACCAATAGTAGGAGGTTTAAAACATCTAAAGAAAGACAAAAAAACAAAAAAAAGAACTTTTTTTCCTACCTCAAACATCCGGTTTGAATCAGTCACCTCCAGATCGCTGATAACTTCAGCTTCATGCTTGTCCTCATCTTCCTCAACCGTTGCCTCTTTCTCCTTGATCGTCCCGTCGCTCCTCTCCGTCCCTTCCACCTCCTCCTTGGCACCTTTCTCGGTGTCTCTGCCTGCCTCCTTGGTCTCTGCGGTGCCTTGCTCATCTTCAATGATGAGACTCTTGTCGGTCTTCTTCTGTCGTCCTAGAAACTCATGGGCGATGTTGAGGGCTATAGTTTTGGCGTACTCTTCTTCTATTTCCGTTGATCCATCTACGGCAAAAGAAAAAAGCAAAATAAATTTGTTTTTTTGCTAAGATGCATCTTCAGCCTTCCATAACCACGGTAACTCAACCGTTACCCTCACCAGACTTTTAGTGGGACAGGACGGGGGGAGTACAGGATAAGCGATTGATGGTTCCGTTGATGTTTTTTTTTTCTTTCATTTTTGTATTTTTTCAATGCAACTTACGATTTCCTATCATATTTCAATGATTTTTGGTAATCTATTCTTTTATCATGCAATTCTTTTTTGGTGCAATACGGTAGTCTGGCTCTTGACCGTGTTCTCGTGTGGCGCTTTTTCTGTCTGTAAACTATTTTCTTAACAAACTGGAACTGAATTGGACTTTAAATTCAAATATACCCCCACGAGTTTCTTTGCAGAATGTACATGTCGTCCACCCACATTCAGCCAACAGCGACAAGTATGCATCCTGCTATTTGTTTACAAGTACACGAATTAGTAACGCGATTCTTTGCGTTCGTTACCAGGTAAATATCCAACGTGTAACTAATTAACTGGCTATTTATCAATGGCTATCCAGTACATGCGTGCAGGGCACCAATGGAAACCGGTTTTTACTGTGTACGCATACCTTGGGTAAAGATTCCCTAAAGAAATGCAATAAAAAACAAAAAATACAAATAAATAAATAACAAATATGTCCGACAATTTCAAATCCGACCTCAAATCCCACCTATTTTAACTTGCCTTCTCTCGAACTTTGTAATTTTCAGGCAAACATTTGTAGCACACAGAGATTTCTTCCAGTTATGTTTTGCCCTACATACGATCCACTTATTATTATTATTGCTATTATCCTGTTTTGTAAATCAACGGAGACGTTTGTATTGGGTTTGAAGTATCGCTGTTTCTAAACACAGAATGGCAAGCAGTACTTCCGTTGGTGATTGGGTTGAAGGGGGGGGTGGTAAAATGCAACCTCATATCGTCTGATCTTTCCTATTCACAATCAATTTTTCATGATGGATGCACATCGCTTCTGACGATCGCACTCATCCTGCATCGGTTCAGATTTCCGTTTAATTTGAACTGAAATAGAATCTTGAAAGAGAGAGGACCTTGCTCGGAGAGTCCCCCCCTCCCCCTGAGAGTTCCATTCAGGCGTTAATGCAGAGGCTTACTTAACAAGCCCTCGCTGATTTATTAGTAACTGTGACGATAATTGGGGTCATCAATTATAGGGGTGTGCATCTATGTTTATTTTTCCTAAACGGTTAAAGGGAAAAATGTGCCTTCTGTTTTAAAGGCGGGGTATACTTTTGGTAATTGTCAAGGACCCGTATCCTCACTTGGTGTATCCCAACAATACAGTATATACATAAAGTAACGAACCTGTAAAAATTTAAGCTCAGTTGGTCATCGAAGTTGCAAGAAAATAATGAAAGAAAAAAAACCACTCACTGTTGCATAGAATTGTGCGCTTTTTTAGATGCCTGAGAAAAAGGCTCCACGCATGAAGCCTTTCTCAGATTCAAAGTTTTGGGTGAAACATAACATTTTTCTCTAAAACTACATTACTTCAAAGGGAGTCATTTCTAACAACATTTTTTTGTAATATCAACAGCTCTCCTGTACTCTTTACCAAGTAATATTTTTATGGTCATTAACTTGTGGACAAAATTACCAAAAAATATACCCTGCCTTTAACTGTTTTCCACCGAATCGAATCAAATTTTTTGTTGCCAACGAATTGGATGAAATTTGTATAGGTTGTTTGTATTCTTTATGTTATACCACATCCGACAGCACAATTAGTGTCAATAACAGGGTGATTAGGAAATTAGATGAAACGTTCAGTTGTACATGTATATGATGTGGGAGGAAAACACCAAAAATGAGGAGAACCAACGCCCTCAGGTAGGGACTGAAAAAACCCGATCCACATGCAAGGCGTTGGTCTGAGATGGGATTCGAACCGGGGTTTCTTGTTCATGCAGTGCAGATGGTTGCTTCAAGGTTGCCTGCAAAAATTGCCTGTGTGACATGACCTTTACAGGAATGAGAAACTTCAGCTTTTTAGAAAAAAGTAGCTGGCGTTTTCTTCAGATTTAAAGAAATCCAGCTCTTTGATCGACTTTTCAACGCCGAGGAAAATGTTTCCAAAGAGAAAAAAAAGGCAGGGAAAGAAACCACTGAGCCAACCTGATCCCCTTTCGTGGCATATTTATTGAAGGGAAAAAATAGACTACACAATAAACATACTTTTTCAAAGACCAATGATGTAGTTTTCCAATTTAAAATGTCCGTACAGAAAAAAAAAAACCCACTATGCAACCATGGCGACAGTTGATACTGTCATGACAGTAGAGTCCGTGTACATGATGTCCAAATGTTATGCACTACTGCACAGTGTGTATGTTAATGATACGGTTTTTATAATCTTCTGATTGGTTTGCAGCAGTGTGTACATTTTTTTCAATATTTTTGTGTGTGTGTACAAGTTTGAGATATCACCTAACATCACAAGGCCAGACAAGGTGAGGGCTACAGTCCCCTACACTTAACCGATTTGGGCTGTCGACCCAAATCAACTATCACCAGGGGCTGAAACAGGGTTACCCCCTTCACATTCCTTAAGGGTACCATCCACTAGGAGCCTGGCTGGTAGAGTAGAACGCACTACCTTATACAGATTTCATAGTCTTCTGATTGGTTCGCAGCAGTGTGTATGTAAATGATACAGATTTCATAGTCTTCTGATTGGTTTGCAGCCATGTGTATGTAAATGATACAGATTTCATAGTCTTCTGATTGGCTTGCAGCAGTGTGTATGTAAATGATACAGATTTCATAGTCTTCTGATTGGTTTGCAGCCATGTGTATGTAAATGATACAGATTTCATAGTCCAATTCTGATTGGTTTCGCAGAAAGATGTTTCCTTGGCCCAGCGATTTCTTCTCTTCCCTTCACCTCTGCGTATCCCCCCCCCCACCCCCATTTGAATGCCGGACTGGAGCCTACAATGTATGCATGTGGATTTAGTTTTCAGTCCCTAGCTGAATGCATCATAGGTTTTGCCCAATTTCGGGTTTTCCTCCCCAACATCTAAAACTGACATTTCTTCCTCATCTTCTACTCACAGGTAAAAATTCAGGCCACAATGCCCTTGGTTTCATTTACCGGAAAGATAATTGAATAGAAAACGGCGTACTGAGTTTTCTACACAAAATGTAGCTTGCAACGACTGCAACAATAGCTTAAAATTTGATAACATCTGACTCTTCCACACATAATTTCATTCCGGACGTCCAGTAAATATGCATGTCGGATAAATTTACACGAGCGTCCATTGAGGATGTCTCCCTCCGCAAGAGACCTCGGAAAAAATTGATATTTCATTACAAATCATGTTAATTTTGCAGTTTAGATTTCCTCTTTTGTCTATTTTCTTTGGTTATCTAAGGACGAGGTGACATCCTTGGAAATAAATTGTTTAGCGGAGACAGGAAAAATGAAGAGAGAAGATAGAGAAGCTTCTGTTAAGTGGACAGGGGTAATGGGATATGACCGTGGCCAACTTCAACTCGTGGCTCTGCTTTCCGCAAGCAAAAAGGAAAAATCCTCAATTTCACAGAGCTGCCAACTCTCCCTGATTCTGCAGAAAGTTCCCTAAAAATAATTCAATCTCTCCATGTTCGATTGAACCAATTTGAAAATCTCCCCGATTATAGTAACTTTGTCCCTATCGTGTTGAATGTAATTCTAAACATCTCCCTGGCTGGTGTACAAAATCTCCCTGATTGCAAGATGCAAATGTTGGCAGCTCTACTTTCGGTGGTAGAAGAATCTGAGCTTAATAAATCATTTTAATTTTTTGCAGTTTAGATTTCCTCTTTTGATTATTTTCTTTGGTTATCTAAGGACGAGGTGACATCCTTGGAAATAAATTGTTTAGAGGAGACAGGAAAAATGAAGAGAGAAGATAGAGAAGCTTCTGTTAAGTGGACAGGGGTTATGGGATATGACCGAGGCCAACTTCAACTCTGGGCTCTGCTGTCCGCAAGCAAAATAGAAAAATCCTCAATATCACAGAGCTGCCAACTCTCCCTGATTCTGCAGAAAGTTCCCTGAAAATAATTCAATCTCTCCATGTTTGAATGAACCACTTTGAAAATCTCCCTAAATTTATTAGTAACTCTGTCCCTATTGTGTTGAATGATCTCCCTGACTGGTGTACAAAAAAAAATCTCCCTGATTGCAAGATGCAAATGTTGGCAGCTCTACTCTTGGTGGTAGAAGAATCTGCGCTTAAAGGCACTGGACACTTTTGGTAATTACTCAAAATAATTGTTAGTATAAAAACTTACTTGGTAATGAGCAATGGAGAGCTGTTGATAGTATAAAACATTGTGAGAAACGGCTCCCTCTGAAGTAACGTAGTTTTTGAGAAAGAAGTAATTTCTCAGTAAAATATTTGAATTGATTTTGAGGCGTGAGGTCTCGAAATCAAGCATCTGAAAGCACACAACTTCGTGTGACAAGGGTGTTTTTTCTTCCGTTTTTATCTCGCAACTTCGACGACCAATTGAGTTCAAATTTTCACAGATTTGTTATTTTGTGAATATGTTTAGATACACCAAGTGAGAAGACTGGTCTTTGACAATTACCAAAGGTGTCCAGTGTCTTTAATGTAAGCGTACAATATTTCACAGGTCAGAAAGGATTTTGTTTTTTTGGCGTGTGTGCTCTTCATGTTACTAGGCATTCTTCATTGGTACCTGCTGTCACGTCGCTGAACGTGGATGGATTCGACACTGCAAATAGACACTGTATTCAGCTGATACTTTCCCATGTGACTGCTATTGTATCTTTCTCTATAATTTGGCCTATAAATCAGCAATTACATTGACAAAAAAAACATCTTTGACCCTACCTTAAAACCCCCCAGAAAAAAATTCAAACAAAAAGGTTTTTCTGATCGTTTTGAGGGGGTGTTTGTTTCTTATGCTGAAAATATTTAAAGACTACACTTAACCCAATTAAATAATTGAGTTACGTGTATATTTTCCAGGTCAATGAAAAATACACATTGAATCCATTAGGCCTCTCTCTGAGACACTCACCGAGCGTGGCTTTTTCCAGGTCCGTCTTCTCTATGGGCTGTTCTTGCCAGATGTGTGCCCCGTCTCCATTGAGGATGTGGCAAAGATGGGTAGCGTCAATACCGCTTGTTGATGTCTCCTCCGTCTCGCATCTATCAAAATAGACCAAAATGTTTCTTGGTGATAAACGATGAAAATGCTTCTTAAGTGAAAGCTGGAGTGAAACAAATGATCATGTTCAGACGGCAGGCTCCTTTGTCCGGACACAACCGACAGTCTGCTAAAGGGACTTAAAGTGAAACTTGGCAAAGTCGGGATCGCCGACGTCGTTTCTTTAAATTGAAACTCGGCAAAGTCGAGACCGCCGATGTTGTTTCTTTAAGTGAAACTCGGCAAAGTCGAGACCGTTGATGTTGTTTCTTTAAATTGAAACTCGGCAAAGTCGAAATGCGGCGTGATAGCGTGTGTTCTATAAAGCAAGCAGTCAACATCGGCTAATTGGCCAGTTCCTGCAATTTATGTGATTTAACATATACATGAAATAACAAATCCTGTGAATTGGTCAATCAGTCATCAGAGTGAAATGAAATGTTTCAAACACTTGACTCTCGAGATCCAAACTAATTGTTTCAATCATTTCTCCCCAAACTGAAAGATTTCAAGCAAAAATATTTCAGGGGAAATTTTGATGGTCGGGATTTCAGGCCTAGAATTCAGACCGTTACCCCTGGTTTTGGCCTTGGCTGCCCCTTCAAAAAATTCCCATAGACTAGAAGATTTTCCAATGGAAGCGCCCTTTGCAATATGAAAATGGCCTTGCCCTCTCAAAGAGGAAATTCCAAGCCTGGGTTTTATCTGTAAAAATCTTTTTAAAAGTTTATTTATTGTCAGGAATTTTTTTGCATTATCCATTAGGCTTATTTCAATTGCGGCAATCAAAATAAGCAACAACAATTTGGCTTGCGCATCTTGGCTTGGGCATTTTGTCAGACAGAACTATCATTCTGGAGGACTGGTACTGGCAGGGATGTTATAATTAGTGAGCTTTCATATCAAAGCGAATCATATTTTTTGACGATCAACAGTCCAGTATTTTACACACCCAGAGCCCGAGTTTGGTAATCAGTGAGCCAGTTAGTCACGCAGTCTTGTGTTTTTTGATTTTTCCGAATTTACAGAATTTTCCGAATTTACTCATTAATTATTAGTTTTTGCACGTTCAAATTAGCCGAAGCGAGAAATAAAAAGTTAATGGTCTTGTGGAATTATTTGTGGTTGAGTGGAGAATGTCTGGTAAATGTATTAGTCGAGCGTTACAAGCCGTTTTTGCTTGACTTATGATTTTACTGCGGATGCCATAAATAACCTTCAATAATTCCACGTGTAAGAGTGGCCAAGCGGTCAAGCGCACTGGACTCAAGCTCAGGGCCCAATTTCATAGAGCTGCTTAAGCAGAAAATATTGCTTAACAATGTTTTGCTTAGCAGAAATGAGCAGGATACCCGTCACTAATTGTACATGTGACATGGTAGTTTTGGCTGGTAACCTTATTCTGCTAAGCATAATTTTGTTGTGCTTAGATAGTTTTTTCTGCTTAAGCAGCTCCATGAAATTGGGCCCTGGTGTTTCTGATCAGCAGAGTGTGGGTTTGAGTCCTGGTCTTGTGACACTTGTCAGGCTTCGTGTTCAAAAGGGCACGGCAATAATTGCCTCTGCTTTTTTTTTTTTTAGTTTGAAGGGCATTACAGGCATTTTTTGTGGAATTTGGGGGCGTCTCTGCAAAAACTAAGTTGAACAAGACAGGCAACCGCTTTTGAAACAGTCGGCTGCACGACTTGTGTCGTTTTGGTAAAAAATAAAGCCTACACGTTGTGTAGTTTTTCGTAAACAAGGTAACATTTCGAGGATCTGCTGTGCTCTACAGACCATGCTGTCTTTGGCGTTTGCGTGCATACCAGCGACGACACTGCTGTATACAGTTTTAGCCCATGCACCAGCGATGATGATTATTGCAATATCGGGGGGAGGAAAACCTTTTTTCCCAGGCATGCACAGACACATAAAGTCTTTGCTCAAGGCGTTCGTAACTGGATTTGTATACGTTATCGTGTAATCCGCTGGCATATTTCACCAATAGAGGGCGTTTACTCTCGTGCTTTCGCATCGTTCTGAAACGCCCTCAAGCGTTCAATTTTTACTAAAGGCAACCTACGGTAGTTGGATAAAAAGGGCACGGCAATATATTGCCGTGAATTGTCAGTGGTTTCAAGGGCATCTCGGCACAGGGCACCGACGGCAATTGCTTTGGTTGGCAGTTGGTCCCGTGTGTTGTGTAATGCACGTAAAAGAACCCAGCTGCACTTATTGCTGAAAGAAGGGGGTTTGCCCCGTGTTTCTGGCAGTGGCTGCTGAATGCGCAGCAGCACCTTGTAAACCCTTACAAGGTATTACACATGCGGGTTTCATAATTCAAAAAATTCAAAACTCTGCCTGGAAATAAATAATGATAAGTGCTTTGAGACGCCCGTAAATAAAATGCTATGTAAAAACTAGTTATTATTATTATTATTTTTATTATCATTACTATTATCGTTTTCATTAATATTATGATTATTCCATGGGAGCTGTACAAAGCAACGGAGTGCGATCAAATAATACAACATTAAACAGTCCAGTATCAAATGCCCATTGAGCACCGCAGTCACTAACTGGTTGTGCTACTGTCAAACAACAACCAGAGCGTTGTGAAATGAAGCTGAAACAACATCGAGTCAGCATTTACGCGTTTCCGTAGTGATGGGGGGGGGAGAAGAAAAGAGCTACAAACATGTTAATCAAGTGTAAATTGGATGCATGGGTTGAGCACAAAAATATGCCTCTACATGTACGTTCGCACAGTAGAGCGTTCCAAAATGTGATCCGCACTTAGCAAGTGCTCTCGTTCAGTCATGGTGTGTACATAACATCAAGTGACAATGAAATTTGGAACAGGTACATGTAAGGTTGATATCTTATTTGTCAAAAATATGAGTCTCATTACATGTACATTTTTGTACGAGCAAAAATGTGATCCGCACTTAGCGTTCAAAATGTGATCTGCACTTAGCAAATGCTCTCGTTCAGTCATGGTGTAAACCAACATCAAATGACAATGAAATTTGGAGCAGGTACAAGGTTGATATCTTATTTGTACGAAATATGGGTCTCATACATTTTTGTACTGGAAATTTCTAGTGCATTCCTGATATTGGATGGTATTCAATCAAATCTGCATTGAAATTGACCTTTTGACTGGCGCAAAAAATACCTCTTTGGAACAGACGGACCCATTTTGTTGTTGATATCCAACGACGTCATATTTGAAATTGACGTCATGTTTGAAAATTTCGCTCTGAAAGAGTATCAAGTAAGATGAAGTCTTACACCATTTTAAACGTGAGGTTACAGAGTTGTAAAGGACTCTATCTGTTGAAAATGAGTGGACATCACAAAACTGAATTTGACACTTGGAGTCCCTCTTTAATCCATTTTTATTGCGATAGTTAAAAATCAAACTTTTTAATTTGAAACTTTTCAAACAAAGAATACAATGTATTGTTCAAAGTTTTTACTTGTTGGAATCTTTTCCAATATAATTTCAACATTTTTAAAGTCCATGTCTCTTCCCCTTAAAGGAACATTACAGAATTGGTTTGTGCTAACAAAACAGTTGCTGGCAGTGTAATCACTTTATGTAATCCACCATATACATAAACTGACAAACCTGTAGAAGTTTGAGATCGATCGGCCATCTGGGTCACGAGAAAATAGTAAAAAACCGATTACACATTTGCATGAAATCATATAGATTCAACAAGTGAATAAAACGCTCACTGAGCGATAAACTCCAATCGGAAATTTAGTTTATTCATTTCTCATCAAATATGGCATGTCAGACAGAAATATTTCAAGAGATGTTTTCTACTGTCATCATCATTAGACCGTGTAAGTTTCATGTAAATCTGTGATCAAAAAGTATATTTTATAAGTTTTGTTCTTACCAATCCTGTAATGTTCCTTTAAGTTAGCTACTATTCAACTATTTCATGATGTTATTGGTATTGTCATCACGTTTCAAACAGTATACTCTGACTGCTCCAGGAAGAATGTGTAATTAGCCCACACTATGTAATAAAGGCCATGTCACACGAGGCAATTTACAGGCAACCAGCGCCGGGCGATCTCCTGGAAGAAAATTCATTTCACATTTCTGTTTTCTCATTATTTTCCTTTGGATAATGAGTTACAGCCAGACATGCCAGAAGAATGTTTCTTGTGTTGCCAAAGTGTTCCTTTAGCATAAGAGAACAAGTGGCTGCCTCCAAGCTGCCTGAAAAAGAGTTTCCGTTTGTGGCATGGCCTTAAAGACAAGACAACCCTTTGGTAATTGTCTAAGACTAGTATTCTCACTTGGTGTAGCCCAACATAGACACAAAATAACAAATGTGAAAATTTTGGCTCAATTGGTCATCGAAGTCACAAGAAAATAATGAAAGAAAAACCACCCTTGTTGCATAGAATTGTGTGCTTTCAAATGCCTGAAAGCCTTTCTCAGATTCAAATATTTTAGTGTGAAATTACATCTTTCTCAAAAACTACATTACTTCAGAGGGAGATGTTTCTCGCAATGTTTGATATTATCAGCAGCTCTCAGGTGCTCCTTACCAAGTAAGTTTTTATGGTAGTGTATTTCCTGAGTAATTACCAAAAGTATCCACTGCCTTTAAGGTTCACTGTAGTACCTTGCGATAATTTTCTTCATGTTGTTTGTGTTTTTTGACATAAGGGCTGGCTTGTACACTTTATGATTCAACCGAAATGACCTGGTCGTCTCTTCCAGAAGACGACTAAAAGACCAGAAGACGACCAAAGCACAACGTCGGTCAAAACGGTGGATTCAATGGCCGGGTCTTCTCAGAGCTAGCACTACTGATAAAACGAGATCCCACGATGTTGACGCAAGCTATTGACCCCTCGCACCAACACCACATGCGCTATCGTCTGCCGCACTCGCCATTTTGGGAACGTGTAAACGCCGCGCCACCTTAACTCTTTCAGTGCCAAGGTCGTACATGCACGATCTATTTTTTTTTCTCCTCAAAAAGTGTCATCAGTCGCACATGTGCGACGCATAATATACATGTGATCCCTAGAGAGCATTATCACTCTATCCAGAAATACTCTTGACTTTAGGATGTACCAAGGCAACAGCAAGATACATTTTGTTCAGTGAGAAAGTTTTTAAAAAGTTTTTGTTTACAGAATTTCGAAAAACCTCAAAAAGCTGAGGCATTTTAGGTTCAAAACACAAAAGAGCGGGCACTGAAAGAGTTAACGGCCAACTAGACACAGCAAAAACACCCCAAATGACACAACTCAGGTTATTGTGATGATGACGTCATGTGCATTAGGTCAAAACCTACACTTACTTCCACCTCGCACGCCATTACTTACAGCACTTACATGTAATCATCAATCCAATTCTTGTATAAATATTATTACTAATTGTCAGAAAATATAAAAAAAGACAAGTGGTAGTACTTCACAGTGAGTGTTTGTGTCAGCCATTTTTTTTTGTCTTCAAAAATCAATCAAGTGAGCTCTTTCACAATTAAAAGGGGCACTGTCGTCGTCATCATAGTCTGCTCGTGGCTGGATATGGAAACACAAACTCTCACCCAGTTACTACACACGCGCACTTTGACCGTCACATCACAAACAAAAAAGCTTTAAAGGGCGCCGTCATTGTCGTGATCATAGTCTGCTTGTGGCTGGATATAGAAACAAGAACTCTCACCAAGTTACTACACATGCGCATTTTGACCGTCACGTCACAAACAAAAAGCTTTAAAGGGCGCCGTCATTGTTATCGCACGCGCATGTGCAGTAACTGGGTGAGAGCCAAGAATTTTTAATGTCTGGCCACAGACTCGCTGAGATCACGAAGACAGTTATTTACTTCACAGGTTATAAAGCCAAGTAATAAACCACAAGGGAAACTGACTGGGTAAATTTCAAATAGTATGGGGTTGAACAAAGAAAAAAGGTTATAAAGCCAACACACCCACTCCCTCTTCAAAAATAGACTCAACGCTCATTTATTTATGTGCATTTGTAATCATGCCATTTAATATTCTGTTGTTGTGTAGTTTTGTTCCCGTCTCAATGTCTAGTTGTGTCTGTATTTATATGTAATCTTTGTAAAGCTCTGCGATCTTTGTGAGGTGTTATAAAAATGCCTCTACATGTATGTATGTACTTTTTACTTTGTTCTTATTTAGTTATTTATTTTGGGGGTCTTTTGCTCTAAATACAGAATGACAGTCTGTCCCCCCAAAATCCTTAAAAAACACATTTTAGTCAGGGCTCGAATTTGAGGGGAAAATCCACCAGACTACATGGCTTGTAGCTCAATTTCTTTTTACTGGACCAAAATTTGTTTCACAAGACCAAAATCATAATGAGGAAAAAAACAACTTGACACAGTTATACTGTTTTTATCTGACAAAGCACTGAAGTGAGGATTTATCTCATTTCCCCAACTGGAAGATATTTATCAGACTGAAAAACCAACATATTGAAATAAGTTTGTTTTATGTTCAAAGATATTACAGAGAACTTGAGGTATTATTTCTTCAATTGAAAACCACAAGACTGCCGGACTTGCCAGAGTTTACTGGCCAAATGCTAATTGTATCACTTGCCTCTGGCCCATGGTCCCGTGTAAACATGGTAAATGTCTAGCCCTGTTAGTGTTAGTGCAATGTGTTGCCGCTACATATGAACAATGTATACATTCATTTGTTTAACTCTCCAGTTAAGTGTACCTAATTCACACAATGTACAAACACTGCTCGTAAAATTTTATAAATATTTTATCGAATGCTTGCTGGGGGGGGGGGGGGGGCATTTTCATGTTTGATATTCTCACTAATGATAGCGCATAGGAATTACGCATCAGACTGTATTGTCCGTCTTTCATCTTGGGTCCTTCAATTGGTAATTATCGTTCAATTACCGCAATTCCCTGGGCCCTTCTTAGTTTTCCACAGACATCCAGTTCGGCTCTGGAGTCTCGCACGAGGCTCGGTCAAATCGACATGGTTGTCATTTCAGAAGCCGTGCAATTCCATGACATCAATTATTATGTGGTCTCCTTTTTTTTCTTCTTCTTCTTCCACTCTATCTCCCTCCATTGCGCCCGCATCTATCTCCATGGCAACCAGAATGGAGACCGAAGGCAGCCTTGTTTACCAGTGCCAAACCAATCACCAGTCAATATTTTTTTCCATGCACCAGCATGTCCGGAGGTTGCAATTAACGACGATGCAACAACAGGCCCTTTTGGTTATTGTGTAGATTTTTTTTGTTTTTTCTTCAGGGAAAAGAAACGCTTCATTATTAAGGAAAACTGTCAACAGCTATATGTACCTTGAGTTGATACTGTAGAATGCCCTCATTACATTATTTGCTAACAACCTGGCCAGTGGGGTGGGGGGGGGGGGCAAGGCACTTATTTCCTGGCAAGCTGAATCAAACAACCGCTCCTTGTATTTAACGATTTTCTTCTTCACACCAGGAACCTGTCAATAAAGCTGTCCTTGATAAGCTGGAATTTTTTTCCTAAATTTTGTTTTATTTTTATCATAACTGGTAAATAAAGACCACATTAGGCATCCAGGGACCAGTTTCCTAGAGCTGCTTCAAAAACACAACAAGAAGCCAAGCACAACAACGTTTATGCTTTCCAGACTAAGGTTACCAGTCAAAATATTATCCAACATACATGTATACCACTTGTGACTGGTACCCTGTTTATTCTTTTGCTTTATAGCAAAAAAATTGCTAAGGCCCCCCCCCAAAAAAGGGTTGTGTTTCCGATTCCCAGACCGACCCTAGTTTTTACGCCGCGACCCTAAACTTTTTATTCGGCCTTTAAAAATAACGGGGGAAAATGGGATAAAATGGAAAAAAAACGAAAAAACTAAAACAAAAACCTATTTTACCTGGAAGAAAATGTCTGACTTTTACCAATTTACCATGTTTTAGGCAACATTTGAAAGAAAAACCAGAACATATCAAGAAGAATTGATAGATATCTCCGTGATTTGCGCCTGCGATGTCCAACGACTCGACTGCGAGTGAAAAATACCCACAATGCAATGCGGAGAGCACACGTGTGTACACGGCGCTGTGTGGAGCACATTCCACTGGTTTGCGCAATTTACAGATTGCGCACATTTTTGCAAAATCGGCCGCTTGAACTGCCTATCTAAAGAGCGCAAACTAAAGATTGCGCACAATTTGCAAGGTCGGGCAGATTAACTGCCAAATCTGCAGAGCGCAAAGTGCAGTTTGTGCGCAATTTTGCCTAATTCGCTGAGCAAATCCGTTGATTGCGCTCAACACATGAACGATCGTGGATGTATCGTCAATCGTATCGGAATAATAAAAAAAACGCAAAATAAAAAAAATTTCCGACCTACCGACCCTATTTTTAAATGACATGTAATCGGA
Source organism: Pycnopodia helianthoides (assembly GCA_032158295.1). Taxonomy (NCBI): domain Eukaryota; kingdom Metazoa; phylum Echinodermata; class Asteroidea; order Forcipulatida; family Asteriidae; genus Pycnopodia; species Pycnopodia helianthoides. The sequence goes on along the minus strand of CM063253.1, from coordinate 4,333,571 downwards.
AACAGAACCTTTTTTTTTGTTGGCCTAAGCAATATTTGCTGCTTGAGCAGAGCTGCAACATTTGCATCTCACAACCAGGGAGATTTTGAACACCAATCAGGGAGATATTCACAATTACATTCAACATAATAGGGACAAAGATTCCATAATCAGGGATTTTTTAAATCTGTTTTTCAGAACATGGAAAGATTGGTATATTTTTTAGGGAACTTTCTGCAGAGTCAGGGAGAGTTGGCAGCTCAGTCTATTAAAGTGGGTCCTGGTGATATGTTTCTTGTCCATGGTGTACGCTATGGGAAACTCCTCCGCCTAGCCTAGTCAAATGTAAGCCTTCGTGAACTTTTCTTAATTAAAAAATCTGGGGTTTGCCCTTAACTTCCTCAGTCACCTGACACAGGCATGTGAGTAGGCAGTGAAAAAAAAAAAACGCGTAAATCTTTTGGCTGTACATAACTTGTGCGGAGTGTGTGCAGCGCGACGCTGTAACACCACCAGTGGTATCTTGGATGGGCACCATTTTTACCTCCAGATCTGATGTCCGCAAAAATAGCGATCGCTGGTTGCCACAGTTTCCTGTAGGACTTCTGCTTTACTATTATTCAACAAAAATGTCTGTTAAAACAGCAGATGATTTGGATTTGAAAAAATAAATAATTCATTCGTTAAAAAAATGTGCAGCTTGCGTACGGTGTACAATATGACCAGAAAACTCAACCGTTGACCAACTCTACTCATGAGACAAAACTCAACATGCGGCCTGATCCAAATTAGCGGTGCTCGATTAGCACGCCATTGTGCATTGAAGTATACGCTGCCCTTAGCAACACTCTAGCAAAAGCCGTAGCTTTAATTATACCCGCTTTTTCGCCAAGTTTTCAGCCGAGTTTTTTTTTGCTGAGTTTTCCGCCCTTTACCGGGTGTAGTCCCGACCCCAAAATCATAGCGCATTTTTAAGGAGGTGCAGCCCTACAAAACTGTATGCCTGTTCCGTTTCTGTGTGCCTGTTCCGTTTCTGTGTGCAAGAAGTTTGCACTGTTAGGACATAATGAGCGAAGTCTAGTACTCTAGAATTCTAATAAAAAGCGGAGCCACAAAAAAACAAAAAACAGGAATAGGGAAATAAATTTTTAGAAGTGGATATTTCACACGTGCCTAAGATTCAGTTTGTGGTCGGAACAAAGATACTCTGATGAAAATTCAATTGAAATCCTTACATAATGTTATCGACTCTGAGATGTGAGTGCAAATTATGGCTTTCAATGCAGACACGTTTACTTTTAAATTTCTTATGTGCAAGTTACAGTGTGTGGTAGTATTTTATCCTTTTCACTATTTACTCTTGCACAACTTCTTCAAGATTTATAATTTCAGTTAATGTGTACATAAAATTAAATGTGGCGCCATACACAAGACTAAACATTTTTTGGGAAAGCCACAAGACCACGGGGCTTGTAATGTAGCTCAAAATTTGTATGAGACCAAAATCAAAAAGAGAACACTTTCTACACAGTCTAATTCTAGAAGATTGATCTCATTTGTTTTAAGGGTAAGTTTACTTCCATAATCAACAGAATTGAAAGTTATTTGTCAGACTCAAAGTCTGAAAAAAACACTGGCCTCTGGCCTGCAAATCACCGGCCTCTGGCTCGCAAATCACCGGCCTCTGGTCTGCAAATCACCGGCCTCTTGCCTGCAAATCACCGGCCTCTGGCCTGCAATTCACCGGCCTCTGGCTCGCAAATCACCGGCCTCTGGTCTGCAAATCACCGGCCTCTTGCCTGCAAATCACCGGCCTCTGGCCTGCGAATCGCCGGCCTCTGGCCTGCAAATCACCGGCCTCGGTCGTGTATGCCAAAATTAGGTGTTTTAAAAAAATAGTGAAATGGCAATTGGCATTAAAAGTTAAGAAAATGGGAGCATCAGCCATGATGTCAATGACATGTGGTCTCTAAAACGTTGTTGTTAAATGCCTAACTTAAAGGCCTAAATCTGGTGTTATTTTGAAGCTCTTATTCTCACCAATTTTGATGACGGGGCTCGAATTTCACACTGGACCACAAGGGCAGTAGTTCTAGTGTCAGCCCAGTAAACTCATGACCAGACAAGTCCGTCAGTCTTTTGTTTTTACAATTGAACAAAAACACATCACTGTGTAACATCTTGAACAAAAACAAATTGTGTTCAAATGTTGATTTTGATAAATTCTATTAAGTAATGAAGCGTATTTAGTACCCATAAAGACAAATTAAATAAATATTCTCTTATGTGTCTTAATGCTTGATGAAAAAAACTGTGTCAGGAATTTTTTTTTATCTCACTTTGATTCTGGTTTTGTAAAAAAACAATTCTGGTCCAGTAAACATTTTGAGCTACGAGCCCTGTGGTCTTGTGGATTTTTACCCCAAATTCAAGCCCTGGATGGGCAAATAAACCCATGTTTGAATTTGCAGGAGGTACCTGGTAATTGGATCTAGAAGCGCCATCAATAATTTAAAAGTGGGTTATGACCATGGGCCCTTTTGATAGTCTTCTGATGCCCACGCTTAACGACCTGGCGATTCAAATCGTGTTGTAAGGCTTGTGACTGACATTTATATCATCTTCTTCTGTTTTCCTTTTCTTTTTCCTTTTTTTCAGACTGTAACCATTCTGCATCTTTTAAATTGACGTTTTGAATTCTCTTCCTTCCTGCGTGATAACTTCATTTATTCATAATTATTATTTTAATTTCATTTGTTGGGGAGGGGAAGTAGAACAGTCTTTTTAAAATTACATTTTCTCCCCCCCCCCCCGATATTAAAGATGCTACATGTATGTCAAATCTTTGGCTAACTTTTACCACAAAATTTGGATTAAAATTTGAATCAGGTGTTTTTATAGATTCAAGAAAGTTATGGCTTTCATTTAAATTGTAAGGTATTGCATACAAAAATCCACCAACAATAAGTGGTAGATTAAAAATTAGTTATTGTGGGGATCCGACATTATCTCACGTCCATCAGCAATGTATAAACAATTTTGCATGTTTCATGTACATTTTTTGTGCATTGTTCGTCGTATATCATACACAATGAGAAAGTTTTTATATGACAAAATTCCCTCAGAGAAAATATATTTTAAAAATCAGCAAAAAATATGGCTTAGGTGCAACTTTAAAAATTCTGCAACGAAATACAATGTGTAGGCCGAATTGAAATTTGCAAAGATAGTCGTCTCTACTCAGTACATGTACATGAAGTAGTGCTCTTGAGTATAATTTGATGACGTGATAGGCCCAGCAGGGGACCTGCAGCTTGATACAATCAATTCCTTTATCTTCCTTTTCATCTTGGGACATTTTCCCGAATTCTAGCTTCGGGATAGGAAGTTCCATTAGCACTAAATATATCCCGTTGGATATCCCATATGATAAGCAACTACAAAACAAAAATGGTTGATAACATCCTGTTTAAATGATACGGAACGGTCAGACAGTTGGTCATATGAGTTTCAAAATTGTTGTAGGGCCTCTAATACTCAGGGCTCGAATTTGACACTGGACCGCAGGCCCGAGGCCAGTGATTTTAGTACTGGGCCAGTAAACTCATGACCGGACAAGTCCGGCGGTCTTGTGTTTTCAACTCAATAACAATTTATGTAACTCACTCTATAATATCCTGGGAACAGAAACAAATTATGTTCAAATGTTGACTTTGAGTAATGATTAGAAATATAGTAAGGCCTAACACCCTAAAAGACAAATAGGTAAATCTTCTCTTTTATGTCTTAGTGCTTGTTCAATTAAATGCAAGTTAAACTGTGCAAGGAAGTCTTTTCTCAGTTTGAATCTGGTCTTGTAAAATTATTTCTGGTCCAGTAAACATTTTGAGATACAAGTCCTGTGGTCTTGTGGATTTCCCCCCAAATTCGAGCCCTGATACTTTGTAACTAACTGATAAATAGGGTGTGCAACTTAGAATAGGGTGTGCAACTTGGAACAGAATGTCCAACTTGAAATAGGATATGTCCAACTTGGAATAGGATATGTCCAACTTGGATAGGATATGTCCAATTGGAATACGATGTCCAACTAACAAGTACAGTATGTACATGTGTACATGTAGAATGTGTCAAATAATACTCAGTCACTAAGCCTGTGACGGTTCCCCGATGACTTTCGGGGTACTGGTTCCAATTGTGGTTTTCAACCTCCTACTCTCATGACTCTTGGCAAATTTTCCGTGAGTTGACCAACCATTTGAAACCATTTGACTGACAAGGTTGTTACGGTGGAGAACTGTGCACAGAACTAACTGTATGTGTACATGCATTCCTCATGGTTCATATTGCAGGTGGCTTAGTTTATCTATCATTCAAAACACAGTGAATGTATGAATGGTCAGACAGCAAGAGGTTAACAGGTTAAAACTTTCTGGAGTCAAAGATTTGGTTCTACAAAACTGCAGACCATGTTAGTTCACAAAGTAGTAGGAAAACCACACAATTTCGAGGGATATTTGTGTGAAACATTATTATATTCTACTTTGAAAACATCTTTCCAACCATATTTATTCAAAGATAAATGCCCAAAGGGCCCTATCCGAAAGCAACGTGTCCCTTTAAAGGAACATTACAGAATTGGTAAGAAACAAACTTGTAAAATATACTTTTTGATCACAGATTTACATAAAACTTACACGCTCTAATGATTAGGCCTATAGTAGAAAACATCCCTTGAAATATTTCTGTCTGAAATGCCGTATTTGATGAGAAATTAATAAACTAATTTTCCGATTGGAGTTTATCGCTCAGTGAGAGTTTTATTCTTTGTTGAATCTATATGATTTCAAATTCATGCAAATGTGTAATTGGTTTTTCACTATTTTCTCGTGACCCAAAATCCGGCCGATCGATCTCAAACTTCTACAGGTTTGTCAGTTTATGTATATGGTGGATTACATAAAGTGCTTACACTGCCAGCAACTGTTTTATTTAATAGCAAAAAACAATTCTGTAATGTTCCTTTAACAATTGAACTGTTTTATTTTGAATGAGCACTAAGAAAAGATCGATCCCATTTGTATGGAGGGTAAGAATTCTTCAATACTAAACAGAACTCGTGGCCGTGCGGTCAAGCACACCGGACTCAAGCTCTTGTGTTTCTGATCAGCAGAGTGTGGGTTCTAGTCCCGGTCTTGACACTCGTGTCCTTTTAGCCAGTTACTTAACCATTATTGCTTCGTCCTTCGGACGGGACATTAAAATTGTTGGTACCGTGTGTTGTGTATGCTTGTAATAGAACCCAGTACACTTATCAGTAAGAGATGGGGCTCGCCCCGGTGTTCCTGGTTAGATTGGCTGCATACTGCGCCACATCACCTTGTAAACCATTACAAGGTGCTATGTAAAGAAATAGGTCTAATACTTCTAAACGTAGCTCCACAATACCTTGCAGGAAAAATAATGAATGTTGAAGCTCCTTGAGCAACACTGAGTGACGGATATGAGCGCTATATAAGAAGCCACTATTATTATTATTATTACTGCGTACGCTTGTAATAGAACCCAGTACACTTTTATCAGTAAGAGATGGGGATTGCCCTGGTGCTTCTGGCATGGTTGACTGCAGATTAAGACGTACATGTACATATATCACCTCGTGCACGCTTACAAGGTGCTACATGTTAAAATGGGTCTCACACTTCAAAAAAAACATAGCATACCTATCACAAAAAGCACAACACGTGCTTTGAGGCGCCCGTGGATAAAGCGCTTTATAAAAACTGATTATCACTATGAATTATATAATGAATTATTATTACCTTTGCCCCAGTAGATTTTTCTTCAGACTGGTCTTGCCCGCTCCGGCCTGCCCGATGATCATCAACCGGGTGCGGTGTACCGCCTTGGTTCCTGAGTTAGCAGCGACTTGAAATGCTGCAGTTGCTTCTGGTCCTCGGGAGATCACCTCTGACGGGACGTCGTCTTGAACTATGATAAAAAAAAGGACAAGCACTCTTTAAAAAAAATCTTCTCAAGATTGTTTAAACCGAAATGTTTGGTTCTAGGAAAATCTCTTCAAACGAGCTTATCGAAACCGTGATTCATAAAATTGCGTTTCTAACATTCTCCTTGTTGGATAATCTTTAGACCATGCAACTTTTGCTCACAAAAAGAGTGACCTTGAACATTCCAGGGCCTTTCTGGCAGGCAGAATAGTATGGGAAATTTTACAGTTTGTGTCATAATTTCCACGTGCAGTCAAGAGTTATAGAAGTAACAGCTGGACAAGTTATTAAATGTGCACACTCAATGAAATACACGATTCTATGTGTTCTTCCGTTGTGCTGTGTACAAATTGTGCCTGCAGGAAGTCCAAGCGTTGTGGCTCTTTTGTAAACATGTGATGTCACAGGTTACATGGTCTATAGACTGTTTTTAAATATAGGGACCCGTTAAAATCCACAAGTTTGTTTCCTTCACGCGTTTAGCAAAGCAATGTACGTGGGACCAAAGTGGTCCCAAAAATGTTTGAATACGGTCTTGCATCTGGTCTTTCGAGCAGGTTTTTTTTTTTAAATTTGGTTGATTGTGACCTCAGAATTTGTGTAAAATACCAAACAAATAAAATGTTGATTGCTGACTGTTGCCGTCTAAATTTATACAAATTTGTGTTCTTGTCCCCACCGCTTTTATAGTATTATACACACATCTGGAATCTGTAAATAATTAGGGATCAGGTTGGCTCGGGGGGTTTCTTTCTCTGCCATTCAGCCACAGAGGACAAAGTGGATTCGGTTTTCAGTCCCTACGCAATTTGATGTGCTTGCCCTAGTTGATGATTTTCCTCCTACATCTAAAACTCAAAAGGTCTTTATCATCTTCTCTTCATAGGCTTCTACCGGTTACAGTGCAAGGTACTTTTGATTGTTCTTCATGGTTTTATTACTCACATGAAAAATACAATAATACTTAAAGGAACATTACAGAATTGGTAAGAAACAAACTTGTAAAATATACTTTTTGATCACAGATTTGCATAAAACTTACACGGTCTAATGATGATGATAGTAGAAAACATCCCTTGACATATTTCTGTCTGAAATGCCATATTTGATGAGAAATAAATAAACTAATTTTCTGATCGGAGCTTATCGCTCAGTGAGCGTTTTATTCATTTTTTGAATCGATATGATTTCATGCGAATGTGTATTAGGTTTTTCACTATTTTCTTGTGACCCAGATGGCCGATCGATCTCAAACTTCTACAGGTTTGTCAGTTTATGTATATGGTGGATAACATACATGTAAAGTGCTTACACTGCCAGCTCAACTGTTTTGTTAGCAAAAACCAATTCTGTAATGTTCCTTTAACACGTTGACTGCCGCCTACGAGTATATTCGTAGTAACAGGTGTAACCGCTTCTGCCACTACGAGTATACTCGTAGGGAATGAAAGGGCTTTGTATTGTTATTTAAATACACTGGCATCACTGAGCATGCAACAAATATGCTTCTGGCAGTGGTGAGGACATGGCATCCTTAGAATGTGTATGTTCAATTTTGTTTTGTATAGTAGCTATTTGGTATGCACGCATGCGCACTGCAAATGAGAACGCCCTACGAATCTATGACCGGCAGTCAACGAGTTAACAATAAGATTGGTAAGATGTACTTACTTGGTTGAACACATCTTATAGACACGGTCCATCCATACAGGTCCAGCACAACCCAAACTGGTTTACTAACGTCAACCGAATTGTCCGGTAATTCATATTGTTGCAGATGTTCATTGTTTATAAAGAACTGCACCACCCTCTCCTCCGTGTAGAAAAATGAGAAGAGATTCTCGGTCTTGGCCTTGTCCTCCGGGAGCGGCTTGGCCCACGTTCCCGGTAGCTCCGTGAGGTTCGGCAGTAGATACTGGGGTAAGGCACCTGGGTCGATCCTATCTGGATTCCGGTTGGTCAAACCCGCTCGCAGCGCCCCATTCCAGCACGTCTCGTACTTGCAGAACTCAAAGGAGATCTTCTGTCCCGCGGACAGGGGTCGGTTGCTGTAAACAATCGCATGGCTGAAGCTGTTGATACGAGTGGCCCTCGTGTGCTCCTCGGTGAGTTCAATATTGCTTCCATGGCAGCGAGGATGAAATCGCATCTTCGCTGGTAACTGTGACGGGTTGCCCTCCTTGGCAATGACAATTTCCACTGATTCAAATCACATTTTGACCAATGATTCAGTCAGTTTTGTTGATCCCTTTTTTCACACAAAGGTTACTTAAATGCCTTGATGTTTTCCCACCTCATTTTCCTCAAATATCTTTTGCCTGCAAAAGAGAAAAAAAGTTCATTGAAATCTTGTTGGTAAACGGTAAGTAAAACTGTTAACTGAGGGGCATTCTTGAACCACGCTGGCCCTCAGAATGTTTTTTACTTGGTGTTTATCTTAGGTTTTAAAAGCTTTTAAAAGCAAGAATGTCCCAGATTGCAGGACATTCTTGTTTTATGATTTTTGTGAATTTGATCTGAAGTCTCCCTCTCCCTCCCCCTCCCAAATAAAATATATATACAAATTTAATAATAACAAAAAACATATATATTATCTCCTATTATTTTTGTGCGTGACAGCAACAGGCCTGAAATTGTTGTGTATTCCAAATTGAGTTGTATTTAACGGAAACCAGTCATCGCAACCTCTAGCAAAGTCACCTCCTAGTCCTAGTCCTAGCAAAGTAGCCCCCAAATAAAAGTCATCCCCTGCAAAGTCGCCCCCCCCCCTCCTAGATCTAGCTCCTCCACAACGGCAGTCGGATTTGGCATATTTTCATTCGTACTCTTTCATTCTTACTTTCACAAATTTATAGTCTTTAGACTATAGTTTATGCTTCTTAATATGATATAAGTGTAAACTATACAAATAAGTAAACAAATGAAAACATTCAAAATAAATTAAGATAACGACGGTCACCACCAACTCAGCTCAGATTGAGTTCAAAATTAACAATTAAATATCTTTAAAATATCTGACTAATTTTTTTAAATATGACAGAATGAATCGACTAATGAATGGTCAACTTAAGTTGTAAGTGAAACGGTGCCTCTTCTTTTTAACAAGAACAATCCCAATTCCACTCGTGTAAAAAAATAACACTACCCTACCAACTATATTTAATGCGAGTGTGACTTTCATGGACTTGTCCGTAAACTGGACAAAGTTTTTAATGAAAACCCCAACGCCATTGATTTTGGCATCGGTTTCCCATGCAAACAAGTCAAGAACGGCTGTCAAATTCAACATATGAAACCCTGTATACTTAAATAAATAAATTCATGTCATTATTATGGTCAAAATACTGACGAGGGTATACTTACGTTTCACGGTCGCTTTAAGCAGAAACAGTTAACAGGTTTTAAAAATAGACAGTCCGGTAGATTGGAACACTTTTGTTGGTGGTGCTGGCTGCAGATAGTGTGTACCGTATCCAGCAGCAAATCTACGGCACCCTGCTGTGCCTTGTGTACACACACTGCCTGGGCGCTCTCTCCCGTGGAGTGTTAGCCAACTGCGCCTTGGTGATTGAATTGTATTGCCGCTGGTACGACGTCGCTCAGTGCCGAGGTGTGAGGGCGAGCGGTCAGGTTACCATCGGAAATCGATTATCATTCTCCAGTAAGTAAGTGCGCCCCCCTGCAGGGGGGTCGGGTCGGCTGGTAGCAGCTTGGAGGAACAGTGGTAGGTAGTGGGTTTGGGGATGAAGCCCCGAGGGTGGGGATGAAGCCCCGAGGGTGGGGTCAAGCCCCGAGGGTGGGGAAGGGGAAAACTAAAGAATTAGTACGCTTGTGGGGTCGGGGTTGTGTTTATAAGGTGTTTACAAGGTTTGGCAACTTATCTAAAAGGTGAAGGGGGTGGCAGTTAGGTTGGGGAATATTCCTCATTGGGTGGGAGATATTGCTAGAGGGGAGGGAAATGTATTAATGATGGAAGGGAGGTATTTATCAAGATTGTTGTGTTGATGGGTGTGAAGAGAGATGTATAGGTTAATAGGTTCGGCAAACAATTTGAAGATGATGGGTGGGGTAGGTTGGGAGGGGAGAGGGAAATCGGGAAGGAATAACAAATTAGTAAGACCTTGGGGTGGGGTTTGTGTGAAGTGTGGTGTAGTATTGCAGGTTTGGCAACTAACTTAATTGATGGGGGAGTGTTAGTTAGGAAGGGGGAATACCAGGGGAGAGGGAAACGGGAGAAGTAATTAAAGAGGTGAGTGGGTTTGAGTGCTATGGTTGAGGTTGAGGTTGGGTATTTAATAGGTACTCAACTTATTTAAAACAAATAGGGAGGGGGAGGGGGAAGCATTTGGGTTGACAGGGGTTAGTTTTATTAACTCGGACCCACCCAAAAAATATTTGTTGGTGCTCTGCTATTGAACGATACAGGCCTGAAAAGGCATGGTCATTTTCATTTTGTAAAGGCCACGCGCATTGCAAAGTATTAAAGTCCATGGGAAACTTGGGGAGGGGTACTGAGGCCAAGACTAGGGGCATTCGAGCCTGGGCCTCTGTGTAATTCCAGGCCTTTCTTGACACAGAAACCAATTTGTTGTACTTATAATTTTAACTCCTTACAACAAATTTAAAAAGAAAGACAAACAATTCAATTTAGTACATTATTTATTTGATAACTGTAACACACTTTACAATATTACTGTTCAATACAAATGACAAATGATTTCTTGCATAACGGTCCAACTGATCTAATTTCATCGGCTGCTGCAACCAAGGAGGTACTCGACTGGGAATTTTTGTTCCTTTTTTGCAACTTACCCTATAATGATTGTTGAGTGAGGGAATACTCAGTAACTCAGAAGTTCAAGATTAAGCAAAAGGAAAACAGAATTAGCTGTTGCAAACAGTCAACAATTTATTTAAGTGGGCAAAGTGGATTCTGTTTGTCAAATATTCCCATTTTGACCACTTATTTATTTTCTTGGTTATTCCCTCACCTGCTGTCATCAGAATCAGATTTCAATTGCTTGGGTAGACAAACTTTATTCCCTCATTCTACTTGCTTTATTTTTGCCTCAACAACACATATGCTGTTTACATCACTTTGCCTTTTCCCTTGTTTTGTATTGTATTTCTTGTATTGTGAGTGAAAGTTGTTCTAGGTTTCACATGTCTCTTACTGTAAAAAACAAATTGTGAATTAATCAGTGTCTGTGAAAATATTTAAAAAATCACAGCTATGCACAGGTAAATCATCAAGCGATTTACACTCAAATCGTAACAGTTAAATTTCTGATTATGTTTAAAGGAACACATTGCCTTCGGATTGTGTGCTTTGGGCTATAAAAGCATTCGTCATGAAACTAATATGGTTAGAAAGACGTTTTAAAAGTAGAATACAAATGATTCACACAAACATCCCAGGAAATGGTGTGGTTTTCTTTTTACTTTGTGAACTAACTTGGTCATTCGTTTTGTAAAAACAAATTTTGACTCTAAGTTCACAAAGTAAAAGGCAAACCAAACAACTTCAAGGGATATTTGTGTGAATCATGATACAATTATTCTACTTTTAAAACATCTTTTGAAACATATCGATTTTCGTAATAAATGCTTTTTATAGCCCAATCCGAAGGCAATGTGTCCCTTTAATTGCAATTTGCAATCACACGAAAATGCAAAAGTTTTGTGATTTTTCAGCCTACTACCCTTCCAAAACCTCAATTGTTTGTGTAATTGATAGACAACTGACGCAGCGTACAATCTGATAACATGTGGTAATGCATCTACATTGTACACACATCTATACAGTTTTAGTTCTGTGCTCAATTTGTGCCTCCATACGAAATCCGGAGATACAATTAGGAACCGACGTATGAAGCCCAATTCCGAGCCACAACCATGCACGTTACAATGGCGTGGTTGTGTTGCTTCATACGTATGAAGCCACAACCACGGTTGTGTGGCTTCATACGTATGAAGCCAACCACGAGACAGTCAGGGTGACTGGATAAGAGGGGGGAGGGGGTGAGGGTGAGGGTTTGGGGTTGGGTGAGGGATAGGGTTAGGGTTAGGTAGGGGTAGGGGTAGGGGTAGGGGTAGGGGTAGGGGTAGGGGTAGGGGTAGGGGTAGGGTGGGTAGGGGTTAGGGGTAGGGTTAGGGTAGGGTGAAGGGTAGGGTGAGGGTAGGGTTAGGAGAAGGGTTAGGTGTAGGGTTAGGGTGATGAACACTCCCCCCCCCCTTTCACCATGGAAGAGCCCAACCAAGTAATAAACGTGCATGGTTGTGCCATTGAAAAAAGCGAGGATGCATATATGCCTCGAAATCCGTGCAGTTGAAGGGTTTCAAAATGGTTGGTCAAACTCCCTAGAAAGTGCAATCAAGAGTTGGAGAGTCAAATCGAACAAGGCAGACTCAAGAGTATACAAGATGGTCCTTCTGCTTCGTTTCATCTTGGGATCACAATTTGCCATACAGTCCCCGTCTCAGAACTTGTTGAGATGAACTCGTCGGCTTAGAACTATAAGGCCATTAGTGCAGTTTGTATGAATTTCATCAAATTCGGTTTGCATACTTTGGAGCTCCTGGTAAATGGAGTTTATTAGTCAAAAGTGGTCTCCAAAAATTAGTTTGGCAAAAAGAAACATTCAGTTTCTAAGAAAAAATTTACTTGTAGATTTTGATTTATTTTTTTCAAACTTATTTGCATTTTTTACTTAACAACCTTTTGATCATTACGGATTTGAAATTGCAATTAACGACCCTATAGCACTGAGCCGACAACTTCACTCCACATGTACATCAAGTCCTCCATTGTTTTAATATTTTTTCCCCTCACTACAAACTGATTCCTTTTTTCTTCATCTCTTTCTTCTTCTTCTTCTCCTCTTTTCAATTTCTTGAACCATCTTCTGGAAGCGGCTGCTTCTTGGATCGATGGCATACCCGAGTTTGTCCTTGGCTTCTTCAAGGAGACGATTGCGCTTGGCCGTCTGCTCATCGAGTACCACTTGTTTCTGAGCCAGTTTTTTGTAATACTCTTCCACCATTTGAGGCATTTTTGCCATGTTAGCTGCAATCAACGCTTCCCTGTGTGTAAAAAATCAAAATGTAAAATGTTGTTATTTAAATAAAAGGTTAAAAAACACACATGATTGAAAAATAAGCAAATTTTGTTGCTAAAGTAGTGGGATAACAGTGTTTTGAATCATTTAAAATATAGTTGGCAAAGCATCCATCATTGCATCAGAAAAGATCTTGATACCAACTTGGATAAAACAAAATCACCGGATACTACCTAGAACAGATAAACCATATTAATAAAACAAAAGGGATTATCAGATTTAGAATATAAAAACAACACTGACCGTTTCTTCCTTTTTTGATCTTTAGCATGTTGTTCTTCAGCGATTTCTGACTGCATTTGTCGCAGAGAAGGATTCCACTCTTCTTCATCCTTAATAATGTTCTCGAGCTCAGACCGATTTGGCCACAAAATACTCGGGTCGACTCCTGAAGCTTTGCCTTCCATCGCATACCGTTTTGTAGAATATTGCCTCGTCAACTTCCATTTCGGCGTTTCTTCTTCTTGCTGCTCAATTTTGTTCACGTTTTCAGTCTCTTCCTGACCGTCATATATTGCCGATTTGGACTTGAAGTTGCTACAGTACCTTATTCCATACACTCTCGAAGAAGCACCACAATTATTGGAAGAATTTATTTTGATTAAACAGGGTGAATAGACTGGAAACTTTGAAGAAATATATTTCACACATCTTGCTGTGGAGGCCGCCATCTTGGTTTAACATTATTTTTAACGCATGAGGGCGCTGCAGGACTTGACTGGTTAAAAAAATAAAATAACAAAAACACCAGAAATTGCAAATAATTTGTCAACGACTAATATTAACCGTCAATGTCAATCGTTAAATTTTGCTTGTTTGTAATTTCTACCTCCATATTATTTTGTACGAGGTTATTTCGCTATAAAAATTATTTTTATTTTCAAAAGTAGTTATTTGTATTTTGGAGATCAGTTTTTTTCATTGATAAAATACAGATATTTATATTTTCCAGTTGATCTTGAAATAGAAGTGACTGCTCTAAAAAATACTTTAAAAAACTGCTCCCCAAAATAAAAAAAGAGATGACACTAACGGGCTTTCGTTGGCTTCGGTAGAAAACATTGTATATCAAAATTATATCAAAAGGGATGGGTGAGTTATATGAATAATGGGGGATTTGAACCTGGGTCAGCTCACAAACAACTTGACAATCTCACTTGATTGACGGTCGTTTGCGGTATTTGACTAAAACTTGAAACTTGATGCAGCACCAATATGTTTTTTTCTCTTTTTTACAACACGTTGTGTAAACCTCCTTCCCAAATCCTGCTCCATTCCCATTGAAAGTAAATACCTGGATACGAGGTTTCAACATTCGGGAAGATGGCGACTTGCGTGGACGAGAAAAATGCGATGAGTGAAATTAGTTCCTCAATTAACGGATTGAAAATGAATGTGAAATCTTTTGTCTGTTTGACGATCATTTGTTTTTGGAGTGTGATAACTGTCGCCACAGACTCCGTGCCTCGACCCCGTGGTGTTTCTTTAACGAGTGAGTACGGTTTAGAGAGCAAACCAAGGAGGGAGATAACGCTTAAAAACATACCGGCATGTTTGCCAGGTTGACCGGAAAGATCACATTGGTTGGTGGTTGCGAGGCGAATCGCACTACAGTACATTGATATAATGAGTAAATGACAATGGCAACAACACACAATAGAGCAAGGAACACACATACCAAGCCAAATTACAAAAGATAGATTCAATTACAAGGCACCCAAGTATTACATCATTGTATAGAAAAAGACATATATGTAATTTATTACTTATTTTATCATTACTCAGTCAGATTCAAATACTATCTACAAATCAGCAAAATTATGATGAAGAGTAGACCATTCTCCATGATCAGATGATGAGTAGACCCAGTGTGAGTGTAACCATGGAGGAAGGTTCATTCCTCCATGGTGTACTGTAACTGACTGAGTGGGCGCTGTACTCTTTTAAACTAATGTTTACATCTTTGGTCGACTCGAATATGTCAACATTTTTTAAAGAGGAGTAGGGCCTACTAATATAAAGTACTAGTACAGCAACTCCAGTTACTGGGTCTAGATGAAGAGTTGATCTTCTGAAGTTCTTTTCTTTCCCCCCCCCTCTGTGTTCTGCCTAACGTTTAGTCAGTAATGAAAGCGATAATCGTAACCCTTCTAGACCCGACGGGAATTTTATTGCCCAATATGAAGACCGTTTTTGTGATAATGACGTAGCACTTGTGTACATTTAAAGTGTTGAAAAAATGTTTTGAAAACCTTGCCAAAAATATACACCAGGGGTTTGTCATCGCCCGCCGTTCTACGATCGTCGAGAGGATGGAGGGTTACGATTATCGCAAATAAGTTCAGCCCTGAATGGTAATAAAGAGATATGGCCTAACTACTTGCATCTAAAAAAAGTTGAGTTTTTAGTGTTTTTAAAATTTATACTTGCAATTTGTAATTTCTATCTTTTCATGTCAGATGAGCCACTTTATCGTGATGCAGAATGGTTCACCTGCTTAGACGGATCAAGACGGATCCGTAAGAGTCTAGTGAACGATGACTACTGTGATTGCATTGATTCATCCGATGAACCAGGTAAAGAAGAAATGTGCCGCCTCAGAGAGCTCGGGCCAGGATTTACATGGAGGCCACGGCCTCCATTTCCCTACCCTAGTCTTGGCATTGATACCCCCCTTCAAAACTTTCTCATAGCCTTTAAGATTTTCCAGTGAAAATGCCCTTTGCAAAATGAAAATGGCCTTGCCCTCCTCTCAAAGAAGAAATTCCAGGCCTGAGAACTCAAAAGTGGAAATTCTTTGACCTTGAAGTTTTTGAATCTTGGTTGTTTGTAAACAGTTAGAAAAAAACTTGTGATGGAGAAATCTTGAATTTGCAAAAATCCATCTCCCTGTGCTGCCAGATTGTCATGATTACTTAAACCATGAAACCATGATTCTGAGCGAGGTTAGTAACAAAAAAGTTGCTGAATTTTTCTGTTTCACCATTACCCTGTTTTTTCGTCTTTGCGGTTCAGGTACCCCAGCTTGTCCACTTGGGAAATTCCATTGCAACAACAGGGGGTTCAGACCCGTGTATATCCCCACATCCAGAGTCAACGACGGCATCTGTGGTAAGTTTCATTATCGTGCCTTGCTGCCTGTAATTTTCCACTGTCGCTAGTTTGTGCACCTACTTGCAGAACTGTCGAAATATTCATCCACTGGACGTCCAACTGCTTGTAACTTCTTCTTATTTTTGAATGAGCTCAACTCCTTTGGTCAAAAGTTTCTGTATAAAAAGTTAATGATAATAATAATGGTGGCTTCTTATATAGCGCTCAAATCCGCCACTCAGTGACGCTCATGGCACTCCAACATTTGTTCCCCTGGCATGCCTGGTCACTGGGCCATTTATTTCATCCCTTAAACCATCTCAGCTCCCTTAGGAGTATACAGCCTGTTCTACCAAAAATGTGGCGCATCAAACTAAATCAATCACAAGAACCATCTCTGCCCTCACAGGTACCAGTTTACCTGTGGGTGAAGAGAAGCAGTTATAGTTAAGTGTCTTGTTCGAGGACACAAATGTCATGACCGGGATTCAAACCCACACCCTGATGACCTAGCCACCGGAACTTGTGTCCGGTGCACTAAACCGCTCGGCCCCGACACACCATTAAACTGATTTTTTTAAGTGCTCTAATATCAACTCTGTTTTTGTGCTCTTGCAGATTGCTGCGACGCCTCTGATGAGTACAAGGGGGAAGGGGCCATAAAATGCGTCAACAACTGCCGCGAGTTGGGAAAGGCCGACCTGGAGCGCAGAAAGCAAGAGATTATCCTAATGAACCAGGGGTTTGAAGTCCGGCAGGAATACATTAGGCTGGGTGCTGAGAAGAAGGTTGAGAGAGAGGTAGGGAAAAGGTTTTGATCGGCTTGGGTTTTCATAAGCTCATTTCATCAGCTGCAGGCGCGGGATCCAGAACCACAAGGCCTGGAATTACACAGAGGCTACGGAGGACATGGCCTCTCTTGCCCTTTGGTCCTGGCCTTGGCGCCCCTTAAAAAGTTTCCCATAGAGAGGTTAAGATTCTCCAACGGGAGTGCCCTTTTGCAGAATGAAAATGGCCTTGCCCTCTCAAAAATGAAATTCCAGACATGGACCCCTCCCTGCTCTCAATTGACTCTTTTTGTTCCCACTTACTTTTTCCTTTTGTGAATTTCAAACCATCCAAAGAGTGAATACCATTTTCAATTTTTTATTCACCATTTAAGTTCTGTTGTCATTTTCTGTAGGAGTCAATTAAAAAACTGATAGAAGAAAAAGGACTTGCTGATCAGATTAAGGAAGAAAAAGACAGTAAGTAAAGCGCTTTTTGAACCATTTTTATTAACTCATCAAAACATGCAATTTTTTCGTCATTGTGTGTTTTTCTCCAAACACATCTAGTGGCTATTACGGTTGTGTGACTTCTGACTGGCACCCTCTCTGAACAAAGATATTGACTAAATAGGGAGACTGCCATCATAGGGCGAGCTAGCTCAGATGATAGAGCACCAGCGCTAAACCCGGAGGTTGCAGGTTCAAATCCTGCTATAGTCAAATTTTCTTTGTCCACTCAAAAAATTGATTTATGTTCAGTTAGTTTCTCTTGTGGTTTATTACTTTCTCTATACTTCTGACATCGCTAACCCAACAAGAATTAAAAATCACTACTGAGTTGAAAGGAAAGGCAATTTGATCAATGTACCATGGTTTTTCAAACAGCAATTGGGAAGAAGTGGAGATATTATCTTTCTTTTTTCGAAATATATGGTTTGTACAAAAGTCAAAATGAGGCATGATGTCCGAACATAGACTGTTGCCTTGAGATTGATTTGTTTTTAGGTAAGGCAAAATAAAAAACAAAAACATGTTTAGCATCCGGCCTTTTTGGAAAAAGAGAAGGCCGGCCAAAAGGAGGAGGCCTTTAAAAAAATTTAAACAATTTTAAATGGCCGCCCGACACTTTTTTTAAGACAATCGGCCGGGCTATTTTTCTGTGTGTTTTTTTGGTGTGCTAAAATGAAAAAATACGATGTTATGTATTTTATAATTGATTTTTTTCGTCAAAGATCGTAAAAATTTATCCTTAAAAAAAAGAAAAAAAGAAGGCAGCCTCTAAAAAGAAAACTGATTTTTAAAAATTTGTCCTAACAGTTTGTAGTCGGGGATCAAGACTAACATGAAGACACTGGGATGACGTTCTGTTGGTTATTTTTTCCCCCACAGAGCTCAAGCAGGAGGCAGAAGCCCCTGAGACGGAGGCAAAAGATGCCCACAAGAAACTGTGGGATGCACAGCTGGAAGTCCTCAAAGCGGCCAAGGATAAGCAAAAGGCTAGCGACGCCTTCGATGAACTAGACCTGGACGGAAATGGACAGTAAGTCTTAGAGATCGACTGTGCACCCCACCCCCTGCTTGCCCCGCCCCCAAAGAACCCTCGGTGTATTACTGAATGAGTGTACAAGTTTGTTAAGCAAGAAGAAAAATATTTGTACAGTTGGAGAAAATTATCAACAGAGAGCCCTTTTTACTTAAAGACACTGGACACCTTTGGTAATTGTCAAAGACCAGTCTTCTCACTTGGTGTATCTCAACATATGCACAAAATAACAAACCTGTGAAAATTTGAACACAATTGGTCTTCGAAGTTGCGAGATTATAATGGAAGAATAAACAGCCTTGTCACACGAAGTTGTGTGCTTTCAGATGCTTGATTGCTTGATTTCAAGACCTCACGCGCGAGGTCTCGAAATCAATTCAAATATTTTACTGAGAAATTACTTCTTTCTCAAAAGCAAGACATCTGCTCTAGCAATGCAAAGGTCGTGGGTTCGAATCCCACCCGAGTGATTTGCCTGTGGATTTTTTTTTTCACAGAGCTAGGGAAAATACTGAGTATACAGTGCTTAATACACATCGTTGTAAAGGCAAAAACCAAATTAAATTCTTTATCTCCAATAATTAACATCTGTTAAAGGAACATTACAGAATTGGTTTTTGCTAACAAAACAGTTGCTGGCAGTGTAAGCACTTTATGTAATCCACCATATACATAAACTGACAAACCTGTAGAAGTTTGAGATCGATCGGCCATCTAGGTCAAGAGAAAATAGTGAAAAACACGTTTGCACATTTGCATGAAATCATATGATTCAACAAATGAATAAAACGCTCACTGAGCGATAAACTCGAATCGGAAAAATTAGTTTATTCATTTCTCATCAAATATGTCATTTCAGACAGAAATATTTCAGGGGATGTTTTCTACTATCTCATCATTAGACCGTGTAAGTTTTATGTAAATCTGTGATCAAAAAGTATAGTTTTTTTCTTACCAATTCTGTAATGTTCCTTTAAAGATTAAGTTTGCTTTTCTGAGAATCCTTGGCTTCAAAACCTGAATTGATAAATAAATTAATTAATAAAATAAATATATAAATATGTTTGTAAATCTCCTGTTTGCAGAGTGTCTCCAGCTGAGCTTTTAAATCACAAAGAATTTGACTCTGACGGGGACGGAGTGGTGTCTGAAGATGAGGCTAAGGTGAGATTGGATTCAATAAAAGAAAATTACTTTTCCCAGCTTCTCAAACTAGACATGGGTTTAGTTTGGAATAAATGTAAACTAGCATTGGTGCCAACCCTATCCAAGAAATTAAACTAAACCAGTCCATCTACTTAAACAGTTACACTCTACATAAGCCGGTTTTCAGGTTGTACTAGCATCGATCCCAACTCTATCCAATAACCTAAACAAAACCAGTCTGTTCGTTTAAAATGTTACAATATCAATAAACGGCTTTCAGGCTGTACTAGTATCAATCCCAACCCTATCCAATAAACTAAACAAAACCAGTCCGTTTATTTAAAACATGACAATATCAATAAATGGTTTTCAAAGTGTACTAGCATCGGTCCTGACCCTATCCATTAACCTAAACAAAACCAGTCCATTTATTTTAAACGCAACGATATCAATAAACGGTTTTCAGGTTGTACTAGCCGCAGTGGAGCAATTAAAGGGGACCATGTCGGGTCCTGTATGGGACACCCTCAGGGACAGGTTAAAGTCATTAGATCAGGTATTATTACGTTCCGTTTTTGCATGGCTCTCTCTGTTTCAGGCCGTCATTAGAGGTTTGGATCAAGTTCATAAACCCACATTCACCGACATTATCTGGCCGTCCATCAAGGGCAAGTTCATATCACTGCAAAAGGTATTAACTCATCCTGTTCCTATTAATTGACCGATCCATTAAGCTCCGCCCCTCAATGCATTGACCAATCACAGCCACGAGTGTGAGCGCAAAAAGTCAGACACATTAAAATCCTACTAAAG
Organism: Pycnopodia helianthoides; assembly: GCA_032158295.1. Taxonomy (NCBI): domain Eukaryota; kingdom Metazoa; phylum Echinodermata; class Asteroidea; order Forcipulatida; family Asteriidae; genus Pycnopodia; species Pycnopodia helianthoides. The sequence goes on along the minus strand of CM063253.1, from coordinate 4,313,101 downwards.
TTCCCGCTATTTGGATTGCTGTGTCATGTTTTGGGTTTTTTTGGTGTGGGGGAAAGGGGGGGAGGATAATGGATCGGTCTATTGTTGTCTGCCAATCAATTCTTTCTACGGCATGATTTTAGCCAGAATCGAATAATAATGCGCCCAAATTGCTCTGTGCACAAAAAGTACTACATTTAAATGAATGAGATTAGCACTAAATAATACAAAACTTTGGTGACACAGACTGGCCTGTGACTCGTTCATTATTATGAAGAAGTACGTTTAGTACCCGCAGCAATTTGGACGCACACCCTTCTGGGTAAAGACATCCAGAAGCCTCTGGTTTAAGAAACTTAGAGGCCCCTCCATGTGAGGGCTCCCAGACGACCCTCTGGGTATAAGCACCCAGAAGCCCCTCTGGGTAAAGACACCCAGACGCCCCTGAGGGTAAAGACACCCAGACGCCCCTATGAGTAAAGACACCCCTATGGGAGGTAAAGACACCCAGACGCCCCTATGGGTAAAGACACCCAGACGCCCCTGTGGGTAAAGACACCCAGACGTCCCCTGTGGGTAAAGACGAGAGGAAAAATTGAAAGGCTATAGAAAAACCCAGATCCTTCTCAACTCATAGCAACCAATTTTTTTCTAGGAGACGGTTCCATGTTTTGTTCTGGGTGTGGATGATACTTCCCCCTTCCCCACTTCCCAGTTCAAGTTGCTTATTAAAGCTTGTTTGACATCATCTCACTCCTTGTTATAACATTTAATGTAACAATAATGTTAGTTCTCTGAAACTAGTGTCCATCAGGTAATTCCAATGTGCTAACATTAGATGAACCAAAACTTTACCAACTTTTGTTCCTTGTTAACTTGTTTTTATTGTAAACGTGCTTCCATTAATATTGCTGTAACTGTTTTGTTTAAGTTTAAAAGAATTGTTCCAGTTGTTGTGACATAATCCAAAGTTCTATATAATTTATGTTTGTGCTGCCGAGTAAAAACTTTTAACTGCAGAGTAAATTTAAATGAAATTTAATTTGCATGAACAGAAACTAAACCACACCCCTTCCTACACACAGGAAGATGGTGATTGATGAAAAAGTTATCAAGGTGTCATAGGGTAAAACCACATACAGTCAATTTAAATATGATTTGCATAATGAGGATCAGTCAGATGAGACCACTCCCCCCACCACTCAAGAAGAGGGTGATGGAGAAGAGGTTTATGAAGGTGACACCCACTAAATTTAAATATAATTTGCATAACAAGGATCAGTCAGACGAGACCACTCCCCCTACCACTCAAGACGAGGGTGATGGAGGAGAGGTTTACGAAGGCGACATGGGTGACCCCGGCGACGACTACGACTTGGACGATGGCGGTGAGGCCGGGGACGACGAGGAGGAGGACGACGAGGAGTATGACAAGGACATGGACCAGGAGGCCATCATGGAGAAATACCGACGGAATCGAAAAGAGAAAGAGAACAAGGAGAAAGGAGAGGAGGAGGACCCAGCAATGCCAGAGTATGATGAGGCCACTAAGGTGCTCATTGAAGGTAACTTTGGGTGTGGTCCACCTGCTTACCATCTCAAATCCATCCAAATATATAGACGATGTAACCTTTGCTTATCAAAATGGCCAACCGTCTACATTCCGGGGCATTTCCTGGCAGGCGAAACACTACACTGATTTCTATTAATTTGGGTTACATTTTTTTGTTGGTGTTGATGTTTTGTAGCCGCCGACAAAGCCCGAGAAGACTTCAAAGAAGCTGAAACGAGATCCAACGATATTAAAAGATCCATCGAAGATCTGGAAAAACTGCTCCGAGTCGACCTGGGAGCACAGCAAGAATTCCAACCTTTACAAAAGCAATGTTTTGAATTTACAGATAGAGAGTAAGTAGATGGAGAAAATGTCTCTTTTTATAACTTTTTTTTCATTTTGGGAAAAGATAAATCTAATGCTATAAAGGGGGTTAATTTCTTGTCAAACAGTTAACTTTTGATTTCAACTTATTCCATGAATACCACAATTGTATTAACCCTAACTGCTGTCTGACCGTTTATCCACTGTGGTTTTGAATGATAAAACTATACCAGCTTACAATATGACATCATGTGATGAATGCATCTACACAGTACACAGTCAACCCTCCTACTGTCTGACCATTCAATATCATTCACTGTGGTTTTGAATGATAGATAAACTATCCTAGCTTACAATATGACATCATGTGATGAATGCATCTGCACAGTACACAGTCAACCCTCCTACTGTCTGACCATTCAATACCATCCTCATGGTTTTAAAGGATAGATGCACTATGCCAGCCTGTAGTATGATATCATGTGATGAATGCATCTACACAGTACACAGTCACCCTTCTACTTTCTGACCATTCAATAACATCCACTGTGGTTTTGAAGGATGTAGGTGCACTATGCCAGCTGCCATATTGATATCATGCGATGAATGCATCTACACGGTACACAAATGTACACAGTTTTAATTCAGTACACGGCTGTTCCTCCATACCCAACTTGTGCAGTTGAATGATAGCAAATGGTCGGCCAATTCGTTGAAGAATTTTTCCAATAGTAGGGGGATTAAGCAAATAAACAGTATCAGTGAAAGGTTTGGCGCCTTCAGCTCCCAGCAGGGCGGATATGTGCGCACTACAAATCATCATTATTATTATTACATGTCAAACATATGATGTCACCTGCGATGAATTTTCCCCACAGTGACAAATGTTCATGTACAACAGCATCTAGATTCAATTCTAACCACTTGCATTTGGTTTTCTCCCGCACAGATATACGTATAAACTGTGCCCGTTTGACCGGACCAGTCAGAGGCCGAAGTCAGGCGGCTCTGAAACTTCGTTAGGGTGAGTATTTTCATTTGATAATTTCGCCTCGATTATTTTATTTTATTTTATGAAACTTTGCGCGGATACAACAATAATTGGTCAATAAAAAATACGATAAAACAAAATACAACTACAACTGAGAGATTAAATATGAAAAAAATTGTCAAAAATAACATGCCTTCTTTGTCATGTCCTTATGGGGTTCTTGGCTAGTATAGTGTAGCATAGTGATTAAGTTCACTTTTCTGAGAATCCTATATAAATGTATAAATATATGCAATAAAAACCAACCTTTGAAAATTTCATTTCAAAAGGTGGCAGCCTTTTTCAGATATCGCCCAAAAAATCTGGAGTGGTTATGTCCACGCAGGAAGAATAATCCACAATTAGAATACACAACCTGAGTTTGTTTCTCTTTAGTTTCTCTAAAACCACATTCCTGAGAAGGGAATCTCGTTTCTCAAAATTGTGCACTTTATCAACAGCTGCAGTGCTGCTTACCAAGTCAGTTTTTTATGGTCATCAATTTTTGGAGTAATTACCAAAGGTATACCCTACTTTTAAAGACATATTTCTGATAATTTTTTTTTTTTGCAGGACCTGGGGGCAATGGGAAGGTCCAGACGATAATAGATATATAAAGATGAAGTACTCTGGAGGTAAAAACTGCTGGAATGGACCAGACAGATCAACGATGGTAAGTTTGGTTTACAAATACTGGTTGCTACAGGTGGAACAGTAAAACTAGCCAACCCCCCCCCCCTTACAGGGGTCCCTTGGAGAATTTGACTTTTTCCCTGAGCATCACCAATGGGGGCCTGGTTTTACTGGCAAGTTTGGTTTATTAATACTCGTTGCTACAGGTGGAACAGTAAAACTAGCCCCTCCCCCCCCCCCCCTCAAAAAAAGGGGCTCCTAGGAGAATTTGACTTTTTCCCCGAGCATCACCATGGGGGCCTGGTTTTACTGTACTTAGTTGAAACTGGTCTGAAATAATCTTAACTGAGAGAGGTTTGCGGTGACACCAATATGTTAAATCTCTTTTGATTAGTGTTGGTTCTGAAAAGAACCGGTGGTTAAACGACTCAACGTTTCGATCAGTATGCTCTGATCGTCTTCAGGAGAATTAATCTTACTGTCTGGTCTGATGGTCTGGCCATGTGGCCCGCATTGCATTGTACCCCTTTCAAGGTGTTGCATTGCAGTTCATTCATGCAAAATTTCTCTTTAATGATAGTGCAATAAACAAAAAACTGAAAAACACCGTACAAAGTCAAGTGTGGTTGGACATTTCCTCTTTTGTTTCTTGCAATTAAAAATTGGCTTTCTTCACCTCACTAAAAATAATTCTCCACAATCTTCACCCGGGTCCAATTTAGAAATAACTCAACACTGCTAAGCAAAAATTAAACAGGATACCAGTCACAGATGTTACATATGACATTGCAATTTTTGGGCTGGTAATCTTGTTCTGCTGAGCAGAATTTTGTTATGTTCAGCTACTCTGATGTTTTTCGCTATTTTAGACTCCCTTCGAGTCTCATTCTTCTCACCAAACTCTTACCCCTCTACAGGTTATATTACGATGCGGCACAGAAAACAAACTGCTAGCAGCGAGCGAGCCCGAGCGCTGCACCTACGAGTTTGAGTTTGAAACGCCAGCATTATGCACGATAAAAACAGACCCTCAAACCGGGGAGACAGACAGCCACGACGAGCTATAACCAAAAGCACGACCGTCTTTCTACGATGTGTTCATATTAATAGGTAATGCTTAAATTAGGCCGGAACGGTTGGTACAGTATTGGTTAAACTTGCAGAGTGTTTTTTTCTTCTCCCTTTCGGATTGGAATAAACGGAGGGCAATAAATCTGTGACAAGTGACGTTTTGAAGCTTTTACACGGTGTGGATAGTCCTGTTGGGAGTTGTCACATAATTCCACTGTAAGCCACGCCCATTTCACACAAACTAGCTCCACCAGAAGCCCATAGGAGTCGCGTTGAGCTAGTCTATCCTTGGTGATTTATGCACGACAAGTTTCATAAACTGAACTTGGCTTCTGCAGATGTTCCTCAAAGACTAAGGTCTTCTCAGAACTCAAAGTGTGTGTCATAAGAAAAATGCTTTTGAAACGATGAAAATGGGTGATTTGGGGTAAAAATTTAAACACTAATGTAACGCCAGTTTTGGAGCTGGAAGTAGCGAAAACTTTGCGCGCTGCAGATACGCCCTCGTGTGACGTTGGCTAATAAGCAGGGTAGGAAGTAACTATAACTAGTGAACTTCCGGGTACAACCATGTACAACCAGATACGCACATGTGTGACGTTGGCTAACCAGCAGGGTAGGAAGTAACTATAACTAGTGAACTTCTGGGTACAACCATGTACACATCTCTTGGGGCGGAGTGTTGGCGCTGAGAATAGCCGTTCTGGTCTCTACATTTCAATGCAGTACACTCTGCTCATCTTCAGGAGAAATCTGTGACGGTTAATCTCAGTTATTATCCAAACTGGGGATTAAGGGCTTCTGGTATGGTTTATTGGAGGTCGATCGTTTGACCATAACCCTTCCAATTCCTCCAAAATCCTCTGCGGGATGTTGTCTGATTGCGGAGGATTGCGGAGGATTGAGGACTGTTGGCCCAAATAGCAGTTGCCGATCTCCGGACCAGGCATACCAATCTTTATCAAAGCCCAAAGATGTTGATGCTGAGTGACCATAGAGAGGATGGTAGTGGCGGACCGAGGTCACCTTTTGGCAAGAGGGCCTAAAGGAGTGACTTATCGGATAACATTTCAATATCCTTAATATTGAAATATAAAATAATGGCACCTGCAACAAACTTACTAACTGGGAATGATAAAATCCTTTGCTTGAAACAAAATCATGTTGGGATTTTCCGTTTTTATAAAGTTAACCAATACTGTACCTTGTCCTTATCAATTATGTTAAATAATTCTGGCAGACTTTGCCAGCGTAGGTCGTGATTTTATGTATTTTCTTAACAAATTTTTTCACTTGAGGGGGTATTTCCAGATTTTGGTAGGGGTAATTGGTTCACATATTTTGTTCTCAGTGAAGTTTTTTTTTGTGCTTTTGAATAAATGTGGGGTTTTGGGGGTTTGCTAACAAAGTTCAGCAGTGATTTAGAATGACACATAATGAGCAGAATGTTTGACCTTACTTATTCAAACAAAAAATGTAGTGTTTTCATGCCCTTCTACATGTAGGTTGAATAATTTTTCTGGTGACATTTTCTGGAGTAAGAAAGGCAAAACTCCCAGATTTAATCATTTAGATGTTTGTTACCTGTAAAAATCGACATTATATTAAAAATGCAACAGTTTTCTTGGGCATGTTCCCTGTGTACCAGTTATAGTCACAGCACTGGGAATCAATCTGGAAGAGACCAGACTAATTCTCTACTAGCCTCAGTATCATGCTATCGGCCATTTTGGTCATGCTCGCTGTATACCTCTTATAATCACAGCACTGGTAATCAATTGACGAGACCAGACTAATTCTCTGCAAGCCTCAGTATTAACAAAATCTATTAATTCAACAGCGGCACATTCAAGCCTTACTATTTGTTGTAGTGTACAAACATAATGCATAGTTGTTAACTTGTATTTGCAGTTTGTTTAAACGGTGTAAATTTTTTATCAATACGAAAGACCATCAGACAAACTGCAGTAAGTTCAAGTTTTATGAAGCATATAATTTGAGTTTTTTTGAGACCAATACTGACTTCCTCTTTCCCCGAACCCATCTACGGCAACCTCCTGCCCAAACCATAACGGCCAATGACCCTGAGGATCGAACCCCTTTGGTTTTTGTGTATTATTTGGTTTAAAATCCTGTTGGGCATGATAGTGTGGAAGAACTTCCACACTAAAATGAATGTAGACTTGTGCAAGTCTCGTGCGTATTCAAACTTCCGGGACCATGTGTGTCAAAACCATGTCGAGTTTTATTTGTGGAAGAACTTCCACACTAAAATGAATATAGACTTGTGCAAGTCTCGTGCGTATTCAAACTTCCGGGACCATGTGTGTCAAAACCAGGTCGAGTTTTATTTGGACGCAATTCTTCTTCAAATACTGCGGTTTTAAGTTCTATATGGCTATACAAACTACATGTTTTTGGGAAAGTAAAATTTTACCATGAATAAATATGAAAGTAAATTAAATTTAAAAAAAATCAACAAAGAACATCTGAGATGAAGATAGACTTGTGCAAGTCTCGTGCGTATTCAAACTTCCTGGACCATGTGTGTCAAAACCATGTCGAGTTTTATTTGTGGAAGAACTTCCACACTAAAATGAAGATAGACTTGTGCAAGTCTCGTGCGTATTCAAACTTCCGGGACCGTGTGTGTCAAAACCATGTCAAGTTTTATTTGTGGAAGAACTTCCACACTAAAATGAATATAGACTTGTGCAAGTCTCGTGCGTGTTCAAACTTCCGGGACCATGTTTGTCAAAACCATGTCGAGTTTTATTTGTGGAAGAACTTCCAAACTAAAATGAATATAGACTTGTGCAAGTCTCGTGCGTGTTCAAACTTCCGGGACCATGTGTGTCAAAACCATGTCGAGTTTTATTTGTGGAAGAACTTCCACACTAAAATGAATATAGACTTGTGCAAGTCTCGTGCAAATTCAAACTTCCGGGACCATGTGTGTCAGAACCATGTCGAGTTTTATTTGTGGAAGAACTTCCACACTTAAATGAATATAGACTTGTGCAAGTCCCGTGCGTGTTCAACCTTCCGGGACCATGTGTGTCAAAACCATGTCGAGTTTTATTTGTGGAAGAACTTCCACACTAAAATGAATATAGACTTGTGCAAGTCTCGTGCGTGTTCAACCTTCCGGGACCATGTGTGTCAAAACCATGTCGAGATTTATTTGGACGCAATTCTTCTTCAAATACTGCGGTTTTAAGTTCTATATGGCTATACAAACTACATGTTTTTGGGAAAGTAAAATTTTACCATGAATAAATATGAAAGTAAATTAAAGTTTAAAAAAATCAACAAAGAACATCTGAGAATAAGACTTGACCTACTGTACGTTTCCTGTTACATGTACTTGTAAACAATTAAGAATTTTGTCCAACTAATGTTCATGTTATCATTAAACTCTATTTGATGGTCCCACGAGTTCGGGCATGATTGGCAAATGGGGTTTATAAAAAATATGCATCCTCGTCCCAAGATGTACTTTTGTTTCAATGTTAATTTTTTATCAAAATTGTTTGTATTATTTAAAAGTTGAAATTGTATTTACAACAAATTGTTGTGGGTATTACTATTTTCAAGAATTGTGTATTTAAAAAAAGAATTTAAAAAGAAGATTTTGATTTCATGGAAAAAAATTAAGTCGTCATTTGAGTTGTTTTCACGTTCGATACGCGCGAGACTTGCCACTTCCAGCTACATGTAGATACACCATCATTGCCATTTGTTGAATAGTATGTTGGGCTTGCCAGAGGTTCGGAAAGTTAGTTGGCCCTTGACCTGGGAAGGTTTGCTGCTAACGCGCTAAAGCCCGGTTCATACTTCGTGCGAATGCGAGGCAAATTTTGACGTCACAGTTTCGCGACTCAACTCCTGCGAAACATTCACAGCGAAAACAGAGCTGCGACGTCAAAATTAGATATTCGCATTCGCGGGAAGTATGAACTGGGCTTAATATCACATGCATGGACATGGCACCTCTGTTGATGTGCGAAGAGTGACTGTAGTGTGACCGTAATCATGTAGGATTACGCTCCAAGGACCAAAAATCACGTCTGGGAGACACAGACCAGGGCCCAATTTCATAGAGCTGCTTAAGCAGAAAATTTTGCTTAACAATTGTCCGCTAAGCAGAAATGAGCAGGATACCAGTCACAAATTGTACATGTGACATGGTAGTTTAGCTGGTAACCTTATTCTGGTAAGCATAGTTTTGATGCGCTTAGCTACTTTTTGTGCTTAAGCAGCTCTATGAAATTGGGCCCTGGTTTAACCCCCGTCTTTGACTAGAGACCCTGCCGTGTCTATCTGAATTCTATCTATGCTGTTTAAAGGCCCTGTACACTATTGGTAAGATCGAAAAACAAAATGTTCACAGATTCTCACATAACTTACATGATTTAAAGAAAGTAATGGTAGAAAGGGTTCCTTAAAATATTTCTGCCTAAAATGCTATCGTTTCTGAGAAACGAGTAAAACAATAGTAATTATTGCGCGCGATAATTTGATAAAACAGAAAACACATAAGATCTCTTTTCACTATTTTCTCGTGACCTCGATGACCAATTGAGCTCGAACTTTCACAGGTTTGTTTGTTCATGCATACGTTTAATCACACAAAATGTGGACACTGATTTTGAGCTGTTACCAAAAGTGTACAATACCTTTAAAGAGGGGCTCTAAGGTCAAATTCACTTTTGTGATGCATGCATTTGCCAATGTAAAGCACATCGATACCTTATTGTGAAATGCGCTATATAAGAATTAGTTATTATATTATAGATAGATAGATTCCTTTTGAAAGTGGGGAAAAAAAATGACAAGTCTCCTTGGGTTGTACCCAGAGGCATTTGTGCGTTATCCAAAAGTGAATCCACTTTCAAAGAGGCTTGCCCCCCCCACTCCCCCTCCCCCAACAAAGAATTGAATTCAGGGCTTGGTTCTAGTACTGTGTATTTTGACAAATTTGTAGTATTTAAGTATCTATGTTGCATGTTTGTATCATTTGTGTTTTACCAGACACCGATTGGCAAGCAATATGTACCAAGTGTGGACCTGAGAACAAAAAGAGGTCCACACAATGTAGGGACTTCAAACACTGTGAGGGCTGTTGCACACCTAGTGTGTTTTCCTTATCCTAACCCTACCTTAACCCTTACCCTTACCTTAAGGTGTACATCACCAGGGTTTTTTCAGAACACAGGGTTGTCGGAATAAGGGGTGTGGGAATATAGAGCAGTCACCAAGAGCAGTCACACGGTGTTTTCACAAATGTTGAAGAATTACTCTTTTCGTGCACAGAACAAAGGAATGTCCGCAGAGCGTATGCAACACAGAGCGTATGCAACACAGAGCGTATGCAACACAGAGCGTATGCAACACAGAGCGTATGCAACACAGAGCGTATGCAACACAGAGCGTATGCAACACAGAGCGTATGCAGCACAGAGCGTATGCAACACAGAGCGTATGCAGCACAGAGCGTATGCAACACAGAGCGTATGCAACACAGAGCGTATGCAACACAGAGCGTATGCAACACAGAGTGTATGGAACACTGAGCTGTGTGTGTTAAGCACTGTATACATGGTACTTTCCTGAGTCCCGGGAACAAAATCCACATGCATATTACTCTGGTGAGATTCGAACCCATGGCCTTTGCCATTCTAGAGCAGATGTCTTAAAACTAGACAAGGCACTTGGTGTCCAGTTCTTAACATGCACCGGTGTGTGGGTAAAACACAAATAATATCCTTCATCTATCCCTGATGCATATTTAACATATATTAAAACGTTTTTTGTACAATTTTACGAGTTAGTAATGTGATTAAAAAACAAAACAAAATAAACAAACAATGTAAAACGATTCCCTCTATTGAAGGAAGTAAATATAATATGTAATCAGTTGCCTTAATATTATTTAATTCTTTTGAAGATACCATATTGAACACGATGTCATAAAATCTGTTAAAAAAAATTCATTAAATTTGACTAATTATTCATCATGAACAAGTTTTTGATGTGTCCCCCCCCCTCCTCTCTCCCATTGTAGCCGAGACAAGGAATCAGAAGATGAGAAAGAATCACACAATTATTCTTGGGTTGTAATAAACTCTATATTTTATTAAAGACAATCTCTACAGTGTTTTCATGTTACTGTCGTTATAGAGTTCAACAGTGTAGTTTTTTTAAGATGAATTATTCCTGGGGAAATGATTTGGGACACACTTAAAAAAAAAACATGGAGTCGTAACACCATCGGCTCTCATGAAAGAGAGAGCCAAGACAATATGCGACGCCCCCACGCTAAAATTGGACAGTTCTCGTAGGGAAAAAGTGAAACGGTATTAAAAGTGAAAACCATCGAAACATCAGCCATGATATCAATGTGACGTGACGCATTCTATGTTGAGAAATGATTTTTGAAGTTGGACGAAGACAAATCGACAAGAGTGGGACTTGCACCTGTGACCTTCGGATTAGCATGCCGGTGCTCTACCAAACTGAATTATCTAGCCCTGATGTTGACAGTTTCCATATTTTGTCAATGTCTTTGGGTGCCAGACGGAAGTATTCTTTCTACACCACACCCCTACAAAGTATCAAAGGCACAGTACACGTTTGGTAATGATTCTGAAAATTAATGGCAATTAAAACTTACTTGGTAAGAAGTACAGCAGCGTTGGGTAGTACAATGAATTTTGAGAAATTTTCAACTTCGAAGTACTACGGTTAAATGGAAAATATATCACTTTTTATTGCCCAAAATTTGAATCTCAGAAACGCTTCGCTTCTCAGACTGTGTATTCCTATGGGGAATATTCTTCCTGCGGGGAAATATTCGCTCCGGTTTTTCGGTGATATCTCAAAAACGCGACCACCTTTCGAAGTGAACTGTGCCTTAAATGCCGTCTGGGAAAACTACGCTTGGTACAGCATAACACTTCTGCGATTACATTTAATAGTACAGACTTTCAGTGACAAAACTAGAATATCAAAAAATTTGAAACTTTGTTTAGATGTTATCAACGACACGGAATGAATATTGAAAAAAAGAGTGGAACAAATTTGAGTAGTTACATGAATTTTTAAGGCACTTGGTATTTGCAAAAGTTATGAATGTACAAGCTGCTGCTATAAAAAATACACTTGTTGACCTTAAATGAATTATGGACGTTAGATAAATTTACTACCAGGTAAACTTAAAAAAAAAAACGACATACAGGTGGCAATAGTACTGCTGGGCAACTTCACGCATTTAAAAAAAAATTGGTTAAACATGAAATGTCAAGAATCTGATAATAAAGTGTAACCCTTTGGAGTCCATTCATTTCTGCATAATCACCACCAGACGCCCAAACATGGCTACTTTTGTTGAGTTTTGTACTCAATTTTTTTCAGTAAAAATGTCTTCACAAAAACATGAAACAGAAACTCTGTACTGTTTCACAATAATATAAATGGTATGTCAACATGGGGAACCATTGGAAAATGTCAATTCTTGACACGACTTTCACTACGACCTCTCTCTGTGAATGGACGTAGATCAAAATCTTGCGGCCGTTTCCGGCCACTGGGCATTTTGGTACAAGCCACTTGTGGCCGCTATGGTCTCCAATGGGTTGAATTCGTACACTGTGGACATGGAGAAAGTTAATGGCCGTGCTTGCTGTAAAATCACTCGCTTTACAGGGTGTCGTACTAAACACAGAATTCTGCAGTAAGAAAAACCATGAAATGGCGCCCACGATTTCCTCCACTCCCTCCTTTTCATTTAACTGATAACCGTGTGATTATTTCAGCTTGATTTCATCTGGATTGAAGAGCAGTTTACAATTTTACGGTAATTTATACAGATCTTTTCCCACAGAACCTTGATGAAGTCTTTTCGGCAGAGACATAGAACTGTAGGTCCTGTGCATTGTGTAATGCTCACAAAACACCCTGGACACTTTTTGTGAAAGAGAAGGGGCTTGCCCCGGTGTTTCTGCATCGGCTGCATAACGCGCCCTCTCTGAGCTTGAGTAAAGTTTATTCAAACAGAGTTTGCGCAAATTATTATTGAATAAATTCGAATTGTACAACTTTTTGTGTTTACAGTCTCCACGACGTCCCAAACCGATGTCTTCAAGCCAGGACATTTCCAACTTGAGCATTCGCTAGAGACCATTGAATCACAAAACATGGAACCGCTGTTTCCTCGAAAAGTCAACAATGCATTCCGATGACAACTTTAAGGTTAAACTCGTGATATATCTCATTAAAACTGGAGTATTGCCAAAAAACCTAGAAATAAATAACGATACTCATAAATAATTAGACAACAATCCCTTCAACGCACACATTTTGTTTTTTATGACAGAAGAAAAAAACGTGAAAAATGAATTGTCTTTTGTTATCGGTTTACTGGTTTTATGGGAACAAGTCAAATTCAAAGTTGATCGTCTATAATAAAAGCCATTAAGACTATTTTATTGTATTATTAAAAATTAAGTTATAAAAATCTGTTGAAAATATAAGCTATAGTAAGAGACCATCACACTGAGTCTAGAGTACAAGTATTTCTGACTAAAATTTAAGTACTTCATTTAGATATCTTTCACACAAAATCAATCCGTTGGTTTATTAATTTAAATATTGAACACAGAAGCACCCACAATAATCGATAAGTTATCAAGGTGAATTAACTGTTATTAATTTAGTGAAATTATCAACAATTTACAGTAAACGCTCACTGAGTATTTACACAGTATTCAAATATGTCTGGAAAATTATAAACGCCCATGAATTTGAACAATCAAGGTGGACGCTTTTATTTAAAAAATTTGTTTTACTTCGTAATGTACAGACTGCGTACAAAATATTTGCATTAAAACTGAGTAAGATATTGTCACTATTTTGACGGTGATTCGTGTGAAACCGTTCCACTGGCGGTGGGATTTATTTTCACTAAAGTTCTTGCTAGAAATACAAGTTATACAAAACAAAAATGAGCAAAACCATCAGGGCAAAAACGTTTTATCCAATTTTATTTAAGAAATTTTCAGATATCCTGTAATTGTGACTCACTCGATTTCAATTTAAAAATATTATTTTGGATCTAAGCTGCTTCAATTTAAATTATTTCAAGCTGCGTTCTTTCACAATTCTTTGTGAGTCGCTTCCTTTGGCTGTGGCTGTGGCTGATGACAGATCTAGCCACAGCCAGAGCCACTGACCCCATCCCAGCCTTAAGCCAGGACGGTCATGATCACCTCCCCTTTAGCTCGCATCAAGATGTCCACAGACTGTTCGAGAGTGGCTCCTTTGGCTGTGGCTGATGACAGATCTAGCCAGAGCCACTGACCCCCATCCCAGCCTTAAGCCAGGACGGTCATGATCACCTCCCCTTTGGCTCTCTTCAAGACATCCACAGCCTGCTCGTGGGTGGCTCCGTCCAAGCTCTCCCCGTTCACGGCGATGATCTGGTCGCCCCGTTTGAGTTCCCCGCTCACCGTGGCGGCTCCCTTGTTGAATACCGTCTTGATGTAGATGGGGAGATCCCCGTGGGGGCTGCCGAAACCACCGACGATGCTGAACCCCAGACCGTCTGGGCCACGTTGAAGCTCAATAGTCTTCACACGACCAGCACTAACAAAAGACAAAACAAACTTTGTATTATTGTTACTCTGGTTTATTAAAAAAAAACTTTCAAATCTCACGGCCCAAGCGCCGAATTACGTCTGAATTCACAAAGAAATTCATAAAACAGCGAAATAAAAGATACACAGTAAAACACACAATTAAGAATTAGCAGGATTGCTCCCGTAGTTCGTCACAATGACACACGGTCCAGCCGATCGTTCTTGCAGTCCACCGGATTGCGGGCGTATGCCTACGGGAATGTCCCTTAGCGCCTAGAACAAGCCTGAGACTTTCGAGATGCTACCGAAGGGTACTGATGGGATTTATGTTTTGGTTGAGCCCAACTCACCTAGTCTCCTCTGCAGCAACGGCTGCCGCTGGCTTTTGAATGCTAGCTTTGACAGCGACCATACTGTCCCCTTTGCCGCCAGCTTGCTGACTTTTCAGGTACCACCCTTTCATGGTGGGGTTGAGTTCGCTGACATCCAGCCTGATGACCCCCTGGGAGGACTTCAAGAGGTGGATGGCGTTGGCGTAGCTCAGACCAGCTACGCTCTGGCCATTGATGCCCTCGATGCAGTCTAAAACCTGCCGGGAAAAGGAAAAAAAACACAAAAACAGACTTGTCAGTCTTGGAGCTTTCTCCTGAAGACGATCAGAGCATACTGATCGAAACGTTGAGTCGTTAAACCACTGGTTCTTTTCAGAACCAACACTACTCAAAAGTGATTTTCACATGGTGTTACTGCAAACCTCTCTTAGTCTTGGAGTCTGTTCAAGAGATGTTAAAAGTCTACACTAGACGAGGAACTGTCCAAATAATAGACCTTTATCATGCTGCCACCATCTTGGTCATGTTCCCTGTATCCAATAACAGTGCTGAATGCTAATATTCATTGTACACAAAAAGAACCAGACTAATTCTCCTTCCAGCCTCGGTATGGGTACATTGATTTGAATGGGTGAAAATCAATACGGCCGCACCACGATAAAGGTCTACAGTTGAGCCTATTGAGAGTTCTGTGTGTCCTGCACATGCATGCTTATTTCCCTTGTATGAACTCAGCAATGGCAGCCTATGAAAGAGTTTTATTACTGTCAATGTAACCAAATGGAAGCTGGTGGGTGAAAAAAATAGTCAGACCCCTTTCTGGTTTAATGACAACCAGCATTTTGTTTGCTATTGCAGACAGGGTACAAGACAAGATGGGGCAGGGGGGAGGGGGGGAAAATGATAAAGGTCTGGCGTACAAGAGAGAGAAGAAGAGCTTGTAATGAACCAACCTTGAGGTGTTTGATCTCATCCGCTTGGCTTCCAGGGGTAATGGATGCAATAATGAGTGGTATGTCACCCATCTCACTACCCTTCCCTCCAGCGATGCTCAATCCAAGAGACTTGCCCGGTACCTTCTTCAACTCCACGTGCCTCACTGTGGGTTTCATGATGAAAACAGTTTAGTTTAGTTTCGTTTGTTCCTTTTATTGCACAAACATCGAAAGGGAAACCCGAACAGAAAAATATATACATATACCCCCGAACAAAGATATTGACAAAATAGGAACCGCCAACATAGGGCTAGATAGCTCAGTTGGTAGAGCGCCGTACGTTAATCCGGAGGTCGTTGGTTCAAATCCCGCTCTAGTCAATTTTTCTTTGTTTAACCCCAAACCATATATATATTTACAATACAATTATGGCAACGTTATTGCACATGCACAAACTAACCAAATTACTCTACCAAAATTACAGATCACTAGTGAGGTAGTGGTCAATTATTATTATTACTAATAATTATTACTATTTACTCTGCCAATATTTCAACAAACATACAGCAATATATGCAAGAAACTATCATATTTTGTTTACATTAAAATCTTAATGACAACTAGAACAATATTGTAGGCCAAACTGCATTACTGATGTTGGAATGGATCAACTATTGGAATCAGAAGACGAGACAAACCCATTCTAAGATGGCCAGGATTAAACAAAAGTGAACCTAACCACTGTCACTCAAACAGCCAATCTTAAAATGGGAAAAGAATACTTAATGATAAACATAAAATGAGAAAAAGGGCAAACTTTGGAAATGAATACTTATGAAGATCAAAATAAATACGTCAATGTTTAAAAACCATTTGTATTTGTGGTAAGCATATGAGAGAAAAAGGCATGATTAAGTTCAACAAACTGAACTTAAAAATTAACTACAATGAGGAAATAAATACATAGAAATAGATAATCAATAATATGGCAAGTTCTGACAAAAGGTTACAATCTGCAAAAACCAACTAATAAAGGAGGCAGATTTGAGATACACTGAACCAAAATATTGAAAAAAGCTTATAGAAAAAGAAGAAAAGGAAAAGAGAACATTTTTATAGGTCCTGGAAGTGCCAACAGAGGTAATTATTAAAACATTTGCGAAAAAATTGTTAGAGGCCTGACGTTTCGACCCTAGCAGAGTCTTTCTCCAAGGCTAAAAGACAACACAACACACATAAACAGGTATACGTGTGTAACAGAAGTACTTAAGTAGAAATAGATGTAAGGAGAGAGGGGCAGAAAGTACACAGAAAAAGCAAGGGGTGAACAATGAAGGAGACAAAGGGGGGAGGGGTGGAAGGAAGAGGCTTGTTAGACCACAAGAAGTTGGAAACACAAAGGAAAAAAATCAATGGTGAAAGAGAGAGAAAAAGGGGAATAATTTAATAGTGACTGAGGCAGACTAAAAAGGGGGATATCTGTGGGAAAAAGTAGAAGGCAAAAACACAAAAAAAGTTATTAGTCGTTTCCTTCTTGGATGTTCAGACCGTGGGGTTGAACGGTGTGGAGGTGCCTCATCCACAGTTTCCTCCCTACTCAGACAAACATTTAAAAAAACATTCTGAGGATTCAAGAGTGAGAGAAATTTGTGACACTTGCAGGCAGATCACTCAAAACACCAGGAAAAGAATGATTCCAAGTGTTCTAAAGGCAGAGGGTTCCAGCAAATAAATACATAAAAGTGTGTAAGGAAATTTTATGTCCCCCACCCCCAAACCCCCTCCGCCTCTCTGGGTCGTAGGTCAATGAACACTATTGAATGAGTGACATTACCTGGCTTGCCTGCAGTCCCGGCAGGTTCAACCTGTGCCTTGGCGATCTGCTCCGCCGGTTGGCTGGACCTCAATGACTCCTCCTTCTTCCGGCCGATTTCAAACAACACATGCCCCTCTGTAGCCTGGAGTTGGAATGTCGCAAGGATAAACAAATTACAAAATCTGAGTGATTGGAATGAATTTAAGATTTCAACAATGCAATGCATTTCTAACTCCATTAAAGAGATGATAATATTCTTCATTCCCGATGCAAAATTAACATCTAATAATAAATAACAATTACATTTTTAATATCATTGTACAAAATATTGAACAGTTCATTAATTAATATAATTTGTGTTTCACCCACACACGAATGTGTGTAAAGCACTGTACACTCAGTACTTTCCCGAGTCCTGTGAAAAAATAAATCCACAAGTACATTACTCGGGTGGGATTCGAACCCACAGCCTTTGCCATTCGAGAGCAGAGCTCAATTCTTCTAACCACAGAATTCTGCGCTTACAGCCCATAGAATCATGCACTTTAAAGGGTGCTGTAGGAGCAGAATTCCAGGGCAAGCAGCGCCATGAAAGTGGGCCCAGATGCCTCACCACTAGACCACCGATCTTGCCCGGTAGCTAGGGGCAATTCCAATCCTATCTTCTTTTTTTTTTTTTCACAGGACTCAAGGAAAGTAATGTGTATAATGTGCTTAACATATATCAGTGAGTGGGTAAAACATAAATAATATACAACAATGCATTTTCAAAATCTATTAAAAACGTTCATCAGTTACAACAAGATAGAATTTATCCGTAAAATACATAAACTGCAGAGCAAATACATGAACATTTCAGCATTCAACTAAAGTGAAGAACAGGAACTGAGCAGGGAGGACAAAAACAATACCTCCTCAAAGGACGAGATAAGTGTTAACAGTTGATACAAAAAAAAAAAATCAGTTTTAAAGAACCACAGAGTATAACGAAAGAAGTCAAGAGAAATATAGTCAAGCTAATTAGGATTTGAAACTCTTGTCCCTCTGGCCATCTGGCCATCTGGGGTCGATTTTCCTAACTTAGGACTAGTCCTAGACAATGCTAAAAGACAGTAAGAGATAGGACTAGTCTCAAGTTAGGAAGAGTTTTGTGAAATTGACCCCTGGTCTGTGGCCCTCCAGTTGAGGGCAATGATGAATGACCATGAGGAGTGGTCAGAAGGCTCATTATGATTCTTCAAAAGCAAAACCACCTTTGATTTTTCTCAAAATATGAACAAGCACAATAAAAAACAGTATACAACAAAAATTAATAAAAAAGTCAATGATTACATCAAAATTAATACATTCGTATTAAAAATGCATACACTAATTGAAATGTAGTCAGTGATCTGGTTTGAAGGTCAAAAAAAAAAGGCACAAAGATAAGACAACATTTCCTTGGAAATTAAACAAATCCCGACAAAAAAATTCTCATGGAATTTGGCACCAGTAACAATTGTGTATTATGTCTTCAATACTTGAAGCCTCCTACTGTCTGACCATTCAATGTCATCCAAGCTGTGGTTTTTTGAATGATAGATTAACTATGTCAGCCTGCAATACGACATCATGTGATGAATGCACTTCCACAGTACACAACCAGTGCAGTTGAATGGTTTCAAATGATTCGTCAACTCGGAAAAGTTACCACGAGCAGGCCAGATTAAAACATCATCGTTCGACCTTGTCTGACCCAACATACGACCTGCGCATACTGACCTTGAGCAGTGTAGCGACCTCTTCCCGTGAAGCATTCTGTACATCTTTACCGTTGATGGACAGGATGTGGTCACCAGCCATCAGGGTACCCTCGGCATACGCAGCAGTGCCCCTCAGTATCATGGAGACCGCAACGCCTCTACCAGACCTAGAAATAATAATATAATAATAATAATAGTGGCTTCTTATATAGGGCTCGTATCCGTCACTCAGTGACGCTCAAGGCGCTTCAACATTAAGTTTTTCCCTGCAAGGTATTGTGGAGCTACATTTTGAAGTATTAGACCTATTCCTTTACATAGCACCATGTAATGGTTTACAAGGTGCTGTAGTGCAATATGCTGCCAATCAAACCATATAATGATAACAAATCATGACAAGTTTGTTCTTCAAAACCCAGGGGGCAATTCCAATGTTACTGTTGAAGTAAACCTGTCTTAAAAAGTGTTTCTCTTTGTTCAAGTGCCTTCAGCGCCTTATTTGTGGATACGCGAGCCATATAAGACTCCAATGTTATTATAAAAGATCCGA
Organism: Pycnopodia helianthoides; assembly: GCA_032158295.1. Taxonomy (NCBI): domain Eukaryota; kingdom Metazoa; phylum Echinodermata; class Asteroidea; order Forcipulatida; family Asteriidae; genus Pycnopodia; species Pycnopodia helianthoides. Next base: position 4,293,496 of record CM063253.1, on the reverse strand, counting down.
CTCAAAAAGACTTGCACACCAACTGAAAGCGGAATTTGATCCATCTAAAATATCCGTTCTCTTTTCTTTGTACCTGTCGCCCACGATGTTGACACCCAAACGTCTTCCTGGTGTTCGTTTGAGCTCCACACTCAGCATCTTGTCGAACTCCTCCTCCTCGTCTTGCACCGTCTCCTCTTCCTCCACGTGTCCCTTCACCACGACCACCGCAGCCTCCCTGGTAGCCTGCTGATCGCGGTACACCGTCATGCGTATATGGGCCGGGGACTGTCGCAGCGCGTTGATGGCGTCGTCGTGTCTGGCGTTGGTCAAGTCGATGCCGTTGACTTGGATGAGTTGGTCGCCCGGCCAGAGTCGTCCGTCCCTGGCGGCCGCTCTCTGTTCATACACCTCATGAACAACAACGATATTCTGATGAACGAAAAAAAAAACAGTTTATAATTTTTTTATCAATAAAATAAACCAACAAAATTCCAAGTTTTCAAGGATCTTATTAACCACTGACGTCATACATTTTTTTTCTTCATTTATTCTGGTTATGAAGCCAAGGACTCTCAGAAAGCGAACTGAATCACTATACCAGCCAAGAACCCCCATGGAGAGAAGACAATGAAGGAAGTTTCAATTTTAGGTGCGGGGAGGAAAACCCCAGAGAAATATTCCATGGAAAACCCACGCAATCAGGAAGGGACTGCAAAAACCCAAACCACGTAGTGCCCCAGTGTGATTTGAACTGGGGTCCCCAGAGGTGGAAGGCAAGGCAAGATACCACTGCGCCAACCTGACTGCCCAGGTTTCTCATGACATGGCTACCGTCTGTTCCGGGATGCCACGATTTGTTTGCCATTCTTCTAAAGCAACGAGGTAGGTGCAAGATTCCAGTATACCATGGCCGATGGAGGACGGGGAAGGCCGAGTCACTGTGAACAAAGAGGGCTTCAGTGCAAAATATCTCAAAAGAGATATGTAAATTAGTACGGCAGGTAGGTGAAAGGATTGTACCTTTGATGGTAAAACCATGGAATTTGGGCACACAGTCAAGAGTATGTCATGAGAAAGATATTTGGCTATAGGGCCATCGCAGAATTGTCCTTTGAAAAATGATAGGTAGAATAACAAGTATTGGCAGCCATTTTGAAAATGGAACAGTCGTTTTTGTTATTCTACCTAATTATTTTTAATAGACAAATCTGTGAGAGCCCTACAGCCAAATATCTTTCTCATAACATATTCTGACTGTGTGCCCAAATTCAACACTTGTATCATCAAAGGCACAATTCCCCCCAAAATGTCCTCCATCTAACCCACTAAATCCCAGTGCCTCAAATTCTGGTTGGGGTTCCGAAAATTAATACCATGCAGTGACGTAACCAACATGACCCGGCCCCCCCCCCCCCAACCCCCACCCCCACCCCCACCCCCACCCCGCTAAGAATCCTTTCCCCAAAATGAGATCGGAAAAAAAGAAAGCAAAAAAAAGTGAACGGTTCCAGTGTTTTTTAACGTTTTTAACGTTTGTGCAATGTTTTTATCCTGTAACCTTTGATTATTGTATATTCAGTGCATTTTTGTAGTTTTGATGTAAGCTGGGATCCATGGGAGATCAGTGAATTTTTTCTCACTGAATGGATTACCCAGGATAAACAAGAAATAAATAAATAAATAAATAAACGGTTTGATACATTTAACAGCTCCCTCACCCCAAACTGTGTCTTTATACCCACTTGCCTCCCACCCCAAATGAAAATCTCTGATTACGCCACTGATACTATGGATGGTTGTGGGCAAACAAATTCGAAAATCCTGGAGCAAACTGGTTAAAAAAAAAAGGGGGGGGGGGAGAGGTCCATATCTACCGGTGAATTTTCCAGGTTTTCTTACCAACTGAGTGTCCACTCCACCCACAATGCTCAGTCCCAGACCAGTCTTCCCTTTGTCAACGATGATATCGGTGGGTACCCCAGGGAGTATCGGACGGGTGTAAGGATCGGGTGTAGGGGTGTTTTCTTCAGGTTCCACATTGGGTGTAGAGAGGAGTGCTTTAGGTTCCACATCGGGTGTAGGGGTGTCTTCTTTAGGTTCCACATCAGGTGTAGGGGTGTCTTCTTTAGGTTCCACATCGGGTATATGGGTGTCTTCTTTAGGTTCCACATCGAGTGTAGGGGTGTCTTCTTTAGGTTCCACATCGGGTGTAGGGGTGTCTTCTTTAGGTTCCACATCGGGTGTAGGGGTGTCTTTTTCAGGTTCCACATCGGGTGCTGGTGCTTCAACGTGGTGGCTTTTAACATCCTCGGTGGGCTCTGGGGGTTGGATTTTCAATTGTTGTTAAATTTCTGCATCAATCACTTGCATTTTCAGTTTTGCCCAGTATATCAGTCTGGTAGTTATGTGTTACTGCGTTATTATGTGAAACCATTAGGTTCGTAAAACCAGTGTCTGCCTTTATCCTTACGGATAAAAAACAGGGCACCAGTCTACCACTGGTGCTGCTGATTAAACTTGTCCTAGTTTTTTGAGTTATATACTTTTCTCACCGTGATGTTGAATCTGAACAACTGAAGCTTGGACGACTTGGTCTACATCTTCCGCCCGCCTCTCCGTCTCCTCCTCCTGCTCTCTGTCGGCTTTCACTCCATCCTCCTCCTCCTCTGTGTTATCATCTCCTTCCCTGTCTCTTTGATCCTCCATCATCCCTCCATCTTCCATCTCCACCTCCCCGCCATCTTTTGCCACCACCCCGGCCTTCATGAGTTCCTCCATTAATGAGGGCAGAGCGTGCTCCTCCGTCGTGACCTGAGCCGCAACGATCGTCTCTTCCTCCTCGATCACTTCTTCCCCGTCTCGCCGCTCGATGCTCTCCGTGTCTCCGTCTTCCGACGGTGAGTGCACCAGAGGTCTCTCGCAGCTGATGGTTAAACATACCTTGAGGGAAGAGATCGAGTACAAGAAAAAAGAAACTTTCTAAACATCGTCCAAAATCCTAAAATAAATTGTCTAAATCTATTGCTGTCTGTTATATTGAAGTGTCTGATTTGAAGGTAACACTCACTTCTAGCTGGACATAGCTAGCCAAAAAACATTTCTTGCTGAACATACTTACATAGTAACAGCAGAGCTGCCAACGTTTGCATCTTGCAATCGGGGAGATTTTGTACAGCAAACAGTGAGATGTTTAGAATTACATTCAACACAACAGGGTTTGGTGGTTGAGGTGGTAGGGTTGGTTGTGGATGGTGTGTGGTGGTGGTGGTGGTGGAGGTGGTGGGTGGGCGGGGGGTGGGTGGTAGTGATGGTGAGGGGAGGGGAGGGTTAGAGGAGTAAATGTACCTTTCCTGTAGTTGCTTTGAGTACTGCTATGGCATCTTTCTTCTTGGTGTCAACCAGCGTGTTATCATCTACAGAGAGGATATGATCACCACCACGCAGACTGCCCTCCTGTGTGTTTAAGAAAAAAACACATGGTAATACATAATCCTGATGATGGAAATATGAATTCATATTTTCATTATCAACTCCAGGTACATTCAATCAAACCTTTCTTGAAAGGTCTTGAATGACCAGAAATCCCCCCCCCCAAAAAAACCCACAAATTTCTCAAAACATTCTCCTTCTTCTTGCGTATGAGTCTCAGTCTGTTGTTTATGATGAAGTATCATGGCAGTTTGAATAACTATGGTAAAGTATCGTGCTCAAGGACACAAGTGCCACGACAGGGACTTGACACATACTCTGCTGATCACAAACACCAGGGTCCAATTTCGTAGAGCTGCTTAAGCAGAAAATACTGCTTAAACTTGTACTTGTGGCATGGTAGTTTGGCTGGTAACCTTATTCTGGTAAGCATAATTTTGTTGTGCTTGGCTATTTTATTGTGCTTAAGCAGCTCTATGAGATTGGGCCCAGTGCTCTTAACCGCTCAGCACCATATTGGTCTTGGCAGTTTGGGGCCCGTTGCATCTTCTGAGTTTTCCTGATTCAGGCTTTAAAGAAAGCATACAGAGAGTTCCAAAGGATGAAGACAAAAAATCTCTTTTCCGAGAAGAATTGAAAAAAAAAATGTACCTCATCGGCCGCTCCTCCTGGTATGATGTCTCGGATGAAGATCCCGCACTTCCCAAATGAATCTTGCTTTTCAAAGATGGCGAACCCCAGCCCCCTGGTGCCCTGCGCACGAACAAAAACAATAGCACATGTCAAGATGGTGGTACACCAATTAAAGTTCATGAATTCACATTTGTGTAATCTTTATATAAATCTTTAAACTTTACAGCAACACAGCTGCAGACATTCCAAAAAGTAATTATAATAGTAACTAATAATAACTATTCTTTTTTAGCGCATTTCACACAATAACGTATCAATGCGCTTTACATTAGTGCCCTTGGTCATTGGGCCAATAGCATTCCTGTAATCTTTCTCAGCTCCCTGGGGAGTATACAGCCCTGTGCTGCCTTGGCCCTCCGAAGGCTTTTTCATACACAATATCAACCTCTACCCTCGCAGGTACCCATTTATACCCCTGGGTGGAGAGGAGCAATTGTAGTATAGCATCTTGCTCATGGACACAAGTGTCATGACCGGGATTCAAACGCACACCCCGATGACTCAACCAACAGAACTTGAATCGGATACTCTAAACCGCTCGGCCACGACACCCTGGCGCGTGTGGGCCTTGAACAGGTACTCAATTTGTATGAAAATGTGATAGCACATGTTGAGCTTGTCTTTACCTTGTTTATGACGACAGTGTGTACATTGGGGTACGACACCGACATCTTATTCTGATCTGGCTCTGGTTTCACTGGTGTCGGATCCGGTCGTATCAAATCAAGCGTTTGCAGCTGTAAGATTGGAGGAAATACAATCAACTTTAGTATATACTGCACACAAAGATCCTTGTCATTTGATTGGTGGAACACGCGTCACGTGTCATCCTTCATTTTGCCATGTATTTACTGCCGTCATGTTGGACCATCGTAACCATTGTATATGGAAATAAATATAGGACGGGTTTATTGTTTTTTCGATGCTTACTTCTCACTGTTGTTCCCGAAACAAGGCAAGGTTGTGTCTACATGGAGTCGTCCACGTTATTTAGAAGGGGTTTTCAGAGAGTGGGGTGGACGTGTTTCCGTGTCTATTTTGAGTTTGTTGTTACAAATTTTCAAATGAAAAGGATCTACATGTATGTGTGGGTTATATAACACAAATATAAAATGCTTGTTTGTGCATTGTCGCAGAATATAACAACACAGGAAAACCTGTCTTTCCCGTTTCACTCAGCTTCGCCTTGTGTAATGGAATAGTCCAGAGTTCACCTCGCGATTATATTCTTGCGACAATGCACTCACATGCATTCAATATTTGCATGTTATATATCGACCCAATTCACCTGATGTCACCATCACCAACAAATCTTGTTTGCTCAATTTTGGGAAGTCGTTACCCTGTGTGTGTTACGCGTGGGTATAATATACAAATATTGACTGCTTCGAGTGCTATGGTTAAAACTACGACTCCCTCGGTGATCCCCGGAGAGCGTTATATTTTCGTTATGTTTGCCATGTGACAGTACCGCGCGGTTCCTAGTAAAACCAAGACATATCATGTGACGCACTCTTAACCAATCAAAAGGCAGAATATTTGTAAGGGGTGTTATAATATGTAATGTGCAACCCACTTAGACGCACACATATCTTTCCATACAACTTGAATTCAAAAATGGCCGACCATGGGCAGAGAAAAAAAAAAGGAAAAAGAAAAAAACAACAACAGTAGTACCGGGCATGCCTGTTACCTTTTTAGAAGGGGTGGGCGTGAGTGGTGTAACGGCCAGCTGATCCATTGCCAGAGGGTGGCGTCTTACAATCAACTCCACCTCTCCGTCCCTGGGGATCTCCTTGATGACGGCCGACGCCTTCTGATGAGATTTGCCGAAGACCGACAAACTGTTGATCTTCAAGTTGACCAGAACAAAATGTGCATGATTTAATCAGAAGCTTAAAGGTAGGGTTGTAGGTTGGTAACTACTCCAAAATGTGTATGGCCATAAAAACTTACATGGTAAAAGCACTGCAGCGTTTATAGAATAAACCATTTTTGAAACACTTCCTTTGAAGTAATAGGGTTGGATAACTTTTCACCCCGTAAACACTCGAATCTGAGAAAGATTTATGCAATCAGGCAGGGACCGAAAACCCAAACGACATAGTGCCCCCGGCAGGATTCGAACCAGAGTCCTAGAGGAGAAAGGTGAGGAAGATACCACTATGCAATCGACCACTGACCGACACTAACCGACCACCCTTTATCCAAATGCTTGAAAGAATTGTAGTGGGATGCATCCACCATGATGAAGCCATTCCGTTTCTCCCATTAAAGACAATGTATTAAACCAAAACGAGGCTGCTAGGTCAAATAGTCTGGTCCCTAATAGGCATAATGGGCATTCGTTACAGGACACAAAACCACGAGACTGAAAACTTACTTTCAGTATTTCATCGCAACGTGGAGTCTTCCGTCTTGGGCGGCGGCACCAGCTGGATCCACACCCACAACAAATACACTCATCTTGGAACGGTCTCGGTTACCAGCCAAACTATACAAGAATCAAAACTATGTAGTGAGTCTTAACCTAAGAAAGAGTTTTTTCAAAAAGAAAAAGATTCCAAATTCAAAGATTCTACACTGTTGTAAAGGTTGTTACCCACAAACAATTTTCTTGATTAAGGAAAAAAAGAACATAGCAGAAATAGTAACCCTCCAAAAAAGAGGAAATGAGGGTTGCATTTCAAAAATTCAAACAAGGAGCCTACCTGATTCCAAGCCCCTTGGACGACTTGGTGAGATTCACGGCGAAGATTTCTCCATCTAAATTAGAATACTCTCTGACAACTGAAAACAACAACAAAAATCACAAGTTCTCAGAAACTGGCGACATTTTAAAGAGCACAGGAAATGTCAAATTCATTATCCAATAGATAGAGTTCTCATGTGAGTGGGGAACAAATGACAAAAGTATCTAACCTCCGATGAAATGGTGTAAACTGCCATTGTATTCAATACCCTTCCAGTGCAACATTTGTCAACATCCAAAACACCCGATGACATCATTCTGGTATAAATGGGTCTGTACATTTTTAAACGGGGGTGTTTTGGTTCATTCCTGACTTTCGATGATGTTCAATCAAAACGTCCTCGAATTTGAACCTTTTGACTAATGGAACATTTCTCCTCTGAAAAAGTTGATGGCTAGGGCTGTTACTAAGGGTGTTGCTATGGGTCTCATGCACTTCAATGTATGTTCACAAGACGATCAAGACGCAATTGCAGCCGCAGCCACTATTTTGAACACAGAGAAAATTCAGACGCAGCCTTACTTTCAGCTTCTCGTGAGGAGTCCACACTTTCTTTTCATCATCCTCATCCTCAGAGCCACTCAATGACAACTGGTGCTGCAATATAACAACAATTGGGAGAGAGGTTGTTTGTTAATGATAAAGATGATAGCAAAATGGTACTCATTTGGCAAGGTCTTCAAAAAAAAAGCAACTCAAAATACGGTCCAGGAGATCACTAAGGGCAACGGTTCTCTGCACCCAAGCAGACATATTTTTAGTTCTACTCAAGTTTGCATTATAAATATTTACGCTATCAAGTTGCACTCACTCCACATAAATTACACATCATGATTTGAGTATGTTCCGCCTTAAAGGAACATTACAGAATTGGTAATTGTAAAATATATTTTTGATCACAGATTTACATAAAACTTACACGGTCTAATGATGATGATAGTAGAAAACATCCCTTGAAATATTTCTGTCTGAAATGCCATATTTGATGAGAAATGAATAAACTAATTTTCCGATTGGAGTTTATCGCTCAGTGAGCGTTTTATTCATTTGTTGAACCTATATGATTTCATGCAAATGTGTAATCGGTTTTTCACTATTTTCTCGTGACCCAGATGGCCGATCGATCTCAAACTTCTACAGGTTTGTCATTTTATGTATATGGTGGATTACATAAAGTGCTTACACTGTCAGCAACTCTTTTGTTAGCAAAAACCAATTCTGTAATGTTCCTTTAAATACTTATTTGTACTTCGGTTTTTTAACCCCCCTTGTACTTGGTCCTGGGGTTTTTCTCCCCACAAATTTGTTGTCTTTGTTTATTTCTGCTCATTGATATTTCTTATAGTGTTGTCCTTGTCTTTATCTGATGGTTTGCTGTGACAGACCTTATGCACATGACAACAATCGAGTAGGGCGCCCTCGGCTAGAGGTCGAAAGAAGGTAGCTCATTGGCTGATCCTGTGTGCCGAGCGTACATTTCCATTGTTTCATCATCGTTTTTTCTCTAAGATGGCGACAACGCATAAGGTCTATTCTTGTCTGCCCTGTTTGTTGTTCATGATCCATGTTTTTTTGTTTACACGTTTGTTTGCTTGTCTGGCAGTTCTGTTGGAGCAGTCGGACAGTAGTTAGGTCTGCTCTTGTGCAATTTTTCAGGATTGTTTTTAATGTAGTTTATTTTTGGGCTGATCATTCTTTTTTAAAGCATGCAACTCGTGAAACTTTACATAATTTTTGATCTAAATATTTTTTAGAATGGTTTTTCCCCCTGAAATAAAATGAGTAATTCAAGGGATTCATCCGATACCTTGAGAGGTGATAATGGTGTCAACTCAAGGTCAGTGACCTTTAACCCATCTGGCGTGGTTTCCACGACATTGTAGTCTTCTTTACCAGCCGGTATCTCCTCCTCACCCTTGCAGTCTTCCTTACCAGCCGCTACCTCCTTTTCATCCCTGCGGCCTTCTGTTGTCACTTCCTCTTTGACGTCCGATGCCGGGGGGAGTGTCTCTGAAGACTCGGCTGCCACGGCAACCACTTGATCTTCCTCGTCGTTGGTGATGACGGAGACAGCACCAGTTGGCATCTGATACAACAACAAAACAACAAAGTAAACAAAATTAATAACTGATTATTGCCACCTAAATGTGAATTTTAAAAAAATCAGTTTGAACAAAATGTATTCAAATCCCTTCCTTTAGTAGATATTTCAAACTAGATTTTGTTTCTGTTCTTTTTTTTTTACATTAACAATTAATAGAAGTTCAACTTCAATTCAGCAGCAGTTACTTGAGAGCAATCACACAGTAAAGTACAGCATACAATCACTTTAAGTCTACATCAAATAGTATTAAATGAGTAGCAATGCTTGTTTTGGTTTGGTCAAAAGAGTCACATGACCAACAAGTCTCTGTTTCTTGGATTCACAATTCCTGGTTATCTTCATTAAAAAAACAACGCATTGTTATAGAAGCTTTTTTTGTTGATGCTCTTTCTATTTTCAATCATCATTCGCTGCCTTGTGAGCCGCAACTGCATGATCGAATAGTAAACCATCACCATTTCAAGCTGCTGGTAAATTTGTAACAACTGATTTTCTGAACAGAACCCCCCCCCCCAAAAAAAAAAACACCCCACAACAACAAACAAACATAAACAAAACAACAACGACAAACAACAACAAAGCAACAACAAACTAAAACAAAAATGAGATTAAAACAATAAGAGTATCATGCCAGCTTGTTATGATCTGTAAATAGAAATGTCATGTGCAGATTTGACAAAAGGAAAAACACCATGAACCTGCCCATGTTGTTTGTTTGTTTGTTTGTTTCCCAAGAAACATCACCTCCTCCCTTCAACTTGGACCTCTCCCCTCAAATACATTCCACCTCTGATTCGATGACTTATGAACATTCAGGGGGGAGAGTCATCGCTAACCAAGATGTCTGAAACCAGGCTCCAAATTTTAGGAGGTATGTTGAAACGATGACATTTCCACCTTTTGATAACCCCTGTAGTTATAGATTTCAATGACTTTTTGAAAACAGTATCCTCACCACAAAAGAAGCAGATAAAAGAGCAGGGTTTTTCAATAATAGAGAAAATAACAGCTACTTTTTTTCATGTGGCAGACATAAAAACGTCTGAAATCAGACAAAAGTCTGACATTTCTTCATCCCTGAACATTACTTGCTCCCGTGTTTTATACCTGGGTGGCCCCCCCCCCCCACCGCCCGATCCGTTCCCAGTTTATAATGTTTCCTCTCTACCCTTCACCTCTGTTTGAGAATGAACAATAGACTCGCCACATGACCTTGTAGTTATTTAACATTGCAGTGTACACAGCAAGGATCAAAGCTTAAAGAGTTAGAGCAATTGAAGGGACTTGTAGCAAGTTTAGCTGGAATACTTTCTGTATCAAGCAGTTGCCATGTTGGTATTATTTCTTGACATAATTTTCTTTTTGCACATTCATTTCACGGCTCTAATCTTCAGGAAAGAAAATACACTTTTACATATTAGCGTATTTTACGGGTTAGCAAGGAATTTTGGCTTGTGTCCAATACTTAGAATTCCTTGCTTGCAAAGCGCCAAAATATTGCTCTAACCCTATAAGAGAAAAATGGTAAGCATAAGCACAAAATTCCTTTGGACCAATACTGCTTAACGATTTTCTTTTTTAAGTAAGTGGGGCACCAGTCGTAACAGTGTAAACATTGTGGAATGTTGACTGGTAACCCGTTTCTTTTCAAAGGCTGGGTCCGAATTAGCGACTACATCTTACTCATCTTGTGAACATGCCTTGAAGCATAGGATGCCCATAGCAACACCCTTAGCAACAGCCATAGCCGCCAGTTCGGACACGGTCTAACGCTCCTAGAATTACAATGTTTACGGTGACATTATTTTTATTATACACTTCTGGTGATGAAACCACCGATGCCTCATAAGTGAACTTAATCACTGTAGCTCGCAAGCCTGAGGAAACCTGGGCCCAGTTTCATAGAGCTGCTTAAGCAGATAGTTATGCTAAGAAACTTTCTGCTAAGCACAAACAAGCAGGATACCAGTCACAGATTGTACATATGACATGGTACTTTGGCTGGTAACCTTACTCTGGTAAGCAACATTTGTTTGTGCTTAGCTACTTTTGTGCTTAAGCAGCTCTATGAAATTGGGCCCTGTTCTGGATTCTTTTACATGCACTACCGGTACGAATCCCAGTACACGAGACCTACGGATTAATGTCCCATCAGAAGGACAAAGTAATTATGGAACAGACACTTGCTCACGGACACAATTTCTTTTTGCATTAGTGCGGAGTGCAATTCAGGCACAGCCTATAGTACAATGTAGCCAATCGTTATTAACAACTAGTTCACTTAGGGCTTAAATTCATTATCACCTAAAAACAAATGTGCAAAACCGATACATTAACCAAACCAACAAAAACCACACAAAGTTTAAAACGGAGATGATTAACTTGGCATTTTTGAATTAACAGTTAAAGATACGACAACAATAGCGACTGGTTTGCATTATTTCTTAGTGGGGGCTGCATTGGAAGAAAAAAAAATTGAAGTTCAACAAACAATGTGAATGTGATTTTAAGGAGAACATCTGTTGAGTGATTTGTAAAACTGTTACTGATGCTTAAGTTTTGTGATACAGCTACGGCTACGACTGTTGCTAAGGGTGTTGCTAAGGATGTCCTATACTTCAAGGTGATGCGGCCATCCAGCTGTAGCCGTCAAGTAGGACACAGCCTTAGGCTCAGTCTTGAGCAAGTTCGGGTGGCGACTAAACTTGACTAGACCGACTAGACTAACCAGAAACCATAGAGCACAGGGAGATTGACAATATCGAACCATGCACTGGAGCATGGTCAATTCGAGAGCTACGTAACAGTTTGGTCAAGTCTAGTCGCCCAGCCGAACTTGCTCACTGACGCAGATCAGCCATTTTGAAGCTGTTACTTTCAGAATGACTGAGAAGTATAGGACATCCTTCATAGCAACATCCTCAGCAACAGTCATAGCTGTAGCTGTAGCTGTAGCCGCCAATTCGGATACGGCTTAAGGTAAGGACAGTTTTGGATATGGGCAAGGCTGGTACTGGACCAGTTATCAACCATGCTGGGATGAGACTGTCAAAGTTGGGATGACATTGGGTAGGGGGGCAAGACCAGGGTCAGACTTGGAAGAGACTCGAGACGGATTTGGTTGAGCCATGGAAGATGGTGGAGGGAAATGAGGGAATAATTTGGAGCATCTTGGGTGAGGTATCAGTGAGAATGAGTGGGGATGCAAGGGTGAGGTAACAGTGAGATTGAATTGGGAGGCTAAGGTGAGGTATTAGTGAGAATGAGTGGGGATGCAAGGGTGAGGTATCAGTGAGATTGAATGGGGAGGCTAGGGTGAGGTATTAGTGAGAATGAGTGGGGATGCAAGGGTGAGGTATCAGTGAGATTGAATTGGGAGGCTAAGGTGAGGTATTAGTGAGAATGAGTGGGGATGCAAGGGTGAGGTATCAGTGAGATTGAATGGGGAGGCTAGGGTGAGGTATCAGTGAGAATGAGTGGGGAGGCTAGGGTGAGGTACCAGTGAGATTGAATGGGGAGGCTAGGGTGATGTATCAGTGAGAATGAGTGGGGATGCAAGGGGGAGGTATCAGTGAGATTGAATGGGGAGGCTAGTGTGAGGTATCAATGATGTTGATAAGAATGTTTCAACGGGCAACCTTACATGAGAGGTGAGAATGAGGTTGGGATGAGACTGAGTTAAGGGGAGTGAGGTTTGGTTAGATGTTTTGATGGGCAACATACATGACAGATGAGAATGAGGTTGGAATGAAACTGGATTAAGGGGGAGCGAGGTTTGGTGAGGGGTTGAGGCGAGGCTGGTTGAGACAGAGATGGTGGCTCTAAACAAAGTTAGACAAAATGCATTTTCGCCAACATCTTTGATCAGTCACATAAGAGTGCATGTTGTTAACACCACCTTGTGCTGGGTTTTACCAAGTCTAAAACTTGAGCTCCCTCGGACTCAATCCTCCACTATCCTCCTCTCCTGTGTCACTCCATGCCATTGTTTGAACTTTGATCAGTTAGGAATGCCTGACAATTGTTAATTGGGTCTACAGCCCTCAGTCCTTCTGAATCCTTCACTTTTAGCAAAGAGGATATAGAAGGATTTGGGAAGGGCAAAGGTTAAGGGACCCCCAAATGAAAACGGGGTAAACGACTGAAATTAAAAAAACAAAACCATGGTACATTTATAAGTAGCTTTGGTTAATATAAGCAGCTTGCTAAAACTATCATAACTAAAGGCTTGCAATTAAAGGCTGGCAACCCAAAACAGCAGAGCATGCACGTGTAGAAAGCAGAAAACAAAATTCAAAGAATCATCAAAGTGGCATCAAACATGCGGAAAACCAAAAAAAAAAACGTGATTCCATACCGGAAGTCTTATAAGAGTGCGAGAAGAAGACTACAAGATGGCGGTGTTCATGACAGAGAGAGAGAGAGAGACGGAGACATGTGCTCACATGTCCGCATCATCTAGACGGTGGTTACTACGGCAACGAGAGTCTCCTATAACTAGATCTCACTCGCTGAATGGAGGGTGATGACGGAATAAATCCCGGGCACTGATGTGTGGTTGGCTCATGGGACAGTGGTAAAGAAATGACACAACGATGAGGCAAAAAATGTATGGATTAGTTTTTAAAAAAAATGTTTATATAATATGATATGATTTGAGCAAATGTTGACATGAATTTTACATTTTTTACATATTAAATGAAAGTTCAGCATGGAGTATAAAACTATGTTTAAAAATGCTAAAAATGATAAAGCTATGCAGTTTAGATTTTTTCTTTTATACTATTAAACTTTAAAATATAATATGAAAAACAACGATAATAATTGTTAACGATAATAAACTGATACTTAAAAATGGAGAGAAATTGACTTACCATTTCAATATTTCTCTGTGTTAGCAACCGCCTTACAACGCCTTGCTTGCTATGTTCCAGTAATTTTGTTTGTATGTTTGCAAAATATCCCCCAAATTTCCTTATTTTTCATTTAGCCTTTGAGACAGACTCTGCTGTGGTCGAAACGTGAAGCCATTAAAAAAAAAAAGTTGAATTGGTACCACATGTCATTTTGGTTGGTGAGCAGTTTGCAACATCTAATTCTATTTTCTCTTGTTTTTTTCAACAAAAAATAAGTGATTTTGGATGGAACAAAGAAATATTGACTACAGCTGGACTTGAACCTGCGACCTCCGGTTTAATGTGCCGGTGCTCTACCAACTAAAGCTATCAAGCCCTAATGTTGGCGGTCTCCCTATTTAGTCAACATCTTTGTTCATGGGTGCCAGTCGGAAGCCCTTCATCCTGTAACTGCCTTGTAGCCAGGGATCACACCCAAGCTTACAATACAACCTGGGAAGCGGCAGCCAGGGGATCACCTTAAGGGGATGCTACTTTTTATTTCAAGTATCAAGTAATTGCAGAAGTGATAACATGTAGATATGAAATAGCATTGGTACACGTGATATATTTATTCAAGGTACGCTACAAAAATATATACATCTCATTGGTAGAAATGATTAATGAGTGAAAAACTTGAAAACTTAAGATGCTTTGAACTTGGACTAGATTGGAATGACTGACACTGTGATAAATGCTTTGTTGTTTGGGCGGACTGGCCCCAGTCCTTCTGAATCCTTTACTTTCGCAATTGGATATAGAAGGATTTGGGACACTATGGGATCAACTTCATAGAGCTCTTCGGCATTAAAAATATATTCATTTTATGTTCAAATTTCTCTGTTTTGAAAATGTCGTTGAAGCAATCAAAGGGGCACATTGCCTTAGGTAGGCTCTTTGGCTTATGAAATAAATATGGTTGGAAAGATATTTCAAAAGAAGAGTATAATCATTCTCATAAATATCACTTGAAACTGTATGGTTTTTATGTAGTTTCATCACAGAACATTGTCAGCTAATTTGTGGAACCAAATTTTTGACTCCACAAAATGGGGGACCGTACATTCCAGTGGTTGCATTTCCAGAGTCAAATATATGTGTTTTTTAAAATCACTTCTCACTAATAACAACACCCTGTAGGTGTTTTTGTGCATGAACAACTCTTTAAAAGGATAAGGTGCAATTCCAAACAGCAAAATGTTATGAGACTTGAAGGCAATGTGCCCCTTTAACCCTCCTACTGTCAGTGACTCTTGGCAACATTTTCCAGTGAGTTGACCAACCATTTGAAACCATTAGACTACGGTGGCACAACTGTGCACAGAACTAACTGTGTACTGTGTACATGCATTCCCCAATGGTATCATATTGCAGGCTGGCATAGTTTATCTATCATTCAAAACCACAGTGAATGGTATTGAATGGTCAGACAGCAAGAGGGTTAAGCAGTGTAAAGATCCCTTGCATGGCAGTCCACTACATGCGACTACAGCCTGCCCATGGTATTGGCAATTGAACTACATGAAAAAACATGGTGCGCGAATATCAACACGCGCCTGTCGCCTAAAATGCGCACTGCACAGTAATACGCGCCACACAGGGAAATCTGACTCCAAATATGGATTTATCCTGGAAGATGACCTCAGTGAATTGGGTCAATACTGGGCTTTTTCTCCCAAGTCCTACAGTTAACTTTAGAGGGAAAAATGGTGCTTAGCGAAAAACATGCAGGGTACCAGTGGCAAGGGATGTGCATCACAAAACCTTTTCAGCTGGTAACCTGTTTCTGTTAAGTGAAATTGATCTGTGCTCAGCAGCCTTATGAATTTGAGCCCTTAACAACTTTCACAACGTTTTGTTAATAAAAAATAATAATAAAAAAAACAGAAAAAAATATACACTAACTATCCATTAAGTTTCTTTGGGTTTAAACTCTAATATACTTAGCGCGAATAAATCCTAAATTCTTGTTTAAAGAGAGTGAACTGAATGTAAGTATTCTGACACAAAAAGTCAAAAAAAATGAGTGAATACCCCCACAAGATTTCTCGTGAAGTTTGCATTCGGTCATTTTCAATGGACCATTCATGACACTATGACAGAAGAGTAACAACTTTGGATAAAACAAATATGAGGAAGCTCCACCAAAATTAAGCTGAAATTAATCGGGCTGATTAACTTCCACAAACGAATACAAGTGATTAAATATATAAACGCAATTTGCTAAGTAACATATGTCTGTGGATTCCTCTATCTCCAAAATAAATATAAGGCTATATAATGATACTGAATAAAATAACTTAAGTATATAATGAAATAAAGCAACTATGAATATGCAGATAAATATATAATTGTGATTGGCTGTACATGTACGAGGATCAATTGTGATTTGACGGAATTTATGGCCTCAAAAATGAGCGGGAAAAATTCTGCGACTGGAAGACGAATAAAAGTGGGAAGGAATGGTTGATTTCTAGTGGATTCTAAAGAGGAGGGGGTTCTGAGTGGATGCCACATGCTGACAGATTGGTTGATGATCAATCGGTGGAGGTGGTCAACACAAACAAGACGAGCGGATGCAGTGGCTGGTTGCTGATGTTTGCTATCCACATATTGAGTTAGTGGATGCGGCATTGACAGAATTGTGGCAGTGGACTAAGGGTGTGGATAATGGGGAACATGCAGCCAGGGGAATCATGCGTGGATGGGTGCCCTTGAGGTTGACGTTGAGGTAGAAGAGTTAAGCAATGATCCAGAGTCGGTACGTGTTGGGTATAACACTGAGTATTCAAAACTGGTTGATGTCCACCAATCATGTAGTTGAGGTAAAGTTCAGATCAGTTCAACAAAAGGAATGATAAACACCATGAGATGCGTGTCAACAAATAAATTCCAAACGGGTGATGTGCCGATGTCAAAGTCATTGACAGCCCTCCAGGTTTTAAAAATGAGTGGATCAACATGCATGCAATGGTAGTGGGTTCAACACAATTCAACTAATCCACACGCGGATCAACAAAGGGTCTGAAGCTCATGCAAACGCACACAGCATCGTTCACTCATTGCTGTGTTCAAAGGTAAAAGGCTGTAATAACAAACATAATTGACTGTAGATTAATCGGGTGGTGCTTGTGGATGTTAGTTGATTGTGGAATGTTAGTTGATTGTGGAATATTAGTTGACTGTAGATGTTAGGATGGTAACCTGCTAAAGCTGTGTTCATCTTTGAGTCTTGATGTGGAAGTTTTTCCAAATAAGAGTGCCAGTGGGAGGGGAACCGTATTTCAATTTCCTGCAATATGAAAAGCCTCATCCAGTTCAGCAGTAATTTGTAACAGCCTGATAGCACTGGTATTTTCCACTAAAGTATTTAAGTTGTGGATGATATTTATCCACAAGTTGTGGATGCCCTTTATCCACACTGTCAATGGCAAATGTACTGTTTATGCTATTACTAGGAGTCCGTTCATCTATCCCGTTTTTTCATCTGCGTTTTCAATAGACCCCTTGCATATGACATCGCAAGACCCAAACAGCGCCCTCACTGAGGTCAATGACGCCCTATCATTGTCTGACGAGTTGTGCGAGTTGTGCGTGCGCACGTTTTCATTGTTTGACCTGAGCGATTGCGGACAATGCAAGGGGTCCATTGACTTTCCCCGAGGCAAGTCTCGTGAAGTGATTTCCAAAATGTTAGAACTTCAGAACACAACTTCGGCAAAGCTACATCTACATGTCCCACAACGAACTTTTAGTCAAGTATCGCAAGATTTTTAATATTCAAAACAAAAACTGTGTTACTTTGTTTTGCATGTGGGTAAGTGAGTTGGGATGAATAAACTGAAGCGTTGATGATTTTGTTTTTTTAAGAAAACGTTGTTAGAATTGTTCTGTAATGATGGCGTTGACGCAAAAAAAAACATCTTGAAGACGTCACCTTTCTTTCATCTGCTACTCAATACACATTACAGTTCGGAAACAAATTGAAGAGCCAGCCAGGATAGCAAGCAAGCAAGCACGTTTAAAAACAAGTAAGCAGCCAATATTGAACAATCACCAACAAAATCACCCAGCAAATAAAACAACCCCAAAACATGTACACAACAAATGTTATAACTTATATATGGTCAGCCAACGAAAAATGAAAAACTAAAACATGCCTCAACTGTGGACGACTATGTTGGACACCAGGGAGCTAAGACGGGGAACCAGGGAGCTAAGAGGGGGACCTTCAAGGGGGATGGTTCTAAGACAAGCAATTGGGGGCGGGGCATAGTGAGGCGGGGAAAAGGGGCATATGGGTTTAGCAAATTACCCAGGTTTGTTGATAGAACACTGACTAAAAATGAGTTGAAGCTTCACCAACGTATGCATTTGTGAACAATTTCACTACCAGAATGATCTTGCTGAAAAAAGCAAGATGTTGGCTGGGCTTGAGGGATAAAACGGTAGCAGCATCATTAAGGGCTTGGTTTTCAAGATAATCTCCACTAAGCCCAAGGTCTTATAGCTCTAAACTTTCACTGGATGAGAATTATTTCTGTCTTATAACAAAATATTTGTTCAACTTCTTAGGCGCACATGTACAGCACTTGTGTAGAACACTGGACTGCAGTTTTTTAAATTTAAGTTTTGGGGTTACAAAAATTACTCGGCCCATTTTCAAAAAAGCTGCTTAAAGCAGAAGATGTTGCTTAGAAAATAAAGTGAGCAGGATTACCAGTCACAGATGATACATACGAAATGGTATTTTGGCTGGCAACCGATTTTGTTGTGCTTAGCTACTTTTTGTGCTTAAGCAGCTCTATGATAATGGGTCCCTGGACTCTGGCTGGTAGTCCAGTGAGTATTCCGGGCCCAACATTTATAGACATGAAAATCATTTCAGATAGATTTCAGCAGCAGTCCTCTACAACAGCAATGTTTAGAAAGCCATTCAGAGTTTTATGAATACTTTACTGGGTAAAAAAACCTTAAATACTGACTCGGTTTCTATGCATTTTTTGCTTAAAGGCCCTGTACACTATTGGTAAGATCGAAAAACACAATGTTCACAGATTCACACATAACTTACATGATTTCAAGTAAGTAATGGTAGAAAGGGTTCCTTAAAATATTTCTGCCTAAAATGCTACCGTTTCTGAGAAACGAGTAAAACAATAGTAATTATTGCGCGCGATAATTTGAAAAAACAGAAAACACATAAGATCTCTTTTCACTATTTTCTCGTGACCTCGATGACCAATTGAGCTCAAACTTTCACAGGTTTGTTTGTTCATGCATATGTTTAATCACACAAAATGTGGACACCGATTTTGAGCTGTTACCAAAAGTGTACAATATCTTTAAGGGAGGGTATACCTTTGGTAATTACTCCAAAAATAAATGGCCACAAAAATTTACTTGGTAGGAAGCACTGCAGCTGGTGATAATGAATAACATTTTGAGAAAAAATTCCCTTCAAAGGAATGTGGTTTAAGAGAGATGGATTCAAAAACGTTTCAATCTGAGAAACTGTTCTCAAATTGGATTTAAAAAAATGGATTATTCTTCCTGCATGGACATATTTTGTATCTATACCTGAAAACGCTACCACCTTTTGAATTGAAAATTAGTTTTATTGTACATCCTCATTTATATAGGATCAAAACAATCAAACGGTTCCAAAAACCAAAGGTGTACTTTGCCTTTAAATGGCTTTCGTCAAAAACCAGTGCTAGCACTGTATGTGGAAAAGGTTGATCTTATAGTCAGAATGCAAGATAGTGGGCTTGGGCCAATATCACAGAGCCAAAAGTTGCCAAGCATAGAACCATCTTGCTTAGCAAAAAGAGGTCACCGACCAAAATGCCATGTGATGTATGTTTCTTTTGACTGGTCCCACTCTGAGTTTTACTTAACAAATAAATCTAGTAACCATCAATTCTCAATTGGGCAGCTCTATGAAATTGGCGGTTCCCCGTTCTTCAGGTCAGGGCCCAATGTCAAGCATAAAAATCTGTTAAGCTGAGAAAGTTTTTGCTTAGCAGAAATGGGTTACCAGCCAATATAATGTGTATAACATACATTAGTTGTCACTGGTATCCCTGCTAGTTAATGCTTAGCAAATACAATCGTTAAAGCATCTTCTAATTAACAGCTTTGTGAAATTGGGCCCTGATTGGGGATGAATCGGCACTTTGCTATTCTTTCCTACGAAATGGTAATGTTAGATTGCTGAGCACAAGTGTTACTCCACGCTCTACATGGACACTTCTATAAAGGTCAATTATAGCAAAATGGCAGTGTCAAAAGGGTCAAAGGTCATGTACAAAGTATTGCAGAGCCTCCTGCTATGGTTAATTTATCTACCCTGATTATAAACATAACAAAGTCTTTGTAATGGTCTGAGATACCGGTACAAATAATCGTTTATAAGTTAGTATCCGAATTGGCGGCTACAGCTATGGCTACACTAAGATTGCTGCTATGGGTGTTGCTAAGGTTGTCCTATACTTCGACATACCACGATGCGGCAATCCAGCCGTAGCGGCCAATTTGGGCACGGCCCAATTTTTGTATTCAAGCAATGGGAGACATTTTTGGCGAGGCTAGGTGGCAGCAGACTGTACCAGGTAAATCAATTGTTCTCGGAAATGTACTTATGCTCAGAACTACGCAATCAGTGTAAATTGACCTGGAAAGTCTGCTGCCACCTAGCAAAGGCTCTCACTGGTTCTGCGGAGTTTACTCTTATTGTGAAAGACTGTCCCAGTGACCAGCCAATGGGAGACATTTTTTTTAACGCTAGATGGCAGCAGACATACCAGGTAAAATTCCATTGTTTACGTAGTTCTAAGCTCGCGCACATTGCTGAGAATATTGGATTTACCTGGTAAGTCTGCTGCCACCTAGCGTCTCAAAAGTCCCCCAATGCAACTTTTTTAGACAGGTAACCGGGTACAAGTACAGGTGTATGGCTGCATCTGAACTGTCGGCTGCGGCTATGGCTGGTTCTACAGCTGTTGCTAAGGGCAGCCTATGCTTCAACTCATGTTGACGTGTCTAGCCAACTGAAGCCACAGCAAAGAGCAAAACCGAAGCAAAGAGTGTGATGGATTTATCGGCCTACACTGTGGCTTTGGCTGGGCCAGTCTATAAATGTGCACTCGTGACATCATTTATCGTTAGCAAAAGAGGTCAAAGGTTGACATGCACAAAGTGTACCCAAACTCTCTACGAAGATATGTGTGTAATGTCACAAGTATATGATATGAATTATGAGGGAACATCTTCAATCTAATTCACCTGTTTTTGGGGCAATACCTACGTGCATATTACAGTGCAAAATGTACAAATTCCAAATCAAAGTTACAACAACAACAGAAAACAAGGCTATGGAGCCCCCTCTAGAGGATTGAATTAGCCAGGTCGGGGGGGGGGGGGGGCTAACTTGAATTTTGGAATAAGCCACTGATCTGTTTGACCCTGCTATTGTAGGAATTGGTTTGTCTCAGTGGAAGCTTAGGACTTACGTTGGCGCCGGCAGACAGGCTCTGCACTACGAAGCACACCGGGTTGGCAGCGTTGCGGATGATGGCCACCGCATAGTCGTGACTCGCATCGCGTAAGTCACACCCATTGACCTGCAAAATAGGCAAAAACACAAATCATGAGTCGCTCGGTTCGGGTGAACTTCTTTGAGATTATGGCCCTTTTCGAATTCACGGCTTCGGCTCCAAAATCGACTCAGGCCAGCTAGGCTCCCTCATTTATACACTGCAAAACTTGCTATGTTTTATTTTTTATTCCATTCATGCTAAGTGTTCCAATGTCAAGATCTTTTATAACTAGTCGATACACTCATTCTATGCATACTGTCGTTTAGTGAAATCCTCTATTCCACGGTGGTGTCTTAAACGTTTGCTGTATGCCGTGAGGTATACGTAGGACAGTTAGACTATAGGTCTTTCTTCTTACACGAAAAGGCAAAAACACAAATCATGAGTCACTCGGTTCGGGTGAGCTTCTTTGAGATATATATGTCCAGCCTTGCATCCATCTTGGTTGGGTCCCCTGTGCGGCACAGCACTGTTTATCAATACTCCGAGGGTGGGGTGCCTGCCTTTTTACCTTACAGCCTTGATTCCATGTAGTACATTTATTAACAGAGATGCACCCAATACAATTTTGTTTTTTAAAGAGAAAAAAAAAACAACCAAAAAACGGTTGATGCAGAAATAGTCAGGCCCCTTTTACTTCTCAACACTGAGCTAAAGGTATACAGGGAACCCAACAAAAAGATGGCAACAGCCAAATCCCAAATCTTGTTACGGGATTTAAATGATATGCAACATGCGCCTCGTGGCCGAGCGGTTAAAAGCACCAAAAATCAAGCTCTGGTGTTTCTGATTGCTTTGTCCTTTGGATGGGACATTAAGCCGTAGGTCCCGTGATCTAGGATTGGTAGTGCATGTAAAAGAACCCAGGGGCCGATTTCACAAGGAGATAAGACGAGTCTTATCTGAAGTTAGGACCAGTAACTGGTCTTAACTGAAGACTAGTCCTATCTCTTAGCATTGCCTAGGACTAGTCCTAAGTTAGGAAGAGTTTTGTGAAATCGACCCCCTAGAACACTTAGAATAGAATAGTATGGGTTAACCCCGGTGTTTCTGGTTCACACAGCAGGCATCCTTGTTCACAGGTTTCCTCAGGCTTGCGAGCTACAGTCGTTAAGTTCACTTACGAGGCATCCTTGGTTTCATTACCAGAAATATATAAAAAATAATTTAAAATAATGATAACAAAGTGATAAGACTTACCTCCAAGATTCTATCTCCAGTTTTCAGCGCGTGGGTCCGTCCAGCCTGGCTGTCGTCCAACACATGCTTGATGTAGATTCCCTGTACGGGTTGGCCGTCCCCAGCTCGCCCTGGGGATAAAAAAAACCACAAAACAACATTAATATCCCATCCTAATCCCGACCACAATTTCAAACTGATTGAATGATACCATGCTGTAAAGTTTGCTCAAGCACAAATAAAAATCATTAATAATTTTTTGGGGGTTAAATATACTTGACTGCTTTCTGTTTTACTCACTTACTGTTGTGTGTGTTTTGAGAAAGACTCTGCTAGGGTCAAAATGCATGGCCAATTAAAAAAAAAAAAAATTATATTTTGTTGATGTTATACAATATCTTTGTCTCAGAAAGTCAGAAATCATTTCACTTCAAAACCCATAAAGTTTGGGTCCAAAAACTTTTAAAAGGCAAAAATACAGAAGCCATTCAAATTGGGAATCTCGATTATGATGGAAACTTCTCAGCCTAGGTGTATGACCCTATGGCCATCGATGGCCCTATATCACAGAGCAAAGAATCAATCCAATGGTCCTATATCACAGAGCAAAGCATGGAACCAATGGTCCTACATCACTTCGTTCAAAAGCCCAAAGTTTTCGCTCCAAAGCTGGATTAATTCTGAAAAGACTGTAGTCTTTAAAGAACGTATGTAATCTGGTAATCAGTGGTGCTAGTTGGTGTGGAGTGGGCGTGGCTTACAGCGGATTTATGCCACAATTACGAACAGGATACAACTTCTTTATCCATGGTAGGGTATAGAGACAACAAAATGTTGCCACCACCTGTAACAAACTAAGCAGAGCATGCATCGAATGCACTGAAACCATCTATGCAAGAACTGTCAACCTCTTTCATCATCTCACAAGATGCTACCTTAAAAGTACTTTTTTATACTTAAAAAAAAAAAAACCCAAAACTATTCAAACCAATTGATAGAAAAGATTAACAAGCAAACACAATCAGGGCCCAATTTCATGGCTCTGCTTAATACCGTAAGCAAAGAATCGACGCTTACGGAAGCAGGGAAATTCAGCGCTTACATCAAGCGCATTAAACATGTCAGCAGGGAATTTTTTCTTGGGTGCTTCACGTTACTAGGCATTCTTTGCTTACACAGCTAGCGCAGAGATTCTGTGCTTGCCCTGTAAGCTGAACCTGGTGTAGTTAAGCGCAGAATTCAGCGGTAAGCAGAACCATAAAATTAGAGCCAGGCCTGATACTTCACAGAGTCACTGGAGGCGATGGAGGTCCTCTTGGCCTTTAACCCTCTTGCTGTCAGTGTCTGACCATTCAATACCATTCACTGTGGCTTTGAATGATAGACAAACTATGCCAGCCTGCAATATGATACCATGAGGGAATGCATGTACACAGTACACAGTTAGTTCTGTGTACAGTTGTGCCACCGTACACAACCTTGGCAGTCCAATGGTTTCAAATGGTTGGTCAACTCACTGGAAAATGTTGCCAAGAGTCACTGACAGTAGGAGGGTTAAAAAAAGTTCCTATACAAATTTTGGTACGAATTTAGTACACAGTTAGTTCTGTGCACAGTTGTGCCACCGTACACAACCTTGGCAGCCGAATGGTTTCAAATGGTTGGTCAACTCACTGGAAAATGTTGCCAAGAGTCACTGACAGTAGGGTTAAAAAAAGTTCCTGTACAAATTTTGGTTTCCCTTGTAGAGGTGCCCTCTACTAAGTAAAAAAACAAAAGGACCCTGCCCTTACAAGAGCGAAGTACCAGGCCTGCAAAGTAGCAAGATCATCCACGATGCAAGGTTCGTCTAGATTCATAAAAAGGCATTTCTAATACTAACCATATCTGCTCGAAACTGAACATTAGAAAAGAAAAACAGAAGATACAGAAGACACATTTTATACAAACAAGAAATGTTTAAAAGTTCACTTTAAAAAATTTGCCTAAGTGTGGGAGCTCCTGTAGTGGAACACACAAACGCTGTAAACATGTAAATGTGAATTTCACACTATAGACCCATTGCACAACGCGCAGGGCGCATACACGAGCGTCTCCTGTCCGCCGCGTGTTTACGCACCAATGCGCGGGCAAACACGTGTACCATCCTTTTGTGCACGTTTTGACACCCAAAATGGCGGACAGGAGACGCGCGTGCAAGTGCGCTGTGCGTTGTGCAATGGGTCTGTACTGGGAAAATTGATTTGACCTTTTCACACTTGACTTGCTAACCCTTGCAAACTCCCGGGGAAAAAAATCTAGTTCTGATTTGAGCACTACGCAGTGCTCAGCTTTATACCTCGCTCCTGAAGACAGCCATGGCATCACCTTCAAGTCCCTAAGACTTGCCATGTTCTTGTTCTTAAAACACCATTTCTTCCTTGAGGAGGTATCTGTCTCCTCCACACTACTTTCCTGATCGTCGATGAAAAATGTCAAACACCCCTATTTTTGCAGCCTACCATGACCACCCTTCCGGTTATTATTGAAGGTATTACACAGGATTGGTAGAGCTGACAGAGTAGTCGCAGACAGTGTTCATGTTTTGTGTGATCAACCAAATACATGAAATACAAACCTTTGAAAATTTTGGCTTAATCCGTTGTGTGAGTCAGGAGAAAATAGTAAAAAAACAATGCACAATTTTCAGCATGTAAACACATGGTCATTAATTTGGTTTATAACAAACGAAATCGACTGTTGCATTTTTTAAAAGGTTTTCTGAGTTTTCTTGCACATAGGCCCCTATTACTAGATTCCGGAGGAAAATATTTCACAGAAAAATGTTTCTCATATGAACTTCATAATCAGTAAGCTTTCAGACTAAAATTAAACAATGATGTTTTTCGTGCTTACCAATCCTGTATAATACCTTTAACACTTTAGCACATGGCTAGTACCACAATGCAAAAAGGAAACAGACGCAAGATATGACCTACCTCCACTCAACCAAAAAGGTCACAGGTAAAGGTCATGTCCGCAATCCATACAACCAATGTTTCCCCCGTTAACTTAGTTTCTACATTTTCTAAACAAATCTGAACGCCTGTGTCGTCTTCTTTTTGTCAGAAATTTGTACAGATAACATTGAGTCACAAAATTAATAACAGTAGCCATATCTGGGTATAGACACGATTAACCCGATGTCATCATCACAATATTCTTGGTTGCCCCAACTGTAGAACAGTTTTCTGGTAAAGGACTGTAGAACAGTTTTCTGGCATAGGACTGTAGAACAGTTTTCTAGCATAGGACTGTAGGACAGTTTTCTGGTATAGGACTGTATAACAGTTTTCTGGCATAGGACTGTAGAACAGTTTTCTGGCATAGGACTGTAGAACAGTTTTCTGGCATAGGACTGTAGAACAGTTTTCTGGCATAGGACTGTAGAACAGTTTTCTGGCATAGGACTGTAGAACAGTTTTCTGGCATAGGACTGTAGAACAGTTTTCTGACATAGGACTGTATTTTACACCATAAAATGTTTACACTAGTTTGAATTTCTAATGGTTTGTACTTCGAGAAATAAAAGTACATTCTTTTATACCAATTACTTGCAAACTGCTACAATACCTTTAAAGTATCAAGTTTATACGATACACATGACCCGAGGCAATATCACACATGTATCCACTTATATAGAAGCTCACTTGGTACGAAATTACAATTTGCAATCATCCTCACTTTACTTTATCCAATAAAGAAGAACAAAATTGCAACTTATTTCTCCACATATTTTTTGATCATATGCTTATCAAAACACACCTTTAGTAAAGTTCCAACCAACCAGACAAATATTCAGACAACCTTTCAAAAAGATGCGATATAAAACTTTACGTCACCTCCGACGATGCTGATCCCCAGGCTCTTGTTGGGTTCTTTGGTGAGTCTGACCGTCCGGATAGCATCCCACTCGCTCCCCGACGTTACGCTGACGGGAGAGAGAGCCACCGAGGCGAGCTTGACCGAGTCCAAGGGCTGGTCTCTCAGGGGTAGGGTAAATTTATCCGACTCGGAACTGAAAGAAAGAGCAAACACCTTGCACCTTAAACTATCAATTTTTTGCAAGCATCAATTCTTCTGGCTACCCAAACAGCAGTACGTCTGGTTTAAAACCTTGCAACGGGGCACCTGTTTGGTCCCAATGGTGTTACACCATCCTGCCACAAAGAAGTGGCAGGCCCATTTGATAGGTTAAGAGGGTCTGTTCTGCCTTATCTCAATGATTTATGTTTGCTAAACCAGTCTGCTGTCGGCACAAGATCACAAGACCTTCATTCACAAAAGCCCATTAAACCTAGAGCGGTCAGACACAACATGCCTTACCACCAAGCTGTGGTAGTGCTCTGTGGCCCGCGTGCCTCAGAGATAGGAGTTCGTGCATGACCTATGGGATTTTTTTTTTTTCACCACCCCTCCTGACACCCCTCCTAAAACGTGTGTATTGGTACACTGCAGGATATCACGGAGTATCACGGGGTTGGAATCTACCATTTTGAAATGGTTATGTTTTTCTTGATATGTGTCAAAGCACTGTGGTTGGGTGCATTGCTGCAAGGTTAAAATTATTTTACATGTCTACAAGTGCAGCACATTATCTTGCAATTATGTGATACTTAAACTAGCACACATATCTTCGTGGCTTTAGGTCATCATCTCTGTTCATCAGACATGCTTGAAGGCAGGATACACCTTTGATCAAGAGAAAATCTTTTGCCAAAATAAAAAAAGGGACTTCTGTTTGCTTACCCATCTTCGGCTGGCAAGGGTGACGTTGGTAATTTGGGTGCAGCGACTGCGCTGCCCTCTGGCTGCGAGACGTTTGGATCAGCCGCTGGTACAGGGATTGAAGAGGGATTCTCACGGTAGGCTGATGCATCGCTGGCCGGAATATACGTGATGCTGGTGGCGCAAAAAAACAAACAAAGCTTAACACTTCACTTTGTTTGCTTAGAATTAAACCACTCACAGCACTCTCTGGCTTTTTTGTTTACTTTAAAGGTATGGTCATACATGTAGATATTTTGTACGTAGTTTTTAAGTAATTGTTTTTTTTGTTTTCTAGTGTATTTAAATCCAACCATTTTTATTTTGAGGTTGCAAAATAAATTGATATTCTAATTCTAATTCTAGATTGGTTTTTGTCAACGTAATGCCTATTTATGGCAAATAAAGAAAGATACAGAAAGAAAGATACAATAAAAGTCACATGTGAAAGTTTTCAGTTGAATACAGTGTCCACTTGCTGAGAAAACAGCCAAAAACTGTCACAGTATTTTCACAAGAACATTGAATCCATCTATTTTTAACGAGGTGACAGCGGGTACCAACTGCATCTCTTGACGCACCATTCGCGAACGAACAACTTTCAGAACTCCGAGTTTCTCAGATTCAAATAATTTGGGGGTGAACAATTTTCCAAACCACATCACTTTGAAGGGAATCCTTTCTCAAAATAAATTGTACTATTTACTTTTTCAGTGACTATCCAAATAGCTTCCACCACACTGGTTTGCCAGCTTTTTCACTGGTTCACTGAAAAGTTTTCCATCCACACTGTCAATTGTATGAGACTTTATAGCAGTTGAAGCAGTGTACGATCAGTGGTTTACATGTAGCAGTCGGAAGCAAATACACCGACCAGCTGAACCAACTGGCCATTTGGCAAACGAGTCACCGTTACCAAAGGGGCTGTGTCGTCATGATCAAAGCAGGCCTGTGGCTGTACATGGAATTATAAGCGTTACAGCGAGTGCTCTCCATAGGTGCACTAACTTAGGGACGGGATTGAACTAATGTGAACATTCCAGAAAAGTATGGCTTGCAGGTTTGAGTTTCCCTTACTCTTGACCCAGAACCTCCTAGATGTTACAATTCAGGAGGTTTAAAGACTCTGCGCATCACCAGAAATACACAACTACAGGTTCGGACACAGTGTGGACTACTTCTGTCTCCCTTTGGTGACTGCTTCAACTCTTTCAAGAAAATTGTAATGTTGTAATAAAAAACCTGAAATCAGGGGAAAACCTGAGAAATCACATGCCTGACTAACTGGAAGCCACAGGCATGCTTTGATCATGGCGACACAGCCCCTCTAAGGGAGACAACAAAAATGAAGAATTGTTAACGTACCTGATATCGGAACCGATCAGGGAGGCCTTTCTGAGCGAGGCGCGCGCCTCAGCGTTTGTCAGGCCTCGCACTGACTCGTCGTTGACCGACGTGATCAAGTCGCCCATGGCGAGTCGTCCGTCGTGATGTACCGCCCCGCCGCGGATGATGCTCTTGACCATCACGCCGTTCAATTTGTCTGCATTCACCGTCAGGCCTAGAGAGAACAAGGAGAAACGATTGCAAGCACTATGTGTGCAAAACAGATTCTGAGGCATCCTGGGCCCAATTTCATCGAGCCGCTTAAGCACGAAAAGTAGCTAAGCACAACAAAATTATGCTTACCAGAATAAGGTTACCAGCCAAACTACCATATCACATGTACAATTTGTAACTGGTATCCTGCTCATTTCTGCTTAGCAGGCAACTGTTAAGCAATATTTTCTGCTTTAGCAGCTCTATGAAATTGGACCCTGGTGTATGCACCTGTGGGAGGATTCCGTCATTGTATCAGTGCAAAAAAACGTTATATCTCCTCAAATAGCACTTACGTTACGCTTGAGTTTGAAATTGTCAAAATGTTGTACCTCATGCCTTCATTCTCCTGAAGAAGAGCAGAGTATACTGTTCGAAACGTCAAGACCACACCGGTTCTATTCAGAGCCAACACTCTCACAAAAGAGATTTACACATGGTGGTACCCGCAAGTTTCCTATTTATTCATAGTTCTTTCCTATTTTTCCACACCATGCAAAGCTTCAAACAATACTTACGTATGTACCTCGCTTAAAATAGCCTGGATATACACACAAGTACGCACCAGGATACAACATGTTCGTGCGAAAACAAAATACAACATTTTTGCACCGACGCGGTGAATTAACAATCCCATTTCAAACTGAAGTTGGAAAAGGAGATAGAAATGGAGAGGTATAAATTAAACGACTGACTGAAGGCCTCACTTACCCAATCCAGCGTTGCCCTTTTTCAAGACGATCGACTTCTCCAGGAAGTTGGGCAAGACGATGGACGCTCCTTTGGAGAGAGGCGAGTAGGAGGCTGCGACTGCCGCTACTCGTGGGTCTACTCCACTCCTCTGGGAGTCCTCTACTGCGCTCGCTGCAGGAGCTGCTGCTGCAGGACTGGACCGGGGGCTTGGTTTGGGAGGGGGAGCAGGTTTGGGAGGGGGAGGAGGAGGGTGACGTCTGGGCTCTGGAGGGGTACTCCTTACTGCGGGGACCTGACAAAGGAAAGTAATTATGCAGTGTAACTTCTTCAATGGGAGATGTACACATTCAAAGGACGTCATCAATACAAAATTTCCTGAAAATGGCGAGAGATGGGTCATTCCTGATGTTATTATTAATAATAATAATAATAATAATAGTGGCTTCTTATATAGCGCTCAAATCCGTCAGTGACGCTCATGTCGCTCCAACCTTATTACCCCTGGTCACTGGGCCATTTATTTTCATTCCTTAGACCATCTCATCTTTCTTAGGAGTATACAGCCTGTGCTGCCAAATATGTAGCGCACCAAGCTAAATCGATCACAAGAACCATCTCTGCCCTCACAGGTATTCGTTTACCCGTGGGTGAAGAGAAGCGATTGTAGTTAAGTGTCTTGCTCAAGGACACACCCTGATGACTTAAAGCCTGGCTCATACTTCCTGCGAATGCGAATGCGAAGCGAATTTTGTTGGGGGCGCTGTGGCCGAGTGGTCTACTGCATCGGACTCAAATTGTGATGGCTGAATCATCGGAGAGTGGGTTCAATTCCCGGTCATGACACTTGTGTCCTTCAGCAAGGCACTCAACGATAATTGCTTCTCTTAACCCTGGTGTATACACTGGGAACCTGAGAGGACTGAGATGGTATTGTGTTGGACTAGCCCCTCAGTGTTACTTGAAGCAGCTTGGGGCTGTATGCTCCCCAGGGAGTTGAGAAAGTTTGAGGAATGGTCTAAAAGTATGCCTGATGAACAGGGATAATTATGTTCCGCCTTGATCTAACCACTGGGATATTTGCCCAATATAGACCTTTCCATTGTTGATAAACAAACCGCGCTGGTTGGCATAGAAGGCCGGGAATGTTAGCAGAACATTCA
This sequence comes from Pycnopodia helianthoides, assembly GCA_032158295.1. Taxonomy (NCBI): domain Eukaryota; kingdom Metazoa; phylum Echinodermata; class Asteroidea; order Forcipulatida; family Asteriidae; genus Pycnopodia; species Pycnopodia helianthoides. Next base: position 4,262,602 of record CM063253.1, on the reverse strand, counting down.
ATCGTGTTAACAGATGTTTCAACCAAATTCAACATTTTCTGCAAACTTTCAATTAAGTAAAGTACCTCTCATGATTGGTTGCTTTGTTTCCAACAAATTCAACACTATTTTTGAATATTTGTGTAACATTGTTGAAAACTGTGGCTACCTATTTTTGTTTTGCATTTATGGCTTTTTCATAGTTTTCCGAACTCGGTTGGCAAAAACTCGGGCTGTGACGTTGCAATAGAAAGGTCTATTACAACCTTACCGGTGCAGCGTTGCCTTGATCAGTTTCTTGGGGTTTGGTCAGCGAGAGTGTTGAGGCTAGCACTAGGTCCGGCGGTGCAGCGCTGGCAGGAGGGGCCACCTCTGGCTCCGGTTTGTCACTCAAAATCTGACTGAGATCCATAGTGGATTCAACGTTTGAAGACACACTGGCACACATTATAACTTCTGGAAAATATTGAACGGTTTAAAAACAAAAATTAATACTCGTATTTCTAAACCAAAGATTTGAAGTCATGGCAAACAAACAACTTCTGAAAAGAAGTGAAGTCAAATAATTTATACCTCTTGTTTATGAGGCAGGGGGAAAAAAATTACTAATTGCATGTTTTTTTCCCGTCGTCTTCTGTAGATAGATATCTTCAAGGGTCACAGTGCTAGTCCCTTTTGGGAATCCCATGGTTTCACTACCAGAAACAGGGTTCTGCCCAGGATTTCTTTAGTGGGGGAAAAATGTTTCCCTGGAAACCATTGGATCAGTTACACGGATGAATCAGTTACACAGTAGATCATATAAATAGAAGTACTCAAAGTTAATGGCTTCGGATACAATTTTTACTGGTAAATATCCAATTTTACAATGCGTTGAAAACATTTCAAAGGAAATTGCAAGTGTAATTTTTAAAATTTGGAAAATGTGTGGTGGTCGGAAACAGAGAATTTTCTGCCAGTGGTGGTTGGGGAATCCTGAGTGCCGGGCGGGTTTTCCGATACCGATCACTAATAAATAAATAGGAACTACCTTCTACAAGTTCCTCATCCTCGTTTGGTCTTGCATCCCAGGAAGGAATCTGCTGAGACGTGTAGAGGGAAGCTTGCAGCTCTCGTATCTTCTGGAGGTCTTCATCCTGGGAGGAGATGTCTTGGGAACTTGATGGAGGTGCTTGGTGAACGGACGCTATTTGTTGTGACATTATCATAGGCTGGGGGAGAAGGGAAGAAAAAGGAAAGTCACAGAAAATGAACAATTTGTTATAAATACATTTTGCTATACATTTTGCATTGTACGCAGCCACAACTGTTGTTTGTGGTTTTGTGACTGTGAAGACTGGGTTTAGTTTTTTTTTTTTTTAAATCCTGATCCATCCTGGAAAGTGTGTTGACATCTGCTCCTTTAACATGTGGGTTGATTGGAACCAGTAGCAACGATTAACCGAAAGTCACAAGTTCCGTTAAACTGCAGTTTCACAACCCTATTGACATAATCAAGCCTGACACATAGCCTGGTTTGACCGTGTTTGACGGTACAGCACTTGAATCCCAGAAAAAAAATAGAGAAAAGGCTACAATAGGTTTGTGTATTAAAAAGCCGGGTGAAGTCACGGAGGAGTCTACTGGGAGAGAACTGACCTCCTCTCCTTCCAGCGTGCCGTCCATCGGCTGAGGTAGCGGTTTGGCGACTCCGAGCAGCACCCGGCCGGGAGGAGCTCCCTTCAGGGCCTGAACGGCCATCTCCAGCGTGCAGTTGTCCAGATTGCCGTCGTTGACGAAGGCTAGTCTGTCCCCGGGGATGAGTCGCCCATCCGACTCTGCCACGCCTCCCTGAACGAGGCTACGGATCACTATGACCGTCTTGGTAGGGTTCAGGGGATCCTGTGACGAAGACAAAGAAAATAAAAGAGAATGGAATTTGGAGGCACCCAGTGTAAAGTGTAGTTGAGATCTCGGCCCATTTTACATAGAGCTGCTTAAACACAAAATATAGCTAAACACAAACAAATTTTGCTTACCAGAGTAAGATTACCAGCCAAACTGCCATGTGGCATGTACAATTTGTGACTGGTATCCTGCTCATTTCTGCTCAGCAAAAAACTGTTGAGCAGTATTTTCTGCTTAAGCAGCTCTATGAAATTGGGCCATGGAAGGTCTTCGATGATTAAAAATCATGAGTAACCTCTTGATACAATTTATAATTTCAAGGATACAATTCTTCTTTGGGGCGGTCAGGTTAGCATAGTGGTATCTTTTCCTCGCCTTCCACCTTTGGGACCCGGTTCGAATCCTGCCGGGGGCACTATGTGGATTGGGTTTTCAGTCCCTACCTGATTGCGTGGGTCTCCCCCTGGAATAATTCTCTGGGGTTTTCGTCCCACATCTAATACTGAAACTTCTTTCTTTGTCTTCTCTCCATGGGGTTCTTGGCTAATAATACAGTGATTAAGTTCGCTTTTTTGAGAGTCCTTGGCTTCTCAACCAGAATTAACAATTCTGAGGGGGAAAAAAAAACCTGCCAATTTCCCAACCACTGTTTACGTAAAAAAAAAGGCTAACCTGGTAATCCAAGATGCTGAAGCCGAGACCCCTGTCCCCTTTGATCAGATCCACTGTTTGGAGCTCGTCATCCCACACGGCCAATCCACCCAGGGACTCCCTGGACAGTGGAGAAAGCGGGGAAGCTCTGTCCGAGCTGTTGTTATCCCCGAAGCTGGTCCGAACGGCCAGCATGCTACCGGCCGCCACCACCTCGGGGAACGGCAGCGACTCCTGGGGACTGCTCTGGCTAGTGGTGAAGACTTCCTCTTGAACGTCAGGGGTGACGACGACCTCCTCGATCTTGGGGACTTCAGTGGCCTCCGGGAAGACGGGGTGTGGATGACGGGCGCAGACGATTCGTACGTGCATGGGGAGTTCCTTGAGAGTTTTGACGACGTCGACGTGGTTGAGACCAAGCAGCTGCTCTCCGTTCACCTGACGGTCATTTTAAAAAAACGATGAGTATTAGAAACAGTCATTACATCTGCTTAACACAGCCATTAGCTTTGTATCTAAAAACCTTCACTTTTGGAATGGGGCTTAAAAAAAGCTCACCGAAATATTGTAATCTAAAAAAGGCTTCAGACATGAAGCCTTTTTTAGGCATCTGAAAGCACACAATTCTATGCAACAAGGGTGTTTTTTCTTTAATTATCTTCTTGCAACTTCGATGACCAATTGAGCCCAAGTTTTCACAGGTTTGTTATTCTATGCATAGGTTGGGATACACCAAGTGAGGATACTAGTCTTTGACAATTACCAAAAGTACATCCTGCCTTATAAACTTATAAAAGAACATTACAGAATTGGTAAGAAAAAAACTTGTAAAATGTACTTTTTGATCACAGATTTACATAAAACTTACACGGTCTAATGACGATGATAGTAGAAAACATCCCTTGAAATATTTCTGTCTTAAATGTCATATTTGATGAGAATTGAATAAAGTAATTTTCCGATTGAAGTTTATTGCTCAGTGAGCATTTTATTCATTTGTTGAATCTATATGATTTCATGCAAATGTGTAATCGGTTTTCACTATTTTCTCGTGACCCAGATGGCCGATCGATCTCAAACTTCTACAGGTTTGTCGGTTTATGTATATGGTGGATTACATAAAGTGCTTACACTGCCAGCAACTGTTTTGTTACCAAAAACCAACTCTGTAATGTTCCTTTAAGCAACTTGATGGATTGCCTACCTCGAGGAGTTCATCCCCGCTCTTGAGCTGTGCATTATGACCCACGGGACCGTCGGCCAGGATGGAGCGGATGTAATGATGGGGTCTAACCTCCACCCCAGATTCATCAATGTCTACTGTGCCTTCCAGACTTATGCCGAGTCCACCTCCTTCCCGAAACTTGCTTAGCTGTGCCACCTTCAAGTCAAGGTGAAATTGTTGTGTTACTTTTTTCTCAAGGTAGTTCGTTCTCACAATACTACCAAGAGAATGATTAATTAACATTAAAACACTTTTCCGATAACTGGTCCTCTCTGCAATTTGCTAATAAAAAAAAACAGCTATTGATAACCTGTGATGCGACCAGGCCTAGTAGGCTGGTTCCGAATAGTCGACTAGTGCAGTCCAACCATCATTGACTGGACAGAGTTCGGGCTAACTTTGTAGAACTACGGTCAACCCGTAGAGTTATATATAAGAACTAGAGGGCGCACTAGCCAAGTTACGTGACTCGTCGCGCGGATGGTGCGGCCATGTTTCTAGTGCTACTACCACTACTTTACTGTACGCAAAACAACAACATGAACACCGAGCGCATGATGCGTGCATTTACAATACACACACATCTTGTACTTCGTACTCAATTTTGCCCTTTACAAAATGGCACCGTGTCTCCTTGCGGTCCCGGCGTGTTTGTGCATGCAGTATTGCCAGTGCGCCCTCTAGTTCCTATATGTAACTCTATGGGTTAACCATAGTTCTTGTGTGAACCTGGGGTCGATTTCACAAAGCACTGAGATTCATCGTAAGATGAGTTATCAGTATTACCATAGTGATTTGTATTGTGACATCACTCTTTACTAAGCAACTGCGATGGATTTGCAGTTACGATCAGTCTGAACTCTTTGTGAAATCAGCCCCTGGCCTGATGTGATTTCAACTCACCACAATCATGACATCGTCACCAATAATGGCTTGCCACGCTGAGATCAGTCGAACCTCGGTCTCTGTACTCAGTTCTCCTTCTGTTGGAGTTGGGAAAAAACCAAACAACCATTCATGCACCATTTATTTTAGTGATAAATTGATCATATGGACACATTAATTGTTTACTTGATTTTTGCAAACATCGACCCCCCAAAAAAACTGGTCACAATAGTGCCCTAAAGTCCTATTTCCCATTCTGAAAACTGTGTGGCCGTTTATAATTTTTTTGTTTTACAAGTATTTTTCTGCAGGGATTTTAACCCGTCGCTAGCGACCGGGCAGCGCGTGGAAGAGTTAACACAACATGTGAAATCTTTCACTCTTTAATAAAAAAACAAAAATATTTTTTGCCTCTCCATTGTTTTTTCTGAAAGTAAATTTCCCCCCCAATAAACTAACCGTATGTCTCCATAGGCACTTCAGGTTCCGGGTCCGGCTCTACAGGTTCCAGAATCCCCACTGGGGGTGGGTAGGCAGGCGGGGCCAAGGGTGGGGCCTCTTCTTCGTTCTCAACCCGTGTCGGCTGAATGTGTTCGCTGTGGACCCTTTCCTCCGATTCTGAAAAGAGAGTTTCAACGTGCACATTTTTAAATGTCGGCAGCAAAAAAAAATATGCATATGGGTTTTAAGGCATTGCATGGTGAGGTATCAATGATTATTCAGTTTGCGGTAACATCATGTGTATATGTCTACTCTACTGTGTAGATTTGTGTTTTGAGAACTTGTCTTGCTATTTATTCTACTACCGCAGAGTAGACTTCAGAATTCGGGAGACTACTTAGCTCTGGAAAGAACTGTTCCCCTTGATAACTACTACGTGGGCAGAAGGAAGCGGATCAGCCGACGTAACATTATATCATTGATATAATTTCAAAACATCTTTCCAACCATACTCATTTTATAAAAACGCTCTCAAATGCTTTTTATAGCCCAAATCGCCCAATCCAAGGCAATGTGTCCCTTTACACAGCTCTACAGACAAATCCAATGGGATGTCCTCTACCCGGCCGCATAATAAAATAAAATTGAAAGTAAAATAGATCATCCCGTTTAATACTTTTGAACTTACTCTCCATGTTAACATTGGAGATGTCCAGGGTGCCCTCAGGGTGCCTGGCCAGCTTGACGTGAACTACACTGCCGGTATTCCTGAGCATATCCACCGCCTCCACATTGGTGAATCCATCCAGGCCATGCCCATCCACCTGATGGAGGTAAACAAATAACGAAACACCTCAGAAACCTGTCTTACTTTCCATCGGAAACATACTAGATACGTTTTTCAGTAACTTCACCAAAAAACTGTAACTTCACCAAAAAAAGAGAAGATTTCAAAATTTCAATGATTTTGTACAGTATTTTTCAATTTTGAATGGTAAAACTGAGAATAAAAAAAGAGGAAATCGGCTGATCCGAGGAAAGGTTGCATGCCTGGTTTTTTAAATAACTCACACATAGATCCTTGTCATTTGATTGGTGGAACACGCGTCACATGTCATGCTTTATTTTGTCATGTATTTACTGTCGCGACATTGGACCGACGTATATGGAAATACGTATAGGACGGGTATTTTGATTTTCGATGCATTAGGTCTCAGCGTTGTTGCCCAAAATAAATGTTCCCGCCCGTTCGACTGTGATTTTCATCTCCTTACCTCAATAATTTGGTCGTTGACTTTGACGTTGCCGTTACGGTCAGCAGCGCTCCCCTCGGAAATCTTCTTGATAAATATTCCAGAAACTTGTCCTAAAACATGAAAAAATAAAAAATAAATTAAATACAAACAAGCAAACAATGATTCCAACAAACACCACCAACCAATCTTCTTGATAAATATTCCAGAAACTTGTCCTAAAACATAAAAAAAAAAAAAAATAATTAAATACAAACAAGCAAACAATGATTCCAACAAACACCACCAACCAACCAACAAACCAACTAACCAACAAACAAACAAACAACCCAACACCCCAACAAACAACCATATAACTTGGTTTATTCTAGGTGGACAGTTGATATTAGTTCCCCTCGGTATTGGAAGTTGACAAACGGATATGAGCACTAAATAAGAAGCCATTATTATTAGTATATGCACTGACCTGTGGAAACATCTCTGACATATCCAGCGATGGTTATACCTAGACCCTTAGCTTCCTTCTCTAAAACAACGTCAAATATCCTAACACCTTCCAAGTTCTCTTCCTGTTGGAGACAAATACTACACTTTAAAAAACAACAACACAACAACAATTTGATAAACCTGTGACTAAAGACTCAATGGATTGATGTGGGAGACAAAAATACCCATACAACATCAAACCATTGAAAAACTCAAATGATGCCGAGCCAAATTAGCATTAAAACGACTACCAAATAAAATGACAAACTCAATTTTGTATCTTTGTGTTTCTTTAGTGCTGTTGCCCTGGTTTTACGTCTATAAATGTATATTTTCATATTGTTATTATTATTACATTCTGGCAAACCCATCTATCAGTTCTATCCTGATGTGATTCCATTCCTGAGTGGACTTATTGGGTCTGTTTTTAAGGGACCAAGTTAGCATCAAAAATGACTACCAAATAAATTGACTAACCAAATTGTGTATCTTTGTGTTTCTTTAGTGCTGTTGCCCTGATCTTACTTAACCCTCCTACTGTCAGTGACTCTTGGCAACATTTTCCAGTGGGTTGACCAACCATTTGAAACCATTCGACTGCCTAGGTTGTGTACGGTGGCACAACTGTGCACAGAACTAACTGTGTACTGTGTACATGCATTCCCTCATGGTATCATATTGCTGGCTGGCATAGTTTATCTATCATTCAAAACCACAGTGAATGGTATTGAATGGTCAGACAGCAAGAGGGTTAATAGCCTGCAAGGGCAACTGCACCACAGCGCTTAGAATCGTAGTATTAAGCGCGGTATCAATGTATACTAGGCACTCCAATCTTATCTACAGTTCAAACAGTTCGGTGAGGAGTGACATCGGACAGGAGGATACTAAAAGATTGAGGTCACTTGCTGGCAGCAAATGGGCCTAGGGAGTCAGGATTATAAATGAAGGGAGAAATATTGGTTTTACCAAATTTGGTTGGGGCGGTGGCTGTGAATGGTCTTCGGCCATCTGCCGCGGCTGTATGACTGGCTCCGGCTGGCTAGGAGGCTCTGCGTCTTTAGGCGCCCCCTCCACAGGAAAGGCACTCCTGGCTACAGTCAGTCGCACATGGCTTCCTGCTTGCCTGAGCACCATGGCAACCTGGTCAGAGGTCATACCCTGCAGGGGTGTGTCGCCAATCTGCAGAATGATGTCTCCGCTCTGCAGACGCCCATCCTGTGGTGACAGAAAGTATCAGGTAGAACTGGTGAGTTGTTAGACCTTTTGGGCTACGTCAAGACTAATATCTTGGTGTAGGATTTGAGGCTTTCCCATTGTCAGGGTTATGCCCAGGATTTCTTAAGTGGTGGAAAAATGTTTCCCTGAAAACCATTGGGAGACGGATCAGTTACACGGTAGATCATATAAATAGACTCAAATCAAAGAAGTACTCAAAATTAATGGCTTCGGATACCATTTTTACTGGTAAAACCCAGTTTTACATTTTGTTGAAAACCTTTGAAAGGAATTTGCAAGTGTAATTTAAAATTTTGGAAAATGTGTGGTGGTCGGAAACAGAGAAAATTCTGCCAGTGGTGGTTTGGGAATCCTGAGTGCCAGGCGGGTTTTCCAGGCCCCGACCACTGTGGGCAGAACCCTGCATTGTTATGAGGAAAATTTGAAAGGTTCATTCATAATAGCCAGGACAGTTTATTAACTGTGATTGGTCGAGAGGAGATCACATGGTCATGTTTAAACGTGCAATATAGACACGGCTAGAAGTGTTTAAACATACCTGTGGCACGCAAGGTTAGGCAGGTGCTAATTTACGCGAAACGCAATCAATACACACTGGTATTCAGTCTTGTCGCCTACTCTTTTATTCCCTTATTGTGTAACAGTTGGGAAGAATTAGAGGGTATAAAATGAGCCAAGTTTTATTCTGGGTGTTATGACTTCCTCTACTCACCATCAGAGTCAAAATCATCAAGCTGCTAAGCACAAAAGTTTGCTAAGTGCAAAACAACTTTGCTATTAAGCAAAATAAGGTTACCAATCAATATACCATGTTAATACTCTTTGAGACTGGTTTCCCTGCAAATTTTAGCTAAGCAGATAAATTTTACTGGGCCCAATTTCTTAAAGCTGCCAAGCAGAAAATACTGCTAAGCAAATTTCTTTGCAATGTAAAAAAATTAGTGGGGTACCAGTCGTAGCAATGCAAATTTCACAGAATTTTGGCCGGTTCCATGTTTCTACTGAGCAAGATTTTGCGGTGGTTAGCAAGTCCTTTTGTGCTTACAGGCTTTATGAAATTGCTTGCTATCTAGCATTAGGCAATTTGCGGGATTAAAACTGTCTGGTACAATGGTTTGCTTAGTCACAAATTACCGCTTCAATTTTAATTCCTCATACTATTCCGACAGTTGCTATGTCCTTTGATTCGGAGCAAGCTTTTGTCCAAATGTCAGTTTTGGACTTGCGAGATCAACAATTAATTATTTTACTCATTTCTCAAAAACTATAGCATTTCAGGGGAAAATAGTTCAAGGGCAGTTTTCCAGCTTGACCATCTTTATATTAGCTATGTGCAAATCTTTCAACATTAATATTTTTGATCTGACTAATGTTGTGCACAGCCTGCAAGCGGTAACTTGTGAATAAGCAAGTCATTGTAACAGACATTATTCATCATTTATAATCAGAGTCCAACTGTTTGGGTCTTGAGTCACAATACAGATCCTTGGAAATAAATCGAATGTGTTTTTTAACTCAGTTTGTCTGTATTTCTTACAATGTTGTATTGTACTTCTTGCTATTTCAACTTTGTAAAGCGCATTTTTGAAAAGTCAGGCCTGGAATTACACAAAGGCCACGGAGGCCATGACCTCTGTTGCCCCTGGTCTTGGCCTTGGTGCCCCTTCAAAAGTTTCCATAGACTTTATAAGATTTGACAATGGAAGTGCCCTTTGCATAGTGAAAATGGCCTTGCCCTCTCAAAGATGAAATTCCAGACCTGAAAAGTGTTTTTACAATGTACGTATAAAGCCCGGTTCATACTTCCTGCGAATGCGAAGCGAATGTTGACGTCACAAATTCACAAAGGATAATTCGCAGCAGTTCAGCTGTGCTCCACTCTTGCGAAATTCGCAGCGAAAACAGTGTTGTGACGTCAAAATCGTTTCGCATTCGAATTCGCAGGAAGTATGAACTGGGCTTTAGGCACTCAGGGGACTTACCTTGTCGGCAGTGCCTCCGGGTAGGATGGTCTTCACCATGATCCCAACGTCACGGACGCCGACGATGCCGAATCCCAAGCCGGAACCGTCGTTGTACAACTCAATCTGTTGGATTTCATGTTGAGGCGGTTCAATCTGGGCATCCTCAGGCTGCTGGGAAACATTGGCGGGAAAGAAACGTGGCGTTTTAAAGAGCGTTCCGAAACAAGTTGCATCTTCTTCTTTTTTAATGATGTTTACATATTTGCATATTTTATTCATACATATGATAAAGGGTTGTGCTAGATCTACTTTTATTTTTCCTGAACGGTTAAACAGAATTGGTTACTTGGGGTTAACCACCCTGGGGTTAACACTCTAAAATAAACTAAACATCAAGGAATTTGTTGGAATGAAAAAAATTTGAGATACTTTCACCAACTTGCATGGCTTGTCTATTAGCTTTTTTTATTTGGTGTTACTGCTGGGTATTCCATTAAAATATTTAATGTCCTCAGGGCTCGAAATATACACTGGACCGAAGGCCTAAGGCCAGTGATTTGAGCATCAGGCCAGTAAACTCATAACTGGACAAGTCCGCAAGTATGGAGTTTTAGTTCAAATATTGATTTTCAGTCCGTTACATACATGTACATATATCTTTATTGTGCAGTTGTTATAGCTGAATAATTAATAATAATAATAATTAATGGCAGTCATTTAGGATCCATCGCTCACCTTCTGCGGGCTAGGCAGCTGTTCTTCCTCTTTGGGTGTGTCAGCATTCTTGAGGGCATTTTCAGGAAGCTGGAAGATCCCCCTGGCCACGACGAGCTCCACCAGACCTTTCACCTTCTGTAACATCTCAATGGCCTGGTAACAAAAATAAATACATCAAAATGACTTCAAAACAAAATGAACTTGTCGGCTCAGGACTAAATAAGGGTCGTTAGTGCAGTTTGTATGGATTTCATAAAATTGCTTATAAATGTACATTTTCCCAATTTTTTGGGGAAAATAACATAAGAACATAAGAAACTTTATTACTCTCCACAAAGAACAAAAAGTTTAAAAGTTACAAAAGGCAGATACAAATATTGCACACGAAACAATGCACAAGGATTTAAAGATAAAATTCATATGTCCACCACACACCCAGTCTAGCCATGTAAACAAAACAAGATAAAAAATATGCAAAGTTTATGAACCAGCACTCATCTTTTTTACAATGCATTGAAAAACATAATACCCATAGGGACAAAAGAGTGAAGATGGCAGTCAGTGCGAGCAGCCGGCAGTCTCATTCTACCACTTCTTGGAATAAAGTGACCAGTAAGTTCACCAGGTGGCTATTGTCGTCCAAAGCACGACTAAACAGACCAGTCACCCTCTCCCGGTAAAGAGAGTCTACCGACCGCAAACACACCCCGGTCATTCTCCCTACTTTCCTCACCAGACGATCAATCCTATCTTTATCTCTTTTCAAAAGCGTTCCCACCCCAGCCCGTCAAACAATCACTCCAAATAACTTTGCAGCATACCTGTTGATGAGAGACGCTAAGGTCCAGGAGATGGCCGTTGATGGCCAAGATCTGATCACTCTCGTGTAGATCTCCATTCCTGTCATACAATCAAAGAAAAAAAAACTCATCAATCAGTCTCTCGAAAACTACTACACCCTATTGGGTTGTCTCTAGACACCCTGCTAACATACGACCAAATGCAACACAGTTGACATGGACACCCTGTTGAATGCAGCAAAATCCAACAAGTGGCTTTGTTGATTTGTGCAGTGAAAATGATTTGTAATATTAGGTTGGCCGTGGGGTGCTTGCCCTGCTAAATGCAACAATATGCATGCAGTTAGTCTGGTGACTTTACCTTACATTGGAGCCATGTACGCTGCCAATTACAACAGAGTCCATCCACCCCCCCACAAAAAAAAACTACCTCAAAACCAAACAAAAACAAAACCAAACAAATCAAAAACCACCCTGCTAAATCCAACAAAATCCAACACCGAAGTTAAACCACTTGGCTGCTAAATGCAACAAAATGCATCTAGGTATGTGATTTGACTTGACTGCAAAGTGCAACAAAATACAATAACTTTCACCAACTGGTGAATTTTGTTGCATTCAGCAGGCCTAGGAGAGGCACTGTTAAAAAATATAGACAAGTTTACATAAAGGATTATATTAAATAGTAAACTCTTTGTTTTGTGCGCTTGTGATGGTGTTTGAAGGTTTTAAAGAGTAGTCGGACAACAGTCTTAGAAGAGTGTATTTAGTAAAACTGTCCATCGTTCCACATCTTAAACTACATGTAACCAGTGAAAACTAATTGAATTTGAAGTACCTGTGTATTTTTATGAGATAATCTTGACTTGCAAATTATTTTCGGCTGATTGATCAGCGAGAATTTCCAATTTTTGAGACTGAAATTTCACCAAAATGCTTATTCTCAAATGTTTTTCCCCTCTAAACTTTACCATGTCATTAAGATCAAAAGATCTCACCTTTCCGCTACACCCTTGGGCTGAATCTGCTGAACGAAGATACCCAACTCCCCATGGTTCTCACTCTTCAACCCGACCACACTGAACCCGAGACCTCCCTTCTCCGGCTTCATCAGCTTGACCGTGGTCACCTCCCGCCCCATGGCCAGCTCCGCGATAGAATCCAGCAGGGCGTCGCCCGTGTCCAACTCATCCGCCGCCACCAGGGGCGGTGGAGGAGCGCTCTGCTCCACGGCAGCCACCTGTACTCTCCCGATCTCGTCTTCCAAGTCGATCACATTCTCGTACGCGTACGGGTGAGCCTGGCCCGGCTGTTCGACCGGCTCCGGTTGGGGCGGTTCCTCAATGACGAGGTCACCGCTCGGGGTGAAGTCAAACTCCCCGACGGGTTGACCGGGCGGGGTGGACTCCACGTGGTCCCTGAGCTGCCTCATGGACTGCTGGAGGGTCAGCAGCTGGGTGAAGAGGGGACTCTCCAGCATGTTGATCATGTCGCTGAGTTGCTGGCCGAGTTCTTCGTCACCCGTCTGCTGGAGCTCGGTCTGCATTCCGCAAAGCATCTCCACGGCATGTTGGGTATCTATCAATAACAGTATCATTATTATATATGGTTTTTGAGGTATTGTATGTTGAGGTAACAATGTATATGTACATTCGGTTTGCAGTAACACCATGTGTATATCTACTTTGCTGTGTAGATTTTTGTTCTTTAGAGAACAACACAAAGGGACTAGACTATTTGCCATTCCAGCACTGGGCTGTGTCCCAATTAGCGGCTTGCGACTTGATTGTCACTCCAACAAGCATAAACGCAAAGGATGCCCATAGCAACACCCTTACACTGTAAGTAACAGCTGCAGCCGTAGCCATAGCCGCAGCCACTCATTCGGGAAAGGCATTGATTTGGTCAAACTGACACGAATGGTATTACACAAAACGGTTGCACAATGATATAAACCTACCTGCAACAAGAGCCATGGTGACCTTCGACCTGCTCCTTCTGCGATCAAATCGAGACTTATTCCTCTAGAAGACTTTAGAGATGGATGGTTTTTATGATGACATGGGATCTCAGGGTCTAACCGCAATAGACCCTGCGCAACTGCCAAGACAAAAGTACATCAACGTCAACATCAAATCCAACAAACATACAGAGTACATGTTTTTTCACAGATTGGCATCAAATCATTATAAACAGGCTGACAAATAAGCTAACAGTGCGTGCCTATTCGTCGGTTTGTCAGATTTGTGGCAAAATATTTAACTAGGAGAGGTTTGCGGTGACACTATGTTAAATCTTTTCTGAGTAGTGTTGGTTCTGAAAAGAACCGATGGTTAACGACTCAACGTTTCGATCAGTTTCGATCACTACTCAAAAGAGATTTAACATGGTGTCACCACAAACCTCTCTTAGTTATACTTCCACCATGCAAAGCTTTTAAATCCTACAGGCAAAATATTTGTTAATTTCTCTTCAAACACAAACCCAAGTTACCAGTAAAGTTGGTATCTATCTTGAACTATATTATTTGGTTTTACCCTTTCACCGATGTGTATACATTGTAAAGCACTGTATACTCAGTACTTCCCTGAGTTCTATGAAGAAAAAAAAAATCCACAGGCATATCTGAGTGGGATTCGACCCATGACCCTTGCCATTCTAGAGCAGATGTCTTACCAACTAGACCACAGAGATTGCCTGGTAGCTAAAAAGGCAGTTTGAATCCTATATTTTAGCAGCAGGTACCGCAACAATTTACTGTCCATTATAATGCAAACGGGTTGTTTCAAATTTTCCACACAAATTAAGAAACCTTATTTTCAAATTCCAGCAGACATCAAAATTAAAGACACAAGGAAGTGTTTGGGAAGTGTCATTCAACTTGTTATTAAACTTGTGTGGAACACAAACATTTATTTTATACATGAAGTTTGAAGTGCAAACAAAAAACAGTGCATGCTCACATTGGTTAGCTCAAGTTTGTCATCATAATGAAATATCTCACCAATTTATGTATTTTTTTCTGCTAAACCAGGCCATAGCAGCTGTGCAACCCAGCGATACATCGGGTCGAAAAATCTACAGTATTTCAGGCAAAAATACTTCAGGGAAATTTTCCACCATGACCAGTACAATGTAATTTTAAAGGCAAGTCTGTTAACTTTCTGGTTGTTGTTGTGCACATCCTTTAATTAAAACGATCTAAAATAAAAAAAAGTATTAGACCCAAACAAAAACAGTGCATGCTCACATTGATCAGCTCAGGTTTCCCATCAAGGTTTTAGCCAAAATTTAGTGAAAGGGTGTCCAAATTTGCTGGAAATTTTAAAACTGGGTGTCCAAATTTTCACTTACAATACATTTACATGTAAATGACACATAAAACAGGGTGTCCAAATTAAAAACAGGGTATCCCAAAGACACACAGACACCCCTCTGGCTAACACTATATTTGCCATCATATCAATCATATCACCCATTTATGTATCTGCTAAACCAGGCCATAAAACTAAATTTAACTCTGCACTTCAGCTGGACTGAATGCAGCTGTGCATCCCAGCGATACGTCGGTTATTAATAGCATCAATTACAACCGAGGGGGGAAGAACCTCCTCTTCCGTGGTTCTTTTTATGAGGTAGGACGAATTCAGGAAGTTG